>JAWNMY010000007.1:21200000-22604783 GCA_035043505.1 Drosophila setosimentum
AAAGCTCGTCCAATAAGATTACACTGTAAAACTGTGGAAATGTGGTTAGCATTTTATAAATACTGCCTGAAAGTATGCAATGCATTTTTGATATGTGAAGCTATTGAGTGAGCGAGAGCGAGATAAAAATTGTGAGTGGGGCGAAAGTTAAATAAATAGATATTTAAATAAATACGTTTATAAACAAATAAAAATATAATAAACAATTTATTTTGTTAATCATAACATATTTTCAAAGTGAAATAACTACTGTCAGCAAGAGATTTATATAATTAAGAGCTGGGTTCAGAGTATCTTCCAGTCGAAGCGTCTCAAATAGATCAAGTTAACTTGTTAGATCAATGTTTTTTTTATACAAATGTGGCTTGGAATGTTTTTTGTGCAGTGTTGCCACACAAATCAGTCTCTCTTCCTATCTCATCCACTCACTTTCTCCTCTTGTGACCCAATCTGTTCAGTTTAGTAGTGTTATCATAGCTAATTGACAAATTTAATGTCCAATCAAATGTGGAAAAAACAAAAAAAAAACAGATGAAGAATAGAAAACAACAAGTTGAAAGGATACACAAAATGTCATTAGAATGAAAAGGGTAACAATTTGCATATATGTATGTATGTCGCCAATAAGTGCTAGGCCCAACACAATTCAGACAGACATGTGATGCACTGAGAGAAAGGAGCAGAAAATGGGAACACATCCTGGACAGGCCACTTAACTCATTCAACTGTCAATTTTGAATAATAGAGCAGCAAAATGACGCAACAATTGAGCGAGTCAAGTGGGTGGGTGAATGAGGGAAAATGGGGTAGCGACATTTACTCGTAATTTGTGCAAAACCTTTTGACCAGCTGCCCCTCAGCCAGGCCAATAGGCAAATAGGCCGTCCAGACCAGACCAGACTAGACCAGAGAAAGAGCTGACAAACGGACGACGACTTTTGCTGACATTTCAGTTAATAGTTTCAGTTTGAGTTTGAGCTGAAGTTGAAGTTTGAGTTGAAGTTGAAGTTTGAGTTGAAGTTCGAGTTGAAGTTGAAGTTGAAGTTCTTGCGCATTTCATTTCTCATTTCTATATTCAGCACAACAGTCACTCAGTCAGTCAAGCAGTCAGTCATTCATTCACTTACAGCAGCTGTCTGTTTCTTTTCTATGTTTTTCTAATACCCTCTTTGTATTTTGAAAAGGTTAATAAGTTAAGTCAAAAGAATAATAGTTGTGGAATAGAAAATGTGCTTAGGCAGATTTGCATTTTAGTATTTAATTGGCAGTCGAACCGGTAGCAGAAACTTGAGTAGCTCTCTAGTTTATAGTATGCATTTGTTGCACTGGGCAAAATCGATTTTAAGATTTTGGCTATAATTTCTAACATTTTCCATTGTTTTTTTTTTTATATTATTTAAGTCTTTCCCAGCCTTTCTTCAAGTCCCTCGATGCTGGCTTATTAATTATACTCCCGCTCAAGAATACAAATGCTTTATAGTCTTATTTTACTCTATCTGTTACAAACTTGTGCTCAATTTCAGTATACCCATTTTGAATGGCATATAGGGTATATAGAAGAAAAGGGTCCATCAATTTGTGCAATTCTAGCATGAGTTTGATTGCAAGTATTATTATTATTATCATCTTTTGCCGCTGTTGGCGCCTCTTGGCTGAATCAAAAGTTAATTGAAATCAAAGTAAGGACAGCCCATTGGCAAAGTCCTGTCAAGTCCTGGCGCAGACAGCAGACAGCAGGACAGACGGGACAGCCAGAGAGCCATATCGGTTTGCTCAATGAATGTAAAATAAATTAAAAACTGTTAAAAGCAAAGCATTGAATGGCAAGTGCTAATGGCCACGTTAATGAAATGAAAGTCTGCTCTTCTTCTTTGTCTTTTTTTTTTGTTGGTCTATTTGCTGCTTGTCTGCTTTTGGCCATTTCATTAGTTTTATGAACATTTGTTAGCCTTTGCCTTGTGCCTTTTGTTGCAACATTCTTGTTGCATGCACTTCGCATCAAAGTAATCGAATCTTCAGAGGAAAAAGGTAACACAAGTGATGAAAAAAAACTCATCGATGGGGAGGGGAGTGGAAATTGGGTGTTCCGGTTTTTCATTCTCATATGTCCAGAGCCTCAATTGCCATTCAGCAGCTGCTGGCATCTATTAAAAGCTGACAGGACATGGACAGCTCTGCTGTCTGCTCCTTGCTCTCCTTTCTCCTTTCTCCAACTCAATATCGAATCTCTATCTATATTTTCATCTCTTTCTCTCTACTCTTACTGACTATCTTTGTTTCTTTTGTTTTGCCATTTACAGATGCATCATCCCATTCAAATGAAGCCGGCGGATAGTGAGAACAGAAATGGTAAGTTTAAACAACGTAGCCAGATTAATTCAAGTGTGCCCAACTGGGAGTTACCCTTTAAATAGCTAAATTATTATTATCTTATTGCTTCTTTAGTTGCTTTTGTATTTATTACATTAAGCAACTATGGTTAATTAAATCGAATGCTCTTGACTGGAAGATGCACTGTCAGAAACTATGAAAAAGCTTGACTAACTTGCTTTTCGTTTGCTTTACTTATAGTTTTATGAAATTTGATATCGATAATTATCGATTTTGGAAACGTGGCTAAATATTAAGCAGTTAAAACGATAAACACAGTTTCTGTTCCATAAATAAGTGTGTCAATTTTACAGACATTGGAAAATTAAGGACAAATCATCTTCAGATAGTTGAACATATTTCGAGATAATCAATTTAATGAATCTACACCACTTACCTGTTACCAAACTGTTGCACAACAGTATTATACCCATCTTAAGTCGCTTCGAATAGAAACTGCGAAATTACAAAAAAACGAAATTGTTAATTTTGTTGTAGTCTGGCAGTCTGCTAAGACTGCTGCTGGATTTAACAGATATTGCTATTGCTCTGGCTATTGGTATGCCTTGTGGCCTTAATCACAACCTGTCTCGGAGACAGGCGCCTACAATATGCATGAATAATGGACATGAATAGTGGCGGGGAGGGGAAGCAAAAGGGTATTAGTTACTTTGCGGTGGTTCACTAAATCGATTAGAATCGTTATCCATCTCTTTCTCCATGTCTGTCTCCATCTCTGTCTCTGTCTCCGTCTCTGGCATTCACGGCTAAAGTTCTTTGGACACGTTCTGTGCAAATACAATTTGCAATAAGCTCAAAACTGAAAACATGGACAAGTCTACGCTCTCTCTGTCTCCCTCCCTCACTCACTCTCCTTCTCTTTCTTTCGTCCACTCAGCAAACAGCACAACAAAAAAAACACGTGTAAACTAGTTGGCAACCTTGGTCGAGAAAAGCCTACAAACAAGTTTCCTGACTTTGCGGCTTTCACAAAATGAAAATCGTTATTGAGCCCCACTTTATCGTATGGGAAATCAACAAACGCGACCACGACGGCCATTTTGTACCATCGCGATGCGCTTCCGTTTCCGCTCTCAGTAGGTTTCTTTTGATTTTTTTTTAGTTTATTTCTTTGGTATTTGACTTAGCTTGCTTTGCATTCAGTCTGCTATGCAATGGCCATGTTTAAGCATTCGCAATTGTATCCTTGTTGTCAGTTAAAGTTGTTGTATATAAAAGTTAAATGTAATCGAAAAATATGTTAAAGATATATATGAAAACTATATTTATAGGATATAACTGTTTGCCCCACTTTAGTATATAGTATGGAATAGTTTTCAGCTGTGATCAAAGATTTAGTAATTGGTCTTCACAAAATGTATAATCTCAATTTATATATAATAATTTGTGTATTCTCTTCGCTTGCTACGATCTTTTCTCAACTGCTAAACATATATTGTATCGCTAAGGGACGAGAGCTCAGCAAAAAACTTCAATTTGCAAGAAAATCGTATCTAGCAGAACAAAAAATTGGATTTTCATGCATGAAAATTTAAGTATTTCACTTAATAAGTGACGATCGCAAGTGATTTCTATTCACGCTGTAAATTCGTGCAATGAATTGTATCTAGAATTAAAATTCATTGCCGATCATGGTTTATATAAACACTTTAAAAAATGTCTCCTGTGTGTCATAATTGATTTGAATCCCATTCAAAGCTCTCTTGACCCATATAGCTGCATTCAAGTGCAATTTTTTCGCTCATTCTCAGCAGCATGTTTATGTCCCTCAATAATGTATCTTGCGCGTCTCAGCATCTCTGTATCTGTATCTGTGTCTGTATCTTTTACTTCTCTCAAAATCACTTGATGTGCTCAACAAGGCATAATTGTTGTTGTCATTTGTGTCACGCTGTACGCATGATAAAAATAAATCACAAAATTTAAAAATACGTAACACAAAATTTATTATAAATTAGGTGGAAAACCTAACAACAAAAATTGTCTCTCAGTCGTGCATTTCAAACCGAAGCGGAAAAGTCGCGCGAGTGCCTCACACAAAACATGATTATAAGGAAAATGTAGAAAACAGTTTTCATTAAATAATGCATTATCTATAAAAGAAAACAAATACATATACATATATATATATAAATAAATATATATATATATGCAGATTTAAAAATTTATCACGACATTAACAATAACAAGGCCTATAAAGAACAAATCTATTAAACTGCGAAGTGCAAAAGATGGAATAATAGAACTGAATACCAAATACACTAAAATATATTTAAATTGATTACGAGAAACAAACAATAATAAAATAATAACAATGAAGCAGCAATAAGGAAAGTAAAATCTAAATCAGTTTCTTAAAAACAAACAAAAAAATATATGTAAATGTACATTCCATACAATAAATATTTTATATAAAAAAAGCTATATGCATGTTTATATCGATACCTATCGATTCTCTAAAAGAGTAATTTATTTTGTTGTTTTTTTTACTTTCATCGACTTTAGAAAGAAAGTTATTTTAATAATTATTAGAAAATATTCAAATTAGTATTGTAAAGAACCTTACAAATCGAATTAGGACTTTGGGAATACCCCTAATGAAATAGAGCATTTATAGTTTGTGGCCAAAATCACAAAATGCCGCACAATTTGAAATGCCACACATAAAATATGCCAAATGCAACAAGTGCAAAACTTCTACACGTACCCCTGCCACACCCCCTCTACACCACTCCCGTCATCGGTAGCCCAGGAACTGTGCGTGTTTGGCAAAATGCTTTGGCGACACTTGACAAAATGCCAGAAATTCTAAACACATTTAGCCGCTTGTCTTTCGCCTTTTCCTTCGACGGCTGCCCTTTGGGTCTGGCTCGCCTTGTCTTGGATGCTTCGCATATTTTTTGCCAAATATATTCAACCAGCCTGCTCTACAGAGAGAGAGAGACGAGAGAGAGAGAGAGAGAGAGAGAGAGAGAGACAGACAGAGTGATAGATAGAAAGGGGGAAACTGGGGAAACTGTCCAAATCATGGCAAATTAATTATTTGAAGCGTCTTTGTCAGCACATTTAACGCATATTTTTTAATGCCGCTTGGCTTTCTAATTAATGAGTTTATTAAATTGCGAATTGTCAGCAGCTGACGGGCTACGTAAACTTGCAACATCAACAACTGAAAGTGCAACGGCAACTGCAACTGCAGAATCTGAAGTTGTTTTTTAGCTGTCGCTGAATGAATGCCGAGTCAAAGTGGATAGCGGTATCTTTAGATCTCCCTTTAAGTCAAATGCATTTTCATGCACTTTTGTAATGGGTATATCAAAATTTGTAGTGAAGCATGCAACACTTTGATGAAGCTATAGCAACAAATCATTAATATGTATTTGTACTCTTGATATGCCTCTAAAAAAGATTCCATATATAGATTCTCAGTCAGTCTGCATCCATCTTAACTAATTGGTTGCTATGATTAAAGAAGAAGATGATTTCTTGTTTAAAAGTCTTTTCTATTCAACAAGTTATTGGTCTGACAAACTGATTACTATTTTATATATAATACTATAGTGTAGTACATATTGTAATTATAGTCAGATAATGAGTCCTGGAATGCTCCTTATATTTTATCCAATTGCTATTCAATTTATACTTTAGTATCGAATGGAGAATCGCCTTTTCAACTGTAAGTGTAATTTGAATCTAGAGGTCAATTTGTATCTTGAAGATAGATATTATTATTATTTATCCATAATTATACATGAAGGGTAGTCAATATTCGTCAGACCGCAGTTAAGGAATTTTTGCAATTTGTATGTTGTTTCTTGTAGATACATAGATACTTAGCTTTGATTAGCTGCTGGTCGCATTAACACACTTTTCAAATTCAATTACGGCATTCAGCACGGCTTGCAATGGAAAACAAAGCGTTTTTCTATGTACAAATTATCGGCGGCAGCGGAGGCAGCTGCTTTCAAAGTTGAGCTTTGAAATGCGCCTCAATTGAATTTCGCATAGTTTCGTTAAGTTGCTTAGCGACTGACGTGATCGTTTGTTTAGATGATGAGATGTAATCTTGTGTTGACTTAATGTTGTTAATTGCGTTTCGTTTAACTTGGCGTTAAATGTGTTAAATATTGCACGATTTATTCAAATGAGAGCGCAAAATGTACTTAAGAGAGTGCAGCAGTAACTAACCGTTAACTCAACGAAACGAATCTAGCTAAGCTGCACTTGGCACGAGCAAAAATGAGAAAGAGAAAAAGACAAAGAGCAAAGCGGCAGTCAATCAACCAAAGCACATAAAACTGCTGAGTCAACCAGCTAAGCGTATGCTCAAACAAACATAAACAAACAAAATGAATGAATGAGAAGAAGAACAAGCTAAGAGCGTAACTAATTGACTTTGAGTCAGCCACAAGTGTCAAAGAGCACGTTCAACAGATGTGCTCCAAAGAGAGCGACAGCGAGGCATAGCGAGAGAGAGAGAGAGACAGAGAGCGCTAGCCGGCAAAGCAGCAATGGCATTGCCAGCGGCAACCAAATGAAATTCAAAGTGCAGCGCAATTGACGATCAGCTAGCGCCAAAGCCAACAACAACAACAATAGCAGCAACAACACACACAGAATATTGGGATACGTCAGTTGTTGAGTATCCACGCAGTCAGCCGGTCGTCACTCATTCGTTCGATAGTCTCTCGCAATTTGTCAATACAATTTGTCGTCGGTTGTTCCGCAGTTGTTCCGCAGTTGCCAGTTGTCAGTCGCCAGTTGCCCGTTGCCAGTCATCAGCGGTATTCCACTCAAGACACGATCGGTTCGACGAATCGTTAAGTTTTTTGGTTCTTATTTCTCTTCGTGCCATTTTGAAAAGTAAACAATAAATAAGTGAAATTCTTTAAATTAATTAACTGCACTGCGCTCGATTGAAACGTGGAAATAAACGACAATTAAATATATATCGATATCGATTCTTAAAGTCAATTAATAGAAAATGTCGCGCACTTAACTTCAATTAATTAACAATTAGTATTCAATTGTCAATTGCCAAGTGAAAAAGTGAAGCTATATATTGTAAGAGAAAAGTCAAAGTATATAATAATTTAAATACTATTAAAGTGTTAACAATAACCATTTAAAGAAGATTTTAAATATGTTTTTGCTCAAATAGTGCCATAAAAAATTAACTTAATTAACTATGCAAATTTAAAATCAAAAATTTTAAAAAAGGTGCATAAAGTTGGAAAATTTGCAATAACCAAAAATAGTTGTGAAATAATAACTGTCTAACTTATTTAAAACACGGTGACATTTAAAATTGTGAGGAAACTTGCTATGCAAAATCAATTTCCCATGCATGCATGTAAAATGCATTTAAATATATATATTTTAAATATATTTTATATATATAATATATATATGTATATATATGTATATCTACCTTACACTGACACTCATTTAGTCAATTATTCAATTTTGCAATTGCCAAAAAAGTAAACAAAAGCCGCAGCAGACAAAAAAGGCGACAACAATATTCAAATTAGCTCGTCTGCGTATTGACAAAATACTTAAAGCAAAACAATTAAACAAGTTAAAAAAGATTTTTTTTTAAAAAAACACCATATGAGAACATTGCACTTGGCTATAAGCGACTGGCTAATACTCTGCTAGAAGTCGGAGATTGGCAGAAAAAAATGGGAGAGGATTTCATAGAGGGTGGTTGAGGTTGTGTTTGGAATTTGGCCCATATCTCAGCAGTAATTCATATTCAAAAGAAGTTAATTGGTTTATAATATCTTAACATAAAAGATTATAAACTTCGAGCTCAAAGTCTTCAAAGTCGTAGAATATAATTGTTGCATGAGCTTACAGAGAAAGAGTTTTCAGTAGAATAATTATTATATATTTAATTCTCTTTGATTCGCAGAGCATAAATGAATGTGAGCAACTGCAGCGCCTCTAGTATAAATATTAATAACAACAAGAGTAATAATAAATCTTGACTCATTTTAGCCGGCTTCTCTTTAAGTGAATATATCAGCTTGGCCCAGCTACTTAATTATTGTTAATCAGCTGTGCCCCTTTTCTGATACGCTCCCCCTTTGCGGACAGTGTTGCCAACCAGTTTGAGTTATATATATATATATATATATATATATATATTTATTGAAACGAAGACACAGAAATGGCAATTGAGCCAATATTAAATCAGCTGTTTTCTGTTTTTGTTTTGCTTTGCTTTCGATTGCACTTGCAGATACTTTATCTGTATCTTAAGCTGTGCATCTGTGTCTTAATTCTAGTTGCGCTTGCGTGGCTTGAGCTGTGCTTGCTGAAAGCATTTGTGTGGAATGCCACCAAATGGAGAGAGTTTTGTGTTGCGTGCTTGCGACGCCGTGTTGCTGTTGTTGTGGTTGCAGCTGCAAACTGTTGTCATGTGTGGCATCAAGTAGATTATAGATTTGGTACGCTCGACGTGCCACAATTGAAATATGCACATAATTGCAGTGCGTACCAAATGCGAGATGCGAATCGAATACCTTGCCACTGAATTTCAAATGAAATATGTATAGAAACTCTCGATTCGTTAGTTTTCCTCGACAGCAAGTCGAGGCTTATTGGCTTAAATGAGGCTTAGTTTTGCTTTTATTCAGTAAAAAAAAATATTAAAAATTTATTTGATATCCTTTCAGTTTTGCTGCTATTTTCAATACAAGTAGTATAATTCAGATGGAAAAAGCAACTACACAATTCAATATAAATAATAATAGTTCAGATTATATTTTGTATTCTTTTTTTTTAAGTATTATGTACATCAATTTAAATTTTGGTAAAATTATTCAGTTCTGCTAATATTGTTGTATTCATATTGATTATGAATTTTGTTAATGCCGTAAGTTTTGATTCTTTTGTCCTAATTTTGTGCATAATTTCATCACTTTTCCTATATGCAATTTTTGGAGAATTGACTTGACTTAGGTGCTTGTATTGGATGAAAAGGAAGCTC
Source organism: Drosophila setosimentum (assembly GCA_035043505.1). Classification (NCBI taxonomy): domain Eukaryota; kingdom Metazoa; phylum Arthropoda; class Insecta; order Diptera; family Drosophilidae; genus Drosophila; species Drosophila setosimentum. The sequence goes on from JAWNMY010000007.1 coordinate 21,209,389, forward strand.
CTAAAATATATTCCAGAAAAATAGAATAAAGACAGAAATAAAATCATGATTCACTTTATATAAAGCGTAAATTAACTACCAAAACAGCTCAGTGATTGCTCAACATATTTCCAATTAGTTGACATACGTAAACCCATAAGTAATAAGAATAAAACTAATAATGCAATTATGATTATCTTTGACTAATTACACAATTCCTTTGCTTTCTTCTTGTGGATGCATAATGTGAATTAGCTCCCACAAAAATGTGGTTGTGCAAAGCGATTACACAAGTCGGACAACAAACAACAAGCAACAAACACATTTCCTAACCATAATTACAGACAATTTCCATGGTCATTCTATTGCATTCAACTCATCTTGTATATATATATGAATATATATAGTTCCCATATATTATATTCTATTGTGTTAGTTGAACTATTGTCATTGTTTGAGAATTATGCTAGAAGCAAGTGCTTCAAATATACAGCAAGTATTGTCCAAAGGTCTTAGAACCAAACAAACAGACAGACAATGCTATGCGCTATGAATTCTGTGGCATATCCCCCACACCCACACCCACCACTTCTCCTTAAGAGAAGCAGGGGGGGGGAGGTGGAGCCAACGACATGATTGTGCAATGTGCAACTCAAGCGAGTTTGGGGGCAATTAATTGAAGAAATCACGCACTTAGAATCCCAAATGCTGCACGCTCATAAATTCCAAAATGCGACACAAAGGGCAACGGGTGCAGAGAGGGGGAGTGGGTGGTGAGGGTAGATTGAACAAAGGAAAATGCATTGAATGACGTTGGGGACATTTTAACATCGACGTCGACATCGACTTCTATGTTGGCCTGGACACAGTGAGGCACAAACACGGCTAACGGGCCTTGGCTGCTGCTGCTGCTGCTGCTTCTGCTTCTGGCTGCCTTAAGTGCCACAAAAGACAAGAGACATAAAAAAGCTAGACAGAAAAAATGGATAAAGCAAAGCAGAGAGAAGAGAAGGGAAAAAATGAAAAGTAGAAGCAGCAGCAGAATTCAACGACAAGCGACAAGTTTTGCATATTAAAAAGCAGAACAAAAAACAAGTATTTTAATTGCTGTCGACTAAACAATACTCTGTTAACTAGTTTACAAAAAAAAATAGAAAATAACTAAAGTTATATTTATTTTTTACTTTTTTTTTAATTTAAATCAAATGAGGAAAGATAAGCGATATCTTATTATTATTGAAAACTGCAGTTATTAATAATAGAAAGAGACAACTCTGAATTGATTATAAAAGTCAATTTTAAATATTTGTCAATAATAAATTTGAAGTAATTGAAATATAGGACTCTGAATTGATTACATGATAAAGTTTTTAGTAATCATTATTTGACGTTACATTAAAAAATGTGCAGCCAAATCAAGTTTTTAGCAATTGTACAGCAAAAGGAAATATTTCTTTGTTGCTATAAACGATCCTCTAGATTATTATTTGGCTACATTAGCTTTATATGTTACTTTATCTGACTTGTTTATATTATTTTGTTGCTATTTTATTTTTTCAAAGTCTCTGGTCTTAGAAACATCTAGAAATATGCTCCTTTACCATTTAACAGCATATATAAATATCAAACTCAAGATTGAATAATAAAACTGTATGGCCAAATTATTATGTATGGTAGCTGCATATTCAATTGCTATTGTTGCTGTTGCCCTTGTTGCTGTTGTTGTTGTTGTTGCTGCCGTTGTTGCTACTTTTTATTGCTTCTTTCACTCCCATTGTGGACGTCAAAGGAAAAAAATCGAATGCGCCTCAATCAGAGAATTTTAATTATTATTTTCAATTATCGAAAATGCTTTTGCGTCTGCTGCCATATAAACAATACTAAATATATTTTTTCTCATTGTCGTATTTGGCTTTTCAAGTGTTCTTTTATTATATGTATTTTTTGTTTGTTTTTTGTTTTGTGTTTTGTGGGTGTCTGTTTGCATTTGCAGAGCCCTTCTATTCCCCCTCCCATCATCCGTTCCACCCTCCGTTTCTGTAATTAGGGGCGTTTCAATTGCAGCATATGGTTTTATTTTAATTAAATTTCTACTTGGCGAGATAAGCGCTGGGAACACCCAAAAGCGACACAGCTGGCTGGTATTTCAGAGTTAGAGTTATAGAAGGAGGCTTTTCAAGTCGCAACTACACTTGGAGAAAAAAGAAGAACCTATCTAAGCACTATAAGCATATTTTTGTCGTTATTTTTCCATCTCCTAATGACTTGACAAGGGCATATTAGCTAACGCGAAGTTCTGAGTACTATTTATTTATTTATTTATTTACATATGTATCTTGAAGCCACATTCAGTTGAAAAATCAGTGGCGTTGAAATACGATCGAGTGGCAACAAGTGAAGCTTTTAGCGTTGAGCTGCAAAAGCCACAAAGCTGTTAACTGATAAATTAAACAACTGTCGCCGGTCTCTGAATAATAAATAAACAAATATAATGTGCGACTCAAAAAACTCTGCGTTGGCAAAGTCAGTTAAGTAAGTTCAGCTTATGTATATATATATATATATATAGAGAGAGAGTGTGATACATAAGCCAACACTCTTCTACATTCTATATAAAGACTCAAGCGTTATTGATCAGTTAAGTCGAGTGGCAAACAAACGACGAATGCAAATGCATTAAAAAATACCCTAAGATTTACTCTAAGCTTTTAATTTGAATATATGTGTGTGTGTGTGTATGTGTTCAGCTATGTATATGTGAGATACTCGTGATCTGTTGGCGACTGCGATCAGTGCTGCTTAGCAAGCGCCACTTGATGATGCCACCAATTTATGGCTTAGATACATTTAGCGGCAAAGTAGGTGTGCATCCAGTGTTTGCAGTGTAAAATGAATATTGATTTTCTTATCTGATTAGTAAAAGCAAATGTTAAAACTGTTGAAAAGGTATATTGATTGGTACATTTTATATATATGTTTATTATAAGTACTTCAAGTTCTGTCCAAAGTTAAGGTTACAGTTTTCTATTTATTTTTAAAACAGAAGGCTGACAAATAGTTTCTTAACCTTCAGCTAAAATATAGGAGCGGTAGCTACCAGCTGTCTTTCAGCTCGCTATAGATTTTTAAAGTTATTTTATATTATTTTATATTTAAATTATTTGTTTGTTTCTCAATTTCAATTTAAAGTTTCCAGTTGGAGAAACCAAAGGTTTTATAGCCAATCCCATAAGAATGCTTAAAATAAGTTAAGCCAATATAAGTTACAATGCTCTAGTCAAGACGGCTTATCAAGAATATATATACCTTATGCGATCGTTCCTTCTGCCTGTTATATAGTTTTGCATAAAATCATTATAACCTTTTTCAATTTCTAATTTATTTAGGGTATACAAAATCAAATAGACCACAATTGAAAAATGGATAAATAAAATTCTTGAGATTTAATCTGAATGTTTGATAGATATTTGCCAAGTATTGACCTTACTTATATATACACAGATACAAAATTAAGATATTCAAAATACTTTCTATACATTCTAGAAGAATATTTCCACCTAATTAGATTTGCTCCCATTGAAAATATTTAGCTAGTGTATTACAACTGTTCATTTGCATTTGGTTGTTTCTGTGTGCTTGACTTATTTTGTTTTAGCTTTTTGCTTTCTTCATTTTGTCACAAAATGCCATTTAACCGCAACGAAAAACTGCCAAAAACTAAAAGGCAACAATAACAACAACAACCAAAACAACCACAACAATAATAATAGTGATGATAATTTTGTATTCGACTGTCGAATGTCGAATGACTCTCGGGCCATGAGGCTTAGCAGCAACTCTGACAGTGGGCACTACACTCAGCAAAAAAAGATCTATCTGAATTTTAGCAACTCGTTAAGGGTAACTCACCTCATTATTCAGAAAGTATATCCCTAAAAGACAGGAGGTTTACTAACTTAGAAGCGAATTTAATATTTGCTTTTTTGTTGCTTTTTTATAAGTAAAAAATATTTATAAATATTAGTATTTTAAGGCTTCACATAGGCAAACATTTTCATAAATTCGTTTAATTTAATTTGGTTTGCGAATTTTGCCCACTGAGCCAATCGACAGGTAAACTCTAAAATTGAAAACGAACCTCTAAGTTTAATAACTTACTCCAAAATTAAAAAACAAGGTTTTTCCAAGAAATGAGAATAACATTTTGCTACCTTTCAGAAATGCATTTCTAAAAAAAATAATAGAAAAAGTCGCCATATTTTTGGAATTTTCGTTTTAAGGCATTCCATTTTAATTGTTATAAATTCAATTTTTAATGATAAGAAATTATTTCTAAAAAAAAGACAAAAAAAACTTTCCAGTGATCAGGATGATTTTTTAAAGATCGCGGCAATTTTTTGTTGAGTGTAGTTACTGTGTACTGTGTACTAGGGACTGGCATATCGTGAACTGAGTACACAATGGCTAAAGTACACACAACGAAACGTATTCGATACGACTACAACTAAGTACAACAACAACAACAACAGCAGCGGAGACAAAAAAACAAAAAGCTAACGAAACAAAAAACAACAAAAAAATGGAAATAAATTCTAAATGGAAATAAAAAAACCAAAAAAAAAAAATAAGTAAAATAAACCGCGAGAGAGCCGCAAAAAAACGGCAGCGGCGAAAACCAAAAAAAAAATAATCAAAAAAAAGCGCGACGCAAGCAGTTTGTCACTCAATCGCCCAGCAATCAGTCGCGTTTTAGTTTTGTGTCTGTTTTGTGGCATAGAACGCCGCCTAAGATACACGCGCACACATCACGGCAAGTAGCTCACAGATACACACTCCACGCAGATACACAGATACTCAGCTGCAAAGTGAGACGTGCAAGTCGCTTAAAGCTTGAACGGCGCACGCGCGTCTTTCAACGAAAAAGCATTAAAGCATAAAAACCTCTTATCAATTGTATCTGTGAGATACAGATAAAGTGCTGCAATTGTATCTGTCAGATACACACATACCATTAAAATCTATTGCTATGCAAGCAATGCACAATTGCTATTATTGCTAGTATTATTGTGGTTTTTGTGAGAAGTGCACGTAACGATAAGAACAATAGTTATTGAGTACAGTGAAGCTTCGCGTAAGCGATATAATATCTATATGTCTGTATACAATTACTGCTGTGCTTCGATTTTATTATTGTGTTTTTTCAGCGTTGAGAACAAAGGGTCAATGCCACAGTGAAGCTTCTTTATAATGTACTATTTGCACAGCTGTCGCGGTATTTGATTTTTAAGTGCACTTTGTTAGTTTCATAAATTTTTTGGATTAACTTTAAATACAGTAAAACTTCATTATGATACTTTAATGGAACAAAGAACTTACATTTTTGTATATATTCTTTGTGCAGTTCACAGTACAGTGAAGCTTGTTGTAAGAGTAAGCAACACTCCGTATTAGTGAGTGTACTTGTGGTACAGTAAAGCCAGCTGTCACTGTACCTATTAATAAGTCCCATTAACCTGGACAACAAGTACAACTTATTAAGTCGCTTTGAGTGCTCAATAAAGTCATTAAAAGTTTCACATAGGCAACAGTCACTGTACCTGTGAATACCAACCAATTAACCTGCGAAACATGTACAATTGATTAAGCCACTTTGTAATAGAGTAAAGCTTTTGTTCAAAGTTGAACATAGCCAGCTATCACTGTAATCTTCAATTAAATCTGTTCACCTGAGCTAAATGTGCATTAAGAAACGTGTCGCATATATTTACATACATTTTTGTAGCACAGTCCAAGCAACAGCTGATTCGTTACACAACTACACACTCATTACACACACACATACATATGTAGAGTACATATTTGTACAAAATGTAAACCGATTTCCGATACAGTTGGCTTTGCGCTTCAGTGCGTCAACAGCTCGTTTATATTCGGAGGTGTGCCCGCAAACACACTAATAGCGTGTGTGTGAGAGAGAGAGAGAGAGAGAGAGAGAGAGAGAGAAAGAGAGAGAGGCAGAGGGAGAGAGAGAGGGAGTGAGAGAAGAAAAGCGAGAAGAGCATCATAAATGGCTTTGGATGAACGATGCGATCTTCATACCTGAACAATGGCTACGTGCGTAAAGTCTAGCTCAAGGTCAACATTGACTGCGCCCTAAGTCCATATATAAATACATAGATATATATGCATAGATATATATATATATATATACATAGATATAACATCTATTTGCTTTAGTTTTGATACAATGCATGGCAACATTGTAGCCTATTGTCTCGAGCTCAGCATTTGTGCAAATACCAAAACAGATACCGCTGGCAAACAACTAGAACAAGTGCCATTAAATTGGAAAACACATCTATATATATTTATATATATATATTTATTTGTTTCTCATACTCAAATCCAGAGAGAAGAAAAGCAAAAAAAATGAAAGAAAAAAAAGAAGCACATACATCACGTAATGGATTTCTTGGCGTCAGCATGAAAATGAATCACTTTTCTCTCTTTTTCTCTCATCAGCAAAGTAAATTCCAATTGAAAATAATCAGTCGTCTGGGCAGAGGGGTACTTGGACAGACTGTGGAAGGCGGGGCAGCGGGGGCAGGTCACAAATGCGTATTGGACGGCTCCTCGGCAACAAACGGAAATTGTCAGTTGTCAATTTTTTGAGAACAGCAACAACAACAACAACGTGAATGAGACTGAGACTGAGAACTACAACAAAGGTGTGCGGCACATATTAAATACAAAATGTCAACAGCTCATCAACCCAAAAGTGAAATGCCGAAAAAATACTTATTCTAAAACAATATATCTATATTGAAAATAGATATGTAATTGTGTGTGTGTCTGTGTGTATGTATGTGTGCGTGTGTGTTTGTGTTTATATAAATAACCAACTAAAAAAAAAATGTGCACATCTTGAAAGGGTCCAACAATTTGTTATTATACAAAGTTGATAAATCAATTTAAGCATTTTGTATACTTAAAATTTTAGAAGGCTGCAGTCGAGAGAGCTCGACTTGGAGTTACCCGGAATTCACTTTTTAAATATATTTAGATAGCTACTGATAGCAGTGTTAAATATGAAAATGCTTTCAAGTTAACAAAATCTGTGTTTTTTTTTCGATCTATAAATTTATTATTATTTATGGAGGCAAATATATCATATAAAGATATACTTTATAATTGTGTCTTTTATTGCTTTCTACAAGTCGATTTATATCGATATTTACCAAACGGGACAGTTATCGATCAAATTAAATAAACCATTTGCTTTTATAGTCTTTGAGATCAGAGATGGGCAGACAGGCTTTTTATGCTGATCAAGAATAGAAATATATATATAAAACATTGAGTCGGACTGCAACATACCCATTTATAATGAATTTAGAAGATGTAAATAATATTACTATTATAATATTATAACAACTTTTAGAGAAATTCCTGACGATGTTCAGCTACCATTTATCATTGAAAAGATATCTGAAATTGTTGGGCTACTTTCAGCTGAAGTCTTTCCGAAGAAATTTCTGCTGTATAACACATATGTATGAATATGTATGAACATGTATATAAAACTCGCTCTACTGAAATTGTCGAATAATCTCTAGTTTAAATTGTTGGCGCAATTTAACATGCTTCAAATGCGTCGCTTTACGCTCCAAATATTTTGAGATACCTCAATAAAAATAATAACAACGCCAGTTCAGAGTGTAAATGTGAAGTTAACGCAAAGTTGAAGCGATAATTGTTATAGTTGTTCCAGTGAGCTGAAGCGCAGAAGAAAACCCAAGATAATGCTCAAAGTGCACAGGGCGTAAGGTCTCAGTTAGTCAAACCATATATTATATATATATATATAAATATATGTATATATATCTATACCACTTTTAAAGAACTACTTAAACCTAATCACTTTGAAATGTCTGTTGTGCAACCTTGCGCTAATAACAATAACAACTTCGTAGCAGAAAAAAATGCTTTAATTGATAGTTGGATTTGCGGAGTCGTTTGTTGACCGAGTTGACAAATTGGCCAGCTGGAAGCGTGCATCGAGGCGTAGAAAGATAAGAAAAAAAAATACAAAATTAACGTTAAAATGGCAACGTTGCAATAGCATTTTCACATGCTTCATTATGGCCCATTATATATCTGATTGCCACACATGCGCTATCGCTGTTGCTGCACCAAATCAATTTAGTTTTGCATGTCTCGCAATCATTTGTGTTTAGCGTGTGTTGCAATGCAATTTAGCTGTAAAAAAAAAACAACAGCAACAACAACAACAACTCAGAAATACTCAAAATCAATATTTGCACTTTCTTCACTGTACTATAATGCTACTATATGTACTCTATATGTATATAATCATATGACTTTCGTTTATTTACGCATATTTATGTCAATATATGTTGACCATTTACAAACAACAAGAGCCATCAGCAACAGCAACAGCAACAAATACAACATTATAGAGTAAGGGGAGGCAGTCTGTCAATAGACTGGCAAACGTCAATTTAGCTGGGCCACAAGAAATTGAAAATAGACAGACAAAATAGAAACTGACAAGTTGTGGAAAACGACGAAGCCACAGCAAATATAAATATGTTCAAAATAGTTGACATGAAAACTACTTCAAATTTTAACTGAAAAGCAGCTTTATTTTCTTAGTCAAAATATCCATTTTTAAGCAGAATCCATTAAAAAAAAATTAAATTAATGTAGCAATGTTGTCTAAAATTATAAATTACAGTGAGTGGATAAGGCCCTGATCCCATTTGCCATAAATATTCTAGGTCAACGTAAATTTTCTGGAAATTAACTCAAGTCAAGTTTTATAAAGAAAACTAAAATTCTTTGTATGAGTTAAGAACTTGTTGCAACTTATTTTTCTGCGTAATCACGTGCTGTTTTTTTTCTTCTAGAATATTAACATTTGTGTAGTCAGTAATCAGTCTCAGAGTGTTAACCAAAAATCCAATATTTAATCAAAATTGCTGAAAATTAAAAAAAAAAAAAGCTTTGCTGAAGTTTGTCTCGTTAAATCAACAAAATAATATCGATACAGCTTTCTTTTCTAAGAATTTCGCATAACAATAAATCAAACTGAGACAAGTTACTTGTTGCTACAAGTTGTTGTTGTTGTTCTTGTAAGTAAATAAGCTTAAAATTTCACAATTCATTTTACAGTCGACAGTCGTTTAGTTTGAGAAACTTCCAGTCTCCACCGGCTAAAGTAAATAGTTAGACCTGGCCTTTGTGCGTTATATAAACACAGATGTTCGTTTCATTTCGGCTCTTTTCAAGCTGATTAGAGCCGAACACACACAGGTGCCACATTATGAGTGTTGTATAGGGTGACCAAATTGCTCAGTTATATTATGTATATACTCCATGGGCGTGGCCTATAGTTAAATTGTGTCACCAAATAAAATTTGGTTAGCTGTATTTAATGATTATTGTTTGGCTATTTTTGAGCTGCATTACGAGCAAAACAAACAAAAAAAATAAGTGTACATTAAAATTGTTGTAGCGAAAGCTTTGTGTGTGTGGGGAACTCTTAACAAGGCAACAGAAAATCAATTCATGAGCGGAGCTCTTAACTGGCTAACTGGCATTAAATGCAAAATCAAATAACTGTGCTATGTGATCGCCATAATAATCTTAATGACAACTGCAAATATCGTATGAATAAGTACATATATATAAATATATATCTATTATATATATATATATATATATTTGACATGCCTCGCACATTAACGCTTGACATGATGCGTTGATATGCAGCAAATTGAAAGTAAATAAAAAAATGAAGGAAAAACAACAGCAACAACAACAGCAGCAGTAAAATATAATAATCATAACAATATTACAAAAGCAAACGACACAATATGGCAAATTAATTAGTTATACAAAAATGGTAGACCATTAAAAAAAATGCCAACAAAAAAATCAAATGAAAATCTACCAAAAAACAATAACAATAAAAACAACAACAACAATAACAATATGTATATGCATAAAGCACGTAAAATATGTGTACATAAAAAGTGCTAATAAAAATAAGCCGTGTGTTTTTTAGTTATTGCAAATAAAATTCAAATTATGCACAAGTGAATAATTGTGGCGATTTTTTTAATGGCAGCTAAATAAATAAAATACAAATAAAAAAAATAACAAGAACAGAAAAAGTCAAAATACAACAAAAAATAAATACAAGTTATATTTTAATATAGCCCAAGTGGCCCATAAAAACAAGTTGCCTTTTCACTGTGCAACAATTTGTGTGTGTGTGTGTGTGTGTATGTGTGTGGCGCCATCTAGCGGCCCATAAATATGAAAAATCCAAATACAAATATCATGGAATGCAGCAATGGCTTAAACAACAATAACAACAACAACAACAACATCAAAAGTAATACCAACAACAACAACAACAACAACAGCAGCTGCCTCACAGCGTCCAATATCAACGGAAACGGAAATGGCAATGTTAGCGAGCTGCAACTGCAACAGCGCCCTCTCCTCTCCTCGAAACAACCAGCAGCACTAACAACATGTGCAACATCAGCAACAACAATTCACCAATACAACAGCAACAGCAATAGCAGCAACAGCAGCAGTGGCATGTCGCCGCACTCGCCACCCCCGCAACAGTCCACAAACATGGCCACAAATGGCCATCAGTCGTATCCGGCGATAACGGCAACGTATTGGCTACCGCCACCAAATCCGGCGCCATATTTAGTTCCAGGTAATTAGTGTTACTTGCTGCAGCAGCTAGCTATAGCTAGCCATCCCTCCTACTCTCCCTCTCTCCCCACAGTCTCCGGGTTACTCTAACGTTCCCACTCCCCTCTCGCCGTGCAACGTTGCAAATTATATTTTCGTGTTTATTGTAAAGCTCGCGAGGATTACGAAACATGGCGCACAAAAAGCAACAACAACAACAGCAACAACAACAGCAGCTACAGCTATGTGCCCCCGTGTCGTGTTGCATGCACTGGCAAAAATTAATGTTGACGAAAATTATTGCTTTGTCGTCATGTGTGAGAAATGTTGTGTAGCTACAAGAACAGAGACGACAGAGCTGCATTTTATTTCCCATATTCTCAAGTTCGAAATTAGAATTCAGATTTTAAATTTTCTATTTTGATTAACTTTAATTCAGTTTTACAAATTTTTACATCTCAATTTTTTGTATATCCTTACAGAAGGTATAATTGGTTGCAAAGCTTTTTAGCCATTAAGTGAGACGTCTTCTGAACTCAAAAAGTTTATATATTCTTGATCAAAATAACTAGTCGAGTCGATATAGCCATTTCCGTCTGTCTGTATATTTCTAAGCGAACTAGCGCCTCAGTTTTGAAGCTATCTTCACGAATCTTGGAATATGTTCCTCTTTTTTCTGTACACGTTCGGAGCCTGCTTGATCGGATCAGTTTATCATTTAGCTGCCATAAGAAAAACTGATCGAAAGATGAACTCTTTACTGAGATACACAAATCAAACTTTGAACAAAAAATCGTCGCGATCAGCCAACTATATAATTTAGTTCCCAATATTGTTATATCATTGTAAAATAAAAAAAAAAATGGATGGAATTTGGCTTAACTCTAAAAGTATCTTTAAGCAAATATGAAATTTGCATATAGTAGGCATCATAGTTAATTATATATACAAAATATGAAAATCTAACCACAATTTTTGATGAGTGTATCGTGTATCGTGTTTTGTGTGTGTTGTCTTTGTATGTATTTTATTTCCATTGGCATTTTTTACTCGTATTTTTGCTTAGCCCAGCGACGCTGCCAAGTGGCAAAATGTTAAGCCAGTGTGTGAAGCTGGGGCTGGATTTGAATGCTGTACAGGGTGTCCTTACTCAGTGTGTGATTGTGTGTGTGTCTATCTATGTGTGTGGAAGAGGTTGTGTATGGGGGCGTTTGTTTCTGGGCATCGGTTGCATGCATCGGCGCGGCGCCTCGTTTTTGTGTGTAATTTCATTTGCAAACGCCACTTGCTGGCTGCTAATTAAATTTTAGCTTTGTCAGGGGATTTGCACTTTTGCCATTTGGAGAGCAGCATTTGTTTGTTGTTGTTGCTGGTGTTGTTGTTCTGAGTCTTGTTTTCTGTTAACTGTTGCTTGCGAGCAGCAGCAGAAAGAACGATACAATTTGTGGCCTGTCAGTAGAAGAAACAAACATACCACAAACCAATACCAATAAAGCGAATCAAATTTCAAATCGATAAATTGTCTGTTTTGGAATAATCACTTAATGGTAGTAGGGCACAACCGAATATAACATACCCTTGCCGATTGGAGTCGACATGAACACAACTTTGTTAAGATTATATGGAATGTATTATTGGAAAATTAGAATCATACTAAATTTATGTCATTTAATTTGCCTGCAGAAGCCTGATTGTAAATGAAACATGAATGAAAACTAAGTACGAAAGTTGTAGTAGAGACAGCTCGACTAGGAGATGCCCTGTACCCAGTTTATAAATATTATTCAATTTGGAATGTAAAACATATATTTCCCTTACGATATTTGTGAAATGTATTTGGGTATCTAATTTATCGATTGATATATATATATATATATATATATATATATATATATATATATTTATAGATTTGTATATTTTATTGCTTTTGAATATCAATTTGTATCGGTATTTGCGATTGCTGATATGCGTTTGCAGAATTTTAAGTCTATACAACTTTACTAAAAATTGAAAAATTATTATGAAGCTTAAAATAATAAAAATATATTTTACAAAAATATAACTTATGACGCAATATTGAACAATCTTCAATCATACCACAATTTATAATTTAGAAACACGATTTTCACTCAAAACTCAGCTCAGAATTCTGTCCCAAAAAAATCACACTTATGCACGATCCGAAAACTTTCCACTCTCAAAATGTGTTTTTTATCAAAATTGAAACGTTGCTCAACTATTAGTTGAGGGTTTCTATTTCTCAATAGATAACTCAAGTTCCTTAATCAATGCTTATGAGTTGGAATCTAATAAAAAGTGCTGGCCAATGAGTAAAGTTTATCTATTTGCTGATTGTGGCACAATTTTCAAACGTACGTCAAATTGTGAGCTGTGCATGCAAATCAATAAGTTAACGTTCTAATCTATTTCCGCTGTTGTGACTTGCATACAGATTGCTCCGAATGTGGCTAATACAAACGCAACTCAAACTATTGCCATCTCTTTCCACCCCATTCTAGTTGTGTCTCTCTTTATTGAACTTAGTCAATATGTTTCTTGGAGCTTGGCCAGAAGCACATGCAAAATTTCTAACCTCAAGACTCGTTGGGGAATTTAGCTGTTTGGGGATTTTTGGTTATGGCTGGATTGCAGTTTGTTGTTGGCCAGAAGGAGGCGTGGCGCAGGGAGAGAGGGGGGGGGGGGAGGGTTGGGTGTTGAGGCGGCAGGTGGAACAACAAAATGTAGCCAAGTTTCAATAGACGCTGTCGTCGTCGTCGTCGTCGAAGTCGTTGTTGTTCTTCTTCTTATTATTGTTGTTGTTGTTGTCTAACTAAGCGCATGACTTGCATATTTATGTGATATATGCGAAATGAATTGTTTGTTGTGGTTTTGGCTGCTTTGTTGTTGTTGCGGTTGTTGTTGTTGCTTTTGCTGCTGTCGTTGCTTAAAGGCCAGAAAGCCAGCGATAATAAATAAGCACAAGTCCAAAAAAGAGTTTATAAATAAATAAGCATCTATTTGCATGAATGAATGAATAAATGAATACACTAAGGGAAATACAACGTTTCTGAATTGCGAATGAGTGGACTCACCGTTATATTCACTCACATCTAGGCAAGAACTTGTATAAAAAAAAAAATGCATTCCAATGAATAAATTGCAAATCGTGATTCAAGTAATTTTCATTTACTTAAAATAAATTTAAAGTCTTAAATCTGGAATGCATTCTTAAAATAGAAAATGGCAAATTATTGTTTTTGTTTTTTAAATATTATTTATGTGTTATGACGAATTCATCATTTGAGATTGTTGCCCTCAATTTTAACGCAAATAAAGAATTCATATAGAAAAACTTCATACTGAATTTTACTGTTCAAACTGAAATACACTAGGTCAATCTTTCAATATATATTTATCAATCTTTCAATATATATTTATCAGATTGCTTCACGTTTTGATACGTTTGGTACTTTAATTAAGAACACATTCTTGACTTTAGCCAGCTTTCTATTTCCTTATGCAATTGCAATTTAATATGAACGTTGTACGGTGGTATGCTTTTATTTTTCTAAGTGCACAACAACAACAACAACAAGTGCATGTGATGATATTTTTAAAGCAATTCATGCCAGCGGACACGTTTCCCCAACAGCAAAAACTAATCATTTTATGAGCTGATCAAATGACGAGCAGCCGAAGGCAAAGAAGAAGGGTATGGCGAGGGGGGGGGGGGGAGGAGAGAGAGAGGTAGTGGGTAAGGGGGCGAGGGGCAAGTGGGAGACTTTTGTGCACAACAGTCAGAGTCAAAATGGCTGTCAGTCAAAGTGAAACGTAGCAGCCCGTGCCGAACAAGTATATACTAAATTCTATCTGTATGTGTGTGTATATGTGTGTGTGTGTGTGTGTGTGTGTGTGTGTGTTACATAAGGTTGTCTGTTTTAGAAGCGAGTAGAGTCTCTGCAAGTGTCATTATCTGCATCTCGCTCGCACGCAACGTGCGCAAATGTGTTAACATAAATGTAACACGTTTCGCTGTGGCAACAATCCAACCACAAACGAACAACAGCAAAAACAACAACAACAACAACAACAACAATAGCACGTTGCACGTTGCCATGTCACGTAGCTGCCTTTGCATGTCAACGGCAGTAGGAATACCCTCAGCACAAGAAGATTGTGGCAACCGAATAACGTAACTGTCACTTGGCCATGAGTGTCAAGAAAATTGTTTGTGCAACACCAATTTACCCCTAAGAAATAAAAATAAAATTAAATAAAAATAAAAATAAAAATAAAGAATATTATTTGATGCGCTGCAACTGAAAAATCATCAGCAAATAATTTGCTCAATTTATTTTCAACAAACCATATTTGAATACTAAAAATACACATCGAATGATGATTTGCCAGATAGTTTCTGGTTGGTTAGCAACTGTTCGCTAATTGCAGGAATTAAAAGCACGCAGCTAAGAATTGTGCAAACGACAAATGAACTTGATTTTGAAAATTAATTCAAAACACGCAATCACAAGAAAAATAGTAGTGAGAATTATAGTGTAAAGACTGTCTGAAGCTAGGCAGAGTTAAGAGAGTGCGAAATTTAAGAGAGAATCTTAAAGAGACATTTTTTTTAATTCGAATACCTTTTTTAAAGTATGATTTTTAATCAACATTTTTGCTTTTATCAGTTGTAATAACTTAAAATATAATGATTTTGAAAATATTATAAGAGAGACTGTAAAGAAATATTTTTAACAAAAGTTATATATCATGTTTTAAATATAAACAAGTTCCCCATCTGAATAAATCAGTTTGAAATCAATTAATTTATTACAATTTTCCAATTATGTCATTAAGAAAGAAGACAAAGTGACCAAAGATGAGCAGCTGCAATTTTCCAATGATTTGGAGTGAAAAGAGATAAAAATCTTTTATTAAATCATTAATTTAATATAAACTTCTTGTAATCTAGACAATAATCTAAAGTTAGACAAAAAGACTAAAAACATATCTTTAATTAGAATACATTTATCAAATTTCATTTCAAATCTACACAAATATCAAAGAAATTTCGTTTATATTTTGTCAATTCGATTCCAATAAAATTCATTAATATTTTTGTCAATTCGATTGAAATTTTTGTGACCTGATCCGCTTTCGTATGGTTTCCACTCAATTTGTTTGTAGCTAATTTCCTCAACTATTCGAAATTGCACTAGTGGATGTCCCCTTTTAACCTCCACACACACACATGCACACACACATGCACACGCACACACACACACGCAGAGTTGCGAAAAGCAAACGTCAAATGGCAGTGACCAGAGAACACAAATACGTGAATTCTGTGGTACCCTTGAATGGTAAACAGCAAAAATTCCAATGTTGCTATTGGTACTGCTGTTGTTGCTGTTGTTGTACATTTTGCATAGACAATAGTGCGACAGACACAAGAGTCAACAACAACAGCAGCAACAACCACTTTGAATGCGTTACAGTTCAATACAGAATGAACAAAAGCAGTTGCTGGATAAGGGGAGTGGCGGTAGTAGGGAGTGTATAGGCGTCGAATTGGTGGCTCGATCGAATATACATATATAAATATATATATATCTCTATATTTGTCTGAGTATGTGTATATGTATGTGTGTGCGTAACCAGAAGAACGAAATTAAATTCTGTCGCGACAATACAACATGCGGAATACGTAATCAATTGCCGACATCGATATAAAATACAAACATACATTGCACCAGATACTATATACACACACACACACACACACACACACATATATAAACAAATACAAATATATACTTATATGTATATATGTAGCTATAGCTAGTATCTGTATCCGTATCGGTTTCTGTTTCTGTATCGCAAATGTATCTGTAACTTTATTCTGCTGTTGCTGTTGTCAGCACAGCAGGCCTCCGTGCATACATTTACATAGCCAGTGTGTAAACACACACACACACACACACACGCACATACACATACATAGAGTCGATTTGAAAAGCAGACGATAACTTCTTAGAAAATACTTTTTGAACTTGGACAAAGGGAAGAAACGAAACAAAAAATCAGCTCATGCACATTTATTGCCTATTTATCTGCGACTATTGATGTCTATTAGAGATGAACAAGTTGGAATGCACTGTTTAGAGAAAGCTTGACTAGCAGATACACTATTAAAGAAAATATAAGACTTGATGATAGTAATTTGTCTGAAAATACATTTTATTACCCAAATCTAATGAAATTTACACAGTTAATATTATTATAATATTATTTGGCAAGCTATATCTTCAACACTGTATATTCTTATGCTATCGAAAATCGATTGTATCAAAATTTGCGCAACGGGGATTGTAATCGATAAAATTAAATAAACTTAACTTTCATATTTTCTATAAAAACTGGTACTCGAAATTTCGAGTCTCTATGCCAAATAGACTCTGAGATCGTCTCTTACATATAGACACACATGCTGACTAGTCTGTTATTGCCAATCAAGAACATATATATATATATATTTTATGGAAAATGCGTTCTTTACTATTTCTACACAACATCAGTGAAGCCTTCTCGCGTTTCTAATCGTTGTAGGCTATCACAACAAAGCAAAATTCAACAATCTAAATTCACACTGCTGAAAGCTGAAACGATTTTCAAAACTCATGCATTTTAAGTACTGACTTTTTCCTCAAAATTGATTCTTCAAAATTCCTGTCCAAATACAATGAAAGTTCAAAGCAAAACAAACACGCTTCCATCTCTAATTCTAATTTTCATATCTCTGCTTGTAACCATTTGTGTGTGTCTGTGTGTGTGACTGTCTCCAGCATATTGTGCAACACTAATGCAGAGGGGCACTTGGATTGGTTCTCAACTTGAAAGCATTTTACATTTAGCATTTTGCATATGCAATACAGTCAATACAATCATTTGAAATACGTCAAAGTCTGAACTGCATTCAGAGCATATCGAAGGGAGCAGCAAATTTAGCATAGACAAGTTTTCAATTTATTCTATCTCTGTGTGGGTGTTGATGTGTGTTGGTGTGTGTGCTGAGATATGAGAGAGAGAGGAGAGTGGAGAATGTATGAAATGTTTGCTAATTGAGTTGAACTTTTTATAACAGTTCGATTATGGAAGCGATGCTTCTCAGATAAGAGACCAGAAAATAAACCAAAATTCCAAATATGTTTTCAAAATATAACTGAGACTTCATTTTTTATAAATCATATTTGAAAATTACACTCAATAAATAAAGATTTGGTTAATTAGCAGCCTCAGGAAGTCTGTTAAATAAAAGACAAGAACAATATAAACAAAAGCAGCTGCTTAGAGCTATTTAATGAGTAGAAAAGTACATGCTAAAATCTTCTAGACTAAGAGTATACCCTGTAAGACTTGCTGATGGCAGTTTGTTCAGTATGAAAATATATATAAATTTAATTGAAATAATTGCTTATTATTTATCAATATATTATTATTTCAATTAGAAGTTTATGTTTTTATGAATGTATCTTTTATTGTTATCGTTAATTTACTTATCATATTACGATTGTAAGCATATGCGACAAACTCTTAAAAATATTATATATAATTATTTTGGGGAACACCTCAAAAGTGGGTTAATAGAGATTGCAACATTTTGAGGGAGCGGCTGATGACAAACAATTAGTGTTAATAATATCTAATGACAGGCGACTTCTGCCAACGGCGACAAATGTGTAAACTCATTTAAATGTGGCACCACTATGTGTGGCATGCCAAAAACCAAACTAAGAATAAGAAAAAGAAGCAGCAGCTTGAAGACAAAAGGGGGCAGCCCCCGGTGTATGCAACACTCAATGACCGGACGGCGTCGGTGACAGCCAGAAGCAATGCATGTTTGTGGCATGAGGGAGGGGTGTCGAAAAGGAGTGGTCTTAGTCATGGGGAGGGGGGTGGGGGTAGGGGAACTGGCAGTGTAAGTTTCGATTACGTTGGCAACACTTCCGGGCCGCGAGCACCACAATTTCCGCAGCGTTGCGTCTCAGCGTGCAGGGTTGCATTCAGTGTTGAGTTTTTCGTATTCGGTTTTTGGGCAATCGCCAAAACTGCCAGCAGTCAAAATCAGCAGTGGGGCAGTATCTTTGGATCTGCTGCTGCTGCTGCTGCTGCTACTGCTGCTGGTCGCCTGAAGGGTTCATTTGTGTTGTATTATATGGATTATATATATATAAATGCATATATCTCTTTATATATATTGTTATACATATTTTTGTATATTTGAGCGAAACGCTTTGACTACTGCTGATGCTTTGTGCTGCTGGCTCATTCAATTACCGCTGCCCGGCAGCAATTCCTATTCTAATGTGCCCCTTGCCCCATGCCCCTGCAGCCACCCTTTTTGATATTCTCAAGTGCTTGGCTGGCACATTGCCCCGAGCAACCAAGTTGAGTGGTTGCATTCACATCTACTATATAGACTATAGTCTATAGACAATATATATATATATGGCATATGCATCTCGATTGGCAGACAACGCGGCTGCCTATTGACTGCTCAGCAAGTCTTTTATTATAATATATATATATATATACATACATATATATATCTATTTTCTAAGCACTTGCAGTTTGTTGATATGAGTTGAAAGTGCCGCTTTTTGTCTGCCATCTCAAGTGGCACTCACTTCAAATTGAAACATTCAAAAACCACATTTCTGTGGTCAAATATATTTATATCTACGTATATATATTTGCTTGCCTTTGCCGTGTATTGGCCATTAATCTGTGGCATGATTAATTAATTAATCAAAATACCAGTTAAGACCTTAAATATCTATCGAATTTGTAACAAATGTTGCTCAGTTGGCTGCTTCGCAAGTCTGGCATTTCATTATGCGAAATGCATTTTGATAGACGGCAACATTTTGACATGCTAATGCCTTGGCTCAAAGTGGCAATCAAATGCAAAATTTTTACACTGCAACAAAATAGAAGTAATCCATTCTGTAAGCAGGAGATTTCATAGTCCAGATCTATATGGATTAAGTATTAGTTATTGAACTGAAGGCAATTAATGTCTACAACAAAAATTTACCCCAAATACATCGGAGATATAAAAGTAAGTTTTTTTTCCAAATTTCATATCAAAATTCCAAGACAAGAATGAGTCCAACCTATTCACAGTTATAGCTGCCTTAAATTTAGTCACATTTTCAAAAACCTGGTCTAGATTAATTTGACATCTAAAAAAGGTGATTCAACTTGCCACAGCCATAACTTGGTCAAAACTGTCTGGCAATATTTGATATACAGATTAATTCTACATCTAAAGTTGCACATGCGAGGCACTCTCGATTAAGACTACAAAAGAATTGATTCAGCTTGCCACAGTCATAACAATGCTACGGCATAAATGCTTAAGAACCAAGGCTTCATAATCTATATTTGATTTCGAGATTAATTCTACATCAAAAGTTAAAGTTGCTGTCTCCATTTGTTTTTATCTCAGTGTAATTATATCTCTTGGCTGCAATGCAGCAAACAACTAGTTGTTTATTCAGCGCTTATTAATGACATCTTTTGAGTAGACGTCTTCAATTGTTGCTGTTGCTATTGTTGTTGTTGATATTGCTATTGTTGTTGTTGCTGCTGCTGTTGTGTCTCATCTGATTATTTGGCTTTTGCATTGCTGCTGACGTCGTGGTTGTTTCAATTGTTGTTGTTGTTGTGTGTCTTTACCTGAAAACCAGTTTCTGGTGACGCACGTGCTGTCGCTTAATGCTTGCTGTGATGTGAAACAATGAGACAATTGCCACAACCCACAACCCACACCCCCTCTCTCTCTCTCTCTCTCTCTCCGTAGTCTTCAAGACACACACACACACTGCGTATTCATAAGAGATACAACATGCGCTTGTTACTTGACGTCGTAAAGTATCTTGTGTCATTTTGGATTCGATGCCACAGCACGCTGCACATTTAATCTTGAGGTGTTCTGCATATTTGCGGCTTTGGCGGCAACGCGTCACGTCAAAAACACTTGGATTGTCAGTCACTCAGTCAGTCACTCAGTCACTCAGTCAGTTTGTCAGCTAGTTTGTGGGTTTGGCAGCAGCGCTTACTGTCAGCAAAACCAAATGCGACCAAATTCTGTGCTACGTTGTCTCTGACAGTCGTAAATTCTTTGAGGTATTTTTCATCATTTTTTTTATATTTTTCATTTTTTTTTTTTTTTTTGCTAAGCTTTTGCTTTTTTTGGTTGTAACATTTGCGCGCTGGTTTTTGATTTGCCTCAAAATTATTCGCTATGCGCTTTGCATAATAATCAGCTGGGATCCTCAGACTGATGCTAAGCAGAGCGATGCCATTCGACAGCTAGACAGCAAGAGAGAGGGAGAGAGAAAATTATAGAGAGAGAGAGAGAGAGAGAGAGAGAAAGTTAGAGAGAGAGGGAGAGCAGTTGTGGCATGCCAGGTGATTACTTTGTTGCCCTAAGGGGACTCGGGTTGCATGGGGCATGCAAAACGTAATAAGCGACTTGCCTTTGATTTAAGATTGTGCATCACAAAAATGCTGTCATCTTATAATAACCTTCTTGCTTCAGTTATGCTTGCATTACTGATATCAGACAAAAGTTAGCTTATGGTCCACAAAAGCATCATTCTACTGATGTCAGTTAAAAATTTATTCTTTCTATTTATTTATTTTTGGGGACCTCTTTTATATCGTCGATGCGAAAACTATTTTAAAAACTTCACACACTCTCATTTAATTTTATAATGATAATTGAAATTAGACTTTATTTATATAGCAAAGGCATAGCAAAAAACTCTATAATATCATGGCATTAATGAGGAAAAAGCTTTGACAAAATATAGCTGATGAAAATAGTTTAGATTTGCACACAGTTTAGATTAATTCAAATATTTATTTAAGCAATTCGCTCATTTCAGTAAGCAACTTAAAATATTTCTTTGATGCTCGCCAACAAAGAAGAAAGTTGTATGTTGAGTCTTAATTAATATTTAGCAACAAACATTTCGGCTGAATTATGCAAATTGCATTATCTATAGCCTCAAAAGACTTAACGTTTACCGTTTTCAATTATAATATAAACACAACACAACACAAGACACTCCATTGTTGTTTGTTGTTTGGATTAAGCGAATGCGGCAAACTTAACAAAAGAAAATGTAATGCACATGTTTGCAGTCGACATGTTGAAGTGCTCCTGTGTGTTAGTATGTGTGTATGTGTGTGTGTGTGTGTGTACGAAACAAGAGGAACTTTTAATATATATTTGTATCTGTTTATGTTGTTAAGTAGTTGGTGCTGGTGCTGCCGCTTCAGCTGCATAAATATTTATTGCATATTTTGCAAATGAGTTGCCAACAGTGTTGCACATCGCACCCACGTTGCAACGGGTTGCAGCGGCATTAGCAGGCAGCAGCAGCAGCTCCGCAAATTGCGAATGTTTTTGCATTCATTTGAAAACACTTAACGGCATAATTGCCAGCATTTCCCATTTAATCTCTGCATTCAAATGCAGCAAAAATTTTATTTAAGTATCCTTAAATTTTGGCTTTTCTATTATCATGTAATTATTGCTGGGCAATTTGAGGGGGTTTTATTATTCAAATTTTAACCTTTCATTGAGTTCTACATTCGGAAGACATAATGAGAATGCAAATCAAAATTACAATATCCTCTGCAAGCGTATAAAAATAATTGCTAAAAATCAACAGAGTTGATTCCAGCTTCAAGTCAGCTTTAATTAAGAAAATGTAATCTTGGTTTAAGATGCTCAACAATAAAGTAGTTGGGCCTTGACTTTAAGAGCCTAGAGAATGTGAAAAAAAAAACGAGGGCCTCTTAATCATTTTGACCCTTAGATCATTAGTGCTTCTAAAACTGGCAGCGTGATTCTGGCTAGGTATTTTGTAGAGAACGATTACAAAATTCCACAGCAATATAGTCCTCAAAAGTGCTTTAACTTTCGAAATCCAGGACTTTTTAACAATGATCTTACCTCTATTTTATTACCACATTCAAAGTTGGCAACGCGATTCTGGCTCGATTTTTCGCATTCTAATTATATACGCACAAATGCTTATACAAGCACACACATTACCGCACTCAGTACTCATTTCATATCTCAGGAGGCGCCACCAAAATTCAGTTCGCTCGGCTGGAATACTTTATAGCCTACCCAATGGCGTTGTTATATATTTATATGTATACACATATATATGTACATATATACAACCACAACTTATGACGGTGCAATAATTTTTATGGTTTAATTCAATTAGGCTCCCAGCCACGCCCACAATCCGCAGACAGCGTCGCGACGCATTTAATGCGCACATTTTCAACATTTTTCAACTATTTTCAGCAAGCCCATTTTTTCGTTTTTTTTCCTTTTTCTTTTTTATTTCACTGTGCCGAAAACACATTTGCATAATTTTGCAATAATTGACAAGCGGAAAATGTTAATGCGGAAACGGAAATTAAAACGGAATTTCAACTAATTTCCCATGCAGTTATAAGAAGAAGAAATTTACAGCCGTCCAACTCATAACAAAAAAAAAAACCGCACATAAATTAAAATTCGAACAATAAATAAAAAATAATTATGAAATGTGACAAGGATATATACAAATTTATATTTAATATATACAACTTAAAATGCATATTTAAATTTAAATATATTTTCAGCAAGCTGCTGCCTGACAGACACAACAAGCTTATAATACTAATTTATAGAAATAAATAACTAACTAATGAAGTAAATATAAATGGCAAAATATATTATTTCTCATAAATATTTTATAGCTTGAAGCTATCTCCTCGACTCGAGCATTCTTAGTGGCCTATACTTAAATAAAGCCCATTGACTGCAAAATATGACAAACACAAATCCTGTTCAGTTAAATTAAACACATATGCGACTACATCTGTTGTCAATGTAATAACTATCAAATAAAGCATACGCCCTGCCAGCCTCGCCCCCAAAATTATGCAACTATTTGAGCTGAACTGAAACCGCATTTATGTGGCATTTATTAGATATGTGTAATGAGAGAGAGAGACAGAGAGATGGGCCGATTCGAGAGAAGAGAGAAGAGGGGAAGAGAAAGAGACGAACACAATTACAATCAGAGCCATTAGCCCCAGCTTGTTCACATCTGTTTTTACAGATGTATTGCTTTACAGCTTTTGCTCGCCTCTGCAACGCCTGCAGCAATGCTTTGAATAATGTTGCACGCTTCTCAGACCTCAAACCCACAAAAATAAATCCTAGTTGCTATTCGACTATGAGTGTGTGTGTGTGTGTGTGCGTGTGTTGCTTACACGTTCGCATACATTTATCGCAGTGTTGTGCACTCTCTCCTCTTGCCACTGCCCCGCTCTCCTCTAGGCAAGAACAAAGCATTTTAATGTAGCTCACATCAGAAACGATTTTCCATCTATGTATAGATATACATGTGTGTGCCTGTGTGTGTGTGTGCGTGTGTCTGTGTATGTGAATGTGAATGTACCAAAATCTTAATGTTCCTTATCTTTATTTTGCTTTTCAGCCTTTTGCTTAAAACTATTTATGCCATTGCCATAAGTAATATTGTTTTTCTTATAAACTTTTCTTAGTGCTTTTCTTGACGATACAATTTAATAATATTATATTAAAAAGAAAAGAAAAAAGTTTATATTAATTCCTTGACGTTCTTAACTTTGCTTATCACCATGAATCCAAGTTGCTACAGATATTAATATTGTTATGTCAATATACAATAATTATTAAGAAATAATAAGTTCAAAATACTTTTACAAATTTGCAGCCCTTAGACACAAATATATAAGTATTATTAAGGCATTATATATATATTTTTTTTTAAGCGTTTCAAATTAGCAAGGTCTCATTATGAATAGTTTTCAAATATTGAAAAAAAATAAGATTTTTCCAAAAGCAGTTTAAAGTTCTTATTTCTTAAATAAAATTCTAACTATTATTATATCATTGCTAAAATATTTAACTAAATTTCCTTCTTAATTTCTTTCTACTTATTGGATTAGTTTTTCCCTAATTACAGTATTCAGTCGCTATATAGAACATAGAGTACATGTTGTTTCCTTAGCATACCCAAGTGCGCTGGATTGTGATTGGAAGTGAAAATAAGCCTTGCTTTTGCTGTTGCTTAGCTTGTAAATTAATTTGCCTTGCAATGCAAACAGATTGCTCAAATAATTAAAATACCAGTCGAAACTGAAGAACTTAGATAAGTTCGTCAAAAATAAGAATATTAATAAAAACACATTTCAAATTGCCATTGCAAATTGTATGAAATAAGCCGATTGAGTTGAGACTTTCCACACAAGGGGCAAAAATGCAAACTGCAATTAGATAAAAGATCAGAGCTTACAAAAACTGTGCACATGACAAAGTTTTGGCCTCAAGACATATACACATATATATGCATATATATATTCTTCAGTTGACGCAAAACTTGAAGTCTCAAGTGTGAACTGAAATGCATATATAGATATATATATATATATATATATATATATAGAGAGATGAGCAGAGGACATAAGAGCAGTTTCCGTGTTTGAGTCGAGCACATAAATCTTAAGACAGTTAACGACATCATATGCCAAGGAGTCAGTAGTTTGGGGTCAGATAAACTTCTCTTGCTCGAAAAATTATACGCGGCGTGAAGCGAACTTTATGTGCATTTCATTCTCTCCTTCTCCTTCTCTCTCCCTCTCTCTCCCTGTCTCTGTGTGTATTTTTGGGTATAATTGTGAGGCAGACAGGATAGCACGAATTCACGACAAGCAGCTGCCGACGAACTGCGCCCGCCAGTTGAGGAAACCAATTTGTGGTAATTGTCGTGAAATTGCAATTTCTGCAACTATAATGGGGCCTACAAATGTTGTTACTGTTGTTACTGTTGTTCCCGCCCACAACTCGCTGACAAATGAGAAGAGATGTTGTTGCAGTAGCAAGCAGCGTGACTTGCCTAAATGAGATTCGTTGACTGCATTAAGATAGCGGTGAGAGTCCTGCGAGTGCTGTGTGAACTGTGAACTGTGAGCTGTGAGCCGAACTGATATGATATAGTGAACGTTAAAGTCGCGTCATTGTGTGCGTTAATGATGCCCATGAGAATGTCAAGATTCATTGCACATTTAGTGCGACATATGTTGCAAGTAGACGCAAGTAGACAATCAAATTCATTATGCTCTTTTATAGAGAGCATCTCGGAAAAACTCATCTGAGAAGAAAAAAGGAATTCATTTGTTGAAAATGTTTGTTTAATATAACAAATAACTAAAAAGTCAAACCAGTATTTTATAATCTGCCAAAATAAAATAAATATTGATAAATATTTTGTTATATAAATGATATATTAATTAAAATAAAATAACAAGTTTCAATAAGGTAATTGACAGAGATTGACTTTAATTGGCTATAAAATACCTCATTTTTATATTAAACTAGGATTCCGCATTAAATATGTAGTTATGGCTATGAAAAGCTTAAGCATCCATATGGCTATCATTGATTCCATTGTTGAAACATTTGTAAAATGTAAACGATTCAATGAAATTCTTTCGCAGCTTTTTGACTACAGTTGAATTGTCGAATTTGCTCAATTTCAAAATTGATGGTTAATTAAAGAGGAGCTGGAATGCGTTATAAGATGCAGTCAAGTCCAGTCGCTGAGCAAGTAAAATCAGCTTGCTGCTGCTGCCAATATTTATCCGGTTTTATCGCTGCCTCAATTTACGGCACGTCAGTTGCAGTAACGATAACAAACGGTTGCAAGCGCGCACTCGCAGATACTCGCAGATAGTTGCAAATACTTTTTGTTGGCTTGTCTTGGCCCGCTTTATCGGTACAAAATCACGTGCGCATAAAACTTTCCAATCAGCGTGGCCATATCTCTCTCTGTCTCTCCCTCTTTCGCTCACACTATCTTACAAAAGAGGTGCTTAACAAGCTCTCAGTAACAGCATCGTTGCACCTGTCGCTGAGTCAGTTGCAATAAGTTGTTACCCTCTTCAACCAGATTCTTTTCTTTTCTTCTGTTTGTTCATTTTTTTTCCAGCGTTTTTTGTCATAGTTTGGTTATCTTTTGCTTGGCGCAAAGTTGCAGCTTGAAATGGCAAATCCATACAATAAATATATAAAATGTTACTTTTGTGTGTCACACCTGAACTAACCTCAAATAAATTTGTGCGCACATGTGTCAGAATGGTTGGAGCAAACAAAGGACTAAACCCAAGAACAATCGACACACACCTCACACACACGCACAGACACACACACACACCTCACACACACACATGTGCATAGCACAGAGAGTGTGTGGCAAAAAGTTTCTGTTCGATAAGACCAACGGGCAAAGCAAAGCCGGTAGCTGCAGCTGCAACTGAAGCTGAGTGCTCTGCCCCATTTACCACCGACCCCAAATAAAGTAAAATAGCAAAGCCAGCGACCCAAAAAATATAGAAGAAGAAGCAGAGGAAAAGAAAACCTATGTCTTGCAGGCGAAACGCAACAATTTCCAATCACTTCCGTTGCAGCGACACAATTTTCTCTACATATTTATACGTTAAGACAGCAAGCGCAGCATAAAAAAATAGTTGCTGAAGTTGAAATGCCCTTGCATGTGGCATGTGGCATGTGGCAAATCTAGGATTTGAGAATGTGTACCTAAGCAAGATCTGCGCTTAGGCTAAAGAAAACTTATGTTTTGGAAATAAAATTATAAGGAACTTGTGTAAAGAGAAAAGAAATCTACAAAGTGGTTTTTTTCTTTCAATTATAATGGAAAAAAGGTTATAATACAGTTATGAAAATAGCAAAGGAAACTCATAAATGGTTGTCATACTAAAAACGAGAAAAAATATATAAAAAGTTACCAGAAGGAATCCAAACTCACAAAATATACAAATATTCTTGATCAGACCAGAGATAAACTTCATATATAACGTTACCTTCCCATTTCAGGAATATTGATACAAATCGCATTTCGATAGCAGTAAAATTAACGATTGTAAATATAAAATATGTAAAATCAATTAATAAAATACTGCAAAAACTTCATTTGAATTGAATAAGAAACACCGATTTTTTGTGTATATTAAAAAAAAATAAACTACCATCAGCAACTTTTAAATATATTCAGTATATTCTAGTTGTGCAGATTTATCCTTGTCAAAAATCAAATGCATAAGAAATTGTCAATAACAAACAAGACAACAAAATGAAGCAATCCTTAGTTAGGGTATCCACAAGTGGTTTGAATGCACGCTTAGTTTGTTTTGGCACTGGAATTGGTTACACTTCCACAGCCCCGCCCCCATTCTTCTACTTACTCCTGGTACACATTGCGTATGAGTGTTGTCTATGCCAATGGGGCAGCAAGAAAACTTTAGGGCGTTGCATGGGGAGGGGGAGGTGCAACTCTAAAGTGTTGCAAAATGAAAAGTTTTCATGCGCTTTGTTGTTGCAATGATTCGATTTGTTGCGATTGCGTTTTTAGTCTTTTGCATGTGTGCTCCAAAAGTTTTTTAGCCAACAGCACTTGCAACGCATTCTTGTGCGGTGGGGCACAAGGTGGTGCGCGGGGGCATGTGGCACGCGGGCATATGCGTATTGTGTTTGGGCCAAGATAAAGCATGCCAAGCAATTGCCAAGCAAAAACTTTTACTCACAAATGCCCAACTGGGAGGGGTTGAAGCAGTTCTATTTCTTGGATTTATTGTTGCAGCTTAAAGTTATTGACGTACTCACGGGAAGTTGCAAGCAGCTAGTTGCAAGTTGGCAGCAGCAGCAGCTGCTTGACAATAGTCCAGAAAATTACTTTAACTAGCTGCGATTAATTATGGATGACTAGATTTTGTGCACATGTCAAATAAATATTCAAATACAAAATTTAATTTCATGTATATTCCCTCATGTGAATACTAAATTATTTCACAGCTCGAAATGCTGGCTGGAATAAAGTCAAATTATGGCAATTTCGCAGCTGTTTAAATCATGTTTCAGCCTCATTTTAAATGCTTGCTCACAGCTCGTCATACCCTCAAAAACAGAGGCAACAGCTTTATGGTCATAAATGAGCAACAGAAGTCAAGTGGCAAACACCAACAACACTCACACACACACACACACATACACACACACACACACACACTCACACACACGAGCAAACCAGCTAAAGAGTATAATTACAAGTAGTTGTTTCCCACTACGTTGAGCAGAAAAAAAAAACAACAACTATAAACTGTCGCCATGTTATTTATTATTATTATTATTATTACTATTTTTTTAATAATTGTGAGCTACATGAACTTTGCTTTATATACACATATATATATATATATATTTATAAATTGTTAGGAATTTTTCCAACAATTTTTGCACAGCATTTTTAACGTTTTCTTTCTGCTTTTTGCTGTTCTTGTTTTTTGCAGAGCGCAAACTTTTTGTTGGCATGCTGAATAAAAAGTACACAGAAGCCGATGTGAGGCAACTGTTTGCGGGCCACGGCACCATCGAGGAGTGCACCGTGCTCCGGGATCAGGTGGGGCAGAGCAAGGGCTGCGCCTTCGTTACATTCGCAACCAAACAGAATGCCATTGGGGCGATCAAGGTAAGCACCCGATTCGACTATATATAAATATTTATATACATATATAACCATAATAATCATATACTTGATCACATTTAAGGCTTTAAGCGTGTCGTTGTTAAAGCCTCTCCCTCCTCTTCCTCCCTCTTTTACTCTCTCTGCGTGTGTGTGTTGGCCACATCGCAAAACTGTCGCAATGATTAATTGCCGTTGCGGCAAGAGTCGCGCATATAAAACACGACGCTTGCCGGTTTCACCCACAACTCACTGATACCGTCAAGCAGCTCATTATGGTCATATAACTACAAAATACCCTGTAGTATTTCAGTTGATTTAAACTACACACTTGACGTCTACTTTGATTACCCAAATGAGTTTGAAATAAAGTACAAAATTGTGTTGTGGAAGTTTGCTGAGTCGTCAGCTGGTATCCATTTCGACATTAACTTGATATATCTTTGCATGTATATATATATATATATCTATCTTTATCTATTTATCATTTAACTATCATATCTATCTATGTATCTATCTTCCAATCTTTCTTTCTGTTTTGTCTGTTAAACTATCTGTCTGTCTAGCTGTCTATATATGTATGTAAATATCTGTCTATCATTTGATCTACCTATATATCTGCCTATGTGCGTATCTGTTTATAATTCTATCCATTTGTCTATCGTTTTATGAATATGTTTCTATCTATCTATCGATACATATATATTTGTTTATCTAAATGGCTGTCTCTTAATTTACCTGCCCAACTGTCTATCTATATATATATATATATATATATATCTATATATGTATATTTGTTTATCAATCTATCCATATGTCTATCTATCTATCTATCTATATTTCAACCAACTTATCCATCTTTCTATCTGTTATTTGTGTATCTACATCTGTCTATCTATAAATCTAAATACCTATATCTATCTTGCTATCTCTATCTATTTATGTATTCATCTATATCTGAATATGTACCTATCTATGTGTCTGTCTAGTCTATATTTATTTATCGATGCATTGAACTATCGATATATTTAACTAATTGTTTCAAGGACTTACACAGGAGCGCAGTGTTTGTTATTTTAGCAAATGTTTCACTCTTTCAAAACACTACAATCAAAAAAAAACTCAAATATATACCCCATGTACGCCTAAATGCCTGAGCATAAACCGCATACAGCTGCAACAACAACAACAATAACAACAACAAGAGCCAAACAGGAAGTAGAAATGCAAGCAAGACGCCGCCGCTGGCAGCGGAAGAAGTCAACGGCAATGCTTCTGCAGCAGCAGCAGCAGAGTGAAACAGAGACCAGAGCAGAGCAAATTCCATGGCATATAACCTGCTATGGTCACACTCACATACGCACACACACACACACAGACACACACACACACACGCCAGTCACACACTAATGCAAGTTTTGTGCCGGAAACAGGCAAAATTACAAACTTCCGACAGGCAAACACAAACACATGTATAGCAAACACCCCAAAAGCAACTGAGAGGGTAGGCAGAGGAGGGAGGAGTGTGGGGGGTGGGGGTATAAAGGAGGCAACAGAAAACATGTTGTCTCTGTGTCTGTGCATTGCACATAATTTGTCGCCTTTTGCAAGATGAATGTGTTGCGGGCGAGCATCATTATATACAAACACACAAATACAAATACATGTGTATTTGTATGCATGTGTGTGTGTGTGTGTGCGTGTGTACAGTGAATGCTTTAATAACGTACAGCTAGAGCATTTTGCTTAACTTACTTACTTTTACTACTTCCATTTCTAGTAAAAACAACTGCATAAAATCAAAGTGATAATTAAGAACTTAATTTAAGTGTATAATAAATAATTCAAAATACAAATATTATTTGCATAAAAGAGCATAATATCTGCCAAAAGACTTCTATTCCCCAAAAAGTTTGAAATAGCTAAAGAATGCTTAATAAAATTCACAATATTCTTAAGAGCGATTTTTATACCCCTGAGGAAGATATTACAATTTTGTATATTCTCTGTTTGTATGTAGCAATTAAAACAAGTCTCTCAGTCTTAAAGATCTGTACTGGATCGGAATACTATATCATATAGCTGTCAAAGAAAGCTATTCAAAGAAACAATCGATAGTATTTTAAATTTACAGTGAAGCTTAGATGATGGTAGATTGACTCCGGCCTGGAATGATATTTCAGCTTTGGTGGCTTTAATTATTTTCTAAGTTGCTCTGATCCAAATTGAAATTTTGTTTGACCACTTAATGGAAGTTTTCACTGTATATATAAATATACACACCTCTATTGTGTAGATGTGTGTGTTTGTTGTGTGTGGTGTGTGTGTGTTGTGCAATTTTAATGCATTTGAAGTCAAATTGCTGAATGCGAAGCACGCACCAAGCCAAACGCAATGAGCTGCTGTTTCTGCTGTTTCTGCTGGCCAAGAAAATGATTTTGCAAGAAAGCGGATGGTTTTACGAGAGGAGGGGGTAACTAACTGCAAGTCATTGCAGTCCATTGACGCCTGAAAGTATGCAATGGCAAATGGCGAGTTAGAGCACAACTGCATTTAATATTAATGCGCCCTGTTTATAACCCAAGCAATTTATTTTACCAGCAAAATTACAACCACCTCCCACCTCCACCCCCTACTGCAACTGTGTATTGCTTGCTTTTTTGTGTTGCGGCCACACAGACCGCTTTTTGTTTACATCTTGGAATGAATGAATGCTAAGAGCCAAATGATGATGCACAATTTTTCATCACATGCAAATTTTTCTCTTTTGCGTAAATTTGTCAAGTGGTCTCGACTCGAGAAATGGCTGCTCGGAGTTGTAAGTAGAGTAGAGTATTTCATTGCTGCTGATTATCAGGTCATTTAACTCGCTTTTTTATTTTTATTTTTTCAAAACAGGCCAAGTACTAAAGAATGACAGGCGCGAAAATAAAGAAGTTGCTCGTTTTTAGAGCAGCTCATTTTTCTTACTTTTTGTTGTTTTCCTCTACTAAATCTAGCGACGTGGTGGCAACACTTGATGAGTCTATAAATGCTGTGGAACAATTTTAGCTTGAGCAGAGTAAAATATTTAATTTCCCAATATTATTATTTAGACGACCTAAACCCATTAAAAAATGTACGATGAATTCTTGATAAATAATTTAATTTAAAATATTACGTTTTGAATTTCTTTGTGTCGATTGAGTTGACATTAAATCAATAATATTTGAAGGGTATATTGAGCTATCTTGACTAGGTCATTCTACATTTTGCTAAATTTTGCTCAAATACATTTAAACAGAAGTTATAGTATTTTAGGAGCTCTGTTGCTTTTGTGCCAGAAAGATTATTATTACAACAGAAACTTGGGCGACCTGTTTAAAAACACGGAAATTTGCCTAATTACCTTATGGCCAAGCAGCAGGAACTGCAACAGCAACAGCAACAACAGCAGCAGAGGCAGAGACAAAGAGACAGCTGCAACAGCAGCAGCCATAGTCATAAAAGTCGCGCCGCAGCCGCAAGAATTATAGTCAATGTAATTAAAGAGCACTTCTGTTCTGGCCGTGGCAAGCCAGGACAACCAGGACAGCAACCCTTCACTAAACCCCACACCAACCCCTCCCCCTTGGACGACTCTGCCACCAAGTCGAGAATAGAAAGTGTAGAATGTTGCCACAGCCCGCACTTTGTGCAAAACTGCCGGCCACAATTGAGCGGAAGTTGGGCGCCAGGTCTCAATGATAAAGTCTACATAAACCGGGAAATGACTAAAGTGGCTTGGGCCCATTTTCACCATTTTCCAGCTAGACCCCCCCACCCACCCACATTTTCCACAACGACGTCAGTGTTGCATCGCGCGATTTGGCCTGGTTTATGTTTTAGTTGGCTGGCCCCATTTGTTTGTTTTGTTTTGGGCTTAGTCAAGAGGTGTAAATTAAGTCGCTTAGGCAAACTGAGCACCCAGCAATTGCTGTGTGGCTTAGTACACAGGCGCAGCAGCAGCATTTGCGGCAGGCGGCGGGCGGCAGGCGCCAGGAGATGCGGATCAGGATGCGTATGCCTTGGACAACCAGTGGCTTTTGTTTGCTGGCAAGCTTAAGTGCACATCATTATTTTGTTGCCTATAAGCAACGCTCATAAAACTTATCAAAACAGCTCAGGTTTGCTGCAAGCAGAACAGCTCTATATTTCTCTCTCTCTCTCTCTCTCTCTCTCTCTCTCTCTGTCTCTTAATTTGCCACAAATGTAATTTTCGAATGCACTCGTTAAGCTTGCACCAAGTGTTCAATGCAACCTCTACTCAAAGTGCATTGAAAATGGGGCATATGCTAATGAGATGCGGTTACAAGTGGTAACTACATTTTTAAGGCACTGTTTAATTGCATGTAATTAACTAAAAATTGGGTTAAAGGTTTTAGCTAACATTAACACAGCTGCAAGGTTGACTGCGACAAAAAAGCACTTGCTTTGTGAAAAGCTGACTTTCATTAGAAGTGGCTAAAATTATTGACTTGATAAAAAATTCAATTTCTGCATCCTTCAAATCTGGTTCATTAGTGCAAAAGTGTAACTGGGAAAGAGTAAAAAATGTCATGATTTTATCAAAACAGTCATGTCAAAACTAAACTGAACTGAATTTGGCGAAAACTGCCTGGAAATTAATTGATTCCCTGCTATAATTTCAACAAAGACTTTGATTCATAGCTCGACCACTAAAATAATTCAATCTTAAACACAATTAATGTACAAATTCTGTGAATAGAACTTAGGAAAGAATTTCAGTCTTCACTAAACTGATTCTTACCACCAATACTCTATTTAATTTAGGTTTGACCTCTAAAATAATACTCTATTTGTAGAAATGTGTGGTGATTATTATATAATAAATGAATTTATAGTTTAGTTTAGTCATTTAAAGTATAAACCTAAATAGAGAATTTAATTACTTAAAACGATTAAGTAAGAAGCGAAATTATTCCTCTCTGATTCTGATAATGGCAAGCAACATATGTAAGAAATATGTAACAAATATGCAATCTAAAATATATATAATTAAAAATACTATAAATAACATATGATAATTATAATATTAATAAAAGAAAATCACTTTAACCATATCATTGCAGTCGCTGCATCAGAGCCAAACAATGGAAGGCTGTTCGGCGCCGCTGGTCGTCAAATTTGCGGACACGCAAAAGGAGAAGGACCAGAAGAAGATGCAGCAACTGCACGCGATATGTGGCATCAGTGCACTAACACAATCGCCCAGTGGCGCTGCCGCTGCAACAGCGACGCCCACTGGCAATGCGGCGACAGCACTGATTGCTGCCACACCAAGCGTGCAACGCACAAATCCATCGATGGCAGCAGCGCTGGCTGGTGTGCCGCCGGTGCAAGGGGCAGCTGCAGCTGCTGGACAAACAGCCACACTGGTAACGGTGCCCACATCGGCGGCAGCATTGACAGCATCGCTGGCACCCACGCTGCTGGGCAGCTCGCATCCGCATTCGCATTCGCATCACGGACAGACGCCGGGCAACGCAGCGGCAGCGGCAGCAGCAGCAGCCGCCGCCTATCTCAATGGGGATCCCACGGGCGGTTTGGGCGCCGCCTCAGCGGCCCACCTGCAGCTGTATCAGCATATGCAGGCCTACGGCTTACATCCGGCTCACTATCTGCCAGGTGAGTGCTCAAACGGAAACAATTTCCGCACCGACCCGCCCCGGCCGCCCCTTCCCCCCAGAACTCACGCCCACAGCTAGTTAAGTAAGTTGTCCAATCCCCCCTCGAAAAAAACTTTTCCTCTCTCTCTCAGCTCAGTTAGCCATTATCACAAAAAAACAAAACCAAAAATTTTTAAATTAAAATCCACAGTTGTTCTTTCACTCGCTCGCTCTCTCTCTCTATCTTCTCTCTCTCTCTCTCTCTCTCTCTGTCTGTCTCTATCTCTCTCTCTCTTTGTCTCTATATTTGTCTGCATCTCGTGTAATTTTCGTGTTAATTGCGCGCACCTTGTGACTTGTGTTTTGTATTTTTCCTTTCTTTTCTTGCAACTCAAAAAAACCCCCAAAAAAAACAAAAAACAAAAAATCAATTTGTGGTTTTATTTAATTGCGTGTTTAATTTATCTATTCGTTGTACTCATTACACACATATAATTTGTTTAACTATTTGAACATTTATCTATCGACTTAACTGTTTTGTGCGTTTTCGTTTCCCCAAAAAGTTTAGTTTCAATGGCATTTTAATTAGTTGGCATTTAGTTTGATCTTGTGTGTGTGTGTGTGTGTGTGCGTGTGTTTTTATGGTTGTAAACTGTGTGTGTAAAAATCACAAAAAGGACATAAAGCACAAGCAATTGATTGGCAGCAAAAGAGCGAGTAGATAAAGCACTTTGAATGAGCTTTGAGTGTGGTTAAAGCTTGGCAGGGAAGTAATTGCAATTAAGTAGAATGGTCTAGTCGAGAGAGCTCGATTCTTAGCTGCTAAATACTTATTTGGCTTTGTTTGTTCATTATATAAATATGTTTCCTATTCGATCTTAATGAGAATTGCATTAATTATAAATATTGGATTGTATTCTGAGTTTATTCTACATTAATTAGATGGCTACATCTTTATAAATGTATTTTTTAGTTGCTATCGCAAATCGATCATTTTCGATGTTCAGTAACTTATATATATATATATATATATATTTTTTTTATGGTCCTACTTTATTTTGCCTGCTATATACTTGATTCCCATTTTTAAGCATTTGCAACATATATCAACAAAAGTAAGTAATGTTGTGTGCCTTCTAAAGTGGCACATGCATCATGTGCTCCACCAAATCGTTTCCTATTAATCCCTAAATCTGAACTTGTCCATTCAGCTACCTTTAATTAAACATCTCTTTAATTTTCGGGTCATCAGGTGTCATCTGGTTGGACTTAAACCAGTAACCGTAACACCCATTTTACCCACAAGATAAATGACTGACGCTGCAGTCATTTGTTAAGCATTTAAAAAACTAAACAAGAATTAATGTAAAATGTTCCAAAAGCCAGAAAAATACTTTTAATTTTTTTCTATTCTTTCTTCACTCTAAACTTGTCATCGCTTCATTTATAACAAGGGACGGCTCCCTAT
The DNA here is from genome assembly GCA_035043505.1 of Drosophila setosimentum. NCBI lineage: Eukaryota > Metazoa > Arthropoda > Insecta > Diptera > Drosophilidae > Drosophila > Drosophila setosimentum. The sequence goes on from JAWNMY010000007.1 coordinate 21,245,886, forward strand.
TTTTTCCCCCCTCTCTCTCTCGCTATCTGACTGACTGACTGACTGGCACAAAGTCAGCTAAAAGGGAGAACTAACGAGGACATGAATACCAGGCACCACACTTACCTCCACCCCCCCCCCAAAACCACCTGCCCCCGGCAGAAAAACACTCCTCATCGGGTGTCTCTTCAGTCATTTGCAAGCGACAACTGTCAAATAATTAATTTCAATTTAAGCAACCGAAATTTGCATAAATGTAGCAAAGAGTGCAAGAAATTCAAAAACAACAGAACAAAACAAGAGCGGGGGGGCTGAAGATAGGCGGGGGGTGGAGTGGGCAGGAGGAGAAATGAAGCTCGTTGGACTAAAGAGCATGATGAATAAAACAAAAATTCTAATAGGATTAAAAGGTGGACAGGCATTGCACAGATTTCGGACTAAAGATACACAACACAACACAACACACACACACACAGATACACACACAGTTACAGTCACAGATACAAGCAGAAACAGACAGAGAGACAGACGGACAGACGGACGTACGTGGCGTCAATGTGAACGTGTTGCATATGCAACGGCGCTTCATTAGAATGTCCAGCATGTCACGCCCCCTGCCAACAGCGCCCCGGGTGAACTTTTGGCCCCCGCCTTCAATCCAAGTACCCCTGCCCCTGCAACTGCCCCTGCCCCTGCCTGTCTGGGGCAGTCTCGACGACGTGAACATTTTGCGCATAACAAATCAAGCACAAGAGGCAGCAGCACCAGGCAGCACCAGGCAGCAACAGCAACAGCCACAGCAAAAATAGAAAAGAATCACAGACAACCAAATGTTGAGCGGTGCTTGTTGTAATGGTGAAAAAGAGAAGAAAAACGCAAGTAAGAACAGCCAACTCAGGCATGCAAAAGCTTAAATTCCCTTCCCAAATACCCCTCGACATCGAAATTCAACTAACTTCAATTAATAAAAATATAGTTTTTAGCATAGCTCATTTTTAGATTGCAAATTTTTTGGATTTTAGTGATCAGATCTCAATGAATATGAGTCCAAATGTTAGATACCTAATAACATTAATATTATTGAATTTTTGTGAGAATCAGTTGAAAAACAAGCAACAATTATTACATACGAGAGAGATAATTTCTAAGGCACCTATATGATAAAGATAGATCTTATCGAATCGACCTCAAGGCATATTCTAACAAAATATAACAAAAATACGTAATTATGCCAAGTTTTGTAAACTTAGCTTCAAAAACTAATTAAATAGTTTAGACAAAAACAGACAGACAAGTGGACAAAACTATATCGCCTTGGCTAATGATGCTGATCAAAAATATACATGCTTTATGGGTTCAGCGATGTCTCCTTTCAACTTCAAACAAAAATTATAATATCTAATGCAAGTTGATATATAAATGCTTTTAATATTTCTTTTAAATTTGTATGATAAAATTGGAGTTTTAATATATTTTACTTAGATTGAAGGCAGCTATTTTAAGGGATTAAACTAATTAAAATTTCGTGAGATTAATACAAGAGTTTCCAGACTATTTTATAGATACTAAAAGAAAAGTTTCAATGTTTCTCAGTTTATCTAAAATGTTAAAATAAACTTGTTAAAATTAGAGCAAGGTAAATTCAATGTTTCGAATATATGTAATATATATAAATGGATATATAAAGCTCCACAACGGACTGGAGGGAATCTTTCTTCCCAATACAAAATACATCGTAGTAAATAAATAAAAAAAAATAGAATCTCTCTTAAATAGTTACAAACCACATGACATAGTCAATTTGCTTCCATTTCTATGCAGAATGGTTTATAGTTGTGAGTGGGCGAAATCAGGAACAGTTAACGATGACGATGACGACGACGACGGCGACGACGACGACGACGATGACGATGACGATAGCAAGTAAGGGCTGAGCGGGTAAGAGGGCAAGAGATGGGCAGTTAGAGGCAACTTAGAGCGACGTATGCCACTTGAATAACAAATCGCGTTATATATTTTTTTTTTTAAATGTCAGCAACGAACTCCGAGCGAGAAACTTCAGACTTGGACAAGTCCAGAATTGGACGCCCGCTGATGGTCAGCAAATGTTTGCGACGTGCCTTTTATGCGAAGGCACTAAAACTGAACAGAAAATAACGAAGACAAAAAAACAACAACAAAAGATAAATACAAAATACCGTTAAGTGTGCAACCTATAAATGCGACTGATTTAACCAATTTGCACGTTGAACGAACTTGTTGTGGACCTACTCTATAAAAAGGGGCATGGCACTTGCTAATTATTTCATATTTAAAGCAGCACCTGCCAAATCTGCCTTTACCAAAATGTCTGCTCTGCCAAATTATTATTTGCTTTGGCTTTTCCTTAGCCTTAACGTGGCCGACACGTCTGGCATATTTGGGCCCTGCAATTTTTATAAGCCATGCCAAGGCCCCGAGGCAGCAGCAGAGCAGCAGCATCAAAGTAAAGTAAGCCATAAGAAAAGGCCATGCAAAGGGTTGCTGCACAGCGAGAAAATGCGAGTGTATTCCAAAATGTGGTGCTAAGAACTCTTCTTTCTATATAGTAAACAATCTTAACTAAAGCATTTTATTGCCCAAGATTGTGGTCTAACAATTGAAAAGTATGAAGACAAAGCAGACTTGATTCAAGGTTCATTGGACTTAAATAAAACGATCTCAATATACAAATATACTTTCAATTTAAACTTTAGAGTTGATTCAAAGTTCATTAGACTTAAATAAAGCGAAGCCACTCGCAGCATATCATTTTATACTTGATTCCCGGCTTATTATTCACAATTAAAGCGAACTCAATCTATGAATAAATTCTGAAATAAAGCTTAAATATTGATCCAAGGCAAGCAAAATAAATAATATTATTTAGATTTAATTCAAGGTTTTTATTTGGCTTAAATAACACAAAGCCAATCTTAAATGAAAAATAAATTGCAATATATATGTAATTTATGGCTTAAGCTTGCTTCAAACTTAATCAAAGTTGTGATAAATCGAACTCCATAAATAAATTGTTAGTTTAAGCTTTGGTGATTAAAGTATTTTCTTCACTGTGCCGCACGAGAGGGCGTGGCGCATAGTGGGTGTGGTAGTGGCCAATAGCTACGGGGCATGCAACGTTGGCATGTAAACAAATGCACAAGCTGGCAAAGCAGAAGAAAAGCTAGTAGAAAATATGAAGAAAAAATGAAATACCTGGCCACAGGTGAGCTCACTTAAAGTTTTATGATGGCGACAAAGCCCCAAGGGGCGGGAGGGGTATGGCGCAAAAACAACCATAAAAAATGCATTGTCTTTGGTAGTTGAAATAATGGCTTTTCCAGCGGCTCATTCAAAGTGAACAATTTTCCCTTAGCAAACTATCTGTGTAGAGCAGTGCAAAAAAAACAAAGTATCTAAAACTCCATTTTTGGTTTTTTGTTGAATGTTGTGATCCCTTTGTATGTGCTCATCACACACACACACACACACACATACATATATATATATATATATATATATATATATATATATATGCACATTTTCTCTACCTCTCTGTGTCTATCTCTCCCTCTCTCTCTCTCTCTCTGCATCTCTCTCTCTCTCTCTCTCTATTTGTCTATCTGTCTGTATTCCTCTCTGTCTGAACTATATGTTTAGGAGTCTCGTGTTGTGTAGCTGCTTGCAAACTAATTGTGTTATCGAATTCATAGCTCAAATCAAATTTAATAGCGCCCTAATCCGAATTAATTTGCCCGCCACGCCTATCATTTTGAGCAGCCGTTTTTACCGCATCGTTTTATGCAATTGCAAGTTTTAAATATTTGATTTATTTATATATGTCTAACTGCATTTGAATTTGAATTTATGTCTATGCAATTTAATATTTGATTTATATATATTTATTTTTAATTTTCTTGATTATTTTCATTTTGTTATTAAAGACAATAATTCTTTTAGAATTTCTTTTTGAAAATTATAGATATTTCAACTTTTAGTATTTTCTATTACAAAAATAATACTTTTGTATTTATTACTTTGTTATATGATTTTTAGTTTCAATCGATTTATTTTTATAATTGTCTAAATTTGCGTCTTCTGGTTTCACATATTGATTTTTTATATTCGTTTAAAATGCAATAAACCTAAAAGAATAATTGTCTTTTTATGCATTACATTAGTTTTTTATTTGTTATTATATAATTTATTATTTATTTTATGATTTGAAAATTTGTTTGATTTTCATTTTCGTTCGTTTTATTTTATTATTTGCCCTTTTATGTTTTATTTATTTATGTTTTTTTATTTGTATGTTATAAATATTTACATGAAAAACCAAAAACAACAAAACAACCAAATTAATTTTTAATTTCTTGTAAATGTAAATAATCCAATTGGGTGTGTGTTTTCTTCTATGTTTTTTATATATATAAATATTCGTTGAACATTTTTATGGTATGTCTATGATTGACTCTGTGGTCATGTACAAAAAAACAAACAATTCAATCAATCAATCAATCAAACAAATCAACCAACTCAACCAAAACCTTACAACCATAAAACCAAAACTCAAAACTGTACAAAAAAAAAACAAAAAAAAACAAAAAAAAATATATGGAAAACTGAAACAGGACTAAATTTCCACCCATCGGATAATAGTGCCCACCACGGCGAACACGGTCCATCTTCATCAGCATCATCAGCAGCAGCAGCAGCAGCAGCATCATCCGGCGCAGCAACTCTATCGGCTGCAACCGCCGCTGCGGCAGCAGCAGCAGCCGCTGCAAGCATCGTCGGTACATCAACAGCATCATCAGCAGCAGCAGCAGCACCTGCATCAACAACGTCATCTCTCCCACTTGGCCTCGCACCAACATCCGGCATCGGCGGCGGCGGCAGCAGCAGCAGCAGCAGCGGGCTCCTTGCCGCCGGGCATGTTGCTGGCACTGGACTGCTCACCAGTGCATCCATGTCTATGCAGGATTTGGTAACACTACTAAACACATCCCAGCACAACAAAAACAACAGCAACATTAGCAACAGCAGCCACATCAGCAGTCTCAGTCACAGTCATCGTCTCAGCAACAGTAACAACAACAGCAACAACAACATCCTCAGCAACAACAACAACCAACAACGTCAGCTTGTCGCCAGTTTTGTGCCCCTTGCTGGACACCAACAACACCACCACCAGCAGCAGCAGCAGCAGCAGCAACAACAACAACAACAACAGCTGATTTCGCATGCACATTTGGCTCAGCTAATGGGCGTGGCACCGCCTCTGCCGCCAGCGAGTGCGAGTCAAGCGCTAACGCTCAGCGCGCTTTGTAAGTAGATCTAGATGTATCTATGTAAACTGTATCTACGTAATCTGTATCTATGTATCTGTATCTATATCTATATCTGTAAATCTGTATCTGTGGTAGCTGTAATCGTAGAGGGTGTGAATGTGTTCCTAACTTGTTAACCGTCTTGTTTTCAACATTTTTTTACTAAAGGTGCAATTACCAAAAATATTTAACAACAGCACGATTCCAAAAAACAACCCAAAAGAAATCCACACTTGATTCCTTTACCGCCTGCATGAGCCATGCCCCGCCAAAATAATCAGATTTAAAAATAAAACAACTACTAAAACCAAAATTAATCGCTCAACCTACACAAAAATCTTCCCCGCAAAATCCACTTTCCGCATTAACTAATTGAAACTATACCAAAACTCCAAAAGTATGTAGAATTTTTTGATTATATGTTAACTTTAGTTATGAAATTTTTAAATAATTTTCTATGAATATTATAGCTTTTATTTTGAAGCGCTGCCAAATGCGAGCAGTCAAGGCAACAATATTTTTAATTATTAAGATTTTTTTTTAAATATTTAAAGAATACACATTTAAATAACTAAAGGAACACACAAATTATTAGTTTAGGAAGTGCATTTAAATTTAAACTGAAGAAGAAAGAACGGCTAAAGGTAGACCAGAGTTAAACAACCGACATCTAAAACTTCTATAGTAACTATAAGATATAATTACTATATGAGCAACACGAGAACGAATTTGAAGTGACTTTAATTTGCATATCTTGGTAAACAAAAAAGAGTTGTTCATATAAGAACTCATCTGTATTTATATCTATATATATATATATGTATATATACAAATATATATGTATATATATGTTATACGATCTTTGACGGCTTCTTCACTGCGTTACGCATTCCACGACAAAATTAAAATACCTTCTGGCAGGGCTTAAAAACTGGCATTGCATATTCAAAGTAAATAGATACACTAAGTTCACAAAACTTTCTAATTCGCACGCGGTGACCTCAAAAAGAGTGGCGCCACCACCCCAAAAAGCCATGCCAATTGGTAATTAAAAATACATGCAGTCATGGCCTACTCTTAACTGGGTTTTAACTGTACACGTTTTGCAGGCTGTCAATAAAAATGGTCATGCAATAACAATGCCAAAAAAAAATTTAAAAAAATAGGTGCAACTATTTTACAATTTTGCCACAGCAAAATAAGCAAAAATAAAAACATCAAATCAACTAGTGATACCGGAAAACTCGGTTGATTGCATTCGAAGCAAAACCAAAATCGACAATAATAATAAAAATAAAAAAAAAACAATTTCATTTCACAATATGCCAAAACCAACACAGCAACAGCAAAATCTGCAGCGTGTCCTGCTGAATGTCCTTTCCATTACAAAATCAACATCCTAGCAATAAATTAAAAAAAATATATATATATCGTGATCTCTGTTTGACAAACAGTATTAAAATACTTTTTTAATACACAAAAAAAGTAAACAAAAAAAAGATAAATTAATATATAACTACAATATTTGAGCTGGGATAATCAACGGCAAAGCTGCTTAAAAAGTAATACAAAAAAAAGTATTACAAAAAAAATAGATTTGCATTGCATAAAAAATGTAATAAAATTTGATGTTGTTTTTTTAACTTATTACTTTGAAACACAGCTTAATAGGTATGAATTTAAACAAACAAATAGGAGCACAAAAATTATTTCGCAAAGAAAGTTTTGAATTAAAAAAAACAGACAACTAGTTTTTATTATTTTCACAGCGCTGTTTAAATATTTGATATAGAAAATCTCATGAGTAATAATCGAAGCAATAAAATTAATAATAATCATATCACTTGAATGTAAATAATTATATCAAATTAATTTTGCTTTCAAATTATCCTCACTAAGAACTTTAATCATTCGAAATTAATTATTTTCCAAACTAAATCAATGGCGATAATACAAATTTGGATTTAAATAATAATCATATCACTTGAATGTAAATAATTATATCAAAATAATGTTGCTTTCAAATTATCCTCACTAAGAACTTTAATCATTTGAAATTAATTATTTTCCAAACTGAATCAATGGCGATAATACAAATTTGGATTTAAAAATACTTTAATTAAAGTTGACAAAAAGTCAATAACATTTTCACAATCCACATACTGGTTCCTAACTGTATTTTAACTGACTTTCAATTATTATTTCCATCAATGCTTTATAGCCACAAGGCTTTTAAAAATAAATTTCACCTAAATTGAACCACCAAACTAAGTTACATAAATGAATGGCATAAAAAATGTAGAGTCATAATTTGATGGCCATATACTAAAAACGGCTATGAAAACCATACTCGGACTTACCCGACTTCGTGATACGCTGTCAATAAACTGGTGTAAACGAGCCATCTGGAAATGAAAATGTTAGGAAAAGTTGACTTTTTTATTCTGACTCCAGTTCCAAAACTGTATAATATGCATAGATAGGCTTTATCGATTCACACTTTGAAGTACATCGGAATCATATTGAAATCTTTACATCCGATTTCAGACCTGAACAAATAACTGTACATTCAAAGATTCATCTCTCTGATCTCAGATCTGCCACAAATAAGCTCTCTGCATGGCATCTGAAAAAAATTGCCAGTGTTGATGAACCTTTTTCTTTTTTGGGTTATTTTTTTTTGTGGCACATAAAATTGGCTGAAATGCAAACTCTCATTGCGTAAGAATTTCTTATTTTTCATATTGTTTGCTGTTTGTTATAACACGTATGTAAATAACAAAAGAAACCGAGCCAAAAAACGTAATAAATTTTTAGTAGATTACAAAAATTCGTGTGTTGCACAAAGCATACATGAGAGGCAGATAGGGGGCGCGGTGGCACTTGGGGCTGTACACAGCTGAATTAAAAAACAAGAAAAAATAAAAAAGCAGAACAAAGGCTAACAAATATTTTTTTATATGCTGCACAAAAGGATATATAAAATTTAATAATGTAAGGCAAGCAAACAGACCAACAAAAAACAAAAGCAAAGCAAAAGCAAAACAGGCAAAACAAAATGAAACCCAGGTCAAAATAATATATCTGTGTGTGTATTTATGTTTATAGTATAAAGTCCGGATTCCCATATGCGTTAACTCAGCTCTGCGCGTTTATTGTCTATCTGTGTGTGTGTGTGTGTGTGTGTTGTGTAGGCGTGTCAGCCGCCCTATTTCTGTCTGCATCTCTCTATATTCGTTTGTGTGCCGTTTAATTTGTTTTTATTATGAACAACATGCATAAACTTAAGCAACAAAAACAACAAACAAAAATATCTCTGTCTATCTCTCTCTCTCTCTCTCTCTTTCTTTCTCTCTCTCGTTTTAGCACAGCAGAACTTATGCATTTATTTTGATAGAAATTCAACATTTTTAACTAGCTAAATCTAACATATTTTTCTAGGGCCCACCAGCGCCGCCGATCCCTATGGAGCAACCACATTGAGTGGCTTAACAAATGGCGCCAATGCCGCCGCAGCCGCTTTTGGAGCCGCCCAATCCTTGAATGCCAGCGCCTTGCAGGCGGCAGCAGCGGGCGTGGCAGGCAAACAGATCGAGGGTAGGTGCAACAATAACTTCAACAAATCAATTTCTCAATGGGTAGCTGTATGATAAATAGGAATATTTATTTATTGTAAAGGAAATTACAAATTAAAAGTTTGTATATTGAAATTTATCATTTCCGAACCTATAAAAGATATATATATATATATATATAGTCATCAGTCCATTCATTTGTCTAGCCATCTGATAATTTGATAATACATACATTAAGTATATATTTTTTTTAAGTCAAGAATATATATACCTTGACATATTGATGATCTGATGCATATATAATATAATTACACAGCTGTAAACATTTTCAATATGTATACGAGGATACAAGATATCTGCTAGTCAAGTTATCTCATTACTAGAGCAATCTTGTTAATCTTAATAGTTTTTCCCTATTTTATATTTTAATTTCGTACACCTAACAAATCAATAACCACATAAATTTTTGAGCTACCCATTGAGAAAATTGTGATAAACCAAAAAACAATTGCATAACTTTAGGCGAACGTTTAAAATAATCTCTCTTTCTCTCTCTTACTAAATTTGGATAATTTTCAGGTCCGGATGGCAGCAATCTGTTTATCTATCATCTACCTCAGGAATTCATAGATACCGATCTCGCCTCGACATTTCTGCCGTTTGGCAATGTGCTATCGGCCAAGGTGTTTATCGATAAGCAGACGAATCTATCGAAATGCTTTGGCTTCGTCTCCTACGATAATCCCCACTCCGCCAATGCGGCCATCCAAGCAATGCATGGATTTCAGATCGGCACCAAGCGTCTCAAGGTCCAATTGAAGCGACCCCGAGATTCAGGCAAACCTTACTAAGGGGGGGGGCTGGGAATGGGGGTGGGAGGCGTGGCCACACACACAATAGAGAAAAATAGTCGTAGTTCCACATTGTGCCTTTTATTAGCGAAAGAGTTTTGAAACCAAAGGACCAATTATAAAATCTATTTAATGTTAAGCACACACCAAAAAAACAAGAAAAAAAACTAAACTAAAAACAAAAAACCAACAACACAAAATTCACAAATTGTTGTTTTCTTCTTCTTCACACACACACACAAAACCAACCAAAGAAGTAGCTTAAAAGTTGCATCCTTGTTGTAATCACTTTTGCTGAACACAATTTCTAGTGCGTTAAATTCATTATGAAAAACACAAATACAAAAATAAAAAAAAGTTAATAGTGAAAACCAAACATAAAACTAAAGCTGCATTGTGGCGCCAAAGTATTTTCAAAGCCAAATAGTTAAGCAAAAACACAAAACAAAAAAAGCAAAAGCGAAAAAAACGGGAAATCAATGAAAGTTTTTATCTATAAAAAAAAAACAAGTCTAATTGCACAATTGGAAAAAAAGAGAGAATTCATATTAAATTAATTTGTAGCTTTTAGTGATTAAAAAAAAAATAATAATAATTAAAAAAAAATCAAAATCAAATCAGAAATAAATTTGTAGACCTGAATTATATATATATATATTATATAGATGTTCATAATATATATTTTCATTAGCAGGCATTCTTTAGTTATATGGCACAAAACATTCGAGACTCTGTTCAAAAGTTAGTAAAGTCTGCTCTATAAAAACATCTAACAAACTGAGTTCTGACAAATCTTAAAATCTAGCCTTAATAATTTCACAAAAACACAAAACATGTGTCAGTCGTACTTTTAGATTTTAGTCTATTGTTTCTTAAAAAAAAAACCCCACTACAACATAGTGCATAATAATACTATGTTAATAGTTATAAACTATATTTTGTTAAATCTTTCAAATTATTATTTAATGTGCAACATGCAAATTGTTTAAAAAAAAAAAAATAAATAAATGTGTACTTAAATTGCATGCAAAAAATACAACTACAAATAGTAATAATATTTAAAACAAAAACAACAAAAACCATTTAAGAATCAAATGATCTAGCGTTTTAAAAAACTTCTCCATGAATATGGAGAGCGAACTTTATAAATATTTTAAAGTATATGCAAAAAACAAAGCAAATGTTTTAATATTTTTAAACAAATAAATGAATATTGAAAAACCAAACAAAACAAATAACGAGTAAGCTCATTAAATTCATCACAAAATTATGGAAATTAAAAGGAAGTGGTAAGAATAACAAGAGAAAAATAAATTATTAACTGGGACTGCTCAAAATTCTCCACAGCCTTGAAATTTATTTCAGAATTATATCCTAAAAGTAACAGAAAGTAACAAATTTCTACTTTGTCGAAAATTCTTGAATATTCAAAAACCAGGGCTTTTTAATCACGAATTCACCTCTAGATAAATTCTGCATCTAATGTTAAAATCCCGATTCTGGGTCAAAATTCATCTTTAAATTCAATCCCAACTAAACCAAGCTAATGTTCTGAAGTAATACATTTGAAATAATTATTATTACTCTTTACAAATCACCACTCAACAACACACTTAAACTTAAGCTAAGATTTTATTTGAAATTGCTCAATAGAGGCTTAAGGACTGAAGTAAAAGTATTTGGAATTTGCATAGAAAATCTGGAAAGGCAAAGCAATGTTAGCCAAGGAGCTGTCTCTTATCCTCGAGCCTCGCTGGCAGCCATTGTAAGCGGTTTTGTTGAGGGTTCTTATCGCATTTATGCTATTGTACATGCATTTTTTATGTGTGCTGACAGCTCAACTGCCGCTGATAGCCAAAGGCAGCGTCTGAGCGAGCTGCCCGCTCAACGACGGACCATAAATCAAAAGCTGCCTGCAGTTTCAGTCTCAGTGTCAGTTGCTGCTGCTGCTGCTGCTGCTGCAATTCAAATGTTGGCGTTAACGCATAAAATATGCATATGGACAAGCAAGATTGCCCACGCTGTGTGTGTGTGTGTGTGTGTGTGTGTGTGTGTAAGGATACTGAAGCTGGGCAAATGTTGAATGCATTTCTTGCCATTTTTTACAGCATCTATCCATATTGAGTCACGACTCAAGCAGGTTAGCTTGAGTTAGTAACTAAATATAATTTGTAGCAATAAATAAATAATAAGAAATAATTAAATAATTGTGTTTTGTCATCTAAAATATTGATAGACAGAAAGTTAAGCTTAGTGGCCGATGAAGAGGTATCTTTTAGTCGGTTCACACTTGTTGTATTTTATTCTGATTTAGGACGCCAGGTCAAAGTAAACAGTGCTTAAACCACAAGCTGACTAACTGTCAAAATCTCGCCTCGTTTGCCCCAGTCTCAGTTTTGACGAGTTTGTGAAACGAAAAACAACCTAAAAAAAATAATATAACAATATTTGAATGTAAACATTAATATCGAAAAAACAAAACTAAACAAAAATATTTATATATTCAAACAATACTTGAATAGAAAGCAAACACAAGCAAAATGTCTGATTTGGACTCGGGACCAGGATCATCGTCACCGCCCCGTCGACCCAGGCCGCCACCACGTCCCATCGTCTCGCCACGCGGTCGAGGTGAGGACGCGGCAGAGACCCGAACTGAGGGTGTCCAAAGTAATCGATCGCCAAGGCGTACGGTATGGCGCGGTGGCAACATAATTCCATCTGTATCTACCGAAATAGAGAGCTTGCGTCAGTCGCGCTCCAACAGGGTGATTAGATTCATGCCCCCACTAGGCAATGAAGCAGTAAGCGATACTGATCCAGATCCAGATCGTCCGCGCACCTCAGGCAGAGAGGGGCAGCAGAAAGTAACACGCATTCTCTACACAACTGATGAGGAAGTGAGGGATGCACTCATGGAATTCGGCGTCTTTATCATATTTCTAATTCTAACCTCGCTGGGTGAGTAAACGAACCAAAATTAATGGATTCTTTGAGGTATATAGACAGATTTATAGTATGCGTTACATATGATAACTATATGCGACTTATGGCAATAGTTCGAAGCATGGATCACCTTTCGTTTCATCTTTATTGCCTAATCTAAGAGCAACTTGAGAGAATATAACTAAATATAGGCAATTTGCATATTGATTACAGTGCATTCTCAGAATATGATTAACAGCGTTAACTTAACAGCGCTCACTTTACAGTACTCACATAACACTTAAGAGTACTCACTTCACAGTGCCTGCTTACTAATAGAACTTAACAGTGCTCGCTTAACAGTACTTACGTTACAGTGCTCACTTTACAGTTCTCACTTTACAGTGCTCACGTTACAGTGCTCATGTTACAGTGCTCACTTTACAGTACTCGCTTAACAGCGCCATATTTGTTAAAAACCTATTTCGACATTTAAGGAACACAGTTTTTAAATGTTTCATTGTATTTGACGCTAAGCATATTATGAAAACCTAATATTAACGCAATATATTTGATATCACAGTGACACTGTCGGTGCGTCACTCGTATATGTTTTACTTTAACGACACAATGAAGAAACAGTTTGCGGTACGTGAAATGGTTGTAATGCCATCGGTGACGATATCATTTGAGAAATTGATAACCGTACAGGACTTCTGGAACTATTTGTTGCATAATTTTCTGATAACACTGCATGGCGACATGTCCGTAGTGAATTCCGATGGTTCCCAGAGCGATAATGATGAGCCAGAGGATTATTATGAAGAACCACCGACCGATCCGGGCGAAGAACAACCACCGGAAGAAGGACAAGAAGGAGAAACGACAACAGAAGAACCGGACGAAGACGAAGAAGCGAGCGATGATGAAGATGAGGATGAGGATGAAAATGCGGTCTTAGATGACAGAAAACGAAAGCGACATAAACGAAAGCGATATAAACGCGCAAATAAAATGGAGAATCTGAAGCATCAGGCCAAAGGACACACCCAATACGATCACGCCAACATGACGCACCTGGAGGGACGAGTGTTTCTCCACGAGAATCTAATGCTGGGTCCGCCTCGACTACGCCAGATCCGTGTGCGCAAAGATAGCTGCTATGTGAATGATGCCTTCATCCGTTATTTCAATTCATGCTATGCCGCCTATTCCTCGGGAGCGGAACAGATTGGTGGCGAGCACGGCGGTGCACCATATCGAAAAATGAGCGAACTGGATTCGACACCATTGTGGACAACACTGGGTTTCTATAGGAGCGGTGGCTACACCATCAATCTGACCTACAACAAACGAAAGAATCTGAAAATTATCAAGGATCTGAGGGATAAACATTGGTTGGATCGCGGCTCACGGCTCTGTTTGATTGAGTTTAATCTGTACAACCAGAACACGGATATCTTTCAGAGCGCCAAGTAAGTGCCTGCAGCATATTATCAGAGTTGAGCTCCACTGGATGATATCCGTTCGTATTTATAGAATATAGTCTAGCTGATATAGTAGCAATGGTCAATAATATGTCGGAGTATAGTATTGCACACCCATTGGAAGTCTGTATCTGAATAATTAAATTCCCTTTATGGCTTTTAATAATCGATTTCTTTCGATATTTCCGAAATGCAGTTAGTTCTTGATAAAATCAAATTGAGTTGAAAGAGAACTTGACTATCAAGGCTGTGTCTCTCACAAAACCAGGGTATTTTCATCCTGGAAAAAAACAGAAAAATTTTCCGAGTTTTGAAAACAATTTTCTATGTTTGAAAGGTTGCGATATTTTTTACGAATATAAACATTTTCAGATTCATTGCGGAAATACCACCAACTGGTGGCGTTATACCTCAGAGCCAACTGCAGACGGTTAAACAGTTTACGATTTTAACGGATACAAGTCTAACGATGTCCGTTATCTATATATTCTGGTATATTATGGTTGTCTACTATAACATATTCGAGATCAAGGCAATACGTAAATCGGGCTTTAAAAACTACTTTCGATCGCTGCTAAATGTGCTCGATTCGATTATTTTGGTTGTAAGTAGATAACTTAAGTGATTTCACTTATAAATTTTGACTATTATATATATATATATATATATATACTATATAAATGTTGAGCAGTTTTGTTATCTGGCTCTAATCTATAACGTGTGGCATACGATCAATGTGGACACACTGGTCAGTAAGGCCAAATTTGAGGAATCCTACCAAAGTTTGGATCGATTGTGCTTCTGGAATACCATCTATGTGGATATGATGGCAATCCTAGCTTTTCTCGTTTGGATCAAGATCTTTAAGTTCATCAGCTTTAACAAGACACTCGTACAATTTACAACGACGCTGAAACGCGTAAGTGCGATCAACTTTAATTTGAACAACTCTTCAACTTCTATAAAATGGAGTTATTTTAGTGCTCCAAGGATTTGGCTGGATTTAGTCTGATGTTTGGCATTGTATTTTTGGCCTATGCCCAGCTGGGTTTATTGCTCTTTGGCACTAAGCATCCCGATTTTCGTAATTTTGTCACCTCGATTTTGACCATGATACGCATGATACTCGGCGACTTTCAATACAATCTCATCGAGGAGGCCAATCGGGTGCTGGGACCCATTTACTTTCTAACCTACATTCTGTTGGTCTTCTTCATTTTGCTGGTAAGCCACCAGAGATCATAATATATCATATCTGGACTCATTTAAAGATTTCTTTCTTGCTTTCGTGCTTAGAACATGTTCTTGGCCATTATAATGGAAACGTATAATTCGGTGAAGAGCGAAATTACTCAGGGTCGCAGCCAATTGGGCTCCTATATCTACAAGAAGCTATCATTGTTCATCTATTTTGTCACCCATTGTGGACGCAAGCGGCATGCCCCACCCGTTCACCAGCGGCCCATCACTGACAATCAGAATTATGAGCCGGATGATGCGGGTAAGAAAAGCTTTCAAGCGCCCAAAGTTCAGCTGCGTCGCAATATGACCGAGGCCGAGTAAGTATCATTAGCTACAAATTAAATTCAATTCAATTAAATTAAAATTACTTTTATTATGGCACACAGGGCACAATACTTTGAAGACGTGCCCGATGATGTCAGGAACAAGGATATGTTTCGGTTGGTTGTCGTACAGTACTCATTGCTAATATTGATCTCTATATCCCTCTCTTTCTCTACCTCTTTCTTTCTCTTAGGCTTAACAATCGCGTCTCACTGCTGGAGGAAATTTTGGAGCAGCTGGTTTCCAACATGGATGGCATTTTAAAGCGGGTGGAAAGAGAAGTCAAAAAAAACCAGTAAAGAATAAAATAAAAGCAGACCTGACTACGATTTAATGTATACTTATATAGATAGTATCTACTACTGGTACTAAAAAAAATAAAATAGTAGCATTATTAAATTGTAGAGGAATGTTGATAATTTTATACCCTGATCTCATTATGAATAGTGAAATGATTGAAGTTATTTGGAATACAAGTTTTCGTATTTTGAATTCAGATAAAGTTTGCTACATTTTATCGATAACTGCCACAGTCACAGGAATATCAATAGCAATTAAAAGCCACAGTTGTAATATTGATAAATTGATAAGCCTTAAAAAGTACATTACCAAAATGTAATATTATAATGTATTTAACCGTTGAATCCCTCACAGTTCCCAGAGCTCTTTCCACTCGAGCATTCTTTTACTTCTTATCTCAGTTATTAAAATAAAATTAATTAAGTTTAACTCATAGCCTAAAACAAAGCAGCCACAAAAAATACGCTCGCTAATCCTTGCCAAATCTGTGTACTGTTGCCACATCCCCCCTCCTTGCCAATGTTTACGTTGCCCACAAAGGCACCGCGACGGGGAGGGGGGTAGGGGAAGGGATGTGCAACAAAGCGTTGCCAACGAATTAAACTTTATATTTTATACAACATGGCAGAAGGAAACCAATGCCAAAAGGACAGAAGGATAAAAGGAGCACATCATTAAGTATCTATGTGGCTGTGTGTGTGTGTTTGTGTGTGTGGCACGCTAGAGGACAACACTGTTAGCCGCTGTGTTGCGGTTGTGGCACGTGTGTGGCAAAGGCAACAACAGCTGTGTTGAAAGCAACAACAATACCAACAACAACCAGACTGAGTCCGATGAAAGTTATGAAACAAGTTTAGTGTTTACAAATTGCATTTAAACAACGTGTAAATAAAGTTAGCAAACGTAAAAGAAATTGTGTTGCGAGTTAGATACAAATATGCAGAAAAGATAAGCAATTTGAAAAAATTTTGTTTAAATATTCAGATGTGAAAGTTGTTAATGAAAATTATACATAGTCCGTAGTTACGACTAGAAAAATTGTAAAACATTCTATTTGTTTATAGCACATTTCTACAACTAAGTATTTGTAGAAAATTTTGAAGATAGGCTACCAAATCTATTTACCGATGGAAATTCAATAAAATACGTATAAAAATATTTTTAAATCAATTGTTAAATTATATTAGAACCTTTCATTCTACTCATCAGAAATGGAATTTAAATTCGTTATTAATAAAGAATAAATGAAATAAAATCAAAATGCATACTTAAAACAAACACAAAACCAACATAAATAATCTGGCAATATACCAGAGACTTTCTCACAAATATATCTTATTTAACAAGAATTAATTCTCGTTATTTGGCGCTTGTAAATACAAAATATAAAATACAAATTGAAAAACGCAATCAGAATTGCAACAAAAGCAGCAACTGCAAGTGCAATGCAAATACAAATGCGAAAGAGCGAGATAGCGAGAGGGGGGAACAGAGCAGAGAGCAGCACTTGAAAGCTGCGTAAATTGCCGGCGTGTGGGTGGGATAGAGACAGTGCCATAATTACTTACCTTTATGTATGGCAACAGAGAAATGTTAAAAATACGGAAATGCTGATCATGATGTTAAGCATGATGATGATGAGCTGGCCAGCTCGTATGCATGCACAAACATGTTGGCCACTTGTGCAAAAAATTCGTTAAGTGTCTGCGTCCAAGCGAAAGCAATATGAAATTGACGCGTAAATATTAAACAGGTAAATATGAAATGAAATGGCAAAATTTACAACGGCTTTTGCACTTATTTGCACAGCATAAATCAACAACATCACTTTAAAGATAACCATTAAATTAAATAAACGCGTATTTTTTGGTTATGTTATAATCAGTGCTACTCTTCTCGAAAAGATCGATAAAGACTAACTGACAGCATCTGCTGCTAGAAGACTGTTAAGCAGCTTAAGAGTTACACTTTGTGTAAACAGTCTCTCCACACTACGCCTTAACAGATCTACTTAACAGCTGCATTTGCCGCACATTTATCAGTAGTCTGTTAAGCTCAACATTTAATTGCATGCGTAGCATTAAAAACATTTCGATAAGCGGCTTAGTTCAAACTGATGCGTCGCAAAAAAAAAAAATTTTAATTCCAATAGATGCAACACGTCAAACGGATAACGCATAATTAACTGGCCATAAGTTAACCATTAATTAAACGCACAACTCATTAACAGCAATAAAAAGTATTTAATCAATTGTTTATTTTTGTTGCAAATTACATTTTAAAAAAAAAACATTGGGAGTGTCACGTAAAAGACAATAAAACATATAAAAAAAAAAGTTTGAAAATGGAAAATAATTTTTGGCGAACCAATAAATTTTACATATCCAAGTTGTTCCCATTTTTAACCTTTGCATGTCAATTTAAACTATATGAAATAAATAATAACTATCAGAAATACTAAGACCTTCATATCTATACAATCATAGTTTTATGCATATATATTCTCATAGAGCATAAACTCTTATGCACTTTGCCTAAAATGAGCCACTAATACAGAACATTATGCGTAATGATCACAATTATGTAACACTTTGATGCTTATCATAATAAATACAGCAAACCAATCCCCACAAAATTCAGTTCATCAAAATGCAGAGTGGGGAACACAACAAAGCGGAAGTGGAAGCGTTTTTATTCAATATAATCTATATTTTGAGTCGAGCGATTTATTGGATCTGTCGTTTCTGTGTTTTTGGATACTTCAGTTTCAATAAGAAATCGGGAAAATTATACAATTGCCATCACTCACTTCGTAAAAGAATAGTTGCCATCATTGTAAAGATATGTTTCTTATTCACAGACTACGCAAACTACACTTATTTGATAGTTATGATTTATTTCTCTTTGTTTGACAAGCTTACTGAAGATCTTATTGGATATAACTTTTATCTACCCATGTCCATTATGATCATTGCAAACTGGCAGTATTTTAAAATGGTTTATCTCCTTCATAATCGGAAAATAAGTGCATCCTACGTATCAGTAATCAATGAAGTAATAAAAATACATAGGAAAATGATGTCGACTTTGGACAGCATTTATTTCAGAGTTGAAATTAATATTCTCATCATTTTTCTATTTGAGCTTGTATTAAATGTTCTACAAATATGGAATAAACTTTTCACAAGAGCAGTTATTTGGGTAACTATATATCAGCAACTTCTCTTCGAGCTCTTCTACTGGGCCTACTTTGTCTATCAGCTTATTTTGATATCCTGGCACAAAGTTTTGCTTATGCACATGAAATCATATGTACTTAACATGAATAATGGCCGTCGGCTAAATAGGCGTGATCAGAAACAGATTATTCTATTTTACGGACTCTACTTTCGGATTTGGAAACTGCATTCTCGAGTGACCAAACTTTGGTTAAAGATAGCTGGAGTCCTCTTTGGCAGCGTTTTGGCCCTATCACTGAATATGACCGAAGAGTTATTCAACATTATTAATGGAGAAGGACAACCCATGGAGAAGTGGCATTTCTTCCTCAAGTTCCAAATTGGCAACTGTCTGGCACCTCCAATTCGAGTCTTCCTTCTGGGTCTCTGTAATAATCGCATCGAGGAACTTACAATTATCTTAAGTGAACAACTCATTCTTATTCACTTGTGGCAAGGGGAAATTTCATTGAATCAAGTACAGTCAGCTCAAGAAATATTGTGTGGCAGGCTGTTGGAATGCAAGGTGAATATGTGAATTATATAATTATGATTAATATAATTATTGCTTCTTCTAGTTCAACTGTTTTGCTCTGCAGCAGCAAATGCGACCGATTAGAAACTATATTTGGCATTTGGGACAAACGATTAACAACGAGTTCCTCTTATTATACCTTTGGAGCAGTTTTTTGAACGCAATGTCCAATTTGCAGTATGATTTGTCAACTGCAATTAATAAAGTGGAAACACCTCGTCCGTTCACCCATAAAATGTAAACAAAAAGTTTTCCCTCTATAATTTAATATATTTTTAACCATTTCAAAAACCAAACTTTGTAAATTTTTTATACTTTGAATTTGAAAATCATTTATGATTTGTGATGATTTTCATGTACCAATTTATATGCAAATTTTATTTGATATTTATTAATATTAACTAATTACTACATTTATATGTAAAAAACATAGTATTAGAATTAATAGTGTGTTATAATTATTTGGAGTGCAACATTTGAATCACAAATTAATCTCAAGGTTACATCTAAACATTAGTTGAGTATCGACAAAGCGCTTTCCATTCGAGTTAAGCTAATCGAAGCCATTAATATAAAACATTATGCGTAATGATTACACTTACTTATTATTCTGATGTGGATTCATCCAGCGAACTAACGCCACAAAGTTCAGTTCATCAAAATGCAACCTGATGAAAACAACCAAGCCAAAATGGAACACTTTTTATTCCACATAATAATCGATATTTTGAGTCGAGCGATTTATTGGATCTGTCGTTTCTGTGTTTTTGGATACTTCAAGTTCATCAAGGAATCAGGAAAATTACACATTTGCGAACACTCAGATCCTAAAAAAATAGTTGCCTTCATTATAAAAGTATTTTTTTTAACCATAGATTACATTAATTACTTTTACTTTATAATTGTAATTTATGTCTGTTTGTTCGAAGAGCTTAATGAAAATCTTTCCGGATATAACTTTTATATGCCCATGTCCATTTTGATCCATGCTAACTGGGTGTATTTTAAAATGGTTTATATCCTTCATAGTCGAAAAATAAGTGCATCCTACGTATCAGTAATCAATGAAGTAATAGAAATACATAGAGAAGTGATCTCGAATTTCGACAGCATTTATTTCACAGTTGAAATCAATATTCTCATCATATTTCTTTTAGAGTTTATACTAAATGCATTAGAACTATGGAATCAACTATCGGAAGCCACAATTTTTGTGGTAATAATTTACAAGCAACTTCTCTTTGAGCTCTTCTACTGGGCCTACTTTGTCTATCAGCTTATTTTGATATCCTGGCACAAAGTTTTGCTTGAATTCATGAAATCACATGTACGAAATATGGAGAATGGCCAACGGCTTAATAGACATGATCAGGAACAGATTATTCTATTTTACGGACTTTACTTTCGGATTTGGAAGCTACATTCTCGAGTTACCAAACTTTGGTTAAAGATAGCTGGAGTCCTTTTTGGCAGCATTTTGGCCCTGACATTAAATATGTCTGAAGAGTTATTTCACATTATCTATAAGCAAGGACAACCCATGGAGAAGTGGCATTTCTTCCTCAAGTTCCAAATTGGCAACTGTCTGGCACCTCCTATGCGAGTCTTCCTTTTGGGTCTCTGTAATAATCGTATCGAGGAACTTACAATTATCTTAAGTGAACAACTTATTCTTATTCACTTGTTGCACGGACAAAATCAAAAATATTCAGTTCAAGAAATATTATTTATCAGGCAAATGGATTGTGAGGTGAATATGTGATAAATATTATACTATATTTATGATGTCAATAATATTCTGTATATTTTAGTTCAACTGTTTTGCTCTGCAGCAGCAAACGCGACCGATTAGAAACTATATTTGGCATTTGGGACAAACGATTAACAACGAGTTCCTTTTATTATATCTTTGGAGCAGTTTTTTGAACGCAATGTCCAATTTGCAGTACGAATTCACAATTGTACTTGACAAAGTAAACACGAATTATATGCCGTTCAGGAATATATAAAAATACAAACATATTGACATATACATATATATGTATTGAAGATTTGCATACCCGTTAAGTTTATATTCTTCACATTAAATAAATTCAGTTTACAATTGAAAAGATGAGATTTGTATTTATTCGTAAATATTCAATTAATTTGAATACGTTATATAGGTCTGTATCAGGAATTTAAGTATCTAGCTTCTTTTTTGAATACAACGTTTAAAATTGGAACAAGTTAAGAACAATATTTAATTAAAATATTAATGATCATCTGTATAAATTTCATTAAGATCGACTAAGACAAACAACAATAAAATATCAATAAAAGTCAAATCTGAATTCAAAAGAATTAATTTATACATATACATGTATAAATTCGGGGTTCAGAGAATCTGCTTATTGTGTGCTCTCTAAATTTATTTTCCAGTGTATGTGATTACAGTTTCTACCTCACATTATCATTTAGCAGTTAGAACATAATTCGCCATAATTATTCAAATTGTGTTGCCCATCAGGAGGAGCAGGAGGAATTTGGAAGTGGAATAGGAGTCTCAATATTATTTTAACCTCATTTTGGTCAGTAATTTCGAATGGATCGCTTTGAGCAGTTGATATTCCGCTGGGGCTTTTCGACTCTGTGCGGTACACTTAATCTAATCTGTCGCTTTAGCGGATATGCTCACTTCCAACTGAGTACGAGATTTGGCAAATTGAGAGCATATAAATCGGATTGGTGGATCAAATTTCTAACCAGGCTAATTCTAATGGTAGTGTTAGTCTGTAACAAACTGAATCCACTTGGTGCATTATTTTATATAGTCTCCAAGCGTCAAACAATTTTTCCGATTTGCCAAAATGATTTCGAGACATTTGTCAGCTATTTGCTGCTGCTTGTTAATAATTTCTATTTGCTACGTTTACTGCGACTGTTTCACAGCCGGAAGTACAGTGAAGCCTGCTTGTTGGCTATTCAAAAGTTGATGAAAATACATCGCATTCTAAAATTGAGTTGTGGCAATTGTTGTAAATTCAAAACTGAGCTGTGTATTTTATTGCTATTTCTACTACAATATGAATTTAGTGCTGTGCAACTTGTAAATAATTGGTGGCAGCCCTGGTTCTATATATACAATCTACTATTATTCGAAATGTTCTTTTGTGCATATTTCATTTATCAGCTGCTCTTGATGGCCTGGCTCAAAGTCTTAAGAGATCAGCTAACTGAAATTGAACATTTTCCGGATTCATTTTGTCATCATCAACGGATTCAGTTTTATGATTTACACACTCGAATTAGCCGAGTCCATCGGCTTGTTAGTCAACTCTGGCTGCAAATCTCCGATTTGCTCTATATCAGCATTTTGAATTCCACACATGACTTTGTCTATGCTTTGGATGAGTGGAGTAAGCCCAATGTGCGAACATTTATGGTACCCATACGAATTGGCAGCTTTTTGGCGCCCATCTTCAAATTCTTGCTGCTTGCCACATGCAACGATCGCATCGAGAAATTGAATCAACAATTGGGACAACAATTATTTCGCATTGAATTAATGCACTCTCAATTTGAAGTGGAGGCAACAGCCAGCGAAAACACATGCAACAAACTCTTGGACATTGAGGTGAGTGGCATGCAACTAAGCAATGAATATAATTAGCAAATGAATATATTTTTTACCTCACAGAACTGCTCTTTTTATCTGCGGCTGCACACACAACCCATGAGGAATTCAATCTGGCATCTTCCACTGGCTTTGAACTTCAAAATTCTATTGAGTTTTCTATGCTGTTTGGTTTTTAATGCCACAATGATGTTGCAACAGCAGCTTCTATGTCCAGAACTGTTGTAATAATTAAATAATTAAAAAATATGTTGTTTTTTTTTTGTTATTTTTTTGGTATATTTAATATTTGTGCATCAATAAATATTTTGGTATGCATTCGTTATGCATTTAATACTCGTACTTAGGCAAAACATTGATATAATAATTTAATGAGTGCTGCTCTGCTCCTAAAAACATTTGAATTTGTTGATGAGCTCAATGAAAATGAATGCAGTTCTGCTTAGACAACTAAAACACTTATTGCATTAATAATAACTACAACTAAATTGTTTGCTGCTGCTGTTGCTTCACTTCAACAGCGGCGTTGGCGTTTTAAGCGATAATTTCTCAAATTTGGGCATTGTTGCAAATGCCGATGGAGGCAGCTCAAACAGCTCCGCATCGGGATTATGGGGATAGTCCGGATTCGCAGCGGCGATATCATTAACAGCAATATCATTGGATAGATCCACGGGCAGATAGCTTTCAAAGGCATCAATTGAATTATCCAAATCGTTTGCAGGATCCGCGGCGTCCAGTGATGCCCACTCATCGTTGAATGTGTCACTCATCTCAATGGGATTGGGATTAGCATTGCCATCCTCATCGTCCGATGATTCCAGTTCTTCGCGTTCCCGCTGCATTTGCGATTCGCGTTCGACTAGCTGTGATGACTCGAAATTCGTCATTTCATCGTCGTTGGCAAAGTTTTCAATCAGACTGTCTCTGTCAGACAGCGGCAGTTCCGTTTCCGTTTCTGTTTCCGTTACGGCTTCCTCATTATGCGCCATTGTGTCGACATCTTGAGTCAACTGCTGCAGCTGCTGCTCGTCCACCTCCTCCTCATCAGCCTCCTCAACCTGCTGCACCTCCAGCTGTTGCTCCTCCTGCTGCTCCTCCTGTTGTTGCGTATGCTCCTCCACCTCCAGCTGCTGCTCCACCTGCTGCTGTTTAACATCTTCCATTATATCTGACATTGTTGCGCTAACAGTCTGCTGTTGTATGTTCTCAGTTCCTTCGGCTATGGAATCTTCAATGGGCGAACTGGAGTCAAGTGTGGCTGTAGTTGTTGTTGTTGTGGTTGTTGTGCTTGTGCTCTGTGTATGTGTGCGTGAGTGTGTGTTTAATGGGTGCATCAGTTATGTGTGCATAAATAAATTGAATAAAAGTTTGCATTACTTTTGTGTCTGCCAATTAGATGTTTGTTAGTTTTTAGTACAAGCAGTCGCCGCCACATGCAAATAAACAACAATCAAAACTTACAGCCAAGCAACGTGTGTGACTGCTCTCTACGCGTTGTCTATTTCAACTAAATTGCCGTTTAGCAAAGCATTGATTTTTATACATAGGGTTTAGCATTTACGTATAGCAATGCTGACTCATCAGCAGCAGTCAAGCTGGGCTTTGGACTCAGAGAGAGAGAGAGAGCGTGAGAACATCAGCCACGCTCTTAAGCTATCAGCATTAGAGATCAGTGATGGGAGAGAATATCAGCAGGCCATTAAGCTGTGCTTACAGACTGACAGAAATGAAGAGGGCAGTCGCAGCATTGTTAAGATATCAGTGCTCTCTTTTGTTTGCCTGATTTTTAAGATGCTCTCATTTTACTGTGAGCAGACATTGGCAATGGCGCTGTTAAGCTCATAGAGTTATGTTTGATGTGGCGCTCTTCCTTATCTATCTCTCGCTCTTAATGTTAAAAGTCTAAGCCATGCTTATTTCTACTTCTAGTTGTATTTCCCCGCTGTTAAGCTGACAGCCTTGTGTTGCTAGGCTAATTTGTAAGCAGCTCTTCTCCCAATTCGTTCTGTTACTCAGACATTGCGCTCTCGCTCCCACTCACACTTGCTATTGTGTCAGTCGCCATTAATTTAAATATCTAT
Source organism: Drosophila setosimentum (assembly GCA_035043505.1). NCBI lineage: Eukaryota > Metazoa > Arthropoda > Insecta > Diptera > Drosophilidae > Drosophila > Drosophila setosimentum. The sequence goes on from JAWNMY010000007.1 coordinate 21,271,370, forward strand.
TTATCATTCGTCGCCTCACACATGATTCACCTTCGTCTGATAACATTACGTTCAAAATGTATTTATACCTTGCAGCTAAAAAAAATCAGCATGCGATGAGTGAAGTGCCCCCGCCTTGTCATTCACACACATACTCACACTCAGAATTCTTGTTGGTCACTCGGTCGATCAGTCTAATGTCTGACGTCACAAGCTCATTATTTATTCACGAATTTGACAGCCTTCCCTCACTCATTTAATTATACTTTCGTTTGTTACAAATTGCAAAAAAAAAATTCACGGAAATTTGTCTTAATAATGTGTTTATTCTTAGTTTTGCGATGCCCACTTAAATCTTTTGATGATTAAATTGCTTAACAGAGGCAACCACCACTTTTTCAACTACTATCATAAAATGAGTCACGCTTTCTGAATAATTACTGGAATTTCTCGAGAATTGAGATGCTAACTTTAAATCGAATTCTTGAATGGATGAGAGATATTTAATGCTAATCGATTTAACATTCTTTAGCGCTTATTAAGTTGGGTCATAAGCACTCGTTTAAATGTGGTTTTCCTTGAGAAACTGCCTGAGTTATGCATGCCAATTTGTAATATAGGAGCACTCCCTTAACCTGAAATTTCTCCACCCCTCCCCACACACACTGTTAAGTCTTTGCAGTTTAACAGTCTGTTTTACGCTGCATATTTCATGTGTGTGCAGTGAGTTTTTACAGTTTCAAGTTAACAGTGCCCCGCTGCTTTTTGCTCATTTCATGCGCACTTTGTGTGAAGCGACCCTGTAGAACGAACAAACCCCTTCCCCCCGTGCCAACCAGCACCATAATGTTTAAATAGCGCGTAAAAAAAATCGGGCACATAACAAATTGAAATGCAAGTGCACAAAGTAATTTTGTACAAAGTTATGAAAAGAGCTACAAACATTTATGTGATAAATGCGGTTTACATACCAAATTTGTACTTTTTTTTTTTAAATAGTAAATTATTAATTTAAAATATCGCACATTTATTTGACTGTTTGACTGGCGAGCGACAGGCAAAATTGCTTAACAGCGTTCAACAATTTGCACAAAATATGGTAGGTGTGTGTGTGTGTGTTATTCTATATTAATATTTATGAAAAATGTATATACATATTTATTCAAATAAATGCGTGGGCTACCAAACCGCAGCTTTCAATATCCGCGTGTTGCAAAAAACTGAACTGCATATAAATTGAATAAATTTTTGCCACTTTTCGCAATAGTTTCAACTACCCAACAGCAAAAAATCATTTTAAATTTTTGGCATATATATATTGAAATGTTTACATGTTGCACTTACGCTTTAAACTTGTTCATAATTGCGCATTTCATACTTTTTTCATATGGTCATTTATTAATTTTGCTCTGATTTATGTGACTACGTACCAAAAAAATAAAAAATAAAAACAATAAAGAAATACCAAAAATAACATACTCTTTCAGACAGCAGGTCAGCCATGGCGACATTTAACTTCCACTATAAAAAAAAAAACAAATCCTATGAGAACTATATATTATAGTTGATCGATGTTGATGATATCTATGTAAACAGAAAAGTTGTCATTTGAGACTGATTGTCCCTAAAGCAGCTATATGATATAGTGATCCGATCTGTACGACTCCGACATATTTACTATTAGTGATGCTGATCAAGAATTTATATTCCTTATGGAGTCGGAGACGCCTCCTGTAGTAAGTTTAATTAAGATACACTCTTGAACATAAAAGTTTAGCATACAAAACAATCTTTCAACCTACATCGACTATATATAAATGCTAGTATTTCTTATCAGAATATCATATAGTTCATAAGAGACATCTTCTCCATTTCACCACCAACTTTACAGCATAATTAAAATACCCTTTTGCAAGGGCATAGCAAAAGAGTAAAAATGGCAACACGCAAAATGTTGGAAAGTCGCGTGCTCGTCGAAATTCGATATAATAAATTCTCATAAATACTACACGGTTGCGAACTGACACGCCCACTTTTTGGTAGCCCCTGTATACGCCCAAGACAAGGATTTATGTGCACGACGCACATGACTTTTAATATAAATTAATTTTTATTATGGCTAAAAGTAATTAATGGACTTGAAAAACCGCATATATGAAGCATGTACAGTTAAATTGATGCAACAACTGTTAATGGAGGGGCACAGCAGGCAGCAAGCAGCAAGCAGCAGTTGTGCATGTGGCTGACAACCCTGGTTTGCACGTTGGCAGTTGTGAAATGTCATGTGCCCATAAATTTCATTAACAAGTGTGTCCTAACATAACTTGATAAGGCTTGTTATAAAATTATGTATCAACTTTTCTTTTTGGAAATTCCTTTTTCAGATTTAGGTGTTTGCTAATAAAATGTGCAACGAATTGCGTGACAAAGCTATTAGCGTGTTGAGTTCAGAACATCTTACAAATTACCTAACAAGACTTTAAGCGAGCATTCTAAACTGGAATCAAAACTGAAATTTGATTTTATCTTGAGAGCCAGTAACTGAAAGATATATATATTATTTTTCTGATATTATTATTTTCAATATACATAAAGTATATATATTTGTTAAATTCTATTTTTAAATTTGACAAAAATCGTGGTACCAAAGCGGAACTAAATACCGGGGGGAAAAAAAAGCATTCTAGACCAATTCATATTTTTTACCGGAAGCTTAATTCTTTTCGGTTTGACACCCAGCTTTATACATATATTACTTTCTGAAAACTAAACCTATTTTTTAGCTTCAGCTAGACTTTTATTTTTATATTTATTATTTGCTCACAGAAAAAAGTTACGCAAATTTACAATTGTCAGAAAGTCTCTCAATTATGCAATTAATCTATGCATATTTTATATCACAGCTAGCAGATTGCTATTAGGAACATGATATAAGTTGTTTGCCCATTTTATTTATTTTATTTTTGTTTTTTGCATAATATATTATTTATTTTGATGCGTCCCATTGACGCATAATGATAAAATGCATAATTTGTTTGCATTATTAATTTAGGCGCAATGAAGTTAATCCGAAAGCAAACAAATAACACATAAAAAAATATGTCTATCTAAAAAAACAAAGTTCAACAAAAAGGGGAGAAAAAATACTCTAAATAATGCCTGATTGGTAAAGACCCTTTAAGCTTAACACTTAGAATTTGGGTATAAATCAATTAGTACAAAATAATGTATTGAAAATTATAAATATTTGTTTAGCTCATCTTAACTCTTTTCTTTTCCACTTTTCTGTTTAACTTCTTGCATGCCTATTGTTTACCTCCTACAGGGTATATATAAAAAAGTAAAAAATCTAATTGTACAATTAAACATTTTGTCGTGTTAATAAAATATTTATGATTGCGGTGCCTGGTGCTTTATTAGCCTGGCAAATTAACAAAACTTAATTATGGCTTCAACCACAATCGCAACACAAAAAAGCCAAACAAAAAAAAAGTATAGCAAGCGAAACCATTCATATTTCAAAATAATTAAATTGCCTAGTACCAAAAGCAAATTTACACGCTGAATTGCTAAGCTTAAAGCATTGAAGCAAACAAATCTAAATTAAATTAGAAAAAGATTAATATTCAAAATACAATTAGATAGAAACATAAGCAAAGAACCACAGCCAGGATTTTCTTACACCAGTTGCCATAACTTAGAAACTAATTAAATTAGTTGAAAAATAAAGAAAAATAAAAGCAAGCAAAAATATATACAAATTGTTTTTAGATATATTTTTAGTTTAATGCAAAACTTTATTTGAAAAAAAAAATATTAGAAAGTTTTCTTTTTTAATTATATATGTATATATATATATTACAAGTTTACATAGTTGGCTCAATTTACATGAAGTTTATTAAAAGTTTATAGATTATAGTAGTATATTGTCGGTTAGTAGAGATTTTTTGTTGTTTTTTTTTTGTTTTTGTTTTTAATTTTATTTTTATTGGCAAGACTTTTTGCATTAGCTGATTTGTTAGCTAGAAATGCTGTTGAAAGCTTTTTTAGTTTGTTGGTTTTTTTTTATACCTGAGGTTCATCGATGTCGCGCACCTCGTTGTCCTTGGACTGCTTCTGGAGCGGTTCACGGCGATCGGTCTCATCCTCCTCGGATTCCTCCGGCAATTGGGTGCGTTTCGGTGGCGCCGATGTGCTGGGCGCACTTAGCGGCTTATATTCACCCTCCGAGTTGATAACACCCTGGGCAACCTCCTCGCCACTCTCGAGGGGACGCACATTGACCAGACGCACCTTGAACAAGCTGTTGCTATCACCATAGGTGGTCTCATTGATCTCCACCTTGTGACCATCAACCACCTAAATGCATTTCATTTTACATATATATATATGTATATATAAATATATATCAATTGAGTTTCAACAACATCAAAGTTGTTTTTTTTTATTTATTTATATATGTCTCACCTTAACCGTTGATATGGTATTGCCATTCTTGTTGTCCAGAGCTGTCGGCAGTCTCAGGCCGAAGCCAAGCGTTGGCTCTGCCTCCGATGAATCCCCATCACCGGAGCCAGTCCCAGCAGAGTCACTCGAATCCACGAAAATGGGCCAGAAACGGGGACGCAGGCGGCGGAAAATGTCTGGAATCGACAAAAAAAAAAAAATAAACAAAAAGTAAATAAAAATGGGTTGCATAAAAAATTTGTGTGTCTAGTCTCTTGTATAATTTCACGCCAAAACTAGCTGGAATAAGTTGTCTTGTAAGAGTGTCTAGACTAGCAATTACCCTGTATATAATTCAAATATATTGATATTTATCAATTTTACAAAAGCACTCTGAGAATTTTTGGCAAAAGTTTTAATACCCTAAATCTTTTAATGCCAGAGATTTGGGAGGCAATCCAAATATAAGTAGCTTCAACATCGATATTAAACGATAGCTATTAAAAACAAAAGTTAATATTGATTAGCAGCTGAATAAATTAAATTTACTCAGCAAAATCTTTTCTTTGTTTTTGTCTGATTAAATATGCGAATTTTATGCTTTCTCAAAAATAAAACTTAAATCTACACACCAAATTCGTTTGGTCATCTTTGTCTAATTTAATTTCAAATATTTTCAAGTCAAAAATCGATATTTATCGATATACAAATGCTGCACATTTAAGACCCCCCTTTAAGAATGTATAATGACAACAGGGTATAATGATAAAATAGAAGAGCCACACTCCCAAATTGAAATAGGTAGGAGCAGCTAGAGAAGCGTACAGTGCTGGGAATTGTCGCAGGTGTTGCAAAGTGCCAAAGTGCCAGCTGGCATCGACTTGGCGCTGGTTTCTTTTTCGGGTTTGCTGTTCTTATTGCTGTTGTCATCTCTTTGATGACGACGCCCGGGCGCCCAGACGCCCAGACGCCTTTTGCCTTGCTAATGCGTTTTTCTGTTTAAATTCCCTAATCCGTAAACGCACTAAAAAAAAAAAAAAAAAAAAAATAGACAGAAAAATATAGAAATGAAGCGTTTTCTGTGTCGCCCTTCGTCTGCTTGTTTACCTAATCCTCTTTGCCACCTTGTTTCCCTTTGCCTCATCACACACACATTCTCTGCACCCTTTCTGCTTTACTCTTGTGTGTGTGTGTGTGTGTGTGTTGCAACCTTGTCATAAATACTTGACCGCATTGTTTAGCTGGCTTTGGCGTGCTGCAATTTATTTGCTTGTTGCATTCTAATGAGTTTAGAGAGAGAGAGAGAGAGAGAGAGACATAGAGACGTCTTTAATACTTGACCAGCCAAATGCTTGGCATCATTTTGGTAGCTACAATCGGCCACCTTTGAACTTTGCTGAAGGTTCCTTAACTTTTCTTGGCGATAACTTTAATGTCATATTTGAAATGCCAAACAATTTGGTGTATATATTTGTCAATTTGTTAAAGTTTTTTATATTATTGCTTTGCAAAGATAATAAGACTTCACAACATTTTATAAATTGACTGTTAAAGTTGAGATAACTTCAGAGATAATTTGAAATAAAGTTTAGATTATATAATGAAGATAGATGTAAATATAATCTTGACAGTATTTTACTTTATCTATCATGATAACCTTTAAATTTTCGCTAATTTTATCTCAACAATATATTTTTAATCTGATAAATCTAATTAAAGAGTGTTATTATAAATTAATATTACTTATAAAAGTGTCAATTGAAATAAACCAACTGCTAAATTTAATTACATCAAATAAAACATATTATTATTATTAAATGTAAATATATTCATGTAGCTGTTAGCTTCAAATGGTGCAAAATAATGCCACACAACCATTCTGTGCAGTGTATGCTTAGCAGTGAAGCTAATGAAACTTTTCAGTCTTATTGTTGTTTTTGCGTTGTTATCTTTGAAGCTGTTGCTAAATAAAAGTTTCTTGCATATAAAACGAGCGATTGGCTTAAGAACTTTTGTCAGCGTATTAGTTGGCAAAAGATTTATGAAGTTTTTGGGCACTCATCCTTGGCTAAACAGGCAGCATTTTATAAATATTTATGTCTTCTTCCCTATATATGTATATATATATATATATATATATATATATATGTATATATTTCTGCCAAGTCTCAAACTTTTCACTTTTAATGGTCAGCAGAGTTTTTGAACCAGCCTTCACATGCATATCAATATAAATACAGAAAATAAAGACTACAAAAGTTGGACTGCTCCCCACCCACCACAAAAAAAAGGAACATTTCTGACATAATATTTTGATAAATTGTTTACTTCCAAGTTTATCAGTATGTGTGTGTGTGTGTGTGTCTTTGTGTGTGGCGAACTTTCAGTCGAACTCGAACGCATTGTAAAATGGATCTGCCACACAAGGAGTGGAAAATGTGTGCAAAGCGGCACGTTGACTAATTGGCTGCCTCAAATTGCATAGCATCTCCATTATAAAATTCAAGCAGACTTTGCTCAAGCCTAAAAGTTTGCAAATACACTGAGAAAAAAGACAATCAAAGCATAGATATGGTTGATTAAAGAACATAATTTAAGTATATTATTATTGTCTTAAGATTTGGAGGCTCTTTTAACTAAAATTGATTCTCTGTTAAAAAAAAAAGCCCTGGGGAAACCCAAACGGACCAATTAGACTCCGATTAGACTTTTCTTTTCAACCAATCAATAATTTGTGAATAATAAATATGGCCTGAATACCATCAAGTATCGCACAGCGAGTTCATTAAGGGTATTCCAACTATGGCATAGTGAAATTGATTCGCTGGCATGTATAATAAAATCTCTCATCATGTAATAAGCATAACAATGAAAAGTGCATTAAATGCATGCCGTACTATGTAATTACCCGTTTGTAACCCTCCACTCTGCCTTCCTTTTTGGCTTAATGACGCAACATAAGAATTTAATTAAATGTAATTGCAGCATGCCTTATGTGTGGCAGTGACAAAAAACAACAAACAAAAAAAAAAAACAAAAACTCACCGTCAAAGGCAATGCTGGGAAAGTGAAAAGTCGATGGAAATGGATGAACACCTGTATCGACAAAGTCACGGAAATCCGGTTTGCCAGACACCGGACGAGCAGGTGCCACATCAATCACCTCAGCATCATCCTGCAGACTGTTGCGCGCTGCAAGAGAAACAAGAAACACAAAGAAAATGTTGTATTTTAATAAACATATATAAATATTATTCATAATTAAGAAGCGCAGCTTAAGCTTAATTTGCCATAAATTAGCCGCATTAAATGCCAAATCAGCAAAGCGTTGACTACAATTTCTTCTTCTTTTTTTTTATGTTGTTTCGTTGTAGTCTGTACCCTTTTTGGCTAATCGTTTAGTGGCCTCATTAGCGCTCATTGGGCCTTTTCATTTATACATAATTTGCTGCCGCTTTTGTGGGGGGGGGGGGGGGGAGGATATGTCTTGAGCGCCCCTTTTGAAGCTGACCTTGGATGGAGAAGGTGCCTGAGAAATGCTGATGAGAGCAGTTATTTTTTATAGCCTGAATGGTTATAATGAAGTTCTGCAAAAGTATGTAAAAGACAGAAGGAAGCAGCTGCAACCACATAAAATATCAATATTTTCTTGCATCAGTATCAAAAGCCGAATCGATTCTGTCTGTGGTATCTAAGTTCTCGCGCGCAGATTGAGAGTTAAGTGTAAAGATATAGCTTGCCATATCTGATATTTAATTTATGTATAAGCTGTAAAAATTTATTTAATATCGACTGAGAAATACAAAGCTTGTTTTCAAAATTGAACCACATAATATCAGCTATTCGTTAAATTTATTTAACAACAAGATTAAAGGGTATTTATCTCTCTAGACAAAATAACTTAAGCTTGATGTAAATTTATATTTTATACATTTTTTTATTATATAATTTAGTCCTCAATTGAATATCTTCCGTAAGTCTAAATTCCTTTTAGTAAAAATATTTGTATAAAAATGCCTCTCGATTCAATCAATATTATTTCACCCTGCTCGAAGTGAAATGTAGTTGCTAAAAACTAGGCCAAGGATCTTTGGAAAAATCCGCAAAGTGCCTCGAGCAGTGGTAGTAGTAGTAGCAAGTAAAATAAACAAGAGAGCTTGTAGTAGCTCAAGCCACAATTTACAATCAGTCAGTCAGTCAGCCAAAGCAGGGCAGGGCAGGGCAGCAAGTGCAGATAAATGTGTCCCAACTCGGCCATGTTGCACTTCATAAATCTCAAGCAGCTGTGAGTGACATACTCACTACATACATACTTGTTGTACAACAAGTGGCAGCAGCATAAACTGTTCAACTAACGATGTTAAAAATAAGTCAAGACTTGACTTGCAATGAAAATGAGCGAGAAAGAGAAAGAGAGAGAGAGGCAGAAAGGGAAATAGAGAATGAGAGATTTATAAGCTGCGTAAAATGCGTAAATGAAAAATGAAAAATATACGTGAACTCCCCTCCCCCCCCAAGGGAAAAGAACCCCAACTGAAGAGGTCACAAGAACCAATGCACCTCGAAAACACCGCAGAAAACATTAACAATCACCTTTTTTTTAAGCCGATTTATGAGAAATACTCACGAGACTTCCAATATATATATTTATATGTATATTTCTGAACCTAGCTGTTTTTTAAACACAAAATCTATTCTAATCCATTTATTTTTTGCACATGAATGGTTCGAAATTACAAAATATAATTTTATCAAGACTAATATTTGTGTTTATAAAACGAAAAGAAAGGAAATACCTTAAAGAAACCAGCTCGAGCAATTTATTAACGCTTAATTTAAAGTTGATGCGTTAAATATAAATCCAGAGAACTTTTTTGTAGCTCAGTTTAGCTTTTGCTTATTAAATATTACTTCACAAACTGAACTTAATTGCCCAAATTCGTGCACTTTAAAGTGCACGTAAAGAATATCACAAAGCAAAGCTAGACTGCTGCACATAAAATATTTCATGGCTTTACATATGTTGCATACCCCTTGGGGCAACTTGCTGCAAGCCAAAACTGTAAAATGTTTGCGTGAAGAATTTCTGAAAAATGAAAATCAAAAATGTTTAAAAATTCGCAACGCCCCCGCGCGCACACAAAAAAAAAGAAGCAGATTTATTAGTCTTACAGAAATGGGCGGGAGTTGCGCTAATGAAAACATCAAAATGGCATATTCATTAATTTTCCAATAATTAAGCCCCTTGCCACGTGGAACATGCACACAATGGTTACCGTGTTTACCCACACCCTGCTCAATTCCCCCCTTTGGCTGTTGCCATTGTTACGTTTTGACTGAAATTATGAAATTAATAAAAGCAGTTGGCGCAAATTCGCCGAGCTCGACGCTTTTGTTCTAAACACAACGAATTTTGTTGCTAATTATGTAGAGAGGTTAACTGCAATAGGCTCCCCAAAACGGGTTTTCGAGTGTGCACAACCACAGCCACACCCACTATTTTTTCGTTTTTTTTTTTTTAATTTTGAGGGACTCTTTCGTCTTTTTGCTGAGACGAGCACAAATAAAATGCCGAAAAAGTGCGCCTGGCAAATCACTTGGCCTGCGTTTTATGGTGCTAATTGCCAGCAGGCAAATTGTAAATGGGAAAAGCCAAAGGGGCGGTTTCTGGCCAAGATTGCAGACGGGTCCTCTGTGTTCTTCTCTGTGTGAGCGTCGTCAATTAATTAACATAATTGTACAATTTTGCATAATTTACTGTGCTGTGATTTTTCTGTTCTTTTTTTTTATTATTTTGCCTTCTTGGTTGTGAAAGGGTTTTCTGAGTTGGCGAAGCTGGGTTGTTGAATTTCTGAAATTATTTCAAGGAATCGTAGAGCAACATATTAAGAGTTTAAGTCGGAGATTCAAAGCGGAAACTGGAAGTGGAAACATTAAGTGAAATTTATCAATAGAACCAGACCTAGAACTGAGACCACAATTCGACTTTAACTGATTTCTTAATGGGAAAGCAAACCGAAATCGAAAAAGTTATTGAAAATCAACCGAAAAAAGCATAGCCGGAACCACAATCGAAAATCAATTCACTTCGACTGCCTGCCTTAAGTTTTTCTTATGAACATTGATGATTTCTTTCTTGCAGATATTTCTTAGCTTATCTGAACTGCAACTGTAAACAGCATTTTGTTCTCTGCATCCACTTGGCCAGCTCAATTAAGTTTAAGTTAAGAAATCTTTATTGTATACAGATTGCAGGCAATCATTTAGCAACTTTTGTAGAGCTTTCGAAAAGCTTCGCAAATCCAACAAAATCACTAAGTGCAGCTGCCACTCTTTTTCACTCAACTGCAATCATAATTACTTACTATTCAGTGCGCCCCCAACTTGTGGCTGCCTAAGCCAGACGCCCCAACTGCAACCCCCAACAACCAGCAGGGGTTGGCAGAAACATCCTGTAACTATTATGGCAACTTTTTACATTAACCAAAGCACGAGCTATTAAAAATTCATTAATCGCACGCAACAGTCGAGCCAAATAAGCCATAAAAAAAGAGAAATGATTAGCAAAAAGGTGTTCGCCTTGAAGAATACCCAGCAAAATAAACGAGCACATACGAACTTTAAATAGATACTTAAAGATATGTATTTTAAAAAGGATATCAAATCGTCAATTCCAGTTAGGGCAAACCGATGTACTTATAAATATATATATTTAAAGCAGGTCGTCAAACCGAATCGGTAACTTTACTGAGAATGTTAGGGTTCCATTAAAGATTATGAACTGGATTCAAATATTTCGGTTTTCGATGCCGTTTTTCGGTTTCTACAACTTGTTCTAAAAAAAGAATTCAACTTCGGTTCCCTTTTTCAATATAACATCCCAATATAAAATTAATATTATTAATTTTAATTTCAAAAATTAACTTAGTTCATTTCATTATTTTCGATCGTAATAAAATGTATAGATTATTAAGCTGACATTGCTAGAAATAAGACTTTTTCTTTGATACAAAAGAAATATACTATAAAAAAAATAAATAAAATTAAAGAAGACTAACTTGAATACTTGAGAATTTACTTTGTAGAACTACAGATGACTTCAGCTACGCTTGACTTTAACATACACCCTTCAATCGCTTTACGACTACGGGGTAGTAAAAAAAAAAAGAGGAAAAAAAACTGCACGGCAAAAGTTTAATTGATTTGCGCGCAAAATGGCAAAATAATTGATAGATAAAAGCGTGCCGAATTTAATGAGAATTCGCCTGCAGAGAAAGTTGCGAATATATACAAAATTTGCAATACGATAATTGTGAGCAACAACAAAAAAAAAAACGTGAAGCAGACAAACTCGTTGTAGTTATAGTTATTAATTAGAAAAGTTTTGCGGCGCCCAAAACTGGCCACAAATCAAAATTGAATTTTGGTTTGGGGGTGAAATGTTAGATGGAAAATGGAAAATTATGAATTGAATTGCAATTTTTGGCAACTGTGGCAAGCTGTTTGTCGAGAGAAGCTGATGCGATTGATGAGTCTCGTTCCGCATATGTATTACATTTGCTGGCAATCAGTCCGCAATACATAATTGCAAAATACATGCGCTTTTGGCTTGGTCAAATATATTCAATTTTCGTGGTCATTTCAAAATTTTCAAATTTTGTTTTCCGCGCTCCAATCGACACTTTTAATTACCGCACAACTGCCACACAAAAAGCACATTTCATACTTTTGCCAGCAATTTGCCACAGCCAGCAAAACGAGACGCATTTGAATGTGCAAAGCCAGACCCACACACACACACACACACAAACACACAGTTATATATGTATATGGTAACCATGGCAGTTTGTAATTATCTCACATATTTATTTGGTTACGTCTATTTGGCATTTGTCTCTGGGCTTACACAGTTTACTACTCGTCGCAATTTTCATCTCATGTTTCAAACGAACACATTTTGCTGCCAGCCTGCCTTTCATTTGATTTGTCTGCCTGTCAAATATTTTGAACATTTCGATATGTAGGAGTTCAGCAAACACAAGATATTATTTAGCAACATTTGACAGCAATATCAAATATTAATATTAATATGCTTGACAGAGGCAAAACTCTACACAGCCGTAAAAAGAATATCTGAAAAATGTCCAAAACGCAAGCTAATATCAAAATTAATTGATATTTGAAAATCAGAAATTTTTATCATTTTAAAATGATTTTATCAAATAAAATTGCATATATATGAATTGAATTCAGCTTTAAATTAAATCAGCAAAATTATGACAAAATAATGGAAGAGAGAGAATAATATTTTTGAATGAAGTTTAAATTAATTAAAAACACATTGTTGTGTTTAAGTTAAATTATTTGAATTGTATTTAGATTTATTCAATATTTGTATCACTTGTTTAACTAAATTATTCGAGTGCGAAGCTTGCAACAAGAATTGTTTCTAAGAATTTGTTGTTCATTTTAATATCCTGCCGGAGGGTATTAAAATTCCGACTTCTTAAAGGTATATATATTCTTGATCAGCATCATTACTTAGACCGATCTATTTGTTCCAATCAAGCTGCTCAGTTTAAAATATATATGTATTTTTGCTGTATTCAATACCTAAGTCAAGGCTGGCCAGATCGGTCCACTATATCAAATAGCTGCCAAAGGAACAATCAGTCGGTTTGCATAAATAACATTTTCCTTTATCAAAATAATTAAAGTATACTTAATAAATATGTGTAATATGGCTTAGATCGACTCTGTTCCGTAAGGATATTTAATATTCTCCCAGCCTAAATTGACCGTTGCTTAAATAAGCAGCAAATTCGATCTCTCCACACTTTCTTCATTGGATCAAACCCATCGGCTGCAATTACTTTGCAGCTGTCAATTATAATTAAAGCAAAGATGGCACATCATCTCTGTCTGATAACACACCCAAGCCAATCACCAACTCAACTACTCTGTTGTCTATCAATAGTCACTGTTTGTTTCGCTGTCGTGGATTCCGTTTCACTCGGCCGCCAATCAATCGCTACTCAACTAACCCCAACAAACACAGTCAGTCAATGTAGGAAGAAGGGGGAGTAGCTAATTCCCCCTTCTACAATTCGCGTTGATAAGTAGAACTACGCCCTGACCACTAATAGGCAACGCATCCGCAACAGAAATCCCCGGACTCTGGAACAAACTTCAACTCCCCCCCCTCAACTCATCCTCATCCCCATACTCATCCCCATACTCCTCCTCCTCCTCCTTTCTTTTGGGTCTGCATGACATTAATCAAGCCTAGGCCAAAGTCCCCACATAAACCAACGCCATCGCCACCTGCATCCACAACATCATCATCATCATCATCCACATTCACGTCCACATCATCATTATCAACATCATCATCGTCATCTGCTGCTGCTGGGGTGGCCGAAAAAATCATTGTAGACATTTGTAATTAGAATTGATAGCAAGCAGGCTGCTGGCAAACAGTTGCCGAGAGGGGTCTCGATAGGTAACACCTTCCCCCCACCCCTCCCTGTAGTGTAGTATATAAAGCACCCACACACACACACACACACACACATACAATGAGTGTAGCAATGCAAATGCAGAGCAGTTGACGGCGTTGGCGATTCCATTGCGGCTGTTGTCGTTAAACAAATTTCATTCTCCAATTCAATGCAAAGTGAATTTGGTGCGGAAGTAAATGTGTGTGTGTGTTTGTGTGTGTGTAGATTTGTGAGTCTGGATGTGTGTGTGTGTGTACTAGAGTTGCTAGCGAGTCGTATTCTATTACTTCTGAAGCATTTCTTATATTTTAAAGTTTATTTTTTGTATATCTACAAAAACAAGCATATTTTTCTATTTTTCAAGGCGATATTCTAAAATTCAGTTCCGATATTTGGAATAAATTTGGACTAAACATGTTAATTTGATGGTTTTTTGTATATAGCTCACATAGCAGACAGACTGATCTTAAAATGAATTATACATAAATATTAATAATATAATGTATAATTCATGCACTAAATCAATATATAATGGGTTTAAATTTAAATTTAACATTATTTATAGAGTGATTTACACTAGATCAACATGTATTGAGTTGGAGTTATATTTTTAAACAAATCAAATATATAAGAAAGAAATAAAACAACTTTAAAACTGCAGCTCGAGTCGACAAAGCGCTACTTAAATAATAATAATAAAAACAAAGGGTACAAAAAATATGCCTAATTTTTAATTAGAATTTTAAAATGATCTTTGCGACACGCGCTCATCTCCAAAATGCACCCAAAAAGTTTGCACATGCATTGGCCATCATTTGTTAAAAGCTCTTATTTTCTTTGGTCAGCAGCAGCCCCTGATAAATAGGGGGGTGTGTGAATGCAGGAGGGGGGGGGGGGGGCTTAGGCTTAGGGTTGGGGGCTGTTGGTGGCTATTGAAGGGCTGCAAATGCGAGCAAACAAAATATCAGCAGACGTCAATTGAATGGCATTTCACTCGGAGGCTAGGCTGACAGCTAACTGGGCTTGGGGACCACTTTCACTGGACGAGACGAGAGAAAGGTTCCATTTTCGGTCAGAATTGAATTTTGCATGCTTGAGTTTCACTTTCGGCTCAAATGCTGTTGACACTTGGCAGACAGAGAGTGGTAGGAATTGAGCTAACTGACAGTGTGTGCTCAATTGTGTGTGTGTGTGTGTGTGTCTGAACATCAAACTAATTTTGCTGCTGCTTAGAGCTCTTGAACGTGACACAAGTTCACAAGTTCAGCACTTGGTTGTCCAACTAACTGACTATCGCTATCGCTCTCTCTCTCTTTTTCTGACATAATCTACCACTCTCTCTCTGTCTCTCACTCACTCTCTCTTTCTTTCCCAGTTCATCACGCATTGCATTTCAA
Organism: Drosophila setosimentum; assembly: GCA_035043505.1. Taxonomy (NCBI): domain Eukaryota; kingdom Metazoa; phylum Arthropoda; class Insecta; order Diptera; family Drosophilidae; genus Drosophila; species Drosophila setosimentum. Next base: position 21,286,692 of record JAWNMY010000007.1, read on the forward strand.
CTGATTTGCAATGATGTCAAACCAAATACCAATTGAGTTTGTCAACTTTGCTTTAATATTCTTTTGGGAGAAAGTTTTTAATGCATCTCGAGGTGTGCAATTCTAAGGCATGTGAGTGTGCCTAAGAAGTGTTATTAAGGTGTTTGTTCCACTTCCAATTGCAGGTTAAGTTTATAATGTGCTTTAAGCAAGCAGAAAATAAGAAAAGTGGGCCAAACTAACATTGCATGGAAAAAATGAAAATATATATTTTGAAGAAGACAAAAGTAGATAAAGTTGATATATATGCTTAATAAGGATTATTTTGAGTTTGGCACTTAAGAATAAATATCAATTTGTAAACACGATTTTCACTCAAAATTCATATAAAAATTGTGCCTGAAATTGGCAAGAAATCTCAACAATCAAAAAATGCTTTTAAGAATTATAGCAAAGGTTGAGCTGGGCACTTATAAATCTATAAATATACCTATATATGTATATATCTGAACATGTATATATACTCGATTATATCTATGGCATGCCTGATGAAAAGGACATGGATATTATCACAAATTGCCAACTGATTAAACCTTAAACATAACTCACAGTTTTAAAGCTATAATCATCAAATTTAAAGGACAGACTATTAGTAAACTCCCGCAAGGATCGCCTTATAAATTCATCGTAATTATAAAAAATTCTTTTCAATAACAATATTTACAATTAGTGCCCCCAAAAAGTAGCAAGTGAAAGCTGTTCTTTCAATCAGTTATAAAAAATTTGCTGCACCTGTGGACAAACAGCCTAAAAAAAAATCAACCAAAATCAAAGCTGTAAATATTTTAAAAATTTCTGCACGTGCTGACAGTCAGTGCAAAAGAAAAAAAAACATAAAAGTATATATATAAAATAAATCTTAGGAGGGGACTAAAATTAAACAATTTTAACATTTTGCTGTTGCGGCTGCTGTCAAATAATTTGCTACATGTGGCCAAAATGGGCGACGAATGAGATGAGCGACCAATCATAGTAAGTTTTTTACGGGGTGGGGGCGGGCGAGAGAGGGGCACCAGACGAGCAGCTATGGGGAGCAGGCAGGATGTCGTGTCCGGGACCAAACAATCAAAATCAAATTCAGACAGGGAGGGGGAGGGGCGTGGCGGGGTGCGAAAAAAACTCATTTTAAACGCGACAAACGTAACGTTCAATCTTCCAGAACATTGCGTACGTGACACGATTGTCACATTTGGCAAACAGCAGCAACAATAACAACAAACAACAACAAACAACAACAAAACAACAACAACAATACACTCCAATTTGAGGGTTACAACGTTGCAAGGTTTTTATTTAGGCATTTGGCTTTCAGTTGTTGTTGATTTCGCGCCGTGTTTTTTGCCAAAATGCAAATGAAGTGAATGGGGAATGAATGAATAGTGAATGCCGCGAATGAATGAGAAGTGAAAAATGAAGGCAGCGCCTGACTTACCTGACGCATCAAGAGTCAAGAATCAAACTGAGTTCCAGCTATTTATATATATATATATATATATATATTTGTGTATGTATTTTTTATTTGCACCTGACCCAGCGACCCACAAAATTAATTGAATTACATTTGATTATATTGCAAATTAGTTTTCTCAGCTTAGCGGATTCATTTGATTTTTTATTTCTTTCGATTTTTAATTACTGAGCAGCATACTTTGTAAAAACAGAAAAGATTTTCACACTTTCTGATTACGGTTTGAAGTCTGGAATAAAAACGATTTTCACTCAAAAATTGATACAAAAAGTATGTCTAGAAACTGGCCAGAATTCTCAATTTAAATATGATATTTTTTCAAGTGAAACACTGCTATTAAAAACATAAAATAACTAGAAAAAGTTTACCCAAAAACTGGCCAGAATGCTCATCTTAATTATGCTACTTATTTAAATTGAAACACTGAAAAATTGTGCACAGAAACTGGCAAAAATTTTCTGTTTAAATATAAAACTTTTCCAAATGGAACGAACACAACTATTAAAAATAAGAAAATAAATTGAAACTTCAAAGAACTTTAGCCCAGTTTGATTAAGTAAATACTAACTTTAGTTGGCTGCATATTTGCATACCTGAAAATGCCAAAATAATTGCAACTATGCCACATACGAATTGAGTTTGACTTGGAATTCAAGGTGAGGCCTTCAATTACAAACTTGGCAAATACAAAATGTGCATTTAGGCCACACACACACACACACACGCACATGTCAATGTGATCTAAAATCCAACAAAACATTTGCATTGAGAACCACAAAAGATGCCGCATCAAATTGCAAGCAATGCTGAATTTCCCAAAATGCCAAAACAGAGCTTTGATGATTTATGATTACGAAACAAGTTAATGTGTAGCAAAAGGGATGAGGAATGAGAATGTGGCATGTATTTGTGAAAGGAGAATGAATGGAGCGACTGTGTTGCAATTTGTTGTTAATTGTAACAAACACAAATGCATTGTGACAGCCCCCGACAGATAGCAACAGATATGCATATATATATATATACATATATATATTTTGGTTGCATATATTTTTGGTTGGGCTACAAAAACCACAAATTGCCATTACCGAAAATCTAATCATAACCGGAAATTAATTTGACAGGAATCTCATTAAATTTACAGCCATACCAAATGCTGCATTTCCAAAACCCTTAAATCAAAAAACACCCACACCTTCCCTACCCCCCCCCCCCTCCCCCCCACCAACCGTCTCACACCAACCCCCTCCACCACACCCTTTGGGTTGACAAACGTTTAAATCTGCATTCGTTGACATTGGGTGCCCAGTGTCCAAATGCCAGCTGACTATTTGAGTAATACTCCAGGATTTTCATTATAATACACAACTAATCACATACGTACACGTATATATGTATGTATATAATATATATTTATACATATATATTCTACATGAGCAACTGCATCTGCCAATGCTCGCTCTCCGCCCTCAGCCCCTCCCTCCATGCGTGACTTGCACATTTTGCCAGCACATAAATTAACATAAAGAGCCGGCTAGCAAAAACTGGTAGGGGTGGTGTGTGGGTTAGTAGGCGTGTAGGGGTGGGTTGTAGGTGCCACACTCATAGTGACATTGAACCAAGCTAGCTTATAAATGCTATTGCAGCTTTCAATCACAGATAGCAAAACAGAGAGCGAGATAGAGAGATAGAGATAAACGCAAAAAGAGACCACAACAGTTTAGCTAAATTTATGATTATTCAGCTTTAATTTTAGCATCCCTACTGTGAGGGTTGGGTTGGGCTGGGTAGGGGTATGCAAGTGCCTTCCAGCACTTCGTGACAGCTGACAATTGTCAGATGTGTGTGTGTGTGTGTGTTGTTTATTGTAATAGCCGGAAATTGCTGCTGATAAAGCACACTCGTCTATCGAAATTGTTTATTAATTTTACGTTGCGTTCTGTAAATTGCAAATGAAACACCAACCGAAAACAGCTTAAATGACTCAATTAAAACAGATTATGCCATTTTTTTTATTTTTTTATTTACAAATGAGTCACAAAATTAGCTAAATTAACAATTTTCTCGATTAAATAATTTGGCAAGATATATACTGCAATGAATAAGATATATCTTAAAAATTGTAATTTTTATTGCTATCGAAAATCGATTTGTAGAGATAAAAGCGTCTCCATATCGATTGAATGAAATAAATTAAATCAGTATTTGGAATTCGCCATTTGTTCTAACCTAAAGTCTGAAAAAATATCATTTCTTAAACAATAAAATCTCCATTACACCAAAAAATAAATAGAAATTAGCACTTCAGTATTCCAAGAAATTAATATTTCTTATTTTGCAAATTTCGGTTTTAAGCTAAGTACAAAAAAAAAACAGTCATTATTCCTCAGATACTTAAATTAATTTTTAATAGACTCGCTCTTTTCTAATAATCATCGTTCACAGGCTTATGAATATTCACATTAATATTTTAACGTTCTTTAGACGAACTATTGTTTATAATTATTTATACAAACGACAGCTATAAATTTCTGTACCCGCCCAAGTAACAACAATATACACACAGAAAACATATTATTTTAACATCTATTATATATCAGTACTGAAGCCAGCCAACTTAAATATTTGTGTAGCGAAATCTTCTAGTGAATCTTGATTAATCATTCAATTGCCGGCACAAAAAATGAAAAACAGCTGTCACAGTAGTAATAAACAACAATTGGTGTCTTATGGGTTTTATTTTTCTCTATGTGCATTTCGAAAACTGGTATATCATTTAATTTACCCTTGAATTATTCATTTGAAATAATGTGTGTGTGTTTGTGTGTTAAAAATAAATATTTAAAATGGTTGAATAAAGTTCAAAGGTGTAAATTGTTTTTTAAATTGCTAAGCGGCTTACTTCCAATTCCAGAGCTTTTCTCTAGAATTGTTTATATGGGGTGAATTTATTTATACAGTGTATAAATAATACCAGCAGGCAGCAACAAAAACAATCAACTTTCATCGAATGCAAATAAAACTATTTAGTGTAAAAGCCAGATACAGCTTTAAAGTATATAGTGGAAAAATAATCTTAAAGTTTTATTTATTTATAATTGTGTAATAAAAGACTCGTGTAATGATTTAAAAAAAAAAACATTTTGCTAAGTAAACGACTTTTTATTTAATTGTTTTCTCGTTTTTACGACGGCTACAAATTGCTATAAATAGGAAACCAATTCCATAATTTTGGTTGTAGTTGTATATTCATAGAATTTTAAGTATAATTAATATTATTTAATGTGTTCAAATGTTCGAAATAAACTCAAGGATTCTTTCAATTAAGTTAAGAATATTTCGAACCAGACACTCGATCCTATATTTTAGCATTGAACTAGCTAACCTAATTGAAAACTTTTTAAAGACATATATTTTAAAGAATTATTTAATGCATATTCATTTATTTGATTTATAATTTTTTTAAAGTACAATTTCAAATAAATTTATAAATTGCATTTGGAATTGATTTCTGAAAACTAAATGACTAAAAGTTCAAGGAACTCGCTTTAAACTGATAGCCCCATGAATTTTTAATTATGTTAAACGAATTTCAATTGAATTTGGTCCCTGAACTGAAAACATAAACACTTTCCACAGTTTAGAGTTTAGAATTTAGCTGTTGTTTGAAGCTTAAGCGACTTGCAGGCATTTCAAATTATTTATTCGCTCGCATTTTCAATGGCGCAATAAATTGACATTGGATTAGGAAATAAAAAGAAAACACAATTTAAAATTCGAATTTAGATTTTACTTTTAAAGAAAAGTAAGGAGAAGTCTATTGCTAATTAAATTAATAACAATTAAATATAAAAGACAAACAAAATAAAAATAAAAATTTTTTATTAGTCACACAGCTGCAATTTATAATATTTTATTGCTTTACTTATTTATATTACACTATTTTTACGTATATTCAAGTGAAATATCACATCATAAATTATTTAGCTCAAACCAGAGCTAAACTAATAAATTACGAATGCAATTACTGAGAAAAATAATAAATGCATGCAACAACCTATTAAAAAATCAAATAACAGGCATATCTGACTGCGGAATACACTGATAATATAAGCGATAAAACGTGACAAAGAAGAAATTGAGACTGGTGCGGCATTTAAAATACTTGTCATTAAAGTATCCCTTCAATTTTGGTGTTTCAAAGTTTAAAAATTTTCTTTTCCAGGCCCGCCGTGGGCATAGTAACATAATTTGAGCATCTGCCGCGGATATACATAACTGTTTATGCCAAGTTCTAAGTCACTAACTTCACAGTTCCAATATACTCTTTCTAGCTGAAAAAAAAAGAACATTAAATGACCACCCCAGTTGCAAAATGCAATTTGCACCCACGCAAAGAAAACTATTGACCTAAACAAAATGCCGACACCCAAGCTAATTAGCCGCAATTCACAGAACTAATTCAAAAAACGTTTTTGGTCAACGTAAAATTAGCGACAATTGGCTAAAAATAAATAAATATGACAAAATTAAACAAATTGCGTCGCAAATAAAGCGAACCAAACGCAAATGGTGAAAATCATATTTCATAATATAATTATAAAGCGATTTGTTATATATGCAATGCCGCAGCCAACTTATTAGATGAAAAAAAAACAACAACAAAAACCAAATACAAACAGCAAAAAGTAAAATAAATGATTTATGTGAATTTTACTGCATTTTGCACAACATGTAGTTGCAATTTCTTTATATTTGTTTTATTTTTACCTATTTATTTGCATATATATATATACATAATATATACATATATATATATATATATATATATATATAATATATAGATGTATATACTATGAAAAAGGCCTTAAGCACGAATTATGTCCACAATTAACCCAATTCCATTTGGCCCTGACAGCATTCATAAAATAAATTGCCACCAACAAAAAATAAATAAAAAACAAAATAAAAATAAGGAACAGCAATGAAATTGCTTAAGAATTTCTCTGCCTCTCTCTTTTTCTCTCTGTCTCTCTCTCTCTCTCTCTCTCTATCTGCCTCACCCTCTCTTGCCACTCGACGGCAATTGCAACAATTGACAAATTGCAATGAAGAAGAGCAAAACACACAAAAAAAAAAGAAAGAAAAAATGAGGCCAAAAGCAAAAGAAGTAAAGAAAGAAATTGCAATTCACAAGAGGGTTCATTAAACTGATGAATGCTTTTTGGCTTTCAGCTCGAGACTTATCCCAAGCACTCAAATTATCATATTTAAAGTGTGCGTGCGCAATATGAGATCTGGCGAATAATGAAAACACAATCATAATGCAGCCGCTATAGCAGAACTATGAGATGCAACTCCTCCATGATGAAATGCTCTCAACTCTGTTGCTAGTTGGATTTAAATAAAACTACTTAACAGAAGCTATAGGCGAGAGCACTCAACTAGAAGATACCCTGCAGCCAGCTGTTAAATGCAATAGGCATACTAATGTACATGAGAATAATCTGAGTTTCCCAAGTGATCTTAATGTTATTTTTACAGTTGATCCATAATATGTCTGGGTATATTATCTATCAATTATGAGGCTATATCTTTAAATTGGCTATATCTTTAAAACTGTTTTATCGTTATCGGAATTCGATTTGTATCGATATTCCTGGAACGAGATTAGTTATCAATAAAATGAAATAAACTTGATCTGCGTTTAGTAAATCAGAATTTATATTCCAAATTTGATTTTTCTAACTTTTACACAACTTTATTAACTCTTGCTACCATTTTTAATGGCTTGGATAGTAATATTGTTTCTAGGCTACGGAGCCATTTTCACTTCCCTCAGGCTGCGAAATACAGCACTAAAAAAAAAAATTAACTTAGATTCCTAATGCATGATAGGATTAGAGCAAGACCAAACTTAGAACACTTCCTGATAAATAATATAGCTCATTTATTAGTTGTTGCCGCGCACAGACTACAACAAATCAGCTGATAGGAATAGAAATACAATAAATTTTAGAAAAACTATATTCAACTATTAAATAATACATCTTATAAAACACTCTAATTAGTTATAAAAATCTGTTGTACAATGAATTTAATTTCTATCACATATTTACTTTAAAATTATTATATTTAATTATACATTACAAAGCCAGATTAATCTGGTTAATCAAATCACCTGGGAAAAACCATGAAAAAAATATGTTTGATTTGTTTTGATTAGTTCTGACTCATCGTCATGCGATAACAAAAAATGTATATTATAATTAATTTACTCTGTTTTTCTTCCAAATATTAAAGCAGCGTTTAAACAACAATGAGTTAAAGGAAAAACCAACAAGCAAATATGAAGAGCAAAAAAATTTCGTTTGTGCAACGGAATTATGCATAAAATTTGCATATTTTGTGTCTGATAAAAGATTTTGACAACTTCAAGTGGCCGTTGCCATGGGGCAAGGGGCACAGAAATCAGAGTCTTCAACTTTAGTTGCCTGCAATTTATGCATTCGAGTGGCAGCTGCCAAGATGACGATGACGATGAGGACAACGTTGATGGTGGGGCAACTGGCTGTCTTCCATTTTGTATCTTGTATCTACAGGATGCATTTTTGTAGTTTTCTGATTGCTTGCAACAACAACAATTGTTGTTGTTAACAAAATCGAGCATCATTATGCGTGAATAATTTCTAGAAAATTCCTTGGCATTTGCCTTATCAATTTACATTGATAATGTCGACGCTGAAGTTCAAAAGGTCCAAAAGCAGCATTATCAATATACTTGTTTACTAATAAACCAGTTTCAAGTTATTTTTATAATTTATATATAAAATAATATACATTGTATAAAATTTATACATATTAATTCTATGTCTATAACTCACCTGGCAGAGACCAAACATCGCTGACAGCCAAAACGATCAGTAGAAAACCGCACAGCAGCTTCATCTTTGATTCTCACACGTTGCTTTTGTTTTTGGTTGTTTATTTGAGTTAAGCAAATGTTTTGTTTTCTATATTTTTGAATTTGCTAAGCTTTTTGTTGTGGCAACACCGGTTTTACAATTTCAATTCCGACGCTGTTCTGTTTCGTATGACAAACAATAGTCAAATGCGCTGAAATGTGTTGAGGAAACGGCAAATAAACACAATGTACAAAAAAAAAAAACAGAAACGACAGAAATCACTGAGTGAAATGAGCAGCCAGATTGAGCATTACAGAGAGATAACTGTAGAATGGGGAGAACTGAATGAGAACTGTGGGAGAACAGTGGGAGAACTGAGGAAGAACTGAGGTAAACCTGTGGGAGAGACAACATTTACAGAGCGAGCACTCACACTCAATTAGTTGGCCGAGTCGTGAGTGTTATTGATATGAATAAATTTTCAACGAAAGTGTCACTAATATAACTAACAGTGCTAGGCAGGTGAATACCCTGTTAAATATATTAAATTGTTAGAAAACAAAACCTTAAAATGTATACAACTATGTAACAAGAAACCATTTGCGATCGGAGATTGTCTCAGAGCTAAGGATTTAAAATTTGGAATATAAGCTCTCATACACGCAAATATATAATGGATTTTAAAGCTAAAACGATGTTGAAGAATTTAATACAAGTAGTCAATTATACACTAATGTATATAATTGGCAGACTGTAAAAATTTCAGCAAGATCGGTTAATATTCAAAACTTTTTTTCATATTAAAGGAAATACTATTAAATATATTTTTTATGAATGCTTTCCACACTCTACCTGCTACTATTTAAAAAAAAAACACTTGCATAAATATCTAATTTTAAAATTGAAGTATCTAATATATGTTCTATAAATAGTCAACAATTGCTGTGGGAATTGTTTTTTTTTTGGCGCACAACTGAAGACATTTTTATGGACATTGCTGTAGGCAAACGCGGCGAATGCGCAATTCTTAGTGCAGATTCGTTGCATGTGCCCCTTTTTTATTTATATATTTTTTTGTTGCTATTGCTCATTTACGGGTTAATCAATTGTCGTTTGTGCTTCGTTAGCTGCACGTTTTTTACGCTATTTTATTTTGTTTTTATTTAGATTTTTTTGCTTGTTTTGCTTGTGGTTTTCAGTGCTAGCCTCAAATGTGCCCGCGAGAAATTATGTCAAATTGCTAGTTGGCAAAATAATCGTTTGTTATTTGCTCGACTGACTGCCGAGTTCAAGGTCACACTGTTTTCTCTGGTTTTTCTTTATTAGTAAGCAAATTGATTTGTGCTTCTTATTCTCAATTGTTCACATTCGATAACTTTATATAAACGAATTGAACTTAAAGTTCAGTTACACGAAACTCAATTAATCAGCTAAACAGTCTCTTTATAATTAATATGCTTATGATTGAGTGTTTCTCGCTAATTTTCAGCACAAAGCGAGTCACGATTAATTTGCATACTATATATTTAAAGGCACGATTTTAAATTACAGCTAGTAAAGTAACATTTAGCTAATAGTTAGCAATTCTTTAGAGTATTCAATTTATTAAAATTTTATCTGAAAATGTATCTAAAACAATTTTTGCGTTTCAGTTAGCAATTTTATCATATTCAAATTCATTTTGTGTTCATAGTTTTATCTCATTAATGGAAGCTAAAGCAATTTTCCATTTTCATCTAGCAATAATTAATGATATTTAAACAAATGTACTTTTCATGGCTCGCACACGCATTTGAAACTGTATATTTATATATATATATATATATTTATTTTTAAACTTATTACTTTTCGCACAAACAAATTTCACTTTTCAACACATGATTTTTTTGGTTCTATGTATGTATTTAATTTCTTCAAATAAACGCAATATTTTTTTGTATATAAACATCAAACGGAAATGGCCGAAGTGTTGTTTAAATTTGCCAAATGCTTTTATTTACGGTTATTTTTGCTCGTTGTCGTTGTTATTGTGGTTGCGGATACGCACGATCACCGCGTCTGTTGACTCTTATATGAATTTTCGGACTAAACCGTTGCGTACGAATTTGGCGTAATTTATACCAAGTCACGCAGCGCAACACACACGCACACATACGCACACAATGAACAAGTAAAGAGAGCCAACAGAGAGAGATAAAATACTGATCGAAATTTGGAACGTCTTAAGATTGGAGACGCATGCCAATGCACGTCAACAATGCGGCAGTGCCTTGAGAAGGAAAAGTGAACGTCTCTGTTGCAGTTGCTGTCCACTCTTCGCTGAAAGAGAGAGCGAACAGTGTCCCTTGATCAAGAGATACCCAATTGAAATTCATAGCAGATCGCGAGCAAAGCGCGCGCAAAGCAGCGTTCCCAATGTGCCAAATGAAGCATAACAACATTACAGCAAGAACCGTAAGAATCAACTAGAATGCTTAAGAACGTGCGGCGACGCGTAAATACTCTAAGTTCAGAAGATGTGACGATGCTATTACGCCTGTTTAGCAGTTAGATATTATAATAAAAGAAATTTGCATTTGCTTTGAACACCTTGCTAGATGCTTTGTAAATATTGATTTTATTTTACGAAATTCACAGATTGAAATATTTGAAATGCAACTTTTATAGGGGGTATTCAAGACACCAACATCAACTCAGTTATATTATTGTTTTGTGCTGCCCAGATTGGGATCACAAGCCCTGTCTCTTTCCAATGTATTCCCGTTCTACTGTAAATATATATATACATATATATAAATATATATATATATGTGTGTGCATATTATTATGCAGTCTCTCCCTCAACCGGATCCACATTCAACTGCACTTTATTGTGCTTTATTGTTGACCGGTTCATCTGTGATTTGCCTTAAGTGTAAAAAAGCATTTAAAATTCTGAAATTAATTACTGTTTTTGGTTGAGTTGTGATTTTTGGCGGGGAATCTTACAGCGACATTCTTGCGGCTGCTGCTGCTGCTGCAAATGCTCAATTCCAATGAAAACGACTTCAAGGCCGCGATTGCGAATCAGATCGAATTAATTACATTTTGCAGCTGCCCACACTGTTTCTCTTCTCTTCTTGTGGTCACTTCTCTTCTGCCTCTCTCTTACTCGGAAGATTCCCAGCAGCGAAAATACTCCATTCCGAATTCGATTCCTAATCTAATACATATTTGCACCAAATCGTTGTATATATATAATTAAAATATAGAAAGCTTACAAATATATTTAATTTTTCACTATACATTGCATACCAGTGCATTAGTATACAGAATACATTCGGTAATGAAGGGTCATTCAATAGTTCGCTCACTTTCTATCTCTCACTTTGAAGATGAGCAATATTCTCTCATGGATCTTGCGGTTAATTATAGCTCAATTATCATAGTTGTCTGATGTCGCCGCCTACACACAGTGCCAAAAAAATCATGCTCTTGACCCTGACACTGTTGTTGTTGGGAAAAGTTTCAGTATAATCCATTAAAAAAATCTTACGCGTGCTGAAAATATATTTGATTTTCAGGCGCTAAATCAAAGGCGCCATCTAAGAAAAATAATAACAGTTGTTGCTAGCGCCATCTGTTGACTGTGATACACATTTTTATCGCGCATGTGAAACTTAAAACTGTTCTCAGGAGCGATTTCTGTAGAATATCGACTTTGAAATTGTACTTTTATTAAGCTTAAAAAAATTCCTGTCTAAAGTTGTTATTTAAATATTGTTTAAAAATAATTTGCAACTTTTTAATAAGAACTTGATAATGTATCAAATTGAGTAAATTTAAAACAACCCTGCGTTGTCCAAGCAACAGTTTTGTTTTGATTTCTTGTTCGTTTTTTTGTTTATGAAAAACAAGTCAAAAAAATAAAAAGGGCAGGTGAGAATTAAAATGTTTCGACGCGGTAAATTCTCGTTTCTAACGAGCAAAGATGACCGCGTTAAAATCATAAACGAACGCATTAATCTCACCGAGCGACATTTAATGGAAATGTGCTCGGCATTTTCGCTGCTCACAAGGAAAATGGCAAAGTAAACAAATGTCAATTAAAGTTGCTAACAAATTAATAACTAACAAATTAAATCTATTGAAGATATCGCGATGCACACGATGAGCTGGCCAAGAATGTCAAAAACTATGCGGATGAGGAGGAAATCAATGAAAGTCTTTGCAATGGATTAAAGAGCTTCACAAATGCCCTAACAATTACCGGCGATTATATGGACATAAATGTCCACCGATTTGAGTTAAAGGTGACAGACAGACAGACACTGACTGCTAAAAGTTGAGATACAGTTGGGAGAAGGCAGTGGGAAATATTTGTGACTGCACGGCATCAAAAAGCTCTAAATTATTTAGCACCACTTCAATTTGAGATCGTTTACTAAAATTTACTAAAACTTTACATATCTCTTCTTTTTTTTTAAATTATTCCTAGATATTAGTGAAATATTTATACAATTTAGAAGTGCTTGCACCGAAAATGTCGAAAATACAACCGTTAGTTTTTCGAAAAGTACCATCAGTAATTTTATAAATTTATTTTTTGAGTTATTGGGATAGATGATGAATATTGACTCATTTCTGATGTCTGTCTCCCAATCTCTGGTGTCAAGCAATCGACTAGATCTCATCACGTGGCAGCTGTCTTAGCCAGGGTAACCTCACTCAACACATTTAAAAATATGGTCTGGGTTTTTCTCTCATCCCACAGATTGTCAATGAGTTGGCCCACTTTGAGCAGCTGTGCAAATCCACTCGAGATAATCTGCGCCTCGCTGTCATTGCACGCGACAAGGAGGTGCTCAGCCAGCGCCAAATGCTCGAACTTAAATCGAAATTTGCCGCCAATAATGTGAGTCTTAACTTATCTATATGTATATACTTACGGTCAAAATAATAGTAGTGCTACAAATACTCAATACAAACATTTTAATTTATTGTTGTTGTTCAGTTGTCTTCAGTATTTTTTGCTTGTATTTAGATAAAATTTGCATAATTTATGAGCTATATTTTAAGTATTTTTTTGCACAACTTTTATTTTGACCACAGCTATATTAACTATATGTAACATCAGGTGCTAATCCTTTAGAGCGCCGCCGATTCGGAGCTGTTTAAGACGAAGATGGAGGTGCAACGAGCCAACAAGGAAATCGATGAGATTATTAGCAATTTTGAGCAACGCAAATTGCGCGATGTAAAACAAGTTTTGAGTGATTTCATATTGATTGCAATGAAGCAGCATACAAAGGCGCTGGAGGTGCTCAGTGCCAGCTATTATGATGTGTGCAACATTGATGAACGCGATGATTTTCTGCAGTTCCAGAAGCTAATGAAAAGCAAAGAGGAACCCACCCACAATAAGACCGCCCTGAAGAAGGGTCTGCGCTCGCAGTCCATGGACAGCTTGGAGCGTGATCATCATTTGAGTCCGTTGAAGCGTCAACAAAAGCTGTCCAGGAGCAGCAAAAATCTAACTGGAGCAGGTATTGGACGTACCCACAAAGCGGAGCCGAGCGATGCTGTTGACGATGACAGCGATGTGGATGAGGAGGAGGAGGAAGACGACGATGAGGAGGAGGATGACGAAGGAGTAAATTAATATGAACTCTCCTAATTTTAAGCAGTTATTTGTGCAACATAATTCTCCATTTTTAGGAGAGCGAGCCGAGTGCCGAGGAGGATGAGGAGGATGCCACGGGCAGCGGATCCGATGATGAAGCTGAACGCGTGGCGACAAAAGCGTTGCCAACGCGTGACAACGTTTTCGGCGCCAAGACGCGCAACAACAAGGAGCTGCAGCAGCAGCAAGAAGCAGCAGTTGTTGCAACCACATCTAGCATGCCGCACAAGCCGGTGCGGCAGAGTGTCAAGCATCCGTTTAAGGCTGTGGCAGCAACGCATGTAAGATTGCAAAAGCAATTCCATGTGCCACAAAACTAGCAATAACTCGCAACTCATATTTTGCATATCTTGCAAATCCAATCAGCAACTAATCAAAATGCACGCCTCATTTTATTTACCCCAAATAAACAATCCAAATAATCATCAATCAATATACCATATCTTGTCTGCATAACAACAACTAATCAGGTGGCATAAATAATGCCCCAAACCCCTCCCCCTTCCACCCACCCGTTGCAGGCGACTTTGAGGCGGCAACGCAGGAAACGCGACGCTGGCTTGGCAACTGGGAGTCGCCATCGCCTGGTTACCGTTGTTGAATCGAAGCGTCCCTAAAAAGAAAACCAACCCGTACAGTTTGACAAGCTGTGACCCATAAAATGTAAACAAGAGTTTATATTCAATTATTTACTAGAAAGTTAAAAAGCCTGCAAAAATGTTTGGTCCCCCTTAGTATGAGTATGATTTTAATAAATAAATAATAAATAAATTCCAAGCCTAATTCTTATATTTCTGGTTTCGCCTAGTGTCTTTATGATTTAAATAAACAATATATAAATAATAGTTGCATAATTTATGGGTTCATCGAAAATATTGAAAACATAATTTAATAAATAAAACTGTTCCCAAGAAGAGATGTCATTTAAAATGATTAAATATGCGCTTTGAATAACTGATGATTTTTCCATGCACTCTGTGCCTTAATCTACATTTTAATATTGCTAGAGCCATTAATCATAGGTCTAACATTAAAAAAAAAAATTAATTCGATATATTTGAAAACAGATATCTATACTTCCACAGTTTTAGAGCCATTCTGTAGGTGCCCAAATCAAGAACTACATCACTTAAGAAATTCGTTATATGTTTTTTTTTTGTGTACAATTCTCGATTTTTTATTATAATAAAAACTTATGGGCAAAAATACCAAATTTTGGTGCCGTTTTTTGTTATTTTTCTCTAAGAAAACAATGATTGTTGCAAAATGCACTTAAATTGTTTTTCTTTTTGTTGTTGACAAACTTAAAACTATGCAAAAATAGGTGAGCAAAATGGTTGCTTTTGTGTGTGTAAAATGTGTGTACAGTTGGAGAGCAATTGCAAGGTGAATGAAACATGAATGAAATTGGAATTGTATTTTTTGTTGTAGTTTTTTAGTTAAGTGAGTTTTTCTTCGATGTATATGCATGTGTGTGTGTGTGTGTGAGTTGTTGATGCCTATTTCATTCTGATAAGGGGCGTGGCACTTGCACTAATTGATATTTTTAATGCCCCCCACCCCCGCGCTTCACTTTGGCGTTTTCTTCATCTCCCAGAGACAGTTGGACCGCGATTGGGTTTTATTTTTCTGGACCTGGTCCCTCGACGCCCGCCTGATTCATTAGATCGGCGATACTTTTCTCCAGATCATCGATACGATTGCCCATGTCATCGATGCGTGTGATTATCTGATCGGACATTGTTTGGAATTTATCCTGAACGTTCTGCAAAAGATTTTGCACCTAAAATATTTTGTTGGTTTTGTATTTTTTGTTGCTTAGTTTATTTTTGTAATTATGTCGTTTGGCCAAAAAATTACTCACGTAAATTGTTAGCTCCTGCATGTTCTTAGGATCCGCATTGCTGTTCAGCGAATAGTTCTGATCTAGATCGCTGTCCATTTCGTTTCGCAAATCAGTCATCTTGTTTGTGTTTTTCTCCTTTTGCTTGATATAAAAAATACAAAAGTTTCAGCCGTATCTCTTATCTTTGCTGCCCTTTTCTCTCCCTTTTTCTCTTGCTTGTGTTTGCGTCGGCGGCCGCTGCTCGATAGAAAAATGTTGTAGCAAATTGCCACTGAGCACAGCTGTGTGCCGATTAAAATTCTAACTAAACGACATATCGATGTGCCTGTGCTGCTGTTAAGGTTAAATAACTCTTCTACTACTCAACTTGCATTATTAATATTGTTATCATTTCAAAGAGTTGATAAATATTATAATTAAGCTTTGCAACAACTATTTAGTAATATTTGCAGCGAATTCGTATTGTTTGCGATATTTGCAGTCATCTTGGTGTATTCTGTTAAGTTTACTACTCATCGAACTGTTAAATAAGTGTGACCATACAAGCGCATAGAATTTTAAGATTAGCTGCAGTATTTCGATAGCTGACGTTATATCGATGTCATTATATTAAACTCGGCGGCAATTAGTTTATTGTTTTGAGCAAGTAATATAATAAAAACGAATTTAAACTAATAAAACTTACATTTACGAAATAAATGCACAGCTTTAGCAAATGTGTGATAAGGTTTATTTGAATTGCCTTGTATATATACAGTAAACAGCTGATAGTTATTATATTTTTTTTTAAACAAAGACATGCCTTCTCTATCTCTTTTACTCTGTCGCTATCTCTCTCTGATACTCTTCAATGACAACTGGTTAAGCTTGTTTTTTCGTGCTTTGTTTTGCTGCAACTGGGACTGGGACAAAGAAAACAAATTCGGTCGAAACTTCGAACTTGACAAAAAAAAAAATGCGTCGTAAGAACAACAATAGCATAAAATACACTGAGAGCAGGCAGAAAAACATACCCCCCGCTAAAGTGGCAGATGGAAAAATAATATAAATAAACACAGTGGCGTTGTTTGCTTGTCGCAGCAAGGGTTCTCAGTCAGCTGATAAGCGCACGGACTGCGCCCCTGCTAAACAACAGAGAGAGCGAGCGCGAGAGAGATAAAGAGCGCGAGAGCGTATAAAAGAGCATGAGAGATAATGGGAAAAAAGTAGAATATAATTTTGAGTTTTTTCGTTTTTGAAAACAGTCTGTGCCTTGTTAACGGTCGTTGAGGATCGTTCGTCGCCATTTCAACAATCAAACGAATATAGACAATAAAAAAGGCGATTATTTGAACCACTGAAATTCGAGTAATAAAAACTAATTTCAATAATTATGCAAATTGTAATTTATGTGTGCGGGTGTAAATGACCCCGTTTCTTTCTCTCTAAGTGTGTGTGTGTGTGAGGATCATGTTTATTTTTCGTATGTTTGTGTGTATGTGCATTAATTTCATATCAGCAGCGATTGTGTTACAACAACAACAATAACAACAGTGCTAATAGCGACTGTGTAATCACCAACTTTTGACCAATATTCAATCGAAAAGCAGTATTTGTGGTTTACAACACTGCAACAATCGCGATAAGCCACAAAATAATTGTAGTATTTCTAATAAGATCCAGTGTTCGAATTTGTGCTCACACACACGCAGATAGACAGCAATGTGCATATATGTGTGTGTGATAAGCAGCTGGTGCGAAGAAAAGAATTCCCTGCGAAAGTGTGTGCGAGACGTAATAAAAAAAAATACAGAAATTTAATTCAAAGATATAACAATTAAAATGAATTAAAACGGCGACAAAAAACAGAAAAAAAGCAAATCAAGTAATAAAATATATACACACATGCCAAAATGTGTGTCAGTGTGTGTGTGTGACGAAGATGAGCAACACACAAAAGCAAACTGCAATAAAAGAGAATATGAGTATGTGTGTGTGTAAATAAATATGCATTTTTCTGCCTCGATTACATATGCAAAACGGTTTGCGTGAGTTTGTTTATAAAGAGCGTCAGGTTGAAAGAGATTCGAGATTGTATTTAACAAAATTGTTGTTGACAATTACAGGACTATTGCAGCTGTAATGAAGAGAGTCTAGTTTTAATAGAGCTAGCAGATAGCGGTTACACTGACAGGATCGCTGTAATATCTTTTTAAGAGATTCACATACTAAGAGCTTTTGTTGAGTTGTTTACATTATGTTAACAAAAGAGTTCGCGTAATTGAGCAACACGTGTGGCGCAATAATAATAACAATAACAACACCAACAACAAAAAACAAACGCTGCCAGTACCAATGAAATCGAAAATAATAAAAGCTGTCTGCTCTTTCTCCCTTGTGCTATTTGTGTGGCAATTTCTGATTAGCAACAGTGCCGGCAGCATTAACACTAGCTACAATTGCCTCCTGCTCTCTTTTTCTTTATCTTTTGCCCATGTCAATCAGCATGCTAAGAAGCTAATGAACTCTCACAAACACCCACACATTCACGTCCACAGACACATACACACGCGGCTTTTAAGAGGCTCGCGCTCATTTCGTTTTCTTCAAAACCGAATCCGAATCGAAGAAGCAGGCACAAAAACAAATAAGCTTAACAAGCTTGCATATACAGTGGTCGCTCGCTTATGCAAATTTGATAACTATTTACATTTTACATAATTGTGCTTAGTTTTCTTTTTGTTTAATAAAATTAAATTAAAATTAAAACTGTTTACGTTCGTAATTACTAAAAGTGGTACTTAGCGAGCGCGCACTGTGCGAACAATTTTTTCTTTACGCAAATATAATTTATTCATATTATGTTCATATTCATGTTGTGCCCTAAACAAACACAGAGAATGGAAGACAGAGAGGGGTAGAGTAACAGCGTGTTTGCATTACTAAAATAATATAAAACAATTGTGTTGTGTTAAAAAGCATTATTTAAGTAAATTAACTAACTGAGCTTGATGATCAAACGTACAGGTTTTTAAAACAACAACTATAACAGCAATAATAAAAATTTAGAGAGAATATTACAAAATGTCCAGTTGGAGCTTGGCCAGCGGCATTTCGCCCACTGTGACGGGCGGTGACGTCATCCGGCTAAATAATCTCAAAGCCGGCTCCGACACAAATATTGCAACAGCGAGTGACAAACAGCTGAAGGCCAAAGCAGAAGCAACAACAACTACAACGACACTAATAGGCCGTCCAATAACACCTGTGCCTGCAAAGAAATTGACCCCAAAGCGACAACAGTCGCATTTGACCCTGCACATTCATCAGCAACAGACAACAATAAACAAAACTCACAATGCACCCCTCGCTGAGTCCGAGGAGAATATCGCACTCTACTCCAGCTCCTCCATTTATGACACATCCCCGGGCACGGGACCCAGCTTACCAGAGAGCATTGGCCCCACGTCAAAAAGTCAAAATATAAGCTACGAGTGCCACAGTGGGCACAATATACACAGTGGGACAAGTGCGGACAGTGGTAGCAGCACCTCTGACTCCATTTTCCCGCACGAGCAAAACAAAACGATCAAGAAAATTGAGATACAATTCGACAATGTGCGCTATAGCTCCAAATTTGGTTTCTTCAGGAGGGGTAAGTGAAAAACAAATTAAAGTTTGTATATAAATATATATATACTTCTTTATGTGAAGGAACATCATTCTCTATAAATATATAATTATGTATACATAAATATACATATACATGTATATAAAAGAATTCCAGGAGTACTAAATAATAAACTACAAATCAAAATTTGAATATAGTATGAAAAAAATGTTGTAGTGGTGGTATTATATTTTTCACAGCTCTATATAAATATATATTTATATATCTATATATATACAATACATTCACATTCACGTAAAGAAAGAAAACAAATTGATTTCTAATTCATAATACACGACTCTGACCGCTTAAGCCAGGCAGTCACAGTATTTTAGGTTCCGATTCCAATTCGGAATTTCCGATTCCGTTTAGAACTGTTTAAAACTGTAATACTTCCTATTTTACCCACGGATCCATAATAAGTGCTCTGGAGTACATTTTTCGGCATATATTATATGTAATATGTAACTATATTTTATTAAAAACCATATCCAGAAAAACTAATCAAACAAAAAAAGATATAACAACAACTAGTTTTGGCAATAAATCACCTTATAAACGCGATAACTATTAATTAAGTGTTACAAGGCTTCGTATTTATCCGTAATACCTTGTGATATTATTATCTCATGAGTATTTTAGAAACCATAAAACTTATATGGTTCTCTATATATTCCATATATAAAATACCTAAATAGTTCCCTATGTATTCCACTGATGAGGGTAAAAAGAATTAAAATAGTTTCTAGTTTCTCTTTAGTTGAAGATTTAACCTGAACCAATGAATATGGTTAAAACGTTAAGTTTGGAATTTAAATCGGATGCTCAGATTTCTTGCGACAAATGCAAGCAGTTGTTTTTAGTATATTTAGTATATATTTAACTCATTATTTAAAATATTTAACAACTGAGTTCAGGATACTTCCAAATTGAGTTCACTCAACTAAAACATTCTAACTTTTATAAGCAATCTAAATTTCTTTTTAATAAGTTGTATAATGCTATGAGCATTTATATCAGCTGTAAGCAATTAAACATATCTCTCTATTTTCATTGTTATTGCTTCTATGGTTCTTCAGTTCCAGTTTTAACTCTTCAGTCACGCTTTGATGCGTGTTCCGATAAACAGAAAATACCAATAGCATAAAGCAAAAGCTTCGCTTCGTTTGCCTACGAAATATGCACAATTAGTGGAGAACCTCTAAAAAGAGTCGGCTAAATATATATAGATATATATATATAATGTAAATTTAAATGTTCATTTAAAATCGAATTAGATCAGCTACAATCGAGAACGATGAAAAGAATGTGTTTCCCCTACCAAAAGCAATGATAATTATAATATATAAAATGCCATTATATAACTGTGGTCATTAAATTATCTCTAATAGTTCGAAAGACTAACTCTATATGCAGATGTAAATCAGCTATTTGTATATATATATATAAATATTTATTATTCTCATTGCTTTGATTGTTGCAATCAGTTAGTTTTTTTTTTTTTGTTTTTTGTATATAACGTGTTTGTGTTATAACTTAAGGGATTATCATATAACTGGCAAACAATGCCAGTTTGTTTGTTCTTGTCTCGGATTCAAAGTTCCAAATGAAAATGATATGCTCATGTTTTCTACATATTTCTTGTAATCAATTGGAAATTTAACTGAAGCAAGAACAAGAACACTTAAAGCTGATAATATTGAGTAATGAGCAAAAGACGATTAAGTTGAACAGTAAGGCAACAAATATTATTGACAAGTTGCTAATTGAATTGATCAAAACTGTATTCAAGTTTTAATTTTATGGACAAGTGTCCATAGTGGCTGATTGAATGATGAATCAAAACTATATGCGAGTGCACGGGTCAAGCATCAAAGACCATATCGATATTTTTAGTATCAATTGAAAATGTAAAATATAAATAGTTATATATAGAATTTAGTTACATGATCAGTTTGTTACAAGTGTCGCTTAGGTTGCCAATTAAAGGGGTTTTATTTTTTTCTTTAATTTTAATGTGTTTTCGCGGATGTAATTTTAATATTTGCATAACAATTTTTGTGAGTGTGTGTGTGTGTGTGTGTGTGTGACTTTATTACAACAGGAAAGCAGAGCTTACCTAGGCACTCCTCAGATAACATTACCTCGCAAAAAAATTCCATAGGTTGGAATTTAACAATACTCTGACAACAAAAAATCATGCAAAGCAACAAGAATCTTTCAAAAGACTTGACAACTTTTCAAGTAAAAAACTAACAATCGAAAGTACACATATTTTTTTTTTTTTGTATTATTAAGTATTGTATTATAGATTCATTCCAAACGAAAACTGGCTTACATTGATTTATTTATTGTCTATAATTATAAGTAAAATTAAAAGCCATTAAAAATAGGAAAAAAGGAAATGGAATAAATCGAAATAAGTTTTTGTCTGTAAATTGAAAAAAGTCGACAACTAAAAAAGAGTATGATGATGGTAAACCGATAAGATTTCTGCGTTACAACAATTACCCCAGTTAGAAACACGTATTCACATGCTTATAAGTATGTAAGTAAGTACTTGAATATTTCCTTCTGTTTTATGATTATCAAGGGACCTTCAACACACAAACACAAACAGAAACACAATAAAAATAATATACAATACATATAAATGCTGCACATTTCTTGCCCTAATTACCCATTTCGGTGTTATCTAGGGACCACATGTCTGATGAGGTAACCAATGTGTCAACCTATGTTTTTTAGTGAAATCAACAACAAAATTGTACTATTTAATGACAATGATAATTAGTCGCACTATATTAATTGATGTTTAGATCATATAATGATAAGGGATACTCCCAATTGCCACATGACTCAGACTGAGTCATCAAGGCTTTTATTTTATGTTCCTGTTCATTTGAACATGTGCCAATAACAGAGTTTACAATGAATCATTATGTTTTAACGATTTGCCACAATGGTGCATAAATAAAAAGTAAAACTTATCTAATTGCTTATCTAAACGAGTTGTGTTTTTTATGAAGCGTCATTTACCATTAGAAATATGTCGAAATTTATGTGTTATGTATGACAAACACTGATAGAAAATCCAAAATATATATTAATATGCATTTATTCCACACAACAATTATGACAAACAACAATTGTTGGCTTGGCAACAAATCTTAAACAATATGAAGAAAAGGTCGCAAACGTTTTAATTAATATCACTTAAGATCCATTAAATATTATACATGTTCTCTCATTCATTTGTTTTGCTATTGTCATTGTTATTATTATTATTATTGTTGTTGTTGTTGTTGTTTCATCTTGAGTGTGTTTTCCTGTGTGTGTTTTCATTCTATTTTTTTTTTCTGCGATCTTCCTCGTCTCGCTCTGTTATCAGTACCATTAACAGCCTCAACTGTGACCTTTTCGCATGAGTCGCGACATCCGCGTTTCCTTATTATTAAATTAATAATCTGGTACAGCTTATGCGTGTCATAAGATCAAAACAATTAAAATATACATAAAAAATATGGTTCAATTAATCCATTACAACAAAAGTCGACTACTCTTTGAACTCTGATCATAATTTTATATATTATATAATATATGGGAGACAACTTAATAGCAAATGTGTGTTTGCTTGAGGCCTGTAATCTCTATAAACAGTTTCTAGTACCCGGAATACATTAAGAATGGTGAAACGGGTATTTTTAAGATATGCACAATTATATAGAAGAGAGCAACTCTGATATATATATATATATATATATATATATATATATAATATCTTGATCAGCAGAAACAGTCGAGTCAATTTAGAAATCCGATCTCAGAGTCTATTAGATTTAGAAACTTACACAGATCAAGTTTATTTAATTTTTATCGATAACTGTACACGTTATTCACGAATATCGATACAAACCAATTTCAATGTTTTTTTTTTCTATGTGTAAATAAAACTCTAATAATAAATATTATTAAACATTCGTATTCTTTATAATTTGAAGAAATTTGTTTGTTTATATTTCGAAATAATTTCGAATTGCAGGAAAAACTTTCTAGTTATCAGAGTTTTTCATTTAGTGTGATTTTCTACAAATCGGAAGGAGTTTATATTATTTATGAAGGGTATAATAAAGGGACGTAAGCTAATAATACCAACGTGGTTTTCAAGTGGGCATAAAAGATAGGCACATGTAAGTGAATGCACGGCCATATATTATAGTCTTAGGCATAGCCGATTAATAGCTGGTCGACTTCTATAAGTGCTGCAGTTGCAATGTCAAGCACAAGGCCATGTCAATGGCTCTGTTGGCCAAGTTGTCGTGATAGGTGCAATAAATTGATTGAGACCATAAAATCTTTTCTGTTTGCTCAACATCTGGCAGCAAGAAATACATATATGCTATACATATATATATATATATATACATAGTCGCGTCATGCACCTGTGCTCGTAAAACGAGCGATAAGCGATAAGCTCCTTCCGTCTTGGCCAAATGGCCACGCTAATCGATAGATTATCGACCACTCACACTTTCTCTCTCTCTATGTCTCTGTATCCCTTCAGCTACAATGTGTTTTGGGGCCATATAATGTGTATTAAGACCATAAAATCGTAACTGTAGCCTCCAAATGCCACAAAGGTAGAATTTGGTTTTTTTTTTTATAACATTATCATTCTAGTCTGGCGATTAAGGCGATCAATCGCTAATGAGAAACATTAGTTGGACTGTCCTTATCAGCTTGGCAACTTTGTGTTACCGATATTATAAATATAGCATGCTTGGTATTAGTTCCTATCAGATATATTTTTTAGAGAGCATTTTGTATATAAGATCAACGTGCTCAATATAAATGCTACATAAAAAAAGAACTATTTTGATTATTATTTTTATTCAGGTACCTTTTTTGTTGATTCCTACTTCTTGACTGAGTGCTGGAGTCCTTGTCGAGTTGTGGATTTCTGTATTTTTAAGAGTTGATCACGGTTTTTATTTTATTTTTTTGATGTGCCTCGCGGCAATCAGAGTCCACAGGATTTTTAATTTCTTAATTTCCGAGTACAATTTTCTCAAATTTAGAGAAAATAAATCTTATTTCAAAGGGTTTCTTACCATGTCTTACAAAGAACCCAAAAATTATAGTTTTTGCTATTAATAAATATGAATGAACATTAATTACTTTAAGATTAAGAAATACATTTCTTAGTAATAATCGGATTGTGTATTTCGACTTCCTAAGTGCTGCTTGAGTTATGAAGAGATATGATAAGAATTTGAAATGATTCTTGGCACCAAACTTGAAAACTAGTTTCCTGGAAAACTTACTGGTTATTGATAATTATCAATTATTTTTCTTATTTACATATATAAATATTTTTAAATTGATATTTAATTGATTACTCATACCACGAATTATTTTTTGCAGAAAACAAAGACATTTTACTGGGTCTAACTGGGCACTTTCGATCTGGCGAGCTGAACGTCATCGCTGGACCCTCCGGTGCCGGGAAGAGCACGCTGCTCAACATACTCTCCGGCTATACGTAATGTAACCCCGCACCTTAAACCATTTCCCATTGTATACTAATCTTGAGATATATGCGCACACATTTTAGAGCCTTTGGTTATACGGGTGACATACGGATCAATGGCAAACCGCGTGATCTGAAGGCCTTCAAGCCAAATGTGGCGTTCATTACGCAGGACACAACGCTGCAGCCATTCCTTAGCGTTAAGGAGGCGATGCATTTTGCGGCCAATCTTAAGATTGGCACACACATGTCAACGGACGCGAAACGGGAACGTGTCCTTAGCATCCTAGTGGCGATCGGCATGTACGAGACACGAAATACGCTCACCGGCAATCTGAGCGGTGGTCAGCGCAAACGGTTGGCAATCGCTCTTGAGCTGGTCAACAATCCACCAGTGCTCGTCTTGGATGAGCCCACCTCGTAGGTTCAAAATCAATTTTAACTATCGTCCAGCTTAACTAATGTTTACTTCTTTTCGCTCGATCCATTAGCGGTTTGGATAGCTCCACTTGTAATCAGCTGATAACGCTGCTCAAGAAACTGGCAATGGAGGGTCGCAATGTGATCTGCACAATTCACCAGCCGAGCGCATTGACCTTCTCCATGTTCGATCATCTGTATGCCATTGCGGAGGGGCAGTGCATCTATGCCGGCGGCACTCAGAATCTGGTGCCCTTTTTGAGTGCCGTCAATCTAAACTGCCCCGAATCCTACAATCCGGCTGATTATTGTAAGTGCAATTTTTGTCAATACGTTCAAAACTCAACCTTAGGTGCCATGTTGAACTCAGCTTATTATTCAGAAAGTATATTTCTAAAATTCATGATTTTTCTTTACTTAATTTCGGTGTATAATTTTCTACAATCTAGAAAAAATGTGTCTAATTTTGCTTATAATAAACTTTAATATTTGTAAGAATCAGAATTCGCATTTAGACTTTTACGAAATGCATTTCTTAATAATAGAAAATATTTCTAAAAAACAAAATGTGCATTTCAAATTTTTAGAATTTATTTTTCTTGCATTTAAAAATCATTTCGGTAAACAAGAAAAACTTTCTAGTTTTAAGTGTGATTTTGTAAAACTCAATGCAATTTTATTTTTAAATTATACAATTTGTGCATATTACAGTAATGGAAATAGCAACACATGATTATGATACGGAGGAGGAGCGACAGGTGGACAAGCTGATAGCACTGATGGACAATGGACGCAATGATGATTATAGGTACAGTAAAACGGCGCGAGTCGTGCAGTTGGCGGCCATCAAGAAAGTGGGTAAGTTCATAACAAATAAAGTTATTTTCATTTGCGAACTTTCTGAAACGATTTCAACCTCTTCGCTTGCAGAGCAAATGATGGCCTCGGGTAAGATAACACCGGTAACACCACCTGTGATGTCAACTGGCAACCGGCCAGGGTTCAACTTTAAACCGATGACACCGATCAATGAGCTCTCGTCTCGCATTTGGGATAGCCAAATCGGTTGTGATGAGATTAGCGGCAGCAAATTGGATGCCAATTGTTGTAAGCCAAACAAAAAGACGAAGAATCAGTCCAAGCTGACCATGTCAATGCCAAATCTTGATCCGGCTCATCTATGCAAGCGTGAGAACATCTATGCGACACCATTCTATCGACAGCTGAGCATCCTGCTGCTGCGCACCTTTCTGCTCATCTGGCGCGACAGTTCGTTGACAACGCTGCGCTTTGGCATCCACCTGGCCGTTGGCATTCTTATCGGCATCCTCTTCTATGGCATTGGCAATGATGCCAACAATTCTATGAACAACTATCGCTATGTCTTCTATACCATCATGTTTATCATGTATTGCGCTTTCTCTGGCATTGTCGTCAAGTGTAAGTCTGAATACACTCAGCAAAATAATCGAACTGGATTTTTACAAATTCGGCAAGGATAAATCAACTTATTGTTAAGATTTGTAGTTATATATTATTATTTTGCATTTGTAACTTTTTAAATAATATTTAAATATTTACAAATTATTTCTACAAACAAGAAAACCATTCTTGTCAGTCATAAAATCCAGTTCGATTTCTTTTAAAATGATTTTAGTTATTTTTTCTCTGATCATTTGTAATCTAATTTGTGTTTATTTTGAATTGTTGCAGTTCCATTGGATGTGCCGATTGTTTCGCGTGAGCATTTCAATCGTTGGTATTCGCTGCGCGCTTATTATGTGGCCATAACACTGGCCGATCTGCCCATTCAGATAATATGCAGCTCGCTGTTTATAGTGCCCACATATCTGATGACCCACCAGCCGCTGGAGCCCTGGCGCTTTGGCATGTTCTTTCTGATTGTGTTCATGACGGCGCTGGTTGCCCAAAGCATTGGACTGACTGTTGGCGCAGCGCTCAGTATGCATTTTGGTGCGATATTGGGACCGTTCTTCATCTGCCCGTTCCTGATCTTCAGCGGATTCTTTCTGCAGGAGCGGGATGCACCCATCTATTTGCGCTGGTTCTTCGATGTCTCGTTTCTCAAGTATAGTCTGGATGGTGCCATGCTCGCCCTATTTGGTTATGGCCGGGCGCGTTTAGACTGCGAGGAGATGTACTGTCATCTGTCGCGTCCGAGATATATACTGAAGCATGTGGACATGGTGAATGCCAACTATAATTTGGCATTAGTTTTCCTGTTTGGCTCACTGATCCTGCTGCGCGTTATTGCCTTCTATATTATGTCCTTTCGACTGAGATTATTCAGATGATGCCACATTCCGTTCGTCGAATTGATTTAGTTTTGTTTCTATACATATTTATGATTTCTTGTAGCATTTAATTTGAGAGAACCATGTGCCAAAGAAGTGAACAGCGTTTTAGCATAAGAAGAAATCGTGATATACAATACAATACTTATCTAATTTATACCCGACATAAAATCCAAAAATTAAACAACACAACAAAAACAAAGAATCAAACCACCCCTTGACACCCTGCAATTCCTTAGCAGCGCTGTATGCATTCACACATTTAGCATAAATTTGTATTTTGTATACAATCGTATTAATGTCACCCGTTCCCAACGTCATCAAAAACAATTGTTTAGTTTTAAGCGCATGTAAATAAATATTAAATATTTTGTAATTATCAACTGCTCTTTATAATTTTGTTTTGAAGGATATATTATCTCTTGAATATTTGCTGCAGACATTCCTTATATATCCTATGATGCCTATAGCATATAGCTAAAATTATAGGAACGAGCGGTGTTTATCTAGATATCAATGTTTTGCTATGCTAAGATTGAAAATATTGTTTTGTATTAACTGACTCAGACAAGTTGCTTAAGCTGAATTTCTTTAAAATTCTTCAAATACGAAGATTCTTTTTGTTTACCAATATATGTTTCTTAAACTGGCTTTCTATAAAATTCGTTTTTTCAACGTTGTATTCTTGAATTTAGATTCGTAATTTGATTAACTGAATGACTTTTTACCTGAGTAGGATTAAATCATAGTTTTTAGGAGATGAATACTTACAAAACTTTTTTGTTTACGAAGACTTTTAAGACTGTGACTCAATTTACTCAAATAAGTTCCCCAAACTGGTTTTCTTAATTCATTTTTTTTTATTCCCCGTTTGTTTTCTTGAATCAAGATTCGTAATTTTGTTTAAAGAATACACTGTTTTCTTTGCGATTACCGGTTTTTCTTTATTTGGTAAGCTGTTAACCAGCTGAGTACCGCATGTGGAGCCAACCAATTGATGCCTCCAAGTTGCGTTGTATGTAAGTAATTGGGACTCAAACATGTTGGGGCCTGGACTCCAACAAATATGAACAACAATTGCCGGCACAATTTGAATAAGCAATTGAATTCAGTTGTGTTTTGTATTTCAGCGTAAAGTGATCGGCGATCGGTTACCCCACGCCATTTCTATATACACACAGATCGAGAGTGGGGATAGTCGCTTAATTGTGTGACGTGACTTGAAAAGCCAATTTTGTGAAGTTCAAATGCAAAAACAAAGTGTTTGAACATCAATTTAAATAAGTATTTTTAACATTTTATGTACATATGGATGTGGATATTAAAAATCCATAAGCAATTTTTCTGTTTAGTGTTCTTTGTGTGCTGATTGCTAAGTAAAAACCATAAAAACAAAAACCCCAATCGAGTTTGTTTTACAATCAGTTGTTTACCAGCTGTCGCTTAACTAGTTATAATAATATTCATAAGTTAATTGTGCAAAGCTCCTAATCTAATTACATATAATATATTTATATAATATATATCGTCTATCATAACAAATACGCAGTATGCTGAATAAAGTTTCGAGCAATAATTGATTAAGGCATGCCAAGTTATTACTCATGTTGCAAGTAAGCACATAGCTAAGCTACGAGAATAAAAACTTGTTGCATACTTCCAGGCATTGCTTAAAAATATGCATCTTGTTATAAAATCTGCATTGAGTGCAGTTTTCTCAATTATGTAAACCATTTGCAGATTGAAAGATTATATGCTAGGAAACTATATAGATATCAGATTTATAGTCTGACAAAGTTATGGCACTGTAAAGCTGAAATACATGTTTTCTTACATGAGCTGAGAGGCGTTCCTGAAATTGAAATGTGCCATGATTTATCTTTATAGTTTCTTAGTGAGCAGCATTACCAGAAGTTAATTATTGCCATATTATACTTGTAATTTGAAGTGTATAATTACAGAACATTACCCGCAAAGTCGCGATCTTATCAATGTACAGTGAAACTCATTAAACAATTGGCCACAGACAAGAAAAAAAACAAATTGATTACATTTTAGTCATTTAAATTTTAAATTACAATACATTGTATTTATATTACAAATGTGTATCAGTTTGTCGTTAAGTTATTTCTTCTTCTTTTTTTATACTAATGGCAACAGTAGATTTACAGTTCCGATTGCGACGATTAGATTGTAATTACTCTTAGCCAAAATTCGGATTAGACTGACGATTTGAATCAGTTACGACGTTGATAATGACTGCAACCACTTGAACTTCCACAATCAACCTCACAAAGAGAAACAGAGAGAGAGAGAGAGACAAGAGACACAGCGACAAAGCGACAGAAAGAGAAAGAGAGAGAGTCTGTGTAAAATTAACCGATAAGCGCATTTAGCAGTTCAGTCGATCGTTGCCTTTTACCAGGGCAACACGTATCAGACGTGCTTAATACTATTGTACAGTATATATATACATATATATATATTTAAAAACACAGTCTAACAATGACTGATAGCGTTGCACTTAACGGGTTGGTGACCAGCCGGCCAAAAGCGTTAGAGATCCACTTCAAACAGGTTTGCTATAGGTTAAAAGGTGGCGACAAAGGCTCCAAGACACAAATTCTGAATGAGACTTGTGGTGCTTTTCGATCTGGTTGCTTGACAGCTATACTTGGTCCATCCGGTGCCGGCAAAACAACACTCTTAAATATCTTGGCTGGTTTCAAGTAAGTCAGTCTAGCAGCTAGCAGCTCACTCACATAATTCCGATTACTTCAAATACTCTTCAGAGTCAGCGGCGTTTCGGGTGAATTTCTGGTCAATGGCGAGCAGAGGGATCTGCTCGCCTTTCGCAAGATGTCCTCCTATATAGCGCAGAAATTTGTGATGCTGACGCTGCTAACGGTAGAGGAAACCATTCGTGTCTCCGCAGACTTAAAGCTGCCAACAACAACCACCACACAGCACAAGCAAAAAATTGTGAGTAATAACTGTGTAGCACAAAAACTAAAATTCGTTCCAGTTGCTTTCGTGAAAGCAATGTATACACTCAGAAAAAAAGTATCATTAGTTATAGAAAATCGCCCGAAATATATGAGTTCTTTTCTGGCTATTTTTTTTTAATAATTTTTATACATAGAAAAACCATTTTCTAACAGTTATAAAGGCTTGCTCTAAATCGACAATACCAGCTTAAAATATTTTCTATTATTGAGAGAAGCATTTCTAATAAGTAAAAATTTACTCATTTTTGGCAAAAATACTTTCTAAAAATCAGAAAGTAGTAATAAAATTAAGTGGCTCGGCATTTATATTAGAATTCAGCTATCGTTAGAGGCCGTGTTCGAATCTACATTTATATTTAAATATAAAAAATAATTATAAAATCCTCAAATATAAATTTTTTTTTTTTAAATAATATAATCCAAATATTTACACATGTGAAAACCATGCCGAAAATTAAATATTTTTTTAAATTTAGAAAATGGTGCTCTGAAATTATGAATTCAAAAATTCTGACGTTTAGATAAAATTCTTTTCGAGTGTATGATTTGGTAGATGAGACAGTGTTGAAAATAAATGCCTTTCCCGCAGCTGGATGACATTATTGAGGTGCTCAATCTGCATTCGTGCCGTCACACTCTGGTGCGTGATATATCCGGCGGGGAACACAAGCGTCTATCGATTGGCATTGAGCTGATCACAAATCCGCCGATAATGTTCTTTGATGAGCCCACCAGTGGCTTGGATTCGTCCTCCAGTTATCAGGTGATGTGCTACTTGCAGCGTTTGGCCCACGACGGACGGATTGTGGTTTGTGTGGTGCATCAGCCCAGTTCGCGTCTGATGCAGCTCTTCGATGATGTCCTTGTGCTGGCCAACGGTGAGGTCCTCTATGCAGGCGCACAGCGCGATATGTTGGCCAGCTTCAAGGAAGCTGGCTTTAGCTGTCCCCAGTACTACAATCCGTCCGATTTTGGTGAGTCAAAAAACATATAGCCTAGAAAT
The DNA here is from genome assembly GCA_035043505.1 of Drosophila setosimentum. Taxonomy (NCBI): domain Eukaryota; kingdom Metazoa; phylum Arthropoda; class Insecta; order Diptera; family Drosophilidae; genus Drosophila; species Drosophila setosimentum. The sequence goes on from JAWNMY010000007.1 coordinate 21,318,537, forward strand.
CGAAAACCAATTCTAAACCATTTTCTTGAAGCAATGAAAGTCGAATATATTTAAAATTGAGACACTTTCAATCACCATTAAATGTTATCATTTTATTAATTTTAATAATTACAAGTATATTTGAACATGAGAATTATAGGAAAATAAAATCGGCTTTTCAGAAATATTTTGGAATTTATTTCTTTTTAACGTGGTTTAGCTTTACGAAAGCAGCTACTAATGTGATCTCTCTCTCTCCCTCTCTCTCTCTCTTTCTGCCTCTTCCTTTCTTTCTCTCCCTCTCTATTATGCAGTTCTGGAGGTATGCAGCGAGTGCTCCAATGAGCGCTGCGAGTTCCTCATTAACCAAAACAAATCCAAATACGATGGCCAACAGAGTTTCCAAAAAGTTTCCAGCGATGAGCAGAGTAAGTTGTGCTTTGGTCTGCGGTAATTTTTGGTGTTTGCTGATCCATTTCCAATTGCTTCTGTTCTGTTGCCTGTGCCTATGCCTCTGGTTCTGCTTTTGCTCCTTGCATCCTTGTTCACTATTCTCGCTCTATTCGCACTGCTCTATCTTTCTATTCTTTTTCCATTGCCTCCCAATTCACAAACAGCAGCGCTCATCGAGATGTCCGATTCCAGCACCGAAAGTGACAGCATTTTGCGGCCCAAGGAGATGGTGGGCTTCTGGTATCAGTTGCGCGTCCTTGTGATAAGATCTCTGCGTTCCATGCTCAGGGATCGGGTATGTATATTTAAAACGTCTTTCAACACTCACAAAATAATCGAGTTTTAAAAATCGCTCTAAAATGGACCCTTGTAGAATCCGAGTTTTTCAAATTAAAAATTAAATGAATGGATTTAAAACTACAAATAATAATTCTTACACTAATATAAGCAGCAACAAAAGCTAATATTTCATATATGAAACAAAAAAAACCGTGAAAATTAGATATGTATTTGCTAATGTTTAAAAAAAACTTATGCTGAAATTAAGAAAAAAAAACTCAGTTTTTTGGAAATATACTTTCTAAATAATAAGCTGAAATTCAGGCAATCTTTTTCTGAGTGCAGTTATATAAGATATGTTTTGTGCGCACATCTGATTAATTCTTATCTATATATTTGCCAACAGATCGCCGTACAGATGCGTGTGGTAATGCATGTGATTGTGGCACTGCTGCTGGGCGTTGTCTATTGGCAGATTGGCAACGATGCCGCCAAGGTGATCAGTAATGTATCCTGCCAGTTTTTCGTCATTCTCTTTCTGTTCTGCGGCAATGCGATGCCATCGATATTGCTCTGCATGAACGATTCGCCAGTGTTCATACGGGAATATTACAATGGCTGGTATTCGCTGAGCGCCTACTACATATCCAAGGTGCTGGCGGATTTGCCACTGCAGCTGATCTGTCCGACGGCATTTATAAGTATTAGTTATTTTATGACTGGACAACCGCCAGAATTGCATCGGTTTGCCATGTGCTGTGCGATCAGTCTGCTGACCGCGTTCATTGGCCACTTTATTGGGGTGATTGGTGGCACCTTGCTGTCCTTGCAGACGGCCATCTTTTTGGTGCCGGCCGTCTCCATTCCATTTATGTTGTTCTCTGGATTTTTCATCAGAATGGGCGAGCTATCGTGGTTCCTGCGACCGCTTTGTGATGTGTCCTTCTTCCGCTACATCTTCGAGGGTCTCGTGCGCGCCATTTACGGCTATAATCGTGAGGACTTGCCATGTCATCAGACGTTTTGCTATCACAAAAAACCGGAGCAGTTCCTGCAGGATTTTGAGATGACTGGCGATTGGTTCAGTGTGGATATCGCCGCACTTGGACTATGTTTGCTCCTGCTCCTGATCTTATTCAATGTCGCTTTGCATGTCTGCATTCGACGCGTCCTGTGAGAGTTTTATTTTAAGTTTATATACATATTGATAACTTTATTTAAATCATGACACAGATTGTCTAAGATGGACTAACTAATGTGAATTAATTAGCTAAAGCTTTCTAAAATAATATTATCTTACTTAAAATAATTATACATATGCAAATACATCATTTTGTTAATTAAAGAATTTTTGTACAATATGGTAATAACTACCTACAGCATTGTTACTTACTACGACACACATATAGTTTAACAATTGATTAAGTTTTTTTACACAAAAAGAAAGAAAAACATATTTGAATAAATGAAAAAATATAAATTGAAATTACTACTTTTTTTTGGCATAAAACCAGTCCAGCCAATCAAGCAAAACATAATAAATCACAGGCCACAGGACTATATGTGGTCCAAAGGATATTCGCTTAGTCCTTAAAATGGCCAAATGACTTTCAAATTTGTTTTTGTGATTTTGAATATATGTACGAGTTATGCATAAAATATCGATTGTGATTTCTATAACAGTTCGGCCAAATCCAGGCCAGATTTTCAAAGGACAATCGCAAGGACCAACTCTATCGAACAGCATTCAAGGATTATGGGCTCATCTAGGAACACAAACCCGGTTTGGAATTAAAGATACAGATAAATCTCGTTTTGTTCAACAGTTTTTAATTTGCAAAAATAAAGATTTGCAAATAATAATGTTTAAAATCAAATTGTTGTATGAGAGTTTCAAAACACATTTATAAATAAAACGGCATTCATATTTTCATCTCTCATACAATCGAGATTTTTACAATCGTCGTCCATTTAATCAATGGACACACTGGATATCTCCATGGAGCTGGCATCGTGCTGTGTTGTCTGCTGCTCTATTGTCGGCGTGGCCGGCGTCACATCCGCCGTCGTATCCGCCGTGGCCACTGGCGTCTCCTCGCTGATTGTTTGTATTGCTGATGTTGTCGTAGCTGCTGATGTCGTTGCTGTCACTGTCGCTGTACTGTTTGCCGTTGGTCCTGTGTGCATCCTTTGCGTTGGATGCGTACGACGCACACGCTCCGCCACCGATCGCAACCGTCGCACATTGGTCGGGCCTGTGCCCGCTGCTGCTGCTGCTCCAGCTCCTGATGCTGCAGTGGATGTGCCACTGCCACTGGCTGTGGCTGCAGTTGTTGCTGCTGCTGTTGTTGTTGTTGGCGTCGCTGTCGTTGATTTGGCATCGTCCGCTGGCACGTGACGAACACGCACATCCAACTGTTCCCATTCCATTTCATCCTCGGAACTCGTTTCGGCATTGGCCACCACAGTTGTGGTCGTCTTTGCTTTCTTTTGGCACTCGACGCTGCGCCTGAAATCAATAACCTTTAGTAGCGCTTTGGCCTCCGTTTTGCGCTGAGAATGAGAGAGAGACGAGATATGAGACAGGATATGTAGCATCCCAAGGAGGACTTACATCATCCGAATCGAGGCACTTGTAGGCGTAGTAAGCAGCCCGCTCAAAATCGCCCTTCTTCTCGTAGTAGTTGGCCAGGGTCATGAAGCCCTGATACAAGCTCTGTTTATCGGTGGCAGCGCGCTCATCCTCACAATACATAATGTAGCAGTGGACAGCGGTCTCGTTGTCGCCCAGTTTCTCGTGCAGACTGGCCAACTTGTACATCGCAATGCCTTCGATGTCGCCGACATCGCAGGCCTTCCAATAGCACTTGACCGAATTCTCGCATTTGTCCAGCTTCTCGTACGTTTCGCCCAGTGCGACCAACATTCGGGAATCGTATGGACGCAATTGATGGGCAATTTTAAAATAATACAAACTATAATAGTGCATTTTGATAATCTCGTAGGCCTGGCCCAGGCCGTACCAGGCGCGATAATCTCGTTTGTTGACCTCGACAGCTTTGCGATAGCTTTGAATGGCCGCATTTGTGTTCTTTAGCTCCATAAACTCATGACCCATCAGCGTCCAGGCGGCCAAATATTTGGGATTCAGTTTGAGTGCACGCTGAAAATATGAAATGGCCACCTGATGATCACTGCGTATGCTGTAATAGTTGCCTAGAATATGCATTGAGGATGGTATTCATTTAATTGGTTTAATTGTTGTAGTTGATTTCGCCCACGCACCGATGACACAACAGGTCTCCGGTCGATATTTATTAATGCTGACAGCCTTTTGTGCCAGTTGCGCCATCTCCGTTTTCATTTCCTTGACAAACAGCAAATTTGAATAGGTGTCCACATTGTCCAGCCGATAAGGATCGCTTTCGAGCAGTGCCTGAAAGAGCTCAATGGCCTTATCCACATCTGAAAGATACAATGACAATGAAAATTAACACAGATCAGATCAGATCCACTCACCTCGCTTATTGTGATAGACAAGCGCCATTTGTGCTGTTAAATATATGCTCTTGGTGAAGCCCGCCGCCTGCAAATCCTCATAGATCTTCAGCCCATCATCATTGAGGTAGAGCTCCAGATAGGTGTGTGCCATAAAGAAGTGACGCATCCAATGTCCACCCAGCTGTAGGCTGAGCAACTTCTTCTTTTCCATTATTAATGGCGACAGTTCCAGATAAGCGCTCCACAGCATTGGCACCATGCGTATGGCAGTCACCAGCATCTGTTCAGCCGCTTGATTTAGATCCAATGCTTTCAGTACAACGCCATACAAATAGATGCCGTAGCCATCCAAGCGACAGCGTCCATGCTCTGAGCGTAGAGTGGCCAACAGATCGGTCAAATCGCGCATTTGATTCGGCTCATTGAGATTGGCATGATCTGTGGTAGAGTCCAAGCGTCGCTTCTCCCTTGCCATATACGTGGAGTAGAGGTGAAGAAAGCGTGGCACGCATGATTCCGAGTTGCGCACAGCATGCGCTGCCCGATCATATTCGCGCACATCATAATAGCTCTTGGCCAGAAAGTAATCATTGTACTCGGCGGGTGCAATGCCCTCCAGCTGGCACTCACTAAACGATCGATCATCGTCGGGCGGCGCATTGTCAATATTAACATCACTCAGGCCATGATGCATCTCCGCCAGCCATTTGGTGCTGTGCAACAGACCCCGTTTTGAGCACTCGATGATGCCACGGCGCAGCTCCTTCTTCACGTCTGGCAAAAGCACGTTAAACAACTCTTGCATGTTTATTTATTTTGCTGCCAGGCCGAAAATGTCTCTAGCGATTTTAAGGTTTACTAACAAAAGTCGCCTTTGAACGCGGTTAACAAGTGCATTTGCCGGTATCGATACAATAATTGCAACAAATATATCGATATCTAGACGATATAATTTTCTTGCGATGTTTCATAATGATTATTTAAATTATATATACATTAAGCAGTTATTGAAGATGACGTGGATCTTATTTTATAATGAAGTTTGTTAATTGCTATTCAGAATATTTTTCCATACTCATATTACAAATGATTTGCTTTTATAAACAAATCCAATTCGAATGTATGCATCTGCGTAGTGAAACCATGTACAAATCTATAAAAAAATACCAAGAATGCCAAAGATATTCTGATTTTACAACACTGGCCAAGCAGCTGCGCAATAATAACAATAAACAATAACAAAACTCTCCAATTTGAAGATAACACAGTGTCGAAAACATTTCTTTGTTTATAAATGCGAACAATATTAATAAGAACAACAAACAAGAATAAGAAGGGTGATCGCATCACGCCATTTTAGATAAGCGGAAAACAAACGCCAACATAAATAGATACAGTTACATTTACTAGTTCTCTAAGGTCAAATTAGATTTTGAGCTTACATTTCATTTACGTATCTTAAATATATATCAAAATAAGTCGCCAATGGTAATTGCATCGCTGATTCATTCGATTTGCGACAGCACGTTTTAATAACATAAGTACCTTTATCAGTCTGAGCCATTTAAATTGCTGACTCGTCGTCAGCAGTCAATTAGGGAAATTTTATTGAAAGGTATTCAGTTACTTGCAAACCAACATGAAGTTCGGACGTTTCACAGCACTTTTCGGATTGATGCTGTTTGCAACTTTGTTCACTGCTGGCAACTGTTTTTGGTCGTTTAGCCGCAAATCAAATACTCCAAAGGAACCTCGGCTATCTCCTGTTATATTTGGTAAATATTGATTGAAGTGCAAGCACAAACAAAAAAAAAAATCATTGCGAAAATACATTGAGGCCAAGTAAACAATAAAAAAAAAAATGGTCAAGGTCGTCATTGAAAGACTACATTTGATTATTTTCAGTGCCAGGCGATGGCGGATCTCAAATCGAGGTGCGTCTAAGCAAATCGTATTCACCTTATTTTATATGCGAGAAGACGCACGACTGGTACAATCTATGGCTTGATCTGCAACAATTGGTCATACCGATGGTCTACTGCTGGGTGGACAATGTGAAGCTCTACTACGATAAGGCAACGCGGACAACACACAATTCACCCGGCGTCGAGTCACGCATACCCGGCTGGGGTGATCCCGATGTTGTCGAATGGATAGATCCAACCCGAAATAAGGCCGGTGCATATTTTAAGGATATTGCCAATTTGCTCGTCAACATGGGCTATGAGCGACGTAAAAATATACACGGAGCACCCTATGATTTTCGGAAGGCGCCAAGTAAGTTAATAGCATATGTATATATATATCATATCTTTCTCTTCTACACCTCCAACTCTATCTCTTGGGTTCAGATGAGCTTCAGCAATTTTTTATCGATCTTAAGCAGCTTGTGGAGGACACATATGAGGCAAATAATCAGACTGCCGTCACTTTTATAACGCACAGCATGGGTAGTCCAATGACGCTGGTCTTCCTGCATGAGCAGACGCTCGAGTGGAAGACACAATATGTACGGAGACAGATAAGCCTCGCTGGAGCCTGGGCGGGCAGTATTAAGGCCGTTAAGGTGTTTGCCATGGGCGATGATCTGGATTCGTTTGCATTAAGTGCCAAGATTCTACGCGATGAACAAATCTCGCATCCGTCAACGGCTTGGTTGTTGCCATCGCCACTGTTCTGGAAGCCATCGGAAGTGCTGGCAATGACTCCATCAAAGAATTACACCATGGCACAGCTGGAGCAATTTTTCACGGATATTGACTATAAGACGGGCTGGGAGATGCGCAAGGACACAATGCGCTATACACAAAACTTTAGTCCACCCGATGTTGAGCTGCATTGCCTCTATGGCGATGGCATCAGCACTGTCGAGAGGTAATCCCAAAAATATCCATTATTCATAACCTCAAAATTAACTTTTTTTTTTTGGAAATAGATTGCAATACAAAAAGGACAGCATTGCCGGCGAAACCCCCAAGTTGATAATGGGCGTGGGCGACGGCACTGTTAATCAGCGTTCGTTGCGCGCGTGTCAGCACTGGTCGGGCCTGTCGAGCTCACACATTAGCACACTGGCCCTGCAGGGTGTCGATCACATGGGCATTCTAACAAACCAGGATGTCTATCAATACATACGCACTGTTATGCAACAGCCATAATCTACGTCAGAACCCAAAACACACCAAAAAAAACTATTTTATTTGTAATTTGTGTTTAAAGTTTCGCGATCAAATGATTGCTCATAAAAATAATGTTAGTCAACATGGGGCAGCTGGCGTAGCTCAGCCAAAAATAAGACGACTTCTTAATGTTAATTTAATAAAATGTTTAAGTAGATAAAGTGTGTGGGTGTCTTTATTTCTGTTGTGCAATATCCTTGAGTAGGAATTGAATGCCTTTATTTAAAGTAAACGATATTTCAGTCAGTGTCATCACTAACCAAACAAATCGGTATATCGCCCGACAGCTGCCCGACGTGTTGTCGGTATATCGATAAACATGCACAATTCCATTTAAGACAATTACTTGCAGATTAAATTCTCGTCACACAATTATTGTATTTATAATTATTTAACACCATAATGCCGCACGGTCACTCGCACGATCATGGACATGGCTGCAGCCACGAAGCAACCGATATCGACAATGCCCTCGAAATGGGCATCGAATACAGTTTGTATACAAAAATCGACCTCGAGAATACAGAATGTTTGAACGAGGAGACCGATGGCAGCGGCAAGACCGTCTTTAAGCCATACGAAAAGCGTCGCGACACTAGCAAAGTGAGCTTGGCGTTAATATATATATATATATATAAATTATTTATATATATATATATGTTTGCAGTTTGTACAAAGCGATGCGGATGAGGAGCTGCTATTCAATATACCCTTTACCGGCAACGTTAAGCTAAAGGGCATCATCATTAGCGGCGCCAATGATAATTCCCACCCAAGCATGGTTAAACTGTGAGCTTTAAGCGTAATCAAATTGATTCTCTAATGAAATTTGAATTTTGACAGTTTTAAGAATCGACCCAAAATGACATTTGATGATGCACATGGCAAGGCGGATCAGGAGTTTGAACTGACGCGCGATTGTCGCGGTGAAATCGAATATTCGCCCAAGTAAATGTTTGAAAATTATATATATATATATATGTATATATGAATAATTTCCCTTTATTTATGTTTATCTTAGAGTTGTGACCTTTTCATCGGTACATCATTTGTCGCTCTATTTCCCCAGTAATTTTGGTGATGATATCACGCGCATCTATTATATTGGTGAGTTAGTTTAGACCTAGAAATTGTATATTCACATCTAAGAATCCACCACTTTTTCAGGTCTTCGTGGTGAGTTTAGTGAGGCTCATTATCACGGCGTTACCATTTGCAATTATGAATCGCGTGCCAATGCTGCAGATCACAAGGATAAAGCTTTTGATGGCGTTGGACGCGCAATACAGTAAAACCAAAAAATAAAAGCGAGATCAATGTAAAAATCATATAACTAATAAGCAATGTTTTTTTTGTCATACTCACTGTGCTTGACATTAAAGTTGTGCAGTTTGTAAAAAATGGAGAAATGTTTCTTTAATTTATTTCTTTATTGTTATCTTATTGATTAATGCTTATAAGATGAGATATCGAATCACGTGTGTCAATGTCAATGCATAACGCTTTTTATTACTCAATAGTGTTTCATTTTTTTTGTTTTTTTTTTTTATTTGTTTATTGTTTTCCATTCTTTTTTCATTTGTATTTTAATAAATGGTTTATATGTATTTTACAAAGCGTTTACTTAAATGTATTTAATTTTACATTTATACCGAATAATTTGTTATTTATTGCACTAGTTGTTTTTGGTTTTTTGTTTTTTTTTTTAATAATCTTTTCTCCACTTGCTCATTTATTGTAGTTGACGTTTGTTTTTCGTTAAAGTATGCTTCTTTGATATCTAATAAATAGATGACAGACATGCACCAAGTGAAAGAGTTCCCAATTTGAAGTAAAACATTCCTGGTTCATTTGTTTTTGTTCTTTTGTTTGGTTGAAACACACTTTGTGCATAGTACAAATGCAATTAGGAGAAAACTAAACGTTAACAAATGAATGCTTGAAATTCTTTTTCTTCTTTCTTTCTTGTTTTGTTTTTTTGTTTTTTTTTTTTATTTATTTATTCGTTTTGAGGTAAAATTAATTAATATTTATTTACAAATTGTATGCGCATACAAAAATCGCGTTTATAGGCGGAAAAATACAAATGTGATATTTAAATAGAAATTGTTGCTGCTGTGTGTCGCTTGTGTTGTTGTTATTGTTGTATTTTTGTGGTTGTTGTTTGGGGGGGGGGGGGGGGAATAGGGGTCTTAGGGGAGGAGCGGTAAGGGGTTTCATAAAGCATACTCTTTCGGTGACCAATTTGTGCGGTTCTTTAGCTAGATATACAAACATACATGTTCATATATTTTGTTGAGGATTTGTATATATATATATATATTTGATTTGTTGTTGTGTGTGTGTGTGATAGTGTATATATATGTGTGTGTGTGATAGTGTTTATATGTGTGTGTGTGAGTGTGTTTGGAATTTGAAAAAAGTTATTTTTCTTAGTATTTGATTCCTGTTATTTGTTTTTTTTTTTTTGCTTTATGTGTGTTTTTGTTCAACAAAATTTGTGCTGTCGTTCCATAGTTGCAGTTAGGGTTTATATATATATATATATATATATATATATATAATGTATACATACGTATAATATATATATATATATGTATGACTATAAGTACGATTTTTGCATCAAATCAATATCAATCCGTTTTAAAAAATACGTTACTTTTAGCTGATACCCCACAAGATATCGTTCAGTTTTTATTTGGTTTCTTCTTTTTTTTCGTATTTTTTGTTTTGTTTCATTTCAAAGAGTTTACGTTTAGTATAAAAAATCATTATATCGAAAGTATAAAAATCGTATTTAGCCTTTCACTTTATTTTGTTTTTATTTATTACATTTTTTTTTTGTTTTGGTTTTTCTTTTAGCAAAAGCGGGTGTATCTTCATCAAGCAGGTATTCGAATGTTACTTGGCAGGATTATTATTATTTTTTTAAATTTTTTCCATTTTTAAATATATATATGTTTTTAAATAGTTTTATAAAAGCTTTGTATGTGTATGTGTGTTTGTGAGTGGGTGTTTCAGCTTTTCTTGTTGTTGTGGATGTTGTGTGTTGAGTGTTTTTAGGCCTGTTTTAGTTGCTTTTTAGTTTTTCGTTTGCATTTTGTTATTTGAAAAGTAGTTGCATTTTTTTTTATAGTTAATATGTGTGTGTGTATGAGTCTGAGTGTGTGTTGTATTTTTTATTATTTATTTATGCTTATAGAACTCACATTAGGCGACATTGACTTAGCTGGCTAGTTAATTAATTAATTTGTTTCAAATACAAGTTTGTATCTACAATGGAATTTATCAATGATAATGATATCAAAATTATTACCGTTAATACATGTATTTGTAATTAAATTATTTAAAGCTTCTTTTTGTTTGTGTGTCCGTCTTTGTGGATGTATCTGTGTGTGTGTGTGTTTTGTTTAACAGTTTGTTGTGTGTTTTATTCTTGAGAGACCAAATGATAAACAGTTGAAATATATAATCATCAAGCATTCGGTCTTAAAAAAGAAACAAAACCAAACCAAACACGAGAACCCAAAAAAACATGTACATTAAAAATTGTATTTACAATTGAATATTTCGCTACTTATGCACATACGATTTACTATTCAATTTGATAAATATATTATTTAGTTTTTAACTACACGCTCGCTACAAAATGCTCGCTAAATTATTTCTGCTTTCACATCTTTTCATCTTTCTCTTCTTTTTGTTTTTTGGTTTGTCAGATTTATCAATGTCGTTAATACAATTGAATTGCCATTAATATTGCTAGAGATATAGCACCTACCCCGCACCGTCCCAAAAAATATAAATAATAAAAAAAAACAACAGAAATGAACTCGAAAATTGCCACACAGAAATTTACTCGAAGACAAATCAAAAGATTTGCGTCATGTTGCAACGTGGAGGAGGGTTTGGTGCAGGGGGGGAAATCAGGGCTAGTCAAGTGCTTCGGCTTGCCGAGACTAACTTAGGGTATAACAAGTTTTCATCATTCTTATTTACTTTTTTATATATTCACTTTAACTAGCATTTCATATTGTTGTTGTTTTTTGTTTTGTTTGTTTGTATTTTTTTTTTTATCATTATGCACTAATTTTTTGCGTTGCGCTACTTTATTATTAATTTATTTATTTTTGTATTTAGTTTAAATATCTAATGGCTAAGTTAGGTAATAATATTTTTGGTTTTCCTTTTGTTTTCTGTTTTTTGTTTGTTTTTGTGGCTTTAATTTATTCAAATCATCATCACATATCAAAAAGTTTACAAAAATTTGACCTTTACATTTTGTTTAGCTACATTTTGTTCACTTGCATGTACTATTAGTTGATTTATTTATTTATTATTTCGTGCGCTTCAGAATAAAACATACAACAATAGTTATTATTTGTTTTCTGCTAACTTTTAACCCACTTAACAATTGTTGTTCGCAAGTTTCGCGTTCCACATTTAACAATATAATGTGTGAAATTTGAACTGAACCAAGTCCGTGTTTCCATCGTTTTTAATTCTCGATAAACATTTTTTTCCTCCATTTTTCCATTTTTCTATTCATTGTTTTAGCTTATTTGTATTTAATTAGTTAATGTTTTGGTTTGGTTTTCCATTAGTGTACGCGTGGGCATGTAAAAGGCATTTGTTTGGTTTCTTTTTTCTTTTCTTTTCATTTTTTTTCTTTCCATCTTTCTTTTTTTTTTACTCGTAATCATTTAAAGTATTTTGTTTTTGTTAGTTTTGGTTTCGTTTTGGTTTTTTGTTTTTATTTTTTATATTTTGGAAGAACTGAGCTGAAAAACCTGAAATTACTTTCACTATTTGCTAGTATTCCAATAATGTCAGCATCTGATATGCCCAATTAAAATTTAAGGCTGTATATATGTTTTATACATAAAATAATACACAATGTTTCTGACAACTGATTTCGTTTTTTTTTTTTCAAACATTTTCGTTTTTATTGTGTTAGAATCCAAATTTTGTGTTTTTTTTTTTGTTTGTTGGTTTTTTGTATAACTAAAGCGCGTGTCTTTTTTTTAAGCTTAGTGATATTATCTCTATGTATGTAATGTAATTATTTATTATTCATTTATGGATTAGTTTTGCTTGAATCGTTTTCTCTTCCCAGCATTACGAACAAAATTGACCAAAATTCTACACATGATTTACAGAATTTTAACAACTAATATTGCTTTGTTTTGTTTTTTTTTTTGTTGTGTTGTCTCTTTGTTTTTTGGATTCACAATAGATTGGAAATCAGAAAACTTAAGACAGACTGGCTGCTGCTGCTTGTGCACGAACAATTCCTGTTTTCATATTTCACAATGCTTACAAATTATGGCAAACAGAAATTGCATAAAAACTAAAAAAAAAAAATATAAAAAAAAACTCCGTATTTTTAAGGCAAACTTTTTGGCTGAGTGAAATATTTGTAATGCTCCAAAAAGTATGCTATCGAATTTGTTGCGAATTTAAGTAAAAAAAAAAGAAAAGAAAAACGATATTGAGAACATGATTGTTCAGTTATTCTATAGTGTTTGGTTGATGTAACAATTGCATTGGCTGCTATTTAATCAAACTGAACTATAAAGCGCACACGCAACTGTACCTGGCGATTGATTCAAATATATATATCGGAATTATCGCTTCTGAATTTTACTTTACACCAGTTTTAAGTGGCTTTGATTTTTAGGAACACTCTTTTATTACTTTAGATTTCAGATAATTCCAAAAATGTTTATGAAAGTGGAAATTCAGAATGTGATTTCACAATTTCTTTCTATGTTTTCATATTGTGTGTGTTTTGAATTTGACTATTTTAAGTGGCTTTGATTTAGGAACACTCCTTTTACTTCATTTTCAGTTTGAGAAAGTGGCATTCAAAAAACGGACAACTGAACATGATATATAAATATATATGTATATATATATATATACATATTTATATATTTTTTGGCGTGTGCGCTTTTCTCATTTTAGTTTACATAGTTATTTATTTAATATAAGTTATTTGTATTATTTATTAAGCAACTTACTATATAAGCTCTCTCTCTCTCTCTCTTTCTCCTTTTCTCCCTCTCTCTCACTCTCTCTCTATTTAACTTTCTCTCACTTTCTACACAAATTGATGTATTTTGCACTTGTTAACAATATATGTTTTTTTTTTTGCATTTAGGTTTTTGCTTCTCTTGGTTTTGTTATTACTTTTATTTTTTATTTATGAAACAATTCAATTACAGCTTTAATTATTATGACATATGCGTTAAATATCAATTTTTTGCATTTATACAAAATGATTTTATGCAAATTTTATATATTTTTTACTATCGAAATGTCTTTTTTTGTTTTTTGTTTTGTGGTTGTTGTGTATTGCAAAAATGTGCGAATGATTGTGTGTGTGTTTTTTGGGTGTGTATTAAATTGTTTATAAAAAATTGATGATTAATAGGCGAAGTGTGTTTGTTGTTGAGTGTCTTCGAAATGGAAACTCTTGTTGATATCGCAAATGAAACAGCACAGCTTCTATTTAGTTAGTTAGTTGATTATTTTCCGTTTTGCTTTTCTGTGTGTTTGTTTTTTGTATTCTTTTTAAACAGCATGTCCATTTTTCTCGGTATTCGCAGCACGCTTGGCTGCCGCTGCGGCAACCAGACGCCTTCTGGCACGCCACCGATCTAGCGGCGTGTAGCAGCAAATGAAAAATGGTGGCACACGTGGCGAACGACTGCCTGAACTGCCACTGTTGCCACTGCTGCCACCGCTGCCACCGCTGCTGAGCTGTGAATCGACAGTGAGCTCCGTTTGGACACCGCTGCTGGTCAGTCGCACCTCGGCCTGTTGTTGGCCATATTGTGGCGGTGGTGCCGCTTTACATATGACACTCGGCGGCTCAAGTTCGTGCAGCTCAAAGCTGTCCGATCGTGTGCTCGTCGGCGTCGTCGTCGACGGCCGAAACTCATGCGATGAGCTCTCGACCATCGCAGTGCGATACGTAGCCGCAAAATAGTTTGTCTCCAAATAATGACACGACTCGAACAGATAATCATCGAATTGCAAACGTGTCGTCGAACAACTATCCTGACTAACCATAAAATTGCCCTTGTGCGACTGTGTCGATGGCGAGGTGCCCATTGCTGCTGTTGCAATTGGCAACATTGAACTGGACATGGGCATTAGCTCCAAGGAGCTCGAACAGGCAGCTGTGGTGCGTTGTTGTTGTGGTTGTTGTGGTTGTTGTGGCTGCTGTGGTTGCTGCCGCTGTTGTTGTTGTTGCTGCTGTATTTGCTGTTGCTGTTGCTGCTGTCTTTGCTTCATATCAACAATTTCTATTTCTTCAATATCACTAAAACTATTTAACTGTTTCAACAAATAATGCACATCATTTCGTTTCGTTTGTTCAGCGGTGTCGTGTTGCAGCTGTTGTTGCTGCAGTTGTTGTTGTTGCTTGTGTTGCATTGCTGCCGTCTTGAGTTTTATTGTGTCTAGTGCTTGCAATGTTAATGGTGTGCTAACGACGGCAATGCCACGACTATTGCTACGTGGGAGGTCATTGATTTGTCGCAACTCTTGCTGCTGCTGTTGTTGTTGCTGCTGCTGCTGCTGATGTTGTTGTTGTTGTTGTTGCTCTGGATAGGCCAGCGCCAGGCGTTGTTGCAACGTTGCGCTGCTAAAAGCTGACGAGGCACGATGTGGCTCCAGTTTGGCAGCGTCGAGTATACGATTGAATTTAGCTAATGCACTAATAGATGCTGTTGATGAGCTGCTTGTTGTTGTTGTTGTTCCTGTTGTTGTTGTTGTTGTTGTGGTGATCTTATGTCTTAGTTGTTGTTGTTTGGTTTTAGGCACTGTTGTGACGGTTTTTTGTAGATAATAATCACCAACATCATGTCGCTGCCCACTGCCCTGAGCAACGGCGACATCGGCAACGTTAACACCTGAACGATGAACTCGATCCGGATCCAGATCCAGATGCTGATCATCTTCCACGTAATAATCATCGCCGACATCCTCATCAACATCATCAATATCGACGCCATCCTGCAACGTTGCATCCGTTACATTTAAATTGAGATTTAAATGCAAACGTTGACGCAAAAGTAAACGTTGCATTTTATCAGTTGTTGTTGTTGCTACTGCTACTGCTGCTGCTGCTGCTGCTGCTGCTGTTGTTGCTGCTGCTGCTGCTGTTGTTGTTGTTGTTGTTGCTGCTGCTGCTGTTGTTGCTGTTACTGATGGTGGCGCCGGCGCTGCAACGGATCCGGCTCCAATTAGACCACGGCCAGCGGCAATAACGGCCGCTGCTCGCTGCTGTGCTGTGGCTCTAGCTAAATTCTTTTGTAAAATCAACTTCCTCGACGAAATGATGTCATTATTGTCGCTCCCCCGCGATTACCGGCTGTCGCGGGTGGAGCGAGGCCGCCCCTAACTGGACGTACTGGCGATCGGCGAGACGGGTGACAACGGACTGCGTACGGCCTGTTCGCGCGGACAGCCGGTCAATGTGATTACCAGCTTCCGACTGCCGGCCTGATCGCGATGCTCGCAGAGCCAAACGCCCTGCCACGTGCCCAGCGATAGTTTGCCATCGGTAATGGGGATTGTCAGTGAGCTGCCCAAAAAGCATGCCTTCACATGTGCGGGCTACAAATGACAAATGCAGAAAGGCTTCAATTAGTTATATTCATTCATTTCATTTCACGATTTCTCCACTCAGCCCACTCAACAAAAAAATAATCCCTCAAATATAGAAAGTTTTTCTAGATAAAATTAGAAAGGCTTTCATTAAATCTACAATTCTACAAATATGTTTCATATTATTTAAAAATAAATCATTCCTGGGCTTTAGCAAAAAAGCTAATGTAAAAGAATTCTTCACTCTATAAACAATTGGAAACTAGACAGCCAAAAACACATTTTACAAATGTACTTTCTGAATAATTTGAGGGCAGTTTTTTTGTTGTTGTCTGAGTGTACTTAAATCAAGACTTGCCATATCGTCGGGTCCTTCGCACGAATGCCGATACGGCAATCCTTCGGGAACTATTTTATTCAACATCATTTCCATGTCGTCTCTGCGGAGTAAATCATTAATATTTCATATTATTACTTATTACTTATAGATATATATATGTGTGTATATATTATAGCTCACCTGACGTCTGGATCCCAGCTCTCGTTTAACGCTAAACTCGCCGAGGTGTGAAGTACTGTAAAAATGAGAAAAATGAGACAAAGTGAATGGGACGTCCATTAATCAGTTGACTAGCTTAATGAAACTGTGGCCAATTATTTTGGCGCCGCGTTTTAGAGCATCAAGATGGAAGTGGTAAGCCAAATCTCTTTAGATTAGCCAGCTGGCCAGTTATTAGACCATTACGATGATGGTCGGCAGGCAACACATGCTTTCCATCCAACGAATGCACAGCATTTCGAATTGAGTTGTAAATCCAATTAGCTTGCTATTTTTTTTTAACACGAAAACATAGTTATAAAAAAATGAGCTGAAAACACGCTGCATTTGCTATTCGCCATCAATTTGACGGAAAAAATTTGTTTAAATGCAATTTATTTGACATGCAGTTGAAATTATTGCAAAGGTTTTTCTTTTTTTTATACCTAATGAGTGAACTTTCATTTTTTTAAGTGCAACAAATATTAATGTATACCTCAAATTTTCTTCAACATGCAACATTAATTTGTAATCTGCTTTTTTATTTATATTTGTATTTGTATTTAATTTTTTTAAATTTTTTTTTTTTTTTTGCCTTAACTGTCTGTCATAAATAGCAACAGTTGTTGGTAAATTTTGACAATTTGTGTGTGTGGGAATTAAGCATGAAATATTTTTGTTAATTAGCACACAAGAGATTTTGACAAGGATAAAAGCCTGTTGAATTATTTAAAGGCCAAAGACAAAAACAAAGAACATCAAGTATTTAAGAGTGGAGCGAAAATTTGTATTAAAGCGGTTAGCGCTTTTTCATTAGCTTGCAGTGGCTATAATAAATGCTGTTGTTGTATGAGGAGAAGACGTCTTAGACAGTATAAAATCGACTACGATATACCCTATTATTATTGGCAAATTTCCATTTATCCCTTTAAAAAGATTTACACCAAAATGCGAGCAGCAGCTCTGCAAGCGCCCTCTGCCGACAAACACGTGAGAATATATTTTCGACTATAACTTGGGTGTTTCTTATCCGATCTTGATCAATAATATGCATATGCATATTATGTATTAATTAGAAGATTCTGCCTTTAAAATTGTGGCATTTATTGCTATCGGAAATTGATCGATATTCGATAAACGGAGGTAGTTATCGATCAAATAACGCAAACTTGATCTGCGCCTGATATACGAGAACCTATATTCCAAATTTCTCTAGTTCTTATAGTCTCTGTCAGACGGACATGTTGAACCTGATCAAGAATATATTTCCTTTATGGGGTCGCAGATGCTTTCTTCTGCCTGTTATATACATTTGCACAAATCCATTATATCCTTTACCCATTATTAATGGGTTCAGGGTATATATATATATATATTATTACTAGCTGTTTGTCTATTTGTCTGTCTATGTTTCTATGCGAATTCGATTCTCTTAAATATAATTGTTATTTGTTATCGGATTAATATATTATATAGCTGGCATAGGAACAATCGGATATCTTTGCTGTTCTCCGAGTTACATACAATTTAATTCAGTGTCGAAAGATGAGTTCTTGGCTACATTCCAAATTCGTGGAGTTTGTTGTATTTTTCTGAAATTTTCACCGAATATTTTGTGTTTTTTTTTATCAATTTCACATCGATGTTATGCAAAGTATGTGAATTAAACAGCTGATATATTAAGAAAAAAAATTTAATTTATTACAATTGACTGCTGAAGGCATAATAGGAATAAAATCCTTTTTAATTTATTTGTTATTTATTGAGTTGGAATTGTATTTAAATTGAATTCAAACTGATACATTTCCTTATTTAAATCATACGTTAATTTTTCCATTCAACGAAGATTGATTCATAATGGAATTAATCGCATAAAATGTAACAAAGTCAAAGTTTAAGACTAACATTAAGTGAGTAACGTGCCATATTTTCATGATTATAAATTGACAGTAAAAACCTTTGACAGTTGACTGTATTTACATAGAGAAAGACAAAAAAAAACCAACAACCACATTCTTTGACATAACACAAACCATTTTGTTGTTGTTTTTAGTTCCTTGGCTTTGCTGTATTTTTGTCAATGTTTTATTTTCTAAACATGGCCAATTCATGTCTTGTTTGACTTTGAGGCATTTCGACAACAAATTTCAAAGCCTACTTTTACCTGTTTTACACCCACCCCCCCCCCCCCTCGATTCTCGCACACAATTGAAAAGTATTTGGCCAACTGCCAGCAACAAACAAGAAGAAAGAGAAAGAAAGAAAAGGCCAGCGAATATTGAAATTAAATACTAGTACTTAAAATCATTTAGTGTTAATAATAAATAGAGTCATAGAGCCACACACACACACGCACGCACACACACACACACACAGACTAGTCACTAGTCACACTTCAATTTGCACACTAATTGCGTATTCATGAATAAAAGAGTAGGAAAACAGAGCAACGCGAGGGGAGCAACAAAATAAATGAGTGAAACGCAGCGCAAATTAGTTTAGTATCAAATCCCAGAGATGTCATTTGTGGCCCCCAAACGCTGTCTGTGTGTGTGTGTGTGTGTGCCAAGTGTGTGTGTGTGTTTATCAATGCTTATGCTACAAGTAAATTTTGTGGGCACTTGCTAAATAATTTCTGAAAAAACCGATTATGTCATGTTGGACATGTGTAAATAGCCATTGTAGGCATTTAAATGTAACATAAACGAGGGGAAAGTGGGGGGTAAATAAACCCCAGTCAAAATCTTAATATGAAAACGAAGTCAAAACTGACAGCCAAAGACAACTTTACAATACAAATTTTACAAATTGATTTTGGCTAGAGTGGAGCAAGAGAGAGAGAGAGCGATAGACAGATAGATAGAGGGAGAGAGAGGGGATTATCAGCAGAGGGTGTTTGTTGCCAAAGTCAAGGGACAGTTGGCGAAGACGAAGCGACCGCAATTAGCAGTTCAAAACTCATTGGATGATTGGCGATTGGCGAAGGAGGGAAAACTGAAGTTGTTGAAGGTGTTCAGCAGCAGCAGCCAGTCAGGTATACATTGCTGGGCATATAAATAGAGACAGTTCAAATGATAATTGTTTTGTCCAATATGAAAATACTTTTTGGTTAAGAGAGAAATTGTGTTTCTTATTGAAATATAAAGCAAGTTGTCAAATAATAATATGTCTGTATATAATATATATATATATATATATATATATATATATAATATGAAATATTTATAAGATTGTGCCTTTTAATGTCATCGGAAATCGATTTGAATCGATGGAGCAGAAACTGAGAAAATTATCGATTATCGTTAAATCGACTCGCCTGTTGTTGCTGATCAAGAATATATATATATATATATACATTACTACCATCTGCCTGTCACATACTATTGCATAAATTCATTATACCCAACATTATTTTCCATTTTTACAGGCCAACAAGCAACAACTTAATAGCTATTTATCGACAATGAGTTGGCTATAAAAGATAACAACAAAAGTATAATTAACTATACCTAATTATGTGACCCACATTGTATGTTAACAGACACTTCATTGTTGGCTGTTGTGAATATGTTAATGCGTTAACATAATTGTGCGTGTCTGCGTGGCTGCTTATGAAGTCACAAAGAGGGGCATGCCCCCTGCCACATTTGCCACAATTGCCACATTCCAATGACACTATTCTAATGCTGTAGGCGTCATAACAAACAATACAAACGGAGGCGAAGGGAGGGGACAGGGATATGAATAGGGACAAAGACAGGGACAGGGACAGGGACAGGGACAGGGACAGGGACAACACAACAGCAGCAAGCGGCTTTAATATGATTTACAGCATGATGTATGCTAAAGCAGAGTATTCCATGTTTGTCAGTGGGGCAGATGTGCCACAGGCGCTAAGGAAACATTTCGCAGGCGCGTATCATCAGTGGCAACAACAGCTCAAAGCTTCAACTGACAATATTTGACAATGTTACACCGAGAGAAATAGGTAGCAAATAGTACACAGACAACTGCCTTTACAAATATTATTTATAATGTTATTTATAATAGTTATTATTTATTATAGTTGTATGAGACCAAGTCTGAGCCGAAAGTCCAACATTATTTACACTTCAGAAAGCTATATATTTAAAATTGGTAATCGGTTTTTATCCTGATATATAATAAATATACCCTTTAAGATGCTTCGTTTGCCTGTTGCATACTTTTTGAACAACTTTATGCTACAGTTAAAATTGTATTTATTTTAAATGGGCATAATTATAAATTTAAGAATTTTTTAAAAATTATGTGCCTCAATAATTCGGATTTTGATCTATTATCGACTCCTTGAGTCGAAAATGTATCAGTTTTTGGGATTAAGTTGCCTGTCGGCCGAAAAGTTGTGGAAAGGAAATGAATTTAAGAGTTTCAAGCACAAAGTCTATAAGCTGAAAGCCGAGCTTAAATGTGCTGCATAATCCTTATTAGATGAAGAACTTGTCTGCTTTGCTTGCAAGGCACAATTTTATGACCAATGCATATGTTTTTAGATTAGGCTAGGCCAGGATTATTGTCGGCACGAAGAGAAAGTGAATACCCCCACTTGAGACTCATTTTAAATATATATATATATATATAAATAAAGAAATATATGCTTTGGCCTGTTCTTTAACATTCAAATATAATCCTAATCTTCTTCAGTGTAGCACAAGTGATGACAGGTGGCCGTTGACTGCATGGGGGGGTGGAGGTGGGTATGGGGGGTAGGAGTTTGGCACACACACACACACACAGGGTGTACCATGTTTTGTGTGCATATGTATGTATGATGTTTATGTTGACGGGGGAGTTGGATGTGAAATTTCAAGTGGTTGTTGTTTTTGTTGTTGTTTTTGTGGTTTTTGTGCTGGCTTCTCACATTTAGCGGCGCGTTTAGACCCTACAAAAGTTGCTAATGTTTTTAAAGAGGCCTTTTTTATTATACAAAGTCAAACATTCTGGCAAGGCACACACACTCACACACACACAGAAGCATACAAAAACCGCAACACACACACAGACACACTTACACACACACACACTGAGAGGGAGGGAGACAAGCGTTTGCGGCTGCTGCAAATGTTGAACAATAGAATTGCTGCGGCTCGCTTATGTTTCTCATTCATTCATATATGCATGTTGCATATATAAGTAGCAATTGTGTGCTCCTCTTTCTCTCTCTGTATGTGTGTGTGTGTGTGTGTGTGTGTGTGTCTGCATATTACATGAAATAACGCAGCACGAAACGCTTAAATTCATCAACCTTATTACACACGTTGCTTATTATATACATTCTGTGGTCAAGATTTACACACCCTGCAATCAGATCTGACAGAGACTGAGAGATATATACTCATGAAATTTATACAGCAGACCTGCAAAATTCTGGGTCTCATCAAGAGAGGATTTAAAGCACTTTTTAATCAGGGTTTAATGATCTCGAAATTAATGCTACATTCAAAGTTGAAAACGCGATTTTGGCATCAAATTCATGTGATAAATGTGATTGGAAGGATCAAAACTTGACACAGTTATAACTTGGGCAAAAGTGATAAGTGGCTTTTATGTTATGACTTGACTTCTCTAGTCAAATTACGTATAAAGTTTAAAACGCCTTTCACGCTCGAATTTCATGTTTAGATTCTGCCCCACAAAAATAACACATTTTAAAAGCAGTTCAAGCTTTTCACTGCTATATCAAAACTAAACCTATTTTCACGAGGTCTTTGGTAATGCCCAAGAACTATTCAAACATATAAATATAATATATTTACTATAAATATTTAAATTTAAAACAGTAATTATAACTAAAATTAAATAAGTTGCTCTATTAAAAGTAAAGCTCCATTTTTAAGGTCTACGTTGGCTTATTTTTGACATTAAATTTCAAATAAAAGTCTCTCTATGCTCTCAAAATTATCGTCCTATTTGCTTCACACTTGCTGATAACATTTTTAACAGGGTATAAAAAGCCCCAAAAAAATAATTACCAACCTACTCGGTGTGGTATAATGAGAAGGTGGCAGAGGGGTAAGAGAGAGAGTGAGTGAGAAAGCGTGAGAGAGAGAGAGAGAGAGAGAGGGGGGAATAAATTGCAGGTCTACCTGCTAACCACTCATTAAGACAAGGCGACCCTTGCACACACACACACACATACACACACAGAAAAAACACAGACACACACAGATACTCACACACACACACACGTAAAGCTAGTCAAATGGAACTAGTTCAAGTTTTTCATGGCAAACAAACGTGTGCAAATGTTTGTAGTCCTCCTTGTCGCCTAGTTGTTGTTTTTGTTCTTGTTGCCATCTTTTTTTTTGTCCTTTTTTTTTTGCATAAATAATATTGATTTATTGGCTAGCGCAGCATTTGCGGCTCATAAGCGAAACAATATTTAATGCTAAAGGCGCCGCTGGGCAAACAAAAAACAAAAAAAAAAGGAGCCGCCAATTGGCTTTTGTTTGCGGGGAAAAGGGATCGGGCGGAAACCTATGGCAACCTATGGCAGCCAGCAACTATGACACATACAGGCACATACACACACACACACACATGTGGCACAAATTTGTGTGGCATGCCACTTCGATTCGCTTTGCGCCAAGTCCTTGGATGTGGGCCATGTGAAGTTCTTCACGAAGTTGGCAAAAAAAAAAGACAAAACCAAAAAAAAAAAGTCATCGCGAATAAGAAAACGCAAAGAATAAGATTAAAAAAGAGAAACGGCAAAAGAGAGCAGCAATTTCCCCTTAATGTGTCTGTCAATGCTCATGTTAGCTGACAAGACGTTAAATTGCATTTCTTTCTGCAGTCAATCTGTCTAAAACGGGGGAATTCATATAAATTAAATTCAGCTGTCAGTTGCAGCAAGCATCTTCATATATTTATGGATATGATTTCATATTGTATTTGTCAAATATTAAAAAGCTCAATTAATGGACGGCATTTTTCTGCGAAAAATAGCAGAAAAAATAGGTAAATTTATAAATAAAATATGTAAATAATGATATATCATATATAATACTATAAATATACATCATTATTTGAAAGAATAACTTTTAAAGCATTAATCGAACCAGTTTTAAAAAATAGAAGAAAATACGTTTTGCTTAAGAAAAACAAATATATTTTTTCTATCAATAATATATTAGTGTATATTATATATCAATTGGAAGTGTGTATGTTACTGTTATCGGAAATCGATTTGTATCGATGTTTGTGAAACAGTTATCGATAAAATGAAATAAAATAGTTAGTAATATACGAGAATTTATATTCTACATTTGAAGTCTTTATCTATGCTAATTCATAAAGACGTTCTGAGCTACAGTATATAGACTCGACTAGTAATGTTGATCAAGAATCTATGTTATTGTTGGTATAGCTGCTTCTTTCTGCCTGTTCCTTTAGCACAGCTCCACGATTGGCTATATTTTATTACATCTATTTGTCTGCCTTTATATATTTATATTTAAGCAGCTTGTAACCTTAGTTTAACTTCAGTGTCTAATAATTGTTTGATTGTGTTATGTGTATTTATATGTATTTATCTGATTTTTTTATTTATATTTAACTAGCTTGCAACGGCATTTAAGCTCCTACATAAAAATAGAAACGAAAACAAAACGATATTCTTTCCGGCTTTTTATAGTTCGATTGTTTTTTTCGCTGTCACGAAACAAAAAAAAAAAAAAAAAAGAAAGGACATCGCCAGGCACACATACTTACACCCACATACACGCACAAGAAATGTTATAAGCCCTCCCCTCCCCTCCCTTTAATCCCGAATTCCAGTTTGTTTTATTTGTTTCTTTTTTTTTTTTTTGTGCCACCCACTTTCGGTTTCAGTTGATTTATTTGGTGTTGCTTCTCTTTCGACTACACACAGGACATTGGGGAGTCCTTCTTTTTTCGTGCTTTGAAATATATGCTCGGGTTATAAATTGAAGTTGAGCCATTTATATGATCTTGCGATTATGTTGCAAATTGCTACGAAGTAAGAACTAACTCTCCCTCAGGCGAAACAACAATTTGCACAAAGCAATATGAAAATATTGAGTTTAATATATAAAATGTTGCCTGTCAAAACTAAAATCAAGCCAACTCATAAATCATTTCCAGACAAACTCTATACTTAAATGCAAATATTAGTCAATTTTATGTCATTTCAAATAAATACAAAACTAATCAATAATCAAATAATGCTTAAATAGGTGTATTATTATTTTATGCTGTTAAACTAGAAACGGAACTGAAACCGTAACTTATCTCATTGAAATTAAGAACTGGAACCAAAACTCAACATAATAAAGCTACAAATGTTGAAATATTACATCATAATTAAGTAAAAACCGAAAACGATTCGGGTTGATCTAACCTAAAAAATTTGGCTTTGAGTTAAGGGAAGTATATCAAATCAATACAAGTAAAATAAAAGCTAAATATGATTCAAAAATTAACAAAAAAAAAAAAAATAACTCCTCATCGTTTACGAAATGTATTTCGACCAACTAGTACAAACAAAAAAAAAAGAAGCAGCCATAAAAAAAGGGATATAAGTAAGTCTGACAGTTAGCTACACAGAACGGAAGCATATTCCAAATAATGACCATTATGAAGGAAAGCGAAAGAAAAGCAAGGGAAAACACATTTCCCCATTTCATAGCGCAGTTTATGCAAAGACCCATTAGTTATATTCTTGTTTGGGGATATATTCTTTTTATTATTTTTTTCCGGTTTTTGCTTGACGTTTCTATTTATTTTTGTATTTGTTGTTGTTGTTTTTTTGTTTTTTTTTTGGCTTTGTTTGAATTCTTTGAATTGTTTTTCATTTAACAAGTTACCGTTATATTTGCCGATAGCCTTTGTGCTCCACTGTTTATATCTCCCACTCCCGCTCCCTCGCCCTCTCTCTCTCTCTCTCACTCTCTTTCTCTGCTGTCCTCCTCTTAAGCTTGCCATTTGTTTGTTTGCTTGTGCGTTTCCCCATAGAAACAATGACAGGGTATTGAGGTCAATAGTAAAAGACAACAACAATAATAATAATAACAACAACAACAACAACAAAGAGCATATGGCAAGGTTGCTTTGAAATAATTTTTTGAAATTAACTTTTCTTTTTCTTTTCATTTTTTTTTTTATTTTTTTTTTTTTGTTGTCGTGCCCATTGTGGAGGGGTGTGCAACTAGGGGCAGGTGGCAAATGGGCGTAGAAGAGGCGTTGTTGACTGTCATTTGATTTGTGATGGCGCTGCACATTTTGCACAGCTGTGACAGTAAATGTGAAGCATTGGTACGGGGCACGGGGCACGGGGCAGGGGCAAGGAGGAGGAGCTGCACGTGCAGGTAAGAGGTTTCTGGGCAACTGGAACACATACTTATACATATTTATATATATATAAGTGTGTGTATGTAGTAGAAAAGTGAGTCTAATTAGGAAGTCCTTTTAAGAAAATCAATAAACATGTCTTGACCTCAATTAGATTCCGCTTACTACAATTCACAATACATACGTACCCCCAAAACGGATCCCCAGACAACAAGAACAACAAACACACACACACACAGATTCATTTTGGATGGGGAGGGAATATGTGGCATGGCAAACACACGTGCTTCTCATTTGGCTCAAAGATAAAAAGAATAACAAGAAATCACAATTTACTTTCAGTTAAAGAATTTTCAATACCCTGGCAAAATAACTTCAATAACTTTAAATAACATCTAACATTCTATATAATTTTATTTTTAGATATAATAAAATATACAATATACCATTTATAATTTTCAATAATAAACATTTGCTCATAAGGGTAAAATAAAGTTGTGCAAAAGCAAATAACACGCAAAAGAAAACGATCTATCCATAAAGTATATATATATATATATATATGTATATGTATATGTATATATATATTCTTGATCTAAACATGTTCGTTTGCATGAACCAGCAGATCTCAGAGACTTTAAGATTTGGTTTGAAATGAAATCTAGCTAAAATATCAATTAGCACTTAACAGATAAGTTTATCTTCACTGCAAATAATTATTTATTAATATATATTATTAGCTGATATTTTTCTATCCTAATGCTTAAGATTATTAATTGTTGCCACAATCAAAACTAGGCCCAAGTTCAAAATTAAAGATGAATGTTTTTGAAACAAAAGCTAAATTTACAAACGATTAGTCCTACAAAAACTACATTAAATGAAGTCCAAGATGGAATATAAAGGATCAATATATAATTATTCAAGAACTTAAATAGCTACCGATTATTACTATGTCAGCTATATATTATAAAAAGCTTCAATCTTGCCGACTCTGACATATGAACTAACTTCTACTAAGCGAAAACTGAGTGCGCATAGAAATCTAAGGACAGACGGATAAGTTAAGATGGTCTAAGCTTATTCTACTGATCAAGAATATAAATATACATAATTATGTACACATATGCATTAATAATGATTTCAAAGATAAAAATCTTCAGCATATTCCGCACTTCCTGACATAACTAAAATACCCTTCGCTAGTTGAAGAAACAACAAAGAGATATGCATAAAAGAGACTCGACTGGGGATAAGACGATTTGTGTACTATGCTATATAGGCTGGGGGTTGGTGGGGCATGAGATTGGAGGGGAGGGTAGGGAGGAGGTGACTCTGGCACAGGAAGAAGTTTGCCTCAAGCATTCACACGCCATATAGCCACAGTGCCACAGAGCCACAGAGCCGCAGAGCCATGACATGAACACATGCGAAACAACTGCGAATGCATTTTACTTTCGAGCTTCTTCTAAGCCGCAACCCCCTATCCAAAATAAAAGGCGCCCATTGGCATCCAACCAACACAACCCCCCCCCATCAAATCCCCATCGAAATGCCTGCCTCCTGCCGTTAGGCTGGCATTTTATGATACGATTTTATTTATTTGCTCATGTCTGAGAGGCGAACGCAGCAACTGAGAAACGCGTCCACTGCCATTGTAATGCAAACTGTCAACAAGACCGCAAAAATGCTAGAGGCAAATGTTCTTCGTATTGTTGTTGTTGTTGTTCTTGTTGCTTATGTTGCTATTGTTGTTGGAGGCTGTCAGAAGTCTTTGTCGAGCATTTGAGCCGGGAATTAGTGCAGCAGACTGCAGACTGCAGCAAATGCAAAAGCAATGTAGTAGTTGAGAGTTAGAAGCACATTAAGTGCAGCTTATATCTACGGATTATATAGCATATGTATTCCGATCATGCTTTCTACTTCAAACTAATAGAAAATAGTGTGCAGTCCATATCTGCGGATTATATATGATATAATCATGCTTATATATATATTTTATATTATGATTGTTTTTTTTCAAATTAAATGATATAACATTATAATAATGAAATCTTAGCTCGTATATCAACAAAAAGTTTATGTTAAATTATGGGAAAATACTCAGACATATTTATTTAAAATTTTCAGAAAATTGTATGCAGAAACTAAGATAAGAATATCCTTTCTGAATAATAAGGAGAGCTAATCTTGACGCCAAAAGTATGTCAATTTTCTACAATCCAATGCCATTTTTATTAATAGTATTATCAACTGTTATATATGTTTATATATCATATATATATATATAAGATAATATATTCGGATCATGCTTTGTACTCCAGAGCAACCATATCTGTATGTTTGTTTTTTTATTGACTATGTCTTGTCCATTAGTTTGCTCTGGCTACAATTTGACCAAGTTTCGTTTCCTACAACAACAAAAAAAACGAAATTGTCATTGAAGTTTTTCACTCAATCAATTCATTTACTTTGCTTGAGAGATTGAATTGAAATTGTAGACGAAGACGATTTGGGCCAAAATTAAATCGATGTCTACCAAAGCGCTGACCAAAAGGGCCAAAAACTCAGCCCCAAAAATAATAGAGAAGAGACTAAGTTTTTACATATATACAATAGATGTATGCAATTTAACCCAGTTACTGCCTGCCATTGTCCAAAATGGCAAAAAGCAGCTGCCAAAAAGTAAACTTCAACTTTTGGCTAAAAAGCACTTTGATTTTGTGTCATTCTAGTTTTGCATTTGGTTTTTTGGTTTAACTAAACTTTGAGTCAAAAGCAACAGAAACACAAATCCAAATCCAAAGTATGCTGCCAAAAAAAATTAAAAAGTAAATCAAATTTTCTAACATAGATTTCATGAGAAATTTTATAAAATATAAATAAAATGTAGCAAGTAAGTCATGAACAAGAGTTGAGTACAAGTCGAGGAACATACAAATAAGTGTTTTATGAGAACTTTTGAAAAATAGATACGATATAATATATCTATCTAGAGTTATCATGTATCCAGTACCATGTGACCATATACCCTGTTTTTAGAGAAGCAAATAAGGTATTCCAGCAATCGAACTGCTTTAGAACCTCTCTACAAATAAATACAAATTACAATATACCCGTCTCAAGCCCATATAAATCCACTTTATGAAGAAATGGGAAATCTTTGACACAATTCTATACTATTTACTTTCCCCTCAAAATATTTATTTTAGATCTTCTCATCTTCTATTTCTTACAGGATAAATCTTTGGTCTGTACTCACTTTGCATGTGACATAATCCCACAGAGAATTGCGTCAGTTCGGGCATTTGTCGCAGTATCTCCTCGGTGACGAGATGAACGCCTCGATGTTGCGGCCTTAGATTGATTTTTCGCTGAAACCAGGCGGATCCAAATTGTAAGCCAGCCGCATTGGCATCACCATGTCCGCCGATGCCGCCGCCACCGCCGCCGGTATTTGTGGTACCGGCAATGTTGCCACGTCCGCCCCGATGATTTGCCGATGCCATGGTGCTGTTGGAGGAGCTGCTGCGTATGTTGCTGTTGCGACTGACGCTCTGTTTAATGTTGGCCGTTGCACCGCCCCCGCCGCCTCCACCGCCCCCACCACCGCCTCCGCCTCCACCGCCACCACCAGCGACGCCGGCGCAGCCAGCTCCACCGCTGCCGCTGGTAGCTTTCGTGTTGCCGGCGTTTGGATTACTGCTGCTACTGCGACGCCGATGGCCGCCGCTGCGTTTTGTGGCAACAGCTGCTGCTGCTCCTGCTGCTGCTTGCGGATCTTGTGATTTAACCTTGGCAGTTGTTGTTGCTGTTGTTGCAGTCGTTGTTGTTCTTGTTGCGGCAGCAGCGGCGGCGGCGGCAGCAGCAGCGGCTGATGTCGTTGGTTTTGCGGACGACGTTGTGACGATTCTTTGGCTTCAGCCCCTCGCTCACACACGCACACACACACACACAGACAGACAGACAACGCACACACGCGCACAAGCACTTACACACACTGACGCATACAAGCACACACACACACACACACACACCACACACACCTCACACACGAGGCGCTTGACTTTAATATTTTCTTGTATAATTATTATAATTATGACTTTTGTTGAGCACTTTTTTCTTGCACTTGTTTCAAGCTTCAGCTGCTTCTTGCTTCTTCTTTTAATTGATTTTCTTGCTTTTGTATTTTTGCCAATGGGCCACTTTCGTTACTTAGAAGATACTGCAAGAGAGATAGAGATAGAAAAGCAGTGACAAATTAGTATTATTTTCAACAAAATATATATATATTTTATTTTAATTAAACAATAATAGCTAAATTATTCTTTTAGTTTTTCTAAATTTTCTTGGTGTGAAAAAGTATTTTTTTACTACTTAAAAATATGTGGAAATTTGTTTAGCCTCAATTTATATATAAACATATTTTTCAAGTTTTCGAAAATTTATCTCAGTTTGACCAAGCGCACCAAAGTCATTTTTCAATTTTGAAAACCATTTAAATACGTTAACATTATTATAAAATCTTTGTACATGTTTTATTATTTTTGTAAATATTCAACATTATTTCAAAGTAATTTTCAATTTTAAAAGCTGCCTAAGCTTGACAACTAAACATATTCTAAAAATAAAACAGATCCGCTTGAATTTGAAATCTGTTGCTGTTCAATCCCAGGAAAATCTACAACTAAAAGATTCTAAGATAAGATGCCAGCCACAAAGCACACAAAGCAAACCCATAAAAGGGCCTTGAATCTTAAATAGCAATTTGAAAGCAATTTTGTATTTACTTAAAGGTAGGCGAGTATGTCAAATAAATCAAACACACGTTTGTCTCTCTGTCGTTGCTGCTGCTGCTGCTGTTTGTTTTTATTCTCAATTACTACCCACAATCAACAAGTTTTAATTACAAGCTGTAAACAACAAGAACAACAACAGCAACAACAACAAACTGAACATCATCGACTGTTTATGGTTATGTTTATCTGCAGTTGTGGGTTGACCTTGCCAATCGATTAAGTGAAGTGACAAACAGTTATGGCTTTGAAAAGGGCCAATAACATTTCGGGTCAGTCTACATGACAAATTGAATGACAAATTGTCAATTTTGATAAAAATGGAGGAAGACATAAATTGATTGACCAAATTAAAAGTGACTTCCATAAAATAAAAATGGTACAAAATACAACCAATAGTGTCTATGTGTACTAAAAATAAAGTTACCTGTTAGGAATGCAATTATTGAGTGATTAAACAAAAATATATATAAGAATGATGAACGCAAACTTAAAGGCATGTTTAAATATACATTATAACAAAAAAAAAACCTCAAAAATAATTAATTATTGTATTTTTAAAGTTAAAAACTTATATTTAAAGCTGTGAATATTTCCACTTCATGATAGCTCTTATTTCATTTAGACAAATTCAATTTAAATACAACACAAATTCCAAAAAATGTTTAAATGAATATGAGTATTTTTACTATTCTAAAACTATATAGATTTTGGTTTTGAAAAATTGATTCTGACTCCGTCAATAATTTACAAATAACCTGACAAAATAATACAGAAACCGTCAGCAAGTGTTGATGTTTTCACTAGACACAGAAATGTTTTGATCAATTTGTATGCTAAAGCCTAACAAAGCCTGACTTCAATTTGTAGTCTGGTCACTCTGCCAAAAGGAGTTTAAATCAAGACACACACACACACATACAGGTCACAAAGCTTTTATAGACAATTGAAGACGGGGCGAAAAGCGGAGCAAAAGTCAAAAGTAGAGTAAATTTGTTGCGGCACAATGCATGCATGGGCACGTGTCGCAAGCAAGTGGAGCACAAACGAGACGAGTGCCAAACGGTAGGAAAGGGGGGAGGAGAGGATACACTTGTGCAAAAGGGAGCAGAAAGCAGTGTTACAGACACACACACGAACACCTGGCACATGCAGAAAGGAATCAAACGAAAATGGTGTTTAAGAAATTGTCGTTTGCAAGTTGAGTGCACTCACACACACACACGCATTCACGTGTGAAGAGAGGGCAAAAGCAATCGAAATGCATTTTGAATTGAGCAGCGAGCGCTGATTGCACTCTGTATTTGTATATATGTGTGTTTTTTTGTTTGCTTGTGTGGGTGAGCATGAGTGCTCCGCAATGCAAAAAAAAAGGTAGTAAAAGGGCCACAAAACAAAAAAAAAAGAATATAAAAATAAAAAAAGGGCAGAGCACTTGCCACACAAAACGATTTACACGACACTAAAGCTAAAAAGGGGCGCACGCCACGCGCTGCCACTAAAAAAAAAATGGAAAACCAAAAGAGGAGAGGCAAGGAGTGCGAGAGAGAAAGGGAGAGAGAGCGACGTCATTGCTAAGAGCAGCAGGCATCAAGCAGCAGCAGCAGCAGTAACAATAATAAGAAGCGCGTTAAGGCCGTGTCAGGTACTTTTTTGTATTTTTTTTTTACTTTTTTTATGGAGCTACTGTTCAAATTTGCATATGCTTTAAATATTTAATGTAATTCAAAAATGAGAGGAGACAAGCAGCATACACCACAACAACAGCTCACAATGTGCCAATTGGGCAAGCGGCGCGCAGCTGTAAAAATCCAATTGGATTGCTAAAAAATAAAAGCTGGTCAGTCAAAGAAAAAAATAAAATAAAAAAAATATTCGCGCATTTGGAAAAAAAATCAATTTTCAATTTTCCTACCGATTGCCAAATGCAATTTAAAAAAAAAATACTTCACTAATTATTCTGATTGGACAACTGCAGAATTGTTTGTAGAAGACAAAGCATATTCATAATTTTTGATTGTTAATTATTGACATAACAAATGCGGTCTTCTACAACAAAAACAGCAAGAACTGATGACGGCAACAACACCAAGCCCCAATCAGAACCAACCAACCAACACACACACACACACACAAAGAATAGGAGCGCAAGAGGCACACGCGAAATTGCTTACATTAAAACTTGACGAAATAAAAAAGGCAAAGAAGAATATGAGAAACTAGCTTATAATTTTCAATGTTCTCCGCCTTTTTGTTTTGTGCATTTCGTTTGAATGAAACTTTGAGCCACACACACATACTACCAAGCACACACACGCATACACACGCACACGCACACAAATCACGTAAGCATCAAATTTAAATGCACTTAATTACATTTAATTCGTGTTTTGCTTTTGTTTTAATTTGAGGGGGGTGGGGAATTGGTGGCGGGGGGTTGCCCCCAAAGCAAGGCAAGCCAAAAGTGCCGCTGTAACAAAAACCGTACGTACGTGCGCGTCCGTCTGACAGTCCGACATCCAATTGGATGCGCTCTCTCTCGACTTATGCCTCTTCTTCTTCCACTGCTTGGTTTTAGTTATGCGTGTGCGCTAAGTTCGTGCCAATAGTTTCTTTTTTGCACGTGCAGCGATACTATCGATAGAAGCTAGTTAGCTCATCGATTTTATGGTCGAAAAAAGCTTAAAAACAATGCTTCGATCGATTATTATCACCCAATTATCGATACATTGGCGGCGCTGTGTGCAAACTGAGCGGTCAAAACAAATAAACCAAACAAAAAATAAACAATGCATTTGAAATTTTTGCTGGTGTTAAAAGCGGTGCTTACTTTGCTGTTGTTTTCTTTATTTCTTTATTAATATTTTTTGTTGGGTGTTTTATTTAGTTGAATTCACTGCGTGGGTGGACGAGTTGTGTGCTGATAAAAGTGCTGTTGCTGCTGACGGCGCATTGGCAGTGCGCACTTGCTGTCATTTCTATTGATATCGATACCGATGCTATCGAGATCTGTGTGCATTTTGTCAGTTGTCCGTTGTCAGTTGTCATGCATTTATGTAAATATATTTATATATATATGTATATATATACAACAGCAGCAGCAACGACAACAACAGTTACATTTGTGCGTAGTGTGCGTTGGTGTTAGTAGGTCGTTTAATGACTCGGCGGCGGCTAAATATAACGGTTGTCGTTGTCGTTACGTTGTTGTTGCTACGTTTTTTTTTGGTCACACTCGTTACTCGTTTTCTCTTATGCTTTTTTTTTTAGGTGGCCAATTCACAAAATGTATATTTTTTACACCTTTCACACACACCCACGCATTTGACACGCACACACACACACACACGCGCGCGTTGCTTTCGTCGTTGTTTCGTCCTTCTTTTTAGCTCTCTTTTTTTTGCACACACTTTCCCACACCTTGTGTCGTGTTGTTGTTGTTGGATCTATATATATATTAAATATATTTATTTATTTTTCATTTATATATACATTGGCATTTTGTATTAAACTTTATTTACACAATTTAGCTGAAAAATTTTGTGGAGTTTTTCTTTGATTTTTGCTCTGGCCACATTATTTTCTACCAACTCCTTTATATATGTGTGTGTGTGTGGCCTCTGAGATTTCTTTGACTATTTGCCTTGCACTCTGTTTTTCGTTTTTCAATATAAAAACTCCATGGCCCTATTATGTACTCGACACACACACATGCTAACTCACTCACTCACACACACACAGGCACGCTACACACACACACACAAACACACACGCCCGTTACGAATACGTACAACGTTTTGAACGATTTACTGCGTTTGCTGCTGCTGCTGCTTTTCCTCTTTCTCTTCTGCTGCTGCTGCTGTGTGTGTGTGTTATTTAGTATAATTTTTAATATATTTTGTTATTTTTTTCGATTTCTTTCTTTGGATTTTTCAGGTTGTATTTTTTTGCTAACCGATTTACTGAATAGTGTTACTTTTTACTAATTGTATTTTTTCTTCTTGCCCTGCGACGAGCCCAGCGTGTGTGCCACCGAACGAGAGCCTCAACTGAAACTGAGCAGCGATGTAGCAAGGATAGGCAATATATATGTATTTTTTTTGTTGAATGAGTGGGTGAATGAAAGTTTTGCATGTGTTTGACACTCTGTGTGTGTGTTCAACTCGTTCGTTTTCGATCTGTAACATTGCTCTG
Organism: Drosophila setosimentum; assembly: GCA_035043505.1. NCBI lineage: Eukaryota > Metazoa > Arthropoda > Insecta > Diptera > Drosophilidae > Drosophila > Drosophila setosimentum. Next base: position 21,353,426 of record JAWNMY010000007.1, read on the forward strand.
TGCTCAGGCGCTTTATGGGGCGAGCCGTTCATTGTGAATGCGACAGCGTTGCCACCTAACGCAATAACGTAACGGCAAACGCAATAGCTTAACGAGCCTTACGTTTGCAATTATCTGTGCTCCATTTCTCTTCTCTTTTTTTAGGTCACTAGGACATGGCACAGTGGGGCAGGTGCAGTGAAAAAGGGAAATACATTTTTTGAGTAAGACTGTTTAAAACAGACTTTCAGTCTGTTTGGCATTAGTCTTCATTAAAAAGTTAGCCTGCCAGTGTCACATATTTTATAGCTGCCGTTCATTTCATAAAATTAATAAAGGTCACCTACAATAATTGTAATTGCAATCAGAAATAAGCACGCCAAAAGTCAAAATGCCACAGTCATTAGGCAAACACTCACTTCCCATCCCCCGGCCCCCAAAGAGTCAACAAATTAAATATCTAACAAACGAGTGGGCGTTTTGTCCTTACTCCTCTCTAGCTAGCCTGCCTTCTTGTTTGCTTGCTGGTTACTTGCTTACTGACTAGTTGGCTAGCTGGGTGTGCCCAGCATGTGGCTAACAATCTATTTGTGTATGTATGTGTGTGACCATATGCATATTGTCTCCTGTTGGGTTTACCGTTACTAATTAGGGATGTGCTCGTGTTTTTTATTGTGACACAAAAGCAAACGCTCTTAAGCGACAAAAGAAATTGTGTATTAATGATAATGAAAGAATCATTTTAAAATATTGAAAAATTGATATTAAATGAGTCATTTTAATATATTCAAAATATTGAGAACAACTTTAGATTAAATTAAATGACCGAAACATTTTACAATATTGGAAAAATTAAAAAAAAAACCAAAAACATGTGTATCATTAACAAAACTTGTTTCTGAATAAGCTAATCTTATAATTTCATGCAAAATATCCTGTTAAGATACCCAACACGTGCGCATCTCTATTGCTGTTGCTACAGAATGTCTAACTCCCACTATCTCTCTTACTCTCTCTTAGATAGTTATAGCTCTGGCGTACGCAAATCAACAACAAAATTACTTAGTCCTGCTGTGGCGCGCGGCTAACGAAACGCACCAACGAACTGTTAACCGCACCCAGTTTTGGAAAGAAGGCGTCCATTGTCATTTTCGTTCGCTTTCATATGCAGAATGGACAACGCTGCTGTAGTAAAATATCTAGCATTACATCGGATCAAAGGACAAATTGAATATAGCAATGGGGTATATTGATTATGGAGCTTTACGTTGCCATATCTATGAAATCAACTGGCCACACTGTTCTTTTTTAAAAGAATAACTGAAATGATGACGTTAAGTGAAATAAAAATTACTATTTGTAACAACTATTTAGTTCTTATTAAATTAATTAATATTCAATACTACAATAAAAGAGTTTTCTAAACTTTTGCGTGATTTAGTCTAAAGGGTATTTAGAAACCATTCAATATTGACAACTTGCTGCTCTGTTTGTTATTACACACCGTTTAATAATCTATACAGGGTGTGTCGCAAATATCTCAGCAACAATAGCCCGCTTTCATTTGTATATGTGCTTTTATCACCCAGTTTCGACTCAGCTTTGCCAGTCAAATGAACAGCGGAGCCACAGTCCCCATTGGCCAGGCAAACCAGCCAGACGTGGAATAGTTTTTATAACGGTTCAACAAATACCTACAGCATAAGGAAGATAGGCAAAAACAATAAACAATGGACGACGATACGGATATCTATGACATAGATCCCAAGGAAGCTTGGCTGGAAAAGATAACAATTGGCGGTTTGCGACGCTGGCACATTATTGCCTCCGTTTTGGGCATACTGATGAGTCTAAGTTGGTGCCAGATGATATATATTGATATATAGTTATAGATTATATTAATTTGTAATTAATTTAGTGATAATGGTCTGTTGCTGCATAAGGTTTCGCATACCGCGCACCAAACAGGAAATCGAAGCCGATTATCAACGCAAACAGATAACCAAAAAGTTTCGCGAGAAACTGCAACAGATTAAAAATTCCGAAATGGATGATATGGATCTGCAAAAAGGTATGTAAATTGAAAGAAAAATTTATATATATAAATACAGTGGTCGCTTGACAGCTGTAAAAAATATATATCAATGAATATATACAGTTGCCAAAAAAAATACCACCACTCTCAAACGCGATATTTTTTTAAAGACATCTGTTTTTAAAATTTGTAAGTTTAATTAATTGTTGCATACGTTTTTAGAAGTGAAAGAAGACTTAAAAAAAAGTTGGATTTGAAAAAAACCATAGTAATTTAATCAAAATTTACATTAAAACATTTTATGTTATGATAATAAAAATGTACGTCAAAATTAATAGCAGAATTTTTCAAACGTGAACTTTTTATTATGAAAACTATGAACAAACGATTTCTATAAATAAAATTAAAAGGTCATTTAAGAATAGCAACTGAAAATCAAAAATATATTCTCAAAAACTAAAGAAAAGTAAACGTGGCACTTAGCGAGCGACCACTGTGGCTTTGAAAAGGGCTTCTCGCAGCTATTTAACACAAATTTGTGTATTACTCTTTGGCTCATTTTCGCCCGTCTGCCCCAGTTTGTGCCCCAAATGCGAGCCAAGCCTTTTTCCTAATGCTCTTGTTTTTTTTTTAGTTTAGCACTCACGCATGGTGTCTGTATATATATATAATATATATAGAATTTGATAAACGATTCTTTGCGCCAGCACGCTAGTGTCAAAATATTTGTATATAAATGTATTTATATATATATATATTTATTAGATATATATATATATATATACATATACATATTGTTAAAAGTAAACTATTTAACTCACACACGTTTCTAACACTTTTCTATCACAACAGCACTTGCTTATATCAAATTGGAACAATACGATGATCCCTAGGGAAATCTCTCTCTCTCTCTCTCTCTCTCTACCCATCTGTCTGCCTCTCTTTCTCTCTGTAAATACTCATTTGCATAACATCACCAAAAAGCACCAGAAACAATCGGAATATTAATATATATATATATTACTACTACTACTACACAAAAACTAGACAAAAAAATCTACTGCCAATGTAAGTAGCGATTTTTGCAAATACTCCTATATATATATAAAAGATAAATACGATGATATATATAAGCTTAATTTTTGGCTTGCTTTTCTTTTTCTCTCCTCTCTCTCTCTTTGACTGTTGCAGTGTGTGTGCGCATTCAGAGCGACTATCTGAATTTGCAGGCCAGTGTGGAGAGCATGAACGAGAAGCAAAATGTTAAGTTTAAGATTTAAACTATTATCTATATTAAACTGTTATACAACTTATATATACAAATATGAATAAAACTAGTGGGCAAATAATTGATTTGTTTTAATTTTTGTATTGTTTTTTTATTATTGCATTTAGCTTTTTCAGTTTTTTTTTTTAATGGAAATCAGTTTGTTTTTGGAATTTATTGTTGTATCAAAGGTATTAATTTTAGTATTTATTATTTTTTATTTTTCATTCTCTACACATACTGGCTAGTTTATGGGATGTCTTTTCTTCTTCTTTTCTTTTTTTTGGGCAGCATTTTGACAATTGCGACAATAAACAGATTGGTTTTATTTGCGACATTTGTTTTTTATTTTTTACTTAGTTCTAGGCATTAGTTTAAAATGTTTTTATTATTTGTTTATTGTTTTTGACAATTCTTTAGTTTTGTGGCTGACTTGGCTGATTCTGATACTGTTGCTGACTCGACAAAACACATACACACACAATTTAAATATATATTATAACGCATAACTATTATTTTTTTTACTTATGTTTTTTGTTCATTAACATTGCTCCGGCTTACAAATTAACTCATTTGAGAATACTTTCTGAAGTTCGTTTTTACTGTGAGCGGTTTTTTCTTATTTTCACCAACTTAATGCCAAAAATTCTGCAGTTTATCTCAATTTTTAATACACTTTTTGTTGTTGTTGCAATTTTTATTTTTATATTTATATAAAAACAACTAATTATACGCCGCACATCATTCTTTGCGTACGAATGTTCTCCCCCTAGAAAATAAAGAAAGGAAAATCAAATTTATATTTTAATCAAATAAGGTTTATAACAAAGAATAACTTACGTTATAGTCTTCTTTTCCGTAGTCTTCGGCTCGGGTCTTGCACGGTTTAGCACCTTGAGGAAGTCCGAGGTTTTTGCTCGCATACGCGAATGAATATACGCCTTTGAACACTTTTATTTTTATAATAAACAATAAACAATAGATAGATTAATGAAATTCAATGCTATTATTATTATGTCTCTCTGCCGCTTACCTTAATGTGATAATGCAAATAATCTCGGAACATGTGTATTAAATTGATAGTATTATCCCGTGTCTCCTTATTGGTATGTCGTGGAAACAGCACTGCAAATATAAACAACACAATTGAATTACTCATAGCAATCAAAGCTAAAAAAAATTATATATAAGTAACTTAAGAACAATTAAGCAGCATGCAGTTCGTTTATCGAGAGAATTGAGAACTTATTCTGAAGATATTACTCAAATATTCCACTTCGAGTATTAAGGAGTTCAACAGATTGGAGTAACTGTACACCAACACAAGTCATCTGTTATAATATAAAGGATTATACAGGATGCCGTTCGCATTTAGATTTAGTTTGGGAGCATTTGAGACACAAATCAGAAGAGGAATCCACAATATGCCACTTTGACTCCACGGAGTATAACAGATTGGAGCAACTGTACACCAACACAAGTCATCTGTTATAATATAAAGGATTATACAGGATGCCGTTCGCATTTAGATTTAGTTTGGGAGCATTTGAGACACAAATCAGAGAATCATTCTGAAATATGCCACTTTGACTCCACGGAGTATAACAGATTGGAGCAACTGTACACCAACACAAGTCATCTGTTATAATATAAAGGATTAAACAGGATGCCGTTCGCATTTTAGTTGATTTGGGAGCATTTGAGACACAAATCAGAGAATCATTCTGAAATATGCCACTTTGACTCCACGGAGTATAACAGATTGGAGCAACTGTACACCAACACAAGTCATCTGTTATAATATAAAGGATTAAACAGGATGCCGTTCGCATTTAAATTGATTTGGGAGCATTTGAGACACAAATCAGAAGAGGAATCCAGAATATGCCACTTTGACTCCACGGAGTATAACAGATTGGAGCAACTGTACACCAACACAAGTCATCTGTTATAATATAAAGGATTATACAGGATGCCGTTCGCATTTAGATTTAGTTTGGGAGTATTTGAGACACAAATTAGAGAATTGATCTAAAATATGCCACTTTGACTCCACAGAGTATAACAGATTCGAGCAACTGTACACCAACACAAGTCATCTGTTATAATATAAAGGATTAAACAGGATGCCGTTCGCATTTTAGTTGATTTGGGAGCATTTGAGACACAAATCAGAGAATCATTCTGAAATATGCCACTTTGACTCCACGGAGTATAACAGATTGGAGCAACTGTACACCAACACAAGTCATCTGTTATAATATAAAGGATTAAACAGGATGCCGTTCGCATTTAAATTGATTTGGGAGCATTTGAGACACAAATCAGAAGAGGAATCCAGAATATGCCACTTTGACTCCACGGAGTATAACAGATTGGAGCAACTGTACACCAACACAAGTCATCTGTTATAATATAAAGGATTATACAGGATGCCGTTCGCATTTAGATTTAGTTTGGGAGTATTTGAGACACAAATTAGAGAATTGATCTAAAATATGCCACTTTGACTCCACAGAGTATAACAGATTCGAGCAACTGTACACCAACACAAGTCATCTGTTATAATATAAAGGATTAAACAGGATGCCGTTCGCATTTTAGTTGATTTGGGAGCATTTGAGACACAAATCAGAGAATCATTCTGAAATATGCCACTTTGACTCCACGGAGTATAACAGATTGGAGCAACTGTACACCAACACAAGTCATCTGTTATAATATAAAGGATTAAACAGGATGCCGTTCGCATTTAAATTGATTTGGGAGCATTTGAGACACAAATCAGAAGAGGAATCCAGAATATGCCACTTTGACTCCACGGAGTATAACAGATTGGAGCAACTGTACACCAACACAAGTCATCTGTTATAATATAAAGGATTATACAGGATGCCGTTCGCATTTAGATTTAGTTTGGGAGTATTTGAGACACAAATTAGAGAATATATCTAAAATATGCCACTTTGACTCCACGGAGTATAACAGATTGGAGCAACTGTACACCAACACAAGTCATCTGTTATAATATAAAGGATTAAACAGGATGCCGTTCGCATTTTAGTTGATTTGGGAGCATTTGAGACACAAATCAGAAGAGATTTCGAAAATATGCCACTTTGACTCCCATAGGGAAAAGAAATTTTAAATAGATTCTGGAATGATGGGTGACTTACCAAATGTAACATATCCAATGTTGTCGCCCACCCTGGCATCACTGTTGGCCAATTCCAGGGGTGGCTCGCGGTGCGAGAAGAGCACTTGTGGCGCTGTGTGCGATGCACGACGACCTTCCCTCAACTCCTGCATGAAGACCTTGCCAATGATGACATCGTCCTCATCCCGAAAGATGGTGCTGAAGACAACGGTGACGCGATCAGGCTTTGCCTCCACATAGCTGTTTGGATTAGAGTGGGGATTTGTATTACAATAATATTTGGAAAAGTAGTTAAAAGTAATTCTCACAGCGTCTCATCGTTGCGATAGTTGATAACAGCTCGTTTCTGGACCTCTTCGCCCTGTTCCTGAAAATCGAAATATTTCTCAAAAACGGAGGCAAAACAATTGCGCTTCAGCAGTCCAATTCTCTTTGCAATCTGCTCCCAATCCGCGGGTATATCCTCCAGATTAATAAGTACAGAAACATTGTAGCCTATAATGAATATTTCAAGATATTTCAATGGAGTTTTGTTTTTTTTTTGCATTTTCCTTTCAAGTACAATTTTTATACCTTCCTCCGTATCGGTTAGCAAACTTCCGTATTCCCTTTTCAGTAGCTCATCGGCTCCGTGTTCCTGCAGCTGTTTGTAGAACTTGAGCGAAATACTTATCTGAAGAAAGGAATTTGTATATTTTATATCAAATGTATACTTGTAATTGAATTAGGTACTCACCCGCACTTTTGTCTTATGACCATTCACATTGGAAATATGATATAAAACACCATCGAAGTCTGCTATTCGTATATCTATCGATTCTGGTTTAAGTCTGCAAAATAAAAGATATTTCAAACAAACATTAAGTAATAATAAAAAAGTCGCGGGTCAAATCCATATCTTATCGACCGCATGCTATTTTTTTTTTGGCAGATTAATGTGAAAAAAAACATAAATAATGCATGAATCATAAAAGGTTTATAAAACGAATATATTTTTTATATATTACAAATAGTTTTCATTACTTTCAGCTGTAAACTCTGTTCATACATTTGATGATAGAATTCGTGTATAAAAAACATATTGTGCATTGGATTATTATGTAGGGAAACTATTACTTAAGAGGCAATTCTGTTATTTCCTACTACTCAGTGTATAACAGATTACATAATCTGTACACGAAACCAGTAACTGCATCAAAATAAACTATTGAACAGAATGCCGTTTATTCCTTAATATGGGAATATTTGAGACACAAATCAGGGAATTGATCTGAAATATGCCACTTTGACTCCACGGAGTATAACAGATTAAAACTAACTGTACACCAACACAAGTCATCTGTTATAATATGAAGGATTATACAGGATGCCGTTCGCATTTAAATTAATTTAGGAGCATTTGAGACACAAATCAGAAGAGATTTCGAAAATATGCCACTTTGACTCCACGGAGTATAACAGATTGGAGTAACTGTACACCAACACAAGTCATCTGTTATAATATAAAGGATTAAACAGGATGCCGTTCGCATTTAGATTTAGTTTGGGAATATTTGAGACACAAATCAGAGAATTATTCTGATATATGCCACTTTGACTCCACGGAGTATAACAGATTGTAGCAACTGTACACCAACACAAGTCATCTGTTATAATATAAAGGATTAAACAGGATGCCGTTCGCATTTAGATTTAGTTTGGGAATATTTGAGACACAAATCAGAGAATTATTCTGAAATATGCCACTTTGACTCCACGGAGTATAACAGACTGGATTAACTGTACACCAACACAAGTCATCTGTTATAATATGGGGGATTAATCAGGATGCCGTTCGCATTTTAGTTGATTTTGGAGCATTTGAGACACAAATCAGAAGAGATTTCAAAAATATGCCACTTTGACTCCACGGAGTATAACAGATTGGAGTAACTGTACACCAACACAAGTCATCTGTTATAATATAAAGGATTAAACAGGATGCCGTTCGCATTTAGATTTAGTTTGGGAATATTTGAGACACAAATCAGAGAATTATTCTGAAATATGCCACTTTGACTCCACGGAGTATAACAGATTGTAGCAACTGTACACCAACACAAGTCATCTGTTATAATATAAAGGATTATACAGGATGCCGTTCGCATTTAGATTTAGTTTGGGAGTATTTGAGACACAAATTAGAGAATCTTTCTGAAATATGCCACTTTGACTCCACGGAGTATAACAGATTGGAGCAACTGTACACCAACACAAGTCATCTGTTATAATATGAGGGATTAAACAGGATGCCGTTCGCATTTAAATTAATTTGGGAGCATATGGGACACAAATCAGAAGCGATTTTGAAAATATGCCACTTTGGCTCCACGGTATATAACAGAATTCGCAAGTATGTCAGTTTCACTCCAATGAATAATTTGTTTTGCATTGGCAGCCGGCGCCCAAAAGGCCTTTCACAGATGACTCAAATGCACTCGTGCTTTATGTTTGTGTGTGTGTGTGTGGAAGAGAGGGAGAGAGAGCGAGGTGTCCATTATGCACTAATAATGCGAGAAATGAGCTAAAGTGAATTAACAAATGCTGCGCGGGAGGGAACAACAGTAAAAGCGGGCACAAGCAAATGACAAATACTACGCACACATACACTCAAACACAAATATTTATATATATATATATATAGCAGTGTACCCTAAGTTGAAACTATACTCGATTTTTTGTAAGGCTCCCCTATAAATATAAATATAAAAATGTATGGGTGAAATACGCTGATAAACACAAAATGAAAACTGATAAGCCAACAAATTAGATAAACGACAAATAAAATGGGGGCATTTTACAGTTACGCTAGAGAGAGAAAGAGCGAATGAGACAGCGATACAAGAAGAGGGGGAAGAAGAAGCGGATGAAGAAGAAGACTCACCCTGCTTGTGCATTGCGGTATTTGACCAGAAGCGTTTCCTCAATAATACGATTATTGATTTCCAGCAGTATCATTTTGTATAAATTTTGATTTTAATAAACTGTGTGTGCGAAAATTGTTAATTTTAGAAATAAGCGCAAAATAAAAAATAAATGCGATGACAAATTTATGACGTTGCCTTTGGCCCGCTCCGGCTGCGAATGCGGTGCTCTTTTCGTGCGTTAACTGTTTCTTTGCTGCTCGCTGCTGCTGCGAATGCGTTTGTATTGGTGTGTGAGACACACGGCTACTTTTTATGGGGGAGATTGCTCCAACTCACACACACATATGCATTCAATTCGTACATGCACACGCATACATATGCATAGGCAACACACACGCGCGTCGCCTTGTGTTGCTATTTATGTGTGTGCTGTGTGCAGCGTATTTAATGAATCAACAACAAAAACTGGGCGCAGCGTTTTTACTGTCGGCTTTTTTTTGGTGATCTCCGTCACACACACACACACACACAGTTGCAAATTCCAACACACACACGCACACACTCACGGCCGCTGCTCTTATAATATTATACACTCTGTTAATTGCTGTTACGTTTTCCGTTCTGCTTTTCAACTTCTGCTCTATTTGCACTTGTTCGCATTTGATTTATTTAATATAAAAAAAAGCAGAACTATATGCAATGCGCGTATCCATGTGGCCAGGTACTTGGTACTTGTGTGGCCAGATGTTGGCGATTATGTGCCAGGCTTGCTGTTGCGCATACACCGATATATCGATATTTTGATAGGCATTAATTGTTTTGTAAATCATTTCTGGGTTTAGTAGAGATCAAAATAAATATATTTTTGGGTTTGCTTTATTTTCGTTGTCGCTGTACTCTTGAAATATATAAATTATGCAGTCAGAACAATATTTATTGTCTATCGAACAAGTCGCATGCGATATGCGTTCGATTGATAACATACGATATGCGTACGATAGAGCGCACACGATATGCAATAGATTACATGCGATATGCTTACGATAGATCGATAAGCGCATGCAACTTTGGCTGCAGCAACAAGAGTAAATAAATAAAAATACTCTGCTAGTTGTGCAAAACAAAAAAACAACAAAACCAAATGAACGACGTTGAGCTGATACGATTAATACAAATCTACCCGATACTTTACGACAAGGACAGTGCACGCAGTGCAAAGAATGCGGCCAGCAAGGATGCCGCGTGGAAGACAATCTCAATGAAATTGGGCGCCAGCGAAAGAGCCTGCATCACACGCTGGAAGAGCATACGGGATCGATTTGGCAAGGAATTCCGTCGCTTTCAGGATGATCCCGATAGCCCTACCTACTGGGACATGTTCCCCCATCTGCTCTTTCTCAAGGATCACTATAAGCACGGGCTGGTCAAACACGAGAGTTTGGATGGCATGAAATTTATGCCAAGTCGTCGGAAACCGCGTCGTTCGCGTCCCGATGATCGGGATAAGAGGCCTCGGGACGAGGAATTTGAAGAGGAAAGGGAGGACATTGAGCTGTGTCAACAACTGATTGAGCTGGTCAAACAGCATCCGGTGCTCTACGATCGCCACGAGATACGAAACTCCAAGAATCTATCGGCCAAAAATGAGGCTTGGCGCGCCATCTCCGAGAGCCTCAATGTTGCCGGTAAGCACCTGCACAATTCATATAAAATAAATATATTAATAAAATATTAAAATAATAATATAAGTAAGCCGTTGCGAAAAAGTAAAAGTAAAATATTTGTATATATATATATATCAAATATCAATTTCTTATTCATGACTTGTTGCAGAGCAACTCATCTACAATCGCTGGAAGAAGTTGCGGGATCGTTTTGCACGTGAATATCGCAATCATCAGATAAATCAGGCGGCGCCAATCACCTGGAGATATTTCAATGATCTTCTCTTTCTGGGCAGGCATTTTCGCAAGGGAGTCCCTTTGATAATAGCGAACATTAAGAAACGGGGTCGTCCGCCCAAATGTCTGTCGGGGAATAGATCGGATAGCTTAACTATGACCAGTAATGAGCAAATTTGGAGTGCTGACTCTCCATTTAGCAGCGATATCGAAGCCGATGAATTGGAAGGTGAAATACAGTATGAGGATTTCGATGATTATGTACAAATGGAGGAGGAGGATGAGGAGGAGGAGGAGGAGCAGCACTTAATGCAACCAACCGAACAACAGTTGGATGTGAGCACCACAATGGATGAATCCGAATTGGAACATATCTCAACTGCCAATTCATCATCAGCAGCGGCAGCCTCAGAATTAATTGAGAGTGTTATAGAAGAAACTGATTCGATTAGTGCGGAGAAATTAATGGATACAGTTATTTCGAATATGGAGACGGTGTTGCAACAGTCCAAGGATTGTCTGCACGTGTTGCAGCAACCCACGCAGACTAAAAACAGTCTCCTCAACAAAGTTCAAATGCTGCTCGATGGCTTAAATTCGGAGCAACGAAAGCTAGCGGAACGTAAAATTTTACATTTTCTTTGTGAATGTCAAATAAAAACGCTCGATGGCGTTGAAATTGAGGATGTGGCACCTTGCCACATCTTGAACTGAGATACAAGACATGTTCAATCATGTGTTCCAAGTGTACTTTTATATTTTTAATTTAAAATCGTTTTTTCTTTTGCTGAAGTTATAAATTGAAAGATAAAGAATGGCGCGTTTCTTTTTGAAATTAAGCAATTAAGTCCACAGATGGCGTAAGTCTACTGTTTAAAACTGTAAATTGGGCTTTGACTTAAAATTTAAAATGTAAAAGCTAATGACAACTATCAAGTTGTTTACTAATGCACACATGCTTAAGGTTAGAAAAATCTCAAATTAAGTTGCCTTCGACTCATCGATGAAAGTAAAATATTGCTAATTTGTGGAAGTTTTAATTTTCGATATGTCGATAAACCAGGCGCGTTTCCTTTTAAATTAAGCAATTAAGTCAACAGATGGCGCACAAAATTAAGTCAGATGGCTCACTTGTGCTGTATATAAGTTCATATTACGCACGTACTTCAAATCTAAAATGCAAACGCTAATGACATGTTATATAGCGTTTAATAAAGCCCACAGGCTTGATACGAATTTTAAGTCAGAAAACGCTCAACTTAAGTGTTCCCAGCTAAGTTGCATTCGCCTTGATAAGCGTCAAAATTTTTCTATTGTGAATCACCACGGGTAGTGCGCACACCAGGCGTTAGATGGCGAACGTGTTCCATTTCAAACAGACCGTTAAAACACAGATGGAAAATCAAAGCAAATATTCCGCCTACGTTCGGCATCAATAATTGCAAATAATTGATAAAATATACGCATTCGAATTTCCACACAAAACAGACACAAAATGTTAAGCAAAAATTGCTGGCATGCATTTAATATTTTCTGCAAATACGAATGTGTATGTTTTGGCTACAATTGTAGTTGCCATTTTCGATTCAAACAGTGCAGTTGATGTTATTTGTTTGCTGCCTATTGTAGTTGTTGCTGCCAAACAACAAGAATTATTAAAATAATAAACTTTTGGCGCACCAAAAGCACATTTTAAGTGTCGGCCAAAGGCGCCCCTCTGTGCATGTGTGAGTTCATGTGTGTGCGCGCGTAATAAACTAAATTTATACAAATAAAACGTCGACGTCGGCGGCATCGTTTGAAGTTATGCGGATTTGTTATGGAATGTGATCAGCGGTGATTCCTTAAGCACATACACACACACATACATGCATGCGCGCATGTTGGCTGTGTGCTGGATAGAGATGGAGAATGAGAGCGCACACGCCATGTTGTTGTGACACCTGCAGCTCTCATGGATAGCGTGTGAGATAGTGTTTGTGAATAAACGGTAAATATTTCGGCGCTGCCATTAGGCGTTGACGTCGCAGTCGGCGTCGCCTTGATAGTTTTACGATGCGACGTTAATGGAGCTGCCTGCTGTCGCTGCTTGCGTTACCTCCCCCACCCTCCCACTAGTGTTGATTGCGTGTCGTGACACGCACACGGGGTTTGTTACGAAATTGTGTCAGGAATTTCATTAATGCAAATTAAGCCACAATTTTAATTATATAAATATAATGTGAGAAATTCATAACACATATTAAAATGGCAGTTGCATAGATAATGCATAGAATTAACAACAGTAAATATTTGTATGCTCTATCGTTTTTCTAGTTTGTTGTTTGTTTTTCTTGCACGCGCTCAACTCTACTCTCCAGCTGCTTTCATTCTGTTTTTATTGTGTGTATGAGTGTGCTATAACAGTTATTTATTTGCGTACATCTGTCTGCGCTTGAAGCTTTGCACTTCAAGCTTAAATGTAAATGTGCTCTGCACATTTAAAGTTCATATAACCTATGACATCGCGATGTGTATGTGTGTGTGTGTGTTAGTGTGACAACTACAAACTTTCTGCAGATGAATCATTTGTTGTCTGTCAGAGGCACATCATTGGAGGCCAGTGGGCTCATTAATCACAGTCCATTTTAGTTGTACTCCTTCCACTTTCTCATTCGTTCGCCCTCTTTCTCTCTCTCTCTCTCTCTCTTCCTCACATGTGTCAACCCTAACCTAGCGCACACTGCTTTCAAATCTATTTGCGTCTGGGACTTGCAATTGTCTATGCGCGAAATTTGTATAATTGCCAATTGCCACGGATTTACTCAATTGCCGCAGTGTCGACGGTCAAATTAAAAAAATATAATAATTATGAATGCAGCAATGTGTGTCAAATTAATTGTATTACACATTTACACATACAAAGACATATGCATGTGTGTTGGAGTGAACATTCACATGTCTATCTATGTATGTGTGTAATATGGTGCATTTGTGTATGTGTGTGTAATACAGTGATTGCCTTTTAACTAGGGCGCTTCGATTTTATTTAAAGGGCATACAAAATTCAATGAAGTTAAAGCGATGCAACACTGAATGTTAATTGCTGGAATTTTTAACCACAATTTGATATATATATATATATAAATATGTATGCATGCAGATTTTTGTACAATGTAACTAATTATTTTGGCAATGCTCGAGGGACATCGTTATGCATATTTACATATATATTATGCGCTACACGTATATATTTGCCTAAGTATGTATGTATGTAAATCCAAGCAGAACGAAAATCTCAACGCCAGCATTGTGATGCGCTGCGCTGCGGCGCTTGTCTGAAAATTTACCATGTCTCTGTCGCCATCTATATTTGTATGTGTGTTTGTATGTATGTGTAAATTTGTGCATTGTTTTCGGCTTATATGCATATGTATATGTCTGCATGCTATGCATTTTAATAAATGCATATGAGTGTGTGTGTGTGTGTGTGTGTGTGAGCCGAGGGCAGTGGCATAGAATCCATTTGGCATTTGTGAAATGAGCAACTGAGATACGCTTGAGAATTATGCAAAATGCATTGAGAAGAAATTAAAAAGCGAAACTACAAACTGATAATTACGATAAATGGTAAATGAAAATCGATAATGCGTGAAACGAATATATATAGAGTACAGTAGTTGGTCAATAAGAAGAACGCTTTTGTTCCATTGTTAATTTAAATTGATGAAAAATGTAATAAATAAATTTTATACACTTATGCATTTTATATTCAATCTTTAATTTAATTAACTTTGTCATAGTGTACAGTAGTTGCTCGCAAAGGTAAACGCTTTTGCTCTAGAAGTTATTCAAATTGTTGAGAATTATACTTGATTTCAAAACTGTTCTATATATTGATTTAATATTATAATTTAGAAACTAATATAAAATTAAATAAAAATATGAAATAAATTTTAATACATGTTTTATAGCCAACCTGCAATCTTGAATACTCATACATATTCATATGTATTCTATACGTTATAACATTTTAACTTGTACCGTTGTACCTTTTGATGTACTATTTTCCGTTGACATATTTGTTTCTGCTCAGACTTTCTGACACGCTTCGCAAATGCAAACAACGCAAAAGTTCAAACAAACTTGGGAATTTTGTGTCACGTTTCCATTGTAGGCACGTTGCACTGCAGCAACATTTTGTTTTATGGCCAATGCCAATTTGGTGTTGAGGACACACCAAAAAGTGGTTGGCAACAATTTGCAATAAAATTGCAGACAGCAACATAAAAAGAAAGAAAATAAAAAACTAGAAAACCGAAGCATAATCGAAGCTCAACGATGCGACACGAAATCTGCAGTACGTCCAGCCAATCAGCTGCTATCCTCCCTTCCCCTTGCCCATCCCGTTCCCACTCGATTGTACTGCAGCAGCTCCTTTGAAGCTTTTGAACTTTGGCGCCATGTTGCTGACCGGCCAGTCAAGCGCATAAATTTCTGCTTTGTGTTCCTTCGTCCAAAGTTCGCCAGTGACCCACAAAGCGTTTGAAATTTACGACGCGACCGAAGATGAAGACAAAGTGCAGCCAGAAAGTGAGACAGTAAGTGTGTGAGTGGGAGTGTGAGTGAGAAAGAGTCGGAGAGCGAAAGTGGGAGGAAGGGGGAAAGGAAGAGGTTTTTGTTGTGCAAGGTGTTCCATATATTGCAGGCAGCAGAGTGTCGACATTAACTTTTGCTTAATTGCTATTCGCTGCAATAAAAGACACCGAGAGAAACGGTCAAGTAAACGCACGAATCGAAACTTGATAGTGTAATTGTGACTGAAACAACTAAAGTCGAGTTTTTAAAGCTAAAAATGACAAAAAAATTGACATATTTTAATTACATGCTTTAAATTTTTTTTTTTATACTGTATACAAGTAACTTAAATCGTACATGTTGCCAATCAATTCAGCTTAACTGTTTGGATTAATTCATGCTTATATAAAAATAATTAATAAATATTTAATAGTTATTTTTATTTTACATATTTTACATATAAAGAACTATTTTTGGGAACTGTATGCAAATATTTAAAGTGCAATTTACTTAAAGTTTACTTGCTGTCAATTAACTCAAAGAGCAAAAAGGTCAACGAGGAGGAGGAGGTTGTGGAAGAGGATGAGGAGAAGGAGAAGGCAAAGTGCTAAGTGGGAGGCAACTGGCTACTGTGCGTATGCGTAATTTGTTAGGCAGCAAACGTTGCTAATCATCGCCAGCATCATCAGCAGCGAACGCGTCAACGTCTGACAAGGGGCCAAGGCATTCACACGACTTCTACACACACACACACAGACACACACACACAAATAATGCGAGAGTAAGATCTATAAATAAATAAAAATAAAGCTATCGATGTGCATGGGTCAATCAAAAAGTTTATGATAAATAAGAAAATCTAAAAATTATGCTAAACATTTAATTAATTAGAAATGTATTTTTAATTATTTATTAATGCACAATTAGAGAGTCTTCCTTCAATGCTGTGCATAGTTGTGAAGCAACCCTCTCGAAAATACATAAAAATACATTAAACTGTATGCCTCTCTGGGGTAGCTGTTCTATGTAGCATTTATACTCTATGCCTGCTCGATCTTTACGATTCGCAATTACTTTGCTATTTTGGCAATGTATTTTTCTCTGAACGCATTAAAAATGTGTAAAATGGGTATAATAAAGTGGAGCAATCGCTTGTAACTGGCAAATGGGCCTAATAAAGTTTTTTTTATTCCTTGTACAATCTAGAAAATTTCAATTAAAAAAAAGTTGTTGCACTGTTTAGCGAATATATCGATAAAAATCGATTTTCGGTTGTAATAAAAAATCACAATCGTTAAAATATACCATTCTAAAAATTTTTTTTTTACACCTTGTCATAAAAATCAATTAATCAAGCTTCAATAAAAAATCTGTAAAAATTTAACAATCATTGAAAAAATGTTATTTTCACATTTGCCAAATTATACAGCTGTTTTGAATATCGAAAACTTAAACGATATCTGCTAGTCGAGCACTCTCGAGTGGAGCATTCTTACTTTGGTCTTTTTTTCTTTCTAGCATTTTACTTTGCTATTTTATTGTTGTTGTTGTTTGACGACGCGGCGTCTGCTTTTATGTCTGCGTTTGCGTCTAGTTCGCAGCCCCTCAAACCAACAACACGCCCCACCGCCGACCAACCGCCCAACCTAACGCTGATTCAGCTGCCATTGAAGAAAAAATTAAATGGAGCAGATTATCTTTGGGGGCCCAGCAATCGTAGCCAAAAAAACTATTCAAAGAGCAACCTGCTCGGGGCATCCTACGAAATAGTTGTTGATACTGTCAGCTGGCATAGATCATGATTACTTATTGCTTTATCTTAGGACACACACATTACTCATACGCAGCGTGGCACTTGGAATAAAATAAAAAAAAATTACGCGTGAAGTAAACAGACAGCAAATTAACGAAAGAACATCGATTTCATTTTCATTATTGATTTAAAAATGTAATTGGATTTTTCTTTGTTTTGAAGCATGCAAAATAAATGCAAATTATAAATAACATTAAACCATTAAAAAGAGAAGCGGAAAAATGAGTTCTGATTAATATTTATAAATAATTTATGCGGCATTTTGGCATTTGTGAGCACTTGAAAATGTTTTTTTTTTTTGGACACGTATTTGATTTTGATGTGAATACATTTTTTGTTGTTTGCTTTCTTTTTTTTTATATGATGGCTTTTGGACAGTTGGCCATTAAATGGAGCGTGTCCCTTCACCTCTGCCGTTGCCGTTGCATACCCTGTACACAATCACTAAGGCAAACGGGCTGCTATGAATTTTGTATTATCATGTTAAATTATTAAATAATTCTCGAGTTAAGAGTAAAAAACTTTATGTTCTATAATCAGGCACAAATGTCAATCAATAAATAATTGCTAAGAAACGAATACATATTTGTTTATTTATTATAAGAGCGAAATAAAAGATAAATTGATTACACGAGTTTACATAAATGATCGCTTTATTTATTCCATTATTTAAAGAGATAATTCCCTGATTAATAGAATTTAATTTGAAAAATCCGGAGAAACATTTGGTGGTTTAGCTATAATATTTTTAAGGCACATTACTATGAAGTAGTCTGCTCTAATTCGAAAGACCGATACCAATCTGAGAAGTGGGAGAATCCAGGGAATTTCTAAGAGTTCCAAATAATGTTACAGCCTCCTGCGTCTCAAGGATCACAACTGTATCTTGGCCATATCACTAGGCTCACTTGTAGACAAAGCACATCAAACTGACCGACAAAATCCAAAAGACTTCACTGGCTATTAAATTAATGATTACTTTATTATTCTTATTATGAACCTTCAGCTATTGATTACAATATTATTAGATTAAGTATGACATATGCTTATAGGATATCTCGCAGTCTATCACTGTGTCTCTTACATTGTTTTGTTTGTTTCGCGTCGTGTTTCATATTTTGTCTGGTTTTATATTCCGTTTCATTAGTGTTAATTTTGTTCGACATGTTGCCCATTTAGTTGATCGAAAACATTTGGTTTCGATTTGCGTGCATAATTAACTTTTAGCATTTCCGTATTTTCAATCATATATATTTCAAAATGAATAACGTTCTATGCCCCGAAACCATTTTAATATGATTAAAATGTAAATAATGCAGTTGTGCAAGGCAGATGAAAGCAACACCGACTTAATTAACTATATATATATTTCTGATAAGCAGTAAAAGACGATATAATTAATATATTTATATATACATTTTCAATCTAAGTACTCATATACCATAGATAGAGATAAAATGTTATCGATAAAAATAAAAATAAAATGCAATAAAAGCTATAATTGTAAATATATAGAGATAGATATAGAATATACCCAAACATATTATTAATCAACTTTAAAGTAAGTTTTTGTGTTTTCATATTAAACAAACTACTCTGATTAGATATGATAAACTCTCCACAGGGTATCTTCAAGTCGAGTAGTGCATTTATCTTATTTGTATTTGTGTTAATTGAAGATGCATTGCAAATGCATTGCGTTGATTGAATTTGCATTTCACATTGATTCAATAATGGATCCATTTGACAAATTGTTGATTAAACAAATGATATTGATTACATTTGGTGTGTGGAAACTTTTAAGCGGATTTTCTGCACAATGTGGGTTTGCTTTATTATTGATGACAAAAAGGGACAGTTCAGATAAGCGCATTAAACATGGGTCAACCAAATAATAATCCAAGCCGAACAATGCCAATTTGATAGAACATCACAACAAAAAAAAAAAAAAAGGACAACAAAAATACAAAAGAAAAATAGATAAATAAATAATAAATTTTCTTTATTCAAGGCGAAAGTTGATGCGGGGTCAGACAGAAAGTTTTGACTAATATATATATGTATATATTTTTATGTAGAAAAATATTGCAAACGAGATTTATTAAATGAGAATATGCAAATATTTTGTGCATTATCGTTTGACAAGTGAAATATTATAGAAAAATTGTATACATTATCATTTTGTATACATTAAATGTTGCCAGACATTAAACGAAACGAACAACTTTGTAGATTTATGATGTGAAAGAGTGTGGATCATTATTGTATGATATTCAAACACACAAAGTTAGATGCTGTTTAGGACGCTCTTCATTCTTATGTTTATACTAAATATATTTATTTCACGGCCTAAATTTAAGCAAAATGCCAAAAACTATGCCCACTGTGAAACATTTCTCCTTGCATCGTATTTTATTTGTGTCCTTTCTCTATAAAATAACATAAAAATCAAATGTGGTAAAAAAAAAAGAAGTCAAAATGTGCTAGTCGTGAGAGCTCGACTGGGCAGATACCCTGTACAGAAAACTTTACCTGTCAGATGCCGAACTTGTCTTAGAAATAAATAAAAATATTCCAAATGATAAATACATTAATAGGTATATAAATATATATATATATATATATATATTCGCAATTGGAATGGTATGCTTTTAAAATTGTAGTTAGTATTTGCTATCGGAAATCGATTGTATCGATATTTGCGAGAACGCAGCTAAGTTATCGATATAATTAAATAAACTTCAAAACTTCGATTCCAAAACTTTAAGTCGCCAGCTCTTAAAGTCTGTGAGATTGACTAAATCGGCTCGACTCTTGATTTTGATCAAGAATATATATATACATAATGATGCCTCACTTTCTCTTACAGCCCCAAAACATACTTTTGCCCGACTTCATTATACCTCTTTTTACACATTTGTAATGGGCTCAATGTGAATGAAACAAAAAAAGATGTAAAATATTGCGGACGATAAACGATGAGCAGCGATGCGACGGCAGCAAATTGGTGCGCCACACACAATTACACACACATACGTAAATATATATATAAATACTCATATATATAACTAGATATATGTATGTGTATAAGCAGCAATGATTTTCCCGCAAAAGTTGGCAACAAATTTGCGCGCCGTTTCTCAAGTGGCCTTTTTTCCCTCAATCGCTGTCTCTCTCTCTCTCTCTTTCTCTCACTCTCTCTCCCACTCTCTCTATCTCGTTATCTCGCTCAAGTGTGGCTCGCACTCGACAATTTATTTGGCGCTGGGTGTTCATTGAAAATATTCGTGGCACATTTTTTTTTTTTCTCAGCTGAGTTTGTAAGTTTTTGGCTTCGAAATGTTGCCGATAAGTTTGTGTGTCTCTGTGTGTGTCTTAGTGTGTGTGTGTGTGTGTGGGGTGTGTGTGTGTGTGTATGAACTTGCCATGCAAAATGAAATATTCAATAATAGCCTTTGCCTTGACCAAGCAGCATATGCCAAGTGCTGCAAAGTTTTTTTTGTTTTAATATATTTAATTTTTTTCATTTGTTTTCTTTCAGATTTATAACACTTAAGTTGAATAATGTTTTGTTAGCGGTCGGGTGTTAATGACAGTTCGCCGGCCGACGTTAAACTTAAATTGAGAATAATATATTTCATATTTTTATTTGGGTTAATCAGCTTTTACTTGACTTAGCCACTTATTATTTTGCCTAAATCACTTCCCAGTTTCGTTATTGAAACGAGCACATTTTTGATCACTTTTCACATTTTGTTTATGTCTATGCACAAATATGCTTAGTTGCCAGTTGCCCCATTTTATGGTAATTATTTAATAAACAGACACGATTATGATCATCATAACGATCATAATGACTGAGCGATTCAAACAGATGCTGATCAAAATATTTATGATTGTTTAATGAGTCATTTTGTGTTTAATCTTTTTTTTTTTTTTGCACATGTTGCAAGCAATCGAATTATTTGCTATATTTGCTTAAGCAAACAATACGCGTCGTATACGCAATATGCGCCATTAATTTGCATGCAATTAAAATGCCAGCGAAATGAGTGCAGAGTCAAATGACAACAGCAAATAATTCTTTGCTGCACATTTTTTTTTGATTTACAATTTCTCTGCCAACAATTTAAGCAAAAATAAATCGTAAATAAAATTGAGAGAGTTGAGTTATTTTTTTAAAGGCTGTCGATTAAATACGCTTGCAGATTGGTTTTAATTTGGTTCTATTTTAGTGTGAGTCTGATTAATAGACAATTATATCGTTTAGGAATCGAATGCTTATAATTTTGAGGAACATTTGGGAAGTTGATCTGAAAAACTTGGTAAACAAAAATGTTATTCATAATAGAAATGGATTTTCAACCCATTTTTCCTATGACATCTAAATGAAACACACGCAGAGAAAAATCGTCCTAAAATAAAGAAAATCGCTCTTAAAATGATCCATTAATTTTTTTATATAAATAATGAGATGTTTATTATTGTTATTATTATTCTAAAGAGTAGAAAAGCAGCAACTGATTCTTAAAAAAATCGTCTCTGAAATTCAGAAAATAATTTGTTTTTTTTTTTTTTAAGATTAAAGGTCTGTGATATTTGAAATGTTTCTTTATGGGAAATCTTTTTAATGTGTTTAATGATAATATAAGTAACAACAAATTAAATGTCAGAATTCCTGGCTTAAAATTTCTGAATAGGACAATTTGTTGTTCTGAGTGTAGTCATTCGATCCGGCCGACAAGTTGGACATATTTAATGTCAGCAGCAATAATACGGCTATATAATCAAGACAGCTTTAGAATTGAAGGTCAGACGGACTGACTAAATTGACTAAATAGAATATTATTTATGGGTTCGTAGACGTTATCTTTAATGCGTTACACACGTCACAATAAACATCTAATACCCACTGATGGGGTGTTAAAACAACAACAATAATAGCAACAACAAGCATAAAAAAAGAAGAAGAAGAAGCCAATTCAAAGGAAATTCGTCGCTGTTTCAATTGCGTCATGCTGCAATTTGGCTTGGCAAAACTGTGCCAAGTTTTCAAACATAAATAAAAGTTATATAAAAATCAGCAATACACAAGCATACATAACCATCTATATATATTTATATGTAGATATATATATAGTATCTGTGCTGTCGCTCACCAATTAAAGCACAGCAAAAAGGCACCAAAATGTAATTTTACAAAATCCCGTTTAAAAATAATCATTTCAATTTAATTTTAAATTAAAAGTGATATGCCAAAAAGGGGTTTGCGTGGCTGCTACGGGTGGAAACTGCTGTGGCAGTGTGGGTTGTGAGTGAAGCGGGTGGGGGGGGGGGAGGAGAGAGGGGGTTGTGGGTGCTACTTAATTTAAAATGTGCTCTCAAGCATTTGGCAGTAATTGCTCGAGAGAAAAATGTCATAATTAGCGCACTGTCAAAGTCAAGCGCAACAAAAGCGAAAAACCGCCACAAAATCAAAAGAAAACAACAACAACAATAATAGAAAATAAAAGACAAAGTTAATTAGAAGCGTAACGAATATTGTATACACTTATAAATTATAATTTGTGGCGTATTATTTTAATAATAACTCAAAAACTCTTGGGAAATTAATTTTTGAGTGGAAGACACTCATCAATTTAATTACAGGGTATAACTGTTGACTAGTTCAGTTAAATGTTTGTGTTTATGCTCTTCATATTTATTATTATATTAAATTGTATTTTATTAAATTATTAAATTATAAGATTGATTGTTCTGCTAAAAATCCTGTGACAAGCAGAAGGAAGCTTCATGTCTCTCAACGAATATATATATATGTATTCTTGACCAGCATCCACTCAATATGAATGACTATTCGAACTAGTGACTTTAATTATGTCATTTAAATTCTCGTTCATCCAAACTTATTTAATTTGATCGATAAAAATCGATCGATTTCTATTATAGATAAAGACTGCAGGGCATCTGTTAGTCGAAGCAACTTATTTTGTATTTAGATTGCAATTGCTAAATGTGATATCGCATTGCACTTCATTGAAATTAAAAACAATTTACTTAAGCGCTCGTCAAACAACATAAAGTGTTCTTAATACCCACTTGGGCAGGGCAGAGGAAAAAAAAAAACGCTTAACGCAAAACTTTTCAATTGTCGCCAGTGTTTTAAGTTGTTTGTATTTCGTATTTTGTATTCAGCTGATGCTTTATGGTAAACTGGCCACTTTGCCTGACTGACTCCTCCTCCCCATCCTCCTCCTCTTTCTGCTCCTGCTCCAACTCTTGCTCCTCCTCGTCTTCGTTAAACGATAACATTGTCTCCCGCTGTGTGTTAATTACCTTTGCCCGTCATCAGCCAACCAACCAGCGGAAGTGCATCAGCGAGGACAACAGCAACAGCAACAGCAACAACAGCAACAACAGCAACAACAGCAGCAACAGCAGCAACAGCAGCAACAGCAACAACAACAACTTTGTTCGTTATTTTTATTATTAATAATAATTTCACATGCAGAGTCACCCAGCAACATAACGAAAGCGAGAGAGAGAGAGAGAGAGAGAGAGAGAGAGAAGCGGAAGAGAGACAGCGACAAAGTCACTGGCATGCATGATTTTTCTTTTTGCATGTCTGCACTGAGAGAAACATTTGAATTGTATATTAAGATTTTCTGTGAAATAAAAACGAAACAATAATTAAAATATAAATCAAACTTAATAAATAAATAAAATAAATTTAATTACGTTTGTTTACCAGGGTTAAAACTATTGTTTTATTCTTGGTTCGTTTGAAATTCAGAATACAGAATTCAATTCGATTCGATTGATAAATGTCGCTTTTGAACTCAGTTTCAGTTGTTTTATTTTTAGTTTCGGAGAATTCAAATTACTGTTCAAGACAGCTCTCAATAATTATTCTCTTTCAAAATAATTATACTAATTTTTTTGTCGATAAATTATTTATGTACTATTTGTTTGTATTTTGCTGAGTGTATCTGGTTTTTCTACCCTCCGGATGTTGTCCGCCACTTGGTTTCTATGAATTGTGGGGAGGGCGGGGGTGTTCTGTGGGGATGCGGTTTGCATTTATGTCCGGGCAGCCAACAACAGAAACAACAACAACAACCAATAACCCGTCGACGATGTTGACGCAAATCGCAATTGCTCGACCAGTTTTCAGTTTGTTGCTCCTCTCTTTGACTTGTTTGCTATCACAATTTCATTTTATTTTCTTTATTCTTGTATTATTATTATTGTGGTTGTTGTTGTTGTTGTTGTTATCTGTCGGGATGGTTGACAAACAGGAAGACAAACGAACCTTTTTAGTATATGTGGATTTGGGGCCAAAGCATATTTAGATTTGGCCAACTCGTTGTTGTTGAATTTTAATAAGCCTTCAGGTGCATCAGTAAATGAGGCATGCATTATTTGTGCCACACATAATTGCGACAATTCACAAAAATAGCAACAACAAAAAAATATAAATCGACATCGAAAACAGAAATAAAAACAAATTTATTTGGCTATCATGCGCAAGATTTGTCCTTCTGCATTTTTGGGTTATGTAAATTGTTAGCCTTGGAAACAAATTATTTTCAAACAAAAAATCCAACCCATTAATTTCTGAGCGAAAGGTTGCTGAAATGTGAAAATATTTTCAGATGGAAATGTTTTAATTTAAGCAATTTTTAGAAAGTGTTCATCAGAAGTTTGAATTTAACCAGAGCTTCAAAACAATTTGATTTATGATAATGTTATATTTTAGTTTACAGTTATTCAATTATGATATGGTATATAAATGTAATATATTATAGATAATTTTATTGAATTAATTTTTGTATATTATTTAATTATATATATTATTTATATTTAATTCATTTTATACAATTCAAGTTCGTTTGTTATTTTTTCAATCAATTTATAAGCATTGACAATTAAAATGTATTTTTCTAATACTTGATAATATTTATTTAATCCACTAAATCCCTGCTTGAATTATTATGTATTATATTATATTATATATTAAACAAATGAAGCTTAAATATGCGATGCAAAAGGTTGTTCATTTGCTGGGCTAACGTTTTATTCCGTTTATTAGTTCATTGCAATTAAATTTAAAGATTATTTTAGTATATTATTGTAAAGCGCTCTTCTTAGAAATGTAATTTAATTTATTCAGACGCAACTTAAACACATTTTCGGTTTTGCTTATCTCGTTTTCTGTTCTTGGAATTTCTAGAAGTGCAAATAAGATTCTTGGAATTATTTATTAAGTATAAATTGCTAGCGATTCAATTTTCTGCGTGCTAAACTCACAAAGGAGCACAACACATTTCTGAGAATGTTGCGTGTCCTTATCAGTTAAACATGGATTTTGGCCTTCTTTCAACTGCCAATCAAGTTTGCACTTTGTCAATAATACTTACTCAGGCATTAAATTTAAAATGAAATTAAATCTATTGCATTTAAAATCAATTATTATATATCCAGCAGCTGTTGTATGCTTTATGTGGCACCCCTTTTGCTTGTCTGCCTGGTTGCCTGGTTGCCTGGCTGCCTGGCTGCCTGGTTGCCTGGCTGCCTGCTGTTTTTGCTGCATGCCCCCTGCCACCCCCCCTCCCCCATATCAAAGGTTCTAAAGCATTCTTTCCGCAGCGCTTAAATCTCAAGAAATAATTCAAAAATTCGAGGCAGGTTTAAAGTGTAAGTCGACGGCTCAACTTTAACCCACTGTGCGACTGCCGGCAGGGCACTAAATACCAAAATAAAAAAGAATCAGTTTCGAGAATTAGAGTAAGAGTGTCTACGAAATACCCTGTAAGAAAGAAATCATAAGCTTAGAAAAATCTAACAAATATTAATTGGAAAAAGGAATCACCAAATAATTATTAATTAATCAAAAAAAGAATATAACAGCTGAAATTTCAGATTTTCAAACTTATTTATTACATTTTTTCAAGTCAAGATTTTTAATTTCGGCAGGTAAAGTAGTTTCTATAAGTTTCTGTAAATTTCTCTTTTAGAATTCAATCGCCCCTCGTCCTTTTATTTTGTAGGGTATGCATTTAATGTATGTATTTGAGGATTTCGAATTTTTTTAAAAACATCTAGATTCTTTCCAGGTTTTTTTCATAGCTTATGTGAATTTTTCTGTCTTTATCTTCGTTCGTGTATGTTTTCCACATATTTGTTAATTCTAAGATGATTTCTCTTAACTTAAGTGTCCTTCCTGAAACTCACTAAGATCTTAGATTTTTTATGTCTCGATTCGTTTTATGTTTTTCTTTGTTTTTAAAGTTTTGTTACTTAAAATTCTTAACATCGAAGAATTTGTATGACAAGTTTCCTTTGGTGATTTTTCCATCTGAATTTTCTGTTTTATATTTCTAAGCTGACTTTTCATGCTCTTAACTTTAGCTATTGTTTCGGGCTAGGAATTTTAACTCTTATCTGCTTTAAAATATCCATGCAATTATATATATATTTTTTTTATTTGTTTAATTAATTAATTATTTAAATTTAATTAAAATTTATAATTTAGGTCTTAGTAGCGACCTTTCTTAAGTATTTGTAGGGTAATGCCCTGATTGAGCCTTAACTCAAACTTGGCATTATCCCTAAGTCCTCCGCTCGCTCGTTCTGCCTGTCAGCCCTGCTCCCCCCCTCCCTCATCATCCTCTCCTCGCTGTCTGTTTGAGAGTCTCAATATTTTGATTTGGACAACCTTATCGACCAACAGTTTTGTGCGTCCCTTTTTTTCACATTGCTTTTGCCTCGACATATTTCGTTAGATGTTTTTCGCTTCTGCTGGGGTTAAGAATGACTGGAAGTATGGGGGAGGAGGGTGGGGGGAGGGGGTGCTCTAGTGGTTTGTCTCACAAAAACCACAGAAATGCCATTTTGCTTGTGTTTTGGTTTTCTGAGGTTTTTAACAATGTGGCAAGCCAGGCAAACACAACACACACACACACACAACATACACACACACACAACTAAATACAGTTATTGTTAAAGTTACAATTTCGAGCTGTTTTTCCAAGCCAATTTTTCGCTGCAAAAATGAACCAACATCTTTTTCCACACAAAAATACAAATTTTTCTCATTTCTATTTTGCTTATAAAAAGCGAATAAATATATATAATACGCACACACAAACACAAGCACACACACACACACACACACGCACATACTGGCATTTGTGTGCATGTGTGTGAATGTGTGGCGTATTAATAAGTAAAAATAAATACAAACGTAAAGAAGGCGACAACAAAAGCAATAACAACAACAACAACAGCAGCAAAACTTTGTCCGCTATCGCATTCTTCTTCTTCTTCGTCTTCGTCTTCTCCTTATGCTTTCTCGCCCTTTTGGGTAAGCCAGCTATGTGCCCCCGTCTCTCTTTCCCATGTCCATGTACGCCTATTTGTCTGCTTGGGCCATTGCCGTTTCCGTTGCGTCTTCTTCGTCTTTGTCTTCTGCCTCTTCTTCTTATTATTCTTCTTCTTGTTTTTGGGCATTTTATTGTTTTTCGCCCACAAGCGTTTCCACCTTTTTTATGAATGAAAATTTTTGCCAGCAGCAGCAGCAGCAACAGCAACAACAATAATTGAAAGGAAAAACAATTTAGCCGCTTGAAATGTGCAAATGGAAAATCATTTAAAAGCAACAAAAACCAAAAACCAAAACAAGCACATTGCAAAAGTGGCAAACGCCATTAGAAACGTCAATTTATTTGGCGCTATTTTCTTGCTGCTTTGCTCCTTGCTCTTCTCTCCTCTCTCCTCTCTCTTCCCCTATGCATTGCTATCTTCTTATGTGATGCGTTCTCAGTTGGAATTTAGTTAAAATTGAGACAAATATGCAATTTAAATTCTTATGACTATATCGTTTTACGGTGGACCACGGAGATCAGTTTATTTAATATAAGAAATTTATTCATCTACATTAAATATAGCTTTTTATATATTGTTAACTTTTAATTTAATTTAAGTTGTGGGACTAATGTTGAAAGGGCTTTAGCAATTAAATTGATTCAATTTTGATAAACTTATTTATAAAAAAGTAATAGAATATAATATATTTATTTTAGAATGAAACTAGAGCATAAACCAAGAGCAAAATAGATGAAAATTTTAAAATTGCTAATCAATCAATAAAAAAGTAAGAAAATTTATATATATTTACAATTATAATAAAACTGGTCTAGTTTATAGTTTAGTTTTTTAAATCAATATACTTTAAAGAAAGTATACAAAAATGTAATTACAAAGATTTTAAATCTTGAAATGAGCTTGAGCAAGCTAAATCCAAATAGTCTCTAGTAACAATAATGTGGCACTTTCCAATAAAATTTTCTATAAAATTTGGTATTTGAACATTTTTTTCGCTGAGTGTACGCAAAAGTACAACTCTTAAAATCTTAATTAAAATTATCAGAAGAAAAATGTTTGTGTCGTTTCTTAATGCAGCCGCAAATTAGTTAAAATAAATCAGAGTTTAAGTTGTGAGTGACTGTGGCTTACAACTCTGACTGCTGTAATGACAACTCTGTGCTTCTGTTTTTGCTGCTGCTGCTTCAGCTGTTTCTCTTCCTTATCCTCTTCCTTTTCCTCTTTCTCTTTTTTTTGGTGGTCACATTTAATTTACGTTAGTCGGGCTTTTGTCTTAATTTCTAGTGATAAGCCCCAGCGACGCTGTCGAACAACTGTTTTCCATTCGCTCTTCATCCCTCTTCGTTTCACACTCGCTCGCTTTGCAACATGTTCGATTCGAACATGCTGCAAGCGTGCTGCTTTTTGTTCGCTTACGGGTCGCGTTTCGGCTTCAGTTTGCTGTCGTCGCTCATACGCAACGTTGGCCGCGGCTAATGCCCCAAAAAAAAGAAAATAATCAAAATTACAAATTAACCGTTGCTTGTGCCTTTACAGTTATTCAGTTCGATTCTGTCGCTGACCGCGTTCGCAACGTCACGCCTCAGTGTGTGTGTGCGTGCGTGTGTGTGTGTGTTTGTGAATGTTTTCAAATAAAATTATCAATTCGATAAAAATTGAGCAAAATTTT
Source organism: Drosophila setosimentum (assembly GCA_035043505.1). Taxonomy (NCBI): domain Eukaryota; kingdom Metazoa; phylum Arthropoda; class Insecta; order Diptera; family Drosophilidae; genus Drosophila; species Drosophila setosimentum. The sequence goes on from JAWNMY010000007.1 coordinate 21,383,096, forward strand.
GTGTTTTTCGAAAATGTACGAGAAAAAACGCGCAAAATTGCCACTTGGGCGTATTTTGAAACATTTCTTTTGTAATTGAAAGCGAAATTCATAACAAAAAAAATAATAGGAAAGAAAAGAATAATCTCAATAACCAAAAATATTGTGCATTAAATACTCATAAAAAATCAAAAACACAACAATAATAATAATACAAAAACATATCGCACATTTTTGTCTATTGAGCGATTTATCTATTTTTTTTGTTGAATGGTAAGAAAATCTATTAAGAAAATGTATATGTAAACAGTAAAAACTTTTTGTATTTGCACAGTTTGTGCTTTGATAAAATTGCGTTATCTTCACTTGACTTAACTTAAGTTTGAACTAAAACTTAAGTAGCACTACTTAGTTAAAAAAAAACATATTTCACATTTCTTTCTATGAATGTTTTAAATTATTTTTCTTATTAGTAAGAAAATCTATTAAGCAATTTCATATTTATAAATTGTCAACACTTTTGGCCATTGCTCAGTTTTGTTCACTGATAAAATTGTGTTATCTTAACTTGACTTAATTTAACTTTGAATTTAATTAAGTCGGAGTACTTAGTGGCACCTGCTATCTTAGGGCCCTTATTAATGCTTATCTAATTCTTTCAACTTTGTCTTTTTTCATATTTTTTTGTATTTTTGTTTTGTGAACGAAAATGTTTTGATTATTATGAGGAGTAAAGAGACAAGCTTTTGTCCAAAGTGGCAACATGAACTGGCATTCTTTGCCACTTTGCCACTCTGCCATTCCTTGCCTCGTTCTCCCCTTTGTTTTTGCTGCATTTTGATATCTGGCAAGTGGCATTGTTTGGCAAATTGCACAAAAGGTCAACTTTGGGATTGTTGTTGTTGTTGTTATTGTTGTTGGACTTGCATTGCGTCGAAGTCGAGTTGGGTCTGAAATGTACTTCAAATGTAACAGTCTCAAATTGTAATTCAAAGTTTATTGTGTGGTTCAAGGTGCAAGCACTGCAGGCACTATAAAGAATATTGCCACAGCTCGCTCTTCTATCTCTCTCTATATTCAAATTCAGTTGGTGCAGTGTCAACGTAGAGAAAGGTAACTGGAAGTTTATAGCATTGATAGAACTGACTTCAGACAAATAGTTAAATTCAAATAGTAAGATAAAAATAATATTTATGTGTACAACTTTATTACTCTAATATATCTACCGATTGCTGTTAGGGCAACTATATTATATTATATAGCTCCCATAAGAGCAATCTGTGTCCTTTTTTATAGCCATATGTTAATGTTTTTTCTTCTTTTTTATTTGCTGATGAATAACATATAAAGACTTTATATAGTCGAGGACTTCTACTTCAATGATTACAGTACATTCTTCAAGACTATGTTCAGCAGTCAATTTTGTTTAGTCCTCGAATTTTTGTCACTCAATTTTTGAAGCTGAAAACATTATTCGTAATGGGCTATAATGAACCTAATTTACGAGCATTTCTCTTCAAGAGTCTTGTTTAGTTTTGCATGTGAATAACTTTTGGGTGCAAACTTTTATTTATTTGCTTGACAAGAAACATATTTGATATTTGGTGTTGCAGAAACTTTTATACGAATAAGGTTAAAACTTAACAAAATGTTGAAAAACATAAACGAAACGAAATTTATCGGACAAAATGTTTAATGTAGTTTAATTTATTTGCTCAAGAACTTTAATTGTAGTTAGCCAACTTAAGCATTGACAAACTAAGAAAAGCAAAAATTGTTGTCAAATTATATTTGCTTAGATTGAAAACTTTCAAAAATAACTTTTGTGCATGTTAAAGAATGATAATCGTTGTTGCTGTCAAAGTTGAGAATGAGCACAAGTTTCCACCTGTCTGTCACTCAAGCAGACAGCTCAAATATGTACCCATTAAATATTAAAGAATATTTAATTGCAGTTGATAAAACAAGGTAGAATTAAAGTTGCTGACAACACTAATGAATGTGAGAACACATCAAGATGTGACATGTTGTTCTGAGCGCTTCTTTTCTCGATTTCTGATTTAAAATTCAGATCACACGAAGTGCATTAAATATAGTCTGTCTTTCAATAGTTAAGAGTTTGCTGCTGAATGCAGAACATAAGATTCAAGTTGAATTACTGTTAAATATTTGAAAAGCAATTCGATTGCTTTGAATTGCATTCGCTGCACGTAAAAAAGATTTGGTCGCTTTTCAGTTGCAGTTTCCGTTTCAACATTTGGCAGTCTTTCAGCGTCTTTATATTTATTTATTTAGTTGGCAAGTAAAGTTTTTAGGTAGCATTTAAATTATTTTACTGCACATTGCCCTTTTTTTTTTGTTGCCTACTGCTGCGTTAAATGTGATATACTTTATGGCCAAATTAAACTCAAATGTCGCTGCAATATATTTTCTCTCACTTGTTTTTGTATTCCCTTACGAAGGGTATGCTAGTCTTGTGATGCAGTTTGAGACAGACAACTATAATATTTAAATAACATATTTAATATAATAATATTGATAGCAACTATCGATTGAGTGATATGTAAAACATTTTGTGTGGCATATTCATTTTGAATTTGCTTTCCACTCTGCAAGGGTATTTAATTTTCTTCAAATATCATATAGAAATTTACAAATAATATTTAGAAATGCATGTTGTACAACAAAGTTGGCTTCGTTTCTGTTGTCAAGCAAATAAATTATAGTTTTGCAACTAAAAGTAATTCACATGCAAAACTAAATAAAACTCGTGTAGAGAAATGCTGGCAAACAAGATTCATTACAGCCCATTATGAATAATGTTTTTAGCTTTAAAAAATTGATTTCCAGATATTCGAGGACTCAGTAGATTATGTGCTCTTTATATTCTTCTAAAAGTATATGGCCTATAAATTCTTAATCATCAATAGCCAAGTCAAGTCAGCCTTCGCTTGTTTTGTAATTTTCAGCTTGACAATGCTAGCTCTTTTATAGCCGTTAAAATAACACTCTAGTTGCTTTTGTTGCCGGTTGTTTTATGCTCATAAAATCGCTTCACATTTCACTGGTAAGTTGAGTTCAACCATTTTGATGGATTGTCATTTGACGATTTATGTGCTATTTATTGATAAATCATGTCAGAAACAGTAGCAATGCAAAATGAGTCCTGATTATGCCGCATCAAGTGGCATTCGAGACACATTCTCAATTTCATCTATCGACTCGAGGACACAATTTGCACGCTGCACGTGTTTATCTCGTTTATCTTTTATCTCAACGCATCTTTGATCCACTCTATTGCCACAGCCTGTGCAAATTAATGGCACTAATGTCACACTGATGAGTATTAATTGAGTACAGCTTGCACATTCCACTTCACCTCATTCCCCACCCCCCCTCCCCCCACACTCGCCCCCACACACACCCTCTGATCCCACACCTTGGCGCCAATATACACAAACTTATGGCTTTTGGGGCTATAAATCTAACAAACACCTCCCCGCGCCCCATTGAAATGCCAACGCCAAAAACTCAAACCCAGACAGAAAAACTGTATCAAGTTGAGCCCTAGCCAGTATTGCTTACACTGAGAGAAATATATGATTGATCAGCTGTATTGATAGACTACGAGTAGTCTGGAACTTAATTTGCAGCTTATAAATATATAATATAATATAAATTATAAGTTATATATAAATCAGTCAAATTAATATTTCAAATATTTAATGAAATGGTTTTAATGGATAACTCAAATTGTGCAAAGCAGTCAACAGACAATAACAAATTTCGTAGATAAATATTTACAAATCTTCTTAATTGTTAATAATTTTGTAAATAATTTTTTTTTTTTTAATAAATATACTTTGGAATATTCAAGTATAAATTGTGGTTCATAATTTCTTTTCCTTCTTCAACTTATTTTCGGAAGGAAATTCGCAATTGATAAGGTACTGAAACGTACCGATTAACGACTAAAGTGAAAACCATCCTTAAACTGTTCCTCTGATTAAAATCATCTGATTAAAAGATGATTAGGTGTAGATTAAATATCTGAGTGTTTGCAAAAAATAGTTTATTCAAATGATTCATAAAATTTCTTAGATATCAAAACTACTTCGCTTAACCGTTCCGGCTTTCGCTTGCACTTTGATACCTTGTTTTTTTTATATTTATTTATTAATTTTTTTATTTTTTAAAATATATATTAAACGAATTAATGAATTCTACATTTGATATCACAGTGTATAATGCGGTCTGTGTGTGTTGCACGTTTTAGTTTTGTTACTTGCCATGCTGGCCATATGTGCCGCATACACACTCGCACACACACGCACACATGGCTCGTGTGGTTGGCTGGCTGGTTGTGTGCGTGTTTTGTGGCTTGTTCTGGCTATTGTCCTTTGTGCGAGCTGCTGCCTCAATTAAGCTCGAGCCAAATGTAGAGCTCCTACTTTCACTCCCCTCTCCCTTATCCCCTCCTCTCTCTCACATACTCTCTCTCTCTCTCGCTCTCTCTGTCTGTCTCTGTCTGTCTCTGTCTGTCGTTCATCTTTTGCGCTTTGTGGCTTTCTGAACATGTTGGTCGGCTCAGCAATTTTTGTCCCAAACAATTAGTGCAAGCGATACAAAAACAACAACTAAGCACAACACACACACACACACACACACACACACACACACACAACGCACACATAGTTATGCACACAAAATGTTGCATGTGTTATCGTTGCATGTCTCTGTGTGTGTGTGTGTGCGTGAGTGTTTAAACAGTTGGCGTCAAAATTATAATTAAAACGTGCATCAAAGTCACAACGACTGCACAGCGTGTCACAATTTTGTTGCCACCGCTGCATTGTTGCTGCTGTCATTTTTGTTGCAAAGTTTTTGTTTTTGTTGTTTTTGATTTATCGAGTCCTACCACTTGACATTGTGTCCTTGGCAACTTAATTGAATTTTTATTGCCAACTTTGCATAATGCGAGCGCGCTTCTATCTGCAAGCAAACTCAAATTTCGCTGCCCCAGCTGTCCCATCCCAGGCGTGGCGTATACGTAATGCATTCATTTGGCCAGTCACAGCAACAACAACACACACACAAAATATTACGTATACGCCACAGTCAGCTAAATGTATTTTGTTTGCATGCCCAAAACGCATTCGAACCATTTGTGAGGCGATAAGAATTGGCTAAAAAAAAAAGGAAAATAAATATGAATAATTGCTCAAGTTGCAAAGTGGCGCATTTAATCATCAGTTGTGTGTTTTGTTTATGTGCTGACCTGTCATTTGGGCGTGCAACATTTGGGTGCAACTTAATAATAGCATAAAATGCTTAATAAGACCATGAATGAATGTTTATCTAACTGAAAGCAACGCATCAAATGCGTATTTTTGCGAATTGCAATCAAAATTGATATTGATATTGATATTTTGAGGGGCCAGTTACAGATAGCGATATTATCTAGTTTATCATTAGTTTACTTTCCGTTGAGTTAAACAAAAATCAATTAAACACATTTGTTTTTTTTTTTTTTTTTTGGTTTTTTGACAATAAAATAAATGCAACAGATGTTGAAACATTTTGCATTCAAAATACCCACAATTCAATTGAAATAGAAAGATTTAATTGCCTTTCAAATTTAATTGTTTTTTTTGTGCCATTAAATAAATAATTATTAGCTGCACTAAATTGCAGTGTATTCAACAGTCGAATATATATTTTAAAATGGGTTTGAAATCATTTTTGCTGTGTTGCATTTTTGCTGTGATTTTGTGATAAGCGTTCACGAACTTGGCCAGCAGTTTGCATTGTTCTTGTTGTTGTTGTTGTTGTTGTTATTGTGGCTACTGTTCAGCCTGTCAGTCAAACAGTCAACAGTCAAGCAGCCAAGTTGTGTGGAATAAGTCAAGCAGTCAGTTAGTCCAGCAGTCATTCATTTATTGTTCGCCGAGGGCATCGCTTTATTTTATTTTTATTTTTATTTTCCATTTTTTATTTTTTTTTTCAAATTGCATGCATCAAGCTGATTTTTCATTTACTGCAGCTTTGGTTTGTGTTTTTCATTGTTGTTTGTTGTTGTTGCTGTTGCTGTTGTTTGTGCAAATGCACTTTTCACATATTCCATGCTCAGCTTTCGACCTGTGACAGCAACACGCGAACTGCCAACTGCAAATAGCAAAACAGTTATATTTGACTATATGTTTTTTACTTTTTTTTATTCACGTGTCAAAGTTCATTATTATTTTTTTGTGTTTATTGCTAAATGGCTTTCATGGCTGGTTGAAGCACTCTTCTTTTGACCGGTTCGCTTTTAATTGTTTTAATATCAGCAATTGAAATACGAAACAACAAAATGTTTGTTATAAACTGGCGAAATGGAATATATTTCAAAGTGGAATTGCAACTATCAATGTACGAATTGTAATTTGATTTATCAACAAGTTGAAATGCTCGAGAGTCGAGAGAGATATCCTCTAAAAACAAGTCTTTAACTATTAAGGCTATTAAGAATGTTGCGCTGCGAAATTTTTATCGATATTAGCCAAACAGGCGCTGTTATCGATATAAAGAAATCATTTTAAGATATGGTAAACGAGAAGCTGTACTTAAAATTGAAAGTCTCTAGTTTTTATAGTCTCAAAAATAGAGTTTTCGATATATATGAATAGATAGATAGGTGCCGATTCAGAAATATATAAACTAATAATATAAACTTGATGCCTTTGCTTAATTTCAATATACCCTTTTTTACCCTGGAATATATATATATATATTGTAATATATATAGATGCATAGATATTTGTATTTGACTGGTTGATTTATGCTTGCAATATGTTGCATTCCCCATTGCGGTGGCATTTGAAAACATTTAATTGCCATGTAGCGAAACTTTTTAAAGGGCGAGTTTAATCACAGATGAAACTGATTTGAGGCATGGGAATTTCTCTCCATAATAACAAACAATGCTTGAATTGTTTAAGTATTTTGTTCGCATCAAATTCAACTTCTTAAAGTATTTCTCAACACTTCAAGTTGACTTTGTGATTATTTGAATTTAATGGGAATTTAAGCTGCGAATTTAAGCCTGCAAAGAAGTCGAATTTATTTTATCAAAGTATTTTAATCGCATCAAATTTAACTTCTCAAAGTATTTTATGCTAATGTTGTCATTATTATTTTTATTTTTATTTAATAGCTGGCATTCCATAATAATTAATAATGCTTAAAGTAATTTAATCGCCTAAGCTTCAACATTTGGTAGATATTTGCAACGATTTCGAGTTAACTTTTGTGATTATTTCTAAGCTACATTAAACATTGAGCTGCAGCATTACGTGTGTGTGTGTGAGAGAGAGAGAGTGAAACAATTGCTAAAGGATATCACAGGCAGGATACCCACTTAAGTTTTACGATTATGTTACCATTCAAATAGAAACGCACAATTTGTCACACAGTTATCTCGGTCTTGACTTGACTTGCTACCGGAATAACGGACTCAATAACAACATGCCACCACTCCCACAGCACCCCCACCTTCCCGCACCACTCCTCGTCGGTGGCATTAGCAATATAAACTGAAGAAATTGTCGACCAGCTCACAGCACACAGCTCACAGTTCATTCACAGTCAATAATAAAAATGTGCAAATCTCGACAGACTTGCGCCAAATATTGAGTTACCGTTGCCACACTCACAAAAAAAGCCCACTGAATTTAAGAAAATCGCCTTTTCTTATTTGTAGAAATAATTCTTAAATATAAGAAAAAACATATACTGAAAATTAGAAAGGCTTGGCCTAAATCAACAGTTCCAAAAGGAGTATATTATTTTCAATTGTTAAGAAATGCCTTTCTAAAAATAAAGAAAAGCAAAACATAATTATACATAACATAATCAATTCTAAAATCTAGAAACAAGTAAAGAAATTTACTGGCTCAGCTTTTATATTTTAGTTTAGCTGTCGTCTGCAGAATTATTTCAAATTAGATTATATTAATTTATAAACTATGTAAAAATGTTTTTGTATATTTCAAATCTTGAAATATTCATATTTATTAATACAAAATAAAAGCAACAAAAGTGCTAATTTTAAAGATCTTTCGTAAATATATAAAAAAAAGACAAACTGCCAATAAAATATATTTATTCTTAATTTTTACAAAATGTACTCCTAAAGTAGGCAAATAATAGTAACATATTTTCTGAATAATAAAAGGTGAGTTCGACTCAGTTTTGTGTTGAGTGTAGCAAATATTGAGTTCACATTGTTGCCAGGCAGAGTCAGAGTCAGAGTCTCTGAGTCTCTGAGTCTCCGAGTCTACGAGTCTCTGAGTCTACGAGTCTCCGAGTCTCATTCTCCATCTCATCGTTGTCAATCTATCAATACCATCAATCATGCGTAGTTGATTTGTGCACAGGCCAAACAGAGAGCGTCTAACTAGTTAGTTTATAACTCAAAGGTAAATGCTGCTTAGGTCAATTGAGAACAGCATCCGATGACGACGACGACGACGACGACGACGACCCTTGCATGAGAATGATGTTTGGTTAGGCTGCCTGGCTGACCCAGCAGCGGATGTCTACAGCTCCATCACTAAGCTACTCACTGCTCTAAATAACTGGTCTATTGGTACACGATTCCAACCCCATGCCACATGCCGCATGCCACGTGCCCCATGCCCCAAATGCCATTTGTTCGCTGAACTTGTTGTGCGTGCGAGCGGCGAAGCGTGCCAGGCTTTCCAGCTGAGTGATGAAAGCATTTAAGCATCCGCAGCAGCAGCAGCAGCAGCTGAACCTACAAACCCCCACCTCCCATCCTCCCATCCCCCATCCCCCATCCCATAATCCTCCATCCCCCAATCTAAACCCCCATTTTCATCGTGTCGTCAAAGCAGCACTTTCGTGGCACGCGGCTCGCTGGCAATGGCAGTTGTGGCATGCCACAACCCCGCGCATTGCCTGCGCTTGTTGTGAACATGCCGCGTACACTGGCCCAAAAAAAATTGTAGCTTCCAAATTCAATTTGGTTAAGTCTATTAATTTTGGAATTATGTTTGTGCTTTCATAAATATTTGCGTACATAGAAGACTCAAATTTTAGCAAATACACAGAGAGAAATTGTTGGGTTTTTATATACACACTCGAAGAAAACTTTACAATTTTGAAAAGATTTTGTTCGTTTGTTACGAATTGCTGGAGATATCTGCCCCTCTTCCATCACAAATATGTATATATATATATATATATATATATATATATATATATATATATATATTCTTGATCAGCATCAGCTAAGGCGATATTAATAAATATACATTTTATTCTAAATCATGGAGATCAATCTACTATATCCTATAACTGTCGATATTGTTATTATGTTCTTAATATCTGATAAAGAAACTTGCAGGATCAGACAATTAAATAATAATATCGACGCCTTTTTACAAGGATACGTAATCATTGGCGTATTTTAGATAGATGTCCTTCTAAACTAGATTTTAAGAGAGTCAAAGACCCAGTTTAGTGTTCTTTAATAAAATATTATTATATTATAAATATATAATAATTCCTAATGTTCTTAGACATTATGCATAATACTTATAAATAAAATAGAATAAAATATTTTATAGTTTTTTTATATGCCACACATTGACTACTAGAAACAACTGCCAGTGTATTTAAAAGCTAACATTGTCAATGGCAACTGGCAACTGGCGACGGGGCGAGTGAAAACCTTTAACCAGCGTCAGAGTCAGAGACAGAGCCAGAGTCAGAGACAGCCGACAATGACATGGAGACACGTCGCTTCAGTCAGACGCCTGTTGATGCCACAGCTTACTGCCTCTAGTTGCCTTGTTGCCTCATTGCCTCGTTGGCTGGTTGCCTGCTGGCTTTTTCGATGTTCCTGCTTTTGTCAGTTGCACCTCAGGCATTGGTCATATACACACACACACACACACACACACATAAGTCTCAGCAAGCACCCACTATGACTATTTATAGACTGACATTGTGTGTCCATGTTAGCATGCAAAATGTAGCAAATAAAAAGTTACACTTGTCAAAAAAAAAAGTGATAGATTTTGACAGACTTTTCACGTCATGGTTGGCTCAACTTATTATTGAGAAAATATATAACTTAAAAGAAGGAATTTTCTTTTCTTAACTCCAATGTACATTTTTTTTATTTATTTACTTTTACATATACTTTAAGATTTTAATTTTTTTTAAATTCATTCAGTTTTATTTTACACGAATGAATTTTTTTTAAAAATTTGCTTGCCAATTTATACTTTTCTAAAATGAATAATTAATTAATAGAAAATAATTAAACACAATTCTTTTTATTGCAAGCTTTTCTAACTTTAACATAATTGTTGTTTTAAATTTAAAACTATTTCTAAAAATATAAAAAATAAATAAAAATAAATAAAATAAATAAATAAGTTAAATAATAAAGTTATGATAGTAATTTTTTTTTTGCGGAGTGTATGCGTTAACCCTGTTCCCTGCCAGCAGCATGTCCTGCAAAACTGACTCTGACTCTGACACTGACTCTGGTTAGGATTTCACAGCATGCACAGCAAATATGCCATAAGCAACATGTATGCATCTATAGATATATAGGTATATATATATATATGGGTGTATGTGTGTGTTTTTGTTATGCAAACAATTTGCCTGTTTATATGAGTATTATTTTAGAATTTGTTTATGGCTTAATAACATCTATTTCGGTATGCATTCATTTATTTATTTATTATTGGACATTTATGCTTGGACAAAACTAATTGGCTTAAATACACGCTCAGCACGTGGCAATTGCTCGCTAAGTGGATTATCTTTGAATATTTTTCATGACTTGCTTTCTTCTTCTTATTTTTCCATCTTTTTTTTTTGTTGTTGTTGTTTGACTGTCGCCTTATTTGGACTTTATTTGTTTTTTCTTGCTTATGTTAATGTTGGCGCTAACGATGCTGCCACTCAGACCCCCCCCCCCCCCCCCATCACCCGTTTCCGCTTCCCCATTTGAGGCATCCTTCGCGGACCTTGTCCTGACTTCTTGCCTTCCATTGAGTTTATTTTTAAATTATGTCGCTTGCCAAGAAACCAATTTTTTTCGGCTTCAATGATTGGGAAAGCGTCAATGACTTTTACAAATGCCTTTAAGCATGACCTCGTCTTTGCCACCAGGGGGCTTACCACACTCACACACACACACATATATATATATATATATATATATATGTATGTGTATATATATATTTCATTTAAATATGTGTGACATGTCATCGTTAAAAGGTCAAGCGACTTGCTGTTTTCAAAAATATTTTGGCGCAGCTTGAAATTTTCCGCATTTCATTTTTATTTGACGGTTTGAAGGTTGCCTGTCGCATAGGTTATCACAACCTCAACGGCAACTCGAATCCCCAGACAGCCCATATGCCACGCCCCCAAGTGACACGCTTAACCGCGTCGGCAGCTTTAAGCCATTTGAGCAAAAATACTTTACATATTTTGTCTTTTTGCATTTATTTTTTTTTGGCATAGCTGTAGTCGAATCTCAAGTTACTCTTAGGTCCTTTGTAGTTTGTAACAGTGTTGGAAAAGAGTGTTTAATAATTATTATAAATTGTCATTTAAAAGTATAATTTTTGGTTATTTTTCTTTATCTTTTGTTATTTTTCTTGATCTTAGTGAATAAACTTCAGTTATCAAAACGTAGTTTCTGCAAAAAAAAAAGATGGTTTTGATTAAAGATGCCAAACCGAATAGTAATTCGGATCCAGTTCCGCTACCAATTGATGCGGTTTGGCATATTCCGTTATTTTGACTAATTATACCAATTCTTGTAACTGATTAATAAAAAAAATGCTGAATTTTGCTTCTGTTTCTGGTTTTGTTTTTATTTCAATCGATAAAGTTGGACTTCCGGTTCCGGTTGCACAGCCAGGTTTAATGTGAAAGTCTCCCTTCTGAATACAACTCAACTATACTGAAATTTTAGCCAACGTAGCCATTAAAAATGCATATCCAATGTTAAATAATAAATAAATAAACATTTCTATGATTTTCCTTTTCTCTCTTTAACTTTGAAAGTAGTTTTTTGTTCGGTTAAGGGTATTTAGAAGTAGGGTATACTGTTTCGAGAAAGGAGCTGGGCGTATTCACATTTTCACATGGCATAATATGTAAATTATATTATTTTAGCGGCGCGTGGCCCAAATTGTGTTGAAAATGCAAAAAAATGTGAAAGAAAAAACGAAATCGAGATTAAAAAACAACATGAAGGAAGACAGCAGACATAAAAGGGATATAAAAATAATAATAATAAAAAAAATGAAACCAGTTACAACAAAATGCCAAAAAAAAAAACTAACACACACAACACAAATCAATAAAAACCACGTTTATTATGTGTGACAGACACAGTCTAGTCCACACACATAGGTTAAGTGTCGACTCATTGCACAAATGGGGCTCATCATTGGTGCTGGGGGGACACTTTCAAGCGAGAATGCAAAAGATCCTTGAACTTTAGCTAAATGTCAAAATGAAGTTCCCTCAACTCAGAGATGCAGAGACGTGGCTGGGGCAGGGGCAGGGGCAGGGGGAGGACTAGTACACGTGTCAGCTGCAGATATATTTGTACTTTTATACCCTTACCCCGACCACCACACCCCCACCCCCCTGCAAACAATGCCCCAGCGTCTAATTGCGTTATCTTGGCCAACATTGAGTGGCAGGCAATAAAAACTTGAGCGACACTTGGCCAAGCCCACTTTTTGGCTTGCTTGAATCAGTTTTATGCAAATAATTTAATTAAGATTTTATTAAAGCAAGACACATCTTGAGGCAACAACAGCTCAGGTGTTGTATGCATCACAAAAAAAAAATTTAAATTGGATTTCAATTTATTTACATTCGTAGTATTTAAAGCAGATGCGCTTGTAAATGAAATTGCATAAATACAAGCAAATAAACAGATAAACTACACACACAAATACACTCACACACACACACACACAGGCGCACACACATCGACATATTAATAAATGCATCTGGGCAAGAGTTCAGTTGGAATCAATAGATGACTGCAAATTTGCGATAATGTTTAGTAAACAGTAAACAAATCGCCAGAGCAACAAACACAGTAGATATATATAAACACACTCACACACACACACACACATATACACATATATATATATCTATATAGATATAAAAAAAAAAATGACAGACAGTTAGTTGCTCATAAATCGATAGGCATTATGTGCGCTAATAAAAGTTTAAGACGCACAGAGAGAAAAATTACTAATCCAATTGCTGGTTGCATATTCATTTTTGAAGATTACGCATACGCCGCGTATGCTGATTAAGTTCTATATATATCTCTCTCTCTCTCTCTCTTTTGATGCCATAAAATTATGCTCTATCATTTACATAATTGCCAATTGGATCATATTCTTTGCAACTGTTTCTTCTTTGATCTACCGAATTTTTGTTGGGAAATTGTTTAATTGAAATCGGTTTGTGTTTTCTTAATTACTTTTGGTATGTCGAAAATATTTTTAATTAGGCTTGGCATAAATATACACTATGGTTTTTATGGTTGTTGTTATATTTTATTCACATCATCAAAAATATACACTATGGTTTTATTTTTCTTCGATTTCATCACACTAATTAAAATGTAATAAAATTTGGAAAGTGTGTTTTAAATAAACTCTAAAAAGCAATTTGAATGGCAAGATTATGTAGAATTTTAGTTTTATGGCAGATATTTAAATTGTATATATGTCTATATATGAAACAGAGTGCATATAAAATTCGACACGTTCTTTGCGAAACACTTTAAATTGACATTATTAAATTAGCTTTTATTATCTGCTTAGCGCCGTCAGTGTTAACCCTTCGTAACTAAATTTTATCTTTAGTCTGGCATATAATTTAGTGGGCGTGGCTGTGTGTGTCTACTTGTGTGTGTGCTTGTCGCTAATGACTTCAAGGTTAGCTACCAGAAAGAACGAAAAAAAGGCAGCTAAAAACGCTGAGCAAATTTCACGACAGTGAATGTAATAAATAATGAATTGTAAGAGTTTAAGCGAGCAATGAGCAATGAGCAAAACAGCCAGCACATGTGTGTGTGTGTATATACATAAAATCCGCATAGAAACGCACAACAACACACACACACACACACATTTGTGTTCACTAAATGTGAACATGTGCAGGATCCATATAAGTTTGCGTGTCGCGGCATCATTGACAACCGAAAAGGAACTACACTGACAAAAACACAACATGATAAATAAGTGATTGATGATGGGGGAAACTAAGAGCCTCCTTTTCTTAGAAAACATTATCAATTTAGCTAACTTCGAGTGGGTTCTTTTTGGTATGAACAAAGCTTCTAAAAATGTAAAGAATAATTTTGTATTTTGTGTCCACTTCTGCTCCTATGAAATGTGTTTTTTTTTATTCAATTAAGAACTAATTTAAATAAAAAGACAAGTAGATCCAAATTATAATTTTGCTGGCCAGAGAACCTGCTGACATATAAAATTCCTTATAAAACCTAAAAAAAAATCTGTTGAAGATTCTTTGTTCAAATATGAGAATCATAATAACACTTATAACTGATGAGTTTGGTGTGGATATCTTGTGAAATAAAAACAATATAAAACTATATATAAAGCTGATCCGATTCGGCTGCCTTCGGTACTCCTTTAATTATAATACAAATTACTATAAATAAATGTATAAATTGCACTTTAGTTTCGAATATACTTTTAACACTTTTCGATGAGTTTTTAGTCTTAGCGAACTTATTTAAAATAAAAAGTACAAATTAAGTAGGCTTTAGAGATCTTACACTTACGATTATTATTTTCAAAATATGAAAAGCAATTTAATTTTTAAGTTCTTTATTAAATTTCTATAGTTGTGCTGGGCTCAGATTTTTGTAAGTGTAGTTGGGAATAGTCCCAAATTGTGTTGCCCGCACGCACATAACTCGTACCACTGCCTCAAGTTTTGCTTACTGTGAAGGGTGCGTGTTGTGTGTGTGTATGTGTGCTGTGTGTGTGCTGTGTGTACTTTCAGAGTGTGAGTGTGGCAAATTGAAGAATCTTTCCGCTTTGTTCTTTGGCCTAAACTTTATTTTGATGGAATCTAAGCTGGTTTGTCGACACTCGCTGCTCGAGTGATAGAATTGACGCCGCTCGAGTATTCAACTTAAAAGTAAGTTGGGTTTTGGGGTCAGAGCTGCCCAGCTGCTTATTGTACTTGCAAATTGACATAATGTACTCAGGCAGCTTCAGCTACAGCCGCAGCTTCAGCTTCAGGCAGGTGTTGGAAGGATTTTCAGCATTATGTAAACATTGAAACTTTTCACTGTGTTCCATAGCACACCCTAAGTCGACATTTAAAGTTTACTCAACGACTTAACTTGTCTTTTTGGCCAAAAACTGCTTAACTCCAATGGCAACCAAATTCCCTAACCCAAAGTGCCCCCTGCCAAAAGTTCGTGTCGAAAGCAACTTTACCGTTGACTGCTCAATATTCATGTTTTTAATATGCAAATCAAAATTTTGTAGGCCGAGGCAAGTTGCGCATTCTGCCAGCAACTTTTAGTTTAGGCATCTCGAGTGAATTGCTGAGTGCCTCGCAATCCACAATCCGCAATCCGCAATCCACAATCCGCAAACCGAAATCCTCAATTCACAATTCACAACTTATTAATGTTTGATCAAGTGTGCGTCTTATCAAATTGAAACTACACTGGGCCCCTTGTCTGAGTTCTTGTTGTTTTTAAGTTTGTTAAGCCTCTTGCCCCATTCTTCTGAGTTGTTATTGTTATGGTCGGAAACTTTATGTTTACTCACATTTGTTAGTCCTTTAATTCCACAGACCCAAATTTTGAGCATTGCTGAGTTTTTGCATAACAGTTTGTGGAATATTGGTAAGTTTTACAGACGCCCAGAAAGTGTGGCTAATTATTTATTAATTAGTATTCATTATAAAATTTTAATCGTTTTATTTGCATATCATTTTACTGATTGAAATTTCCAATTCAATAGTTGAGAAATTGTACAAACAAGATGGAAACATGCTTAATTATTTAATATTTAGCTCACAATTTTAAAGCAATCGTTTTTTATGCTTGCCAAAGCGGAACCGGAACGGCAAATGAATCAATTTAAATTCAGAATCGGAAACGGAAGCGCAATTAAACATACTTTGAAGAACCAGTTACAGTAACCGATATTATTATATAAGTCCATAAAGTAACATAATTAAATAATTAAATATTGATTATGACATAAAATGCAGCAATCAAAATTGATACTGTTATTGTTATATATAATATATCATATCGGTGGTTAACTGTAGATAATTTGCTGTAGATAATTTGTAAAACTTTTTAGTTTTCTATGTTATTAGTAGTAACAAAATATATTAACTTTTGTTAGCAATATAATTAAATAAGTATAGTAAAATGTTCTTTTCTATATTATATATATATATATATATATATATATATATAAACTAAAACATAATCAGACGGAATAAATCTACTCTGCCCAACTCCCTTGTTATTATTATTATTATTTTGCTTTGACAACATTGCCTATGCTTAACATGTAAAAACAATTTACAATGTTGGTTGGTTGGTTTATTTGTTTTTTTTTTTTGTTACTTATCGTATTTGGGGCCGCTCTTGATAAGCCCAAATTGACATGGAAAAAAAGAAGAGTTGGTGCTTATCAAATTGAATACTTTATCTAAACTCGACCTTTTATTTTAGTACAACTCGATTGCAAACAACAGTTGAGGGCACAAAATGCCACAAGTTCAATGGATATAAATTGATTTTCAAGCACCACTAAATAAGTTAAGTGTTATCCCTCCCCTCCCCCACTCTGCACCCCCACAGACTGCTGCCCATGATTAAGTGATGGCTTTGCTGTCAAAACTGAAAATTTTGATGAATGAAGACCCGCTGCGCTCACAAATACACACACAATACACACACACATTGTATTTGTGCCGCATTCAACATCCGCTTAAAGTGATTACTCGTTAAAATAACAACAACATTCCTAACACCCACACACACACACACACACAGACACACTCGCATTTAGGTGCTAATTCGACTGAATTTTAATTGCTTTGATTACACATTCCCAGAGAGGGCAGTTGGGGGGGGGGGGGGGGGTGGTGTGGGTGTCTACGCAGGTGTCGATGGTTCGCCCCATTCAACCCACCAGATCAGACCACCCCAAAACCACCCACCCCTTAATCAGAATTGAACGCCTTCTTATCGCCCAAAAACAGGCTGAATATGTTTTTTGCTGGTCCCCGCCCCAAAGCCAAAAATCCC
The DNA here is from genome assembly GCA_035043505.1 of Drosophila setosimentum. Taxonomy (NCBI): domain Eukaryota; kingdom Metazoa; phylum Arthropoda; class Insecta; order Diptera; family Drosophilidae; genus Drosophila; species Drosophila setosimentum. The sequence goes on from JAWNMY010000007.1 coordinate 21,400,467, forward strand.
CCACCCAATTTATATACGCCTTAATCACCTATTCATCTTATTTTGATTCTTGTTTTTTTAAGCAATTTAAATTTGTTATGAGCTGTAAAATTTCTCAATTTTGATGAATTTATATCAAAAACAAGAAGAACAACAAGAAAATGTGAAAAGAAAAAAAATCAACAACATTTGCTCATTTATATATATATAAAAAGTATATGCAAATGCAATTTACTCGCCAGATGCACAGATACATATATATATATATAACTTGTGTATATATCTATGAGAAACATTTTTAGCTTTTTAGCCGTTTTTAAAATGTAATTAACGTGGCTATTTTGGACTGAGAGCAGTCTGTGTCAGCTACGCAAACTGCTGGCCTAATGACTATAATAAAGTTTTTAATTCCTTTTTATTTGTGAAACAAACAAACAAATACACTTATACGACAATTTAATGGTGCTTAAATTATGTAGCATGTTTTTTTTTTTTAAATTAGAAAAATTAACTAGCGGAAGATTTTTTTCAATGTTTTTAATGGGCTTGCCTGAAAATCAGGATAAGCTTAATGGCATAAGGCTAATGATAAAGTTAATGAAAGATTTCAACAAGAAGATACCCTAAAGTCTTTACCTATCAAATGATCGACTAGTTGATACCCTGTATCTAAGTAAATACATATAAAATGTGTAATTCATTTGATAAATGTGAGGATACTCATTGTATTATTTTGTTGTTATAATCAATATTATATTATAGTTTTTATTATTTGATTAATTGTAATTTGATAAATATGAATTTTCTTTCTTCGAGCTTGATCAGCTTTTACAGATGATCGATTTGATCCAATTAGAAACATTTATATTTCAAATTTATGATTCTATTGCTATCTCTGAGAACTTGTGTTGATCAATATATATATATCCAATATATATATATATTATATAACTATTTCATATTTCAAAGAATCCTTTTCAAATTCAAGAAAAATCAAGTTTTTCATTTCCCCATTTCATACATTTATTTCGTTATTATCGAAAACATTTCTAATAAAAACAAGTAAAGATGCCTTTCCAAAATTAATAAATCAGAATGAAATTTATTTCTTAATTCAATTTCAATTAGCTAATTGGCTTGGCAGCAGAAGTGCCACAAACATCTGTGAATTGAATAAATGTTTTTAGCATTAGCTTAAATATTTATCAGCAAAGATTATCAAAGGATTTATGATTGCTATTTTATGTCGCTTATGAATAGGAAATTTGCATTTGCCAAGCCATTAAAAATGTATAATTGCAATATAATGGGGCAGGCGACGAATAACTACAAATTGTTGTGTGTGTGTGGCAGGGCAAAAAGGCAACAAATAAAAGTTGTCGGCGGTTAATTTGAAAAGTTGATGGCTCAAAAGTTGCGGCAGCTGCTGCAAATGTAAAATTCATAACTGAAAACTTTTCACAACTCTGATTTTCATATACATCATTTAACCATTGCAGGGAGAAAGCCAAACCAAAGAAAACTGACAAAACTGAGAACTGAGCAAAGCGTAGAGAAACTGAGAGAAAAATGTCAGCAACCTTAGTACAAAATAACAACAACAACAACAAGTTTAACAAGAAAACGAAACTGAGCAGCAACTTGGAGCAGCAGCAGCAGCAGTTGAATACGACGAGGATCAAAGGATCAAGGAAACAAGGCGTTGCAAGCATACCGCTGATGCTGCAATACGATATCGATAACACGCTGAATGCGCTCAAGGAGCAAACGCAGCGAAACGCATCGTTAAATGCCGATAACAATAATCTGAACAAGGATCGAGACAACAATCTGAAGATGCCGGCTCAAAGCGTAAACCAAACCAACGGTGAGAGCAGTCCCAGTCCCAGTCTCGAACTGGAAGTGGAAGTGGAAAATATTGTCAATGGCAAGTCGTGTTTGAGTGTCACAAGCAACAACACCTTTATGCCGCCCACGCCACCAGCCACGCCCAATTTACAGAATACGGCACAGAAACGTTGGCGCATCTTGGCCAAAGTGTTGCGCAAGGACTCCGAGGAGACGGTCAGCTCCTCCAGCGATGAGTTTAGCGAGGAGCAAACCGCTTCGGTGCGACGCTTCAAAAGCTTCGACCTGCTGCGCCAGGATAGCTTCGAGGATCACGTGAGCCTCAAGTGTCTGGGCAAAACGGAGAACTGGTACAAATATCGCATGCAGCTGCACAACGACATCGAATACTCCGTCAACATTCATCACATGGAGCGACAGCTGACCGCCAACGATCTAATGGGTATGTAAACTGCCCCCCCCATCTTTCTGCCTTGAATTTCTCTTCTTTTTTTTACTGGAATATCCCAAATTATTATGGGAAAACTATGGTAAAAAAATGTATTGCTTTTTACGAAAAAAAAACATTTAACATTAAGTGCAGTTATAATTACAGTTTTATTGTAGAGATCAAATATTAAATTTAAATATTGGTTAAGATTTGACAAAGTTACAATTTGAACATAGAAATCGAGACAGAATCGTCTTTCCAACATTCCATGTGATATTATTCAATAGGCCAAATCATGATCAAAAAGTAATTACTTTATCAAATTAAACATCTCTTGACCATGTTATTGCTGTGGGCCCTAAAATGCTTTCCTTGACCCAATATTTTAACACAGAAATTGAGCCAGATTCGCTATTTAAACTTTGAGTGTTGTATTATTTATAGATGTGAAAAATTCTGATAGTTTTTGACAAAGTTATGTTAAGATAGACAAATTCCTACTTGTTTCTTTTAGGACTATAATCTTACCATGAAAATCTAACCAGAATTTCATTTTTAAGCTTTGAAGATAGTATTTATCTAGAAAATCGGATTCGAAATACGATCTGTCTGTAGAAGTACTTTTGAGTGTATAATTTTCAAAATAGAAATGAAGCTATAAATGCGTTTCTAACTTTAAATGTATTATTAAGTTAGCCATTATTAAGTATGGCTATAAATATAGTTAATGTAGTTTTTTTTTATTATTAGGTTTAGTTTTTACAAAGTTATCTGATCGATAATTGATATCGTATTCTGACATTTATCGATAGATCTAGATATAAATACTTAATTTAAATTGGAAATTTCTTGCAGGTTTCAATAACACGGGAAATATTTGTGTTTGGCCCTCGGAGGAGGCACTTACCGCCTTGGTATTATCCGAACTGGCCGCGTATCGTGGCAAATGGATATTGGAGCTGGGCGGTGGCTTCACCTCGCTGGCTGGACTGATGTTGGCCAAGTATGCGAAACCGTATGCGGTGCATCTGACGGATGGGAATGAGGTGAGCGTGGAGAATGTGCGCAAAACGGTTTGCCTCAACGAGCTGAGTTGCTACACGAAGTGCTCCGTGCTGAAGTGGCAGGAGTGCTCGGCTCGCGCTCAGGCGGAGCAGTTCAAGTTCGAGTACATCTTGTGTGCGGATTGTCTGTTCTTCGATGAGGCGCGAATGGCGCTGGTCGATACCATCTGGTATTATTTGGCGCCGCTGGGTGTGGCACTAATCATGGCGCCCCGTCGCGGTCGCACTCTGAATGTGTTCCGGGATGAGTGTGTGGCGCGTGGCTTTTGTGTGGAGCTTGCCACACGCTACAATGAGACCATCTGGCAACGCCATCTGCAGCTCAAGGCCGACTCGTCCCTCTACGACGAGGATCTGCACTATCCTCTCCTGTTGCGCCTCTGCAAGCCCCTCAGCTAGATGGTTCAGTCAATCTTCTTCTCTAGTTTCAATTGAAGTCCTTTTTAGTTCATAGCAACAAAACAAATTCCACTTTACACCTAATCAAATACCTTAATTTAAACAAAAAACAAAAAACAAAAAACACGAACAAAAGTGGCCCAATTAGAAATGTGGGCTCAATTAAAATTATTCCTCCCACAATCCAAACAAAAAAAAGAAAAATACATAAATACAAATAGTTATCTAAGAAAAATTATAGCAAAATTTTTGGTTCCCAAAAAAAAACAATAGTTTTAATTAACTATTCAACTAGTCGTAAATAAAAATAAAAAACTGTTAAGTGTTTTAAAAAATTGTAAAAAAAAAATATGGGAATAATAAAATAGCTAACTGAAATGCAATTGTAAACCTCGAGTTCAATTTGCTGAAATATCTCTTAGTCAAAAATATAGAAATTAGCACCTGAAGTCAAAAATATCTAAAATGGTTTATAATATATATATATCTATATCGTTAAGAACCAACCAATTTAAACTAAGTCAATTTAAAAGCTAAAAACCAAAAAAATTCCTTTGATATGTAAATTTTTTGGATTTGCGTTATTGATTCCACACGTTATGTAACCTAACACACAAATACTCCATTTTATAGTTATATCATACACACAACATGCAACACACACACACACAAGTTCACACACACACACACAAGTATTATTTAAATCTGTAGCATAATTTTAGGCGAGACAAAAAAAAACAATTTAAAAGAAGAAAAGAAGAAAAACACAACCACAAATTCCCTTAAACTAAAAGATACAATTACAAATTATAAATATATATATATATATATAAAGATATATATAAATATATAGTTATAAAGATAAAAATTAAAATAGTAAACGTTGCCAGCGCTCGACCAATTAATGAATAGTTCAATAAATTTAGTTGATGTAATTATAGAGCATGTGTTAATCGTTATATGATGAATGTGAATGATCATAATGATGATGACAACAATGATGATAAGGATGATGATGATGATGAGCTAAATACAAATACAGTATCAAATGCCACACACAAAAATGTACTCTTTATTTCTTCCGCCTTCTCTCTCTAATCATTAACGGACAGGATGTGGGCCAGTAAGTATGCCCAACCCCTTCTTGAGTCCTTTGTGCCAGTGCACAAAATGATGTCAATGATAATTATCGGCGGCGAGTCGTTTATTAGCGATTTTTATAGCGCCTCTCGCGTGGTAATTACTTTAATTGTGCCACTGCCACTGCCACTGCCACTGTGACAGGACATTGCTCAGCACCAGAACCAGGACAACCAGAGGGGGAGGGGATCAGGACGTGGTGTTTAGATATAGAACGACGTCAGCATTTCGGTTGCGTTCCGTGTTATTTGAGCTTCTGGCAAAGCATTTGTTTGGTTTTTTTTGGTTTATTACTTTGCCTAACTGCCAGTTTGATAGACTAACCGAGTATAATTGAGGTTTGAGTGTACTTTACTTATTATTGATTGGGTATACCCTATAACATATATGATTCATAATGAGCACTATTCTTACTCGTATCTAACTTGATAAAACTAGACAAAGCATTTTTCATTCCAACGATTTATTCTACTGAAAAATAATAAATAAATGAAATTATGAAAGAAAATTATAATATTATATAAGAACTGGATTGACTCTTTGTCCGATTATTAGTATAGATATTCTTTAGTAGAACTATGATTATTATATTCAACAGGTTCTATCGATTTAGTGGTTTCAATATATTTATAAGATTTAGAACATGAATAAACGTATATCCTTATATATCTCTTAATGATAGTCTTCTGTGGAGATCCTAAATAATCAATGGAAGACCAAGAGACTAACTATCTATTTGGTGCTAGGACAAACAGGCATTCTGGTAAATAAAATTCACCGACGTTTTTCCAAGAAAATTACCTCTTCAAAACCTAAAAATTGTAGAAGATACCTTGTGAATACTTTGCTTGAAGAGTGAATAGACTGGAATAACCAATCTGGTAGATAGGTCGGAAATAAACAGACTCAGCTAGGAGCCCTCATCATCAACTTTATAGAATTGAAAAAGAAGTCTGAGACCAAAAGCAATCAAAGTATATCAGAAAATATTGCTTACTTATCAGTCAGTTACATTTATTTTATTTCAGGTTCTATTTTATTAAAGATTAAGATTTTATTGATTTATTTTTCGATGTACAAAGAAGTAAACAAATGCTCAAATGCAATACACAAACTCCAGCAATAAGCATAATAAGAAATATAACTAATAAGTTTTTGCGGTTCAAAATAAACGAAACATAAATATACCATCAAATGTACTACAGGGTATTTGAACAGTCACCATCCATCAAAAATTGTGCTGGATTTGTTTGCATTGTATTTTGGGTATCAGCTAAAAAATCAAAAATAAAAATAAATCTGATAAGCGCAAATTACAAAGCAAACTCAAACAAAATGCACGCACACAAATACACACACACAATCACACACACACGCTATGGGTGGGTGAGTGTGAGAGTGTGCGTCATTAACGAGGTCATTGGTAAGTAAGCTTGTTTGATGTGCTCGAGACATGTAATCCTGTCTGGGGAGCACAAAGTCAAACAATCGACAGCAGTTGCCTAGTATCTGGAGGCGAGTGTGTGTGTGTGTGTGTGTGTGTGTGTGTGTGTGTGTAGGGATGGTGGCGTGTGGGCTGAGTGAAGAGTGGAGTGGTGGCTGTAGTAAGTTCTGGCAAGCACTGCGTATACGCGACATTTTGTTGGACACGTGGAAGCCATGTCAGTTTTCGTCCAGCTGGGTTTCTGCCTGCTAATGACATGCATGACTGCTATGCAAATCAGGATACTTGGCGACGACCACTCAATTATACGCCACACATGCGCAACCCATCAACACACACACACACACACACCAGTGCACACACACACACTTGAATGCATAATGTACACTGAGAAAACCAAGGAAACTTGTCAAATTAAATTATATTTTGCTTTCTGATCTGCAGCAAAAGTTACGAATGGATTCCGAATTGTTTTCGATATTCGGATTATTAGTTTTTATTATTATTATATTATGTAAATTAAAAATTGCGTTTAAATTAATTGATTTTTAGAAAATGTTAATTTATTTATTTAGTAAAATGTCAGTTCCGGTTCCATTGCAACATTCTGCTTGTAAGTTATGAACTTAAGGTTTGAAGGGCAGTTTGTTTCTGTCTCTTCTAATTATAGAAATTTCATTAAATGGTTTTTCATTTATTTTTATATTAATTTTCATTACGTTTCTAATTCTTAACCGTCAAAGTTGCAACTTGTGCTCCATTTTTTGATCAAAGCAAGTTTTTTCTGTTACTAAAGAAGATTTAAGATTTTTGAATTTCAATCACTTTTGATAGCACAACTCTGTTCGGCTCTCTTCCTAGCCTGATGATGGAAAACAATCAATAAGAGTCAAACTCCAAAGTTGCAACATTTTTTTGTTGCTTTTTCTTTTCAGTGTTTGGCAACAACCACGAAAACAAAAAAATTGTTGCCTACTTTCAGGCACTTGGTAAAAACTCGCTCCAGGTTTTTTTTTTGGCGCTTTTCATTGTCTTTCAAGCCATTTCTGTGGGCCCAAAGAAGAGAGGCAAACAGGACTGGGTTGGGTTGGGTTGGGATTGGGATTGTGATTGGGCTAAGGCTTGTGTTTGTGTGCTTGTGGGCGTGGCAAGTGATTTGGCAAACACATATCAATTTGCACATTGTTTGCCATTCTGCTTTGCCTTTGTGCCCCAGTGTGTGTGTATGTGAGTGTCTGTGTGTGTGTGTGTGTGTTTGTTTGTTACTTTGGTGTACGGCAATCCCATTGAGCCTCATGGGAAACTTGCCAAAGAGTTTCTTGGTGGCCAACAGGTGATCCATGTTCCATGCCCCGCTGGAGTGTTATTTTTAATCAAGAGTCTCTCGTTCAATTTTTAATTAGCGAAATTAGTCGAATGTATTCAACGAGCACTCGAAATGTTTTTGAACTCAAATTGCTTTTACCACCTTGGTCAGTGTTCTTTAATGTGGCTCTAAGGACCCACTAACGTCATACATTAAACAACGCAGGTGGCTCATTTCATAATGCTGGCCAACTTAGCCATGGCCTTGACATATCACAACAAAAAAAAGGAAATATTGGGCTTATACACACACACACACACACACACACACACACGTATAGTATGTGTATGTTAAGTATATAGCTGTCTCATTATCATATAAATAGTTGACATAATTCATTATTAAGTAGGAAATTACATTGCGTGTTTGTAAATTAACAGGTTCGGACTGGGAAAATAGGACAGAACAAAACGGAAATTTTGTGCTACGAAACGCAAAATGTTGGCGGCAAATCAAACAACAAAAAAGTAGAAATGTCTAGATCGAGATACAGATAAAGATAAACGCATTATAAGCATTCGAGCTTGAATTAAATGATTGGAAATAAGTATGGCAAAGTGAAGGAATAGAAAATAAATAAAATACAGAAACAAATCAAACTGTCGACATCTAACTTTCACTATAAATTAAAAAAAAAAACCAAAACCGAAAGATTTTTAATGTGAAATGCTTTCGATTTTAAATATATTTTGTAGGTGAAGATTAAAATAATACTTAAATTGAATGAATTTCGTTTGGATATATTGGTAAACAATATAATGAGGAGTATAACACGAAGCTAATTGCATAAATAATGTTCGAATATATTGTTAAATAAAAACGCTATTCATTAAAAATTAATTAAAATGGCTTTTGAAATGTGCATTTTACTAGGTTTATTTTATGATCAATCATTTATTTTATAATCAAGGTTTATTTTATAATCAAGCATTCTAATTATTTCCTATATTTTATAGGTACCCCACTCACTTTCCCCAAGACGCATATTTCCAAACATTTTATTTGCGTTGAATCTTCTTAATATCCAAGTCAAATATTTGTAATTAATTTATTCTTATTTATTGACCATTAATTAATTACAAGCTAAATCGTCGAAATACCTTCAGATACAGCTAAACTGTGATGCCAATTAAATTTTCTTTAATCACACTCAATATATATGTATTGGACAGATCAACACAATAGCATTAAAGGTGTACAAAGTCGAACAAATTGTTATTACGCAACTAACATTAAAAATTGTACACTTATTATTAATTTAAAGCAACAACAATCAATGCGGTAAAGTGACAAAACGCGTGCATTTTTTATTATTATTCGTTAGTTGGCAAAGTGAAATTGTTGATGTTGGCATATATATTTTTTTTCATCTTCATTTTAATTGATTTCGTTTTGGGGGAGTTTTTTCTGTGTGTGTGTGGAAGCAATACTCATGAATAATGCTCATGAATAATACTCTGAAAAGAAGCTTAAAAATCAGCAGCTAAATTTGGTCACTATAGAAAACTAATAACAATAATATTGCTGATTAAGCATTAATCAAAGCAGCGCTGCTAACAACAAAAGCGCTGGGAACCTAAACAATAGGCTTCTGCCAAAAACCAAAAACCCCAAAAAAAAATTAAAAAGGGAAAGCGTCGTTTTTGAGGTTTTCAGCTGCTTTGCGAAGATTTATTTGAGTTTGCCTTAATTATATAAAAAGGTTGGTTTTATTTCGTTTCGTTTTATTTGTTTTTCACTAATATGGATTTTTAATTTAGAGCTTGTAAAATATATAAAACACTCACACAGACACACACGCACACACATACACACACATAGAGTTTTCCAAAAGATAAGCGGCTGCTGATAAGCGGCCCCTGTTCCTGCTTAACATGTCTGGTATTGGGTCTGCGGCTAAACTTATTACAACAACAGCAACAACGGGAGCGACGAGAGCAGCCTAAAACCGAAAGCATATGCTAAACATATGGCAAATACGAAAGATAGCGGGAGAGAGAGAGAGAGAGAAAGAGCGATGGCGAGCTTTTGCGCTCTCACAAATAAAAGCTCTCTCAGCTTGTTGTCGCGGCCTTGGCATTGCTCTCCTCTGCCTTGCAAACAGCTGTTTTTGGCGTCGCTTCGTGCACAGTTCGTCGACGCTGCAACTGTCAGTAGTGCGACGACAGCAAACGCGTGCGGTTGTCGTTTCGAAAGCATAGCGCTTGCTTTTTTTATGTCGTTTTTTATTGCCCAAACACAAAAACAAAACGCGTAACATTAAAAAAAATATAAATATATATATATTTATATATATATATATATATATATATATATTTTGTGTCAAGTGACAAAATAGTGATATTTTACATAAATATAAAAATATATTAAATTATTTTAAAAATCAAGCCCAAAAAGTAATTAAGTACAAGGCGAAAAAAACCTACAAAAAAAAGCCAAGCGACAAGAAGTAATTTGTGCCACCCAATTGACACACATTTGATGCAAAAACAACAGCAGCAACCACGACAGCAAGAAGCACACGAAATTTCATAAATCAAGCGCAAATAATGTCAAACAAATCAATGGCAGTCAGCAGCAGTAGCAAAAATAGCTGCTGCTGTTGCTGCTGCCACATGTTGTTGTTGCTGCTGCTGATGTTGCTGCTGCCAGCAATGCCAAATGCTGCAACAGCAGCACGACGCGCCCGAATAACAGCCAGCCACAACAGCAACAACAACAGCAACAACAATGCAACGCTGACAGAGTCCGCAGCTAAATTGAAAACATCTGCAGACGGCGGCGGCGGCGGCGGCAACAACAACAATACACCAGTCAACAAATATGGTAAGTCCTATAAAAACAAAGAAGAAGAAGAAGAAGGGGAGAAAGAAGCAAGAACAATGCCACTAGACACGCATACCCTTGCATCAAGTGAAATCTATCGATTCTTCCTACAGCATATAGTCAATTTTGAAGTCAGATATTTTGCAAATTTCATTAAAACAGCTTTAAAAGTTAGCTAGTTAAATGCATAATTTCCTTATCAACTTAACACCTATATCAACTTAATTCTTGCTAATCAGGCACATATATATATAGCTCCTCACACTTGGCGTCAAAATTAAAATACCCTTCTTCAAAGTCGCTGCAGCAAAAAAACTTGTCTCTAACATTTTGTGTTCTTTGTGCTGGCTGCCTAATTGCATTTGGTCACGATTTCTGATCTTGCAACGTGTGCATTTTTTATTTTGTTGTTTGTCTGTTGCTGTCTGCCCCCTAGGCAGACCTCGTTTGCAACAAGCAACAATATAAAGGGCTGCCCTTGGCAGCGAAATTGTTTCAGGCCGCGCGCTCAACAAAAAAAAAAACAGAAAAAAAGGGGGAATAACTCAAAAGACTTAGGCAACAAACTTGCGGCATTCGCTAATTTTAGCTAGTTTATGCCAATCAAACACATGCATTGCACTCATGCCGACATTTCCTGTGGCAGTGGCAGTGGCAGTGGCACTGGCAATAAGTGTCCGCCGCCCCAGAACCGCAAAACTGTGGCGGAAATTGCGGTAGCATTTTTTTCTTCCTTTTTTTTTTGTTTTTCTTTTTTCTTTTGGTTTTTTTTAATGATAGGTTTGGCTGAGAGCAAAAGTGTCATTAGGCCAGGCTAAAATGCCAGTGCTTATGGCCAACTAAGCCAACCATCAATACCACTGAATCGTACAATTTGCTAGTCTTTTAACCGAAAATAATGAATACTACAAGTAACCGACGACATAATACACTAACACTAATAACAACTGACAAACGGGCGGGAAAACACCGTTGTGATTGCAATACAGTCATCTTAAGATTGTGACTATGACTGGGGCGGTTGTGGGCATGGTGCATAGCTTGGTGTCTTGATTTATTATTGGTTACCACTACACAATCTACAAGTTTTATGGGCCTACACTCAAATCAAAATACGTGTCGAATCTTATCAAATCAATCAAAAACCATTATTTTTCTAGAGAATTATTCATGTTTTTATTTCCAATTAATATTTTATCCTCTTACTTAAAAATGATGTATTCAATAATTAGAACAATTTATTTTTCTGACCAACATAAATAATATATAGTTAGTAGACAGACCTGGTTTAAGTATTCCTCTTTCGGGTTTTCGATTCTGAGTGTGGCGTGTATTTTCAGAGTGTTGCTTCCAAAGTGTGTCAATTACATAAACAGGAAAACAGATACAATGGAAGAGGCTTTTGATCTGCCTTTGAAGATTGCCTCTAGGTTAAATATGTGATATATATATACAAAGACTTTAATGAGATCGTTTATCTCTTATCCGATCACTGAACGGTATTTTAAAGAAAAAAAAACTCAACAAATATATTCCAAGCTTAAATTCTCTAGCGTAATAAAAGAAATTAATTCACGGACAGATTAGTTTTCCCTTGAGGAATGAGAAAATGGTAGAAAACAATAAGTAAAAAACGTGCATTACATAACATGTTGTCACACGCTTTGCAACGCTAAGTGCAACGTCATGTTGCAGTCAACTGTCAGCTGACAACTGACAAAAGCAGCAGCACCAACAGCAACAGCAACAGACGCAGTAAAAGCCGCAGTGAAAATCGCTGTTTGGTAAAAGCAACAACTGAGTGAAAAAGAAAAAAAATCATTAATCAAGCGATTTATTGGCTGATGCTGCAACGCGTGCAACTGTTGCAAGTTGGCCAGTTTGTCATTCATCTCAAACATGCGGACAGTTTCTAATCAGTTGAAGTTGTCGATGAAGAAGACGTCGTCTGGCCGAACCTAATGTTGCCTGTTCTATTGGCAGATCTCTCAGATCTCTCAGAATGGTGCCAACTTCAATTTTCACTTTTTCATGTTCTTCATTTATTTAGTATTTTTTTTTTTTATTTCTCTCTTTGTGCGAAAATCGCCTAAATGCCGAATGCCGGCACGGAGGAGGCGGCCAGGCGAAGTTCCAAATTGGTGTCAATGATTTCAACATGGGAAAATGCAGCTAGCAAAGCAGCCAGCAAACAAACAACAAACAAACAGCAACAACAACAATAACAACAACATCAAAATAACCAAACAACATTTCAGCTGAAATTGCATTTCTAATTGCGCATTATGCAACGAGTGGAAATGAAGGGGAAAACGCACTTAACATGCCTCAAATGTCGCATGTGTCATTCTGTCGATTGATGCCAAATTTTAAGCATAGAAGTTTCTGTACTTTATGCATAAAATAACAAGAAAGTTTGACTATCTTACAGATTATATGCGCTTTTCCACAACTAACTTTCACTATAAGTTAAAAGCAAATCCGACAAATTGTTACTATGGGCGCTATATAATTTAGTTGCCAATATTTATTGAAATATATTTTTTTAAGAACTGGTGAATTTAATTAGGATAACTTGTTAAACCACAAAGTTTTTCTAGAGGTTATCTTGCAAATAAAAAGAGATCATCTCTCGCCAGACCAGCAACAAAAAGATGAATATATTTCAAATATTTATTATTCTGATCAGACATATATATATTCTTTATAATGTGTCGGAGATTGTCTTCTTCAATGCGTGAGAAACTTGCCGACAAAATTATTATTATAATTATTATTAGGCTTGGCATAGTTTTGTTGGAGTTTAGATTGATCTTGGTACATTCAAATTGGTAGGGAATTATCATGCATATGAACCAATAAATATAATATATTATAGTTAAATAGAACACAAATTATTTACACGAAATTGCATACAAAAAATGTAATGAATTCGATAAACAAAAGCCACCGTGTCTAAATATATATTCGTAGACTCTATATACATATATATTTAATAGGTAGGAGACATCTATTTTTATGTAAACTCGTTCAGATGTTTCTGTTTTATATATATATTTAATAGCTACATTTATTAATCATGTTCATTCTGAAAGAAATTTGCTTGCTAATTGAGCAAAAGTAGAAACTAAAGTTCAAAAAACTAAACAGTTTAGTGAATGATGATTATTCAGTGAACTGCAACTATCTGCAACAGAAACATTAGTTACACTTTAGTAATTACCTGCTGCTACTTCCTCGTTGAGCAACGTTTAAGCCACATTTTGTGGCAGCCAATAACTCAAAGCACTCCGCTCGCAAGCGGCGGTAAATCAGTTAGCTGAGCATGCTAATTCCCAGCACACTTCCAGCCAAATCCGCCATCACCTGTGACTGGTGTGTGTGTGTGTGTGGTGTGTGTGTGGTGTGTGGTGTGCAACAAACACGATCTTCTTTCCAGCTGGGTACGAGCAAGTATGCACCACTAAATGGTGGCAATGCCCACATAAGAAAAAATAAAGAAGAAAATAGACGACTTTAAAGTTTCTTTTTAGATTTGTCTTTTTGTTTTTGTTTTATATGGAAACAAGTTATTGGCTTTTAGCTGATTTGCATGCAAGAAGCGACTTTAAAGTTTGGTCAACAGTTGCAAGTTGCATCTGTTTTGTCGCATCCAGCAGCAGTTGACTAACCCCATTAATATATATATATATATATATATATGTATATATCTATTTCTTTTTATACTATTGTAAACCCCAAAAAAAATAAATAAAACAGAGATACGCGGCGTTGCTGGTGAACCAAATTACAAATCGGTGAATCTGACCTGGGAAGTTGAGTTCGTGACGTCGGCCCATGACACAGATACCAAGAGGAATACCAATACGAATAACATTTCGAATACCAATACGAATGCGAATACAAATACGAATACAAATACGCTTGTGGATGGCGTGACAAATATGAGCGACGATGTGGAACCACCCAAAGCATTTCAGATCTTCTACTGTGAAATCCAGAACTATGGAGCCCAACGGTGTCGCGTCAAGCTGGTGAATGCCACGGCTGCCGTTACCACCAACGAACTGCTGCCCACACCAGGCGATGATGATGATCATGTGGAGTAAGTGCCGCATTATAAAAAAAACACTCTTCACTTTCTACACTAAAAAAACAAAGCAGAAAACAACAATTGTTTTCAAATTGACTAGTTAAACAGCAATAACTTTTCATTCACAAACTTTTCTAACTTTACTTTACAATAACAAAACTAAGTTGTTTTATTTCTGCTTTGAAAATAACTTGCAGTTTTTTAACATTCATCTAAACGTATGAAAGTAAACGCATTTTGAACTTAGAAAACATTTTATATTATATGAAATATTTAAAAAGGTTTATGGCTTGGTTTTCACTTTCGAATTCTGAAATATTTTTCGGCAATGGCAAAATTAAAACTCGTTCTGAGTTTCGTAATATTTAAAAAAACAAATATAACTTACTTAAAGTCAAGAAATTTGAGTTATACATTTTATAGACACCAAAACTAATTTTTTATGAAAAAAAGCTACAAAAATATATCTTTAACTTGCTATAAGATTTGTTTCTAGAACAGCTAAAATGTGTAAAATAAAAACATTTAGAAAATTTCAATTATAAAATCATCGTAGAATTTTGTATTTTTCTTGTTTTATTTTGATTTAATTTTTCCTTTTTTATATTTCTTCAATACTTTGTTGAATATTTTTGTTGGAGTGTCTATTTTAGAGTACAATTTCGCTGACCTTTCTGCTCTCACATCTCTTGCAGCACTCAAGTGCAACATTTCGCTGCCGCCGTAGATAATCTGCGAATGGCGACCCGTTACAGCTTCCACATACGTCCCATGCCATCGCATCGACTGCGCAGCAGCAGCGCACGCTCCGACTTCCATGCGGAGGCGAACGAGATCGAAGGTGGCAGCGGTGGTGCAGCTGCAGCGGCTGCACATCTGCCTGGCCAGAGCATCGTTATACCCACCAAGGGCTGTAAGTAGTCGGTAGTCAGTAGTAAAAATAACCAAATTTGACTCCCTCACATGCCACATTCCTCCACATCGTTCAGTCACTGCTCATGCCACACAATGCTTGGCGCATGCCTCCGAAATTGAGGTGGAAACTGGTCCCTATTTTGGCGGGCTCATCGTTGTCGATGGCGGCGATTGTGGCATCAAGGGCAACGCCAACGACCCAACCGATAAATACACAATGAGAATCGATCACAAACAATGCGGCAGCATGGTCAAACCGGAGACGAACACAGTGGAGACTTTCATCACAGTCCAAGAGAATTTGGGCATTTTTACGCACAGCACGAGACGGTAAGAAAATCAACACGAAAACTTATTGTTCAAGATGGAAAACTATAGTGTCAAACAAGCAACTTTTCTGATTGTTATTCAAAGAACAGTTAATAAACTTCACTGATGTTTTTGAGCCATGTTTTTAGATTAAAGAAAAAATATATGGAATATATTTCATTTGTGAAAACTAAAAAGAGCCAAAAAAATGAATTAATTAATTTTTTCTTCTCTACAGCTTTTTAAAGTAGAATTTTTTTTGACTTTTCATATAATTAGATCTAGTTTTTCATTCACAAACTTACTTTATGCATTTCCTTTTGCAAAAGCCATTAAAATATAAATCGATTTTGTTATTTTGACAGCTGTTCAGAAAATCCACTCGGGTTTGAAATGAGTTTCACTTTTGGCATCTTTCCCGTTTAGTTTGATTGATGCAAAACGTTTTTTTTTTGTTGATCTGAAAACATGGCTTAAAGAGTTAAACTAGAGTGTCAAACCGGAACCGGAAAAGCAACTTTATTGGTTTTATTTTATATAAAATAAAATGCGATTCGGTTTGAGAGCCTGGTAAAGATTCTTAAGCGATTTAATAAACACTTTTTGATAACAAAATAATTGGAAAAATTCTCAATTTTAATTTGCTACCAACCCTTCCCGCCCCCAACGCAGCTTTGTCGTCGTCTGCAGCTATCAGTCAGGCATGCAAACTGTCCGCGCCAGCTTCACGGTGCCCGGCAGGAATAAAGCGGGCGTGGCAGCCGCTGTTGAGCCATCCAACGATCCCTTCCAGCCGGACGATGAGGAGCGATTGGGTCGTGAGATGCGCAACATGCGCTTCGTCAGCAAAAGCGAACTGGTGCTCAAGGAATCCGATCAGGCCGAGTCCGTCGAAGAACCAGCTTTCGTGATGGAAACGCAACCACCAAAGTTGGCCAAGGAGCAGCTAATGCCAGCAGTGAAGGAGCCACAGCCACAGCCACAGCCACAAGCCACTCAGAGTCGACAGACGGGACGCGCCTTAAGCCTGGCCAGCTTAAGTGAATTGAACAGTTTGGCACTGCTGGATGTGGAGGCGGAGGAGCAGGAGCTGAGCAGCAAGTATGCCAAACTGGTTGTGGATCAAGGGCCAGGTGGCGCCGCCTGGACGACAAATGATGCCAATGATGATGAGTGTAAGTAGATGCATTGAGAATAACAACAACTGCAACTGCAACTGCAACTGCAACTGCAACTGCAACTGCTACTTTGACTTGCCTCCATTGACAATCGTGTTTTGTTTTCTTCTTACAACCTTTCCCCCGCATGATACTCTTACACCTGCCACGCCCCCTCCCCCTCCTTTCACCATACAGTTTATGTCGCGTCGCTGCGTTATGTAAGCGCCAATCTGGGCAGCGTGCTGGTAACTGTTTCCATATCTGTGATAATCATCAGCATTTGCATCGTTCTGCTGCAGCGACATCGATTTGCCAACAACAGCAACAGCAACAACAACAGCAACTACAGCAACAACTACAATAACAATTGCAACAGCAACAACAACAGCAAGTTGCATTCGCATTCGCATTTGGCAACAATCAGCTGCCACGCCGCCCATTTGCCGCATAAGACGCTGCCCCGTGCGCTTCAGCAGCAATATCAGTGCACCTTGTAAACCCATCAACTCTACACTCAGAAAAATTGTAGGGAGTTAAGCATTTAATTGTCAGCAAAGTTATGCAGAGAATTACGAGTTAGCAAAGATCTCTGCCAATTCCAGGGTATTTTCTATATAAATATTGAAATTATTTTTATTTTGCAAAAAATTAAATGTAGAAAGATTTGAGCAAAAAGCAGAACTATTTTTTAGGGTTTTCTTTTCTTATTTTTATAAAATTTTCAAAGAGCACATTTTTTCATATTTCTCAGCATCTTTTTTATTTTATTTATTTTTTTTATTTCGTAAATTTAAGAATGAAGATCTTCATATTTTTAATATTATTTCAGATTTTTCAAGAGGTGTTTTTCTTAGAAAGAAGATTTAAGCAAATATTAGAATAACTCTTGCTTTAGCTAAACAGAAAAGAAACAAGTGTGTCACATATTTTTCTGAGTGTAGCATTGAACTCCATCAACTCCTGCCGTCTATGCCCACTTGTCTTGCTGAAGCCGAGGTTGCCGCTGGCAACTGCCTAACCCATTTAGCTAAAGACGACTGAGCATAGCTCGGGCCACCAAGTGCCTCCAATTGCAACTTCAACTTGAACTCCATCTCCAATTGCAATTCCAATTGCAACTCCAACTCGATTCACCCATCTGCCTAATCCAATCTGAACTCCCACTTGGCAACTGGCAACTGGTTAGCTCAATCCCCAAAACGGTACTTACGGGATCAGCAGTGGCAGAGTCTCAAGCTGCAGCTGAAGCTGAGGCAGCAACCCACACAGACTGATTCTCTCTGTCTGTCTGTCTGTCTGTCTGTCTGTCGTATCGTAATTTATGGAAATTAACAAGTTACATTTAATTTAAGCTCGACACTAGACTATTTATTATTTATTCCTTTTGCTGTGCAAATCTATATGATTACTAGGAATATAATATCTCTATAGATATAGATATATTTATATATTTTATGCTTAAGTCTTTGTTTAAACTACCTATTTATTATTGTCAAATATATAAGAGTAAACATATTTTTATGAATAAAAAAAATAAATTTAAAAAAAAATAATATAAAATCTTATTTATAGCTTTGGGGGAAAGGCTAACAATTTTGATAAATAAATTAAACATATCTATAAAAGATAGAAAATTATCTAGAAATGTATCTGCACAAAAACCAGCTAAGAACCAATTGATAAGCAGCAACTTTTAGTAATATTTTGTAAACTTAAGAAGACTTTCAATTAATAAAAACTGCTTAACAATGAAGAAATGCTTTAGTTTAGGCAGCAATTGTTGCTTTTACTGTTATCGATAACCGACTTGGTCATAATTGATAAATGAAATTTGCTTTATCTGTGATAAGAAATTGTATTCAAAATTGAGCGTCTCCAACATGTCTAATTTGACTCGACTGTTCCTGATGTACAACTAATGAGGTCAACTGTGTTGCTTTCCACCGGTTTTCATATTTTTGCACAACTTTACAACATTACACACATTTCAACAAAATGTAAGTTCAGTGTATAAAAGAGAATTGAGTTCGCGTTTTATCATAAAAGCGTTTTATGCCCTTGAGCCTAGTCAGACTCTGATTATTCTCGCAATTTCCGACCGCGGACATTACGATTTTGTAATTCCAAAGAACTGGCCATGGGCGCCTCGTCAAACATACGTATATCATAATCATAATCATAATCATAATCATAGTCATAATCATTAGTATTCGCATAACACAACACAGACAGGGCTATATTTAAATATTGCAACAACAACAAATTAAAAACAAAAAAATCAAGAAAAAATCATCATTTCATTTAATGATTACAACCAAGAAGATAAATGTCGAAGTCGTTGCGTTTTACAACAAACAAATTATGAAATTCTGTTAAGACAACAACAACAACAACAACAATAACAACGGACAACGGGGCAAAAGAGTTAACAGTCAGTGGACAATTTGCATGAAAGTGGCACAAATTGTTGTCAACAAACGTTTTCAGTTTTGTTTTCTGGGTTCTAGAACGGAAGACGGCCGATAAAACAATAACAACAACAACAACAACAACATAAACATTAAACACACACAGCAAGCCGACAGAATACAAACTTTAACTTTAACTTCAACTTGATTAAAGTCGTTTTTTTGATTGCCCAATATGGCAGCATTATTCATACAACAACATCGGGGCTTAAAGATCTCAGCTGGAGTGAAAAAAAACGTTAACTTTCTGATTGAAGTGCTCTCCGTATGTGTGTGTGTGTGTGTGTGTGTGTGTGTGTGTGAGTATGGAAGGGAAAATGCTTAAATGGATTTTGCATACAAAACCCATTAGGCATTTTTAATCATCATTAGAGATATACATTTATACATATGTATGTGTCTATAAATATATATGTATATATTATATATATGCACACATATGGCGCATATTTGTGTATTAGTGTGAGTATGAAAGGTTTTTGCTTGGACCATTGTTGCTGCTATATTATTATTATTAGAACACAAAAACCAAGTGAGCGTTAAGATCGCCAACAGGTGGAAAAACTTTCTCATCTGCCATCTACACTCAGCGAAAAGAGCGCGTTGGTACTTCAACAAGCAGGCAGCTCAACTTGGTTTTTAGAAAGTGAGTTTATCGTATTTTAATCACCAGCTCTTTAATGTCCAATTTATCATTATAAATGTTAAGTAGGGTGTCAATCTTAAACGTATTTGGATTTCAGTTCCGCTAAAAATTATGCATTTTATACACATATTTTTTTTACGATACCTTCCAAATACTATTTTAACAGTTATCATGTGTCAAATAGCCTGGCTTGGGAACAATAATTTAGTTTTTGAATCTTTAGAATCTTAAAAATAATGTTTAAAATTCACTTTCGATCTCAGTTCTGATTTTCAGATTTGACGACCTGAGCTTAAAGTATTCTCTGTGTAGTTCTACGTAACTTATGTTTTTATATAGAAACTTGCTGATCTGTTTCAGAATTATATACTTCTACAAATGTCAAATAAGGATTTTCATATCTAGTTTTCAGAAATGTGTTTGCAAATTACAAATGAATAATCTATTTATGTAAAATTTTATTTAATACACTTTGAAAATATTTCTAGGAACAATAACCAAAAGAAAAGTGTTCCAGTTTAAGCTTTGTTGCTCAGTTCTCAGTAATATATTTTTTCGAGTGCATTATTCACCCAAAATCAAATTTTATCAAAAGTTTCTTCGCCAAAAACTTGAAAACAAAAACCGTAAGAAAAGATTTTCAGAGTGCATTAACCAATTTAATATATTTCTTCGAGTGTAGTTTGCAGCAAATGGACGTCACCTTCACCCATTTCTCAGTGCAAGGTGCTCTCAAATTTCACCCACTGTGCGTTTTGACGTTGATTAGCATGTGGCATACATAAATCTTGAGTGTCTTCGGGCTTCCGTTTGTCTCCCCTTTCCCTTTCCCTTCTACCTTTTCCCTGCTGTCCACTGCACGCAGAACAACAAAACGCTGAAGATCTTTTTTAGCCTCAACTTCAACTTCTTTTTCTGTTTTTTCTTTTCTTGTTTTGTATTTTTGCGATTGCTTTCAATGTTTAGGCGAGCAGAACAGTTGCACATATTATTTAAAAGAGATGACTTTGAGCTGATCTTAGACTAGGCTTTATAATGAGGCCAACGCTCTTGGCCAGAAGCAGCCAAACAACTTAATGAGACACTAACAACACCAACAACAACAACAACAACAACAATGTTGGTAGACCCACAGCAGATGCCTTTGGTTATTGTTGTTAGAATGCGAGCGCGTTGCGCCTCTCGTTGAAAGTAAAAATGGTTTGTGAAAGTTTTTCTTTTGTAAGCATTGCTTAGTTTTTAAATTGCTTTTGCCAAAAAAAAAAAAAAGGCAGCAACAAAAATAGAAATAGAAAAAATAGTTAGTAAAATCATACGCAGATCTAAGATCTGCCACAGTTCATGGGATCATTATTCTTTGCTCGCTTGGATAATTAACATTAAGCAATTGAAAGCGAACGAGAAAGTTTTCAGCTCTGAAAAATTACTCTAAACTCGAACCACGCAAAGTCCTCTCGTTGCAAGTACCCATTAACCTACGAAGCCTGAACACATTAGTGTCTCATATGAGTCAAAAGTAAATTAGGATCTATTATTTTTTTTTCGCCAGCATGAACGCATTAGTCTCATTTGACTGAAGAGGTAGATAGGATATGCTTTTGCTGTTGTATCATTTTCATATAGAATATATATATATATAATACTTTTACTTAGATAGATAAAAGACTTGTTGATAGTAGTTTGTTCAATATGACAAAATTTATGTTTCTAATCCGATCTTTATGGAATATCTACAGTTAGGGTATACAATATATCAACTATATATGTCTTTATAACTATGCGAAATCTGAAATCGAATTTTATAGGTCTCGTTAATATTATATAAACCTTAGCTGCATATGGCTTTCAAGAACTTATATTCCAGACTTAAAGTCTTTAACTTTTAAAGTCTCTGAGATCGCATATTGATACAGATAAAAAAAAAAATATATATATATATATATATATATATATATATATACCCAATCTATTCGCAGATGCTTTCTGCTGCATCTTACAAACTTTTGCCTCCTTTTTCCATTTCTAAGGGGCTCATTGTAAAAAAATAGCTCATATTTTTAAAATGTATAACCCAAAATTAAACAATTACCGCCAACGACCCAATTTTATTGGCCAAAACCAGCGATGGCAATTTTCCCAGAGTTAAAAGAAAAGAATGAAATTTTTGTGAGCCGCCCGCAACCCGAAGCATAATTTGAGTTACCTCGTCAGCAGTTTGGTTCTAATTATTGCGATTTGTGGCTGCGATTTGAATTTGTGTCAGTTGTGCCCATTGGCAAGAAGTGAAGTTGTCTCTGTGGCTCAAACAAAATGATCTAACCCGCTGATAAGGCCCCGTTGCTATGACAATAGAACCACAACAGAACATCGACAACAACAACAACAAACACAGACAGAAAATAGACCATCAAGAAAGCAGGTAGATAGTAGTGGGATACGAGGCAGTAGTCTTAATGATTATGATTATGAATTTGTGTGTGGCTCTTCCTAATGGACACAGATCGGTGTCAACATTGGGGAAATGCCATTGTGAAATGCGAGGGAACGAGAGAACCAGCAACTGTATTTTTGTGTGGCCCATGGTAAATGTGTCAGGCAACTGAAAGTAAGCAGACCTATTTAATTAAATTGTGTAATTGCTCGCAGCTATAAAAAATAAAAAAAACGATTAAGAAACCTATACTTAGGGAATGGAAAAGTTCCTATATATAGATATATGTGTGCCATATTGGAAGGGAAAACGAGAATCACTCATTAAATTCAATTTGCATAAGTTTTGATTAGGAAACTGATTGATTAAATTGAGTTTTAAAATATTTATCGCTGTTGATCTTAGAGAGAATCTATTTATACTCGAAATTTATGAAAACTTGCACAATTATAATTGTTGTATAATATATAAATAAATTTCAAAGAGATCGTGTTAGAAACACAGATTTATTTTTATATTAAACAAGCTTTTATTGTCCATTTAACAGCTGAGTTCACAGTTAACTCCTCTTTTAACTCGATCTAGTTTTCTATAATCTATACAAAAAAAAAACATATTTAAAACATGCACAAGAAAATGTCATTAGCCAAAAACTGAAACTTAACAAAAACTATAAAAAGAAAAGGAAAAAAGAAAAGACTTTTGTCAATGGTTAATTGTTTGCGTTGTATTTAGCAAACTTTTACAAATTGCTTGTCATGGTACTTAGTCTAAATCTGTCTATTTTCAGATAGTAACTCTTAAGATTTTATATATTAGTGTTTAAGTGCCATTTCTCGATCTAAATCTGTCAATTTTCAAATAGTAACTTTCATGATTTTGTATTTTAAGTGCTTAAGTGCCATTTCTCGATCTAAATCTGTAACTTATCAGATTTAAACTTTTATGATTTTATATATTAGGTGTTTAAGTGCCATTTCTCGCCATCACAGACTAGTTTGAGGTCTATTTTGAAAAGATCTGTCGATCTTATAAGCTGTCTTAAGCTCTTGGTGCTCACGAATTAGCTATTAAAGTGCACATTGAAGGCTTATTGAAGCCATGGCTTATTTTCAAATGGCCAAGGGACTGAAATGACTTAAATGAATAGACCAAGCTTAGGCACAAGTCCAAGATCACTTAGGAATACCGCACTGATTAAAATACCGCAGAGCACACTTTCGCTCCGCTCTGCCAAATCGTTTGCTCCAGAAAACCATGGAAAAAAAAATAAACAACCAAATCTAAAATGAGCAAAAATAAAACCAATAAAAATTAGTAGAGAAATAAGCAGAAGTAAGCAGCGCAATTGTGTGGGAATTTGGAGCACAAACAACAATGGGAAAATTACTTAATGGCATTGAAGGTGACGCTGGAGCTGGAGTTGAAGGCAGAGTCGGAGTCGTAGTCGGAGTTAAAGTTGGAGCTGGAATAATGCTACGAAAATTGGCACACAATACTTACTGTGGTTGCTTGTCGCTTGTGGGGAGTCGCAACGAAAATCTCCCACAATTAGAACAGCTCGTAACTGGCAACCCAGTTGAACAACTCTCTTGCGTCTTACTTCAGTTCGAGACCAGCGTGAAATGATCGCAATATTGTTATTAAACAATAACAATAATAATTATAATAAGACAACAACTAACGGCGTCGCCTACAAAATTTCAATTAACTACACACAGAGAAATACTAAATAATTATTACACAAAAAAAGAATAACGGTAATATTTTAATGACATCACTTTGAATTTACTAAAAAAAAAAAGTAGACACGCAAAAAAATATGTAATATTAATTATTTGAGCAAACTTCAAGTAGGAATTTATATTATTTGTAATTTAAATTATTTGAGCAAACTTCAAGTAGAATGTCAGCTATTCAAAATTTAATATATTTTAATAATCTCATAAAAAATTGAATATAAAACTAGCTTTGAGCAATTCTATGAGTCACTTTAGCCAGGGTATTAAACTGAAAAACCGGCACCAAAAACTTTAACGAAAGTCAATAATTATTGAAGAACACTTACAGAAATTATTAGGAAAGAGAGCAAACTCCAAAACTTTAGCGAAGCACTTAAAAATGCATAAAATTGAAATAAGTAAACTTTAAATTCACTTAAGTTTTTTTAGTGCTCATTTCAAGTTAGTTGTTTTTTTCACTAATATTGATTTAAACGCAATTTAAATCAACTTTATTTCTCACTCTGTAAACCCAAAAGAAGCTGAAAGCTGGCTGCACTCTAAAGACAAAAAACAAAAAAAAAAGCTATTTTCTAGCCGAAAAAAATGAATTTTGTTGTGCGCAATGCGAACGGTAAATTAAAATACGCAGTTGATTAGCCTGGGCAGCTTGAGGAGGCGTGGCTTGCAAAAGGCAGTGAATGCCTCGGTAATTCTGTTAACGCAGCTTCTAGTTAGTGTTGTTGTTATTGTTGTTGTTGTTGTCAGTCAAGAGAAGCGCTTTGAGCGCCACCAAACATGGCCCAAAACGCACTGGCAAATGGCAAAGCCACTAATTTTTGCAAAAGGCAAACGCTTCAAGAACAGTTATGAGCTGGAAGCGTTGCGACGGGAATTGGGATGCGCCGCATACCACATGCCGCATGCCGCAATGCCCCATGCCACAAAGAACAAAAAAATAAAATAAAACTTAAGTTTAAAATACACTTAAAAATGTGCGACGAAACCAAGCAAAAACCAGCCAAAGACACACAGAAAAGGCAAGCTTATGGAAAGTGTGTGTGTGTGTTGGGAACGACTGGGAAACACCCTATAATTAAGTGTTGCGGCTGTTTAGAAATATTGGCAAATTAGTATTTGGTTTTCGGAGAGAAAGGCAAAGATAAATGAAATCAACTTATGGGAAGCGTAACAGAGGATGCACTGAAAAACACCCTGTAACTCAAAAAAATTATAATTGATCTGAGCGAAAGGCAAAGTAAAAGGTAATAATTAATTAAAAGCAGAAAGCGAAAAGAATTATTTGATTAATGATTTAAATATGGAAAGCGTTCAGACAGAGAGTATACCCCACTGCACAGCTGTGCCTCGAGGGTATACAGCAAGTACAAAACGAGGCGTTTGCTGGCTAAAAAAAAGTTACGCGGCACATTGCGACACCGACACGCGGATTGGCCCCAGCCATTGGCCACAGTTGCCACAAATATATATCTACAAGTATATATACTTGTAATAGTTTCACAGATCATGTTGTTGTTGTTGTTGTTGTTGTTGCAGTTGCAGTTGCACATCAACTGCTGCCAGTTGCCCCCTCGCCATTTCCCATATGCGATCAAAGGCTGATAGAGACATAGCTACCAAGTCGGATGCACTGATGCAGAAAACCAACGTGGCAGCAGGTGCATAAATATATATATATATATATATATATAGATATGTGGCAGGCACAGATTGAGTCTCTAAATGCGATGCGTGCAACAACAACAATCTATCTGGTTTTTATGTACAGAGTCAAAAGGTGCCTGAAGTTCAGCTTAGTTCTCGACTTTATTGTTATTGTATTTTCTTTTTTTTTTCTTTTTATTTTTTTATGGCAACGCATCACAGTGAAAAAGGCAGAAGACAATTGCCATCTGTGTGTGTCTCTGTGACGGATTCGTCAGGGGCACTCCGTGTCCAATTGTCAGACAATCAAATGTCAATGACACAATAGGGTCTTACACACAAATTTGCATAAGACATAACCACAGAGACACTGACACATGAATACAGAGAGAGATAGGGAGATAGAGAAGAGATAGAGAGAGAGAGAGAGAGTGGAATGAGAATAATTGTTAACTAAGTATCTTGCAATCAGTCTTGATTATGTGTGCTACTCAAAGTCTTCACAGAAGACGGAGGAAGTCTGTAAGTAAATTATAGAAAATTATGGTAACATTAAAATACATCATTTGTTTAAAGCTGTTCAATGGTTGACTTGAACTTAATTGCAGCATATTCCTAAAAATACATCAAGTATTTTAAATAACGGATAAGAAAATCTATTAGCTTCTATTTCCATGTTGCTCGAAATAAGCTTAAACAAAATCTATTAAATTATATAAATATATATATATATATATATATATATATATATAGGTCACTCCAACTACAGTTAAAAGTTAAGTTTTAAAGCTTGAGGTCTCATCTGATCTACAAAAGAAACAATTAGAACTGCAGTTCTCAACTTAAACAAAAAAAAACAAAAACAAAAAAATCTATTAAAACTGGAAACTTTTTTCCTTATTAATTTGGCTTTAACAAAAGATTTTTCGGGTAGATTTGATGCCTTTCTGGGCCGGAGTTAATCAGTTGAAATCTAACTTTTAGTTTTTGTACATTTTAAATAAATTGTTTGCTTGAATATTGTCTCGCGAATAACATTTTAATACTAACTTTATTATGTATATATATATTTTCTCTTGTAACCGATTACAGCAAAATTTAAATTGACTTCAAATATGTTAATTAGTTGAAATGAAGAGAAAAGTAAACATTGCATGAGAAACATTTTTATTTATATATATACATTTGTATATAGCCTCTACATATATAAAATATACATATATAAATACAGTAAATTATATTAAAATTCAGACTTAACGAGGTAATCTTAGAAAGAACCATTGGAAGCAATGCAACTGCTTAAAATGCCTAAGTAAAACCATTAATTTGAACAAAGTAAATGCTGAAAATGTTCCCATTGATTTACATTCTCCACACTAAATTCCCACAAAGTGTTTTCAACGCATTCTTTTTAGATTTATGGCTTAAATTGCTTTAAGAATGCATTTCACTATCACATTGGGAAAGGCGTAAAGCGGCAAAAGCTGGCCAGAAATGCCACAACTAGGCCCCAAAACATAATGATACAAATTCCCAACTCAGTTAATGAATTACGCAGAGAGAAAGAAAGAGAGAGAGAGAGAGAGAGAGGGAGAGCAAAGATAACTAGCCTGGCTAACAATGGAAACGTTTTACTAACTTAATTCTACGTCTGGTCTAATCAACGCACACACACACATAGACACACACACACACACACACACACACACACATATACACAGACAAACATGCAACTAGCCATAATTAGCAGATTAATAAGCTGCATTGTGAGTGAGCGTGAAAATGAAAGTGCTGCTGCTGCAACATCAAAGCAGCATCATCAAAGCAGCAGCAGCAGCATTAGCAATGTGGAGAGTTCAGTGCACGCGGGGCACATGCGCGTGGCAAGTTGCCGTTATGTCTGTTGCGTTGCACTACAAATTTAACGCGCAACTCGCCGTTATATCTCGACTTGTTGCCTGATTTTCCATTGTTTGCTTTTCATTATTGACGTGCTGCCTGCCAACTTGTTGCCAGCTTGTTGCCTGCTTGCTCAATTGTAATTAGACCTGGGGGCCAAAAAATTAGTTCGTGCTCGGCTCAGGCTAGCGGTTTATGATCTCAATATGCAGCTACCACGTTTTAGCGAGCCTACTTAAAAAAAACAAAATTATGATTAATTTTGGGGTGCAGTGCACAAGTGAAAACTGTGTAGAAAATTGAAAAATGTACGCAAAACTTACCAGTTTCAGCAATTGCCATTCATCTTTCAATATTCGCCACAAGCGAACTTAATTATAATTTCACATTAAAAATATAATAAACATTTTAATATTTCTCAAATATCAATTTATCACTTTTTGCACAGCTCAAATGAAATTAACATTGAAAACTTAATAAGCTAAAAAACGTTAATATAAATTTAAGATCCGTTCGATCTATTTTATATAGAAGACTGATGTTAATCATGTTATGTCAAAAATTAAAAGAATATTTTGTAAGTTGGAAACAAAAAAACAACAAAATTCAACGATTATTCCTCTGTCAGCTATATATAATATAGTAATTCAATCCGATCGTCTGCAGCAAAAGGACAGATAAATGACAAGATTAATTAAGTATAGCTTTAAATGAAAGAAACTAGCTGGCTTAGAAATAAATATAATAAATATACATGGCTATATTGCGTTTTCTAAGGATGCTAATTAGGTATATATATATATATATATATATATATAGTTGACAAGATCGAAGAGGTCTCATTCAATACTTTACAAATTTAATGACATAATCATAATACAGAGAAAATGAAAAGAAAATAATTTAATCAACTTATTGTTTAATATATATTTAATAATAAATTGAATATTCATTTTTAACTTTTATGCAGCTGCATACAAGATATATGTATTTTCCTGCTCTAACAATTGAAAATTCGCAACAATGAAAATACATATTGATTTTCTCTAACAACAAACACTTTCTTCCAGTAAGAAATACAATAAAAACAACTTGAAACGAACAACGAAACGGAAACAAAATCTTCGTTTTTTTTAAGCTGTTTCGCAAAATAAGTAAAATCGCATAATGAGCCAAAGATTTGACGTGACCAACTCATAAATTTGATCAGCTGAAAGTTTGGTGTGGTGTCAACTGGGCGCTTTCCACTGTCATTAATATCCGCCCATAAAAGCTGCTGCTTGTCATCAGTCCCAGCTCAGCTCCAAATCAAACTTGAGCACTCTTCAAATAACACACAACACACACACATGCTTTACACCTCTGTGCAAATACAGAGAGTGTAATTAGGGTCAGTTGGCTGAGCCTCAAGTTGAAGTTGAAGTTGAAGCTGGTCCCATCATAATAGCCAATAGCAGCAGCAGCAGCAGCAACCCATTAGATCTGGCTGTCAAATGTGGAATCGGCTAAAACCTTTGACCAAAAACGCACATTAACTAATGCCCTATATATGTGTGTATCTATATATGTGGCAACTCCAACATGGGGCATCCATCAAGTGTCGCTGTTGCTGTCTGGCGTTTTCCATATCTCTCAACCCAATTTGGGTTAGAAGCATCGCATTTCACAGAGCCACAGACAATCTGCCAATCAGTGGAATTAACTTATTGCTACACATACCGAGTAGCAGGCATAATGCAAAACCAACTCATACACTTAGCGAAAAAATTGTGAGACTACAAAACGAAATAATTAATTCAAGTGCGTTTCTCGTTTCTCTCGTTTCAATGTAAGAATAATAAAAGTGTTTCTTGAAATAAGTCCATTTTTATTTTAAGTACTATAAAATCAATCTAAAATTTAGCTTCTTCTTGATTAAAAAAGATATTCTTACATTTTTTTTTATTTATTTTTGGTTTTTCATGAGTTCCACGCTATAAAATCAATCGATAATTGTTTTAATTTCTAGTTGACTTCTTCAAAAGCATACACATTTTCCTTAAACAACAGAACGAGAATTAGTTTTTATATCAGTAATTAAAAACACAACTTAAGCCTTAAAATAAAACTAAGCTAGCTTAATTCATGAGTTTAAGATTACAGATATTAATAAGTAAAACGATTTGAGTCAATCAAATGCTTGGTTTGAGTATTTAGTAAATTACTTACCATAATATTTATTATCTATATGAACATAGAGAATGACTTACACCAGTGCGATTTCGCTCAGTGTAGACGGCGCCAGGTATCTTTGATGCTCTGCTCTGTCAGAGCAGACTTCGCTTTGCTCTAAGCCGCAATCCACATACTAACTTAATTATATACATATATACTCTAATATAATGATCATATTCATGATGAACTGCTGATGTTGATGCGTCTGCTGCTGCTGCTGCTGCTGCTGCTGCTGCTGCTGCTGCTGTTGATTTTGATGTGGCTGTTGCTGATTCTTTGCTGAGACTCTCCACATTGTTTGTATGTTGCCACCGAACTGGGTCGATTGCTGGGGAATCGATTTGTGTTAAATAAGATATTACTAGGTCGTCATTAGAAGCCATATACAGGTTAGATATATGTACATATATATAAATAGAAATATGAAACTAAATGATGAGAGTGCACAGCTATCAGATATCCTATATCTCAGCCCTTGTAATTAATATCGTGCTTTACACATTTAATCTGATTGCAACATGACATGCAAAACACCAATTAAAAATTATACTCACATTAAATTATGGTAATTAAGCGTGTCTTTCCTGATTTTTGATTGATTTATATTCTTGTTTCATTTACAATATGAATTGCTGCTTTTAATTGAGGTCTCTTTGATGCTTTTAGTACTTTGACATGAGCAATTTATATAATATGAAATAGCTCTTAAAGCGCATAAATCTATATATAATGATAAATGACTTATTGTGTCTATTCTATTATCATTAACCAAACTATAAACTTTCTTAAATATATTTTTCAATTAATAACTAAATGCTGGTGTTATATATCTATTATAATTATGTGTTAAAACTAATTACATTTTCGAAATGAAAAAAAAGAAAACAAGCTCAAATTAATGTAATTTAATGCGCCATAATTGCCTGCTGTGGAAATAGACAGAGACAGAGACAGACAGAGAGACAGACAGAAAGAGAGAGAGAGAGAGAGAGAAGGAGAGAGGGAGAATTATTCATTTGCCAACTGTTAATAATAATAGTTAAGCCAAATTGAAGGAGGCTGTGGTTTTGGTCGAGCCACATTGGCATTGGCGAAGTGACATTCGAAACGTTAATTTCAATTTTGCAGCAAGCTGGCCCAGAAATTGGCCCAAAGCCCAATGAAAGCCCACAAAATTGAGCTGTAACCAGCTGGCTGACAGAGAAAGAGTGAGACTTGTGTGTAAGCATCTAAAATGGGATGTGGGAGTAACGCAGCAGGCAGCAGCTGCTTAAATGGGTTAACCACACAAACTGCAAATTAAGTAGAACAACTTGGAGACTATTAAGATTTTAAGTCAGCGGCTGAGCACACTCCAAATCGGATATCCAGCAAAAGCAAGCAATTTCAACTCCGAGGCTATTATTATTATTATTTTAGTCCGACTTTGCAGCTTGCGCCGCTTGTGCTGCTTGTGCAGCTTGCAGCGTGCGGCGTGCAGCGAGCAGCCTTTAGGCCCAATAAATGTTGTCTAATGATGACAGAGTGGAAAGACTTGGCTCTTAGATAAATTGCCAGTCAGCAGAAAATTGTTAATTATTAATAATTAAATTGTTGGAAATATGATGAGCGACGAGCAAGCAAAGGCTGGCGCACTAATGATTATAATCATTACTAGCTTTAGCTTTAGCTTTAGTTTTAGCTAGTTTTTGTGTTGCAGCAATTACAGCTGCAGGCGGAGTTGACCTGTTGTAAGTAACGCTAACAAGCAAAGGGCGTGCTTAAGCCTAATTGAAAATAAGTGTAGATGACTAGCAAATACCCTGCAATGAGATTTTCAGTTATGCTTATGCATCAAAAACAGAAAAATAA
Organism: Drosophila setosimentum; assembly: GCA_035043505.1. NCBI lineage: Eukaryota > Metazoa > Arthropoda > Insecta > Diptera > Drosophilidae > Drosophila > Drosophila setosimentum. Next base: position 21,432,335 of record JAWNMY010000007.1, read on the forward strand.
TAAAAATAATTACACAATTTAATGAATTTGAATGAGTGTAATGAATCAGTTGAATTATTGAATATTAAGGATAGGTTATATATAATTGAAAATGGAATAGTTAAAATATTTTGCATGAGTATATTGAGTATGTGTTTTATAAAAAGAAAAGTATAATAATTTATAAGAGTAGAATACTTATATGATATATTCATAAATAGTTTAATAAGTATGAAATTAAAAGTGAATGATAAGTGTATATAATAATATACTCTTCCATTATTATTGATCTGATTCAATACACAATCTCTTCTACTTTCCCACTATTGCATGATATGATATCATTTCCTATTTCTAATCGATATGGGGTATAAAAAAGTAGTTTAATAATTTCTGACAGCGCCAACTTCCGTCATCGTCTTCCGCTCTGCTCCAACAGATAAACAAATGCGAAAGATTTCGCTGGTTGTTGCTGCTGCCGGTGTATTCCGGGCAAGGAAGTGTTTTTTTTTGACACACCAAATCTCTGAGAGAATTCAATTGTTCTTCACTCCTTGCTGACACACTAAAAACACTTATTATTGTTGTTTTTGTTGCTGTTGCTGTTGCTGTTGACGTTTCTTGTGGCAAGTGGGACAAACGCTTGTCACTCATTTGTCGCCAACAAGTTGATTGCAATCGCAAACTGACGAATCTATCTTTTGGATTCACACACACACACACACACATCTGTGAAACGAAGCAGAGCAGAAAAACTAAAAGTATTCAAAAACTATGTTCGCAAATTGTGAAAGCATCGCAATTCTTCAGTTATTCTCTGACATTGTTGCCCAGCACATTGTTTTTATATTGTTTCACGCTGGTTAAATAATTTACGAGTGTTTACCTTAGAGCGATCTTTATCGAAACCAGCAGCTACTAACATTAAGCACACAGTTAGTTTTACAATTAAATTTCTTTTTGGCATACGACAACAATTTTGGGCAGAACAGGAAACTAGACAAAATATCAGCAGATTTCAAGAGGTATATTTTTTAATGACTTTTGCCTGAGTTGCTTTCAAGTCTGAAGAGTTTAAAGAAGTGAAAATAGATTCCAAGCAGTTTTTTTTTATTAGCAAAACAAACTATGTTTTTAATTAATAATTCCTCATGTTATAACATTTTTATTTGAATCGGCTTCAAGACTAAATTCCTCAAATATTTACCTTAAATGCAACTTAGCTTTTCATTATGTAATGTTTCTTACATAATTGTTTAAGAGTTTTCATCTGTTCAAGTTTTCTGATTTTCTGCAGCGCCTGAATTACAGCACAAAAATTTATGGTAATAGCCGGCACCTAAAAGTATGCTTTATAAAATTAAAACGCAATTTTAAGTTTTTAGCAATTGTTGAGTTAAATAAAGTATCTGAAGCCAGAAACCACTGCACAAATTATTAGAATTACTCTATTTATTAATTTTTTATTTTGTATACACTTTTATTAATTTTACAACATAATAAATACAACATTGTTTGTTGAGCGTTGCTGCGTTTTTGTTCTAAAACATTGGCACATTTTCAGAATTTTTACATTCTTTTCTTTGCTTAACAACCAAAATTTCAATACTTGTACAGAATCATTTAGAAATCTGCTGCCAGACGTAATCTTAAACATATACAGCTCTTATAGCTAAATTAATTGCTAAAAATCAATTGAAAAAATCAATATATAATAAATATTGTTTATAAGCAAACATATATCTTAACTGGATAAATAGAAATATATAGATAGAGTAAGATATAGATGGAGAGAGAATGAAACAGCTGCTCAACAAATTTCACATGCAGTATTGTCCACAAAGTCACTCACAAAATACATGTATACATAAATATATTAGTTGCTAAACTTCATTATTTTTTAATGAATTTAATCATTTTTTGTGATTTTTCATAATTGTTTTCTTTTTTTTTTTGGTACATAATTCTGTTTATTTAATTGACCAGCTGCTTGGGTTGCCAAACAAAAAAGATATCGTTAGTTTAAAGCTGAAAGCAGCGGCGGGTTTGGTTTCAGTGGGAATCCGTTTAAAAGGTTCATCTTCATCATCATCATCATTTACATAGTCAACATTTGGGGGTATTGGCGCCACTGCTAACACTGCTCGTCTCCAAATGTTGCATCAACAGCTGTTGCAAGTCCGCCCTCAGCGCCCGCTCCTCGTTGATCTGCAGCTTTATCTGCGACATATCCTGTTGCATCTGCCTGATCGCCGTCCACAACTGACGCAGTGTCGGCGTCATATCTTCATTCTCAAGGCCTGTCATTTGCAAATTTCGGATTTGTTTGTGGATGTTATTGCAAATAAGTAAATGTAAAGAAAATGGGATAAACGGGAACATTATGTTAGTGTTGTGTTTAACTAATTAATAAGCGCGTATTCAAAATGAGTATAATGAGTATGTGATATATAGTGAATAAGAGTATAATGTTTATGAGTATATAATTTATTCAAAAAGGTGTATAATGAGTAATGAGGTATAATTGAAATGAGTATAATGAGTATGGAATATATTTGAAATGAGTATATGAATTGTTTGTGTATTATGAGTAAGTAATCTATTGAAAATTAGTAAAATGAGTATGTGATTGATTTGAAATGAGTATAATGAGTATTTGATATGTTTTTATGGGAGTATTTTGAGTAAGTAAGAAGTATTGAAACTCAATATAAAATGTGTATAATGTTATTGAATAAATACAAATAGTATTTAGAGTGATACATTTGAAATGAGCACAATGAGTATTTGGTATATTGAAAACGAATATATTATGTGATATGTGATATGTTTGATTGATCAAAATGACTAGATTTGAAGTGAGTGTAAAAAATGGTTTATGTTTATGGCATGTTTTATAATTTGTTTAGCTGCATGTGTTTAAACTATATTTAAAATACGCTTTACTCTTAACAAAAATAATCACAAATTAATCTTTATACATATATATATATATATATATTCATATATCGATATACTATGTTCTATGTATTTAGGTGCTCAGCAATTGCGAAACTTCTTTGCGCAACACATAAATTATAATCTAAGGGATTAACAAAAATATGTTAAACAAATATTTGTCTAGATTCTTAAAAAAAAAAACAAATTAAAGTTAACTACAAACGAGTAAATACTAAAATCGCTTGATGTAGTTCGAATGTTATGTTTGTGTTAAGTAAATTTATATATAAAAATATCACACAGACAGACGCACAAAGACAGACACACACACACAGATACAAATACAAATACAAAATACAACAAAATTCTTGAATATATAAATGAATTTATTGAAATTTTGTTTCATTACTCGAAATGAAGTAAATTCAAATCTCAAATACAATACAAACGTATAAACGCATTTATCATTATTAATATATATATATATAGTTAGATGGTAATTGTATTTGGTTAGACAACGTTTCACAAAACACTTATAGCTTAATTTGTTTTCCCTTTTCTATACTTTTTTTTTGGTTTTTTATTATAATAATGCACAACAATAATGTACTTTTTGTTTATTGTTATTTGTTTTTGTAGTTAGTTGCTAGTTATTGCCAAGTACTTTTGACTAACATTTAAAGCGTTTCAACTTATTTTTGATTACACATTGCACATTCTTTTGATCAGAGGTATATATATAGAGTATATACAATATATACTTTTAACTGTTTTTTGTTTTTCTTGTTGGTAACAATAAACTTTCACTGGGCGCCGCCAAAAACAAAAAATTGCTCGAGCACAAACAAATATTGCTGCTAAAAGATATATATATATATATAAATATAATATCTACATAAGTTTATATATATAAGCTATGGCAAATCATGTATATCAAGTCACAAATACATATATATATATACAGATATATATATTGTTTAGTTTATAGTGTGTTCCGCTTGAGGCATTTAATAATGCGTGTAAAAAGCCTTGGACGGTAAATGTAAAGCATCGCTGGATCTCAGGATCATTAAGGATGATCAGGAAACAGCTGCACAGTTGCACAGTACGAGTAACTCTAATTGGGGCAAGTAGTCGGCGGCATGCTAGCGCAAAATTTCACTCTAATTCAATTTTGTTGGCTAGTCTTTTTTTGGCTGAGTCTTTTTTTGTTTTTTGATTTGTTCTTTTGATTTTCTATTTGCACCTAACTAAATTACAGATCACTCAACTTACAATTAGCATATAATTAATGATAATAAGAGAAAAAAGAATAACAATATATAGTTGAAACAACTACGACACAGTTAAGTTATATTTGAGCAGACCTGTTGGGTATTTAAAATAAAATCATCTTTTAAGTTGTGTAATTTAAAAAGAAAAGTGATAAGCGATCAAATTATTTTTTCTTATGAAAAATTTACAACTATTTGCAATTAATTTTGCATTTTGTTTTTTTAGTATAAAATTAGTGTTATTCTTTTATTTACACTTAGAAATGTAAATTCTTTCATATACATTCTGTAAATTCATAATAAATGATTGAATACCAATTGGGAATTTGTAAGCTGTGGAATTTAATTATTGATTAGATGTAATACTTTAAACTAAGCCTTTAAGGAATTAGGCAGAAAGTATTTATCAGTATTTATAAAATCATTTTGGAATTTAGAAATTCTATATAAAAATACTAGCACTCTAAAAATAAATCAAATTAAGGAAATGCAGTGCATTTTTAAATGACTTTTTAAGTGTTTATAAAACAATTTCAAAATGTAGAATTTGAATAAGAAAAAACGCTAAATAAAATAAATTAATTGAAAACCACTCGAGGAATTAAAAGTATCCCAACTAGAATCTAATAAATGTAATGCAAGTATTTTGAAAATACTTCTTCTAACTATATATTTTTCTTTTTACAGGTCTGCTCCACGAATTATAATTACAATTGCTAGGCACACAGAAGCTAGAGGCAGCCTCTCACTTAACTAGCCGAAAATGCAGCAATTTCTTTTTCGGTTTTTTTTTTAAGCATTGCGCACAAATTGAAATAAGAAAATAATTATTTGATTTATATATATAGAGCTGCTGAGAGCGCGCATTCAAAGCAAAAAGCGAGCGCGGCAGCAGCTGAAAGGCGTTCAGCGTATGAAGGATGAGAGATGAGGACATGCCACAACGACAACCAGGCGTAGATAGACAGAAAGAGAGAGAGAGAGAGAAAGTGACACACACAGAGAGAAAGAGAGAGAGACAGAGAGAGAGAGAGAGGGTGGGGGTGGGGGTGGGGGTGTGGAAGGGTGTCTACTCAGAGATGGTTGATTTTGCGCCACTGCTTCATGACAAAATTACCGCAACACCAGCTGCCCGATTGCCGTTTCGTTCCATCCGCATTGAGTTCCACTGCTGCTGCTCCTGCTCCTGTTGCTGATCCTCTGGTGCCTCCATTGCGTAACAGTTGCTGCTCCACATCGCTGTCATCGGAGCGTTCGCCACCCGCCAATTGTGGTGTGCTGCGCTGTAAGGTGCTGGTGCGCAAGGCACCGCCACAATTCATCAAATAGCCGGCACCAAAGCCGGCATAGCGATTCGATGTCGATGTTGTCTCAAAGGAGCGATTCAGGCGTCTATCGTAGAGACCCGGATGTGCATCCGGATTGGGTTTGATTATGGTTGTTGGCGTGCCACCAGTACGCTGATAGCTCATCGACTGTGGCAGCAGCTTGGGCGACGGTTTACTCTTCCGTGGCAGCAATGGGGATGTGGTGCAAACATTATCATAGCCCGAGCCAAAGCCGCTCTTCATGCGATTCAGGGATTTGCGTGTGGCACGCTCCTCGGACAAGGCACGCTGATAATCCTTGATGCTGGGCACCCCCGATGAGTAGCGTTGAGCGGGCTGCAACGACCCCACCGAAGTCGAATACAAATTGAAGCTATTCGGACTTGCCTCACGCCAAATGAACGATGAGTTTAAACTGCCTGCAGAATGTTGACGCGATTGTTGTTGTTGCTGATGCTGCTGTTGTTGATGTTGCTGCTGTTGATATTGCTGCTGCTGCTGTTGCTGCTGCTGTTGTGTTAGATGTGTGGCATTTGCCACAAAAGGCAGCTGCGGATTTGAGGTGGAAAAGGGTTTGCTGGTTTTCAATTTGCCGCCGCGTATTGGCAAACAAGGCGTCCATGGCTGCAATGCTATATATTGTTGAAGTTCAGGATCAGGTTCAGATTGTTGTTGTTGTTGTTCGGGGTTGTTGTTGTTGCAGAGTTGCGCGTGAAAGACAAAGAGAGAAAATGAAGATATTTGAAGAACGAAAAACGAAATACCAACAACAACGACACACAAGAAGAATAAAACAACTGAAAAGCCCACAACAAATAACCAAAAATTAAAACAACAACCAAAACAGAACAAGTAAATTCGTCAAGCCGAAGTTTAAATACCCTTGCAGAAGATTTGAATATGCTAGCTATATATATATTATAGATATTAAAGTATTTGGTAAGTTTTAATCGGATAACTTAATAAAAACAAAGTGTTTTTCTTTCTTTCTTTCTTTCTTGCAGCTGATGGACTACAGACGATGAAAAGTTTATATAGAATGTATATATAGAGAAGGTATATATAGAAAGTCTGTACTTGTCATGCGCATATATAAACTCGATCATTTAAAATTGCGCTCAAAATCGTTGAATATGAAAATGGTAAACATCATTTATAAATTCTTTCTACAAGAAGTAATTTGTATTTAATTTGTAGCAAACTTAAACAAGTTTTCTAACAAAATAATTAAAAATTCGTGATATATATATATCTAGTTTATGGAGTCTAAAATCTCTGCAAGTTTTCAAAATATACAACAACAAAAAACAGTGTTCACAAAGAAACAAAAAAAAATGGACACCAACAAAGGACAACAACAACACAATACATAAGGCAAGGTGTGGTGTGTGTATGTATGTATGTATGTGTGTGTGTGTGTGTGTGTGTGTGTGGGTGGGTGAACATGGAACCAAGACCAGCGTTGATAATGAGTTAGAAGCAGGAGAGGATTTGAATAAAGCGAAAGAAACGTATAGCAAAAAGACCACAACCAAATAAAGGGGCACAAAATAAAAAAAAGTATTAAATAGAGGCAAACACAATTAAATAGAATATTTGATTTAATTCTCTTTGTAATCGAGGTATTTCAGCAAACGGAGAGGGTAGAATTTTCGGACAGGGCAAATTTTTGAAGACGATCAAAACTTGTTGCACGAAAAGAACAAAGGATAAATATTTGGGGCGCAGGCAAAAGAGTTTAATAATTAATTTAAATTATACTGAAGTGTAATTTTAAATATAAAATCGACAAACAAAAAAAAAAGTGTGGCAAATAATCACCTTTAAAAGCGTCCCAAATTATAAAACGCATTCAGAAGGGGCTTAAAATTAGTATGGATTTAAAAAAATGAATTGGTTTTTGTATTTTTTTTTTTTTTTGATGAGCAGCGATGACAAAATAAAATTCGACTGAGTTGTACATTAATGGGCAAAAATTTCCAACAAATAATTATATATTTATTATATATTATGTAAATGTATGTAGTATGTATAAGAGAATTATATAAGAGTATGTATAAGAGACCAGAACACATTAGCATAGAAATTACAATACATAATTTAAATCCAATTGAATGAGCGCTATCTGTTTTTGCCAGATTTCTTAACAATTACAAAAATATATTTGTTTACATATATATATATATATATATTAGATATATAGATATAAATGAATGTGTGAAAATTAACAAAATGAAGTATCTTTAAAATCCATTTAGCTGTTACAGTTAAGAGTTGATGTGGTTCCTCAATTATACAAGTAGTAATATCCAATTGTTTAAATTATAAAAATAAAAAATTCAACAATACAATTGCGCATTTATATGGTATTATTTTTTTCATTAATAATTTTTGTTTTCTTTTTGGTTAAACAATTATTTGTTGCTTATAAACTAATACAATTTTGCAGTAAAAATCCTTTAAAATTTAATTTCATATATTTTATTGTGAAACGTTTAACGAAAGTGTTAAAAATGGAAACCAAACCAAAATAAATTTAATACAAATTTAATTTTTCGTTTTAATTTAGCAGCTTTTTTCACATTAAGTGGGCGTGTTCAATGTTTGTGTGTATGTGTGTCTGTGTGTGTGTGTGTGTGTGTGTGAGGTAAAGCAAATTGGCTACAAGAATTTCATTGATGAAAGCGCACAAAGAAATGAAACAAGATTTTGGACAAAAACTTGAGCACACAATAAAATTCGAAAAAAAAACAGGACACACGGAAAACGCTAAAACTCTAGGAACTATTAACTAGGATCTCTAAAAGAAGCACATGGGAGATCGACGGCACTTACCCGAGTGTATGGTATTCCGGGCGCTGTTCTGATAGGCGGCACAGTAGCCCTCAAAGACGCGCAACACCAAAGCATCCTCCTCGAATGTGGGCTGATTTTTGCGACCGCTACAATAGCTGGCCAAGGCGTTGTTGGAGCTGCCCGAACCCGAACCGGAACCAGAGCCACTGGTTGCATTCAATAAACTGGGACGCAACGGCGGCGTCGGACGCAAACAGCTGATGGTCCAGTTAGCTAAAAATATGAGATATAAAATATGTTATAATCCTGCTAGATTTTTTGTGTGTCATATTTATGCAATTAATCTATAATTAATGTATCCTTATTTGAGCTTGGACTATTACCCTTTGTGCTTCCTTTCCTTGCGTTTGGCGCCGTTGTTGCCGCTGACGCCGCCGCCGCTGCTGCTGCCTGAATTGCCACCTGTATTGCTGCCGCTGCCTGATTGTTTTCCGTGGCTGTTGCTGCCACTGTGGCCGCTGCTGCTGTTGCCCCCGCCGCCGCTGTTGTTGCCGAAGCAGCCGCTGCCGCTGCTGTCTTGCTGTTTGGTGTCGGGACTAAATTTGATTTGTGGCTTAGTGCCCCCAGATGACTTGGTAGACTTGGTGGTTGTTGTGGATGATGCTGATGATGTTGTTGAGGCTGAGTGTGCGTGTATTGATTGTAGCTCAGGTGATGATTGAATGACAGGCTCCGTTTGTGTTGTGACATCGCTGTGGCTGCCGAGTTGCAGTTGCTGTTGTTGTTGCTGCTGCTGCTGCTGCTGTTGTTGTTGTTGCTGTTGCGACTGCCCGGTGGCAGCAACAAACTGTGGCTCGATGGCGGAGACATCTGAAATAACAATAAGACATTAAAAAGAAATTAATTAAAGCTTAATAAAAATAGAGTGTTGTATTTTGAAATGAGGCATTAGTTAGTTCGGTATGAAAGTTCTCAGCTGTCAGCAGCAACAGCAGCAGCAACAGCATCAACAGCAGCAACATTAACAACAAACAACAACAACGTCCTTAGAGCAGCGAGCAAAGCGCAGCAAGCAATTCAAATCGAATGAGATTTATTTTCTTTTTGTGTAGCGTTAGATAATTTGTTTTGTAATTCGTTTTGGGTAACTCGAAAATTGTCCATTTTTTGTTTTTGTTAGTGAACGCAACAGGTTGCAAGATGTGCGTGAATGAATAAGGCTTGATGACAAATCAATTATTTTTTATGAGTCTATCTTTGAAAACAACTAGCTTAACAGCTGTAAGCTATGTAAAAGATTTATCGATTTACACCTGCAGTTATCGATCGAGGTGTTATCGGTATACCAGCCCCACGGTTGCTTTGTCTGCCAATATGAGCACTTTATCTGAGGATAGCTTGAACTGGAATATATTCCAGGTTTGAAAACTTCCAAGAATATGAAAAATCACCTTGAGGTATATCGAATTGTTATCGGACAGCTCCGGGTTTGCTTGGCCTGCCAATATGAGCACTTTTCAACAAGGATGTATTGAAAAGTCTAGCTTCAACTGAAAATCATGTTTAGCAGAGCATCATTTGAGCTCCAAGAAGAGCTATGAATATGTGGCTAATTAAAATCAAACCAAATTTCTTGAATTTTTGAAATTCTTAAAGATGAAATGTAGAAAATGATATTAAATATAGGGGTTGTTAGTCATGTGCTTATTTTTGGATGACTGAGTGGAAAGCATATGTTCGTTCATCCATGAAGAATTTCAAATGAATTTCCAAATATATATATTTTTTTTTTCTTGAGATCGTGCGCTGCAAAATTGTTGACAGGTGATAAATAAATGTGGATGGAGAAACGTGTGCAAAACGAATGTACAAAACAAACAAACAAACGAGAGAAAAAAACACGTGCACAAAACGGGCACCAACAAAAAAAAAAAGAACCGCAACAATGGCCGCCTGAATGATGATTGAGGTGGTAGAGGGGAATGTGGATGAATCCAGGCGACAATTGGGTGGTTCATTTTTTTTTTGGTGACGTCTCACTTCGGTTTGCTTGCCTTCTTCGGTTGCTAAAGCTACGCGTGACGCACAAATGGGGCAATCTAACGATGACGAATACGATGGCTGTGCGGCAAAAGCATTCCGTGCCGCAGCCGATGAGCTGCATCGTCGTCGTCCCTTGAGATCCATAATATCATCATTATTGCACACAGGACAATTGGAACAACAGCTGGATGCTGTTGTCGTTGTGGTGTTTGTGGTGCTAGTGTCTGCGGCACAATCAGCACAATTGTGGCAAATGGAACAATAAATGGCGCCCTCACTGAAACCACTCGCACCCAGCGAGCAAAAGCAACTGGAGCAGACGGAGGCTCTCGATAAACTGGAATCCTTACTGGGCGGCAGGCGTTTGTTATAGGCACTCGCTATGCCATGCAGGACTTCGGGTGGCAAACGCTCCTTCTTCCACCAGTGAGCATACATTCCAGATCGGAATGTGGGCCGTGGCTGACCCATCTCCATATTCAACTGATCCGCAGAGAGACTGCCACTGAATTGCAATTGATTGCTTGAATCAAGGGTGGTCTCATCCATCGAGCTGCTGGAGGCCAGAAAAATACTCTTTGTATTGATTTGGAATTGTGTTGTGGCTGGTGGATTCGTGGGCGCGGCCGGTGGCTCCAGTTGAGGATGAGCCTGTGACTGATTCTCCTTCTCCATCTCCATTTCCTGCTGCTCCTGCTTCACCTCCTCCTGCGTCTGTTCGGGCGTCAGAAACTTCTCGCGAAACATGCCGCAAACATCAAAACGTCGCTCGGGCTCCACATTGTCGAGAACATCGATGCCCAAGCCACATTCCTCGGCATTCGGGGGATCGGGTGAGGCAATGGTGCAGCTACCAGCCATGCCGCTATCACTGGAACGTGGACTGGGACACGTTGAGCTCTCGCAGCAGCGACACTTGCAATCGCTATGCAACTGCTGATCCCGTCGCCCGCTGCTGGGCGGCGCAGGAGCAGGAGGAGGATGAGGTCTCGCCTGTTGATTGTTCATCTGCAGATACTGATAGCTGATGCAGCGACGCATCGAATCACGCTGATCAGCAGCAGCGGGAGTGGGAGCAGCCTCAATGCACAGCTCACCGCTGGAGCAATCAGTTTTGGCTGCCTGCTCGTTGTAGTTGTAGAGCAGCTCGGCCTGCAACTGATCGGGTGCAGTGCGACAGGCGGCGGGCAGATCCATTGAGCTGGCGTGCATAGCATTCTCGTCGTCCAGCAATGTGGCGTCGACACTTTGATTCTGCTGCTGATCCTGTCGCTCCCGCCAGCTGGGCACATAGACTTCGGTGTCGGCGCCACGATTGAAGCGATTGCCCACAAAAATGCTGGGCATGCTGTGCCGTTCGGTGGGTGAACCAGGTAACTGGGATGGTGGCGCTATTGCCGGCAGCACCGTCTCCTGTTCCTTGCTGAGATCATCACGGATGCTGGCCAAATTCTCGCAGGCCATAAAAGCGCCACCCAAACGAGCGCCATACAAACTGCTCGCATCGGAGCTTTGTTGCTGCAGCGATGAAGATGGTTGTGAGCTCATTTCCGCTGGCAAATCATCCCCATCTTCCTCCAGCTCCAACTCCTGCTCCTCGGCAACGCAATTGGTGATGGTGCTGCCACCCAAATTGATGACAGCCGTCGAGGTGTGCACACTGGAATTACGTTCGCTGGACTTGCGAGCGAGCGCTCTCAGCGCCCTCGAGCCAATAATAAGCGATTCCTTTTTGAGTTCATGCTGCACCAGCAACTCATCCGCATCCAACGAATCCAACTTGATCAAATTTATGCTGGATGAGTGTCTCTGTTGTGCTCTCTGCTTGTGGCCATGATCAATAAATGTGCCCGTTGAATTGCAGTTGGATGCGACTGGCTGATGCTGATAGAAGCGCACATATTCAAAGGGATCCGAATTGCAGCTGAGCAAATACTCAGCATCCTCGCCATCGCCATCGTCATCATCATCATCGTCATAGCTCTCCGAATCGGTGGGCAGCTCAAAGGCATCCTGTCGCTCCAGTTCCGTCGACTGTGCGGCCACATTATCATTGATGTCCTTGAGCATCTTGGCGGAGGCCTTGTGACAGCGTTTCTTGCGCAACGCAATCCGCTTGAGATCGATGCTCTGCCTCGCCTGCGGATACAGCAGCATCTTCACAATTGCCCCACGCAAACGACCCGAACGCACGAGTCGAGCAAAATGTGCACTGAGATTGGCATATGGCGCCGTTGGTGGATAACAATTTGGTGGCAATGTGATGCAATGATGTTGCTGCTGCTGTTGTTGTTGTTGTGGTTGGTAGTTGTTGTTGTAGTATGCGCACAGCGAGAAACGTGTGCAATAGCCACGTGCATCCAGATGCTGGCTGAGCTGCTCAGTTGCCAAACAGGTATAACAAACAAGGTGATGAAAGCGGAGAATAAAGGAATCGTACATACAGTTGAGGTCAAAATAATAATACCAATGCTGACAAAATAACAAGATTTGTGTGAATGTATTTAATGCCCCCTCTCCTTGTCTGGCCCTCGAGCAGGGAATTTAGAGACCTATTTGACTTGCCTTTGCTGCGACATGTTCTCTACTCGCATAAAGATCCGATTCATTGATTATATTGACTATTTCTGCTTATGAAGGTGTCTGAAGATATTAGCAAAATATCCTTGTATTTTCTACGTGTTGAGTTTCAATTTATTCTTTGAGTAAAATGCCAATTCTAAATTTTGTCATAGCTCCATTCATAATCGCTTTTACTTTTACAAGTTGCAATCAAATCTCCTCTATTTCTATTGAAGATGTTGAAAACAAATACTAAATGTCATTTAATACGTCCACATATCATATACAGTTTTCAGAAATATATTATCAAAATGCTTACTTAGGATTTTTAAAAAATTGAACAATATATTAACTAATTTTAATTTAATATTATTACTACTACTTCTTCTATTATTTTGACCGCAGCTATATTTGTTGAGAGAATTTGATGGGACTTACGTGCGATGCATTTAGTTGTCCGCCCAGCGAGGAGTTGCTCAGATTGCTCAGCTGTCGCTTGATGCCCATGGGCAGACTGGGATTGTTGGCATTCAGCAGCTCGACCCATTTGTTTGCCTCATTGGGTCCCTGGCAGACGGCGATGATGCGATCGATGAGCGGACTGCTAATCTCAAAGGCATGCTTAATGGCCTCCGTATCCTCCAGACGATTCACAACGATGCCAGTTAGCGGCAATTTACCCTTGTTTGTCAATGAAAATATATATTTTAATTAAAAATTCAAGTTAGATTTCTGAATTTTAAATACTCACCTCATAGATAAAGGCGCTCATGCGCTGACTAACGCTCAGGATGAGCAGCGTTTGGGGGAAGAGCACAAAATAGCGATCCCGATGATCGGCACCAACGGCCACGCTGCCCATGTGTATGATATCGCCCAGGCTGCTCAGCTCCTGGCCCTGCCAATTGCGCACTGGTCCCGTCAGCACCTGCAGCTCCAGCTCCTTTTGGCGTCGCGTCGCCGAACATGTTGCCGCAATATCTTTGTAGACGGCAACACTGCGCTGTGTATCACCACGATCCGGATGACTGCTCTCCATGTGACGTTCCAGTTCCTGCAGCATGGCAGAATACTTATCGAGGCGACGAAATGGCTTGGACAGACCCGTGGTCAGCACCAGCAGACCCGGCGTCGCAGCACCCTGTCGCTCCATATACTTCTCCAGATCGTCCCTGGGGGGGATGAGGGAAAGTATTTATGTTAGGCAAGTTTAGATAAGACGATTGTCGGTCCAGATTCGGCCCATTGTGATACCTTGATTTGAATTCTAACTGAACCAAAAATAAGCGGGATTTAGAATGTCGTTAAGTGTTAGAAGACGATCGTCTACTGTAGAATCGATACAGGATTTGGTCCAACGTACTTGGGATTCTCCTTAAGTTCTTGGCATTAGAAAGAGACTTAAGCAGCAGTTGCGTTTCTAAATTTCGCTATCTTAGTTGGCGTCAGATTTCGCTTAAGATTTTAGTTTTGGGCCAAATCAAAATGCAAGTTAAGTTTTGTGAAAAATTAAGTCGCCAGATAGAAATAAAAAAAAAAAGCTGAGTTAGAAAGTTGCTGTCCAAGGTGCATAATCTCTACGTGGCAAAACGAGTGCTCAGGAGATTCCTCTGCTTTCTCTTCGTTGCAGTTTCTGCTGTTATCGTTATAGAGGAGAGCCTTGGGGCCTATTGAGATAAAGATCGACTAGCGCAAATTAAGTCTCAGTTTACACAGGGGTAATTTAAGGGGTATTTAAGGGATGGGTGCATGGGTTATTTACCCTGCTCCATCTCTACTCACTTATACTTGTCCAGGATGACAATGGCCTTGGGATGTGCCGCACAATAGGCCTGATGGACCTTCTTCATCAATGGGGCGCTGCTTAAAAACAGTTTACCCACACGATCGTTGGACTCCTCAATTTGCATGAGCAGATCCTCATGGGTGCGCACCACTTCCACAAAATTGCACATCAACTGCGCATACTCATCTTGGGTGAGTCTACAAATGGAAAAGAATGATTGATAAATAATTCTAATATAGATTATTCAATTAAATATATTGATATTCTCACATTTGCGTCTGTTGCATGGGCTCCAGGAAATTCTCGAGCAGACCCTGCAACTCGGCGACATGGGCACGCTCTGAATCGAGCAGATCTTTGAGCACCACGGATCGATACTCTTGGATTTCCTCGGGCGGACGGATTGTTTCCGACAGTGGCAATTGGGCCTTGTATTCGATCACATAGTTGCTGGGAAACCAGCCAGTCTTTTCGTTCAGTGTACCCTCCCACCAGCCGCCATCCTCGCGCTGTGTCACCGTTATAAGATCGCCCTTATTAAAACGCAACTCATCGTTGTTGCTGCCCATAAACGAGTACTCGGCCCGCACAATCAACGGCTGCTCCATCTTCCCTGTGTGGCTGGCTGGCTGGCTGACTGGCGCCGTTCAACAAAACCTGGATCTTAATTTCCTTCAGCTGAAAATGGAAATGATTCAAGTTATGATTTCATTTTCTTTAACTAATATGTTATATATTTATTTATCTTCAAAAATTATTAACTTAATTAATTAAACTATCAAATCTGAGATGAAGCCTGGCTTTTGAATATGTGATCAGCATTGATAAAGTACTTTTTGAGTATATAATTTTAATGTGGAAATAAAGCTAGAATCTTATTTCTAAACCGTACTAAATAATATACAATTTTGTATACATATACATATGTATGTATCTATATTTTTCAGTGTTTATTTTACTTATTTTATTTGGCTAATTGTTATAAATCATTGTCATGTTTGTTGAACTTGAAAAATCGAGCAAGCAAAATCATAAAAATTTGTTCAATGAAAATTGGACGACCAATAGCGCCGTATATCTATCAAGATCTGTGCAATAGAATGTCTTGAGCATTATCTCTATTCTTTTTTATTTCTTTTTATTTTTGTGGCACCCACGCGAATGCGTTCTTAATTCCAATGAGTTTCTGGCACTCACAACAAGAACGACAACAACAACCTTATTATAGCCACCAGCAAGAAAAACAACAGTATTTTCACAAAAGATATATATAAAAACATCTGTTCGCTAAGATTTTTGACATTTTTTTCTTTTCACAATCTGGAGAAAGGCGTGCAATCAAAATTTTTCATAGTCGTTTCTTTCAGTTGTTACATTTTCGATGGCCAAGGCCCAATGCCATTAAAGCGGAAAAAGCATCTGCAGCGATTACGAAATATCGGATCATAAATAATTCGAATAAAATATTGTGTTTTTCAAAACGGCAACATAAATCAAAAAACTATAGCGTGCTAAAAACGACCATGTCATGGATTCCACACAATTTACGAGCAACACTTTTTCAACGATATGTTCAAAAAGATTCTAAAACTTAATAGCCCAAATACACAAATACATATGTGCCATCTATATAAATATATAGTTCATGCACGACATCTGGCAGTTAAGCATTGTTGCTCAGTAATAATCAAATGATGTGATAATCATAATAAATCCATTTTATCTAAACCAGCTGCAGAACAACTTTGATATACGATGTTTATGTCTGTTTCTCACAAAAATAAAAAACAACAACAAAAAAAAAACACACTGTTGACGAAGAGACACCGATTTTTCTATCACCTTCTGATTAGATTAGCAACATGTGAAAAGAATACAACACACAATAAGTGAGACTGCTGAACAGCTGTTAAAAATATATGATTTAAAAATATTAATTTCTATGAAAATATGATTTTGTTAACAGAAATTGTGTTTATTTAATTCATAAATTTTTTCCCACTTGATATGGATTAATGTTTTATTTATAAATTGGAATAAATACATCAATAAAAATGTGTATTTTGTTGTTATCGTTAATCGATTTAAATCGATATTACCGAAACGGGGATAGTTTTTGATAAGCTTGATATGTTGAAAGAGAGAACTTCTATTCCAGATTTCTAACTCCTATAGTCTCTGTAAATTGGTAAATCAACTTGACTGTTGATGCTGATCAAGAATATATATATTCCTTATAAGTTCGCTTATGCCTCCATCTAGCTGCATATATACTTTTGCCTAGCTTCCTATATACTTGTTTGATGCAAGAACATTTATTCGATTATTTATATCGTATCAAGTTTAATTATTATTAAATGCTTATATTTTTTATTATTGTATGCAAAAAAAGCTAAATACTTCTAGAATTTTGCAAAGAAGAAAAAAAGCAACAAGTTTTATTCATGTGGACTCTAATCTAAAGTTTATTGCGCTAATTTCTGTTGGATGCCTCAGCAAACATTTTTAGAATATTGTTTTTCTTCTTTTATTTTAATCCAATGTTTTTTTTTTATTGCGATGATGAATAACCGCAAAAATATGAAAGGGGGAAAGAAAAACATGTTGATTTTTAGTTTTCGTCGTCGTATTTTGCCCAAAAGCTTTTCACATCCAAAAATAACAGAACGACGAAAATATAAATCTTGATGTGCCGACTGACTTCCCATATACCAATGGAAATCAGGCAATATAAAGTATGTACTATATATACATATATATATATATATATATATATATATATACATATATATAAATATATATAAAGTGTGCCCAGAAATGATGTGAAAAAGAATTCTTCCATTACAGGTATTGAACATTATTAAGTATCTTTAGCATATAATTTTCCTAGACAAGGTCACAAATTTTAAGATTGGATTCTCTTTTTGTTTTTTACACAAACACAGACACATACTTTGGTATGCAGTTGTATTTAGCTTTATATAGCATATATATATATATATATATATATATGGCACTTTTCATAGATTTGCTCAATCATCAATTGTAGCACGTATTTTTCGCCGTTTTTACTTTTCGATTGCCACCGCACGCGCTCATTGCTGCCACAAAACTGCGACAAAAACACATTCAACAAAATGGCAAACGGAACATTTTTCACAGGCTTTCCCTGTCGCATACATCAACTGTGTGCTCGCTCTCTCCATCTCTTTCTCTCTCTCTCTCTCTCTTTCCTTCTCTCTGCTCTCCTAATGATCGCGAGAGCTCTGCTAAATACTTGACATACTCAAATATACATAGTATCTAGATATATATTCTACACTTGGCCGGATACAGCGCATATTTTCATATGAAAAATAATGATGAAAATCAAGAACAAAAAAAAAAAAATCGAAGGCATGCCGAAAATTACATACTCTTGCAGTCTAAAGTCCATGTGCTTACATTTCAATTTTATTGTATACACAGATCAGATATTAAAATTTTTGATAATTTTGGTAAACAAAAGCGATTTTCATACAAGACCTCATCGCAAGTGGCACCAAGATCAGGGTTCCAAAAAGGGAACCGGAATCGGAACCGAAATGCACACAATTCTTTAAGAATCACTAACCGTAACCGATATATATTATAAGTATTGTATTTCTAAATTACATTTTAAAATATAAGAAAAATTTGATCTTAAAATTTGAAAGAAATTTTATATATTAATGTTTCATAATAATATCAATAACAAAATGCTATATAAGAATTCTTCTAGCACAAACATAGAAAACAGCCTGAAAATTAGACACAATTTTTATAAACTTATAAAAATCCAAACTGAAATTGAGAAATTCACACCCTGGTTTTTGAGAAAGCCAAAACATTCAATTTTAGAAATTTACTTTCTGAATAATGAGGTGACGAAATTTTGCCAACACAAGCAAAGAATCGGAGAAGAATTAAAATGTACAACCAATTTCTAATTTGTATCGAAACTTATACACTGTAAGTACCAGAACTGAACATTTTATCTTACACAGGTACGCAGCAGTATCGTAAATTTCTTTTACCAGAATAGATAGTTTCAAGACAGCAGCAGTGTACAAAAAGTCAGATAGAAATAAATGATAAGATATGGTATCGATAGCGTTGCTTTCAATGCGTAACAAGCTGACCCACAAAAGGAGCATACCCCCTGCAAGGGAGAAAAAAAAGAAGCGATGACAAAACGAGACAATCAAAATCCGAATCCAAATCCGAATCACAATCAAAATCTGGTCAGCATGCGAATCAGTAAAGCTGAAAAGCAAAGCACGCGCAAAATATATATATATAGCAGTGGTTTGGGGATATATGTTTGACAATTTTGTTCCTTTTCATTGAGAAATATTGTCATGTTATTTTTTCATTTCTTTTCTTTCCATCAGCCAACTATTTATATTTGTGCATTTGTTTTGAAAAAATCCATAAAAATATTTGTGTTAATGCATTAAAAAATATGTGAAGAAAAGATTTGGCAAACGTTAAATGTGAAAAATTCGTCATATTTATACGTTTTTTCTTAGAATTCGCTTAAGAAAATGAAAACGACAAATATTATATGTGAAAATATGTGAAGGGGACCAGAAAGAATTCGTGATTTAGCGGAAATTCACCTGTCCCTATCAGTTTGCCTCTGAAGACAAGTGTAAACTGGAATAGCTATCCAAGAGCAACAGGGTTTGCTAGGGACAAGAATAAAACTAAAATATATTTGGTAAACATATTTAGATAGTTAAATGTAGTTACGAACTTTGGAAAACTATCTCTATAAACAAAATGTAAAAAACTAGCAACCGAATGGAGCTGATTGACGACATACTTAAGAAGACTATCTATGATTGATGATATTCTTAATAAGTAACTTAAAATGGTCATTTATCAGTTAATTTAATATCAGAAAACACCGATTAAGTAATTTGTAGTACAAAGAAAGTTTGTCCTATCTCATTTTAAGGAATAAACTTTGAAATCATCATTATTCATTTTGATTTCCTTTTCCTCATAAAAATAATAAATATTATAAATATTCGCCTTGAATCAATAAAAATAAACTATATTAAATATTTTGTTGTACAACAAATTGTTGGCTTATCTCCCCAAATCGGTTGCATGCACCACAAATCAGTGTGTGGTAAACATAACCCTGAAATAACGTCCAAAACGTCCAATGCAAAATGAAATAAAAAATATATATATTTCCGCAGATAAACGATGATGATGTTGATAATGATGATGATGAGTGTATGTTTGTATGTTTGTATTCTTTTGCCCCATTTAATTGCGGCTCATCAATGTGCATGGCCGCAGCAGCAGCGACAGTCAAAATGATGCAAGCAGAGGTCATGCAACAACAGCAAGCAGCACAAAGCACAAATTACAAAGCCAAAGCCAACGTTGCAGCCGCAATCGGCGTCGCAGTTGACGTCTCAGTCAGCGCATGACAAGCGAAAATTTTAATTAATTCATTAAAGACTTGCACAGAGACAGAGATAGAAAAAACAACAACAAATGCAGCAACTGCAACTGCAACAGTTGGACGAGGCGTCATTCAAAGCGACAAAAAGTGCATCCACACACACAAATACACACACCCACTTAGACAAACACAATAACACACATAGAAACAAGTAAGAGTGCTGTAGTCGAGTGAACTCGACTATGATATACCCTGAACCCAGTTATTAAATATATTCTATTATTATTGGCAATTTTGTTGCCGGAGCAGCTGTTCACATACAATACAAATAATTAGACAACTTATAGTTTTAGTCGGGAGCGGACAATAGCTAGCAAATAAGCGTGAAGTGAAGTCAAGTGTATCAGCTGCTTAAATATTTGACATAAAATGTAAAGCAAATAATGTTGCAATTTTGTTATGCATTGCTGTCCGCTACCCAATATAAAAGCCACTGAAATGACAGAGCCAAAAGCATCTTAGCAATTCAGCTAGAACGATGCAGTCTGTCAAGGGAGTATTACTTTTGCTCACACTGTGCTTGTGTACAAGTTCCATTTGGACCTTGTCGACGTCCAAAGTCTTTGGCACGGTATGGGACGGTCTGGGAGATAGAGGCAAAGGCATCCTCGATGGCCTAAGGACTGCAGGAAAGGACGGCGCCACAATAGGAATCGAGTTTCTTGAAAATTTGAACGACGTCAAGGGCACCGTTTTAAATGATTTGGGCCAACTGGGGCACAATATGTCCATTGCCATTTCAAAGGCCGTAGTTACAGGACTTGCTGACTTGTCGCAAATCTTTTCGGTTACTCTTCCAGCTCTTAAGGCTAAAGTAAGTGCAGAACGGAACATCAGTAAGAGAAAAGTCCTCAGAGCTGGGCTAGCAGCACTAGAGGATCTCGTCTCAGTGACTAATAAACTGCAAATCGTATTCGCCGATCTAAACGAAAAGCTTGGTGAGAAGATTAACAGTCAAATAAATGAATTTCTTGAAGATTTGCTGAGATGGAAGGAAGAGCTGCTAAAGCATGTGGAGGAGGAATCGAATGGAGTTGACCTCACGGAGGCGAGGGATACAATTGATGCCCTAATCAAAAAATTCACGGAGAGTGCGGCGAATGCAATAGAAGAGGTCGAATTCAAAAAGAGCCTGATTGAGCAGCGGTTAAACGATATAATCGATGAATATACCGGCTATGTCAAGGATCTAATTGAAGCCATCAACGGTTCCAGAAAATCATACAACGCAAATCGCATTGAGGAATTGGTGGAGAATTTACGCGATGCTCAAGATGTACTACAGAATTTGATTAGCAACGGCATAGAGCTGCTCGAACAGGGCATATATTCAGTTGAATCGTTTGACAACATTTTGAGTCAGTTGGTCAACGACGCTCTCAAAATCGAAAAATCGCTGAAGAATTTATAAATCAGATCCACCGACAAATGAGGAAAATGACAGAGGATGTTAGTCATCCATCAGTCTCGGTTGGCAACTTCAGTAGATTCATGATATTATTATCATAACATAATAACTATCTTGTTAAATAAAAACAAAATAAATTAACTGATTGTTTATTTGTGAGCCATATGAAATAGTGATTATATCCAGCCGATTCTTACTTATTAATTGCTGCAACAAAAAGCCGCATAAGTTCCAAGATTCAGTAAAGTCGCAAATGTTGGCTGCATATATATTTAATCATTTTTTATTATAGATATTAAATGCATCGAAAGTCACTCGCAATGTACATAAGGCAATATTCTGCTGTCTAATTAATTTCCATTGTTCGTTTATTGCAGTTCTAGCAACTGTTTAAATGATTAATGCCCGTCAATATTTGACTACAAATATTGCCTGATACATTTATAGATATTATTAAATAATTCAAACTGCTCTCATACTGCACTTGTACTTGAGTAAACAAACGACAACATCAATGCTTCATCCATTGGTTATTGCCTTAAAACGCTACACGACAATTTATATACTTTTAAAAGTCATCCATAAGATGACTGTTCCATAAACTCGTTTATGTTTACATTTTTCAAGAAATCAGGAATTTGTTTTTCTTGATTCAATAGTACATTTTTTTTTTTAAGTTAGAACCAATATATCTCATTTTCATGGTGGTTTTTTCTTTATGTACATAGAACAGGTAAGAGTGCTGTAGTCGAGTGAACTCGACTACGATATACCCTTAACCCAGTTATTAAATATATTCTATTATTATTGGCAAATTCCCCTTTAAAAAGATTTACACTAACACGTGAAACACGCAATCGTAGAAGCGGTGCTCATGCCATCCCTTTCTCACACATGCGCTCGCATATTTTTGCATACAGAAAATGCTTGCGGCTGCTGATAGAAATGAGATCAATATGAGAATATATGTTCGACTATAACTTGGGTGTTTCTTATCCGATCTTGACGAAATTTGATCAAGAGTATGCATATGCATATCATGTATTAATTAGAAGATTCTGCGTTTAAAATTGTGGCATTTATTGCTATCGGAAATTTAATTTATCGATAATTGACAAACGAAGGCAGTTATCGAAAAAATAACGCAAACTTGTTCTGCGCCTGGTATTCGAGAACCTATATTCTAAATTTGAAGTCTCTAGCTCTTACAGTTCCTGAGATCTGCGTGTTCATACAGACGGACGCACGGACGGACATGGCTATATCGACTCGATTATTGATCCTGATCAAGAATATATATACTTTGTGGGGTCGGAGATGCTTCCATCTGCCTGTTACATACATTTGCACAAAACCATTATACCCTTTTTACCCATTTTTAATGGGTTAAGGGTATAAAAAGAACTGTTGCTGCTATTGTGGCAAATAATTCAATGCTGATGATGATTTTGATGATGCTGCGAAGCGATGCGATGCGATGCGATTCTAAAACAGCATCCGGAAGTGCGCATTTTGATGAGGGAGAAATTCTCAAGGCATTCTCACAATTCTCACAATTTTCGCCTTTTCCGCTTGCGAGCGAAATAAAAACCCAAAAACCGAAAATGTAAACAAAAACAAAATAAAAATACTTGTGGTTGATGTGAAAATTTGGCAACTAAAGCATGTAAAATGTACATAAACCAAAGAAAAAAAATAAAAACAAAGACAAAAATCAAAGACACAACTAAAGAAAATCTGAAATGTAAATTAGAAAAGCAAATCAGAAGAAGAAACAAAATCACAAAAACCAAATAAATGCAGTTTCGAGAACCAGTAAAATCTTGTCACGGCTGCTTTTCGAATCCAATGTCGATGCTGAGATTTCAAATTGAGATTTCAGATTTAAGTTGCGGCACTTGAGATGCATTTGGGATGCTCATCCCAAAAAAAAAAAAAACACAAGTGATACAATTGATATATGGCCGCAATATAATTTGATTACCATCTATCGCTATTTATATACTGAATGCATTTTTACAACAGACTCTCTCGCCCCATTTGTCGAGTTTTCAAGTGGGGGTGGCAGAGACAAGAGGAAGTTTATTTAATTGTTGTTGCTGTTTGTCTTTCAATGTGTTTGGCTCTGTGTGTTTGATGTGGGCAGACAGTTCATAATAATTTGTTCACAACGGAATATCGAATTGCTAAATGAATGTGGCATTTTTCGTATCGCATCGCCACAAATGAGGTCAAAAGCACGCAATAGAAAATGAGATGCATAGGAAAATATAATATAAAAGGCATGCACGAAGTTTAAATACCCTTTGCAGGAATTTCAATCAATCGAACTGATTAAAATATGATGATTTTTATATATCTTCTGTATATCTGCTTTTCTTCTGAAGTTACTTATATATTATATATATATGTATAGTTTAATTTCTGTTGTATTGTCACAAATTGAAACACAACACTGCAATACCTTTTGCAAGAGTATAAAAAGAAAAATAAATTAGGTTTTGCATTCGCCACAAAATTTCGAATGTGCGAAAAGTTTCAATGATGCGCAAAAGTAACAATCATTAAAATGCGGTCAAAACTAATTTCTATTCAAGCATGCTGACAGTGAATTATTAATCATGAATTTGTAAACACTTTGAAAAATGTGATATATTGAAATCTTGACAAGGTACAAAAAAATAAAAGAAAAAATAAATAACAATAAGAGAAAAGAGAGGAAGTCAATGACATATTTGAAGAAGAAATCATATATATATATATATATATATAATATGTAATATATAAATACATATTAAACATGTATTCATAGTATTTACGTCAGGCGTAATGCAGGCAAATGAATATAAGTAAATAACATATATATATTTATATGTACTTTACTTATTTCAGCTTTTTATTTAATATATTAAAATAATATTTAATTTTCTTAAAGAAAACATGCTAAGTAGCATTTCGTTTAAAAATTGAGGGAAACATGACGTGTTTTATTTCTGAGGATGAGCAAATAATTTGTAAATAGCCGATTTAAGATTTTTATATCCTCCAGAACTAATTTAAACGGGTTAAAAAATTAAATTCGTTATGTATAGCTTTCTCTATTGTCGAGCTATACATAAAAATAAACTACCGATGCCAATAAAACTCTATTATCAAAATATTTAAATTTTAAATAGCCTTATTATTGATTGACCATGATTTCATGTAATATGATCAGAATTGAAAAATTGAGTATTATTATTTGTGATTATTTAATTATTTGCTTTATTTTTAAATGAAATAAAAAAACACTTGATATGTCTGCTTAAGATAGATCAGCAACTCGACTTG
This sequence comes from Drosophila setosimentum, assembly GCA_035043505.1. Classification (NCBI taxonomy): domain Eukaryota; kingdom Metazoa; phylum Arthropoda; class Insecta; order Diptera; family Drosophilidae; genus Drosophila; species Drosophila setosimentum. The sequence goes on from JAWNMY010000007.1 coordinate 21,457,284, forward strand.
CAAGTTTGAGATAGAAAATTGAATAAGTCTTTCGTCGCTAGTCGAGCACATTTAAAAGTTTATTTTATTTTGCAACTTATTTCTTTAAGGTTTGTTGAACCGTTTGACAACAATGGCTGGCTTATATTGCCCCCCCACCCCCCCTCCTAATCCCCCGCACCTTACCCTGCCCCTTCGCAAGCTCCTAAGTCCCAAGGTGAATAATATATATGAATGTCGACTGGCAATATTTTTGTGTTCCGTCTGTTTTTATAGACACGCTGCACATTTTCCATTCCTAGGTTTTCTTTTATTTTCTTTTTTATTTTGGCAACAGTTCAAACTTGGGTGCTGGGCAAAGGGGGGTAGAGGGAGTAGGTGCAACGTTAAGAGTACTTTGTGGCCACTGCAGTGAAGACTGCTTTGGCAACTCCTTTCAACCTTTCAACCGACAAACAAAGATGGCTGCCTGTTATTGACCCTATGGATTATGTGCAGCAGCAGGCGAGTGTAGAGTGGAAAAGGGGAGGGGGGGGGGGTGTGGTGGAGTGGATTGCCCACTTCAGCTTCAACTTTATTTTTGCTGGCGCGCAACGAGTGCAATGGCAATAAATAAAATTTGCTCAAGAAGAAGAAAATGTGTTAAAATTGCTTGCTCTTCTTCTTCTTTTACATTAAGCCTAAGCAGACAATGCAGCGCCAAAGAAATTGCGTTCAGCTGTGTGTGTAAGTGTGTTGTGTGTGTCGTGTGTGTGACGCATCAATTGGAATTGAAATGGGTGATGCCACTGAACTCTGCCTATGGCTATTATTGCATTGGGCCTTTCCACCTTGTGGATGACTCAACTCAAATGCATTGCCAGTCTGTTTACAGGAACTGTGTGGCTTTGAACAAACTCACCTTCAAAATTTTGTTACGTTTTAGCAAACATTTGTTGCGCCGCCGATGCTGCTTCTTCTTTTGCTGCTTCTGCTTGTTATTCGTCGTCTTCGTTCGAAAATCGTTGTTGTTGTTGTTGCTGTCGCTTTCGCACGCACCAAATAGAGACGGATGAGTAATAACACCCCCGCTAGCTGCCTCTCTTTCCCACTCCCGCACAACAATTATTCTTATTCTTTTTTTTCGTTTACTTTTGCCACGCGCTTTCACTCAATAATATACATGTGTAAATACATAGATACAATGTATATATATGCATATGTATATATATGTAAATGTATATATATATATATATATATGTATTTATATATATTCAATACAAAAAGTGGCGTTTTTCTATGCTTGTGTCTCAAAAGAGAGCTGGAAAATACCACTCATCTCACTCACATAGCTGTCGTTGTTAATTCTTTTGCTTTTTAATTTTATGTTGCTTGCATCTATTGTTAAATATCACTATTTAATTGCATACAAACTTAAATATATGCAATAATTTTCGGGCAGCATCAGCGACTAAACATAAATAAACAGCAGTGTGACTGCATGCGACAAGCACGAAAATACCACTACCATCAACCACCAAAAAAATACCAATTTAAAACAGAGATCAGACATCGATAGCGCAGCTAAATATTGCTTGCTTTTGAGTACGTATATCAACGGTTTCGAAATCTTTCGCTGCTTGCATAAATTTAATTCAGCGATCATAAAGCATAATAATAAGAATAAATGATAATTTTGTAATATGTTTTTTATTTATATGTAAGACTTAATATATACGATATTTGAAATATATGGTCACCCTAAAATACAGTGCTGTAAAGCTTAACGCACGCTTGCAGTGACAGTTGGAACCGCAGCCAACTTTGCTCACTTCTTTCTTTCCAAAACTCTGAAGATGGTGAGTGGACGTCAGTACAAGTTGTGCAGTTGAATTTTGGTTTTAAAACAAATTGTGCAATATGCACAAACAAATACAAATGTGCGCCAATTGAGAACGCTAAATAGCAGCATGCTCGAGCTAATGCGAATGTGAGCAAAGCGACAGGCAAACATAACCTACAACAAAATGCTTTCCGCACTGGACAGCAGTCGCTGGAAATGCACGTGTAAGGGGATTCAGTTTAGTTAGTATTAATTTATTTTTCTCTCTCGCAGTCGAATATCAAGCGGAAGAAGACCAGGAAGCTTCGTGGTCACGTCAGCCACGGTCACGGCCGTATTGGCAAGCACCGCAAGCATCCTGGAGGTCGTGGTAATGCTGGTGGCATGCATCATCATCGCATCAATTTCGATAAATACCATCCCGGCTACTTTGGCAAGGTTGGCATGAGGAATTTCCATTTGCGTCGCCAGCACAAATTCCGCCCGGAAATCAATTTGGATAAACTTTGGTCGCTGGTCGGTGCCGAGAAGTTCGCTGAACTCGAAAAGGAGAAGAGCACGAAGGCGCCAGTTATCGATCTGGTTCAATTTGTAAGCAAGGCATTTCTTTATAATTTATCAATCTTTTGTTGTTATTATCGAAATGAAGAGATCCCCAAGGCGATGGGCGGACTGAATGCGATCGTACAATTGCTCTTTACAGTGTAGAGAAAGCCTTTCAGATCAATGATAACAAAGCGCGAAAGTTGCATTTTCTATTTTTGCCCAACACAGTATATCATTTAATAATAAATTGATACATATTTTTTCAGGGCTACTACAAGCTTTTGGGTCGTGGCCATTTGCCCGCTCGCCCCATCATCGTCAAGGCCAAATACTTCTCTAAGAAGGCTGAGGACAAAATCAAGAAGGCTGGTGGTGTCTGCTTGCTGACCGCCTAAGTTTAAGGTGAGTTATAATAAATTAAATTTTTAATTAACATCCATATTTTATTAATATTTGATTTCTCTTTGCAGATATTCCTCTCTTCTGAATGCAACTGAAGCTAATACGTTCGACCATCTAAAATGTATTTGTTTTTTAATAAATTTAAAAAGAAAAACAATCGATTGTATTTTTTTATATTTTTGGACAATTTAATGCAATTTGTGACTGCACCTAGTGAGTGCGTTTGTGTGTGTGTCGCTTTTCCGATATATTTCCCACGCTTATTGCGAAATCGAACAGGGAACAAGTGAGAATATTTCATTAAGGCAACGACTAGCAAAAATATGCTAATGGGATAAAACTGAAAGCGATTCACATTTTTGTGCGTAAATTTCGAACAAAAATACTTGATTAACAATATTTTTTATATATAATAAAGCAATGCATCCATTACAATTATTTTTAAGGCTATTCAAATGGCAGATTTTTATCCTGCTCACTAAAAACGAGTTTACCTTTTTAAACGATTTACGAGCAAGATAGATATTTTTATTTTCAAAATTTACGAAAATATAAATAAGTATGCATACCACTTGTATATTTTTATAGGGTATGCATATGAAAAACTTCTAACCTACCAACAGTCTGGCAACGTCAACTCTTCACAGCAAAATTTCGCAAATACGAAACAGTTTTTCGTGTTCTGCACCGCTGAACAGTTGTTTTCGGCTTTTCGCGGAAGTACAAAAAATATATATATACAATATAAAACATACGTGTAGGTAGGTCAAGGGTGCGTTTATCTGTTACATTTGCCGCTGCTAGTGTTACAAGTGTTATTCGTCCTTGAGCCAAGGACACTGCACCCAAAAAGATTTCAACTAAATTAAAGAAAATTTAAATATAAATATGTAAAAACAACCGGCAAAGTTGATATAAACTTTTCCCAGTAATTTAAAATTACCCCGTTTACTTTACAGTTAATTACAAGGTTACATAACAAGTCCTGCAAAAATGGCCCAAAAAGTATTGCGAAATGTGACGCACTGCATCTTCGATATGGATGGACTGCTGCTGGGTGAGTTGAAAACATTGCGCAACTCTTAACATCCTAACGACGCTTAAAATCAGACACGGAAACGCTTTACACAAAAGCCGCCCAAACGGTGCTCGAACCATATGGAAAAACCTTTACATTTGAAGTGAAACAACAGCTGATGGGTTTTCAGACGCGTGCAGTTGCCGAATTTATGATTAAAACCTATGATTTGCCTATGTCGTGGGAGGAATATGCCAGACAACAGACGGAAAATGCTCGGGTTTTAATGGAAAATGCCGAATTGATGCCAGGTATTAATTTTGTTAATCACTTTTACTCTCCGGTATTCTCCTTGCAGATACGGAACGTATTTATGAGGAGATCACCCGGCAAATAGCTAGCAGTTTTGGTCGTCCTTATCCGGTGGCGGTGCGTTTCCGGGTTATGGGCACAACCGAAAGACGCTCAGCCGAAATCGCTATTGACGAATGCCAATTGCCAATTAGTGTTAACGATTTCCTGAAACGATATCACAAAATGTGCGGCGAACGTCTGCAAAAGGTGCCGTTGCTCGAAGGTTAGCGCAGCCTGCCAGGAGAGTGGGAGAGACAGATTATTTATGCATTTAAACATAACATCAGCTGTAAAAAATCGATTGTGCGCTGAAGTTAGAGTTGCCAGACTGTTTTCAATGAAAACCTGCTGGCCAGCTTTGCTTGGGCAACAAATTTCATACGAAAATGTTTATTAATTGTATTCAAAATTTTCGAATAGTTTGAAAGCCGCAAGACGTCACAAACTTATTTGCATTTCAATTACAAATTCTATAAGCTGGCAATAATCATCCGTGTGTGTGTTGTTATCGATGACAAATGCTGTTTGTCAATTTTATTCCATATTTTGTTTACTCTTGTTTGACTCTACATATTTAAAAATATATCGTAAATTTCTTTCAAATTTTGCAAGCCGCAAGACGTCACAAACTTATTTGCATTTCAATTACAAATTCTATAAGCTGCCAATAATCATCCGTGTGTGTGTTGTTATCGATGACAAATGCTGTTTGTCAATTTTATGCCATATTTTGTTTACTCTTGTTTGACTCTACATATTTAAAAATATATCGTAAATTTCTTTCAAATTTTGTAGGTGCTGAGCGCCTTTTGCTTCATTTGCACGCCCACAAGGTGCCTTTTGCGCTGGCCACTAGTTCCGGTGCGGAAATGGTCGAACTGAAGACGACTCATCATCGGGAACTCTTCGATCTGTTTAATCATCGCGTCTGCGGCTCCTCGGACAGCGAAGTGAAAGAAGGCAAACCCGCACCAGATATATTCTTGGTGGCAGCGGGTCGCTTCAGCGATAAGCCGACGCCGGAGAATTGTTTGGTTTTTGAGGATTCGCCGAATGGAGTCGAGGCTGGCAAAAGTGCCGGAATGCAGGTGGTGATGGTGCCCGATGAGCGTCTCTCCACGGATCGTTGCGCACATGCCACGCAAGTGTTGCGCTCCCTAGAGGATTTCAAGCCGGAGCAATTTGGTTTGCCGCCATTTGATAATTGAATGTAGATCTGTAAATCTTGTTTAACTACAATGTCTAAAAATACATATTTGAATTTGTGTACTTAAATATAAAAATATGAAGCATATTTTATTATAACATTTAATTTTAGCTGCTGATAAGCCGTTAAAAATCAACTATGAACTGACGATAGAATTGCCAGATTGTTTTCTATGAGAACTTGCAGGTAGGCATTGTATGTAGTAAACGCTGTCGATTACATATGTCATAAAGCGATGTTTAAAGTTCAATTTAATTTCTGTGTATCTATAATAAATTAGTTTTTAGCTGGGAGCTGCGCCCACAGCCTGCAATCTTTTGTGTATATCTGAAACATCTTGATTTGTTAGCGAAATGGAGATTTCCCTGCCCTCGGCTAAAACAAGAATATATTTCAGATATATACAGATGATATATATTTTCCCAACTTACCATAGCGTACCCATAATCTTGGCTTTACGCCTTCGCATTCTCTGACCAAAATGGCCAAGTTGGGATTTTTCTTTTTCAGTTGGGAATAAAATTTCTGTACATATTCCCTGTTTATTTACATGTTGTTCAATTTATAATGAAAGGGTAAATATATATAAAATACGCACCTGGCACCTTTTGATGCCTTGCACTTTGGATCTAATATAAAGCGCAATTCTTTTAAACCCGCCAAACGTGAGAAATGTTTTTGCATTTTAATTTCAAATTTTGTTAAGCCGTCAAAAATCATATTAGAATTGTAGATGTGGGGTTGCCAGATCGAGTTCTCTGCGAACTTGCTGGCAGGCCTTGTATGTGCTAAATGTTATCGATTACAAATGTCAAACAGCTGCTTAAGAATTTTATTCTAAAATTTGTTTACGCGTGTTTGCTCCGCTAAAAACTATAAACAACTCAAAATAAAGCAAATTTAAGCAATAAAATGACTTCCGTGCATTGTCAACTGTGGATGGGCAGTGTAAGTGAATGTAAAATACACTTTTGATAAGTAAATACATTATAATTGTTGCACTTTACAGCTGGAACCGTATATGACGGAGAATTTCATAATTGCCGCATTCCGGAAAATGGGCGAAGATCCGACAACTGTGCGCTTGATGCGTAATAAATATACAGGCGAACCGGCTGGCTATTGTTTCGTTAACTTCATATCGGATGATCATGCGCTGGATGCGATGCACAAACTAAATGGCAAACACATTCCGGGCACAAATCCCATTGTCAGATTTCGCCTGAATTCCGCAAGTAATTCTTTTAAACTGCCTGGAAATGAACGAGAATTTAGCGTATGGGTTGGTGATTTGACCTCTGATGTGGATGACTATTCGCTGTACAAGGTCTTCTCCAGCAAATACACCTCGATTAAGACGGCCAAGGTGATACTGGACAGCCTGGGTTTCTCCAAGGGCTATGGATTTGTGCGCTTTGGCATTGAAGATGAACAGAAGTCCGCTTTATATGATATGAACGGGTATGTTGGCTTGGGCACCAAACCCATCAAGATTTGCAATGCGGTGCCCAAGCCAAAAGCGGAGCTAAATGCTGCTCTCGGCAACGGTAGCAATAATTATGGCTATGGTGGATCGAGTGCAACGACAGCAGCATCATCGTCAGCAGGTGCAGCTGCATCAACTGGCGCTGGTGGGGATTATGCGCAGTATTATGATCCCAACAGCAGCAGCTATTGGCAGGGCTACAATGCCTGGCAGGGCTACTACGAACAGGCAGCGGCTACATCTATTACAGACGCAGCTGCCTACTATCAACAGGCCATGTCGCAATCCCATTCGAATCCACAAACGCTTGCCCAGCACGCTGAGGCGTGGAGTGCTCAGCGCAGTGCGCAATACGAGCAGCAACAGCAGCAGCAACAACAACAGCAGCAGCAGCAGAGTGGAACTGGGAATAACAATTGCCCGGTGGCGCCCGTCGAGGAAGATTATGGTTTGGAGGATCACAAGTTTCTGCTCGATGTGGATAAATTGAATCGGGAAACAATCGATGCTGATCGTCATTTGTATGATGCGTTGGAGAGTTCCAAGTGGCTGCCCATTGAACAGTTGGAGGTCTTTTAGATTTAGCTCTTTTAATACAAATCATGTATTATTATAATATTTTTAATTAAACTATAAATAAATATTCAATCAGAATGCAATACATTAATTCTTGTAATTGGCGGCGTAAAACAATTTGTGATTGACAATTGGTAACACTTCTAGCAATGTGCTTATATCGATAGCATTGAGCGTATCGGAAAACTTCATCTCTAATATGTTAATCGATTTTTCTTGATGTTATCGAAAGTCTTGGTTGTATCGCCAAAGGTGCATCTCTAATTTGATAGACTACTTTTACAATTGCCGAGCAAAAAGTGACTGAAAAATAATAATAAATGGCGCCATTTAAGCGCGTCCGCCAGCCAAAAGTCAGCACACAGGCGCTGCTCGAATTCGATCTGGGCGAAAGTTCGTCGGACAGTGATTTTCTGCCCGACATCGATGACAACTGTTCGGATGGCTCAAAGGACGAAAGCGACGGCGATGGCTGTAGCAGCGACGCCAGCAGCAGCAGCGGCAGCGACAGCGACACAAATGCCGATAGCGGTGACGATAGCGATGACGATGATTCAACGCTGCAACTGCGTCAACTGCTTAACGATAATCCGCAACAGCAAGAAGTGGCAGCATTGTTAAACGATAATGGACAAGAAGTGGCTGCACTGCTAAATGATAATCGGCGGCAAGAAGTGGCAGCCCTGTTAACCGATAATCAGCGGCAGCAACTGGCAGCACTACTAACCGAAAATCAGCGGAATGCAACGCTGCCGCCCGCAACAGTTGCACAACAGTTGATCCACACAAACGGTTACAATTCGGATTTGCCGCCAAAGCGAATGTGTTGCGTTTGTTTGGGCGATCGAAGCGACGACATCAACGAAATTGTCGAATGTGACTCGTGCGGCGTTTCCGTGCATGAAGGCTGCTACGGCGTCAGTGACAACGTCAGTATCTCCAGCACCAACTCCACCTGCTCCACAGAGCCGTGGTTCTGTGAGGCTTGCCGTGCCGGCGTCTCCGAACCGGATTGCGAACTGTGCCCCAATCGTGGTGGCATCTACAAGGAGACCGATGTGGGTAAATGGGTGCATCTGATTTGTGCCCTATACGTGCCCGGTGTAGCATTCGGCGAGGTGGAACAGCTCAGCTCCGTAACCCTCTTCGAGATGCAATACAGCAAATGGGGCGCCAAATTGTGCTCCCTCTGCGATAATCCTCTGTTCGCCCGAACTGGAGTCTGCATTGGTTGTGATGCGGGCATGTGCAAGACATATTTTCATGTCACATGTGCCCAGGTTGCTGGGTATTTAATTGAGGCACATCATGAGGATGATGCAGCTGATCCATTTTATGCCCATTGCAAAGTGCACTCGGAAAAGGAGATGATTAAGAAGCGTAGACGAAATTATCACACACTCCGGCTCAATATGCTGCAGCAGGCAAAGCAAAGGGCACAACTCCAGCAACAGCTAATTGTTGCTCATCCGAATCCTGCCCAAGCGCGCATACAAAGGAAACTGCAAAAGATACAACATAAATATGCGCAGCACAAGCAACTCAAACCCACGCCATGGGTGCCCACACAGAAGATGTCCCGACTGTTGACCAGTTCCGCTTCGGCTTGTCGTCGTCTGCTGGATAAAGCGGAATTTATGGCCGTGGATGTGCAGCATTTGGAGCAGCGAGAGGCGCACATACAATCCCTGCAGGATATACGCAAAAAATGGCACATTGCGCCCGCTTTCAGTGTGGAGTTCACTGCCTACTACATGGATCGCATTGTGCGCATGGCGGACTTCAAGCAGCAGCAGCAGCAACTCATCCAACAAAACTCTCAGCTGAGCCAGCAGCAATTGGAGCTGCGTGCGATATACGATGCTGCGCTGGATGAGCGCAAACAGTTGAAATCCGTTCGGGATGCTTTGGGTGGTGCTCTTAAAACGCTACACGCCGGTTTGGCTGCACTTTGTCCGGCTTTGACGCTGACCAGTTTGGAGTTGATTGCCCGGCCGCAGTTGGAGCAGCAGCAGCAGCAACAGCAGCTGGTCAAGCGTCCCATTTCGGTGCCAACAGCAGCAGCTTTGAAAATGGGTTTGGGTTTTCCACTCTCCCAATTGGCTGGCAAATTGGATAACTCGAGAATGTTGAGCACAGCTCAGCAACAGCAGCAGCAGCAGCAGCTGAGTTCCACCTCATCCGCCGCCGCCGCCACCTCGTCCAGTTCGTGTGGGATTTGCAAGCGCAACAACGATCAACATTTGTTGGTCAAGTGCGACACTTGCAATCTCCACTATCACTTGGGCTGCTTGAATCCGCCGTTGTCCAGGCCGCCCAAGAAATCGAAGCAGTATGGCTGGCAGTGCTCGGAGTGCTGTGATAAATCCGATTGCTCCGATGCCGTTGTCATCTCGGACGTTTCAACGGGTCCGCGTAAATCGCGTACGCGTTTCAACAAGGATGGTCATTTGGTGTATGTCGATCGCTATTCCCTCGACTCCGATGTGAACAAGGATCCACCACCGGCTCAGCAGCCGCAGCATTTACAGCAACAGCAACAGTCGCCACAGAAGCGTTCGCTTCACAAATCCCTGTCAGCTGCAGATGAGGAACTGCTGGTCAGCAGTTCACCCAAGCGCAGCAAGCTTCAGTCTTCGCCGCGCAAGACGCCAGGTGGGTGAAACACGAAAGCTTCCAACAAAATTGGTTTCTATTGCTCTAATTTGAATCTCCACTCAATTTCCTGTTTAAAACTTATTTTCCTTTTTCTAATCTGATGCTTCTGATTGCTTCTCTTTGTCCGATTTAATCTCTTCAAAAATTGATTCAATTAAGTTCAAATTTTATAAACAAGAAATACTAAACGAAACTTGTTTCTCTAATCTAATCTCTTAATCCCTACACAAAGCTTCCATCTTTTTCTCCAATTTAAGCTCCTCTTAACTGCAAAAAAAGAAACCTTTCTCTTTCCCGATTTAATCTGCTATTAATCCCTAAACAAATCTTCTTGCACTTGCTCTAATCGAATATTCTCTTAATCCCCAGTTCAAGCATCGCTGGAACTCTTGCCGCAGCCGGCAGCGAGTCAATTGATTCCAACGGGCTGCGAGGATTCCATCGACAAGCAATTGTCACGCAAGGGCAAGCGCAAGGATAAGCACAAGAGCAAGCACAATCTGTCCTCGGATACGGAAAAGTCCTGCACCAAAGAGCACAAGCGAAAGCGCAAGAAGCGAGCCCATGCAGACGAAACGACGCCAGACAAATCCAATGCGGGACGACCCATTAAGATCATCTTCAAGACACTGCGACTGCCTGGCGAGGATGCACCCGAATCGCGTAGTTTCTATGTGCCCGCCAATGCGGTCAGATCGGTGGATGAAGCATCGCGGCCCACCTCCGTGGAGACCGTTGAGGATGTCAGCCAGCCCAGTCAGCCGGAGACGATCGTTGTGGCCCCACCACTAGTGACTAGTACACCACAAAAGGTGAAGGAGCCGCCCAAAGAGACGCCTCCGATTTTGACTTCGCCGTCGCCGAAGCAGCAGCGCAAGATTAGTCCACGTAAATCAACGCCACGCAAACAGCGTGTGGGAAGACCGAGAGTGTCCAATCCCAAGCTCAATCTGGAGATCAATTGTTGCGTCTGCTCGGAGACGGGCAAGGCCAATCAGGTGGTCACCTGCGATGAGTGCCACAAGCATTATCATTTCGCCTGCCTCGATCCGCCGCTGAAGAAATCGCCCAAAATACGCGGCTACTCCTGGCACTGTGCCGACTGTGATCCCACCGACGAGGAGGCACTGCCCAAAAAGTGAAACTAAATGCTACCTATTAAATACTACTCTAATAATTATAATAATCTAAATCATAATGATAAGTTCCTAATTTTTTATAATTTGACACAAAGTATCATCGAAAAATACTTTATAGGAATTTTATATTTAAAGCTTTGTTGCCCATCGAATTGTATCATATACATATATATATATATATATATATATATTTTAAATTTTTATATAGTTTTCCTTTTATTGTCGTATTAAAAGATCTTTTTAATATATATTATATATGCTCTTGATTTTAGCATGCAAAGGACTAAATAATTTGTTTAATTTTAATATTTGAATTTGAATTGGAATGGAAAGTTTTGTCCGTTTTCAGCTCAACTAACCAGCAATTATTTTTAGACTGTTCTGTATTGTTTTAACAATTATTTTGCTTAGTATGACAAAATAATTCTACAAAAAAACAACATTAAAATGCAAATATATTTTAAATAAATATTTTATAAACACAAATTTTACAGCTGTAGTTATAAGTTTTTAAAGTGGTTAAAAATCACCCGATTTTTATGGAAGAATAGATAAAAAAGGAGAACAAGTGCTAATCAAGACAAGTGTCGACTGGGAGATACTCTGCGCTCAGATGTTAAATACAGAGTATGTTTGCATTCAGTTGTTAATTGTCAGTGTATTTTATAAATTAAATGTAAGGCTGTATCACTAAGCAGAAAATACCTTTGTCTCTCTTATTTGATATCGTAAATCGATATGTATCGGTACAGGGACAGTTATCGATCAAATCAAATAAACATTATCTACGATATATATATATATATATTTATATATATATATAAAGTGGGAGATGCTTTCTTCTTGCCTACTTTCATTTAACATTTTTATCCATTTTTAAAGGTTTTGGTTTATCAAATAAAATAATATATAAAACTCATTATATGTATATTCGTAAGTATTTAAATTATATTTGTCCACAAATATCGATTAAGTTATTCATTCATTCATTTTCTAAAATTCACACATATTCATAGATTAGTTCCGTTTGCACCGGATTCGATATGGGCTTGGACATATAGGGACCATCCAGCTCGTAGCCCAGCTTGCGATAATAGTTCCTTGTGCCGACGCCGGAGATGACAGCAATCTTGATGCTGCCGTGCTCCTCGCGGGCAATACGCTCCGCCTCCTCCATGAGCAGCATGCCAAAGCCCTGATGCTGAAACTTGGTCGGATCCCGGGAACTAACTGGCACCACAGAGCCATAGACATGCAGTTCCCGTACAATTGAACAGCCGCCCTGCAATTCCGGCCGGAAAGTGTCTGGCGAACATTTGCGCAGACGCAGCAGACCAACGAGTATATCCTGCTCGGGATCCTCATAGGAAAGGAATGTCTCCCAGCCACCATTGGCCACATAATCACGGCGTATCAATTCAATCTCATACGGACGCACCTTGTTGTGTATCTCCTGGATGCCCACCTCACGGGTGCGCACATCTCGGCAAATTGTGCCCAAATCCTTCATGCGCGCCAGCGCCAATTCACGCAGATTTCCATGCTCCACGCCGGAACTAAAAGGGAAGACAATTAGATCTTCTATATAGACACGCGGACAACTGAGCGACTCACCTAACCAAAGGCATGGGTATATCTCGCTGTACCCGATAGACCCTCGTCCACGGCGGCACCAGTGCCAATATTTTGGCCACCAAATCCACAAGCATTGAGGGTGGATATGACTTGTAGCGACCCGTCTTCCACAGCTCATAGAGCCCAGTGCCGCGTATAACCAATGTGGGATAGATTTTCAAGCCGTCCGAGCGAAAGGCGGGATTCTCAAAGTACTCAATAAACTGTTCAATATCACGCTCAAAATCCACATTCGGCAGATCGGGCATCATGTGGGTAACAATCTTATAGCCGGCATCTTTGCCCATGTTAAACGTTTCGCAAACGGCGCGTACTGTGTGACCACGATTCGTATCCCTGGCGACATCCTCGTAAACGGATTGCACACCAATCTCCAGGCGAGTGCAGCCATAATTCAACATATCCGAAATGTGACGCTTTAGACAATAATCCGGACGTGTTTCAATTGTAATCCCAATGCATTTGGTGCGTGATTTCTCCGAGTAACGCACAGCTTCCGCCACATTGGCGCTACTGTGTCCGGAGAGTGCATCGTGCAGATTGCGTATGAAATAATCGCGATAATCTTCGGACAGCGCCATAAATGTGCCGCCCATTACAATGAACTCCACCTTGTCCACAGAGTGTCCCAATTGCTTCAGCTGCTCGACACGATGCCGGGTCTGCAGGAAGGGATCGTAGCGTGCGCGGATTGCACGCATCGATGTCGGCTCATATCCCGTATAGGATTGCGTGGAATACTCGAAATCGCTATCCGGTCCGCCGGGGCAATAGACACAAATGTTGCCCGTAAAATTGATGTGCGGACAACGATGCGGTTTGCACATCACGGCCACAACTGCAATCTACAAAGTGAACAAATCTATAGTAGAGGATATATTTGACATATAAACAGTTGCCAACAAAATTATAAATATAATTTATAATATTACAAATACCAATGACGTAGTGGTGCTATTATTTTGACCGCAACTGTTTAGTAACCACCATCTCATTAAACCGATTTGCAAATATTTAATTCTCATTTCATCACTTACACCACTCGCTGTCCTTATCGGTTTAGCGCGCAATTTTGGCAGCAATATTTTCTTGGCATCCTGCGGCACAGCTGCTATGATGTCCACCAGTCGTGGCGAGCTATCCAATCCGTATTTGGAGGAAATCAGGGATTTCATGCGATTTAGATTCACATCTTTTTTGTCTTCGTGCGCCTTCAGCAACTCCTGTATAATTTCACCAATGACGAGCACCTGGCGCTCCTCGCGGCTGAGACCAACAGCTGCCGTAACAATTAATGAATATTAAAAGTAAAGTGTGCATATTATTTGTATTTATTATGACGCACCAAGTTTCTTTTTCTGTTTCATGCTATTCGTTTGTAAACTTTATAAATATCGCACGTGTTGTTATCAGATGTTGTCAGTTATCGATATGCGATAGCAGCTATAATTAACGTCGTCACATTTTGTGCGCAACCTTTTACGTTCCTTGCCATGCAGAGTCAAGCCTGACTTGTCATCGCTATTGATAACAATATCGATGCCTTTTATCAAGTATTTCACGGCGAGAAAAGTATCGTTTTGTGTTATTTGTGTTTTAAGAATTTTTCAGTGCAGCGCATAAAGATGACTAGCTGCATTCAGCAGCAGCAAAATGAACAGCAACAATTGCTGGAACAATTAAATGGCAGCGACGACGACGATGAGGATGAAATGAATGGCGACGACATCGACGAGGACAAAAACAAACAAATGCTAAACGAGTCTTTTAGCTATTCGGTGCGTAAAAGTGGAAAAAAAAGAGAAAGAGATATATTTTTAAATGTATGTCAATTTTTAACGCTTGCAGAATAGCCATGCTTGCTGGGTGTGCAATGGTTATTACGGGCCCAATTTTGGTGAACCGGTTTGCGGCGCATGCCACGCATTTCTATACAACGCACAACGGGCCGAGGAGCTGCTGACGGAATTATCCGATGACGAAGACTCCGGCAACGATGAGCCGCCTTTTAAGGACAAACAGGAGGATGACGAGACGGAGAACGATGCGGACATAATGGGCTTTGAGGATCTTGAAGATGCAGCGCCTGCGGGAGAGCAACAGCTGCAGGTGAACAATGACCCGGCGCCGGAGGAGGAAGAACTGCAGCAGCTGCAGCAGCAGGCGGAACAGCTGCCTTTACCTCTGCCGCAGGAGCCACCGCTAGAGCCAGTGCTGCTGCCAGTTCGTCGCGGGAGTCCGGAGCATGATTTCGAGCATGAACGTGCCGTGAATCCATGTGTATTGCCCATTAAGCGACCGCGTCCAGCGGCACCACTAGCTCTGCCCCACTACATGCTGGAGCTGGCGGATGGCCGGGCGCGTGCCCATGAATACGATGCGGGCGGAGGGAGGAACAACAGCAACAGCAGAGGGAGCAGCAATCAGTGCATCACTCGACTCATACCCGTTGAGGTGATGCTTCAGATCTTTGGCTATCTGGATGACATGTCGCTGTGGATGGCCAGCGAGGTGTGCAAACAGTGGAATGAGATAATCGTCAAGAATACGGCGCAGAGCATGTGGCGTGCATATCTCAAACAACGTTGGCCACTCTTCGAGTGCCTCGTCGCTGAACCAGATTGGTATCGGCTGTATGGCGCTTTGATGTCCTCCTGCTTTTGTCGCACCTGCCTCATCGAATTGGGCAGCCAATCTCCGCCAGCGGCGGAACAACGGAATGTGATGCGTTCGAATTTCTTGCGTGGCGAAGCGAATCTGCTGAATAGCTATGGAACGGAGGGTATATCGGCCATACCCATGGATCGACAGAATAACTATTGGCAGGCAACGATTCTGGGTCCGCCCGGCAGTCCGTATGAGGGTGGCAAATTCTTTTTGTTCATATATTTTCCGGAACGTTATCCGATGGCGCCGCCAACTGTGCGATTCTTAACCAAAATCCTGCATCCGAATGTGTCGCGTCATGGCGATGTTGGCATCGATATATTCCAACAGCAGAACTGGTCGTTGGCGCTGAATGTCGCCAAGGTTTTGTTGTCGGTGCAGAGTTTGCTAACGGATCCGTATACCGAGATCTGCATGGAACCCGAGGTGGGCTATATCTACGAACATGAGCGTTCACGTTTTGAGCAGCTGGTGCGCAATTGGACCTGGAAATATGCCATGCTTGAGCTGATGACGCCGCTCTTAAATTGAACGATCCATATATATGTAGTCTATAATATATTTATCCTGCTAGAAATTTCACTAATTGAATGTTGAAGAAACCCCTCTTTTAAGCTGTTTTTTTTTATGTGTATTTAGTTTAATGCTGCCATTTTGGCTGTGGCTACCCTATTATTAACCCCCCAACATAATCAAAATTATGCGTAAAATATATATATAAATATAATGCTTCGACAAGATTGAACCTTTTGAAATGTGAATTTTAAATGACTTTTTGAATGCAGTCAAGCCGGTCTTGTCATCGATATCGATAACAATTTCAACACTTGACACTTGACACACAACATAACGCATCATTTAACATGACTTTTAATGAAATTTCACCTAAATTACACTTAAAGCTATGCATCTGACATTTCTATTTCGTCCAGGACACTTTGGGTATATCGAAATGTTCCGTCAGGGTGTCCAGATGCTCATTGAATTTCTCCACGCGCTGCTTGTGCGTCGTTTGTGCCTTGTCCATAATGCGTTTGTTGCGCATCTTCTCCTGCTGCTTCTTGCTGGCTAGCTCCGCTTTGGTTAACTTTCGTTCATAGTTGCTGCCGGGTGCAGTTGCTCCAGTTGACGCTGCAGTTTCGTTAATTTGTTGTTCGAGAAAGGCTCGCTGCAGTGCATCTTTCTCCTTGTCTTTGCTCTTGTGCTTCTTCTTCTTTTTCTTCAGTTCGGTGTCACTTTTGAGCTTTAATTTGCCTTTGGCTGCACACGCATATTCGTCGGACATTGTGTAAATTTATTTATTTATTTTATTGGCAAGTCAACTGTTTTGTTTTCTTCAGTTGCGAGGGCTGACAAACTATTTTCAGACAGGGCTGCAAGTGCTGTTTAGATAATTATCGAATTAATACTTGAAGTTATTTTTTTTACAAGTGCTCGATAGTTACTCAATATCGATGTTAAGTTAATTCAAATGGATTATGGTTTGTTTTACTGTTATTTTTACTCAAGCCAGAAATAAGCAACATCTAGCAACAGTTCAATGAAATGTAAGAAATTCAAATAGAGATTATTTTTAATAAATTAAATAGTTAAATTCTTCCTAATTCGAAGACATAATTAAGCGCTTAAATAAATTTATGCGAAGTGTACACATGAATTTTAATATCGGTTTCCATTATTCGCGCGTATTTCGTGAATTTATTTTCTTGCATTGCAACGTGTCTCTCCTTTTCTCTCTCGAGAGAGAGCTTTCGCTCTTTGTGACGACCACCCACGCGTCATTTGGTTCGTGTAAAAAAGAAAAGCTCGCACGTCTAATGCATATGTAATTGTGCGTGGCCTGGCAGCCGCTGACTTGTTAGCATTTCAGTTTCAGTTCAATCCCAACGAGCGACGGAACAACAACTCGTGTGTGTTGTGCACACGCTCAAAGCGCGTTTGTAAATATTTAAAAAATTTATTCATAAATTGCCAAAACAGCAACACGAGGCATTTGCCTAACAAATAAAAAACCAGTGCTGATTGTTGTTTGTGACAAGTGTTTAAAAAAAAATTATTACAAAAAAAAAATTAATAAAAATAAAATAAAAAAATCCAAAAATAAAAATTAATATTCAATTGTACAAAAAAAAAAAAACAAATAAAAAAACACAAAGTGCGAAGGTGAAAATTCAGCCCACTCTCTGTTCTCAAAACTAACGGTTTAGACATTAGGTGCAAAAAAAGCTCGCTCACCTCGCACATGCGTCTGTGTGTGTGTGTGTGAGCTCAGACATTTTCCTCGCATGCTGTGTGTGTGTATATGTGTGTGTGTGTGTGTGTGGATTTTAGTATCCTGTAGCAAGTTCTTCACTCAAGGATAACAGTCGTAAAAGTACAACAATGTAATGAAAAATATCACAAAATATTATCATCATCATCGTCAGGCGAAAGTATTACATTTTTTATGTCCATGTCTTAAGCATACATGTATTTGTGTTTCTGTCTGTGTGCGTGAGTTCTTCTAATACTTCTGTTATTTTCCTTTCTCACAAATTTTCATGTCTTTTTGCCCTTCTTTACTTGACAGAATTTGCCTTTCGCGAAATTACCATTTGAATTTTTGTACAACTAACGAAACCGTTAGTCAAGAGTCAAATCTAACGGTTTACGAGCCGTGCATGTAACAGGTAACCAATATAATGTCGCTCTCCCTCTCTCTCTGTCTACACTCTCACTATCTTCCTACCTATCTCTCTCACACTCTCTCTCTCTCTCTCTCTCTCTCTCTCTTTCTCACGCAAACACGTCTCATTTTAATGCAGGTAAAAATAAAAAGCAGTTTCATAGCAACATCAACAGCGGCTTTCAATGTCATAAAATAATGTTAAGTTCGCATTAAAAACAAAAAGCTGCTGTTGAGATTTTCTTGTGCATTGTCAGGATTCTTTTTTGTATTATATATGCAGATATTTGAGTGAGAACAGCAGATAAAGAAGAGAATCTTTTATTTTGGGCATTAGAATTGTTGCAGAGTTTTTGGTAACTCAATTTTCAATATTTCAAGTACAAATAATCAAAATTAATTAATTAAGTATTTTCTTTTTATACATCAGTCGAAAGATATTTACTAACGTTAAGAATTTTACGCTTGATATTGAATTAGATTTTAAAAAATTATGTGTCAAAAGCAAGCTAGATTTTTATACACATTGTTCGAATACATTTGATTAAACACAAAATTGAAATCTAAAAGCCCAAAGCTCTTGATCAATAGGAAGATTTAAATTTGAAATATATGTACATTTATCATATATGTGTATACTGTGAAAAGTCGTCGCTTGTGGCAACTATTTATTTATTCAACTATATTCAGAAGTCACCACAAAAATATTTATTTTGTGTTGCAAACACATGGCTAAGCCACATGTGTCCGCAGTTCTTATGCCACAAATATATCTGTTGAAATACCCCCCTATTTTTGATTTTATTTTCGTCTTTTTTTTTGATATGCCAAAAGTTAGTGAGTGAAAAGTAAACTTTTTCATTACCACTCGACCTTAAAATGCTGTCGTATGCAAAATCGATTTGGCCACTTTGTGCGACAGACGGAGACAGACAGATAGAGGGAGAGATATGTAGATAGAGAGAGGCGAGGTGAGGGGAGTGGAACTTGTGTCAGATGAATTTTGAATTATTCAAAGGATGCTACTAAATATTTTATTCAACACGTTGCTTTCCCAAACCAGATTGATTTAAAATGCCAAAAATGTTTGCTCGTAAAAAAGAGATGCGGTTGCAATGCGTTATTGAAATGCCATTAGCGCAATTTCAATGGGCGACAAACACACACACACTAGACACCCGGCACACACGCACACATAGACACATAGACACATACACAAACACACACACACCCACACACTGTTAGTAAATTCCTCTCCAACGATTTTATACAGTTGAGTTCTGTTGTTGTTCGTGCTCAAACATTTACATAAATGTGGGCAATGTATAACAAATATTTGAGTGTGTAACAGACAACACTTACACACATATACACACCCTTTAACCCACACAACAAAAGCAACTAATCAAAGCACAATCAAAAATCATAATTTTCCAGTGCAAAGTTCAGTTCCGCAACGAAGGCGTTTCTAATTGCAAAAAGTGTTAAACAAAGGCGTATAAAATATATATAAAAAATATATATATGTATGTATTATATATAGCTAATGTAGCTGTGGCATGCTAATCAACACTTGCAACAAGTATAATAAATAGGCTGCAACATTTTGCTATTTATTTTTAATCACTCGCGTGAAAATCTTTGCCGGGCGCAGCAGCAGTTTCTAGTTGTTGGTGCTTTATGAAGGTGAGTCCAGTTTCATAATTAACCATTTTCTATTCTCTAAAACTGATTAATATTTTGTAAGAATATATATGAATAGATATTTATATGAATACAATATATATTCATTATTTATTTTAGCCTATAGCTCTTTTTTAATTTTGGAATCATACCCGGTTTAAGTGTTTCCATATCTTTCGAGTTGATAATCTAATTCCCTAGGATATAACATTTTTATATGATTTAATCGACACATTTTGCTATAACTATAATTAAGGATTCCACCCAATTGTCACAAAATCTTCAGCTTGCGCTGCTGACTTTATCTAATTTAGTGAGGAACCTTCTTAGTCGACTCACTTCATATATTCATATTAAAATATACATTATTGGACTTATTTTCCCTCACTTTAGAGATGACTATTCAATTTTTTCCCATCTATTGTACTTAAATCCCTCACTCTACAGTTTACTATACAATTTGTCTCATTTTTTACAACATTTATTGTACTCCTTGTTCCCACTATAAATTTATATTTTCCATGATCCAATTTGCACTTCAACGCCTCTTAAAAACTCGTTAAATCATCAAACTCCAAATTGCTCCCCTTTCAATGGACTAAATGGAAATGCATTTAAAAATTAAGTGCATAATTAATAATTGAAATCAATTCAGCCGCAACCGATAAATGCACATTTAAATGAACTCACTCTTTATTAATAATTTTATGTATTTCCACGCCATGCTTTCATCGGATTTTTAAAAAAAATAAATTAAATTGATTAAAATAACTTAACCATAATTGTAAATACGAAATTTACAGCTAGTTAATCTTATGAAATAATTATAAGATATTTTGCAGGCGCGTTTAATATATTAAACTGGATTAATTGTTTTGTAGAATTGTTTGTAGAACAGTTGCTGCGCTGGAAGATTTGTAAGACTTGCAAATTGACATATAAAAATTGGGCTGCTACGTTTATTGGTACCCTTTATATCGATAATTGAAAATCGATAACATTGCCACAATTGCCACAATTTTAATCTAGAATTGCCAAAATCTTGATGGTTTTTATTGCTTGTCCTCAGACCTATTTTACTGTCCATGTGTGTACATCTCGAACACTTTTAGAGTTGGAGTTACCAAAATTAAATGTCAATATAAAATATTAAACAATGCTCAATCCACACCCACCCACGAAAGTTAATTTCTACCTCTTATCAGCTGGTATCAAAGCATTCCTTAGTCGGCTATGCCCGACTGCAATATACTCACTTGTTTTTATTCGAAATGGTCGCATTTGTGGTCTCGGCACACACATTACGAGTACTCATTGATGTTATTATTATGAATCAATAATTTTCATTGAGTTTTTGTTAATTTGTTTGTATTTGTTGTTCCAAAATTAACAAATTGTTTGCCGTTTTCCTCGAAAATATTTCTAAATTGTTGTATATATATATA
Source organism: Drosophila setosimentum (assembly GCA_035043505.1). Lineage (NCBI taxonomy): Eukaryota > Metazoa > Arthropoda > Insecta > Diptera > Drosophilidae > Drosophila > Drosophila setosimentum. The sequence continues at coordinate 21,478,566 of JAWNMY010000007.1, forward strand.
TATATTCATATTTATATATATATTTATATACATATATGTTTGATGTATGAACTAAGTCAATAAACTTTTGTGGCGCAGGCAGCAAAAATGTTCATTAGTCTGTCGTGGATATCTTGTGGGTGGGCATGGCACTAATGGGCGTGTAATGGAAACTGTTTGCTATAATTAGCAACGAGCACTCTCTCTTTATCTCTCGCTCTCTTTTATCCTATTTCTCTCAATCTCTCTCTCTCTCTCTCTCTCTCTTGAGCATTAGTCTAATGTGGTTATTGCTTAATTGCACTCACTGTTGCCTACTTTTGTGCGCAGTGGAACTCAGTGGCTGCTAATGCGGGTCTAATTTAATGACTCTTCAGTTTTGTTACAATCTATATATGTATAAGTGTATATGTTTTGGCTCATCAAATTGATTTATTCATAGACGGCGATAATTGACAGCTAATTTTGTCTAACATCAGTTTTTCACAATGATTAATTTTACTTTGGTTAAAAATTACTATTTACTAGTTTTGTAAAACAATTTTTAAAGATTTGTTTAAGTATTTAAAACCTATATTTTTATATTACTGCATTGTGTTTATTTCTTTTATTTATACCCAATGTTAAAATCAGTGCTTTTTGTGACAGGCGAAAGGCAAAAGTTCGCGTTGACTCGTTTGGGTAATTTGGTTTTTATTCTTATGAGACGCAAGCAAAAGTAAAAAAAAAACATATAAGAATCGTTAACTTAGTCAAGCCGACAATAAGATACCTTAGAAAATTGGACTCAACTTAAATATGACTATGAATTAATTAAAATTAAAATCGACGGATGATGGTATTTGAGCATAATATCAAGAATACTTTTTATTTGGTACGGAAAACTTAGTAAACTTGTCAGTGAACATCATAATACCCACTGCAAGGGTATTAATATTATACGCACTCAAAGCAAGGATAATACATTTGGAAACAAAAGACGGGAAAAACTCAATTTAAAAGACTACCACAACTTTTGTGCATTTTGTGAAGACAAAAAGGGAAACGCACACAGAGAAATGTGACAACTGAAACTTATGCCAGATGTGAGCAAACTGATGATAAATAACATACTGATAGATAACAACTGAGCAGCCGTAACTGATGATAGATAACTGCTGAAAAATTACTGTATAAAAGAAATATTGTGAAAAATAAAGTAACTTATGAAAGATGTCTGATGAAAGAAATATAGTATCTGATGAAAGATAACTAGTGAACATATTTTTTTTTATAAAATAAAATTGTTATAAAATAGATCAATTTTAAGAGACCACTGATGAAAAATGACTGATGACAAATAAATAATTGATGAGCGAAAGATAATTTATGAAACTTATGACTTATGATTTCTTCATAAGTTTTCGTAAAATTTGTAGTTTTCCATTATTGAGTAAAAAATCGTAGTTTTTATTAGTGAAACATAGACTGTTTTTTAAGAGAAATAGTTTATGATGAGTAGATTCTATCAGAACCTAAAACGATAGCTGAAAACCGAAGCAAAGCTGGAGAAAACGAAAAAGAGATTTTTCAAATTTAAAAATAATATTTAATTATGTTATATATTTTGGGGATAAATGGTATTTAAAAGGTAATCAGTGCAAAGTTTAAGCACTCTAAATCCTCAGCAGGACTACTCCAAATGAAAACCGACTCCTTTTGTAACTTTTCTTTTTTTTTTCTTGGAATAACGAGCTCATCTCTGATGAGAAATGCGACTGCTTTGGGGCATGAAATGAGGTTCCCCTACCGGGTGCGAATGTTAAAGAAACTGCTGCAAGCATTTCAATTCAATGTGTGTATGTGTGTGTCTGGGTGTCTGAGTGCGTGTGTGTGTGTGTGTGTGTATTACTGTGTAAATTGCGGCAGAGTGGCGACCATTTTCATGTATTTTTTCTCTGGTTTTTTTCTTGCTGTTTTTGCCACAGACAACGCGTGAAACATAATGAATAAGTGATGTTACTCAGCGCGTCATTTTGTATTTTTGTGGCACACTTCAACATTTTATTTCTGCGCAGAATTGCGCTATACTTTATTGCATATTTGCACCTTTTATTTGTATATTATGCGACCAAGTTTGAACTGAAGTTTTTTTTTTGCGGCTGCTTTTTATGCCCTCGCAGAGAGTTTAAGAATTTTGTTGTGAAATTTGTAATGCATTGAAGCAGATAAGGATAAGGCTCTGTAATTTAACATAATACATAAAAAAAAATGTGCAACAAACTCAAAACTTTAAGAAATTGAATTCTGTTTGTCTGACACTCTAAAATATATATATTTTTTAATTAATATACCTGAATTTAAAAAATTCGACTCTTGATTTCGCGGTACACTTTCCTAAAATATCGTAAAATTATGTATAATTTTCGGGCTGATTTTCTATGATGTATATGTAGAATTCTTACAGTAGCTTCTGTGTTGCTTATATTATTAATAAACATTATTACTTTATTATTTCACACATGCAAACATTTTAAATAGTTTATAAATTCATATAATTTACGATTCGACTTCCTACAGAGCGTCTACACATTCAAAACAGACAACAGCTTAACTTTAATTTCAAAACAGATCCACTAAATTATATTTTCTGATTTTCAGGTACAGGTTTCAAGGTTTACATTTCTACTTTTTAGAAATGCATTTCATAATAACAGAAAACATTTCGAAAAAATTAAAAAAAACGCATATTTTCGAGATTGTTGATTTAGGACATGTCTGTCTAAATTTTAAAACATTTTTTCTTGTAATTAAATACTATTATTATCACTTATAACTCATTGCTGTCTGTCTGTTTTAATGCGAACTATTTCCGCAGTTTTAAACTTACTTTAATGAAACTAAGCATCCATCTTAGCCGTCTTTTTGCCTGCAAGCAGTACATATTTCCTAGCCGGCTGGATCGGATCACTATATCATAGCGATGTCATAGGAACAATCAGTGTAAACATTCTCATTTATCATTCACATTTATCCAGCACCAAACAGTGGAATATTAAGAGTGGGATTATGTTGCAAAAAATGAAAACCAAGGAATTATGATAAATTAACTACTCTATCTTAAATCTCGCATAGCTCTTCTATTTGTAAGGGTATTCAATTTTCGGCCTATCTAAGATGTTTATTCTTTGCTTCTGCTTCTTTTATTCTTATTTCTTTTGCGAGTGCCTTTGCAAAGTTTGCGGCTCGGTTTATGTATGAAGCTCGGTCTCGAATTTTGTAGCCTTCTGACCAACATTACCTTCACCTTTTCAGCATATATATTTATATATATATATATATATATATGTATATTTGTATATATGTATCAACTGACTGGCACAAGAGGTCACCGAAAAGCAGTTGCCTGCTTGCCTGCTAGCCTGCCAAGTTGCAGATGTTGTATGTCTGTAAGTTTCTGTTGTGTATACATGAATTTAACACACACACACATACACACACACACACACACACACACACACACACACACACAGAGACGCATACACACACACACACATTTACATATGCATGTTTTTGTAGGCTTAAACTTTTGCGGCACACTAAAATTGTAATATTCACTTTTTAGCTGAGTTTGCCCATTTGCTCTCACTAAAAAACTTACTGCGGTCTTTGCTCACATTTTCACAACAACCATTTTTTTTTCTTCTTCTTTTTTTTTTGGGTGCAACTTTTATTCTTTTCATGGTCTGAGGTTTGTGCTAGTATTACAAGAAAAAAAAAGTACTTATGTATTTATTTATTTAAGGAAATGTACTATTCACAAGTATGCAACTGAAGTGTGGAGTGAATATCTTAAATTTGATTAGACTTTATTAAATGTGACATACAACGCTTGTGCTCCTAACGGTGTTTATCGAAACGTGTTACAAACAATTAAGAATGTTCTAGTCGAGGAAGGTTAACTAAGAGTTACCCTGTACCTTAATTAGTTTTTATCTATAAAATTGTTTTTGTTATTCAGTAATTCTTATTTTGCAGCTGACCAATGCAGAATGAATATAGATAAAAATGCATAATATTTGGAATTTATATCGAAATTTTTTGAAATTTATTTGTATTTTTACTGTCGGTGTCAGAGATAAAAAAGGCTACTAAATATAACTATAATATGAATATTAATATATATTATTTTATTAATATATTTGAAATATGAATACTAACAACTGTGTTCTTTTAAGATATTTATTGATAATCGATACTTATCGATAGTGGAGAAACAGGAGGAGCTTAAGGTCTGCAGCTGTTGTAGTCCCTGAAATCAGTTTCTTCTTAAAGAGAGACTTGACTACATTGACACCACTGTTGCTGCTGATAAAAAAAAAATATATATATATATATTCTATATGCTAAGTTCAGCTTACCCTCTTGGAGAGCTCACTGCGTGCAAGGTATAATTGATATGCTAATCTGTGTCAATATTGTTAGCAATAATTAGAGAGTTTAATGACATGCGCAAGTGTTATTTAGCAGCTTCGCCAATGCAATCATCAATTTGAAACGAGTTTGTTGTGAGGCACTTAAAGAACAAGTTGCTTCTAGCGACAGCTATAAATACGATTCTACACAAACCTTAGATAGTCAAAACAACATCAACTGTCAAGATGAGAACTGCTTTCTTAACAATTTGCCTGCTGGCTGCTTTTTTGCTCAGCTCCGAGGTACTTGCTGCCGTATCCCGGGGCAACTTTAAGGATGCTGGTGCGTAGAACTTGCAATGAAATCTTTACCTATATATCTATATCTATATATAAATATATATATATATATTCTAAAGCTCATCCGGGCAAATGTGTGATTAATGCCGATACCATTTTGAGTGAGGGTGAAACAAAATCGGACTCAAATTGCCAACTTATCTCTTGTCATGCCGATGGCGCTGCCACTTTCAGCTCGTGAGTTGCCCACGCTCTCAATTTGCTTAAACAATATCTATATATATATATATATATATATATATTTATTCTCTCTATATAGTTGTGGTGTTAAGGCTGCGTCTAGTCCCTGCAAGATTGGCGATAAAAAATATCCCAAGGCGGAATATCCCAAGTGCTGCATCAATGTCCTCCATTGTCCCGATGGAGATAAGGAATTTTAAGGAATCTATTGATTTTCTTTGATTTACAAATAAATACTGCAATACTAAATATGCATCGCTCTGAATATATCCAGCTTAACATTTCTATTTTTTATTTGTATCGTCTATTTGCAATACTCAACTGATTAGCGCAAATCAAACATCATTAATCAAAACAGCTTCAACTTCAAGTAACAAGTAATTAAAGGATGTGGTTTCTAATTGCCACTTGACTAAAGTCAATTAAGGTTAACACACACACATATGCCTTAAGGCCGCAGTAAATAAATTTACATACACAAAAATACGATTTCCCCTTTGCCATATCTCATAAATGAGTCTTTGCGAGTTTTAATTAGTTTCAGTTAAATGCACTGCATCGCTTACATCGTTTTCTGTGTGTGTGCGGTGTGTGTGTGTGTACCTTGTGACACTGTTAAAAGAGAGCTTAAAATGCAAATGTCTGAAATTCAGGCTTAATAAAAATACGAAAGAACCACTAAATTGGAGGCAACGAAATTAATATACCCTTCAATAACATACTCAAGACGTTGTGAAGTGAAAAAACCAACTGATAAACACAGCATATATATATATACATATATTTCCGATATGATATAGCAGTCCGATATTTAGAGATTTATTGTTCAAATTTGTTGACTTGTTACTTGCTTAAGAATACGCATAACTATTGAGTTTGCTTAGGATCACTTGTTAAACAAAAAAATTGTTAAGAAATTATCATTTATAGATGTTTACAATTCATATTTTTTTAAATATATTTATTTATATATGGAACGAGTTTTAATAGACAGACAGATGGACATGACTATATCGACACGGCTAGCGATGTTAAGCAAGAATACATATAAAGTTAAACAATAAAAAGTAAAAAAAAGCATGCTTATAAAAAATAAACTGAAGTAAAAATCAATATACATTTTGCTAATCTGCAATTTGTTTTTAATAATTTAAACTTCTTTAGTTTCCCAGTTTTTATTTATTTCTTTTTTTGTTATTCTGAGTATGTGAATTATTGATTATTAAAATTCCATTTTTTATTTATTATTCAGTACTTGTTGTGATAAAACCTAAGAACGTTTTTCAGGTCTCTAAATTGAAGAATTATTTAGAGTTGTGATTTACGTGTTTAGATATTATTATAACTCTACTTAATTGCTTCAATAATTAAATATAATTAGGCTTAGCTACTTAAGTAATTCAAGTTAATTACGCTTGAAATAATGAAGTAATTCAGTAATAGTTATTATAAAATCCAAGGACATTAGTTACATGTCCAAATAATACACTGAGTCTTAAGTTAATGTTTGCTTAAAGAGAGCAGCAGCAATTTAAATTTAATGAAATACTTAAGTTAAAGTTTAATTTGGCAACGATTTGGTTTACGATAAGGTCAAACTGCAGTTGAATAAAAATGGGCGACAGCAATTCAGAGGGAAGCAAACACACACACACTGTAACACACACACACACAAAAGAGAGAGAGAGAGAGAGAGAGAGACAGCTGGCAATTAGTGTTGTGGGTGCGGTTTCAGTTTCAGTTTCAGCCTGGCTGCTTTTATCTTTCCGCTTGCAGCTTTTCGCTTATTGTTGTTGATGTCTTTTCGGGGTGTTTTTTTTTGTTGGTCGCATGTCGCATGACAAACAAAAATCGCCAGTCATAACGCCTATTTAGGCATAAGCGTCCCAACCCAAAAACAAAACTCGACCCTAGCTCGTAAAAAATAATAAACAAACGCCAGTTGAGCACGCCAACTCAAATAAAGCAAGAAAATAGCACATAAAAATCTTACGACTTGCTATAAGTTGCCATAAGTATGACAAACTTACTTATAAGTTACGACACCACAACTAACTTCTTGGAAGACTATTTACGATGTGCTCACACAAATTGAGATATTCTTTCTATCTTTCCATTTGATTCTATTTGATGTCTCCAATTTGTATCAAATTGCGCTATTCCCTTTTAAGATGCACTTTGGCTATCTTTGCCTGAAACTTAAACACTTTATTGGCACACAATTATTAAATGTTTGCTACAAATATTAAGCGTTAACTTTTTATAGATTAGTTTCATAAAATATATTATCAGGTGAGAAGTCAGAAATAATCGTATTTAGATTCCTGAGAAGATTAATGATATATTAATGATTATAATAAATTAAAGATGTATAAAGATCTTCGAATTATTTTCGAATTTAGAATCGATTCCTGTAAATTGTTTTCAACTTCAATAAGGTTGCGGTTCCATTTCCGATTTGACTAGTTTGAATAAATGAAAGTTGAACAACAATCATTGAGTTTTCCGTGCCTCAAACTTTGATTGAAAAACATGCGCCGAATATATATATATATATAAATATATATATATATAAATATATAGATGCCTTTCATTGTGATGATGTTTATTTTTAGATATTTGATTCATGTGTCTGTGTTGCACAATCTAGAAAACTATAAAAACAACCACACAAAATATATTGTATATTGAAGGCAGACAATCTAACCAGATTAATCACATTACTTGGGACAGATCACTTCACGTTCACAACATTTGGGATAGTCGGCGTCGGGGAATTTCACGGCACCAAATGTGCAGCCTTCAATGCTGACGACACCGCAACTATAAAATATAATAATAAATATATAGAATATATATATATATATATACATATATATATACATATATATATCAATCAAAGATCAAGTGAGGGATTTAGCTATATTTATTGGACTCACGTTTGTATTTCACCCATGCTGTCTCTTCCACATATAATCCGTGCACAATCCATTCCGGGGTATTTGCCAGTTTCGCCTGGATTCATGATGAGATTTTCATTGACGTAGCACTTGCCGGGATGTGCGGCATTCTTGAACACGCCCCGTGAGACAGCTGCCTCAGTTTGTGGCACGATGAGCGCCGCCAACAGCATCAATAAAATTCCGTTTAAAAATAAATTCATCTTTTCGTAGCGCATGCAAAATGTTGACTGATTCACAGCCAAACTGTCAGCTGGTGGCGAGCTATTTTTCCGTAGAACCACTCAATGTTCATCCCAAACAAGGGGTCCAAGGGTCAAACAGGTTTCAGATTGTGTGAATTTCAAGTGTTTATGATCAGTTTATTTGGAAATATTAGCGAGTGTCGTAAGTAGTGTAGGAGTATCAATAGCTTAATTGCTCAATGGCTGGGTAAATAATAATAATAAAATAAATAATTATAATAAATAATAATAAATATTCCATGTGTTGCTTGGCGAAATCTGCTTTTCTGACGTAATCTTAATGCAAGTTGTAAAGTTTGTCAATAACATTTCCGAGTATACAAATAAATAATTACTAAATTCAAAATGTCTACTAGAAAATATAGATTTTATATTAATAATCTGGAAAAACAGATAAGAATTCCTTGGAATATGAATATAAAATAATTATGATGATAAACGTAACCTTTTGAAGATCAAAACATGCACCGGAAATGGCAACTGTATCAATTTAAATTCGGAACTGATACATGTAGAACCAATTCATAAACCCTAAGGGAACCATTAAACTTTATCTAACACGTAGAAAGAACGATTCGGATAACCACCATTTTAATTGATTAATTAATTAATTAATATTTTTGACAGTGAACCATAAACTTCCCCAAAACTGATTTTTCTTTTGTGTTTATGGTAATAATTTCAACATAATTCTACTCTTGGTTGCTGATAAGTATATATTTGCTAGGAATGACAAAATTCAGCAACTAATAAATATGATTGATGAATGTTGTACTTATTTCATTTGGGTCATTTAAATTTATTGAACTGATAAGGAATTAAAATAAGAACAAGCACCTCAAAGGTTAATATTAAATATAATATTTAATTAATTAGGCATCTTTATATTGATTTTAAGACAAGCCAAGCAATAATAAGGTTTAATATACTTAATTATGAACAGACTAGATAACGTACACAGCAATCAGGATAGTCGACCTTGGGATATACCCTTGTATAATAATGACAATAAGGATCGCTTCAATATACCGCAACTGTAATATGAAAGCCTCAAAAATATATATTAACTAAAGTTTAAAGACTTAAATATCTATATATATATATATATATATATGTATCTATATATATATATAATTATCGACACGTGACACCTCTGCCTCAGTGTGTGGCACGATGGGCGCCACTAGTAGCATCAATAAAATTCCGTTCAAAAATAAATTAATCTTTACGCGGAGCATTTAAATTGATGACAAATTCACAGCTAGAGTTTTTGAATGCCAGCTAGTTTTGTATGAGGCAATGGGATTTCAGCCAAGAAGGTCAAGGGTCAAACTGCTGATAATTACATACAAAGATGACAAAATTCCACTGTGAATAGCAAAACAACATTGTTTGCCAAAAATATATAAATTTGACTTTATATTCCATTAAAATGATTACCACAGATTGCTTTGTGTTCTACTTATCTAATTTGGTTCTACACAGAGAGAAAAAGGAAGAAAAAAGAAAATTATACTTAAAAACTAATTGACAAGTAATTTAAAAATTCAATCACATCGAATAATACGCTTGCAGCAATGCGAAAATTCCGAATCCCAATTCTTGAATCTTGTGTAGCGACAATCATTTGGAGGCGACACATAATCGCAACTGATATATGTCAGATGGATATAGTATGATATAATCAAAGATTAGATTCGATGATGATTGAATTGACATACGTTTGCAGCATGCCCCAGCCATCGCCCACGCAGGAGATTTGAGTGCAGGGCAGCGATTCCAATTTAACGGATTCCGCGAATCTTAGCAGCGCTACCGAGGTGCCCATGTCCACAACACAGCGACCAGGATAAGCTAAATATGGGCAACAATTTAAAAAAAAACAAATGAACTAATAATATTGATTAATAAAACTGTTGAAGTTTGGGTTGCGTCTTTGAAAGCCAATCGGTAAAGTTCCGACTCCATTTTCGGTTTGATTTTCCACTGATCAAATTTAGAATAAGCAAAGTAGATGAAAAAGTTACGAAAACACGATAAGTACTTTTAATTTTTGGTCTTCATACTTTGCAATTCACTTGCTCAATAAATTCACATTTCACGAAATTCGACAAACTTTTACACAAATAGAAAAATGTCTGTTGAAAAATTGCAGACTTACCAATATCGCCATAGTTGTTTAGTGCGTTTAAAGCTTGAGTCTGAGTGAAGCACTCGAACAATAGAAAAATGATCAGAGGCCTCAAAATAAACATATTGTGTGTAGTTCAAGAAGACATACATAATATTTGTATTATATCTATCAGAGCCTGCTTAGTTAAGTACAGATCACTCTACGTTCACAACATTGCGGATAGGGTAGCTCCACATTGACATAGTCGCCAAAGCGGCATAACGCGGGAATACCGCTAATGGCGCCACAGCTATTAATCGAATTTTCTTTATTAATATATCATATATATATATTTATATATATTTATATATATCTATTTGTATTCACCTTTGAAATACTGTGACACCATTCGAACCACAGACAATTTGGCGGCATTCGTGCGTTGGATCTTTTATGGTAACGCCCTCATTCAGTATCAGTCTGGACGTAATAGCGCACTTACCCGGAAAATCTACATGAATAAGGGTATTCCATTTTGTCAGAGATTGCTTTCCTATAGTACATAGGACATACCCGCATGGCGATAAAGCGCAACCCATTCGGCTGCTTGAACTAAAATTGTCCCATATGCGATTAAAATTACAATTAGTAATTTCATTTTGAACAAAATATTACAAGCAACGTATTTAACTATTTCAAATTGACAGATTTTTAAAGTTGTGCTTGGTTTAAATATAAAAATATTGTATTAAGGTCGATAGAGAAGCGCGAAGAACAGGAGCTGTTGCTTGGATTTAAATTGGCATAAATCTAAACATGTTTTGTATATGTTTTATATTTTATATACAAAATCCGTTTTAATAGTTTCTAAATTCATAAATGTGTAGCTTAAAATTAGGAAAAGAATAAAACTGTTTTCTAAAATTCAGAGTGTTTATTTTTCCACGTGTAGTCGAAGAGGAGAAGTAAATCAGGATGGGATACATCGTTGATTAGATTAACCTGACAAAAGCTCTCAGGCAATTCAATATGACCCAGGGTTATTTAATCTATTGTAAAGGTCAATATCAACAAAGTCCCTTTGGACTTGTGTGTGCTGAAAGTGAGAATGCTTAATTGTTTGATGGCAAAGGCAAAATGTAGATTGAGTTGGGTTATGTTAATTGATTTTCGCAAACAGCTAAAATCCTTCAACCCATTCAGCAAATGCTTACGAACACATTCATCGACTCAGAATTAAGAAGTGAATAGCAATCGAAAGGTAAAATTGAATACTTTTTGTTACTCTTTTCAGCAGAAACGTTGTAGTAGGTAATTAATATGCAATTTTCAAAATCTTCTTATTTAGTTACCTTTTATTGATTTCAATTACGATTAATTTGACAATTGACAATAAGCTGAACAAAAATTGGGATTTACTTTAAACTAGATTGCAAGCAAGGGGAAGACGACAGCAATCTGGAAAGGTTGTAGCTCTATTTTCAGATTCATCATATTTGCAGCCAGTGGGCAGATCTGCATTCTCACAACTGCACAAAAGCAATAATCCTTAATGTAATTAAAAGTAATTGCAAGAATTAGAAGGCGACTTACGTGTAGACCAAAGCCCAACCAGCGCGACCGCAATAAATTTCAGCACATTTGCCCGGATAAGGCACAGTCTGATCACTATCGATAACCAATTGAACACCCCCGGGTGACGTCACCACACATTTATTGGGATGTTCTGTGGGAAATTGGAAGCTAGATGTTAACTATATGAAATAGTTGCAGGTGAAAGTATTACAGAAGTTAGCTAAAACTAAGGCTTTGTAAGAGACAGCTAAAAGTTGAAAGCGAATCTTTTATAAAAGTAGTATAAAATTAAGATGAGTCTTAAAGAAATATCTTTGTATAGGGTATTTAAATATAATTTTGTCGCATTGATGGAGACTTCTCTGACCCAACATCCATATATATATTCTTAATAAGCTTGAATAGTCAAGTAAAGATATAGATTTGGATGTTCGACTGTCTGTTTATCCTCGTTCCTTAGTTTTAAAGATATCTAGATCTATTGTGCTCCTCCACAAATGCGAGAATCTGTGTTGAGCTGAGGGCTTCTATATCTTTGTAGCTGATAACATGCATCTCTAGGATGCTGCATCTTCTTCTAGTTAAGGCGGAATACTCTGCTGGGATGTGGATAAAGGATTCTTTCTCGCTTTCACAAAACCTGCATAATTCACTGCTATAAATAACCAGTTTTGTTTGGTGTCTTCTTAGTCTACGATGTCCTGTCAATAGACCGTTGAGTTTTCTAAGTCTATTCGTTTAAGCCTTAAATCGTTTATTTTATCTTTATTTAGTATATAAAATATTAAAATTTTCAATTTGAAGTCCGGTCTGCGAAGGGATTGTAGTTATTGGCTTGTCTAAGATAGTCGTTCTTACTCGAGTGATTATATTTCTGAATTATAGTCTAGGATGCACTTTGTGTTAAAATTAATATATACACCACATCTTACCATCACTTTTAAATATGGCATGATAGGCGCCAGCCTCGACACGTTGATGATGCAACATTAAAATCAGCGACAAGATGCAACAGGCAATCAGCGGCGACATTTTTGTGTGTGATTTTCTTACTTGAGTTGCTCAGATGTTTTCAGCAAATTTTACTAACAGAATCACTTTACAATGTGTGTTAGTGTGTGTGTGTGTGCGTGTGTGAAATGCCTGCTTCGATTGTCGATTTCATATGCACATTTTAATTAAAAGCATCAGCAGCAAGACACACACAGATACATATACAGCTAAGACTACAGCTGCAGATACATTTATCGAATATGTTAATCACGTTATGTGCATGTTGCACACACACACACACACGCACACACACACACAGGCACACACATAGACGAAGAACAACAGTTGTTGTCGCTCTTGTTGTCATTGCATAATTCGATTAAGCAATGTTGACGCCCACTTTGCCACGCCTACTCTTAGTGTAAATATTTGCATATGTGTTTGTGTGTGTCACAATTTGATTGCTGCTTGTTGCTGTGTTTACCACTCAGACATGCACACTCATCCTTCACCACCCTCCCCCCTCATCCATCACATCATCCACCTACTCCGCTTGAGGCTGCCGTCTGCAATTATTTAGCTACCCAACAAACCAAATGTAGACAAATTAGTGGCCATATAATTGATGCATCTGTGTCTGTGTGTGTGTGTCTGTGTCTGTGTGCTTTGTATGTTTATACCTTGTACCCTGTAATAGCGTTATTGTCAGGTATCATAGAAGCAAGACAAGGTTGCAGAAGCGATATCAGTTTGAGAGAAGATAATTATCAGATATGTTAATATAATAAGCAGAAACAAACTTTATTTAAGGGTGTCAAACATTTTCTAGAAACCAATAAACGGTAAAAGCACTTAGAAAATTCTTCTTGTTTTTAGAAATAATTTCTAAATATAAGAAAACATTTTTCTAAGAATTAGAAAGGTTCCCATTTGACAAACTCACAAAATAAATGTGTAAACTTAAAATTGTAATATTTATAATTAACATAAGTAATTGATAAGCTATTAAAATAATTATTCAGTGCTACACACAAGGAAATTATATATGTTTTATGTAAATGTTAGAAAAATCTACTCTGAAATTAAAAAAATCAAACCGTGATTTGTTAAAAACTACAACAGCCACAAGAACCCTAATCTAATTATATACCCAGATTTATTATTATTATTTCGCTAACCCAGCCACATAAAAATATATATTTTTGCTTTATATTTTTATGAACAGATTATGAATACTTTCTTAGATTTTTCTTTCTTTTTCTTTCTTCAGTCAAGTTTCCCAATTTTGTTTACAGTCTTAGTCAGCATAATTACAGTTGGCAGTTGAGATACAGAGTATCTGCCAGTCGTTCAGTCCCAATGAGACCACTATAATTTGTTTGTGTTTCCTGTGTTTTGTGTTTGTTGTTGTTGTGGTTGTTATTGAGTGTTTAGTTGTGTTGTGCCAACCAAATGTAAATCCATTGCTGATGTTTTTGTTTTAGCTGTTTCTCAGGTCCTTTCTCTTTCTCTCTTCTCGCTGCTCTCTTCTGTCCGGGACTGTGGCATTCGCCACACGGACTTGATTACATTTGGCCATGCTGGCAATTAGGCTGGCGGCCTTCAATGTTTGCCAGCTGAAATTAATTGAATCGACTCGCCCTCAGCTGAGATTCAAATATGCAATTCTTCTCACTCCCAAGATGTTAGGCACATCTGTTTCTTTCACTTGTATTATTTCTATTGTATTTTTGGCTAAACAAAAGCGAATAGTTCTTGAAAAGTCTAAAACCTCAAACTGTGGTGCAAATACAAAGCGGAAATACAACAAAGGAAATGTAAAGAAAATGTTTACACACAAATTTGTGGTCATTTTTCGCATTTTATTTAGCTTAAAATTTGTACTTTTAAATAACCACATGTTGAATAAATTAATAAGAAAATATTTGTACAAATATTTGAAGGGAAACCATTTAAAAGCAATTTGCTATTTTTAAACTTACTTAATTCATTTAGCTACATATTATTGTTAAACTTGGCAAATTTATAGACTCAATAGAATTACAAAATGTGTTTAGTTTGTGTTGCTTTAATATGTTTTGCTTTATTAATGAATCGATTTTTATGTTTTTCTTCACATTAGGGAAATAATCAAATATCAACTGAAATGCCCATTAAATTTAATGTTGTTTGTCTTTTTGGTATGTATTGAAAATAGCCATAATTTTTAAACAGTCCAGAGAGAGACGTAAATTTAGCTGCATCGATACAAATACAGATACAGATATAAATTATGGATACAGATACAGATGACTAGATAAATGCATTTAAAATTTAGTCTTTTAACACATCTTGAATAAATAAATAAGAAAATTGAATATTAAATAGTTTATTTATCTTGTTTTCTTATTTAATAATGAATCGATTTTATGTATTATTTTCGTATCACCGAATTAATAAAACATAAACTGAAATGCACCGTCTAAATTTTGTTATTTTTGTCTTTTTGGTACACATATAGAAAAAAGCCATAAGTTTTAGACAGCCCAGAGAGACGCATAAATTCAGTTGGATCGATACAGATATAGATATAACAAACACACAAAAAAAGGTACAGATTCAGATGCCTAGATAAATGTATATACAGAAATTCTATTTGATTTGCATATATAAGCAATCAACACGTAAACGCAGCATAAATAACAAATTGCCACACAAACGAAAGGTGGACTGGAGAGGGGGAGTGTGTGTGTGTTGGGGGGGGGGGGGGAAATGGTAGGTATACACACGTATCTACATAAGGGTCAAAATACGACGGTCAATGGCAACATTTTTTTTCTTTCTTTCTCTTTTTTTTTTTGGTTTTTTGTTTTTTTGCCCCAAAATGAAAATCTTTTGGGCGTCCAAACAAACAGCTTGGGTCCTAAGGGAACTTGGTTATGTATATATATGTACCTATATATATACATATATATAGAAATGTACATATGTGTAAGCTTTCTCTCTATCTCTCTCTCTCTCTGTCTCTCTCTGGTTTTGCGTTTTTTTATGGTTGCACATAAAGCACACATAATTATAATTTCAATGATATTTGAGTTCATATCAAAGTGAATGAGATACGAGCACCCCACAAGCCAAATACTTTATTTTTATTGCCATTTGTGTTTTGACCCAGCAAAAAAATACAAAAATGTTTTAATTTTTTTTTTTATTTACTTTTTTTTTTTGTAAGCCCAGCAGCCTTTAAAGTTCATATTAGTTGCCTTATGCGTATTAATTTCCGTTACTGCAAGCTTAGTATTGAAGTTGGATATGCAAATTTAGTAGATATGCTTTACGCTGGGAAAAACCAATCCACTGGGTGGATTAATGTACTATATTGAGCAGTTTACTTCGATATAGGATATTTTGAGCACACTTAGTTTGTAAATTTAAACCATTAACAAAAAATTTTTTTTTGACCTGACCTTTAGTTCTCTTTTTAACATAAATATCGAAACAGATATGGGATTTTCACTATATATGTAGTTTTATTCTAGAACAAAATGAATGAAAAGCTTTGATTAATGAATATCTAATAATATTTGACCCGGAAAACTTAGATCCGTTCTTACCTGCTTTTTTGGGACTATAATTATAAAATGAATTTTCTGGGGGCATAATTTGAGCATGAAAATATCAATAATTGAACTTATTACAGGTGAATTCATTGAAATTAAGCAACAATTAATTTATAAACAATGAGCATAGCATAATTATAAATGCACTCGGAAACTGAGCTGTGAATATTATACACATGGCGTATACGTGACAAGCAAAATGCAAAATACTCAAAATCATTCAACATTTGCTTGCACTGATTTTCCAACAAATAAACAATAAGTGTTGATCAACATTTTCTGTAAAACATTCAATAGCAATTCACTGCTTAAAACACTTGATAGACCATATAATAAAACTAAGCCAAAAAGGAAGAAAAAAATCGAAACAACAATAGAAGTAAATGGGCGGTAAACGAAATTTCTTGTTGCACTGTGATTTTTATGCTTCAAAGCAAGAAAGGGGGCCAAAATCCAATAAGTTAGCCTGTTCCCTTCTCCCCTCCACCACTGCTTCACATCATTGCAATGCATTGTGCAACGGTATCTATCTATGCTGCTTGCTTACTCAGCCTCATTGCACTCTTGCTGACGTGCTTTTGCTGTTTTTGTTTCTTGTGCGCTTCTTCCGCTGCTTTCTGGTGCACTCAAAGTAACGCCAGCAACAACAACAACAACAACGACAACAGCAGCAGCTGTGACCTTCAAATGCACAAATTGACTCAGCTGCTGCTGCTGCGGTTTCAGCTTGTTGTTATTGCTGTTCTGCTTCTCCTTCTCCTTCTTCTGCTTGCTTATGAAAGCGCTGCCATTCAGTTTTTGAACAATTTTGTTGTTGGCAATGCAAAATGTTTCTTTTTTTTTTTTTGAATTCGTTATCTTATTTCTTGCATTTTCTTTTGTTCGCTGCACTTTCAACGTTTCTGTTTTGTGTCAGCTTTCCCAAAATGTGCAACAATAACAAAAGCAACAGCAACCGCAACCACAACTGTAACTGTAATGTAATTTGGCAACAATTGTGCTTACAACTACAACAACAATAAAAATAACAATAACAGAGTGAGTGTGGATGGAATATGCACGTGGAATTTAGTTCTCATTGGTGTTGCTCGACTAGCAGATACTTTATGACACAAGTGTGCGGTTTTGTGTATCTCGAAAATTGTGGATTCTATATCTATCTTCTGTGTATGGTATACGAATACTTGAAAATAAAGAACATCCTATTTTTGGAATTGTCGATTCGATAAGAAATTTGTTCTTATATGTAGAAATTATTTCTAAAAACAAGAAAAATGTTATAAACTAAATTCAGGGATATTTTGATAAGACTTTTTTTAGAGTTTGCTATTCATGCGGATTAAGATTATAAATTCACTTAACTAAATTCGAATATTATGTGCGAAGGTATACTAAAATATCACAAAAAGAATTAATTAACTTTTTGTTACGCTGGCAATTGTAAAATATTGAGAAGTGTCCACGACTTGTTATTCACTCGAGCGCTGTTAGTGGCTGCCAAGTTCCTTAACATTTTCTTGTATTCCGATTTAAAGTCCCTAGTCTCGTACATGACCGAATCGATTCGTCACTTAATATTGATCAAGAAGGGTACATATAATCGGAATCGAAGATGCTTCCTTTTGCCTTTTATATACATACACATTCACGGTGTAAATGTAAATTTTGTACATTAAAAGTAACCAAAAAAATACATTTTAAAATATATACAAATTTTATAAACTAATTCAGGTATTTTAATCTTTTTTACTTACAGGTAAGCCAGCCATTGAATGTACTTTGAGTATGCCTTCAACAGTGAATTATTAAATTATTTGGCAAGTGAGTAATTTTAAAACGTATTTAAGTAATGCTTCATGAGCCTAAGCTTTTGGAGTATTTTTATGGATTTGAAAGCAGTATGATTAATTCTAAAATATATCATTACGACTTATACAATATTCAAATCTGCAATACATTTATCTACGCACAACTCAAGTGATTATTCATTTCGAGCTGTACTTTATTCAAATCTACTTGTGGATTTCAATAATTTATGCTGGCATTTAAAATGCTATTGTGTCTCATCTAATAAGCACTGCTCTTTATTATAAAGATATGCTATATAGGTATTTACGTATATGCTTAACACCGCGGAGAAACCGGAGCAACCCAAAAAGATTGACATTAAGAAAAAAAAAATATATATATAAAATCCCACGAGTTTATCCTTGGCATTTAAAGGTGCAGATGCTGCTTCTGTTTGTTGCTGTTTACCGCGCGTTTGTTGAATTATTTAAGAGACAAGGGCGCAACCCTTATTCCCTTTCCACACACACCACCCTCACCCACCTACAAAGGATGCCAGGCAGTCGAGATAAAAGTGGCTGCAGGGTAGCATACTTTAAGGCGGCGGCTTGATTATGTCTCGAGTCACAACACAAAAAAGAAATTAATTAATTTTTAAGCGTAATTAAATGAAGAGCAGCACTTGGTCGCAAACACGGCACAAGCAACGAGCTTTCTCTCTCCTTCTCTCTCACTTACTCTCACTCTCTTTCTTGTGGCTGTCTCGCTTTGTTGTTTGTTGTCCATGAGCGGGCAAGGCTATGATGATGCCACAAGGACACCAATTGCCATGTAAGAAAAATAAAGAGAAAACCCCCCCACTCCCAAAAAAAAAAATTAAAACAGCCCAAAGAAAATCGAAAAATAAAAAAATTCAAATATTAAATACACTTGCAGAGTAACATGTAAATTGGCATTATTTATCTAAAATTCAAATGGCTAAAATCGTATAGAATTTTAGAATTTTGGAATACTTTTTGGCGCAAAAAGGATATTTTTCTCGTTTCTTAATTAGATTATAATTTATTAAAATTTAAAAACAATATGTTTAATATTTAGAGTGTTTTTTATATCATATTTTAAGGATAAGTCCAATTTAGAATTTATTTTCTTATATTAAGGTAGTATTTCTATAAACAAGAAAACTGTAGAATTTTTAGGTATATATATAATTGTTTTTGAGTTTGCTATTCATGCTGGTCAAGAATATATATATACCTTAAGATATCTAAAAATTCAAATATGCTCTGCAATGCCATAAAAAAATTGCAAAAGGGATTTATTTATTTATTTTTATTTTTTTGACGCTGGCAATTAGAAAAAATATTGAAAAGTGCCCAAGAATTGTTATTCACTCGAGCGCTGTTAATGGCTGGAAAGCTCTTTAACTTTTTACGGGTTGTTTGCGTTTGGGTTTTTGTTTGGTCAGAAAAGGTTCGAAAAGGTTGCCCAAAAAGTCAAAGTTGCACACAAAGTTGACAATTTTCACGCAATTTTCATTGTGTTTCTCTCTCGCTCGCTCTCTTTGTCGCTATCTCTCTCTCTCTCTCTCCCTCTATCTCTCCCACTCTCTCTTTGTCTGGCATTGAGTTTGTTATCCAATTCTAATACCAATACCATTGCCAATTTCAAACGTCAAATCTCAAAGCCCCTTGACCAAATCCCAAATCAGCCAGCAACAACAACAGAAATAAGTTATCCAGTTGAAAGAATTCGACTGTGAGATACCCTGTTGTTTGACAACTAAAATATTATATTTATGATAATATTATCTCTTTTATAATGCTTTATACATAGGCATAATTATCTCAAACCGGAAATGGAAATTCATCGATATTATCAGATTATTATTATTGGGAGTCTATTGAAAGTCTCAGCTCAGATTTTAAATGTATTAGTATATCACACTAAAATCAGTTTAACAGTTTTACCCATCCATATCTTTTGAGGCTTTAAACATATTATCTGCTATAAAAAGTTATAAAATTGAGTAACAAATTCTGAAAGTTAAGCGTAGAGTCTTTGTGCGGATAACGGAACCTATAATCTAACAATTAGTTTAATTTATAGGCTATATATATAAATATATACATTTCTATCTGAGCAATCAATATACCAATTTCACTCACTTTCGGTATATAGAGAGTATAATAAAGATTCCCCTAATTCGCATACAAAAATTTTGTTTGTATGGCTTTCGTTTCGTTGGCGGCTTTTTTCGTTTGCCTTTCTGGTCAATTTCACTTTTATGCTTGGCAGTCATCAGCTAAATGCTTTTACTTTGAGCCGAATATCTACACACTAATTTATGCATTTATATATCTATATATATATATATATATATATATATATATTTATTTATATATATACAATATATATATTCAATATATTTATATATTTACAGTAAGTTTTGTTTGTATATACATTCTAGAGAATATTTACGAGTTGGTTATTTTTAGGCGCGTGTACACAAAAACAATTACGTTGACGTTGACGTCGACGTCGACGTCGACGATGCAGTCGCTGTTGGCGTCGCTGTTGACGCTGACGTTGAGGCTTTAATTGGGCGCCTGCTCATGAATATTCAGCAGTGGATTTGGTTCCATTTGCACGTTGCAGAAAGCCGCAACGATTTGGCCAAGATAACAATATTAATAAGCAGCAGTAGCAGACAAAATTTAAGCTATAATCTTATTACACACACAAGCAAACACACACACACACACACACACATAGAGTAGTGTGTGTGTGTATTTGTGTATGTTAAAGCTGCAAAGTTGGATATTGACTTAATGACTTTTGTCTAATTTTGAGTAAGGCAAATATAATTTGTTTCCGCTTGTGGAAAATATTATATGTTTGTCATGAAGATTGTTACACAATGAAGGAAATGAAGGGTATATATATATATATATTTATATATATTAGTTGAATAGTCAAATCTTTATATGCATATCTGTCTGTCAATCTTTTTTTATGTTTATAAAACTGGTCCATCAGTTTTAAAATGATCTTCATAAAATATATCCATAATTTTGCATCTGGCTGACCAGATTGGATAAGTTTATCATATAGATAAGGTAATTGATATATGTAGATTATTATTGAACTGGCTTATCAGTTTTTTATTTATTGAATGGATTATAATAATTATAATATATTTACTTGCTAAAACATGTTTCTTCTGTTATTCTGCTTCCCCTGGTTTAGCTTAGATTTAGACAGACTCCGCTCTGCAAGGGTATCTAAACTACGACTTGTCTTAGCTAACCAATTTCACTTATTGTTATTTAATTATTGTTTATGTTGAGCTACAAGCCAAGTTCTAAATCGATGAAAACAATATCTCAAAAATGTAGTTGTTTTTGAAAAGTTTGCCAACTCTTCTCGGTAAATGCAAATTGAAGTAAAACATGCCAGTTCAAAACTTTCGTTGCTTGAAACTTTATCTTAGCGTAAACTATATCTAAACGCTGAAGTTGAGAAAATCAACTTTTATAAATTAATAAAACCTAAAAGATTTTCTTGTTTCTAGAAATAACTTCGAAATAGTATAAAAACAATTTCAAACATTAAGAATACTTGTTCGAAATATGTTCTATTCTTCTACAAAGCATTAACGAAAGTCATAATTGTTATAATCATTTCGATTTCGATAATATTAATGGAATTTGTACCGTCTTTTTAGAGTGTATGCAGTATCTGTTCTATCTGTTGTTTGTTTGCATTTGAATTGTGTTTGGTTGTTGTTGTTGTTCTCAGCTGCTGTGCTTCATTAAGAGTAGCTGACCTAAAATGCAGGCCACATTGCCGCATTGCCAGCTTGCCACATGCCGCACAATTCAATTAAATTTATGCCAATGTCATGCGCTCTGTGCTGTGTGTGTGTCTGGTGTGTGTGTGTGTGTGTCTGGTGTCTGGTGTGTCTGTGTGTGCTGTATGTCAATAGCTGTTTTAAGTTAATTAATCAAAGCCGAGGCAATTTTTGCAAGCGCTGCGGTCGCTTTGGCCAACTGCCCAATGCTCATTTAAATTTTTATGGACTGGGGTGGGGGAGGGGAGAGGCGGTTGGAATTTGTGGGCGGAGCTACAAATTGTAGTCTCCTTTTGAAGGCGCTGTGGTTCACGTGTTCGTGGTTTATGTGGGTCCCTCAGCTCCGCAAATGTTCGAGGAAACCAAAGAAAATACGGAAAATGTTTACCAGCTGATTGTAAACACATTATAAATGTTTAAAAGAGTTTAATGAAGATGTGGAAAAATAAATAACAAAAGCAGAAGAAAGCATCTCTTAGCTTATAGGGTATATATAATCTTGATCAGCAACATGAGTCGATTTAGCCATGTCCATCTGTCTGTCCTCTATGATTGAAAAGGAAGTTTATTTAAATTAATCGATAACTGCGCCCATCTAGCGAATATCGATACAAATCGATTACCAATATCAATAAAAGACAAATCAGAAAAGAGAGAGCCTTTTAATTATTATATAATTTATCCAGACATTTAATTTTAATTAACTGCAAAGATTTAATTAAAATCGCAAGAGAAACAAAGATTTAATTTCATATTGAATAAACTAATATTGGACATAAATATATATATTATATTTATTTATTATATTATATTTATAAATTTATTTTTATTCCTTTGTATAATTTATGTAATATAATTAACTTATTCATTATTATAATATTTATATAGATATAACATATAGGTGCAGTAATCTAACTTGTTTTTTGCTGTGTACTTTGCAATTTTACACAATTCTTTTGATTGCGAACAATCCAAAAAAAAAGAAGGAAAAAGTGAAAAGAAAAGAAACTTTGTACACGTTTCTGTGTAATTTAAACGTAATTAGTTTTTCGGCACATTTGTAAACAATTTGCAGTTGGCCTTAAATATGTACCACAAAATTTGTTGATATTTTCCATTGTTGTTTTTCATGGTAAAATAGATTTTTGTTGTTGTTAATTTTCCCTAATGCAGTGTTTATTTGGCAAACTATTTGTAACATTTGAATGCGTGTTGCAAAATAAATTGCAGCTGTTTTTCTTGGATTTTCTCTGTTTCTGTTTTTATTGCTTTTGTTGTTTTGGGGTCAAGTTGCAGCCTAGAAGAAGAAGTAGAGAAAGGGAAATAGAAGAAGAGGTCTGCTCAAAAAAAAAAGTGTGTGTGACACACTCGCGACACAATTGTGTCCTTGCAAGGACACACACACACAAAACGTCTTCGGCCTACTGCTGCTGCTACTGTGAAAATATTGATCCATTTTCTTGCTTATTTTTTTAAAAGCCTTCAAAGGGGCTGGCAGGGGCAGAGGGATTGCAGCCAACCCGGGCAATGTCTCTGCATGTCCTTTGCACACCAAAATTTATGAATTGCGCCTTCGCTTTTCAGTCTTCCATTGTGCGTGTGTTGGTGTGTGTTAGTGTGTGTGTTGGTTTGTTTGTGCCATGCCTGCGGCTGCGTCTTTGCAGCCAGAGATGGGCATACGTTGCGTATACGCCGTGTTTTTATTGATTGCCTGCCAAACATTCACATTCAACATTTTCCATTTATTTGTTTCCCTTTGGTTTCCCATTAATATCTTTTAACTACCCGCATTTGTTGAAAGCATATGCAATTTATTTTTAAAATGTGCTAAGTGTTATTTGAAACTAGAGAGTTGAAAGCGATCTACTGGGAGATATCCTCAAGTCATATTCATTTGAGTGTCTCAGTCTCTTGTTTATCATCAAAAAATAAAATGTATTCATTTTTAAGTATGTCAAACTTTTCACATTTTTTAGTTAAAAGGATGGAATATAATCGATAATCGATTTGTATCGATACTTCGCGAATATCAGAAGAAGTTATCAATGAAACAAGAAAATACTTGTCCTGCGTTTGGTATATGAGAACATAAAATATATAATATATATCTGAGACAGTCACACTTATCATACAGATAGATAGGATTGACAACCTCGACTATTGATACTGATTATAAATATATATACATATTTTACATACATTCACATTGTTCAATGGTATCCCTGAAATTAAATAACATATCAGCCAATAAATCTAAATATAGCATTTTTAATTCAGTTCATATATTTATTTGCGTCACTTGATGACAATTGCCTCTCACGAGGACTCAACCACGAGTTTCCGGGCAGGCTTGGCCACAATTTGGTTGGCTCAACCTTTGTGCGACACGCACCAATAAATATAATAATAATGCTTAATTTGGATGCGCTGACAGACGCAATTTCATTGGCTTTGAGTGCTAAGCTTGAGTTCCACTTGAGCTGATCAGCTAAATGTTTAATAAACTCGCCCTGCCCGATGAGCCTTATCAATTTATTTTTGTTGTTTTTTTTTATTTTATGTAGATTGGAGAGAGTGTGGGGTTGGGAGGGTGTTAGAAAATGGCAGCAAGAGTTTCCGGCATCGACATCGAACGCAATTATACTGAATTTCCGAGCGGAAATGTTATGCGCACATTGCTGCTGAATTTTTGAATGTCTGCCCCAACCAGCCACCCACAAAATCAACACCTTATCCACCAACACAATCGCCTCAATGCCTCTCTCCAATCTCTCTCCACCTCTCTCTTCAATACTCCCAGTTGGCTGGCAAAAGTTCAATTTCGTATTCAATTTGCCATTTCCACAAATGTTGCTTCCAAAAATTGCCAATGTCCAAAATAAGAGAAGAAAACTAAGAACCATTTTTGAGAATGAGAGCTGCACGAATACTCTGTCTGATTGGGAAAGGGAGATTCTTGTGCCATAAAACCGAATCGTATTTTCCGTTCCTGTTCCGATTCGTCAAGTGAAAATGTTCTGATAAAGTCTATGAATTGTCTCGATATTTTTTTGTTTGATTTCGTTTTAATATTTCATTAACTAATTGTTTTTATTTCTTGAAGTGGGTTTAAGCAAAATTCTGGTTTTGCATATGAATCGGTAAAGTTAGGTTAAAGGTTCCGGTTTTGGTTATGGGTATGCATATTATAATATATACATATATCCACATCCTGCCTGAAAGGTCACGAGTAATGAAACAGTTTACGAAACATTTTCTTCACTAGAAAACTAAAGATAAATAACAATTTTGAAATATACTCAATTCTAACAGGTTCCTTGCTTTCAAATATATCACATACTAATGCTAACTATATATAGGATATATATCCTGACTGAAAGATCATCTGTTATTCTTAATAGACGTATTTCATGTAATAGAATATATTCCATTCAACTTTCCAACCTATAAACTCTCTTCTTATAGGAAACAGTTTATCAAAAGCAGCGAGTTCGAGTAGCCAGGTATTCAAACAATTTGAATGTTATTCGAATACGTATGAGTGTACTCATACCCCAACCCCATTCCGCAATCCCCATATTCCACACGCCTTCTTCTCCTCCTCTGCGTGAATGTTTGCGCCTTTATCGCTTGACGACTTTGACTTTGCTGCTGCGGCTTGTTGCGTTTGTGTGTGTTGTGGGTGTGTGTGTGTGTTTGTGTTGTGAGTGTGTTATAGACAGTTAAACGATAACAAACACACACAAACACACCTACATCCACACACAGAGAGAGTCACGCCTGGGCTGCAACGACAAATGTGCGACGTGTCGAGCATAAGTAATGTTTATTTCATTTTATTTTCGCTCATGTTAAACAAGCCAAAAAAGAGAGAAAAGTGAGAGAAAAGCTAAAACGTAGAAAGTAGAAAGCGCCGCGAGGCAAATCGGAGTTTACTCATGAAAATTGCCAAAAATTGTACCCTGAACAGTGGAGCCAATAAAGCTATTATAAAAACTAAAAAAATTATTTTAAAAAACGCATGGGAAAAAAATAGATGGAAAAAGTTTTTGCATTTGCTGCGTGCTTTGATTGGAGTTGCCACAAACTAAACTGCCCCAGGACTGAGTAACTTTTTATTCTATATTAAAATACAATAGAAAATAAAATTTACAATGTTGCAACTTGAAATTTAATGAACAGATTAGTTTTAGTCAATTAATTGAATTTTATTCGATTGAAAATAAGTAAGAAAAGTATTTTAGTTGTGCAAAAGTATTTAAGAACCAGAGAAAAGCATCTCTTTTATTGTTATATATATTGATATATTCATATCAACAGACGAGTTGATAAAGAATGATAAAGATGACTATAAAAAATAGAGACTTTTATTAAATTATTATATAAACCGTATATCATGATTTATTCAGGTAATCAATAACAATCGATTACCAATGACAATAAATGCGACAATTTTATACAGATATTTATCTCATCAATAAGATGAATAATGTACATAATACTATTGTCTAAGAATGTATCTATCTAGACATAATATTGATTAAATATAATTGTTTATCGTTTCGAATAATAATTCGACTTATTTTAAGAGAGTTTCAAGAACACTGTGCACAAATAGCAGCTCTGCCCTTTAACTGTCAATGTTCGTTTCGTGGTGTCCTCTGTTGTTTGTTGCCAATATTATTGAACTGTATTCAATTTAACAAAATTGACACCGAAGACACTTTCGACATCGAGTTGCGATAAGGCGCCCGAAGAGAATAAACCAAATTATGGCTAAGTAATTTCGTTGCACGCTTTTGGCTGAACAAAAAAAGAAGTCCGGATACATACGGGGATATATATATATATATATATATATATATATGTATGGATATATGCATGTATGCCATTTACCGTAATCGATAAATATTTATATATATGTATATATATATGTCTTATTTATGTGGCCTTTAAGTGAAAGATAGAAGCAGTTGTTGCTGTCTGAAATAATTACGAGCTTAAAATGCAGCTGGTATTTATATAGCAATTTTAATAGTCCGCAGCGGAGAAAATAAAAATTTGAATGAAACAAAAGGCACACACAGACACACACTCACATACACACTCACACACACACTTGAAGCAATTTTCATATGACAAGGTACATCACTCATACGCCACGTGCAACTGATTCTGTTTATGGTTTAAAGAACTCGACAGACCCAGACATTTTTTTAATTAAAATATGTTAATGTTGCTATATAAATATATATATATATATACATATATATATTATTTATATTTACTTGTATATGCTTATTGCCGACTTTTGCACAACTCCAACCCGAAGTCGACATCGCTTTTTATGCTGCCCAAAAGCTGCTTAAATGGCAACAAAGTTTCCCATTTGCCACATTTTTCATTTATATTCTTATTTCTTTTGGCATTGTTGAGGTCGTGTGGCAGCAGCAACAGGCGAATTTGACAGACACACACAACAGCAACAACAACAACAACAACAACAGCAACAACAACAATAGCAAGAGCAACAATAGCAGCATCTGGGTTCAATTTAAATAATGACTGACGCAGTTAATGTAAAACTCTTATTGCTAACATTAAAGAAATTTACAGATTAGGTTATTTTTAAATAACATTTAAATAAAGTAAACCAAGAAGCAACGATTTATGTCATATTTATTAACTAATTCAAACTAAAAATTTAAAACCCCAGATTAAAAGCATTGAAATTTGATCATAGATGCAACTAATAATAATAATAATATTAAATACTATCTTCAACAATAATTACTTCTAAATGAAAGAAGAATCTTATAAATATTATATTTCCTTAATTTAAATTTGAGTTTTAATTAATATTAAATTTACTTTTTACAAATCTAGTAATGGACTATAAATATACTCCAACAATATTTGTAGCTAGCTAAGGTCCTTGATAGCTTAGATAATGAATAATGAATATTCATTTATTTAACAGCATTACATGTAGTCTAAAGTATATATAGTATATATAATAGTTTCACAGTTCGTGTTTCCAAGTTGTCAAAGCTGTCAAAATGGTGCTCTGATATCGAGAACAGAAGGTCAAAGGTCCAAAGTCTGTCCGTTTGTCCGCATAAAAGCAACTTATTTCAACAACCTTGCAACTATTTATGCTCAAGTGTAAATCGATGCAACGAATATATATTTAGTTTCCTTAATTGAAGCTCCCTTTGGAAGTTAGTTAACTGTTAACCCATCTGCTTACATTATATAAAACGATAGTATCATAATATCTATATTTGCGTGACTTTCCTTAACAACTATTATCGATTGGCTTTATTCGATATGTGTTCTAGTTGCACGAAGCGCCCATCTGCAATCTATGCTCACTTTTCAATACTTATCATCCAATATTATGCGCTATTTAAGTTGACTGCTCAACGACCAAATCTAGTGAATAATGCGAAACGGGAGAGTAAAATTCCAAGTGCATCATGAGCGAAAGTTGTAAAACTCAAGCTAACGACTGCCATGGGACTCTGGGCTGTGCACTCTGCACACTCCTCTAAAGTCAGATTACGAGTGTATAGTAGCATAGCACACACACACACACACACACACACACACACATACTGCAAACACTCTTGGCACTCAGACAATCCCAATGATTTGGCAGATCACGCTCCATTTGTTATCGGCTCCCGAAAGTATGCAATGGAAAATTGCAACAAAAATTGTTACACAAGGCAAGCAGCGAGGGGAAAGACAACCAGATGAAGAAGAGCGTGTGGGAGTGTGTGTATGTGTGTGTGTAAGGGGGGGGGGGGGGGAGTAGACATGTGCAATCGAACGTAAATGCCGCAGATACAAGCACACACACACAGACACACACAGACCCACTCAACGACTCAGACATTGTGTGTGTGTGTGTGTGTGTGTGTGTGCAGCAAATCAAATTAAATTATCTGATAGCCACGTAAACATAAAAATAGTTACCTTCGTTTTTTTACTAGCTACACTAAAATATAAATCATGTGAGTATAAATACATATATACATATATATATATATATATATATATAAATATATATATATCTAGAAATGGCAGTAAATAAAATTGGAAATACTGAGCACACTAAATAAAGTGCACACACACACACACACACACATGTATAGATGTATATATGTGTATAAATAGATATATATGGTATATGTGTGTATATATATTTGTGTGCAGCACTGTTAAGCGTTAGAAAATATATCGCCAGCAGCTGCATTTTGTTTTGAGTGCAGCCAAATCACAAAGCAGCTTTAAATTGATTTTCTTATTTGCCTTTGATTTTCGTATTTGAGCAATTGAGTTTTTAACGAGCTGAAATTTTAATATAAATGGATCGGGTATCTTAGGCACGTCGGTCATCTTAAGCTGGCAGTAATTAATTTAACATTTTCAAATTATACTGACTGATTTTTATTCTAGGAAAATATAAAATATAACGATTCGTTGATAATGATTTTCCTGTGAGCAGCTTAATAATATTTAATGCGTTTAGTTACACTCATAAAAAAACACCATGAATTTTATGAATGCGCTTCAATTTAATAATATGTGTACTAAATAGCTATAACATTAGGTTAAATTTAGGTTTTTGTTGCCTGTATTATTATTAAATATACATTTTAGATAGTTCATAAATTCGCATAAATTTATTTGACTGCGATATGAACTCAAGAAAGGATTTAGTGATTGCATTTTTGTTTGATAGAAATGCAATCGTTAATTATAGATAATATGTCAAAAAATATTTAGAATACACTATGCTTTTGGGCCTATCAATTTAGCACTGTCATTTCAAATGTTTATGAATTATTTGTTTGGTATTTAAAAGTTAGAAGAGCAGGTTGTCATGTTTATCGCGAATATATATATATATATATATATATATATCGCCTTCAATGTGTAACCAACTGAACGCAAAATCAATATTACCCTCTGCAAGGGCATTGGGTAAATAAAAATCGACCAATTCAAATATTTTTAGTTGCATAAATGTTCGCCTGATTTGGTGCTCAACAGCAGCCCGTCAGCCTATAAGTTTCAATGAATATGTGGGTGGTGTGTGTGTGTGTGTGTGTGCAACAATTATACACTCATGGTCAAAGCAGCTGCATTCACATGAACAGATTTCGATTTCAATTCGAGACTCGCCTCACTTTCGCCAGTGTCAAACTGTCAAAGGTTGTTTTCGACTGTTTTGGTCGAAGGACGCGTTCACAAATGAGTTTATCCGAATGCGGGAAATGTGGCCAAACGGCAGTCAATGTAAAAAACAAATGCTGCTGCTGCCAAGGTTACTTAAATGGCAAACAGGCAAACGCAGCTAAAGTGCGCAACAGGACAATGTGCTGCCACATAATGTGGCAGATATATTATGTTGCTGGCATTAAATGTCTACTCGCTATTTTCACTTAATGATGCTTGTCATTATCAGCAAGGGCAGGAGGGGGTGGGGGGGTAGCAGTCTGTCTGTCTTATCAGTCGAGCGCGACATTGAGCAGAACATTCATTAAAGCACGAGTCCAGATTATGTATGCACCTCCCCCCAACACCCCCCCCCCCCCCAACCCCCCCATATCTAAAGTGTTTGTGTGTTTTTCTCGTTTTGTGTCACGCCCCTCTTAAGTCGTAGCCCCTCTCTTAAGTGATACAAATATATATGTATATATGTTGTGGCATAACCTTCACAGTTCTTGTTGCTGTTGTTGTTTTGGGGGGCGTGCTGTGCACTTAAATCTGTTCTTGTTTTCAAGCATGCAAAGCGCTCAGTTTGAAGACACGGCTTCGGCATCGGCTCGTCTTAAGTGACTGTTACTTGGCACGACATCAACTTACGCACTTACGTTAGTCGTCATTTCTGACACTGTGCGAAAAAATGTGTTTATTTATTTGTTTTCCTGCGTTATTTATGTTGAAATTATTCGTTAGTTCTTAGATTTGTTTTATAAGTCTCTAAGTCTGTCAATGTATCTCTTTCTCTCTTTGTCTATGTCTCTACCTCGCTCTCTCTCTTTCTTTTTCTAAGCATTCCTTCTCTCTCACTTTCTTTCTTTATTTTCTCACTCCTTATCTCTATCTTTATTACTCCCTCGAGCTCTCTATTTAAATCTCTATCTCTCTCTCTCGCTCTCTTTTTCTCTCTCTTTAACCAACTGTCTCTGCCTATCGCTCTCTGTCTCTATATGTATATCTCTTTCTTTCTCTTTATGTCTATCCTCCTATCTTTCTCTCGTTTTTTTTCACTATCTCTGTCTCTCTCTCGCTATCTCTTTGACTCTCTCGTTTTCCATCTTTCTCTATATCTTTACACCTCTCTCTGTGTCGCTCTCTTCTCTCTATCTATCCCATTCCATCGTTTTCTGTCTATTTCTCGCCTTCTCCCCTTTTCTCACTTCCTCTTTATCTCATCCTAAATCACTTCACAATATTTTTTCCTATATCTATCTTCATCTTAAGTCTAACTTCCTCTCAGCCCCTCTCAATTTGTATTCATCAACTTAAGCTATAATTATTTACAGTGTATCCACCCCTCAACCACCCCCCCCCCTCCCCCCGCTCCCCAGTCAGGCATTCTGTCATATTATAACTTGTTGCTTGTTGCTCAACTTTGCACTCAATGAATTTTGTAGTTTCGCATTCGCCTTCGACTTCAACTTTTCGCCTGCTCCTTTCGTCCTTGTACTGAGACTGTCCTCTGGCTTCCTGGGGCTACATCCCCACCCCGCTCTATCCCCGCTGACAATGTCCTGGCTTGTGTGCATTTTTGAAGGAGCCCAAGTAGTCCTTTTAAATATTTAACAAGCTCAATTATTGGGATGGCCATCCAACTAAGTTGGTATTCATTTGTGCAACATAATAATAATAATAATAATACATATTTTTTATGGATCAAATATTCCCCTCGCTTCAAAGACAAACAAACTTTTGCTAATAGTTGATTTTGTTATATTAAATTTAAGTTGCCATGTCGAAGCTATTTATAAGTTGGCATTGATTTAACTTTCAATAATAGCCTTAATTGTTATTGTTATCAACATTTTATTTGTGTTTACTTTTGTGACAACACAATTTCTATCATTCAAATGAGTCTCTGACGAGGCAATTAAATTCATTTCAAAATGCTTTTTCTTTCAATGCTTTTCCATCATTTTCATTTTGCTAACAACAGATGAACTTTGCCTGACTGAATCTATTAAAAGACACGCTGAGAGATTATAAACAACTCATATTTATTATTATCCATTATTTTCTATGGCAGGCATCATTCAATGCCCAACTTTATGTACATTTTTCTATATATATATATATATACAAATATCTGGCAATATGAGTAATGATTGCAATTGTTCAACAAAATTCACATCAAAGATAATTTACGACCGTTTTGCACAACAAAAACAGCAATAACGAATAAACACATTTTCTAGACACCTTTGCAAGTACTTATGGGCCACACACACACCTACACACACACACTCGGAAAGTATACAAAATTTGAATGATGTGTGTAAGCAGCTATTAGATAAATTTGCATACATAGATTATAAAAGTATTTGTACAATATTTAGTTACGTGTGTTTTCTATTCGATTTGCGTAGTGTGTTTTATGTTATTTGCTTATGAATTGAGCAACATTTTGAGGCATCATAACTAAGGCCAGCTATATTTAAGATTGCAACCATTTGGTTCTAATTTAAACAATGTAAGTTTAGATTTACTTCCACTTCAATAAAACATTTGTTTATTTTTATTAACAAATAAGTAGCAAAAGTAATTGACTTTAAAATTTGTATATAGAGAAATTTTGGAAATAATATTTAGTTTATTTGATTAGTAAATATTTTATTCTTAATATTAGAATCAGATGTTGTATCATGATAAGTGAGGAATATTCAACATTTTTAAGCTGCATCAGGAGAACTGTTAGATAAGATAATCATTAACACATTTCTTGTCGTTTCTTTCTTCTGGTTACAAGAGAAGGTCTCCAATATCATCTTAATCTAAATCTTCTTTTCTTGTCAATACTATCAGCTTAACTAATACTTGTCTTTTAAGTGTTCTATACTATGTCTAATACTATGCAAAACATTGCCTAGTCTAAGTCCTCATTGATACTCAGGACTCCAAGAAAGTTGATTTGACTTTCTGACTGACTAAAAATGTTTTTGGCTGATTTGATCTCAGAGACTTTTACAGCTATAGACTTTAACTTGGTCTTAGCTAGATTTAGTTTTGTTAATAAAGTTTACCGTTTAAATATTGCCATAGCATAAAAATATCTTAAATATTTGCATAATCCTTATTTTATTGATAAATACTTATTCAGTTTTTTCAACTGATTTTTTATATGTAATTTGATCTGTTTGTTGATATTCATGTGATTTTTTGTTTGTCGTGACTGCTGCTTCTGCTGTTGCCCAATCTGAGGAACATAGTTATAAAGAGCGTGATTTTTTTTCAAATTGCTTTTCGCACCAACTACAGTTGACCCCCATGCACACACACACCCCCCCCCCCCAGTTCACCTCTAACCCCTCTCGACAATCTGGACCAACTGTCGCCATCAATTTGCACAGCGCTCTGTCAATCAGAATCAGAATCAGAATCCCAATTCGAATCCGAATCCGAATCAGAATTGTTTGCTTCGGCGTAACCTCAAACACGATACGTATTTGTGCCTGACCATGTCCCTACACCCGGCCCCTGCCCACCACAAAAGTCCCAATGCTGGCAAAATTGTAGGCGTTGTGATTGTATTTTTGGTGGGTCAACTTTTGCCATTGGGAATTTTTGAGGCAAATTTTTTTTTATAGCTGTTGTTGTTGCTGTGTTGCAGTGTTGATGTGTTGCCTGACAGCCAATTAATCATATTAATTTACAGCAACTATCGATTTTCTGTTTGTATATAAAAAATACAAACTAAAGAAAAACATAATAATTATAATAATATTGCCAACTATAACTAATTTATGGCAAAATCAACACAAAATTATGCTTAACGATAATTTTAGCCAGCTGCTGCAACAATAACAAAAACAATCAACAAAAAAAGAAGACAATTTTGTCAGTCGGGCTTAAAAAATCTAATTATCTGCTTCAATGGCGGAATTTAATTAAATAAGTTTTGTGCAAACTGGCATCGTTGTTGTCACTTGCTGTCGATGCTACAAACTTAATTAAAAAGGAAACTCATGCCACACACACACACACACACACACACACACAAATATATATATTATTTTTGGTGTCCTTCAGTTGTAGTTATATAATGCTTACATATGTCACCAATTTGCCAAAACTTTCTTCTTAGTTGTGATTTGGCTTCTAAGTGTCATAGAAACTTATTCAAATGACGTATTCATAATTTAAATAAATAGTTTTTTTTATTAGCTTGATGGTCTTAACTTTCTAATTATGAAACGCAGTGTGATGAAAACGAGAGATTTTTATATTTTGAAACTTTTGAAAATGGATAGAAAGGTATAATAAAGCTGTGCAATAATATGTAACAAGCAGATGAGAGTATATATATTCTAGATCTGCAGCAAAATCTGATTCGATTTACGCTCTTAGAGACCAAATTTGTTAAAAAATTGCATAAAGTTTGCATAAGAACTAAAACCTAATTTCATATTAAACAAATTACAATCCGCAAGTCTAAAAATAATATTTAATAATTGGATTCAGGTTTATCTCCCAGTTTAACTGTCTCTATTTAGTATCTGTATTATTTTACCCATAATCCAATGATTTAAATCATTTTTAAACGCTTGACTGAAAGCATTTTTTTGCTGCTGCTCGCAAAAAAATTAATTTTAACTTTTTTTTTTATAGACAATGAAAAAGTTATTATGTTTCTTTTGTAAGAAGACTTTATTATCAAAAAAAAAAATATGCTAGCCAAGGAAACCTCTTCGTCATCGAGCCAATTACGACAATTTTATCTGTTTAAAGATTGTTTTAACTTCAGCTTCTGTTAATATGCATATATAAACGAAAACTTGCCACACAGAAAAGAAAAGTTTACAAGTCTTTTATCTAGCGCAGTTTTCGTAGATGATTTCTGCTTTTTGCTGTGCTTATTTTTTATTTATTTTTTTGTTTGCTTTTGCTGTCTGTGTCTGCATTTGTGTCTGTTTCCGAAGCAACTTGTGTTTGTCTTAAGCGAATTAAGTGCAGCTTATGTGAGAGATATGCAGGGGGCAGACTGAGTGAAAGGAGTGGCAACTAGGAGTGGAAACTAGAAAAAACAAAATCGCTGCAAAGAGAGAACAACTTAAATAGTATTTGCCCAAAGGCGATAAAAGTTTTTCACTCGAATGCCATTGAGAAAAAGCAAAGTGTGTAAAAGGGCATCATTAACTTTGAGATTTCACATGAACATTGCGGGTTTTCTTTTTTTTTTCGAGAAACCATTGACTATGGTTATAAAGAGTAAAGTGCAGTTGTACAAAAGGCATGTCGCAGACAGGAGAAGGTATTTACGGACCCATATAATATTCTTATATATATTTGTTCAATTTTCTTAATCAGCTTCAACAGCCGAGTCTATTTAGACATGCCCGTCTGTTTATGGAGACTTCCAATTTGAAATATAATTTCATGTTTACCAAACGCAGATGAAATTTATTTGAAATTAATTTATTATAGCCTTGTGATCGGCTGTATACATTGACATAATGTGAATCACATGTAAAAGTATTGTTAAGATCGATTAAGAAAAAAACCTTCATATTTATTATTATTCATATTTACCACATTATCTTTATGAGACTAGTATGATTTTAAATGGGTAAAGACTGGACTTCTAGTCGAGCTCTCTCTACTGGAGCCTTCTTACTTGCTTTTATCTTTTTGTGATTTTGTCAAAGCGAAACTTTAGTTTTCACTTGCACTCAAGGAGCGCAAGCTGTGTGCTTCTATTTCAATTTATGTCTAAGTATTATTAAGCCACACACACACACACAGTCACACACACATAAACAGACACAACTAACACAGAAAAAACAATTTTCCTTCTCGATTCGATTCTCACATTTTTATTTGAGTTTCACCAAACTATTTTCTGCTCGAGTTTCAAATGTGCAAATGTTGTTGTATTTTTTACGGTGTGTGTGTGTGTAAATGGGGGATGTTCTTAATGTGCCTCTGTGTGTGTGTGTGCGTGTGCGTGTGTGTGTGTGTGTGTGGCTCCCTGGGGTCTTCACGCCTGGATTCAATTACATATTAGGTGTAGCGAAGTGGGTTTGGCTAAGTTGGCAGCTCAAAGCAATCAGATAACGGCTATAAATGTCAGCTTCTTGTTAGCAACTTTATTCGCTTGATGCGATTATCAATTATTTGCTTAGTTTATCTTAAGCTAGTCTGTGTAGGTTTTTTTTTATCGACAGCTTATCGACTCGATATTTCTACAAATCCCATTGAAATTCATGCACCATTTGGTGTTGTTAAATTATGGCTTTGTCTATCGATAATATCGATATGAAGTAATCGGTTGTTCAAAAAGTTATGAACAGAAAACTGAAAAATGAGGCATACTTATTACTATCGATATCAGTTTAGCCTATCGATTTATTTTGTATGCACACTTTCTGATATATATTTCAATATAAAGTTAACGTTGACTGCTAAATTGTCCAATTGTATTATTACCTTTATCAGTTTTGACTCTGAATTGTATATCGATCAAGTTATCGATTATTTAATTATATGGCTATTTGTTTGCTCTCAAATACAAATCGAGTATACGAAATCATTTATAGATTGATTATGATAGACGTCACTCCATAAAATTGTCACATTGCTTGTAAAAGTTTATCGGTGACGCCCGAGTTTTATCTAATCTATATATATATACATATATATATATATATCTAACAGGCGTTTGTCCTTCTATGCCACGTGTACTCGACTATATTTAGACTGATGGACAACAATAAACAATCAACAACAAACAACAAACCATCAACAAAAACAATTATTCTTACAGATAAACTAAACACACAACAACAACAACAACAACAACAAAAGAAGCCAGCGCAGAGCAGACTGTGAAAATAAACAGAATACAGAAATGCGAATTATTTTGTATCATTATTTTTAGGCACGCGATTTAGTAAACAGCAGCAAAAAACGACTTTAATACGAAAATCATTGAATTAAGCTGAATTCAAGGTTATTTTTTGTATGTAACATTAAAATTAATTTAATAAAGAAGTTAAGTTCTTGAAAGTCGAATCTATTTGCAGAAAAAATTATAATTAACATGTTATTAATTTTGCGAATTGGTTTAGTTCATTTAGCTCTTGAGTCTGGCAAAAATAAATATTCTTATTATGTTATTATCTATAAATCTCGAAGAGCTTGAATTGAAGTCATAATCAATCTGGCAAGGTCCTTGCATAAGATAATATTCTGCTCTTAAGTCAGCTTAGTTGGAAAAACCGAGAAAACTCAGAACACTTAAAAAAAAATGGAGAAAACTTTGCAGTGGATAAAACTGAATGCGATTTGTCAATTAAATGGCAGAAGGTCAAAATGAAAATCACTTAAAGTATTTAATTACAAAGCGTAAATCAAGATTGTACCGTTAAAACTGTAAAAACGAGACAAACACGAATACGAATACGAATAGGAACAAGAATACAAATACATACACGAATAGGAATACAAAGCGACTGGCAAAGCGAAATAAAATCAAATTGCGAAACAAAATGAAAGAAAAGTCGACGCCAGCTGCGCAAATGTTGAGGAGACTCTGGGCAAATGGGAAGTTTGGGGGAGGAGTTACGGGAATAGTATGAAACAAGTGCAGCCACTGACAGCAACAGTAACAGTAACAGCAACAACAGCAACAACAACAACAACAGGTGGCAGAAACAGACAACGCACAGTGATTCATTGCTGCTATTTCTAATACAGACACACACATACACACACACACACACAGAAAGAAACACACAGGTTTATCTCCATATAACAAAAGAGCTGAGAACCTTTATTAATTTTGTGATATAAATAAATGTTGAACAGATGGCAAATATATGTTTTTAAATTGATTGTTGCTTTTATTACATTTATCTTGAGCGAAATGTCTGCAAAAATAATTTATTATTCGTTATATATATAATATTAAATATTTACAGCTATTTAAGCATTTTTATTTGATTTTTTAATGTTAACTTGGTTTTGATTTGCTGATCACTTTTAATATTCAAAATATGTTTTATTTTATTTATATTTTTATTTTAACTACTGTGTGCTTAACTATATATTAATAATACAAATAATAATAGTGTTTACTAGCTTAATCATTTCAATTATGGATTCTTCTATAGATCTATAATTGATGCACTTATTTTTTCTTTTATTTTGGATTTATTTGTCAAACATCTTGAAAACATTTAAAGCTGTCTGGATTCCAAGTGCCTTCAAATTAAAATATATAAAATATAACACTGCATTGCTTAAAATACTCGACTTATCTAGTTATTAATAGTGTTCACATATTAACTACTATATTAACTAATCCCTTCAAAGTATAATTGACTAAGTTTTATTTACTTAGCTACAGGCCAGTTCATAAAACACTAAAACGCGTTAATTTATTTCACATGTAGGTGTTTTCTTAAAATCGTCTTCATTTCTTAAACAATAAACAATTTTCCATATAGCAGCCATATTTGTTTCCGATTTGTACTTTAATTTCAGTTAATAATCTTAATTGCTGTTATGGCAACATTTATTGCTAATTGTACTGTGACAAATACTTTTGACGTTACTGTAAGTTTTAGTGTTACTGCAACGTTCAATGATATTTGCACCACTGTGCACAAGTTGACGACCTTCTTTTATTGCATTGTGGTAATAGTAACGGTCGCTAGATGGCGCCCCTGCTGATATTATGCAGTTTCAAATTATTCCGCCAAGCGTTGTTTGTTTTTGCCTCAAAATGCTTTCTCTGTATGTGTGTGTGTTGTGTGTGTGTGTGTGCTGTAGTCTCTGCAGTTGGCTTTAGAATAAATATTAAGTATGCTCACTCGCCGCACGTATTTATGCAAATAATTGTTTTTTGGCGAGTCACGAGTCGCGGCGTTGCAAGCGGCGGAAACTGAGCCAAACTGAAAGCTGTTACTGCAATTTTAATCTTGCTGCAACAGCAGCTGCCCAACGAAGACAAACAGTGTGGTTTGAACAGGGTGGCGCAACAGGCAGGCAGGAAACCAGCAGCGCAGTTGTTAACTCTGATTTAATGGCAATGGCGCAATGGTCTAACTGTGAGCTAACTGAACTGTGCTCCTCGACCAGAACATACACTGCGCGAAATGCGGCATATGTAATGAGTATTTAATATAGTATAGTATTTCATAGTTCGAATAGATTGCAAATCTATCCAAATCGGTTCGATTTAAGTTTGAAATAAACTTAGTTTTTCGGATATTTATTTAATTATGTTTTTATTCAGTTAAGTAAGAAATAAATGAAAAGAAAATGGAAATTAAATAAAAAAGAGATTTGCATTTTATTTTTACAGTAGTTTTTCACCTTCAACTTAAGTTTTATTCAACTCAACTTATTTATTTATTATTATTATTTATATTTCGGCTTTAACTTAAGCATTTTATTTTACTAAAAGTTGTTCGCTTAATTTTAGAGAACATTTATAATAAAAATAAGATTTTCATGCGTGAATAAAATGATTATTTGTAAGAAATTCATACGTCTTTCAAAAAATATATCTTCCCAATTCTGCACTTTAAGTAATTTAACTTCAATCTTCAACTCGAATCAAAAGTATATTTTTTATATATTTTAAGCACTTCAAACTTATTTAGAAAAAAAACCCAAATTATGCCAAGTCATGCCTTACATTTCAACCAATTTAACTTGGCTATACTTTTTTTTTTTTGTGCTGACTGTTCGCATTACACCTCCATTCCTATCCCCTATCCCCTGCCCCTGCCGATGTCCTTCTGTCTTCGCCTTGGTCCTGCTGCCGTCGATGTGCTCAACGGAAGTGGCAACGTGCTGCGTTTGCGGCTGTTGCAATGCCCGATTACCCGGTCCCGACTACGTCTACGTGCCTCCGGTTGGCGTTTTAATAGGTTAATGGCAATACAGATGCTGCCCAGCCAGCATCTGGCTCCCAGCTACCAGCTACCAGCTCCTTATTGCTCCTAGCTGCAGCATGCAATATGTTTCCTTTTAGACCCGCTGCTCCCCCCATCCCTTCCCCCATCCATCGACCAGCCGTTGGCATTATGATAAATACACATTTTGGCTGCTGCTCAGTGTGCTGAGGCGAATGGACTTTTAAATTACTTACCCTTGACACCTCTCTCTCTCTCTCTCTCTCTCTCTCTCTCTCTCTCTCTCTCTCTCTTAGAAAGGACACAGTTGTGTTGTTAAGTGCTCTGGTTTTTGGCCTTTGGCCATTGAATCCAAGCAAAAGCATTTCCGACAGCAAATTTTGCTCAATTTTGGGCCAACAAAGTTTCTTAAACGAATCATTTACATGAAATTTGCTCTGTAGACAAAAACCTGACCAGCCCCAAATTAAGTATTTGTTGGAAATGTGTTGTAGACAGGGAAAATGCACTATTCCATAATCCACTCTAAAATTTTAGCTACAATCTTTACAGTTTATACTAATCTAATCATTTTTGATCGTAGTCAAAATAAATAAATTATATTTTTAACCCCGAGTTGAATATAAAGCTTGAAAACTATTCGCAGACAATAATGTTTGGAGTCTTTCAGCAGAGCTTTAAAATAAGATTTGATACAAGAACAGCATTAATTAAAAGCAAATTCAAAGCACTTCATTTAGTCTAACAAGAAGTCAAACATGACTCAAGTGGGTTTCTGTGAGTGATTTTCTCTGAAGTGATTTTCAAAAATGTGAAAAAAATATTAATTTAATTGAAATGTATTTCATAAAGTATCAATAGAATTTTTTTATACTCGAACTTAATCAATGGCAAAAATTAATGAGCTTCAAAGCTAACCAGAAATAAACACTTGAAATCACACTTAAAGATGAAATGAATACTTGTTAAGTGTAAGCTTCATAAATGGATTATTTTTTTAATGGTTTACTTTATTTTTTTTTTTAATTTTTAATTATTATTTATGATATTTTATAATTAATATCTTTTTAATATATTTGAAGATTTTCTTCTTGAAACGGACTTTAAATTGAGAAATCTGTGCGAAGCGTTAATTGTTTTTTAATTGTTCTTATGCTGTAAAACGTTACAAAAAAAAAAACAAAATAGAGAAAGAAAGAAAGAAAGAAAGAGGAAGAGGAGTACTTTCTATTTTGTTGCAATCAGTTCAAGAAACCGTTTGCCAGCGCCTTGAGGTCTGCAGTGGGTAGAAGAAAAAAAAGGCACATAAAATATGTGTGGCAAGCAGGCGGACAATGTGCAATCTGTGGCAGGCACATGTCAGCTACACTCTGCTTGCCACACACACACAGCATGACAAAGGCGAGATGTCAGCAGCAGTTGTAGCAACAACAACAATAACGGCAGCAGAAGCAGCAGCAACAATGAAAATGACAGCAGCAAGAAAAACTATAATGACAGCCTTTAGACAAAAGGCGTTGGATTGTACCGGAGTGTTAGGGGAGTGGTTTGCGGCGTTAAGTGTGGGCGTGGCAGCTGCGAGTGTTGAGTGTGGGCGTGGCAGCAGCAGCAGCAGCAGCAGCACAAAACTTTAATGGTGTCAGTAATTGTTAACTCAAGCGACGTTTATTTCCTGCTTGGGCAGTCTTGCAACAGCAACAACAACAGCAACAACAAAAGCATTACATACTTTGTGGCGCTTTTATTATACAATACTGTCGATGTCGATCTTTGCTTGGCACTTTTACGCCACCGTTAAGCATATATATATATATATATATATATATATATATATATATATATGTATATAAGCAGAGTCAGGCGTTATATATATATTTATTGTTTTGTTATTGCTGCAAGTAAATTACGTATACGGCATGTGGCATGTGGCTTGCGGCTTGTGGCAGCACATTCATTTTTAGTGGTTAAATTAACTGTCGCTCGCATCACATTTAATTAACCCACCAACAAAAGCAACATTAAATTGCACACATTTGTCAGTTTCGTGTCAAAAATGTCAACTGACCAAGAT
This sequence comes from Drosophila setosimentum, assembly GCA_035043505.1. NCBI lineage: Eukaryota > Metazoa > Arthropoda > Insecta > Diptera > Drosophilidae > Drosophila > Drosophila setosimentum. Next base: position 21,520,810 of record JAWNMY010000007.1, read on the forward strand.
ATAAAGAAAATAAAACCGGAATGCTTGCCATACTTGCAACAACAACAACAACAGCAACAACAACAAGGCTAACAAAGTTGTTATAAATTTGTCTAGACGCCTTTGTCTAGCAGGATGCCTGGACAGGCCGGGTGGATCCCGGCGACATCGCCTGACTGACATTATTGTCCCCCATTCATTCCAAATTCCCAGCAAATTCCAATTCGGGGCACACACATTTTTTTTGCCGCCGGGTTGCCCAATTTGTCTGTCTGCCAAGCAGCGCAAAAAAATTGTTTTAAATTTGTTCGTAATTTGATTTCATTTCTCTCACATCCTTTGACAGTTTCGGTCCATATATATATATATATATTTTTTTTTATACAGCCTCGTAGGCTTTTCTTAATGTCCTTACAGGTTAATATATATTCACCAGCTGAATTTAATAGACCATTTGGTTTCTTTTATGGGCTCTGTTTGGCTGTCTTCCAAATTAACTACTTACATTAGGATACTAAATTCAGCACTCTTAAATATTTAATCTTGCATCTACTTTCAAATTGTGCCCAAAATAATAATGTATTTTTATTTAACAGATTCTGGTTTTTGGTTGTTTTTGTGTTTTGTTCTTTTAAGAGTTGACTGAACTTCTTCTAATAGGAACAATTAGATTACAAACACCAGCAAAATAGTGTCTTAATATCAACCAAATATTATGAAAAGTAATTTGAGACAATGCAAACATAAATAAAAGATTTGCACAGCATTAATTGAAGTGCTTCTATTTCACTTTAATCAATTGCAAACACGAACAGAAAAGTGATGGAAAATATTGTTTAAATTTGGTATGCAAATGAAAATCATGTTATTAAGATCAGCCACGTGTAAATAATACAAAAATAAAACAAGACAGCCACTTAATCCGATTAGATAATGAAAGCTAATTCATCAATTGTTTGTGCTAAACAAATTAAATTCATTGCGCAAAGGAATATTTGCATATTTGTACTTATTTTTAGAAGTCATTTAAATGGGGTATATTTAAATTGAGCTAAAGCATAATACGAATAATAATAAATATATATATATATATATATATATATTATCTAGCCATATCTTTTTATATGACTATGCGAATAAGATCAGAGATTTCCAATTTGAAATAAAAGTTTTCTTAGTTTATTTGCATTTATCGATAACTTTTTTTTGTTATACGAATATCGATACAAATCGATAGCAATATAATACGATTGATATTTAATAAACCCAATAATAATAATAATAATATTGATCAGTTATAAAAATTTAATTAGCTTCGATTTTGTTAGACAAAAACTTATATTTCATATTGCATAAAATACTACTACAGGGTATCTTTTAATCGAGCTGTCTCATTTAGAGAACATTCCAACTTGTTTCGTATATTTATCTATTTATATACCCATATTTAATAAATGATTTATTGACTCGCCGACGACAACGATTGGTGTGTGAATGTTATCTGCGGCCTTCCAAGTGATTAAGCAATAAATTCACAAATAAACGACACATACACACACACACACACAATACACACACACACACGCACAAGTTGACTGTGAATTATGAAATGAATGTGGAAAATGTCGAACAGAAAATGCATAAGAAAAACGAAGCAAAGGCGTGAAAAGAGAAAGAAAAGCTGAGTCTCAGCAGCAGCTTATAGAGAAACAGGACTTGTTTAATATCCTTTGTCGAGGCATTTGCAAAGCTGCGCTAATATTGAAAGAAGATGCCAAAAAACACACAAAAATCTCACACAAATCGTGACACATTTTGTCAGTCGAAAATCGAAGCGAAACGAAACTAATCCAATCTTGACTTTAAGCGCATCATTTTCGCATCAGCAAATATCACAAAAAAAAAAAAAAAGAAATCACAAAAAACAACAATAAAGTGAATGCAATTTAAAAAAGATATTTCAGTTTATTTTGAATGGGGAACATTTCCAAAAATAATGAAATAAATGATGCACGAAAGAAAAGCAGCCTCGTCTCCTTTCTAACGCTCATCAGAACGTAAAACGCTTAGTATTAAAGACAACAACAAATAAGTATACTCACACACACACACACACACACAGACACATACAGCGAGAGAGAGAAGGAGGAGTGGTAGGGGGAGGGGCATTGCCTAACAATGCCGGCAAATGAAACAACACAAAAACATGGCCATAACAATAAAAGCACAACAATAAGCAGTAACAACGAGCCGAGTCGAGCATTTCGTAAGGATGAGCACTCGCAAGGACGTACACTGCAACAAATTGGATATAAATACTTACTTTGGCACTTGTATACAATGCCTGACAGAAAGTTAAGTTAAGTCTCTAGCCTGAAATATTCAACAAAATCAAGCAGGCAACAACAAAGTAGTTAAATACTGCTTAAAGTAGGTGTGTGTGTGTGTGGCTTTTAATGTGTGTGTGTGTGTGTGTGTGAGTGAGTGTAATAAGTATAGAAGAACAGAGCATAAGAACTAAGAAATAAAATCGAAAATAAATTGAAGGATTTTTCTTTTTACAGTGTAAAACATGTCTTCTTTCCAGAGTAATTAAGACAATCCATTCAGACTTAAAGAAAACTATGATTTTATATTTACAAATTATTTTATTATTTACAAATTATATTTATTTTTGATTTGCTTTTATTTTAGGACGATTTTCATTTGAAGATAATTTCCTAAATTGCAGATCTATTTTCAACTATTTTTTCGCAGTGTATGCGCTAAAGTAGCAAGCACACGGCTAGATAGATATGCGCTGCCAAGTGTAGCAGATTAACGGAATGTTTGTTAAACGACGCAGACAGTGGCACGGTGGGACGGGATGCAGGAGGGCGTGGCACATAATTCGACAGTGAAAAATATACCCAAATAAGCAAGGCATAGACAAACAAAAGAAAACAAAGAAAAGAAGATAGAGAAAGAAAACAAAAACACGCTAATAAGCCAGACAACTGCTTATTGCCTGCTGGCGTTTTTTGGATGAGTTGGCTTCTTCGTTGCGAGTTGCCTTTTTGCCAAAATATGTAATTCTAATAATTTCGGCAGCTTAGCAGACATTTTAATTAATTAAATATATTATAAGCGTTAATGCGCCAACAGCGTTCTCCATTTCCATTTCCATTTCCATTTGAATTTCCATTTTGATATCCATTTTCATTGGAATTTGAATTTTCATTTATTTAATGCTTTTTAAAGCTGCCCTTTGGGCAACTAAGTGTAGCCGTTGATTACAATGCGGGTCATTTAATTAGAAACAGCCAGACATAAGCAACTTACATCTGAGTGAAATTAATGCCTAAAAGAATATATATATATATATATATATACAGAGATTGGGGACTTAGAGATATAATAACTGAGCATAATAATATTAATTGCTTGAATAATAATTTCACAACATTTAGTAGTATATTAAATGAAGCTAGACAAGTTGACAAATCGAAATCTGAATTGACTGAGTAAAAACACAGAAAACATTTATATATATTTGAAACTAATCTCTTGGAATAATACATATTGGGTAAACGTAACTAAAACTTGAAATTCGATATTTTATTTTAAATACCAGCTGCAGCAATCGATATTAATCGATAAGTGAGACGAATGCTGACTGAAAATTGGAACTAGTTCATCACAACTTATGTTCCAGAGCCGAAATACGATTCAGTTTGTCAACCGGATAAATATATTTATAAATATTATTATTATTATTATTATATTAATAAATATTACTACTTATATATAGTTAAGTTCTTCATTACAATATAATAATATATAATACAATATAATTCTCTATTATTTTATACACATTATGCATATAGAGACGATAAGCATGATATACTTATAATTATGAGAACTTGCCTCAATTGTGGGATTATATGTTATATGTTTTATATAGTTGCCAGTATTATTCTATTTACTATGTTCTTTCCTCCACATATTAGGCTATTGAAATGTACTCGAGTGTGTTGAATAGTTTACATATGTCGACTTCTTTGTATAATGCCTCAATACACATGAATGAATTCTTTGTTGTTGTTTGGGGGCAAAGCAACTCAAACCGAATGTGGCAAATATGCAGCGTACAACGAACAAACACATTGTTCATGATATACACACAAAATGATATAAGGCTATATATATATATTTATATATATATATATATATATATATATATATATATACGGTTACAACTATGTTCAATTGATTTGCCGTCAATTTCATTTCGGTTGTGCCAAAAGGCAAAAACTGCACACAGTGAAAAAAAAGAGAGCGAAAAAAGGTAGTCGAAAACACAAAATACAAATATAGACAGCAGAAACATGACGCTAACATTGATGAATTATTAGACACACACAGACACACACACACACACACACACAGACACAACAAATATTACGCATACGCATCGTGTGTCAATTCAAGTTGAGGTTGCCTGGCCGCAGAGCAGTGTGTTTTGTGGCGCTTGCCTCTGTTTCTGCCACTGCCACCGCAATCATTCATCATGCGGCAACAACGACAACAACAACAACAACAACAACAACATGTTGCTCTGTTTTGTTTGCCTTGACATCGATATGTTGTTTGATATACACTTTCAATGCGCCGACATCGTTAATGCTAATGTTATTCTATCTATTGTCCATCTCTGTTTCAACCTTTAACTCTCTCTCTCTCTCTCTCTCTCTCTCTCTCTGTCTTTCAATCTTTCTCTTTCGTTTGCCCAACACAATTATCAGTTTTGCGGAACTGGCGCAAATCCCCAAGAGCTTTGTAATCCATCAATTCGTTCAAACAACTAACTTCAACACTTTTATGGGTGGCCTGATATCTCTACATATATATATATATATATATATATATATATATATATATTATTTTTTTAACTTTTGTATATACATAGTTTTTATATCTTTATATATATTTTATGCTTGCAATTCCCAACCAAAAAAAGGGTTCTTAGTTAGTTGTCGCTAGTTGAGATGTGAGTTTTTTCTACGACTTTGAGTAATTGGCAATATTATGCAGTGCTTACTATATATTTATATATGAGAGAAGTAGCAGCTCTGATATCATCTCTGGTAGCAAACTCCCGGAGCAGTAAAATTATAAAAAAAAAGAAAATTCTATGCTTTTATTTGAAATGAAAGTAGCCTCAACTGAAATCGATAATAATATAAAAGATATAAAGAATATTTTAAGCTACAAATTGGTATAATATACACTACTCTATATAATATAAGTTATTCTGTAACTTTTACTTAATAAGTTAGAACTATCAATTTTCAATTTTGAATTTTCAATAAGAAAAGTTTCCATTTAAAATCAACACTTTGGCTCTACGAATTTCTTCGATTTGTTGTAAATCATTCTTATCATTACCAGTCGATTTGCAAACAATTAATTTAATTTTATTGGCAATTTATTTGCTAACAAATTTGCCCATTATTTGGGCTAAGATAAAACAGCACCGAAAAAGTTAAACAGAAACAGAAACAGAAAAAAGAAAATCACTGAAAAGTCATTAAAAATCACTTGAAAGTGCTTAGAGTGCAATTTTGCTCCACGTTTGCGGCTCATTATGCTATGCACAGGGAAAAGGAACACGAATTATGGCCAATGCATAAGGGCCATTAAAAGTTTTCCTTTTTCCCTAATTTTTTTTCTGTCAGTCTGTCTGTCTGTCTGTCTGTTTGTCGAGGCAATCGGAAAATGGAAACAAGCTGAAAAAGTGAAGGAAAATAAAACACATAAAGAAATGAATACGAGAACATTAGACCAAAAACTTTTACAATAATCATTTGGAAAGCGACGACTGATGGCCAGCAGCTCGTCCTTGGACAGGACGGGAATAAAGAATACCACACACACACATACACACACACACACACACTCGCGCAAATGGAATAACTACACACAACCAAAAATGAAACTGAGAAAATTTACTGCAAATGAAAAATGAAAACAGTTTGTCGCTGTTCAAATTACCTTTCCAAGTGGACAACAAGTCTGCACATATTTTTAAGGTTTCAATATTAATTGGAAAACCACATAGATTGTTCCTAGTAAAGTTATCTGACACAAGTTGAGAAAAAATTGTCCTGAATTTCAGAAAAACGCTCTCAAAATCAGAATGTTTTTCTTGTTTTTATAAAATAGTTTTTTAATGTAGGAAAATAAAATCTAAGAATTAGAAAGGCTTGCCGCAAATCGTTTTTATTTTATTTTTAGAAATGTTTTTCTATATTTTAATGCAATCTGTCATTCTTAGAAAAAATCCCTGTTTAATTCAGAAATAAGTGATCAGATTTTCCAGATTGGTTTTTTCCTGAGTGTATATAAACCCAATGTTGTTGCTTTTTGGCCAAACGTAAGAAACTTAAAGGAATTATTTATATATTTATTTATGGATGGATAACGAATCGATAAGGGAAAAAGTTCTTCATATAAAATCTCATTTGATATATCATATATGATATTTTAAGCAATAAGAACTGAGGCTAGTGATGCCGATCGAGATAATAAATATATTTAATGTGGTCTGTGGACATCTGTCTGTTTCAGTGAGTTACAAATTTGATAAGTAAATTATAACATCCTCTGGAAAGGGTATAAGAAAAGAGAGCTCGGATAGCAAATTCAGCCGAGCAGAGCTCCGCAACTGCGCGGCTGTCAATACAAAAGCGAACAATTAGATGGGTTGGCAAAACAAGGAAAGAAAATAAAACAAAGGGGGCGTGGTGGATTGGGGGAGCTATATTCAGCTCAACAACTGGCTGCCAATGACAATGAGCCAACGGGCAGCGCGAGGAGGACAAAACAACAAACAACCTGCAGGCAGAGGGGCAAGCAGAGGGGCAGACAGCGTGGCAGGCAGAGGGGCAGGCAACAGGCAACAAGAGATTCGTCCTTCTGAATTATTGAGCGTGCAACTTGTTGAAAATACAAGGATGTAATGGAGCCAGCCACCTACACAAGCACACATCTATACATATATAGTATATATATGTATATGTATATATATATATGTATATATATATATATACACCTGCACACATATGTAGCTTTAATTTACTCATTTGAAAGCGGGAAAGCGCGTTGAAAAATGTGCCAAGTTATTTCCCCCAAAGGGAATCTTAAAAATTGCTGTCTGTGAAGAAATGCGAAAATCCTTAATGAAAAACGCTACAAAAAAAAAACAAGAAAAAAACAATTAAAAAGTTCTGTGAAAGCTTTTTAAGGAATGCGACCAAGAAAATGTGGATAAGCTTATGGATTTTTAATTGCTTGCAGCGCAGAAGAAAATTTAACTGTCGCTTTTCATTTTCTTATCTATGTGCGACAAGGTGTTGGCTAATTCTCCAGCTGCTAAGTGGTTTTTTCCCCCTTGGGATTTAAGTGGCCGCAAAAGAGAGAGAGATATCCAAGAGATTTGTGTATATTTTCATGTAGCAGATTTTATATAATTCTCAATTAAATTACAGTCTTATTAATTAGAATTTTTATTGTTATTATTTACTACGTAATTGCAGATTAATATGTACTCGATTATTTAATTATTTATTTATTTACTATCTTATTTATTTATGACTATCAGTTTTATTGATTTTTACCTTCTTTTTTGTTATTGTTAGATTTTATATTGAGAAAAAGAAATGATAAAAATTGATATAAAAGATGGAGAAAAATTGAGTTAGAAGTAGTCAAGTACAATTTTAAATATTTCATATCAATAAACGATTGATTTAAATATCTTTATGGAAGTTGCCTCTATTAAATTGTCAATTGCAATGTTAATTAATATTTTATAGCTTTGCAATAGAGTTGATCAAACTAATGACTAAACCAAATGATGAAAAGAGAGAGCGAAACTTTGAGTTCATATATATATATATATACAGATATTTACCTATCCTTATTGACATAGTTCATTTTTAATAATTGTCCATTTTAAATTGTTAATTGCAATGTTTTATTTATTGTTTATTCAATTGCAGACAATGTTGCAATAGAGATGGCCAAACTTTCACGACGTGCGTCGTCGTCTGCAGCAACGCCGTCAACAGCCACAACAACAGCAACAACAGCAACAACAGCAACAACAACAGCAACAGGAACAGCCACAGGAACAGCAGCAACTGCAACAAGCACAACTGGAACAACGACTGTTAAACATGCTCGAGCAGAGCAACAACTGCAGCGCATTACACGTGCATCCTCCTCAGCCTCAGCCTCAGCCTCAGCCGCAGCCTCATCCTCATTATCCTCTGACGACTCCTTCTCCTCCCACTCCAACATTCAATTTGCAAATGCCTTTGTCGATCCGAATGCAAATGTTGCCTCCGAGGATACATTATACTCAGCAGCTGCAGCCGCTTCCGCATCCGCATCCGCTTCCGCTTCCGCATCCGCATCATCATCGTCATCGTCGGCGCACTCGAATTACTCGAATAGCAACACTGCCGCAACAACAACGCCAACGGCGATTTATGCCCACGCCCGCACCACCGCCCCCGTTACGGCCACGCCCTATATGCCACTGTTGCCGCCAGGCGAACGCAATCTGACCGAAGCGGAAAATGCTGCGGAACGTGCACGCATCCGCCAGGAGTTCTTTGCCACCTATGACGTGATGACGGGCGTACGGATTGCGGCCACACTTGGCGGCTTCTTTGGCCTGATGGTCTTCCTCATCGTGTGGAAGAGTCGCAGCAGCAGCAACGAGACACTCAAGGTGCTCAAGGATCCCAAAATGGCAGCGGTCGCTGCCGTCTGCATGCAGGAGGAGGAGGAGCGGGAGCTGCAGGAGGCCATCGTTGCCACCGGCATGTCCATCTATCCGGATGAGTACGATGCACTCGTCTATCGACGGCAGCGCATGCTCTCCCTGGGCAATGTGAGTGCGCCGCCGTTGCTCAATCGCGGCTATCGCTGTGCCTCCGTCTGTAAGTCAGAGACTCTGAAATCTACACTCACAAAAAAATCAGACTGCATTTTGAGATAATCGCCATAATAATTGATCTTCTTAATCACAAAATATTTATACAAAAAGCACAAATTATCTTTATAAAAACCTGGATTATTTTTCGTAACTTTGAGGTTTAAAACAAATATCAATTTTCATTATTATTTTCTTAATTTCAAAAGGAGATATTTTTCTACACTCATATCAAAAATTATCCACACTTTTCTTATCCTAAATAAAGGCCACATTTTACTATAACTTTTAAATAATATGCCTAATCTTCACGGCTGTTTTTTAAATTACTGTTTTCTTCATCCTTCATTTCTTCATTTTCAATTCAGAAAAAGTTTTTCTGCACTCACAAAAATATAGCCATAAATTTTGGTTAACAAACATTTGGAACCATGCATATTTTTTAAAATGGAGATTTTTCTTTTATTAATTTCAGCGTGCATTTTGAGATAGTTAAAAAAAAAAGATTTGCCTAATTTCCGGAATTGTCGTTAAAATTAAATTTGTTTAATATTTTCAATATTTTAGATCATTCTTTTATACTTTACTTTCTAGAAATATTCACTAAAATTAAGAAATATATTTTAAAAATTTATTTGATTATTTTATTTTATTTTTTGTTTTATTTATAAGTTATTTTGAAAATCAAGAAAACTTTGCAGTTTTTAGTGCGATTTTCTTCAATTCAAATTCCGTATATTTAAATTGTATTTGTCAATTGCAGGTGGTGTTGGTGTGCCAGGTGCGACTGGTTATAGCTATCTGCTGGAGCCACCGCGTCGCTTCTCCTATTCGGCACTCTCTGCTGGAGGCGGTGCTCCTGGTGCGCCCGGCAGACGGAAGAGCGGCTCGGAATCGTCACGGATCTTCAGCAATTATCCGATGGGTGGCAGCTTTGGCACAGATGACTACTTTATGGAAACGGAGGATGAGCTGGACAACGAGGAGTATATGCAGAGGGACGCACACGATCAGGATCGGGATCGGGATCGGGATCGGGACCAGGAGGAGGAGGAGGAGCAACTGCATCAGCGCACAGATTCCACGCGCAGCAAACCGGGGTTTCTGTCCGTCCCAATGGCGGTGAGTGAGTGGTCCTCAAGAGAGATGAAGAGACAGAGAGAGAGAGGGGGGGAGGGGGTGGGGGGGAAGAGGAACAGAGAGTGAGAAAGAGATAAAGATATAGAGGTATATATATAATCGATTGGAATGGGAATTTATTAAAAATTCAGTTACTCAATAAAAAGAATTGTTTTAAATAAAGTCGCTAGAAAAGAGAGCTCGACTAGCAGCTACCCTGTGCCCAGCTATTAAAAAGCTAATCGACTTGCTGTTAGCAGTTGAATTATTTTATATGTTTAACATATTTATATGTATATATACATTTATATATATTTATGTTAACACTCCCAGAAGCCAGCAAAACCATCTGCATCCCCTCAGCTCAGACAGCCAATCTCAATCAGTTAAGGAACTATAAAATATATACTTGTCGCATGTCTCTTTACGAGCTCACTCGACTACGATATACCCTGAACCCAGTTGTTAAATATATTCATGCTATCTCTTTCTTATAATTTCGACTATAACCTAAAGATTTCCTTATTCGATCTTGAGGAAATTTAGACAGTTGATCAATGATATACATATGCATATACAGACGGCCGGACATGGCTATATCGACTCGACTGTTGATCCTGATCAAGAATATATGTTACATACATTTGCACAAAACCAATATACCCTTTTTACCCATTTTGAATGGGTTCTGGGTGTACATAGCACATGTTAACCAATCCATACTAATCATTATCGCCATCTTCGCCACGATGACAGGGTCACGATTCGCGTCGGAGCAGTGCGATGACCTGTTGCAGCACGGACAGCTCCTACCTGGAGCGACGGACCTCGGCGTACACACTGGGAATGAGCAATCTGCCGCCGACGCTGCAACGGAAATTGTCGACTGCATCGCGTACATCGAGCATAGAGAATTGGGACTACTATTATCCGGACATACAGGTGATACAGCCGACGCCAAAGGCATCGCCATGTCCATCCGAGCGAAGCATACACGAACCGACGCCGACGCCGACGCCAACGCCAACGCCAAGTGTGAAGAAGCGGGAAGTGATTCCGTTTGGAATGGGTGCGCCGAGCATTAAGCGGAAGCACAGCATTGTCTCCTATGATCCGGAGAGTGCACATGCTGGACGCAAGCAGCAGATCCACTCGATCAGTGCGGATACAGTGGATGTCTATCCGTACAATCAGACGACGCATCGAATGTCATCGGATGGTGTCGATGAGGTGGTTAAACCGGTGCAATCGGCACCGCCCATCGGTCCGGGACAGCAGGCGTTTCATTTCTGTGAATCGCCGTCGGAGGAACTGCGTCTGGGTGTGCGTCGCAAGCTGACGCTGGTCGAGCTGCAGCGCAGCGTGGAGAGCAACAACAATAGCTATCCCTATACAACAAATGCCGGCACTGGAACGGCTACAGTAGCCGGAACGGGAACGGGAACGGGAACGGGAACAGGCAATGGCATAGGAACAGGAACAGGTGCAGGCGCAGCTCCTGCAACATCGAGCAGCATCAGTGTTGATAGCACACCGGTTAGTTTGGATCGATTGGAGCGGAATGGGAGTGTCGCCAGTAATGTCAGCTTGGGCAAGGTGCTGCAGCAGGCGCTGCTCCAGGATGGCAAGCGGGCACCGCTCGCCTCGTTAAGTTCCTTTAAGATATCCTCATTAGAGTGCGGCGATTCGGAATTGCGCTCGTTGGATGAGGATTCGGTGTTTGGCATCGCGGAGGACACCGACGATGATATGCAGCAGCTGAGCAGCGATAGCGAGGAGCAAATTATGCCGGCCACGTTGCCGGCCACAACCGATGCCCATCAGCTGCCCGGCAAGCGTTTCAGCTTGGGCGCAGCGCCCGCCGGCATCGCTGTTGGCTTAATGGGTGCACGTCCTCGTCGTCCGCCACTGCAACGACATCGCACTATTGGCAGCTGTACCCGCAATACAACAGCAGCTACTGCTGCATCAGCTGCTCTTGCCACTCCCCCGCCGCCGCCGCTGGAAACACATTTTGGTGCAGTGATTAGCAGTCCACAGCGACGCGGGCAATTGTTGCAGCAGCACAGTGATCCGCAAACGACAACGACAACAACGACAGCGACAGCAACGACAACGACGACGACAACAACAACCGAGGAGGACACGTGTTCCACGCTCAACACAGAGCTCGGCCTGCTCGAGGTGGCTCCCTCGACTGGTGGCGGTGGCGGTGAATCTACACAATATAGCAGCCTCAATACGGTCATCAGTGTGGGTGGACAGTCGACGCCAAGTCCAAGTCGTGCAGCAGTTCCCGTCGCACAACTGCCATCCAATTGTAGTAGCTGTAGTGGTAGCAGTAGACTGGGCCACGATCCATGCCCCACTTCCATATCGGAATCGATGATAGTGCGGCCGGCAACCATTTGTATGCCCAATTCGCTCAAGGAGCTCATATTGCGCGGCGCCAGCAAAAGTGCCCACAATCTGAGTTTTAACAGTGGCGAGATGACAGCGATGACAGCAACGCCAGCTGTTATCCTGGAATTGCCACTAATCCGACTGCCCACAGATGTGGATGAGGAGCATGCAGCGATTGCCGACGCAGCTGCCAATGTGGACGAGGATGATGAGGAGGATGATCCGGATCCAGATGCAAGAAGCGATGATTCCCGGTCGCGTGATCCCAGCTTGCCCGGCTCGGCCAGAAAGTGGTCGAAGGAGACGCTATTCTAGCCCAGTTTGTTGCCGCGGCTGTTCCATTCAAGAGCTTAACAACTGACTTAACAACTTTTTAGGCTAATCCACAAAAAAAAACAAAAAACAAAAACAAAGAACAAAAATATACTGCTAGAAAAACAAGTGTAACTTTAACTACAAAATGTGTTTTTGGTAAAATGCGCCATTTTCCACTGCAATATAAGGATTAAGTTGAGAAAAAAAATAGATGACATTATTTTGAAAAATACACTGTTATTTTTTTGGTCTTCCAACTGTTGTACTTTCTATTTGCCATTCACATGTCAATAAATGGAAATTAACATTCGCAAGAATGTTATTTAAATGTGGAAATGGAGCATAAAAAAATAATTGTTTGGCAAAAGGAAAACAAGGAAAACCGCTAAGAAAACGAAAATGAAAAAGAGTTGTAAGAAAGTAAGAAATGATTAGAACAACAACGTATTCGTACTTAGAGACTGTTGTCTATTAATTGTTAATAGAACTCTAAAAGTTAAGTAGTGATATTCGGATTTATTTTTCACACTCTATCTATTAAATATAACAGAGCAAATGTTTATACATTTACCTACACATGAGAGATATGTATATATATATATATATTTCTATATAGTACTCGTAATATGCCAGCAGCCAGCAAGCAGCCGATATCAATCTCCCTCAATCATTATTTCAATCATTCTTCTACTAGTGTCTTAAACAGCAGCTCAGCAAACAAACAACAAAATGAATACTTTAAGTATTGTAAATTAGAATTTTATATAGATTGCACACAAATGATAAATACTTTACAACTGATGTACACTGACAGAAACAAAAGCCTAAAAAATATATATATATATATGTATATATATTTATATATATATAATACACATAGATGAGAACTTAAAGACCTCGGAAGAGCGTTAGACGAACTATTGCTGTTGCCTTCTTTCTAATTTTATAAATTCTATATTACTCTCCTTGCCATCTAGAAACTTGATCTTGAAACAAGCAATTCTGGGAACTATTTTCTTCGATCGAAATTGAGACAAATTTTTTATAAAAAAAAGGTCATTCGCATGCAAATTGTTGAAAATAAACTCAAAAATAACATACTATAATAAAAACTAGTTGTTGTCAATGGAAAACATATAGATATATATATATATATATTTAAAGAGAAAAAAAAAAGAAAATATAGCGTTACTTGAGCATATGTTTAAATAGTATGAACAATTTCCTAACTCATCCCACCTACGCATCTCTATTTTTCTATGAAAATGCATTTGCTCCACAAGTGAGAAAAAGTTATAGCAAATTAATGAAAATTATTAAAGGTATTATTAATGATAAACTTGTATTTTTCAAAACCACAAAAACAATTTGAAATCAAAATACAGAAATAATTATAGAGATAAACCAAAAAAAAGAAACAAAACAAAAAAAAAAACACAAAACCAAAAATATATATAAAATATGTAATAATGAAAATTAAAACTAGAGCTGCATTTTGTCGTTTGTGGGGAGAGGAGAATTCAACGAAGACCTATTAGAGACTTTCTCACATGCCTGAGCCTAATTTGTACCTATCCTATTGCATAAGTGTAAATCAAGCCGTATTTAAATATTTTTGAATACTAGTAAGTATTTTATACGATGCAAAAACAAAAAACAAAAAAAAAAATCAAAAGAAAACTAAACAAAAACAACATCTCAACTGGCGCCTAGGAAATGGTATATCAAAATTAAAAACAAAAATCAACAAAAACATATACTTACAAATAAATATTTAATTGTTGGTTATATGCTGAAGTATAAAAGAAAAGTCAATGAAAAAATTTAAAAAAGAAAAAAAAACATAGTAGCGTTAAATTTGTTTCAAATAAGCAAATATATATATATATATGTATATATATATATATATAACTAATAATGTAGCTATATATAAATATATATATATATAAAAGCAAGAAAAATAGTAAGCAAATCTAAGTCGTATAAGTTGAAAAATAAAAAAAGTAGCAGAACCAATTGTTAAACCTAAGCATATAAAAAGAGTTAAGGCCCAAAATAAAAACAAAAAAATTCGAGCTGTTGTATTAAATGAACAATAATTATTAAATGAAAAATGTATTGGAAAAGAAATGGTTCAACAATTCAAGGGGAGAACTCTAGAAATACTTTACAAAGTGGTTTATTTTATTCGAAATACTCTGAATACTCTTTTGTTGTGCCGTTTTCTTTTATACTTTTGTACTAATACAATTTTCCTATAAGTATTTCACAAAACTTCCAAACTTCTAATTTCCATATGTACCTTTAGCTAAATTTAAAAATCACAATTTGGTAAAAACTGATAATGAAACGCATAAAAGCAATGTAAGCAATTGAAAAAATATACTATTAAATATGAAGTTATGAAGCCAAAGAGCTATTAAAAAACTTAGTTAAATGTTATACATATATAAAAGGAAAAAAAAGAGAAAAAACAAAAAACCAAATTGATGTAAATGTTAGCGATATTATTGAGAAATGTGACAAAAAAACGAAAGAAAAAAAATAAACAAAATGAAAAAAATATACACAAAAGTTGACAAGACAATGATGTTTTCATTTTATACTTGGTTATTATTATTGCTAAACAAACTAAGACTTAGTATCTATATTTCGTCGAGTAATCCTTGGGGGAAACGACTAAACCACGACCTTTGCGTGCTCCACGATAAACCGTCTCCACAATGTCAATCATTTCCTGTTTATCCTCCAGCGGCCAATTGATTTTATTATTGTTGCCGGTGCCCAAATCAATCATAATGTGTTTATTACGGAAAAAGAACATAACGGTGCAGGGATCATATAATTCGTACATTTTGTTAAAATCCGGCACCTCCGTGATGTCCACCAAATAGATGACGGCAAAGTTTTTCACCTTCTCCGCAATGCTGTACATCACCTCATCCATTTTCATGCACGCCGGATCCCAATCGTGCCCGAAACGAATGACCTACAAAAATGGGACAAGTGTTAATTATAAAGGTATTTTTATTTACTGAGACTCCATATCGGATTCGTCTTGTATACGTTTATGATAATTATTTATTTAATTATCTATTTACTTACAACGACGCGATCCTCCTCGGAGAGTATGGCCTGGTCCACTTGCCAACCATTGTGTAAATGTGGTAGCATATACGACATCTTTACAAATTGTTTTTATTTATATATTTACAGCGGAAAGAATAAAATGTAAACAAATTCCAAGCGAATGTGGCTGATTAGCAATAAGTGTGACCGTGCGCTGAGTAAAACTGTAATCGGCGCTATTATCGATAAGTGCATGTGAGCAGTATAGCACTGCCAACCTATTAGTATTATTATTGCGCGCCAAAAGTGCTCAAATTCAAAATAAACCACGAGGAGCTTAACAAATAGACGTAACTAAAATTGGTATTTAGTGTCGTTCGACAGTTCAAATATCAATGCTGTTATCGACAAGTGTATGTGAGCAGCTGCGCGCCAAAATATTTGAATTGAAATGAAAACCCAACGGAGCGTGTTTAGAAAATAAGTGTTTTATTAGCCGTAACTAGAGTTGGTAGTTGGTGTCGTTAGTCAGTTCAAATACTTAAGCTTAAAGTTATCTATCTGCTCCAGCACGTTGACAGTCATCTCATTAATAAACTCATCCCGACTCTGCTGCGTATAGTCGGGCAAACTGCGCCTTGTCACATAATGATTTGGCAAGTTGATCTTATGCCGTCCAATCGACTTGACGATGAGCCACAATACATAGAAACTGAACCACACAGTAAAGTATAACGGTATATACCAGAGTTTGCGACCAATATAGAAATAACTGTACTTCTTAACACGTGGCTCTTGTGGTGGTGGTGGTGGTGGCGGAGGTGGTGGCGGCTCAGTTGGTGGTGGCGGCGGTGGCGGTGGTGGTGGTGGAGGCTCCACATGATGATAATGATGCGGATGATGATCATCGTAGATTAGATCGGGATACGAAACATCCGGAAAGTGGGGAAAAGAGGGAACGGCGTCCGAATAATGATCGGGATAATGATCGTGATGATGATCGTCGAGCTCAAAGTGTGGTGCTGGATGTGGATGCTCCGGATAATCGTGACCGTGATCGTGACCGTGATCGTGGTCATGATCGTAATCAGCTGGCTTTGGTGCCGCTGAATCCGGATGCGCTGCGAGCCAGCCTGGAGGAGGTGTTGCATACTCCATTTGAGGATCGTATTTATTATCATCGGTCGCCTGCTGACCTCCACTATTATCCAAAGCAGGCAGTGGTCCATCATTGCCAGCAGGTTTGGCATCATCGCCTGCATCGGGGGGGCCATCATCTAAAGAGCCGCCAGCATCGCCGCTAGCACCACCCGCATCCTTGCCTGCCTGATTTTTGGTCGGTGGTAAATTATCCTGCGCACTTGCAGGCAGCACGCCAATCGTATCATCATTGCCCGGATCATCATCCGGTGGATTGGCAGACATCGTACTCATTGTGCTGTCAGCTGTAGCCTTATCCCCATCATTTGGCTTCGGATACAGATAGCCCGAGGAGTCAATGGCAGGACCAGGATAAACATAACCATTACCCGATGCGGGTGGCAAATAACTTGTAACTGCATCCGAAGATTGACCCGCCTTGGTATCATCCGATGGTGATGGATAGTTGGTGTTGAGTGGCGGAAAGGAGTAGATATTCTTGGGTGGGACATACGAGGACACCACATCGGAGCCAGCTGCCAGTTTGCCATCGTAGCTGTGCTCGTGATGACTCTTAAATAGGGTCGAGGCGACTGCTTGGCCGGGCGCAAAACGATCCGCAATTTGACCTGGGAATGGAAATGAATTTAAAATAGAGTAAAACAAACAGTAAGCCATCTTTTAACTAACCCCGTCGATATCCTTGTTTGGGCGTCTGGTAGCGATTGCCCTTTGGCCGATTGCGAGGCTGGGCGGGACGCGTCTTAGCCCTGAACTGCTGTGGTCTTCCACTCTTCACCAGTGGCGATATGAGCTGGCCAAAGGGATATTTGGTGCGATAGTCAACGGCACGTCCAGTTGCGGTGGCTTCCACCAAGCCAACAGGTGGCTCCTCGCTTAACGTCTGTTCCTGCTCCCGTTCCTGCACCAGCTCCTGTTGCTGTTGGTGCGATGGCGTAACAAATATGGAGGGGTTCTGTTCCTGCTCCTGTTGCTGTTGCTGTTGGTGCGATGGCGTAACATATACGGAGGGTTCCTGCTCCTGCTGATGATTGTAGGGTATGGGCGGAGGCAACGAAGTCGTCGTTGTCGTTGTTGTAGATACCACATTATCGGTTGAATTGAAGCTGGAGGGGATTAGGTGAATTATGCCTCTGATTCGTTTTTAATACAATAAAAAAAAATCGCCCTAAATTTTAGTGAATCGTTGTTGTTACTTTCTATGCGTATAGATTGAAAAATTCTTAAATTAAATTTTGTTACCTATATTATTATATTTTAAAAACATTAATTTCGAAAAATTATGGCTATTCGACAGACAACAACTCAAATATCAAAGTCGAGCCAATAAATTTCATTACTCTTTCTAAATTTTAGAAAGGATGTTTTTCTTAATAATAAAGAAATTCCTAAAATTCCTAAAGAAAAAAATCGTTACATTTGTTTGGATAGTCGCTGAAGGGCAAGCCTTACTAAATCTTAGAAATTATTTCTAATTATTTATTGTTGATTTACTAAATTGTAGAGCGATTGTTTTTTTCTCATTTATCACTTGTTAGTTAACTTACATTTTGGGAAATATCAAATCCGTATTGAGCGCTTTATAGATGCGCGGTCCTTGATCCGAGCCCTCACTCCTGCCACTGACCACAACCTGTGAATAGCCGTCAATGCCAAGGATCGTAGCAAGCAGCAGGATTAGGCCCAAAAGCGGAGCACACTTTGCGCTGGCCTCTTTTAATATATACATTGTGTATAAATATTTTTATGTAATAACCACAGGACACTGTTTGTATATAATATATATATACATAAATATATATATATATATATATATATGTATTTTATTTATTTTATTTTATTTTATTTTATTTATTTCCGCACACGTCATTTCCGCTTTTTCGAGCTCCGTAACTCTGCGTCTGCAATGCGCCGCGCGAAATTCTCGAATCGAGTGAAAAACAGTTGCTGGATTGGTTTTATTCATCACATTCTTCGGTTTGGTTTTTTTTCTCGAAATGTCGTGCATGGCGGGTATTTGATTTCATTTTTTCATGACCCACTTAAGGTGCTACTAGAAGTGATCTATATACACGATACGATATATACTATTTAAATATCATGCACAGACGCTTAGGCCAGCGAGGTTGGCTCCATGGACAGCACTTTCATTTAGCTGTTTGTCGGTGCACAGGTGCTAATTAATTCTTACTCTACATATCTGTTGGCCAGTTGGATCTGCCGTTAGATTCTTTATCGTTCATGTTATGGCTTTCAAAAGAAAACACTCATGTGTCTCTTAACCCTCCCTCATGAGGGCCATGCTTGGATCCAAGTCGTGTGCCTGCAATTTTCGCAATCAATTAGAAAGCTATGCATTGACAGCACTATCTATGCCTACAAAAGTTACAAATTGTCTACAGAATTGTTATATATTTTAACAATGACATTATTGCATATTCAAGTACATAATAAAACCAAGTTAACTTTCAAAAATATGTTGGTTGTTCTGGTTTAAGAGTGAAAATATATTTGAAATTCACATGTCATCTCCACATTAAAAATAAACGAAGCATACTTTTAGGCATTTCAATTGAACAACTTCTGTGTGCCTTTAGGGGCATGAGCTATGGCGTAAGACTTTTAAAACTCTTTACAAAAAAATCATTACACATTTTCTAGGAACAATGACGATCTCAATCGAATTGCATTCAAGGTCATCTAAGAACCCAAACACTTGCAAAAACTGCGTGCACGCTCGGCGAAATCCTTGCGGATTTTAAAAGGACGCGCTGTCTATGAATCGCAAGAATCAACTCCATAAGACTGCTATGTATGTATAATGTGGATAAGAACCCAAACCCCTGTAAAAATCCCACTACAATCGGACCAAATAAAAAGATATCTTGACAAAAATAAAATAAAAGCCATGCGATTAATTGTGATGCGTAAAATGCATGGATGTGGGTCAGAAAGAATGATAAAGATGATCTTCGAATATTGCGTGCCAGAGTCCATTAACACCCTGTCATGCGTGCCATGCATTATTGATACAGCTCATTTACAACATTCAAAATAGTGGCTAAAAGTAAATAGTACTCAGCTACACAGAGGAAGATTGGAGAGAGAACTGGTTTCTGGCCAGAACTTTCAGTTGTTTACAAGTTAATTGAAGTTAATTGCCTTCATTTTGGCTTTTATTTACTGGTAAATACGTATATTTCATATAATAATTGCAAGTCTTTTTAATGTAAATACATAAATGATTTGTCATTGAAACAAGGAACAGTAAAATCTAACGTTTTACAAACTAGCAATCAGTTGAAATGATGTTGCATATGTATAATAATAATAATTAGTGAAATATTCACAGAGACAAAAACATAAAATTAAATTATCAAACTGTTATTGTTTTTTCTTTGCAATACAAATTATAAAAATATGTAAGAGTAATGGGAATTTATAAAATAAATATATACACAGAGCCTTGGCACTTTGGCTGGCGTAATTTTTCTTTCATTTGGTACTTGACGTTCATCGGTGGTAAAAAAAAGAGTTAATTTTTAGAACGGCGAATTCATGCCCAGCTTGGTGCCAAAATCGAGACGAGCCCTTCGCTGATAACGCGCATTGACTCTGCAAAACAACAAGAAATAAAAAAAACCATTAATATTTATATATATTTATAGAAACAAATATTTATACTTGTTCTCTTGTAGCTTGGCCAGTTCGCTGATCAGCAGACTTAGCAGGCTGCTGCCAAAGAGCACGAGTATGGGTAGCCAGAGCTGTGGCAGTAACTCCGCCAGCGATTCATCCAACAGCATTTGGAGGCCACAGACGAAGCCGTGGAGCAGCAACAGCGTCAGACAGGTCATCGCCCAAATGCGATTCCTAAATGGATCACGCTGCCAGAGCGCATGATCCCGATGCACAAACGATATCGAGACGAGCACTTTTAAAGAGATAGATTACATATAGGAAATTAATAACGAAACATATAGTTAATAATAAAAACCTCATTACCGAAATGTAAAAGGACAGCACACAAAGCACAACTGCGCGCTATATAGAGACACTGATAAAAGTCCACATCACTATCCAAATCCTCCAAGTTCTGCTTCAGCTCAACAGAACTCTTGAACTTGTCCACGGAACTGGACAACGACTGCGTCATACACATCCAGTAGGAAACGAGCTGCAGTAGAGTAATCATTGTTATAATAATAAATATAAATACAACTCGCAGAACACTTACCACGGCAAGAACGGGCACAAGAAATTTGCAGCCATAGCACCACATGACAAAGGCAAAGGCACGCGAATCGTATTCGGTCTGCTTCTTGCTGGTTGCCCGATTCATGATCTTTGGATCGAGATCGATGTGAGCCAGTGATATGGCAATCAACGGCACCGGCACACACATCAAATAGATGCCCAGCAGTGGTGTCAACAATGGCGGCAACGACAAACATGCACAGAGCACATTCAAAATTGATATGGAACCGGCACAGCATGCCCAGAACTGTATGGAATTCCAGAGGCCCAGCGAGAAGCGACGCGACAACTCAATGATGGCCACCAGCGACAAGGGATCATCCCGACAAATGGCAATCGAGCAGGGCAGTGAGTTGAGCAGCCGACTCAAATAGATGGGTGACACGGTGTACGCCGGCGATTGCATGGCTCGAGCAGCTCCGCCCGACTCGAGCAACTGTTCGCTGGCAAACGGTTCCGGATCATCCGTTGAGGATTTACTTCGCTGCTGATAGTGAAGCTTGTTGTGCTGGATATTGGCCTCCGTGTAGGCATCAACATCCTGGCAGACTTGCGGATACAACGGTTCCACGGCAATGCTGCAATCTGCTTGCAGAAATATGTTGACATTATCATTGCTCGCCGAGCTGCCCAAGCAGACGACAATCTCTCCATAGGATTGCATTATGTCGAGCATTTGACGGGTTGCCTCCGCCGAGCAGTCTGTGAAGAGGGACACTTGCAATGGGACATTGTCCACCTGCTCCAAATGCGGTCGTATATTCTCAATGCCACGCGGCAACTTCGCACGATTGGACATATCGAAATTGATGGGTGCACTCTGATCTGTGCTCTCCGTCAGCGTGCTCAACGATCGACAATTCTC
This sequence comes from Drosophila setosimentum, assembly GCA_035043505.1. Taxonomy (NCBI): domain Eukaryota; kingdom Metazoa; phylum Arthropoda; class Insecta; order Diptera; family Drosophilidae; genus Drosophila; species Drosophila setosimentum. Next base: position 21,542,961 of record JAWNMY010000007.1, read on the forward strand.
ATCCATTGCCGAGTCGAGAGAATGACGCTGATTGTGTCGCTCAGAATTGGGCTCAATTTCAAAATTTAATGCCCCATTCTCGTCACTCTGCTCCAGGTCATCCTCATCATCCGTTGGAGCAATAGCCTGCTCGCATTCCTCGGGATTGGAGATGGCACCGGGTGCCGAGCAGCTGAGCGATTTCGAGGACTCCAAATTGTTGGTCGGCGGACTCAGTAAATAACTCAGTTTGGCACCATCGGTGGCATCACCTACAAGATCAGTGCATGCAAACATGACTTGTTCACTGGATGGATTAATAGCAACGTTCGTGGTGGTGGTGGTGTTAGTGGTATCTGTGATGGTGGTGCTGGGTGTGGTTGCTATGGTTGTGGTTGTGGTTGTGGCTGTGGTGGTTGCAATGGTTGTGGATGTGGTTGAATTATTCTCATTCATTTTACCAGCAGTCTTTGATGACTTGGAGGCAACAACATTCTCTGTTGCCTCCTTTGCCTTGCTGGCTGTAGATGGCAACTTTTCACGTTCCTCCGGTTCGCTCAGCAGCGAAATGTGACAATTCCAGCCGGATTCGAGGCCCATCTTCTCGGAGAAGACACGCGAGCGCAACTCATTCTCCTTGCTGAAGTGCACAAAACGAATACAGGCGCGTTCCAGCCGCTCCACGAGATGCACAATATCATTTTGGGCCTGATATTGCATGGTGACCATGCCAATGAAGACCTGATGGCATTGCATCTCAAAGCAGCCCTCCACATCGTTGCAGTCCTCGTCCTTGTTCTCCGAGTACAGCAGCGAATCAGTGCTAATACTGTGACTCAATTTCACATGATGTCCACCCTCGAAATCGCAATGGGATTTATCGACATGTTGCATACGCAACTTGGACTCGGGTGGCAGTTCCAGGTATGCAATCTGTCCATTGCCGTGAAGTGGTCCACTCAGTGCTCCATGGATGCCATGACGCAGCGGGCGATAGGCGAACGCTGTGCAATACGAGGTTAAAGCGCTGCGCTGATAAAAGTCCAAGGCACGTTTGCGATCCTGCGGCGACAATGGACGCAAATCCTTGCCATCCCAGAAATCATCGCAGCAATCGAGTATTATGTCAGCGGTGCCCTGCGTAAATAGCGACAAATATCCGCCAGGATTCTCACGCATCACCACGGACAACGAGTGCGGAAATGGCACCTTCACCTTCGTCGACAGTTGCAATTGTCTCGCAAAACGAATATCCCGACGCACCACATCCGGTTGCTGTAAAAGGAGGCGTGTTTAATGAAGCTAAATATATAGTATACATATACCATTAATATGTGATTTTTTTATTTCTTGCTTTCGCATTAATCTACTATTTTTTTGTATTTAATTTACGTATCCATTGATCATTGAACTAGCTTAGATTTCAAATCGATTTGATCGTTAGGAGCTTATCGATAAATTATGTTAGTCAACAGTGCCAAATGAGCAGAAAAAGCTGCACTGTCATTTTTTAAATCGAGCTAAAATCGACAAAAAAGTTATACCTATAGCCAACAAATTAATTAATTAATTTTCTCGCCTCTTCTGATGCCAAATTCAATCTATTTCACCCGGTTTTGTTTAAATTAAGATTTTCAGTTTGAATAACTTATTTTTGGATCTGTAAAAAGGCTTTTATATAGACTTTTCAATTATCGAAATCTTTATCTGATTAAAAACAGTAGCAAACTGTAGCAAACAGTCTCTAGCAGAAAATCTATAATTTTAATGCAGCTAAACATATGTATATATATATTCGTGATCACTTACCAAATGCCTGTAACTGGCCAGTTGACCCTCGAGCGCAAAGCGATCCGTTGCATGATTGGTGAATCCAATTTGTTTGGCCAGTTCGCACAGACAGCGTCTGATTTGACAAATCGCCAAACATATATGTTTATATAGCAGAAAAGAAGAATCGATTAGAAAAACAGCAATTGTGGTGGTTGGTGGTTGGGTGGTGATGTGGTTGAGCCGTGAGAGCATGCAGGCGGCAGGCAATCAAGCGGATTTGGTGAATCTTTACAAATGGATATCGACGATAATATTTTTAAGCAATCTGGGCAACATAATTGGCTGTTCTTACTTAAAATCACAATGCAATTTACTAAAGATAAATGGGAGGGAGTGGAAGGAGCAAAGCATACAAAATTATGTTACAAAAATATGTCATATATACACATGTGTATTAATATTAATAAAAATGTAAATTGCAAAAAAATTATGACCATTTAGTGAAATGAAAATAAAGGGCATTTAGTAGATTTTTACATTGGATAAAATTGGGTTTATATATCAATATAATTTGTCTACAATCAAATAATCAATTGGATTAAAAAGTTATGTTTCAAATTTAGCTGACAAATCATTTGCATATTTTTTTAATATGTGTAGAAAATGATAAATACATTTAATTAAGAGTCGTATAACTTTACCAATTGCATGTTTGTTTCTATACATTTTGGGGTCTTTTGTCGTCCAATTGTTGTGTTTTTTTGGGTGTTTGTTTTGTTTTTGTTTCGTTTTGTTTTGCAATAACCAAAAATCAAAAACCAAAACTGAATTTCAGTTTATGGGCATCACATACGGTTTGTGCGCAATACATATATATTTTGTGAAATATATATGTATATATGCGGTTTGAATAAATCATTAATTGGTATATAATCGATAAACATATCAGAGTGTCAAAGTATATCAAAGTATAATTTGGTTAAAAATGCAATAATATAATATTGGCTAATTGGATGAGTATGGCAATGAACTACGTACCCATGCAATAGGCATTTCATACTGGATTCAAACATCGCATACCGGTTTGTCACTGGCACCAGATCTTTGTCCAGCATCGCCACGGCGCTCACATGACCACAGAACTGTGCATAATGCTCATGCGTCAGCGGTGAACAGGTGTTCAATAGAATCGCAAGACCTGTAAGTATTGAAAGTATTAACAATAAATAAAAGTTGTGCCAACTGCGCTAGATTGTTGTTAGAAAGGGGAAAGGAACAAGAGAAGTGTTCAGCAGATTCATCTTCATCCTCATCTTTGCAGCTTCTCCAGAAATCATTATAGGTGAGTCTTGAAGTCTTGATTTGTTGGCTAAGATGTGGACTACTGTGGAGCAGTTAGTGAAACTGAGTTTACATAGCTTTTTACTGTGTCTAGTATTTATTGTGGACCAGGTTTGGTGTGCTTGCTTAGTCAAGTTGCATCCAGTCATCTATTGTTTGACATGCGTCAACCAGGGTTATAAATATACCTTCCACAGCAGTCTAGAATTTCCTGGCTAGCTCATTAATGCCCTGATAAACAGACATCCATATCAGGCTAATCACATTCTTCTTTGCCAGCTCGTACAGAGATTTGCGACTGCTTCTAAACGATATCGATTGGTTGGTTGATAACGCTCTAATCAAATTAATAACCGCTTGACTATCAATACAGATATGGTTAATGCAACTCAGTGCTGCACTTATGGCTATTACTCTCGCTTGAAATACACAAGCAAATAGAGGACGTACCCAGGGGCTTCAGAGATTTGATGTGTGCCTTCCACTCGTGATCATCGAATTCCAGTCGAAAGGGGCAGTGTTGATCGTGAGTTAGATCGAGTACTTCGGCGACAATACCACGTTCCTTGTTCTCCACATCGTTGACATTGTCGCTTTGCGTAGACATGGACAGTTGGCTGGCATCATCCTGCGGCTCCTCATCCGCATTGTGCAAAAAGAATACCTTTTCTGCTGTTGGATTTGGCCAGGACAATATGCCCTTCTTGTCCACACAGCAGAGGGCGGATATGGAGCCCAGCACCTGGACAAGATTCGCTGAGCGTGGCAACAGCTCACTGTCACCTTGCCACAATTGCGTCCAAATGCGCAGCACATTGGAGCGCAACAGCGAAACACTATCGTAATTATAGCCAGGTGTATCGACATCCAAATCCTCAAACGATTTAGTCATGCCCTTCTCGAGTATGGCCTGCGGTGTCTTTAGGAAGCATTGCAACCGTGCCACGCCCCACAGATTCATGTAGATCCACAGCAGTGGAAAGATGAGTGGCAACAATGGAATAACTGCAGCTGCTGGCGAACCAATCAACACATGACGCCAATTGTGCTTCTCATCGGTTGCCAAACCATAGCCATGGAGACGCAACAAACCCGCAAAGAGAGTGATGATTAGGGCGCTGATGAAGCCCCATTGCTGGATGTACTTCGTCACCAGCTGTGGGAGTGAACAAATATGTCAAATATTGGTAGAATTTAAATAAAAAACAAGCCTCACCAAATAGCGCTGTTGATTGTAAATGGTTGGCGGTCGTTTGAGCGAATTCTTCAAGCATATACGCAAATTATCCAAATAGGGCGTGCGATCCAGACAACACACCAGATCCGGCAGTGGCGCACGAGCCATGGGCTTAACAGGTGGATCACCGAGCTGCGAAGCAGGGGCGCCATAAATTTCGCTGGCATTGAAGAAGCGATTCGATTGCACTTCGTGGCAAGGACCCGGAGATATATGACCTGGCCGCAAAACAATATAATCGCCGCGCACCAACAGCGCCCACGGTAAATTGACAATGTGTCCATCGCGATAGGTCCACTGCAGGGAGACGCAAGGCGACATTGGATTGCTCAGATGTGGATAATTCGAGGCATGCCAATTGTCGCTTAGATGTTGTTCCGCCAGCCGAATTTCAGCCAACGCGTGCCGCGTCTTGCGATAGATTTCCGTGCGACGCAAATTACTCTCTCGAATGACCACACACAGATCCAGAATGAGAATGACAAGCAAACAGACTGCTGGCCAGTACATCCCGGTGGTTAGCAGTGCTCCACTGGTCAACAGCGTAGTGCAAATCGAAACCCAGCCGAGTGGACTATCATAGCGATTCATGAAGGCGGCCCGCAACTTATTATTGTACCTAATGGTTTAATAATAATAAGAGAGTTTATTATTAATTATTATTTGGTATTTATTATTTATTGTTTGTGGTTAGTGTTTATTTTTGACTATTATTTATTTGTAATTTGATATTTATTATTTACTATTTTGTGATTTATTACTTAATATTGCTTATTATTTATCATTTCAGAAGCGTATAATATTTATTATTTACTGTTCATTTATTTTGATTTGTTTATTATTACATTGAAAAGGTCATTCCTATCGATGGACGAGTTGAATACTTGCCTCCTTTCGTGTCACGACCCGCGCCCACCTTGTGTCTTACCTTTCTGTCGCATGCTCCCGCTCCTGCTCCAGCAGCACATTCTCAATCTCCTCGTGCAGACGCGACAGGGCCACATTTGTGCTCAGTCCAAGCTGTATATTGTGCTTGTATGAATGTGCCTGTGGTTGTGCGTGTGGGTGTGCAGTGGTTGACTCTGGTGTGGTTGCAGCAGCAGCAGCAGCAGACGCGGCCTCAGTTTCTTTGTCACTGCTGCATTTTGCCTCGTTTGTTGCCGTTGCCGTCTCTGTTGTTGTGCTCTCGCTCTGCATCGTACCGCCACCAAATTGAATAAGACTGTCAGTAAATACACTCGCTTAACATATTGTTTTTAATTTAATTTCCTGCTATTTGCTTGTGTTTATATGTTGCTGCTGCTTTGATTGTGCAAATTACACATAGACGCGCGTTGCCAATTGCGCGTATTTGCATGCAGTTGGCAACGCTCGCTACTGATAAGAGCACAGAGGGCAAACATTTTACGTAGAGATGAGCACGCTTTAACAAATTTGTTTTTAAATATATGGCTTTCGCATTCAGCTACGTTTTGTTTATATCATCATTTAATCATTGTTTTGGTTTGGCACAATCAATTTGCATATCCATTGAACTGGTTACCTTATCGTAACGAGCTTATCGATAAATTATGTTCATCAGCAGTGCCAAGTGAGCACAAAAAATTGTAGTGGCCTGCAGCGGCCCCTCTTTAAATCAAATTAAACCGTTTTATTAATTTTCTCGCCTCTACAGCGTTTTTAAACGGACCTTTATTTGACGATTAAAATAATTGAATCTGTTTATTATTTCACAACTTAATGCACTTAGATTTGGAAGAAGGGGACTATCTATAAAACTTCAGAATCTTCGCTAGATCTTCTGCTGTCTTCTTTGATTACACACGTACGAATTGGTGATCCACTCGATCTACATTCATTCTGCAATTGTGATCTTTGTCCTTGTGCCTCTTGTTAATCTGATGCTGTTGCTTCTCTTTACTCTCCACTGTCTATAGACGTAGAAATTGTAGATCTCTTTGCTCTCTGTCCTTGTCCTTCTTGTGCTTGTGATTCGTATGCTTGTAACTGTCATTTTGATGTTTGTGCTTTTTCTTGTCCTTCTTCTTCTTGACTACATCATAGGCTTCATCATAGTTGTGATAAACATCAGAAACTGGGAAAGAATTCTCATCCACTTCGGTCTCATAATCGTAATCCTGCTCTTCAGTCTCTGCGATCTCCTCCTTCTCCTGCAGCTCCATAAGCTGATTATCACTAAAATTCCACTCCGTTGAATCAATCTCAGCGAGTTCAATCGACTCCTGCAACTGCTCCTGTTGATTTTCCTTCTCCACTTCCATGAATTGTTTGTCGTTCACTTCAGATGAGGAAATGTAGGGATTCCACCCCATCTCGGATTCATTTTCCACAAATTCACATTCGCTATTCGAATGACTGATGTCCTCCACAACGTGATCCCCATTCGGGAACAAACATTTTGGACGCTCATTGACATACAGTTCATAATAGAGATCCACCATGTAGCAACGGAGTTTCGTGTTCCTGGACAGGCTATTCATGTTCTTCCAAATGCGTTCAATGAGCTCGGCCTGATCCAACCGACTGGGTGAATCTTTTGTGAAAGGCGGATTATTAATGAGCAACTGGACGAGTTGATAACGAGCCCCAGGATCTGGATCGGTTTCCAGCAGCTGCATCAAATGCTCCAAATCCTCGCCACTCTCTTGGAGCTGCACCAAGTCCACCAGACACTCCATGGCCGCCAGACGCAAATCCAAATAGCTCCCATACTGCAAATAGCTGCGAAAAATGTGCGGCAGCGAGGGAAGATGTCCCAATTTCTGCAGACGCCGTATGACCTTTAAGCAGGCCACCAAAACCATGTACTTATAGGAGGGTAGATGATGTTCCCCACGCAGGAAACGGGTTACGGCAGACAGTACAAGTTTGGCATCTGTGGAGATGCAGCTGCTGCTGTCCATGGCCAGCGTTTGATAGCCCGGCGAGAGGGTCTCACCCAGAGCTGTGACTAATGCCGCCCTATAATACGAATCCGAATAGGGATTATGCGAGTTCTCATTGTATTTGATCAAATCGAGCAGGAAACGCATCACATCCGGCGGACAAATGCCGTGGAGGGTGCGCAATCCAGCCATCGCCACGGGTAGCGTCTTTTGCAGGTAATACAATTGAAAGATGGAAAAATCATTGAGCCGTACAATGTGCGGCGTCTGTATTGAACCAAACATCTTGATAAAGATGTCCAGCATGGGTGGTGGTCCGCTCCACGAGTCCACCATTCGATTGGCCACCTTGGTGAGGCAATGGGCCGCTTCGCATCGCACCCGATAGAAACAGCACTCATTCTCAATGGTGTCCTCCAGTGCGGATCGTGTTGCACTCGTCGCATACATTTCCAGCGCTCGGATTGCCTGAAATTGGGCGGTGACATCGCGCTCGTGTCGCAATTGATATTGCCACTGGAAGTCCGGCTGCTCAACGATCAGATCTCTCAGCAGAATCATCTCCGGATCGATGCGTATCCACAGCACAGGTGAGTCACTAAAAAGTCAAAAAGTAATAGAATAATTAAGAATGCTCGACTACGACATACTCTGCTCTCAGCAGCTGTTAAATATACTCTAGTTTTATTATAACTTTAGATATTATTCGAGATTGTTAAATATGCAATCGGAAAACGATAATTATCGATATTTGCGAAACGGAAGCAGCTATCGATACCATGAAATAAGCTTGATCTGCGCATGGTAAATTTGAAGTCCCTAACACTAATAGTCTCTTGGATCGGACGGAAAGACGGAGATCAAGAACAGATATACTTTATGGGCAAGGAGATGCTGCCTTCTGCCTTTTTACCAATTTCAAGATATCCCCTCAAACCTACTCCATGGCCGATAGATCCATGTCGATCTCCTCTCCAGTCCACAGTGGAATCTTCTTCTTCTTGTTACGCCTGCTCTTTGAGTGGCACGAGATGACTGACCGGGTTAGCGTATCCTCAATCTGCAGCGTATGCTTAAAAGTGCCATCCAATTCCTGCAGCTGCACCATCAATGGACCATTATACTGCCTAACGCCCCGTTCCCCAATGTAATCCTGACGAATATCCAGCTCGATGGTATTCCGCTTGCAATTGAATACGGAAATGACAGAGAACTTGGCATGTCCCCCAGTGCGCACCCATTGGTCCATAAACAAGGACATATCGCTGCCGGTGACCGTAAAAATGGACTTGATGAAACTGTTCGACGAGATGAGCAACTGGGACCACAAGCCAGCCTCAATTTTCGTGCCCGCCGCATTTGTTGCCAGCGCCAATTGTTTGTTAAACACCCGAAATAACATCTGTTGACCAATGCGATGCTCCATCATCCGTATGACCAAATGGGCTTTACGACGCAGTGCCTCCACATATTTGGGGGAGACCGTGTGCGAACTCTCGATGGGAAAATGATGCTGGCCAAGCTTGAGAACAGATGCTGCCGCCAAAGGCCGACTACAATCGAGTATAATGCCTCCATAGCGTTCCTCATATTTAACGACTTCGGCCAGCTCAAACTGCACCCATTCCCGATACGGATTATTGCCAAAACATTGCCGTGAATGGAGGCCACATAGATAATTGGCTATGCCCTTGGCCAGCCACGTGTCCGACCAGCGCTGTGAGGTGATGAAACAGCCATAAAACTGCTCCGCCACAGCACCAGCCATCTTGGTGCGTGAGCTATAAGTCTGATCAACGATCTTCTTGGAGTGCAACAGATTAACCGAGGCAATAGTCATGGAAGCATAAGCGCTAATCTCCGTATCCAGTTCGTTGACAAAGACCTGCTTATAGCTGGCAAAAGGATAACGGGTCGCAAGTGTCTCCTCAAAGAACTCAAATGCACCATGCAGATATTGAACCGTATGCTTTAACCAGGGCAACATGCCCGGCAAACAGAAATGTGTCACTTCGTGCGTTGTCTGCGGATCTGCATAGATCTCAAAGGGACCCACGGCGAGTGCAATATTTGGCGCACTCACCGGCGTTTCGAGTGTGTAGTAAAAGGTCTTCTTCTTCGAATCGGATGAGGTGATGACTTGGACAAGCTCCCCACACGAGACAGCCGTAAAATGTTTGTCCACGGTGAATTGCAGCTGCCAGGTGCATGGAACTGCATAGCTATCGACGCAGGGGAACCACAAACGCGATGAATTCTCATAGCAATTGGTGTACATGTGCCCCCATTTCCAAGATGATGAGGATGAGGATGAGGCTGCTGATGGCCACAATACAAAGTGCATGCCACTCGTTGGATTAGAGATATTGAATTCAATGCGAATACGCAAATCGAGACCTGCTTGAATCATTGCACATCCAGCTGGCGGCACTTTAATGAGCAGTTCACCATTATTGAGATCGGGATCGGCTATCTTGGCGGCCATTAAATGTTTCTTCGAATAGATTTCCAACGAGCGATTTTCCATCTCGCACAAATTGTGAAAGGAATCAAAATAGATGAATTCCGCTTGGCAAACATCATTGAGAATTACAGACTCAATATTCAATTGTTTCGCATTGAGGCGTATAATACGCATGCCGTCATTATTTGGCACTATTGTCAGCTCCACTATGCCCTGAGAAATCTTATTAATTATGAATTTCTTTCCTCAATTGAGAATTTTCCTACCTGAATTTTGCGATGCTCCAAACTAATTTCGGTTAGGCTCAAAAATTGATGCGACAATTTGAAGGGACGCATTGGTGTTTCAGGCAGCTCATTTTGAATTTCCATTGTTTATTATGCACAATTTGTTAATTATAATTATTCCCACTATTTGTAACAGTATCAGAATTTTTATAAGTTTGACAGTCAACGATGGCGTCGAGCAAGTGAGCGCCAAACATCTAGACAACTAGTGATGTATGAAAACATCGCAGCTTTTATATATCGATATTTACTGCAGCGCTGGCTTTCGATATTTACTATTGTCTGCTATTGTAACGGAACTGCATATTTGAAACTTGCTACGTTACCGCAAAGCTAAAATCCACAATGTTAACTAGTGTTGACCTGTGTGGATTCTGTTTAACGGCTTTCGGCAAACCACCAAGTGCATCAGAATGGAGTAAATTAAGAATGAAAAATGATTTTAAACTTCAAGAAATAAGTTTACTCATAATCGCCGTAAGGGCGTCAAAATTAATTCATTTAAATTATACTTCTGAGCAGACCTTTATTGTTAGGTTCCACAAACGAAATATATTGCAAATTTCGGACGTGAACATTTTTCGCAGTTCAGTAAACTGAGCTTAAAAATAATTTCTTACATTTGTATTTAAAATGAGCGAGCGCTGTGAATAACAGCTTAGCAGAATTTAAGTTTCAGACATTGTACTTTTATCTTTGCATTATTATTCATTCTTATTTTGGCATATGTTATTATTGATATAAAAAATAGAGTAAAAAACCGACGCAATACAAGTATAGCGGCTTTCTAAATATAAAATTAAATTCTTACATTTGCGGATGAAATGAGTGCTCTCTGTTAATAGCAGCTTAGCAGCATGTTAATTCTCTAACTGTTTAACATGTGTCTATATAACATATAAATATAACAATATAAGTTTAATTTAGTAATTATACTGTGATTCTGGCGATTTTTTCTTTGCAAATAAATGGATGAGCAGGCGCAACACAAAGAAAATGGCAGCCAAGCAAAGAAAATAGCTGCCATAGACAATATACTGATCCTTTGGCGGCAAACCGTAGCCCGAATCTAAATGAAAAATTTGATACTATAATAGATATATTTTTGTTTTGTTTTTACAATCAATTTACCCGTGACAACAACAACAGTTAGTACGGTTTGCAGGCCGAGTGCGACAAGCATATTGATGCCAAAGACCAAACCGAAACTGTCATCGACGAGATTCTTGGCAATAATCGCTGCCGCCACCGTAATGATGAAGAAAAAGACGGCACAAAAGATGGCATATCCAATGTAGGCTAACCAGACGCTTTCACAAAGTGCCGACAGCAGCAGAAGACCGCCAAGCAGAGCCACACACAAGGAGTTCATCAACATATAGAAATTTCTTCTAATATTGCTGTTGAGCATGCCCGCAAAGAGAGCTCCAATTGCGCCCAGCAAAGTGGCGACTGCCTCAACGCCACCATTATATTTACTCTCATTGCCCGGCGCCAGTTCCTTCCACAAAAACTGTATGTAGGTAATGACTTGGATTTGCCCGCAAGTCGCCAATGTCCACCAGATGCTCCATGTTAAAACAATCGGATTCGAATACGACGAGATCAGATGAAACCACAACAAACGCCCAGCGTTTCGTAACGAAAACTTTGGCGCCACTGTTATCTCCGTGCTGGCGGGGAGTGGGATATTTGCTGGCTTTGCCGGCGCATAGAAATACAGACTGCGCGGTACACGCGGCAACAGCAACGCAATCGGCAACGATATAATCTGTGTGGCCAGTGAGATGAAGTGCAACTGCCGAAAATTCATGGCATCCGTGGAGACAAGCAACTGGGCCAGAAGACCGCCCAGAAATTTACCAGCCAAGATGGCGGCACGTGTATGTCCTGTGACGATCTGATATCGCTCCCGCTCCACTTTGGCATACATATAAGTGTAATAGGCCACCTCGGCGGCGGTGAAGAAGCCAAAGAATATCTGTGCCAACTGCAATTCGAGCAGAGTACGTGTCCAGAGCAACATGGAAAACAATACAATGCCCGCCAGCGAGGAGAGCACAATTATTGGTTTATATCTTAGCAGATCGGTGAAGAGAAAGACCAGAACGAGTTGTGCGAGCACCGAATAGGTGCCAAAGGGATACACCTCCTGGTAGACGGTCTCCGTGGTCAGATTGCGCCAATCCCCGGCCAAATATTCGGTGACAAATGGCTCCGAGGGACGCATTTCGCGAAAGAAACCAAATGTGCACAGTAGCAACGATACCTTCAGCCAGATCTCCATCTTCTCCAGCTGACTGCCAAGAGCGGGAATAAAATAAATGTGTCTATGTGATTACGACACAAACACAGACAGAGCGGGAGAGAGATGTTAATGCCACGAACGTCAGACAACAACTGCTTTTTATCCGTTCGATCGCATTCAGACGAACTCTGACTCTCTCTCTTTCTTTCTCTCTCTCTCTCAGCTGAAAGCAACCTGTTGCTTGCTCTCCCTCTGCCTTGCTCATAAAAACACATTTTGCACAAACAGAATTGGCACATACCCTGTAAATAGTAATCTAATGCAAATTTTATATGCTCTACATGTATGTATATAAATTCAAGGGTATATAGAAATTTGCTAAATTATTCTTTAGTTTTATATAGATAAAGTTCAAGCGTATAATATATCAAGCATACGTTATTCAATTTTAAGTAGCTTTCTCTCGGTTTCCCTCTTATTAAAAACACAAGCAAAAAATACAACACAAATAAAATATTACAATAGCCATACCCTGTATTCAATAAATATTTTATTTAAGTTAAAGTATTTTGTATATTCTCAATTTTTGCTGAGTTTGTCTTTATATATGTCTCTATATATATATATAATGTTCAAAGGTGTTAAACCCCCGTAATTTGAAGCTGCTTTCTCTCCCTCTCACAAAAATGCGAATATATATATATATAAATATATATATAAATATACCGATTAATTTAAATATTATAAATAAGTAGATAGTACTTTACATAAAGTGCTTTCTGCGCCCTCAAAAGTGAATCTCTAAGCTTAAACGCAATAAGCTGCTCAAATAATTGTCGTTTTATTTTATTCAACTGAATCAATTGGTGGTCGAATTGATTGGCTTGCTTCAATATATTTTTATTGGGCATAAGAATTTTTTCATTATGTTTGCAACATCGAATAAATAAAACAAATTTTGGGAAACACTTTTGATTAAATAGATTTACGATGAGTTTTGTTATCAATTTGGTAATATTCCCATTTGATGCAGAGCTGTTATCTATTTGATTGTCTGATGATTTATCAAGTTAATCAGCCGCCCACCTGAGATTACAGAGAGTGAAGACTGCTCGTAAAATTAAATCCCCGAAAATAAGTAAACAAAAATAGTATGTTTTAGAAACATTTCTGGAGTAGTCGAAGAGCGCGCACCGATAAGCTGATGAGAGTTAAATTGATTTCCACTTAAGATTTGAAAAAATCAGTTGCAAGTGGCAAATAAAAATATATTAAACAATTAAATATAGCAGTGATTTTGTGTAAAAGCAGATATGGACATAGCTGAATAAAAAACAAATACGAATTTGCTGTAGAACAATTTGAATAAAAACAATTATATCCACAATTAAATTGTTATGCTACAATTTTAATAAAATCACTTGATGACATTTCATAGAACGCGCTTCTGGAAACAACTATTTGTATATAATACAAATTATTGGCTACTTCTTGAGGTAATCCTGATAGAGTCGCAGCAGATCGGGACTTGTGCGAGGGGGCACCCTTTCCAAAGCCGTCTCGAAGTGCGCCCAGTGGACAACGTCCGCCTCGAAGCTGTGCTCCAGCGCAGAGATCGCTGCTTCATGGCAAACGGCCTGAATCTCGGCACCCGAGTAACCATTGGTGCGTTCCACAAGCCGCTCCACAAGGACATCCTTAGACATGGGCATGGCACGCAACTTAATGCCAAGGATTTCACGACGAGCATCCGCCTCGGGCAAACCCACATAGCAAACACGATCGATGCGACCCGGACGCAACAGAGCCTTATCAATCATATCCGGACGATTGGTGGCGGCAACAATGGTCACATTATGCAGCGCCTCAACGCCATCCAGTTCGGTGAGCAGCTGGGTAAGCACACGTTCCTTGACAGAGGCGCCAGCTCCACCCTCCGATCGCTCGCCGCCAATGGCATCGATCTCATCGAAGAAGATGATGGCGGGCGCCACTTGACGTGCCTTGCGGAATACTTCACGCACGGCACGCTCTGATTCGCCCACCCACATGGAGAACAATTCCGGTCCCTTGATAGCCAAAAAGTTTAGTTTGCTCTCCGTGGCGAGGGCCTTGGCAATCATTGTTTTGGAGCAACCGGGTGGACCAAACATGAGTACGCCACGTGGTGGTTTAATGCCCAAACGCTCGAATTTATCCGCATGGAGCAGTGGCCATTCAATGGCCTGTTGAAGGGTCAAACGTAGTTCGGATTGGCCACCAATATCCGACCAGAGCACATTGGGATTCTCGATGAGCACTTCGCGCATTGCCGAAGGCTTCACTTTTGTCAGCGCAGCCAGCAAATCCTGCAGCTGCAGTGGATGCTGATTCTCGCGCAGCGTTGCCAGCGTTGCTGTATACACCAAATTGGCCAAATCAGCGCCAACATAACCATGTGTTATGGCCGCTATCTGCTCCAGTTCCACATCTCCAAGCTGATCTTGCAACATGCAGGCGAGTATCTCTTTACGGGCACTTGGCGCTGGTGCACCCACTTCCAGTTCGGTGTCGAGGCGACCTGCGCGTCTTATGCTCGGATGCAGTGCATCAATTTGTGAACTGGTCGCCAGCACAAAAATGTGATTCGCCTCGAGACGATGCCCGCTGTTCAGTTGATCGAGCAGCGCGAGCAAGGCGAGTGAAACACGCTTCACGAGATCACTGCCTCCTTCCTGCTTGGGGCATAGCGTGTGCACATCCTCCAGCAACAGGAGCGTGGGATGCGGATAATGTGCATAGGCTCGCTCAAATTGAGTTCTCAATTTTTGCTCAGTTTCGCCCAGAAATTTGCTGAAGACATCACCGCTACTAATCCGCATTATTTGCACTTGAGCATCGTGTTGTTTGGCAGCGCTGCACATTGCCTCACAGATGAGGGATTTGCCACAGCCACTGGCTCCATAAAGCAGCAATCCACGCGAGATTTTTATGCCTGCCAAGAGGGGGGAGAAAAAGAATTAACAACTATTAAAATAAAATTAGTTCGACAATTGGTGGACATTTACCCGCTGCCAATGGCTTGAAGCCCAGTGCGTAGTCCATGCTCTCCTCCACCAATTGGAGCTGCTTATCCAAGCCACCAATTTTAACTTTTGTTTTGCGTTGTTCCGCCGGGAACTGCTCCTCCTTCTCCTCCCCGAGATTCAGCTCAAAGCGTGTAGCATTTGTGACCAGCACAAATTGCGGGGGTTGACCTAGACTCAGCCGAGCAAGCGCATCCTCCACGGAGTTTTCCTCAATGCCCTGCCAGCTCTCCAAGAGGAAGACAAGCGATTTACAAAAGAAATTTAAATGTAAAACACTTTGCTTGCAGTAAACTTGATTGATCATCTCCGACTTGAGCACAGCAATTGCTTCCGTCAGTTGCACGTGCTCCAAGCTGGATTCAGTGGCATTTAGCTGCCTCAACGTGATGCTGCTAGCAGCAGAAACTTGTCCTTTGTCCAGTGCCGAAATATGCAGCAATTTGCCATGCAGTGGCAACCAATTCAATTCATAATCTAAAATGCAAATGTCAAGCAATTAACATGTAGTTGAAGATGGCAAGATGAAGATGACTCACCCTCATCTGTGGCAAAGACCGTCGTCAGAAATTGTTCCGGAATTGGCCAAACAATGCGAATCAGTGGCGCCTCCATTTCATCAACAGCCTTTGCTGCCTGCCTAATGACCACCTGTTGTCCAATGTGCAACTCAGCTAGTTGCATGGCGCCCTCAGATATAAATACGAGTATGTTGACATATCTCTCTGGCAGTTCCTTCAGTGCATCCACCTCAAAAGTCCGCTTTTGCACGCTGCTTGTGTAAAGCGTTTTATTTCTCACAAATTCCGTATTTAATTCTGTGCTGCTCACATCTGCTTCGGGGGCAATGGGGCAGATACGCTCGTGTGTGTCCCGAGATTTGGAGGTGATGTGCACGCCACATGCTTCACAGTAATACCAAGTTGCCTGGTTCTTTTTGTTGCTCGATTTTGGTGGCATCTCAACTGTAAACAAAAAGCAACGTTTTCTTTTTGTTAAACTTTTGCCGGCGGCAGTCAGCTGTGCATTTGTTCACGTGCATTGTGAATGGCAAAAGAGCAAAGCATGTGCTTAAGCGCAGTATGCACTTTATTACCATCAATTTGCCTGAATCAGGATACCAGCCTTAACCGTTACACATTTCTTCCATTTAAAATTGAGCCAACTGATTTTTTACACTAATTATTTATTTGTACACACATAATAAAAGTAATAATAATAATAAAAGAAGTTCATTGCAGCAGCAAATCTGTTTCACTGGCATTAGCCGACATCAGATCCCGTTCGAGGCTTGTTGATGCATTTGCTTGATTCAGGAACAGATCGAAATCGTAGCCATCATTTTGTGCGGAAATTGAATCTTTTTGGTTGCTAATCGTTTGTGGATTCGACAACAGATCCACATCCTGTAGTCCCAGCTCCTTGAGCAGCAGCGATTCATGCTCGGTCGATTCCTTCGCCTCCATGTGGATAATCGGAGCCGGTTTCTCCACAGCTTCCAGGCCATAAACAATTTTATTATTGACAGTCGGCGCATTATTCGCTTCCAGTTCGTCGTCATCCAACTCCTGGGGCTTTAACGTACTCGACTTGTATTGGAAATCGGTCGCTTTAAAGTCCACCTCAATGGGAAAAAGTGGAGGCAACGAATCCAACCGCTCCACAAGATTCCTGTGCAGCTCCGCAAGGGATTCGAGAAGACTGCGCAGCTGTTTATTCAAATCCATGGCATGTTTGCACTCCAACAGCTCCATTTTCTCCAGCACATCGGTGCGCAATTTGGCAAACTTGCTGCGCGCATCCTGGCGACATCGCAATATTAGCCTATACTCATAGTTCCCCGTCTCCACGCGATACAGTGGCTCCTGCAGCGATGCAAAGCCATGCTCCTCATCATCCATTTCCTTGACTTTCAGGCAATATGATAAGTATGTGAATTTGGCATCCGCATAACGACGCACCGTCAACTTGGTGTCCGGTATGGCCTTATTCAGATATGTGCCCAAATCGGCAAGCACCGGTTTGATCTGCTTGATGATCGCCAGTCCATCTTTCTCCAGCGAACGATGAAATTCACCAAAAGTGCGAAATGCTTCCGAGGCTCGTTGTTGCGGCTCATGCGCTGAGATTTGGGTGAAGCAGTCGCCAAACGATTTGTACGTCTGCAGCAGATCGTAGTAGGCTTTGAGCATGCGACGTGCATGCTCCACGAGACCCTTGTACATCAGTTCAGTGCCCTCGAGTTCTTCGAGTCGCTTAACCAGCGAATCATTGCACAATATGGCACGGGATAGGCCCAACGTATCCGCCGTATTGCTCGACAAACTGTCCACGATGCGGTGCTTTAGCTTTTTCAGTATTATGTCCAGCGTTTTGCCCTGTTCAGGATCCGCGTGCAGTTTGTTGTAGTGGACGGTGACCTGATCGGTGGCTGTTTGGATCATTTTGGCCACCTCCACTTTGGTCTTGCCCTTCACACTGCTTGAATTGACGGCAAGCAGCTCGTCGCCGGACTGCAGCGAACCCTCACGTGCCGCTGGAGTGCCATCGAACACCTGCAATACATGAAAATTATAAGTAAATATCTCATTTATAATATGCTAGTATTCGAGTAATCCTTGTTTCTTATTTTAATTTTTACTTTTTTTAAATTCAGAAAAAACTGTTTTTATTTTTGGCATTAATTTTAGGACAAAATTTTATATTTTTTTTAAACCACTATGGCGCCCACGCACTGGTTCAAGCAGTTTGAGATGATGACATTGCCGCCATCGCCGCTGAAGACAGACGAAAAACAGACAACGTTGTTGGACAACAAATTGCGATCGATTCTGTTGGAGAGCAACTCCAAACGGCTGCTGCGTCAACAAGCTGGATTGGATTGCTCAAGGAAGCGGCGCAGTACGCAGAAGGTGGCCGTGCCCAATGTTTATAGATTCCAGGAAGAATACAATCGCAATCGCAAGAAAAGAGAGCTGCGCTTGAAGAGATCGCTGCGACTGCTGCGGAAACAGTTAAATGCACCACATCCTGTGCCGAACTTTAGTGCATTGCATCGACGCTGGGAGCAACGGAATAGATTGCGTCAGTTGCGATCCGCCCAACAAGTAACCGAACCGATAACACCGCGAACGCTGGTCAGTTCCCAGAGGTTCAGGGAAAAGTGGGCGAGTAAGCGAAACCATTGGAAACGGCAAGAGGAACAGGAGTTAACCCATCATCCCAATCTGGGCAGCAAATTTTTCGACATATGGCGCAAAAGACCGTTTGTGCCACGCATCAATTCCACCATTGTCCAGACGAAGCCTTTTCAGCTACGATCTGTGGAGCGAGGTGTTCTCCGCAAGAAATTCGATATGTGGCAGATGGGGGAGCAGAATTCGCGGGGGCAACTCGAGGCTGGGGAGTCGACGCGTCGCTGGCAGGGCGAGTATCGAGAGGCGCGCAAACTGACCAAATTCAAGGCTCGACCGAATCCATGGAAACACACCAAGGCACCAGCAAATAAATGATTACAAATACAAATTCCAAAAATTATACAAGTTAGATATTTTTTAATATAACCATTGAACATGGGTAAGAGTATATTGGTTTTGTGTAGGAATATGTAACAGGCCGAGGGAAGCATCTTCGTCGCTATAAAGTATATAGAATAAAAGCACAATCTTAAAGGTAGAGATTTCTTATGAATACATTGACATATTATTGACCAACTGAACAAATTTCTTCAAGATAGGATAAGATACACCCAAGTAAGAGTCGAGAATGTATTCTCATAAAACGTATTATCAGAAAACCTTTTGGGTTTGCTTACATCTGGGTAGCTGCTGGGTGCAGGGTATATCGTAGTCGAGTTCACATATATAAATCTCACTCACCTGTACTATATAGAGGCACGGACACATTGGCGCTCCGCCGCCGATGCTAATCCCGATTAGGTTGCTTTGATCCTTGGTGATGACAACGGCATTGGTGGTCACAGTCATGCCCCTGTTTGTATAAGATACGTAATCGGATCAGCTAACGTTTGATTTAATTTTGCATAAATACAGTATATAGTCTGTTGTCTAGACCTAAGTGGGAGCATGTTACATGTAATTAATAAGCGTGCTGTACTCACTTCCTCATGTGCAGTCTTCTAAAAAGCCATCTTATTAGTTCTAGCAAATCCATAAAATAGTTAAAAAACAAAAAAAAAAAATTGAGACTTAAAGCTAAGCTGTTTACGGTTTCTACTAAAGTCTACGTAGTACCTAGCATAATTTTTAAATTAAAAAAATCGAAATGAACAATCTATAGGAACTGGACTAGAACTAAGATCGGAGAACCACTTTATCTAAATATATATGTTCTCTTAAATTGGGGACGTTCTAGAATTATTTTCACCCTCTATTTTAACTCAAAAAACTTATTTAAATTTAATTCTAGCTACACATCAAGACAACTAGTTGCTTACAATATAACAATTGGTGAACACAATATACACAAGTAATACGCAATATACATAAGTATGCACATGTTAAATGCTTTTAGTTTAAGCCTGGCACCGTTATTTCTATTGTGTGTGTGTTTTTATATTTTTTGACTCAGTCTCCGTCTATTTCGGTTAGCTTTGAAGACACTACATAACTATTAAAATTAAATAATTAACGCTTTTTTTCAATGTCGTCAAGAAATTGACTTACAAGCGATCTAACTCATATTTCTGTTTACTGTATAGTCCAAATTTCTCGGCAGTCATGTCGAAGTTGGTGCAAAGATGCACTGCATCTGCATCCGCATCAGCATCAAAGTACGATTTCGATTCCTTGGCCGCATCCTTAGAACTTTTATTTCTTTTTATGAGAATTCACGTAAAGCTATCTGTCAAATTGATATATCCTAAATACTTACGCCTCAAAGTCCTCATTTAATTGGATGAGCATTGGCTCGGAGCCGCTTGGCCGAGTTCTATCAAAAACATTTATGTGTTTTGCAATTTCAAAAATAAAATAATCATGTACAATATGTTGACCCAATTATTGATTTTTTTTTTGTTAACAACCCACTGGGAAAATTGTTTGCACGCTCACAAAGCGATATAAAAAAAAATGACAGTCAATTTATTTATGAACATTTCTTACTTACATTTTATCCTCATAGAAGAAGTCATCGTCATCCGTTAGCATTTTAGCAGTTTTTACTGATTGTTTTGTTTTGAAAAAGGCAATTAAGCCCCCTTAAGGTATTCCGTGAAGTTGGCAGCAGCACATAGAACACACTGCAAGCTTTTATCGAAATGTGTCGATATATCATTTTTGGCTACAACACTGTTTTTACCCATACACTTGCAGCAACAACTTGTTGCCTAGGCAACGAGTGAAAATATAAACAAAAAATTTGCTGCAATGGATTGGGCTGAAGAGCTGAAAATGACAATTAGAAAGGTAAAATAGCGAAATAAAAATATTATTTTA
The DNA here is from genome assembly GCA_035043505.1 of Drosophila setosimentum. Lineage (NCBI taxonomy): Eukaryota > Metazoa > Arthropoda > Insecta > Diptera > Drosophilidae > Drosophila > Drosophila setosimentum. The sequence continues at coordinate 21,563,717 of JAWNMY010000007.1, forward strand.
AATTAATTTAAGTTATATTTATAGACAACGGCGCGCAAGGGTCGTCGTTCAAAAAGTCGCGATGTGTTAAACGAAACTCAGGCGGGGACTTCGAGTGCTGCCTCGACGCATAGGCTGGCTAAGGATTTATCGATAGATATTACACTGGATATACACAATGATAGCACAGGCAGTCCGACAACAACGACAACAGCGGCAACAACACCAACAACATTTAATAATGAATTTGATTCGAATCGACCGCCAATTAGACGTGTCTCAGGTGGCTGGGCAGATTCTGGCCTGAAATCACTGAAGTAAATAATAAATCCATCAAGATTTTTATTTTTTTTACCAATTTTTATTTATATTTTCAGATCGAAGAAAAATTCGTTTGATGAGTAAGTTGCAACACTATTATAACAATCTTATTTATATAAATTTGACAATTTTTAGCGAGCGTTTTCAAATAACAAAATCAGCTACAAGCACAATACCCACAGATGATATACCCATTGTCCCAGATTTAGATGATATCAGGGATGAAATATTGCTAAACGAAATTGTCGAACCGCCCTCGTAAGTATTCCATATTTCTAAAATGAACAATGAATTAAAGTTGATCATAAATTTCAGCAGTGTTGCCATCAATCGTGACGTCACATTTAAGGAGCTCAGCTCTGATTTGCTATCGCAGAATGCGTTCTCAGCTATCGAGGATGTTGACTTATCGATATTAACGCGTTGCCTGCAGGTCCAAGAGAATCTGGATGAACCTGACGAGGTTTGGGAATGGGAGAAACTCTTTACAGAGATCACGGCTCAAATCAATTCGGACAAAACATCGAGCGTAGGCATGCCCGAAAAGATTGAAATTGGTCCCGACGAAATACCGCCAACGGCTAAACTCAATTAGTTATGTAAAACATAAATAAACTCAATATTTAAATTTAATCATTTGCAATGCAATTTGACATTCAACTTTGCGAGTGCACGAGAGAACAAAAAATATCGCCACTGCAATCGATAGAAAATATCGATAGCATTGTGTCATTTTGTTACATCACTATCCGTCACGGGGCAGCGAAAAACACAGTTTTTAGTCATTTTTTAATCTGTGTGAATCGCGTTGGAAATCGTTCTGAAAAATTGCAAATTGTTAATAATTCTATAATTAACACAATAATGGCACCGAAAGCACGAACAGTTGGTATTAAACCGAAAGCACAGACCTTCAAAGACAAGTCGAAACCGAACGATGTGCGTCTGTCCAATATACAGGCGGCCAAAGGTAAGCAGATATTTAATTAAATATAAAAAGATCATCACTTAAAACTCGCATAAGACGATCATTTATGTTGCAAATAGCAAACTGCGTTGCATTTTATTGATTGCTAAGGTGATTTAGTGTGGAAAAATGCATAAAACAAACGCAGTTGCCGGCTGCCGTCTCGAAGCTTCTTAGTGATGACACTTGGCCAGACCATATGACTCATGTGATGCAAGGGGAGAGAACTTTTTTAATCGATGCTTTTTCTTGCAGCTGTTTCCGATGCTATTCGCACCAGCTTGGGTCCTCGCGGCATGGACAAGATGATCCAAGCAGCCAATGGTGAAGTATCGATAACAAATGATGGCGCCACCATTTTGAAGCAAATGAATGTTTTGCATCCGGCTGCAAAAATGCTTGTCGAGCTGTCCCGTGCGCAGGATGTGGAGGCTGGCGATGGCACCACTTCCGTTGTGGTTATTGCTGGCGCCTTGCTTGAGGCATGTGAGAAATTGTTGCAGAAGGGTTTGCATCCGACTGCGATTTCGGATTCATTTCAACGTTGCTCGAACAAAGCCGTCGAAATACTCACTCAGATGTCAACGCCCGTTGAGATCACGGATCGTGAGACTCTCATCAAGAGCGCCTCCACATCCCTCAACTCCAAGGTGGTTTCGCAGCAGAGCAGTCTCCTTGCTCCCATTGCTGTCGATGCGGTACTGAAAGTCACCGAACCGGGCAGGGAATCATCGGTGGATCTGAAGAACATTAAAGTGATTCAGAGTTTGGGTGGCACTGTTGAGGATACGGAGCTGATTAATGGTCTCGTTTTCACCAGTCGCTCGTCGGGCTCAAATGCCCCCAAGCGCATTGAGAAGGCCAAAATTGGTCTGATTCAGTTTTGTATCTCGGCACCGAAAACCGATATGGATCACAATGTGATTGTCAGCGATTATGCGGCCATGGATCGTGTCCTCAAGGAGGAGCGCTCCTACATCCTTAACATTGTGAAACAGATCAAGAAGGCCGGTTGCAATGTTCTCCTCGTCCAGAAGTCCATTTTGCGGTGAGTTTGCTGATTAAAAAATATATATAAATATAAATACCAAACAATATATATTAAAAGTCAACATTTGAGAAAATGGAAAAGAATTGATTGGATTCGTAAGAAAAATTGTCGAACGGTTTTATTATTATTATTGTTATTATTAATAATCTTATTATTGTTCTGAGTATTATCATTATTTTTATAATTATTAGTCTTATTGTAATTATTATTATTATTAGTCTTATTGTAACTATTATCATTATATATTATCATCAATTAATATCTTTTTATTAATATCTTTTTGTAGTGATGCCGTTTCGGATCTGGCTCAGCACTTCCTGGACAAGATCAAGTGCATGGTGATCAGGGATGTCGAGCGCGAGGATATTGAGTTTGTGTGCAAGACGCTCCATTGTCGTCCGATTGCATCGCTGGATCATTTCACTGCCGAGAATTTGTCCACTGCTGATCTAGTCGAAGAGGTCGCCAGTGGCACCAATAAGTTCGTCAAGATCACCGGCATACAGAATCAGGGACGCACCGTCTCCATCATTTGCCGGGGATCCAACAAGTTGGTGCTGGAGGAGGCGGCTCGTTCGCTGCACGATGCGCTGTGTGTGGTGCGTTGCCTGGTGAAGAAACGCGCTCAGATTGTGGGCGGCGGTGCACCCGAAATTGAAATGGCTTTACAGTTGGCAGCGGCTGCTCAAACTGTCGACGGTGTGGATGCGTATTGTTATCGGGCCTATGCCGATGCACTAGAGGTCATTCCCTCAACTCTGGCCGAGAATGCGGGCCTTAATCCGATCGCGACGGTGACCGAGTTGCGTAATCGTCATGCTCAGGGTGAAAAGAATGCCGGAATTAATGTGCGCAAGGGTGCCATTACCGACATCTTTGCGGAGAATGTGGTGCAGCCATTGCTGGTCAGCATCTCTGCCATCACTCTGGCCACTGAGACCATTCGTTCTATCTTGAAGATTGATGATATTGTATGTTATTTGTTATTTGATATTTGTTATCTGATTTGAATTTTGTTTTTAATTATTTCTTTCTCTTTTAGGTCAACACCTTTAGCTAAGCAGTTTGATAGCTCGACAATATCTCAATATACTTTGTATTCGTGCCTGCAGCGCTTCAACATCTTTACTTACTTTTGCATTTTCATCTAAAACAAAAACACAAAAACACAAAACAAACACAACACAAACACAAATAAAAAAAACTTTAACACATTAATCGCACACATAATGCGGCTGCGCACGTCCGCAACAAAATTGAATAAAATTCACTTAATATACACCACTACAAGGTAATGCAATTTATCTATCTATCCTTTAATAATAAATCCAAACTAAACCAAATTAAATTAGGTCATTTTATGATAATTAGTTGGTTTTCGGCGTTTTAAATGTGAACGATTTGTTGCTCAACAATTTGCCATTCACACGCGTACGTGTTTAGACACAGCGTTGCCAGACCTTACAACAGTTGTGCTGTGCGCCAAGTTCAAATCGCTATGTGCAATTTATGAAAACGTTTATTATTTAAATTAGTTTCTTTTTATTTTTCTTTAATAAATTTATAAATAAATGATTAACAAGCGCAGTTGTGTAAGTCGCCATCTAATATTGCTCTAATTGAACCGACGTAATTTCAGTTAAATTATATTTCATTACTATCACCTTTGGGTCATCTGATTGTCGGATTTTTTCACTCCCTTTGGGCGCGCTGCTTACATTTCAAAGGGTTTCTGTTTTCGACTCCAACCCTTTTCGACTAGCCCATATATTATGACGCCCCCTTTTTTTTGTTGCTGGCATTCTTTCTTTTGTTGTGCGTGTAAATAAAAATCACTTGATACGATTTTTATGATGTGCGTTAAATGATTAAACCACTTGAAATGGTCTCAAATTGTCCAACACAAAAAAAATGAAGCATCAAACCCGGTTTTCTTAGCCCCATTTTTTCGGGTTTTCGTTTACACTTTAGGCCAAAAAAAAGGGAGTAGACTGACAGGAAGTTTTGGGCGCGTGTAAGTTAATTAAATGTGTAAACATGTCAACAACAAAAAAGAAAGGCTGAACTTTCAGATTGGTGTTGATTTCATTTAATTTCACGCCCAAAAATACCCATCCACTCAACGGGGTAGTTTCTTGTTGCTTTGATCAAAGTTTCCAGCTAATTGGCTGAAAAATTCTTGAGTTTCCCATTTTGTTTTTGATTTTGGGGGAGGTTGTGATTGATGCATGCAAATTTTTGAGGCTGCCATTTGATTTTTTAGAGTTCAACCATTTTAAATTTAAATCCGTTTTGGCTTTGGCTTTTGTGGCATACTTTTTGGGGCGTTCGTTTCTTAGGGTTGCAATACCTAAAAAGACTTGGGATTCTTTACTTTCTTCGTTTTTTACATAGCCCACAGCGTTGAGAACTTTGCCACATTTTATTGGCTCTATTTGCACTGACCTCATCTAAAGAGGGGTTGGGCGTGAGAGGGCGGGGTGTGGGGAAGGACTTTGTCTAGGGACTCGCATTTGTTTGTATGCGCAAATATTGAATTTGCGCTCTTTTTTTTATTTTGATACACTTGCAGAGGGTTTTATAATTGTGTCGTGAAGTGTGTAACGTGTGAGAAGGAGACATCTCCGGGCTTAATAAGTAAATATAGCTGATTCGATATAGCCATAGCCGTTTTTCCTCTGTCTGTTTGTCCGTTTGCGAATTAAGGCGGTTAAAAGTTGAAAAATATTCGAGAATTCTTATTGATACTGTTTTGTTTTAACTTCACGTCAATTATTATTGTTGGGGTTTAGATCTGTCCATGCCAAGATGACATACGAATTAAAAAAAGAAAAAAAAACAAAACAATCAATCCGAATCAATAGTTAATAACTTTGATTTTAATATTAGTTTCAAATTATTTAATAACTTGTAGTAGCACCAAAATTCAATCACGATTGGAATCATTTCACATAATTTAAGGATTTTTCGTGACAGGTCTTAACAGGTCTTATCAATATGTCTTGAAATTGCTTTTGAGACAAATATTCTTATCGTCTCTTCAATTTATACACATTTTCGTTTATATTGAGATCAGGATAATATGGGGAATTATGTATTAAATTTAGGGGTGTTCTCAATCCAACTTTTTACCACTCGAGCAATTGGAAAAATTGCTAAAAATCCACAAAAGTGTTTTGAAAATGCTGTTGTTATCAGGAAATGTTTTCTTGGGCAGGATTTTATAGTTTATGGCATTTGTTTCCAAAGAAACATATTGTATTTCGCTTATTTCATATAATGAGATGGCATATCTCTAAAATTTAAATATAGAAATGTTTAATAATAATATAGGCAAAATGTAATTATACAGTTCTCTTTATACATATGGAAAAAAAACACAATAAAAATTAAATGTACTCTGGTTTAAAATATAAATATACTTTCTGAATAAACCAGTGAGTTACCCATCCAAAATTCGCTCCGATCGAATCCGTTCTGCAAGGGTATATAATATTTGGCTAACCTTTAGTTAAATGTTTCTGCTTTTGGTTTTTTTTTGTTTGTTACTATTTAGCTACTAGTTATATTTGCTTCGCTGGGTCCCACACTTTATAATTTTGGAATTGTGGTCCATGGGATTTGTGCTTTGTTTCATTTTCTTTGTCGCTGCGTTTCTGCGTTTCTTTCTTGCATGTTTACTTAATTTTTTGTTGGTCTACTGCAAAAAAGAAGACGAACCGAAAAAGTAAGTTTTTCTTTGTTGCTCATTTCATATTTTCATTGTAATTCAATTGGGTTCTCCACTTTTCCACTTGTCCACTTTTCCAAACAGCATCTCTCTCTTGTTTTTTTTGGCCAAATGTTTGCACAATTCTTGTATTCTTGTATTCACTGGACAACAAAGACCAGCTACCAGCTATAAAAAGGGGTGTGTACCTCCCTCCCCGCCCCTTTCCATATTTTTTTTTTTGCACAAATTGAAATTCAAAGCATATAAATTCGCATGCAATCATCCAGAAACTGAACATATGCTCGCCATATAATTTTCACTTGACACAGACATCTCCGTTCAAATCTATTTAATCTTTAGCAATTGCCTTGAAGAGCTCACAAATTAGAATCACTTCATCGAATACATTTTTAAAATGCTCAGCAATTTAATATTTGTGTTCACTGCTAGCTGTGAAAAACTCACATATTATTGAAGACTTTTTTTTAATAATAATCAATTAAATTTTCCACCTGAGCTAGAAAGGAATGCGTTCTTCAAAATTTCTTTAAAATGGTTAATTTAAAAACAGGTTGTCGATCCGATAACTTTTGAGCATTACTTATTGAAATTCATATCCGTTATTTTAAAGAACCATTTCAAGATGCATAATAAAAGCGACTGCTAAAAGAATTTGGATATAATTCAAGTTTACTGAAACATTTTAGTTTTATGGACCTCGAGTTTGATATCTTAAGTTTTATGTTTTATATTCTTTTTTGAGAATTTTTCTTTTGTTTTACACAACATTAGAATAAAAATAAATATTTGTTTTTTTTTTTGTTTAGCGATAAATATAATAAATAATGAAAAAAAAAATAAACAAAATGCATTAGAATAAAGAAATGAAATCTAGGCACTCTACTCATTATTAAAGTGATATATAAAGTATAAAAATCTATACTTATATCAAGAACTTATTCATTTGCCATAATTCCTTGACCAATGTGACAATCAAATATGTTTCCCATCATATTCATAGTCTCCGATTAGCCGCTCTGTTATGCGGATAAAAAGATAAGCTGCGCATTTAACCAACTTGAATCGCCCAACAAATAGGCGTGGCACTTAAGAGGATACAAAAAAAGAAACCAGAAAACTAAAGCGAGACGAAGCGGCAGCAGCTGAAGAGAAAAAAAAACTTAATTTTCGTTAGTCCTGGCAGCACTTGTGTGATTAATGATTGGCCAGCGATGGAAAAGCTGTGTGCTGGTGGGGAAATGTTATGAAAACGCATTCGAAAATTTCATTAAATTGTTATAAATGAAGTTTTGCCAACCGACAACAATAAAAAAAGCGAGCAGAGAAAGCGAAAAAAGCATTTCTCAAAATGGAATGGAATTCAATTTGCAAATGCAGCGGGCAAAGTGGGAAAAAATCTATCAAAAGGAGCGCTCAAATCAAATCTTTAGCAGCCGATCTGGTACATAGTCCGCCGGCTTGCCACACATGCCACATGCCGCACATGCCCCAACCCCCGGGGCAACATACTATGCTTAATCCCAATTCCAACCCGCTTCTTCTGCTTTCCTATTTGACCAGTTAAATGACCAGAGGGCTGCTTAGGGGTTGAGGTGGGGAGACGGGGAGACGGGGAGACGGGGGAGGGGTTAGAGGGGAAGGGGGGAGTGCGGTTTAGAGCATTTTGAATATGGCCTGAAAGCGTGTTTCTGCCTTTCCTTTGCCCATTCCCATTCCCATTTCCCTTTGAACGTCGTCTGCAACGGACTGATAACATTGAAAGAACGAAGCCGAGATGCTTTCGAGTGTACCAATTATTCGTGAGTGCTGAATGAGTGCTGAATGAGTGTGCCTTCAGCAACTGGTGCTCCTGTACTGTGTGCAGCTTTAGTCCTTAGTCCTGGGACCTGAAGTCCTTGCAGTTGATAAGCCACTGCTTCAGGGTGTCCTCGAAACGCTTTTGATGTGTAGCCAAATTAAATTCGGCACTTTTTAGTTTGATATTTTTTTCAGGTGGGGTTTAGGAAAAGTAAAACGATAATAAGACCTTTACAATTATTGAGAGACAGCAGCAGGTAGCAACTTTAATCGCATTACGTATAAATATATGTTCTTGATCAGCATCAACCATATAGTCAATATAGCCTTGTCCATCTGTCTGTCTGTATGAATAAGCCGATTTCAGAGACTATAAGAGCTAAAGACTTCAAATTTGATCGTTGTCGATCTGATGAAACTTGGCATATATTCGTCATTCTGCTGCAGGCAGTGCATGAGTTGGAAGCAGCTGAATCGGTTCACTATATCATATTGCTGTGAAAAACTTTCTTCTATACCAAGATATTCAAATCAAACTTATCCAATTACAAATACATTTGAAGAAAACATTATTGGGTATAGGGTATATATATCATATAATTATCATAGGAACAACCGGTCGAGAGTTGAGTTATTGTATAAAAAAAAACATATTGTTTGACTGGATGTACGTCTCAAACTCACCAGTTATGCGTCTTATAATGCTCCCAATAAGTTTGGACAATAAAATCATCAATTTCACATTGAAAACATATATAGAATATAAAGCGAAATTTAAATATCGGCAGGTTTACAAAGGTCTGCCATTCTAACTTGTTTTGTCTATTTAAATGTACAACAATTTAATAAAAATGGGCAGATAAATCCCAACTGGGACACAAGACACTAAATGCTTTCACTGTCAAATAGCTGCTAAAGGATCCCCTCAAACAAAAAAAAAAACAACAACAAAAAAGAAAAAACAACAACAGAAATAGAAATGGAAATGGAAACTGAGCAGAATTTCCCCCCTCTTTAGTATTAGTAGAGCATATGACATAACAATGTGTGAATTTATGGCATAAACCCTTTTCTATTTTTTTTGTCTTTTTTTTCCTAGAGAGTTCTCTAAGCGAATCAGGAAAGGGCGAATTGGAGGAGGAGGAGAAGGAAGCGCAAGTCGCTAAAACTTTTGCTGTGTGGAGGGAGGGGGGAAGGGGAGGGGATTTACACGCTTGCCTCAATATACAAATAAGGGTTTCACTCGGTTCGGTTCGGTTTGGTTCGGTTCGGTTCGGTTTGAGTGTCGCAACGGCAAAGATGAAGTGATTTCTTATCCAACAAATCCACTCCCGAGATTTTTACCAACAAAAGGGGTTGGTGCGGGTTAACCCCCCTCCCCACCCCTCCTCTCTCTGTGTGTGTGTGTTTGTTGTGTGTGTGTAGAGGAAGTTTATTAAAAAATGGTGTGTTTGCACTTGGCGCGTGTCCTGTCGGATGGGATTCTGTTTGGTTTTTTGTTTTTTGTTGATTTTTTTGTTGGCTGTGCTGCGAAATCAGTTAACTAAATATGTAGTTAAATATTTATTTAGGGAGCTTCTAATGAGATTCAAGTGTACTTAGGACTTAAGATTGGGTTGTTGCCCTGCCAAATGGCACCTAATTGAATTATAAACCAAATCCAAGGCTTAAATCGTTTCCAATGAGTTTGCCAGAAACGTTGTTTTTAATGGTTTTTCCTTTTTAAATTTCTCTTCGGATTGCTACTTATGATTATTTATTTATTTATCTATTGGAAGAAGACAAGTGATAGCATAAAATAGTATTTTTAGTTTTTATTAATTATGAACTATGGAAACTAGAATTTACTTCTATTAATAAAATACTAAATCAGGCCTAAAAATCGGTTTAGTTTTGACAAAGTGTTGGAGCCATTCCCAAGTAGATTTTTTAGCAGGACTACGAATATATAATCGTATAAACATGTCAGGAGAGATTAGATAAAAGAACACATCTCTCACAATTTTAAAACTATAGTCACTAAATTTGGATGACTCATTATTGGTGATGTTCTTCAAATTATTTGTGAAATAATTTTATTTGCCACCTTTTATCAGCTGGCACAATTTTTACATAAATTCCAGTCAAATTTTGTGGTATTTATTTAAATATTAAAATAATATAAATTAATATAAAGTTCTGCTTTTGATTGGAATACAATTTTGAAGATATCGCTGAGTAACTTGATGAAATACCTCAGCTTTAAACATCGTTCTTCTCTTTGGAATCAAATTGGTATATTACAAATTTTTTAAATGTCTCCTTAATTCCATTTAGGATTTATTTGATGCATGCTAAAAATAAGTTGGAAACTTCATATCTCATTTATATATTAATTAAAGCTTTCAAGTCTTGTAATTTCTATTGTTTTTATAAAGAATTCAGTTGACTCTGCGCCGGAATCCCTTAACAATTCTGATATCTTCAATGTTATGTATGAAAATTAAAATCTTCGAGTAATTTTTATAATCATTTTCATAATCATATAGAAAAAATTCTCGATACTTGAATAATAATTGAAAATAAACTTGAGTTTATCAAAAACTTAAGTAGGTTTATAAATTTATCTCTTAGAAATCACTGAAATACCATTTTAAGAACTCGATTCATTTAAAGCTTCATTAAAAAATCAACAGTTTAAGTTTTTAAATAATTTTTATTGAAATTTGTTTTGTGTGTTTTTTGTTTGTTTGTTTTGTTAAGATCAATTTACAGTTGGACATTGTACAACAATATCGTTAGCATTATAATATATAGTATACAAATACATAGGTAATATGTTACATTGGAGTCTACATATAATATTATATATAATCGTATAGAGTATAGGGCATATGTATATATATATATATATATATATGGTATATATAGATACTTGATAGATTGGCATGCTGAAGAGATACACAATACACAGAACACAATACTTATACACATATACAGGATACAACAGTTATGGCTAGTTATAAATATTAATATATTCGTATAGCTAGGAACTTGGGATCTGAAATTCTATATATATATATATATATATATATATAGTAGTAGTAGTAGTAGTAGTAGTATATGTAGTATATATAGTGTGTGTATGCTGTATATATATGTATGTATTTCTTGTAAATTCGTTATGGAATGCTTCTTGATACGACTGTCTATATATCACCTAGAGTGGGGATCGGGCTTTATCGATATGCAGTTTTTTTATGGGATTTCTTTTCTTTTTCTTCTTTTTTTGGAATGTTTTTTGGAAGTTCTGGAGCTAAGTTTTGCTATAAATATATATATATATATATATGTTATATACAAGAACTGATTGAACAGTTGGGCAGACATTATTCGCCCGAGCTGACAGAGCTGCCACAGAGCGATCCACCCGTTTCGTGGAGCAACAAGTGGCCATTGGACATGTTGAGGGTTTGGGGTGGATAACCAAAGGCATGACTACTCAGTGGAGTACCCGTTGGACTGTCCAAGTCCAGGGAGGGATTGATGCGTTTCTCCTTTTGCCTGCGATTGCAGAACCAAACACGCACCACCTCCTTATCCATGTGGAGGCGTTCCGACAATTGATTTATCTCCTCCGAGGTGGGTTTGCAGTTCATCATGAAGGCCTGCTCCAAGGCGCCGCGAATGGTTGTCTCAATCGAGGTGCGTTTCTTGCGCCTGCGTCCCAAAATGCTTTCCGGCGTGCTGCTCAAGTTGCTCGTCATCGAGTTGATGTTGAAGACGCCGCCGCCCGATTTGGCCACACCCGAATCGGCATCCTCGAGCCACTTTTGCAGCAGTGGCTTCAGTTTGCACATGTTCTTAAAACTCAGATTGAGCGCCTCAAATCGTGAAATTGTCGTCTGGGAGAAATCATTGCCGTAGAGTTTGCCCATCGCCAGACCCACATCGCCCTGGGTGAAGCCCAATTTAATGCGACGCTGCTTGAAGGTCTTCGCAAACTGTTCGAGCTCCTCCAGATCGGTGGTCTCCTCGGGGGATTGCTCCAATTTGGTGGCCATCACAGCGGCAACTGTGGCGCCACCAGACAATGGTTTTGGCGTACTGGAGGCAGTTGCTTGTTGCAGCTGTTGCATGCTTGGCGTATTTGGTGTCATTGCAGCGCTGCTCAAACCCAATCCGCCCAGCGAATTGGGAGGCGTGCGCTGCTGTTGCTGGTGCTGCTGGTGCTGCTGCTGATGCTGCTGATGTTGCACTGGACTGAGAGATGGACTGCGCAGTGGAGATTTGCTCAGCGGCGTTGAATAGTGGCGACTCGGTGGCATTGTTGTTGCCTCACACGTTGCTGGCTGCTGCTTCAGTTGTTGCAACGCTTGAAATTGTGCCAGCGCTTGCAGCGAGTTCTGCAACAGAAATTGTGTGGCCAGATTGGGATTGGGGAATGCATCCGGCGCCAGTTGACGCACCATTTCAATGTAGCTGTGCAACTGCAACTGCAACGCATGTTGCATGTCCTCGGCGGCAAAGGCGAGGGCGTGTGTTGCCACATTTGTTGTTGGTGCTGCTGCTGGTGGCGCCACCTCCTCGTGCAGCGCCAGTCGTTTCTTGGGCGGCTCCTCCAACTCCAACTCCAACACCTCCTCCGCCTCCGCCTCCGCCTCCTCCTGCTCATGTCCATTGCTTCGCGCCAGATTTAATACCCCATTCTCCTCGGCTTCCGCCGCCTCCTGCCTCGCCTCCACTTGTATTCTGCGTTTGCTGCTCAAATTCTGCGGCGTCTCGCAATGCTCCGTCGCCAGCTCCGTTTCGAGCTCCTCCTCCTCCTCGTAGCTCTTGCCGCAGTCTGTAAGAAAATGCAGAGAAAAGCTATTTTTAGTCATGGTTTAACGTTTAAGTCATTTACATTTATATTATTTTATATATTGTATTTATAAGGTATTTAAATAGCCCTTAGAAATCTTATAAATATTAAAATAATTGTTTATTAAATAACCAAAGTAAATAGTTCCAATAAATAAAGAAAATAAATAAATCAAATATACAAATAAATATAAATCTAGAAATATTCTTTCAGAATTTTAAAAGTTTCTTAAGATTTATTAGATTATTTTAGATTAAGCCTACTTAAATGAAATATATTTTAGTTGTCATCAATTTAAATGCGAATTTCTTGATTTTATAGTTGAAAAAGGGTAAAATAAAATGAGTCTGTTTATAATATTTATAAACTTTTCATCAGTAAAGTATTTTTGAAATCATTTATTTGACTGAAGTTTTTCAACATTTCTAGTATTATTAATTTAATTATTCAGTCATATATCATTTTAAGCACTCTTCAAATTAACATCTTTATTAAATTACATAAATCTATTATTTCTCGTTTATCATCGTTTTAAGATCGAAAGCGAAATTTTCATCAAATCAATTTCATATTATTTTTCCTATAGAAAATTACATAATTGTGAATATATAATATGAATATGAATATAATATGAATATATAATTAACCCAGACATATTATTGATCAGCAAATGACTATGAGCAAGTTTATGTTTAGGGTATCTTCTCGTCGAGCTCTTTCGACTAGATTATTAGCATTTCGCAGTTCTAGTTTAATTCCACTTAAGTCAAGCAGTTTTAATTCGGCATTCAACGAATTTCTTTATATGTTTTTTTGCGCAGTGCACATTATTCTACATATATTCGAAATGTATTTTCTTTTTCAATTTTCCAATTCAGTGAAGTTTGAAAGTAGCCAGGATATTTCAGGACAACACGCGTCGCATAATTCAATTCACTTCCCTTTCTCACATTTCTTTGAATTCATTTTTTTTTTTTGAGCAGTTTTCAATATTTCTGCTATTTTAAGGCAAATTTTATTCAATCTTCCAATTGAATGGACCAACTAGTTCTATGTTGTTGTTGTTGCTGTTGTTGTTGTTGTCCTGGCTTGTTGTCCTGCGGTCGCCGATAGACGCTCAAGCGGAAGGGTTTGCTTTGTAGCCCTGCCCCCAACGAACCCGCCAACTTTGCTAGTCCAAAATTCAATCATGCATAATAATTGAAAAATCGCCAAGGCACAGGATGCAGGACACAGGACACAGGACTCAACAAGCTTTCCTCAACTTTTTTGTTTTTCTTTTTTTGTATTTTTTTTTTATTTAGATCTACGCAGCTCAAATTTCATAATGTGTCATGAGCATTTATTGATTTACAGCCCATACAATTTACAAAGAATAATAAAGGACGAACTTCCTGTCCTTGTTGTAAGATAATACTTGAAATAATAGAAAACTTCTTTACGATCAATCAAAGATCAGCAAAAATAGATTGAACAGCTTTGAGTTTCAAAAATATGCATTGAGAAGCATCAAACTTATTAATTTATAAAATTACAATTATAATTGCTTTGCTTACATAAAAATATTATTTTAATACATAATAATTAATTAAATATTTGCCTCCCTTTTCTATATTTTTTTTATTTTGGAATCTTTCTGCTAGATTTGAAAACATGCTAAAAACACTTAACAAAAATTGAAGCTATAAAAAATTATGGCGTTTTGGAAAACTCTCTTTTCGAGTTTCACCCTGAAAACGATTTAATTAAATGATTGTTTTAAGCGGATTGTTTTTGGCCAACAGAAAGAGTCATTGGTTTTACAATGCGGGTGGCTGTAAATTTTTTATGGATATATATATATATATATATATATGGATACTGATATATGTGGGCAGCTGTTTTTATGACTTATAATGTGTGCGCAAAAAATCGCCTAATATAATTAGCAACCAAAAAAAAAAAGTATAAAACGCAGTCAGCTCTAAAAAAAAAGTATATATATATATATAAGGGTTATGCCTGCCCCTGATTGTAAAATTGGTTGCACCCTCTCCGCGCTGGTTGTTGCAACCCCATGTTGCACGAATTTTAAACAATTCGCTACAATTGCGCACAATTTGAAATGCACGAGTTGAGGATGATTTCCAAGGGTTGGAGGCAAATGCCAAAAATCAAAATATATATATAGACTTATACATATATATATATATATATTCTGGGCTGACTGCAACTTGCGATTGGCAGAAAGGGGTTTACAACAACAGGAACAAAAACAAAAAAGGGGCATTGTTGCAAGTTGCATAAAGTCAAGAAGCTGCAGGCAACAAGCAGCAAGCAGCGCGTTGCAAGAACAGCGTGCCTGCAGCGTGTTCCCAAATTCAAAAGCTGATTCGAAATAAAAAGGAAAAAATGCAAAAACCCGACAAATTTGAAACCAGGTGAAATTTTGTTGCTGCTGCTGCTGCGTTTTGTCTTTTGCCACACGAAGCAGATGTGTTTTTGTTGCTGCTGCACAATGGTTAAATGTGTGAATGTGCGTGTTGCACTGACAAATGAAGTGTTGCCTGCCCCTTGCTGTTGCACTCTTCTCTCTCTCTTGTCTCTCTCGACTGCATTTCTAGGGGTTGATTTTGAGGAGCTCATGGGGAGTTCCTCAGTTTTTGAATACGAAATACGAAAAGTGCGTTGCAGCGATTTATGGGAAAGATATCAAAGATCAAGATGAGTGTTGTGCATGTGTGTATGTGTGTGTGTGTGTGTGTGTGCCACAAACCGTTCAATTGTAGTGTGAACATTTGGCAAAATAAAATAGAATTGATTGGAGCTGCTTAAATTGCTGGCAAAAGTAGATAATTTGAATAGATAATTTAAAACAATTTAATTGCAGTTTATTGAGAATTGTTTAAAATGTTCAAATAATAATTAATACAAACTTAGACATGCTCAAGAATTCGAGAAAATTTGCAGACTAAATTTCACAAGAAATTCACAAAAAAATCGATTGATTTTTCCAATGGAAATTATATGATATATATATATATATATTCATCAGCAATTTAACACATTCGATTAGTGAGTTTTCTTGGGATAACTAGCAAAATTCAAATAATTCTTATGCAGTAGTATGAAAATCATAATAACACTTATATCTTATAAATTTACTTTGAACAACTTCTTTTTCAAGCAAGAACTAATCTTTGGACCGATTGCTCCTAGAGCAGCTTTATGATATAGTAATCCGTTGCGACTGATCTTAAGTTTCATTAAGATGTCTTCAGAACGGAAAGCAAATCGGCTACTGCTGCTGATCAAGAATATATATGCATTTTATGTGTCAGAAATGTTAGAAACCTCTTAGCAAATTGAGGAAAATATATAAAATATTAATACTATTTTCATACAATATTTTAGATATATATATATATATATATATATATATATTTCTAAAATTAAGAAAACCTCTTTTTCTTCTGTTTACTTTATTCTACACATTATATTTATGCTGTGTAGAGAAACACATGAATAAATGCCTTGATTCCCCCATCTAACTTTCAAATCTCTTTCTCTTTCTCTCTCTCTCTGTCTCTCTCTCTCTCTGTTGACTATCTGAATACTTTTGTAAATTTTAATTTCCCTCCCCACCCCCAACACACACACACACACACACACATTGGCAATGCTTAATGTGCGACACCCACAACTAAAAACGGCATTTGCAACCCTGCAAATTTGTGATGGCAACAACTGTTCTCAAGTATGCAAACAACCCTCAAACCAATATGCAAAAGGTTATGCACACACACACACACATACAGTACACACACACACACACACTGTCACTTTTGACCCCCGCCTGACCCTGTGACCCTCCCTCATAAACATACACAAAAATAACAATTTGTCAAAATGTAAATTTTTCTCGTTTTCCCTTTTTACATTATTTGGCAACAACTGCGCATTTAAATTTGATTGTGCCAACAATTATATAAGAAGAGGTGGGGTGGGGTGGCAACCCTAACTGACGACCTTAACCCCCCCCCCCCCCTGCTACCCTCCCTTCTCTATAAGCATAACAAAGTGCAACTAATCTATGCAAAAACATGCCTAGAACATCAAAGTCATCCCCCTCTCCAGAAAAAGAAGTGCTCACATTTAAATGACAACCCTCCTCATTTAAATACACATTGGACAGGGTTGCCTGCCAATTAAACTTGCATTTTTATTGGCTTACACAAAATTAACAACAAGGCGCATATTCAAATGTGTCACAACAACAACAACAACAACAATCTCAACTATAAACGTAAAACCCCTAAAAAAAAAGGGTTGCTCTTTTAAAAAAAAAAACAAGAAGAAGGGTTGCCTAAGCAACAGTTGTTTTTTGTGTGTTGCCTGCTTAACATATCATTTGAATAGCAATGAGGCCGATGACGATGACGATGAGGTGTAAAGCGAGTGTGTCAAATTAATGTTAAGCGGGTTCCCTTCCTGTATTTTTTTTTATATTTTGGTCTACGTCACCCTAGCAGAGGGGTAACCCTATCATTAAATGTGCTTACGTTTTTTATAAGTGCCCCACTTGTTGACTCTTGTTGCCTCTTGTTGCCTCTTATTCAAATTGAACGCCTCTTCCGCTTTTTTTTTTGTGTTTATTCTGTTGTTGTTGTTGTTGTTAGGGTTACCCCAAAAAGGATTATGTTGCGTGAAGCTAATTGTGGTTTTCCACATTTTGATAGGGTAATTTGGTAATTTGTGTGTGCCACTTCTGATATTATATTCAGCGTTCTCATTTTTGTTTTGTTTGATTTGAGGAAGGAGTTTTATTAGGGGCTGCCCTTGGGGGCGTGACGAGGGCGTTCCACTTCTTTTGGAGTTGAGCATTGTGTGTAGAATGGAAATTATAAGGTGTGTTTTATGTTTGCAAAAAGAGTTGTTCAATTATGGAGCAATTGCTATGGAGTGAAGTGGATTGAGTAATCATTGGTTGAGTGTCACTTTTCTGAGGGAAGCCCTACAGATTGCTCAAGGAATTTGTAGACTCTGCCTGGCACTCTGCGACGAGTTGGAAGAACTATTTGCAGCTAGACATCTATACCCTCCTCAACCTCAAAATAATCATGGCATTCCCATTCACATAATAATGCTGATAAAATTAAGTCTCACTTATCAGACAGAAGAGGCACAATTGGAGCAGACCTTTGACTCTAATAATTCTCGTAACAATACTATGGAATGTTTAAAGGAATTTAGGTATATATATATATATGTATATATGTATAAAGTAATATATATCTGTTGTCTAAATATGATAATTATTTAATTTTCAGGATGTTTTATCTTAAATGCTTACAAGCAACTCTAACTTTGGGGAATTTGTGGCTTATTATTAATATTATTATTAATAAACATTGTTATTTTCAAATTATAAATAAAATCATTTAATCTGATATAAGTATAGCTAAAAAAAACTCTCTAGTTTCATATTCATTTTAAGGATGATTTTCTAAAATTCAGCACTTGCATTAATTTTAGATATATCCTTCAAGATTGAACAGATTTAATTTGCATCATAATCTGATTATTGTTCACTTTAATAAACATATATCTTGTGATAATAGGCAATTAATTATGTAAATTATTTCCATATCTAAGCTGACCTAAGTTCTTGCCACATACAAATTCAATGAATTTCATGCAACGTTTTGAAAATAGTCAATGAGTGCAACACATATTGTTGCACAACCGAGTTTAGGGTCACACTTTAGTCACGTGCGTGGCAGCTACCTAAAAACCCAAAGCCCAAACCCAAACCCAAATCCAAACCCAGATGCCTGCTTTAAAGAGCCAAACTGACACGCTCGGAGCTGAGGCCCAACCTCATCCTGATCCTTCGCCTCAAAATACACATTTGCCTTTGGGGTTGTCTTTGTTGCTGTTGCTGTTGCTGTTGCCTGTGCTGTTTGTGTTGCATATTGGCCGTTTTGCAACAAACTATAAAATGTTTAGGTCGCCTTGCCTCCGAGGCGCATCCCTTCTCAATTTTTTTTTTTTAGGGAGAGAGGAGAGAGATATCAATAAATTGGCAAACGTAGCTCGTGTGAGTAATCAATTTAGCCACAAAGTAGCCACGTTCCGAATCAGACACGAGACACGAGACACACGAGTCTGCCAAACGAACCCCTCGACAAACTTATAGCTATCTATATATGTATTTCATAATGATTCCTCGAGCATGTCTGCTGAATGTGTGCAAAGGATTACATACCTGACAGGGATCGCAGCGGAGATGGCGGTGTCGGTGAGTTTGACATGTGTCGCATAACTGCAAAGAAAGTAAGTAAAAAATAAATATAAAAAAATTCAAGTTACTTTTCGATGAGAAAATAGGAAATTCCTAGAGATCATTAGAATAATACTAATCCTAATAAGACACTCTAGCAAAAATAGTTATCGATATGCGTTGAGTTGTCTTTGTTGCCTCTCAATTGATGCTCAACTCGCTTAACGATTGCAAAAATCCTGACTAAAACTTTTCATTCACATTTTCATAGTAATTGACAAAGCTATGTACAACATAGACAAGTTATCGATAAGTGTTATCGAACTTGAGATCATTTTCGTTCGAACAATTAGTTGCCACACAATTAATCATTATCATTGCTTGCTAAACTTATCATCGATTAATCATTATGTTCGGAACGCTTCACCAATCATTTGCCTATCGATTATTTAATCCACCCCCCCCCCCCTCCATGCCCCAAACACCCCCTCCCAAATGCAAATGTCACGTATAGCTTTCAATTTGTGCCATTTTCTTGGGTTGGGGTTTCCGTCTGGGTGTTGTCTGTTTCACTGATGAGTGTAACTGACACACACACACACACACACACACCCATACACACACACACATGCTGGTCATCGTTTGTCCATCGTTTCGAACTGTTGGCCTCGACTTTGCCCACTTGGCTCGTAAAATGTCCATTAGTATTTACGGCTTCAACATGCAAAAATTGTTTGTGCTTTCTTCTATTTCTCTGAGTGCTTGAAACGCTGTAAACTTTTTAAGACATTCATGTGAATCTAAATTCAACTTGAAATGAGTCCATTTCTTGAACTTCACTTGAGTAATGACATTTGTAAATTGCAAATCGATTAGAAGTGAGTATTGTGAGTGTGTTTTATAAATTCTATCCAACTATTTCCATAATGAGTTCTCCAATTAATTAATCTAAATTAAATCAAACACTTAATCAAAGCATTTCCTAATTACAATAATGTTTTAATAATTATAAAAAATTTAAAATATCCTTTGCAATTAATATAGTAATAGTTATAGCAACAAGTTATCGATAAGTGCCATTAAATAGTGAAAAAGAGTTAAGTTGAGCTAGAAGAATTGGTTGTCCTTTAATTAGTAACTAATAAAGTTGATTATTAATTGAGTATAATTAGAAAAAACCTAGTAAAATACTTTCTAAAGAAATAAATACAACATAGACAAGTTATCGATGAGTAATATCGAAGTAGAACTAAAGCTAAATTATCTTTCGTTGAAAGATAAAGTTACACAACAACACAAATAATATATAAAAAAAATCCTATAAAAGAAACGTTTAAGTCAAAGATAAATTGAACATAGACAAGTTATCGATAACTACTATCGAAGGCTAGCTGAAGTGAAAGTCGCTAAAGCAGAATGTAGCCAACTAAACATTAACTAGGTTTTTTTTAATTTGTTTAGTATTCGATAAAGATGCATACAACTTGAACCAGTTATCGATAAGTCTTGAGTTGTCTATCGCTAGTACAAAAAGATACTTCTCAAATAAAACTTAACTTGACTTAAAACTTAAAACGAAAAGCTATGTAAAAATCAAGTGCACCACACACACACACTCGCACACACTTAAAATACACACATATGTGTTTCAACTGCTCTCTCTCTCTCTCTCTCTCACTTGTTGTTGTCATCCATTGTCCATTGTCCAGTAGTGTCCACTGTATCGTTGTGAGTCCTGTTTTTTGTGCATGACATTTTCGGGGTTTTTTTGTTTTGCAAAGTAGATATTAAATTTATAGCTCCCCCGGGGCGTAAACAAACTGTGTGCAGCATCCTTGACTAAGACTGCACACACAAAAAAGACAGCCAGACAGAGAGACAGACGGACAGACGGACAGACGGACGGAAAAAAAGCAACATATTTTTACGACAATATATGGGGCAGAGATGCGGAATGTTTTGGAATCCTTGTGCATAATGTCAGCCAGGCTGAGTCGGTCAGCTTGAGCATTATAAATATACAGATTACCCAGCGAAAAACACTGAACATTATGTGTGGTTCATAATAGACTTTTGCGGGTGTATGTGTGTGCGTGTGTGCGTGAGTGGGGGGCGTGGCTGTTGGGAGTTGTGCTGGCAGCGCCAGGCTTAGCTTGGCGAAGTGTCCTTTTTTTTTTTTTTGGGTTTTTTGCTCATGGTGATTACAAGTGGCATTAGGGGTGTTCCACTCAATCTGCATGTTGCCTTTCTTTTTTCCATTATTTTCTCTCTCTTTTTTTTGTGTGGGTTTTTGTTATCCTTATGCAATTGAAAAGGCAACGCATATCCTTGCACCTTCGGCTTAAATGTAATTACAACAAATTTGGCTTTTGTGGCCAGTTTTGTATTTTTTTTATGATCAGCAAAATTATGGGAAAATTGCACGCCTTGAGGAAGAGGAAGAAAAAGGCACAACTAATTTCTAATTTTTTTTAAGACTGCCTTTTTAAGGGTAAAGAA
Source organism: Drosophila setosimentum (assembly GCA_035043505.1). NCBI lineage: Eukaryota > Metazoa > Arthropoda > Insecta > Diptera > Drosophilidae > Drosophila > Drosophila setosimentum. The sequence goes on from JAWNMY010000007.1 coordinate 21,585,169, forward strand.
AAAAAAACGTTTCCTTTCTGGTTTTCTGTTTTCCTTTTGCTTTTTGGTTTTGTGTGCTGCGCATGCAAAATACCTGAGACAGGTAAAAAGGACTCGGGCCTCTCTGACCAGGATGCAAATGCAAACAGTGGGCAATGATCACACGCACAGTGGGGAGTGCATCAGCTGCAAGAGAACTAAAGGACCAAAGGACTACAGGACGAACTGACTACAGGGGACATCATCATGATGCCATATCAAAACTCTACCCATGAAATTGTTGATCTGATCTAGCACAAAAAATTTGAAATTCAATAGGATGATCTCGAAATGTGTGGGCGTGGCCTGCCTACCGCCTTCTATTGTATTCAGTTCATGCGGCATTTGGTTGCAAGTAGTTTTTTGCATTGGGCATTTTTATGGCCAAAGAGAAAGTGAAAGCCACAGGTGCACAGGGCAATAAATTCATCTCATTTCTAGCCATATCTATTTATTTATATGATATATATTTTATATGTATATTTAAATAATATGTTATTATTGTTTTAATTATTGTTCTTTTAGAAATTAGAAAATTATTTCAAGCTGAAGTACATGTAAAAAAATCAAGAATTTTACATGTAACTTCAGATGAAGTTAAAAATTGTCCTTTTGTCGATGGGAAATTGAAAAAGTATTTCAAGCATAATTATATATATATATATATATATATATATATAATGATCAATTTGGAAAATGTAAAATATTATCCAAAAATATCCTTTTAGTCAGCAAATAGTTTTTACCAACAAAAACAAAAGGAATTATAGTGATTTTCTTAAGCAGCGTAGAGATATTATAAATAAAATAAGTATATAAGATTTTGAAACAAAATCTCAGCTCCAGTTTGCTGGCAACACTCTACCCAAAGCTTCTAAATGGCTTATTCAGCTTTGCTGGCTGGCTAATATTGCTAGCCGAATTATGTTAATATTAATATTAATTTAATAAATTAAATTTACAACTTGTAGTTGGCAGTGCTGTCCTTAAGCCATCTAACTTGCTTAGTCGTTTTTATGTCAATGTTTTTTGCTAAGATCATATTAATTTAATTCAGATCTTAAGAGTTGGCAACGCTCTGCTTAAAGCGCTTGACTAATTTAGTCTGCAAATTGCAGTCTTATGTTAATTTAACATTTAAATGTAATTGTTTACATGTGTGTTTTTTGGCTGCATTATTCAAATCCAATTCTGTTTCTGATGTTGTTGTTATTGTTGTTGTTGTTGCAGCGCCTGTTGTTGTTGTTGTTGCTTCTGTTGTTGCTGTTGTTGTTGCTTTGGTGGCTTCCCACAAACGCTGCTGTTGCTGTAGCACCATCATTTTAGTTTTTTCTCTTAGTTATCTTTTTCTTATTTTAATGCACAATTCTCACAATTAAATCACTTGCACTGTGTAAAGTGTGTGCGACAGAGAGAGATAGAGAGATAACTGTTAGCAGTAGTCAAATTTTATTTGCAAGTCACAGCAAACGATAACAGAGGCACAGACACACACACACACATTCATAGAAATAGATAGCAAAGCGTTGCCAACTTGTTAAACTTTCAAATGAAGCTGGGCGGCCTGTTAACGCCAAATGTAAATTGTAAATGGAGCCGAACCGACTTCGTTCGCTTGCCGAATGCAACTGACAAACGACGAAACGACAAACGGTACAAAAATAATGCTGCAGTTGCGAGCACTGCTGCTGCCGCTGCTACTGTCGCTGTGTGTGTGTGTGTCGGTGTGAGTGAATGCTTTATGATTTGCAGCAGCAGTAGCAGCAGCAGCAGTTGTTGTTGTTCTTCTTGCCTAGTTTTCTTTGTTGCTTTGCACTCAGTTTTATAGGTGCTCTCACTCACTCACTCTCTCTCTGCTCAAACTCAAAAAAGTAGATCAACCCTGGCACCGTTAGCGAGCGCACTTTGAGTTTGTGGAACGTATTCGGCCTGCATTCTGATTAGACTTGTGTGTTTTTGTCATTGTTAGCTGCATCTTCTTCTTACCCATGCACAATTTCCCTTATGCATTAGCATAGAGTTTTTGAGTGAAATGGGTGTGGCTAACTGTGCATATGCATGTGTGTGTGTGTGTGTGTGTGTGTATGTGTATGCACATGCAGAGCAGCGTTGCGCAGTTGCCGTTACAAATTTTGTTCCTTTTGCATATTCTTCCTGCTTTCTCGCATTGCACTCAAGTAAATAGATCATAATTAAGATTGCTTGTGCGTGTGTGTAAGTGCTTGTGTGTGTGTGAGTGCTTGTGTGAGTGAGCGCATAAAGGTGTCTGAGCTTATTGGGTGCCTGTAAATGAGCTTTTATGTAGATGCATATGTGTGTGTGTGTGTGTGTAAGTTGTATATAATAAGTGCAAGGAGTAAAGCAGAATGCAGATATATTTCTTATATTATTTACATATGTATTTTTTTTTCTTTCTCTTTTACACTGCATAAACAGTAATAAGTTTTCTCGCTGCAGTTTGAAGATTTATTTAATGAGTTCTTCTTCTGCTTATTTTCTAATTTGCTTTTATTTTTAGCTTTTGCGTGAGTTTTATCTATTTATTAAGGATAGTCTTTGACATTAGAGATAACTTTTTCTTAAAGATATTTGCTTTAGATGATTTTGAATTGCTTTATAAATATTTATCTTTAAAACATACTTTAAAAAAAAAACATTGTCTGCCTCAATCTCAGTTTAAAAAGTATATAGAATTCTTCGCTATTGACATGTTTCAATTTAAATACCCCCAGAAATTTAAATTTTACAAATATATTATTATAAATATGATTAAAAATATATACGAAATTAAATATTTTAATTGATTTAAGTTTGTCTAATACTTAATTTAATATAATAACAAGTTGCGCAACAATTGCAACAACAACAACAAGTGTTGTTCTCATTTGCCATATATATAAATAGACACATATGCATGTATGTGTATGTGTGTGTGTGTTTGTGTGCAAAGGCAAAGTTTTTGCAGCAGTGCAAAAGAAAGAAGCAAAGCAACTTGAAAAGTTCTTTTTTTTTCCCATATGCAAGCGATGTGTGCAAAAAGAAACGAAGAGAAAAAGGGAGTTGAGTGGCGGAGGTGGTTGTTGAGGAGGGGTGGGGGTGTTTGAGACTGCCTCGGTGACAGCGCATACATTTTATGATTATGAGTGGGCAGCGACGTCGACTGCGACTGCAACTGCGACTGCAACTTTAAGCTGAGCACCGGCTGTGTCTGCTTTTGTTTAAGAGCAACAAAATCAAACCAAAAAAAAAAAAATGCAGGAAAAAGGAAAACAACGACAGAAAGGCGAAAAAGTCTAAGAAATGTGCAGGATATGCCGTTGGATATCCTCACTCAGTGCGTGTGTGTGTGTGTGTGTATGAGTTTGTGTGTGTTGAAATGTTTTAATTAAAACTGCAAAATTAATGTTTGACTGCAATCAGGATATGAGTGAACGCCACACAGACTCTCCCTCCCCCACCCCTCCTCTTTCTCTCTCTCTCTCACTTCCTCTCTTTTTCTCACTCAACATTAAAGTGCCAAAATGATTTAAGTGGCAAATTGAAAAGTCTATGAAAAATCAATACAAAATATGCAGAATATATTAAATATAAATTTATTTCTATTTATATATGAAAATATTATTGGGAAATGGGTAGTTTCAGATATATAAATATTTATAATATATTTTCATAATGAAAAGACTTCGACTGACTTCTATTTAAATTACTGAACTCTTTTTGTTATCATCAAATTGATAAGCTTACAGCTAATTTTAAAATGCTTAAGCAAACTGTTCCTGTTGATAATCGTTAAATAGAATTATGTCATTTTTATGATATTGCTATTTCTAGTGGGCCATAAATCTTCTTTACAAAGTCAGCAATCAAACGCAAATATTGTTCAAATTGCAATTATAGATTTTGCTTATTGATCTAAAAAATATATATTTTTTATGGGCTTGCACAATTGCATTAAACCCATTTGGCCAATTTTAATGGATATTAAAATATACAAAATTCGATTTCTGACTGAAAAGCACTTAAAACGAATCCTTTATATATCCTTATATAAATGCATATTTCTCATCATATATGCCTATATTTTTTTAAATTTAACCAATTTGCAATTGAAAAATGTATTTCTGCAAACTTAAAGTAAACCCAAAACCCAAAAGTAACTGCAAATTAAAGCAATCTATATCTATATAGACAGACACACAGACATACAGACAGAGAGACAGCTGTACAACCCTCAACAAGGACGCAAAGGAAGACAATTCCAACTAGTCTCATCTTATTTGCTTAACGCAAATTGGTATGTCATTTTAATGCATTGCAACAACACCAACAACTATCAGATAGAGACAGACAGAGACAGAGACAGAGAGAGAGAGAGAAAGAGAGAGAAAGGGGCAGGGAGGGGGGAAAATCCACCCACTGCGCATTTTGTGTGGCATTTTTCCCTGCTGCTGCTGTTGCACTCAGAAAAAAAAAATACAGTGAATTTTATATAATCGCCCCGAAAACTTGCAACTTTTTCTTGTTTTAGAAATAATTTGTTAATATATATAAAATATATATAAATATATAAAACATATTTCTATATATTGTGGAATTATTTTTTAATATTGCTTAATGCTTTTCTATAAGGTTGAAATGAAAGACTCATTTGAAAAAAGAATCCTTTCTAAAATTCTGAAACAGTAATTTGAATGAATTTTCAAAATGATATGAAATGTTTGTATAATGTGAAATCTTAAAGAAATACCTAATATAAATAAGCAACAAAAAAGCTAATAACAGAATTCTTTTTAGTACACACAAAGACAACAAAATTAAACATATTTTTCCTACATTTTAGAAAAATTCAGCTTGAAACTAATAAATGCAAACTATGGTTTTAATTTATGAATTTTACTTGCTGAATAATAAGATGGGGAACCATTGGAGAATTTCTAAAACGCACACTAATTTTTTTCTAAGTGTATTGGCAGTGTTTTTGCTGGCTTTCCTTTCCTGGTTTCATGCAAAGTGTGCGGCGTCCCTTTTTGTCGTCGCTTTCGATGCTGCCAAGCGTTTATTTTCTTGATTAATTTCAACCAAAAACTTTGTTGCCTGCCCCCTTTTTGCGCTCTACATATTTACATGCCTCTCATTCTGTCCACTGTCACTCCCCTCCCACCGGGTTTTGATATATCCTGTGGCCTGTCTGTTTTTGGCAAATAATCAAATTGCCCAGTGCCTCAAACTGGCAGACACTGGCAGAGCAGCAACTGCAGATTGTTTATCTTTTGGTTTCATCCCGTGACAAGTTTAATCAGGCTACGTGCAAAGGACTCACACACACACACACACACACACACACACACACTCCTCTCTCAGGATAACTATTGAAATTAGTTGCCAGTTGGCAGTTGTTCAGTTTCAGATTTTCTATGCGTTGATTTTGGGGGGATTTTCAGCTACAGTGGTGATTTGAATAGACGAATATTTCTAGAGATAAATAATTTCCATAGAGCACAAAGACTTAACTAAAATTATTGATGTTAAAAATAATTGATTTTGTTTGATAACTTCATAGAATTATATGAAAAATAGTTTTTTTCTGGCTATTTATTTCCATTTACTTGACTTGAAGCCAGCAAAAAAAAACATATTTTAAAAACCGACATAATTACAACAAAAAAAAATACGCCGATTGAGTTTATCCCATTTTTCCAATAACTTTTCAATTCGTTTTCGATTAAAGCATTCTTATCTAATTTTTATTAATTTCTGTTATCAAAAGTTCTAGTCCTTTAAGTATACTCAATGATCCTTAAGTAAATATGCTTGCCCATCGATATTTATTTCCGGAATTTTCCACAAAACTACTCAGCTAAAACCAATCCTTTGTGAAAGGCTTCACTTTCATTAATTCCTTTGCTCAACTGTTCAATTAAAAAAAAAAAGCGCGCCAAAAAAAGGAAAAAAAACCGCTGATTTTTTTTGATAGGAAATCAAAGGCAAACCCCAAAGCAATTGTAACGGAAATCAATGCATGAAAACAACAACAAAAATATCAGAGAATGACAAAAAAAATGTGCCTTTACTTCCGCATTTTAGCGCCGTCTTTCTAATGATCCTGATCCTGCCAGTCCTTGTCATCCTTGTCCCAGTTCCGTTCTGGTCTCTTTTTATTGAATTCGACTTGCTTGAGAATCAGCCACAAAAAATCATCTTCTGTCAACGGCAACCCTTCGAAATAAATTCACCCAAAATTCAAGATGCATTTTCCTTGATTTTATTGTGAAAATTGCGCGCCGTTTTCTACATTTTTTGGGTAAGAAAAAAGGCACAAATAATGTGGAAAAGAAAAAAAAAAACTCAAGGGTAAAAATTGAGGATCATTGTCAAGGATTACCAAAGATCTTCGACAGCTTAGCTGCAGCGCAAACACTGGGCTAGGGGTAGCCGCTGGGGTGGGGGTAGTCAGCAACCCCTAAGCAACTAGCAGCTAGCCATTCTAGGGGTGAATGTGCGCCAATAATGCGCAATTTTTTAATGTAAAAAATTGAGAAAAATTTACAAATAGGTAAAAATTTAATTTCAAATAATGCAATTTTTTTGGGTGAATTTTTTGTGTCTTTTCTTTTTAGGGTAAGAAAAAAAGGTATTGCGGTAATTCTTGGGTGCCGTTTTTTTTCCTCTATTTTTTTTGTTGATTAACTAGCGTTTGTCTGTTTTCAGTTCTAACGGAATTTTTGCCAAATTTTCTCACAGTTTTTTAAAACTAACGCCATTTTTTTGACTATTTATTTGACGCTAACCCGTTATGCAAATTTAACCCTTACAAAAAGCGACGCCATTAAAATGAAATATTTAAGTAACTTTTCAAATGGGATTTGTAATCTTTGCTAAAAAATTTGTGCAAATGTAACCCTTATTTTTTATATTTTAAATAGATTCAGATCTCACTTTAGTTGTATTAGATTTTGTAAACCTTAAACTAAAGTCTGACAGCAAGTTTAGTTGAAAATTGGATTTTTGATTTTTCCTACATAATTAACCCTTGTAGAGGCGATGCAAATTTAACCCTGAGACGCCATTTATTTTTAAAATTAGAATACAGGCCCGACTTTTTTTGTGATATGAGGTTTTAATTATGGGACTTAGATTTAATCCATGCAATCTATACAAATTTAACCCTTATAGTTTATGTTCTCTAACAACCCCTGATGCAAATTTAACCCTTATAAAAGCTACTCCATTTTTTAAAAAACTTAAAAAAAAATCTCAAACTCATCAAATAGAAAATGTCGCTATGCAAATTGAATCCCCAAGCGAGACGACGCCATTATGTAAACCATTTTTTATAAGAATATTTCTATAATCTTTTTAGTTGCAGTTCAAATGGATTTATGATCTTTGCTTTACAGCTTGTAAAGCGATTTTATTGGATTTGTGTGCACAGACACACTCACACACACACACACACACACATACACACCTCGAACACCCCCCTCAGAGTGAGTCAATTGGCCATAAGCTGCTCAGGACCTGCACAGTCACAGTTGGTATTGACACCGCTGAGCTTTTCCATTCCCTTTTTTCTTTTTTATTTTCTTTTTTAGAATTTCCAAGGGTGTATTTTGTAGTAGTCGTTGGTGTTGTTGTTGTTGTTGTTGCACGTTGGCATGTTCATGTCAAAGGTTACCTCATGCAATTGTGGTTCGGTTGCCGCAGGGCAGCCATTGAAACACCACCCAAAAACCACCCACTGAAAGTGGTTTTAAATTCCATTAAATAAAGTTGTTTAGGTTTTGTTCGCAGGTTTTTACACTTCAGCATTTTCACGCATATTTTGTTCGCACTTTTGTAAAATTTATTAATATTTTAGTGATTTTAAATGGAGTTTGTGTGTTGCCTGTGGGGGTGACACAGGGCGGTGGAGGGGGAGGGACTGGGTGTGTGGCACATACCTAGCCATTTACTTGTGTCTACTTTTAAGTACAGCGCTTGTAATTGAGTTGAGAGTTTCGAGGTGGACTTTTCTGGGGGTTGGCTTTCTTGGGTTGGGGTGGTTGCCACACGTTCAGAAGCTCAGGAATGGATTCAGGAATGGAACTTCACCTGTCATGAGTTCAAATGTGAATCTTTACAAAATCCTAATTGCTGTAAAAGATACTTAATTTTTTAATTGGATAAATTAATTGCAAATATTTCAGTTTCTCTTTAGTCTTGAGGAAATGAGTTTGCCATTTGTGAAATATTATATATTCCATATATTCTGTCTATAGGATCAATATGTTGTCAGTGGTAGATAGAAGTATAGATTGATGTAATATGGCTAAAATATTTAAAGTTTTTCAGGGTTAGTTTCAGAGTTATATCAACTTCAACTCTAAAAGATTTCCCAGAGTCAGGAAAATAGAGAGTTGGAAGTAAGTCTTAAGTCTTAAGTCTTATCTTTAAATGAAGCTATTTCTTCACATTCAGTTAGATATTTATATAGATAAATGGTAAATGCTTGAAAATTATTATGTTGGTTGTTGTTTGCTTCAAAACTTTAGCTTTGCTTAATTATATTTAACACCCTTAATAAACATAAAATATGATTTATTTATATTTGCTAGCTAAATGCAAAAACAGGCAAAAACAGGCAAAAACAAGAAAAAACAAAACAAAATTCGAGACGACATCAATTAGTAGACAGAATTGCCATAAAACTTACCTTTGTTCGTAGTTGTTGTTGTTGTTGCTGTTGTTGCTGCTGTTGCTGCTGTTGCTTTGGGGCTGACAGTGTTGCCAGGGTTGCCCATGGAACAGAGTTGACCATTTGGCTGCTCGTAATGCGTATGCGAGTCCTTGTGGCAAGCAACAGACGTGGCAACAAGAGGACTAAAGACTGCAGCTGCCTGTGGATTGTTGCTGTTGCTGTTAGAGTTATTGTTGTTGCTGTTGCTGTTGCTTGTGTGCTTGGTTGTTGCTGTCATGGCATTGCCATTGCCATCATAGACGACACCATGCCAATAATTATTATGATGTCCAGTCGACTCCAACTGCTGCTGCTGTTGCTGCTGCTGAAGCTGTTGTTGTTGTTGTTGTTGTTGTTGGTGCGACTCCAATTCCAGCTCCACCTCCAGCTCCAGCTCCAGTTGCTGTTCGTCATCCTGGTCGCGGAGTAGCTGCTGTTGCAATTGATGTTCGCGTATGAGACGATCCCGTTCATGAAAATGACGCACGAACAAATGTTCGCCATTGTGGCGAGGACGTGTGGCAGAGTGTTGTTGCTGCTGCTGCTGTTGCTGCTGCTGCTGCTGCTGCTGCGGGGTTAATGACTTTGTGGCATAGCAATTGGTGGCAATGGTAGCAATGGGGGCACTGTTGAATGTCTCTCTTCCAAGTCCAGGCAGACTATTAATTAATGTGCCCATTGTGCTTCCTGTTGTTGTTGTTGCTGCTGGCACAACTTGCTGCTGTTGTTGTTGTTGTTGCTGCTGTTGTCGTTGCTGCTGCTGGTGCTGTTGATAATGATGTTGAAACATGATTTCATGCAACGGTATCAGAAATTCAGGCAGCAATTTGTGCGCTTTTGCGGAGACGGTTGTTGTTGACGGCATTTCCATTTCCATGCCAAAATATGGCAGACATGTCTGCGACGACTCTGCCACAACACCCACAGCACCCCCACCCCCACCCCCACCCCCAACGCCAGCTCCAGCACCAGCACCAGCCACGCCCACACCTAAGCCGAAGCCCAGATTCAAACCCAGGCCAACATCGACGCCAAATGTGGTTGTTGTTGTTGTTGCTGCTGTCGTTGGTGGCACAAAGGACAGTAAATCGGTGTCCTTGTTGCTGCTGCTGCTGCTTGTATTATTATTATTATTATTATTACTATTATTATTATTATAATTATGATATCCAACGGGACGCATATACCAGGGACTTAGCATTGTTTTCGTGCGACAGCTTGTCAGGGCTATAAATCAACAAAAAAAAGAAAAAGGAAGAGAAAAATTCAGAAAGGGGTATTATTGAGAGTGGCATAAACAAGTGATGATAGAGTGGAATGACTAGCAGATACCCTTGAAAAGAGTGTACATTTATAAACCATATTTATATAATATAATCATAATCTTACATTCTTTATTACATATAAATAAAATAAACAAATTAAATTCAATATTATAATAATCCTTGAATTACTTAGTTATAAATAATAAAATAAGTTTAGCTCTTCATCATATTATGTTGCTATTGCACAACGATTCTTATCGATATTCGCAAGAATGTTATCGATAAAATTATAACAATTGCATAACTTCATTAAACTCTTTTGCTAATTATACTTTTCCAAAAAACCAAATTCCACAAGAACCCTTCAACCCTTCTACCTCTTTCAAATATTTACAGGGTGTCAGCAATAAATTGGCACAAAAAACGATTGCATTTTTATAGACCGAAAATGAAGTGAGAATTTGTTGTTTTTTACACCCAAAAAAATGAGAGGCGCAAACAATGCCAGAGACACAGATGACGAGTTGAAGTTGAGAGGGAAAAGGGTTGCTGCACATCATCATTATCAACACTTGCCGCATCATAACTAACCCCTGCCTAGCAACCCTACCCCTTAAGCTAAACTGGCTGCCATATTGCTACAACTAGTTGTTGTTGTTGTCACTATCAATTACTCATCATTATTGGAACGCCTTTTAGGCAGATGACATCGAACAAAAAATGAGTATTTGTTGCAGTTGTAGTTGTAGTTGTAAAAAAACTGCCTCCTCCCCTCACCCCCCTTGTTACTGAGGGGGTTGCACGCCATTTTCCACAATATACAAAAAAAAAAGTGCTGTTTAATGCTTAATCAGTTTTGATCGTCATTCGATTCGATTCGATTCGATTCGTTTATGACTTTGATTGATTATCAAAACTGCAGAATTTGTGTTTTTGTGTTTTTGGAAAATTTGAACATTTGCTCAAAAAAAGGCGTGGGCGTTTACAGGCGATAAGCATGCCTGCCAGGACACGCATACTTTTTAAGTCAATTCACATTTTCTCTGTTTGTGACTTAATTATGAAATCATATGTTGAAATATGCAATGCTTAAGTGGAAAGTTAGTTGGATATTGAATGAATGATTGAATGCATTTGTTTCTTTTGTTAAAATCAATTATTATTATATTATTAGTTATTTATTTAAGTCATTTACAGCCTGATAATATGTGTTACTTAGTTTTTCTACATAGCAAAATCCCTTTTTTGTGAAAGACTTTTTAGAGGTTCAAGTTTATTTAATTATTACGTTTTTTAATTAATTATTTTGCTCTATTGATGATAGATACAAATAGTTAATGTTTTTGAATATCTAATTTGGGTGCTGTGATTCTCCAAAAGCATTATTTCTTCTTATCTTGTGTTATGTGCTATATTGTTTATTATAACATATTTATTTAGTTTCATAATTACAACATTTATTTAAAAATTATTTGGTTTATTTTGAGTGTGGTCTGAAATTTTAAATTTAGAACTCTTTTGTAGATTTTTATTACAGACAAAAAACTAGGAAACTACCCAAAGGAGATATATATATATATATAGACAGAGAGAGGGAGAGAGAGAGAGAGGGGGAGACAGTGAATAATAGATTTAATATTAGGGAATTATTGAAAATCGTTAAAGGATCTTTAGTAGATGGAAACGCTGTCACTTTTGGCTGCAATTGCAGCAGTAGCTGTTGCTGCCCCTTTGTTGCATTCAGCTCGGTTGCAAGTCTAATGTGTTTGCCAGCCGGTGCATGCAACAATGGGACAAAGGATAAAGGATATTGCCGCAATAGATTCAAAGCGCATATAAGAAAGCAATAAAGGCGCTCAGCTAAAAAGATGGGTGGCAAGGTTGAGGCGCAGCACACCAGGTACCAAGGATAATCAAAGGATGTGTGTGTGTCTAGGTGTGTGTATTGAGTGTGTGTGTGTGTGTGTGCCGGCGGGTGCGTGTTAATCGCCGTGTTGCAGGTAAAGTAATCGCAATGTAACAATGCCAAAAAAAAAGAAGAGAGAACGATTTAAACCGCCAAATAAAAACTGCTTGATGTGGCAGAGGTGGGGGAGGGGCAGGGGCAGGGGTTAGAGCAGTGGCAGTGGCAGGGGTTGGCGGGGGGCATTTGTTGCACAGGATAACCGCTTCGTCTTTGTTGGCGCAGCTTGCCTTAAGCTGCCTGCCCCGCACGGCTGCAACAAATTGAGCCTGAAAAAAGGATTTAATTTGCAGTTTTTTTGTGGCTTGTGTAGCCGCAGCTGCCACAGGATGTTGCAACTACTGGCAACTGTTAAAGCAGCAGCATCAGCAGCAGCAGCAGCAAGAAAACGAAACTGCTCAACTTTCACCTTTAACCTTTTGCAACTTCATTTCAGCAAAATTGAAATGTTGAACTGCTGTTTTTATTTTTTTTTTTATCAAAGGACTCTTCTCAATTGACGGACACTTTCATTCAGCCGCTTTGACAGCCTTTCAGCGGCCATAATTAAAAGTCAGCTAAGCCACGCCCCCTCCTCTCCTCTCCAACAAAATAATCAACAAGAAATCGAAGACTCTCTTTCACTTTTTCTTCTTTGTTTAATTTCCATTTCTACACTCAGAAAATAATTAGACATTTGCCACACTTTTGTCAACTTTTTATTTAGCGTGTAAATTTCTTAAATTGAAAATTGTGGCTTGAATTGATCTAAAAATGTAGAAAACTAATATGAATATTTTCCAGCAGGCTTTTTCTATGTTTTTTTTTATGTTTTAGGCAGTTAATGAATTTAATATAATTTAATTTGAAAAACGAACTTAATTTAAGAAAGGATTTTTACCTAGAATCGGAAATTGCATTTCTACTAATTAGAAATATACTTCTTAATAATATAAAATATTTCTATAAATTAAAATTACATATTTTTTCAAATAATTATAAATTTTTTAAAAAGAACAGAACAACTTTCTAGTCTTCTGGGTGACATTCTAAAATGCAATGCAATTTTTTTGCTGAGTGTATAGAAATGTTGGCACACTTTCCACAGCAGCAGCAGCAGCAGCTGGCGAATATCCTGTCAACCCCTCCAACCTTAACCCTTAACCCTTATTTTGTATGCATCTTTAAGAAGCGCGTGTCAGGCACACGCCTCACCCCTCACCCCTTTTCTCTGTGACTGGCGTTTAAATGTTAACTAATATATTCCAGTAAAGTATTTAGATATATGTAGAAATTTGTTGTTGCCGCGTGGCAAAGTTTGTCGTTGTGACTTCCTGGTTCTTAAGCCTTAATCTTCCGCTTTGTTCTACCTGACCATAAATCAACGAATAACAAAAAAAAAAAAAAAAAATAAAATGAATACAACTCTATTATGGCTCTCAGCTATATATAGAGAGATATAGATATAGATATATATGTAGATTGTAGTTGCGGTTGTTTGAATCTACACTCATTATTCAAACAGTTTCATTTTTTGAATGCTCTAATGAGCATTTTGTGGTCAGCACAATTGGGAACTTGGCTGTGCCCACATATTTTCCATGCATCATTAGCCCGAGGTTTACAGACTTAAATCGAGTTGGTGTTGTTTCTATTTATTTCTTTATTCTTTATTCCTTTTTGTTGTTATCATTCATTCATGAAATTGCGATTAGCTTAGCTACAAATGCATACAGTTAACACACATCGGATGAAATGATCTAACGCAAAACGGGGCAAACAGTAGCTGATGACTCCACAACAAATGAGAATCACGGAGAGAGGCCCATTCATATTAATTGACCTAACTGCAGGTAATCAAGGTCAGCTCATCAAATAATAGATATTTTATTATACAGAAGAGTATATATAAATATTTAATAATATATATTTATACATATGTATTGTGTATATATTAATATATAATAATATATATTTTTGAACAGCATCAGGAGTATGTTTCCACGAGTTCTCTTTCAATTTGTGATATGTAAAAGTAGCTAAATTATGTGCTATTTCTTATTATATTATATTATTATTGTAGTAAAGCTTGTGGGAAATAAAGTCGAACAAATAAGGTATATATTTATGATCAGCATAGTTATATAACCTTGTCCGCCTGTGAGTCTATACCCATTATATATTTTGATTCATGGCATGTTTTTGTACTCTTGCTAAAGGCAGTTCATAGTGCGAAGCAGACCGTATCAGACTACTATATGATATAGCTGCACTAGGAACGATTGGTGGAGATATGAATTTTTTAAGGAACTCCTTTTTTGTTGTCCAAGTTAATCGGCCCAAACTTACTCCTTTCTTTCCGAGCTAAGCCATTATTGGTTTTTATAATAGCTCGGTTTTAACTCATCTTTAAACTTTAAATATAATAAAATTTAGAAATATATAAATATAATAATATAATATTAAATTATGTACAAATTTCTATATACAAATTTCTTCTTTGTACCAGAAAACCTTATCATAATTTCTTAAAATTGTAATACATTTTCTCCGATGAAAATAAAACATATTTAACTATATTTTCCACCTCTTCACATATGTTTGGCTATTTTTGAATGCCAGATAAAATTATCTAACAAAATATGCACGATTAATTTCCATTGGAGGGGGAAAACATAAAGTTAGAACAAACAAACGAAACAATTTAAATCAAAAGCCAAAAAACTAAAGTTAAAAAATCATTTAGAGATGTTTTGCATTATAATTACGGCTATTATTTTGTAATGGGGTCATTAACATGTCACAATCGACTAACAAAAAAAAAACTAAAAAAAATTCAAAAACAGGCCAAACAAAACTTTGATCTATAATTAACGATAAAAATAGGTTATAAAAAAAAAACAAAACAGAAAAAACAACAACGATCGAATGATAAGTGAGGAGTGATAAGAGAATGAGGTAAAGTGCTTAAACAAAACAGAATAAAACAAAAGCAACAGCGAGAAGAAACAGCAAATAAATTAATTGGAGAATGTGTTCTGCCATTCGAAGAGAGCCAAAAAGATTTCGCTAAAGATTTTCGCTTCAAATCTGATTTAGAACAACCATAAATTTTTCCAGCAGCTAATTGTGGTTTCTGTGGTGAGTTTGAAGAATGACTGCTGATTTGTAAAAAACCAAAAAAAAAATATAAAAAAATACAACAAATCAGTGCGTCAGCTGTGCCAAGCTAAGCGTAGCTTGAGTTGAGTGGCTCAACTGCGAGATACCCTGTAGTTGAGCTTGTTTTTGTTTGGATATTCAAATCAAGCAATTTAAAAAAAATAAATCCATGTTTTGTAGCCTTTTAAGATGTTGATTAATATTTAAATATAATTGTTACATAAAAAAAAGAAGCAGTTTAAAATTGAAACTGAATTTACAAATTATTTTTAAGAACCAATAATATTTATTTTTGTTTATAAATATTTACCATTTATAATAATAATATTATAATTTATAATGCTAATGTTGAGGAACTGATATTGTTATTTAATATGGTACTAAAACTAAACCGAGTCTAGAAAAAAATGAAAGAGAATTGAAACATATGAATAATAAATGTATATTTATATTCAGATTCTATTTCTGCATGTCACTTTCCAAAATTTTAATATTAACTCTCAATTTTTCAATGTTTTAAAAAGCAATTCTATATCAGAAATGCCAAATTAATTATATTAATAAATTTATTTTTAGTTTAGACAAAAAATGCATAATGAATAATAAATATTTTGTATATTAACATTAAGATTCGATTTCTTCGCTGCTCGATAGAACGCTCTACACTCACATCTAACTTTTACAGGGTATTTGTTGTTGCTGCTGCTGCTGCTAATTTTGTTGCACGTGCTGCTGCTGTATATAAATTGGCATAGCTGGCTGCCATCGAAGTTTAGAACATTTGCGGCAGTTGCCGAGCGCGTAACCCAAAAAATCAAAAAAAAAAGAAACAGAAAAAAATAGAAAAAATATAAAAATAACCGAATAAACATATTTGAATTTGTGGCACAGATCATGGCTAACGCGCTGTTGGCCACGTTAATACAGGCAGCCGTTGTGGCATCGGCCAGCATTTTGCCATCAACATTTAAGTACAATCAAAGTGATTTCTTTGCGCCACCCAACAGCGATTTGAGGCACAACGAGGAGCTGCTGCAGCACTATGGCAAGTTCATGCTCTCCACAATGAATCAGAGCATTGATCCTTGTGAGAATTTCTACGAATATGCGTGTGGCAACTGGAAGAAGTCCTCAATGCTAAACGATCAGACAAAGAACTCCAGTCTACTGCAGGCCATCCAGCAACAGATCAATGGCGTCGTCCTCGACTATCTGCAGAATACAACGGAGCTGGCGAGGAATGCCACATCGTCGGGGGCATGGAAGGCCAAGGAATTCTTTGGCACCTGTGTGCAGATGAAAGCGAATATGTCGCGAGGCTATGAGTATCTCATGCAGCAACAGGACGATCGCTTGAAGGCACGCAATATAACACAGGATTGGATCTATGTGAATTTCATGTCCAGCTACGAGTTGTTTCCCCTGCTGCCACTCAAGGTGCACTATAATACAGAAAAGCGTAAATTTGACATATTAATCTCGCCACCCACAAAAGTGTTGGCCGCCTACAATGAGGAAAAGTTGCTCAACATGACCAAGGATCTGCAAATAACGGATGAGCTGAAACGGAAACAGTTCCTGGAACTCTTTGCCAATCTCACCGAATTCGAACGGAATCTCACTCAACTGGCCAAGCCACGAAATGAGTCAGAGAAACTGAGTCTGGACAAATTTCTGGTGCAGCACAAGGAGGATCGTTTGAATTGGACGCATTACTTTGAGGTGGCCTTCAATGGCAGCCAACAGAGTCAGTGGCTGGTGGTCAATCAGTTGGAGCAGGTTGGCGACTTGGTGCATCTGCTGGAGCAGAGCGATTTGCAAGTGTTGCGCTCCTATGTCCAGCATCGAGTGCTGGTCAAATTCTACACGCTGTGGACGCAGCAGCAGAGTAGCAAGAATGCGAGCATACCCAACGATTGTCGCGGCTTAACCGAGTCGTACTTCAACTATGCCCTGTTGCCCTGGTTTATAGAGCATCTCTTCGATGCGGAACGGCGTGCCGATGTTCTCGGTGTGGCCAAGGATGTCAGGGACACTTTCTACGAGCTGCTCGAGGAATATACTTGGCTGGATGATGAGACCAGATCGCAGGCGAAGACCAAGTTATCCTCCATGGATTTGCTGGTGGGATATACGGATGAGTTTAGGCATGCCGAGTTGATCGATGTCGCCTTCAGTGACCTCAATATTACCAAGGATTTCTATGAGAATCTGGCGACACTCGAAGCGAATCGTGCGGGGATTCGTTTGAGATCGGTGGATAAGGCGCTGATACCCCAACTGATGCCGACGCGTACAGTGAACGCCTACTATGCGGAATTCCTCAATCAGGCCTTCATCACAATCGGCCTGTCCCAGTGGCCATTCTATCATCTTGGTTTCCCCGAGGTGATCAAATATGCCGGCGTTGGCAACATTGTTGGACACGAGATGGCTCACGGCTTCGATTCGTATTGCTATCAGTTCAACTATGATGGCAAGAAGGTCAACTGGTGGTCGGAGGCATCCTTGAGGAATTTCAAGGAACGCTATCGCTGCCTCGAGTCACAGTACAACAAATTTATCCTGTTAGGCATTGCGACCAACGGTACTCTGACATCGGGCGATAATATTGCAGATAATGTTGGCACCCGCATGGCATATTATGCGTATAAGCGACGCACCAAGAATAAGGCGTGGCTGGAGAAGCCATTCCGTAATATCGATTTGAATAATAAGCAATTGTTCTTTCTGAAATTTGCACAAACTTGGTGCTCGGGTCGGGATACGGCATCCAAGTTGAGAAGGATCAAGACGGATGTGCATGCCTATGAGGAGTTTAGGGTACTCGGCACCCTCGGCAATATGGTTGAGTTTAGCGAAGCGTTCAACTGCAAACTGGGCTCCGATATGAATCCCCTCAAGAAATGTGTCGTTTGGTAATAAAAATATATTTATATAAATAGAGGCTAAGCTAAGCTTTGTGTGTGATTTTCTCAATGGGGGTATCAGTTGAGGGATTGATAAGAACTATTTAAGAAACATCTCTTTGAGTGAGAATCTCTTGGAGCAGCTGCCAATCTTGCTCGATCCCATCTTTCTGCTGCTCCATTTTTATTATAAATATTTCAAATGGGCTTCAAAAGTTCAAGCTAAAGTTTCCTGATCTGCTTTTCGATTCGCATTCGTAAACATAAACATTTGTTCAATTTAATTCATAAGATGTAAAGTTTCTTTTCTATTTTGTACGAATTTACGTATCTTTATCTTTGATCTGAAAGTGGCAGAAATCCATTCAAAGATTCAGCAAAGATAAGAGACGTTTCCAAATCTGGTTTAGTGGGCTAATGCCTAATTAGGTCTTGGACATTGAAGTTTGAATTTGTTTTTTTTTTTATAGGTAATTAATATGCAATATCAATAACAAGTTAGAATGCTCCACTCGAGGCAGACAGAGGGTCAGAGAGAGAGAGGGACAGAGGGAGAGGGACAGAGGGGAGACCCTCAACACAGCTGTTAAATTAGACAGATTCTAGTTGATTTTTGCTTGTTGATTTGTCAGTGGAAAATTACGTTTTGGTTAACAAAATCCGTAAGATTCTTATGCGATTTGAATGAAAGTTTTTACAGTTTATCCATAATGGATCCGGGTATATAAGAAATCAATAGAATGGGGCTATTTTTAGCATGAAACAAATTGCATTATATTTCGCTTGTGTATTTCAAGATATTAATTAATTAGTTTCTCTACTCAACTGACTTAATAAGAGCAAATAAATTAATTATTTACTGACTTTATAACTGCACTTTGAACTTGACGATTAAATTCACTTTATCTGATTTTTCTTTCACATTTCGATTTGCAATTTATATAAGAAATTTACTATATTTTATGCATTTTATCTTTATATCAGCATTTTCATAATCGATATCTATTTTGTCAATTTGAAAACAGTGTTTATATCTTCACAATTGTGTGCTTTATTACTATCGGTTATCGATTTATATCGATAGTCGCTGGAATCAGCTTTAAATACAAACGAACGTGACTTAATCGACTTGAATGTTGACGCTGATCAAGAATATTTATCCTAGCTTCTTCTCTTAAATAATACTCCACTTATTCACTCAATATTAATTATAATATTAATTATTATGGCAAACATGTTGGTAGCTGCGCAGATGAAGCCATAAATCAGTTGCCACTTCTTGAAACTGGCAGCTGAAACCCAAAAAAAAAAGAGGCAACTTCTAAAAACATTCGTTCTACATTTTTAGTACAGCTGAAGAGAATGATGATGATGATGATGATGATGATGATTCTCGTATAGAATGTGAACTAATTGATTTTAAGCAGAACCTGCAGAAGGCAGTAGGCCTCCTCCAAAGTGGGCGTGTCCCGTAATATTTGTCTTTGACTTTGCGCCTGCGACACCTTTCTCATTACGAATTAATGGCATTTGAACAATAGAATACAAAGGACACAGACAAAAAGGACAATAAAACAAAGGACAAGGTGTAGAAAGTGTGTGTGTGTGTGTGTGTGTGTGAAAGAGATAGAGAGAAAGAGAGAGAGTTTTACTATCATTAGTCAGGTCTGCTGATCATCATCTATATCATCATACTGAGAAGTGAAGTCAGGAAGCGATTGCTGCTGCATACGAAATGAGCCCAGATCCTTATTTGTTTAAGGATCTCGCTCTCTCTCTCTCTCGCTGCTCATTTGCTGCTATTTTTATGTATTTGTCTGTGTAGCGGCTTTTCGTGCATTTGTTATGGATTTGCGGCGCCAGGTCTCTTATTAGCTGAACTCTGTTTCTAAACTACTTCAGGTAAATTATTTTAAACTGATCCTTGCAACACTCTCAGCAGGGGCACCAAACTGCGTGACTTGTCTGACTTTCGGCCATAATCTACTGGCAGCAACAGCAGCAGCACAAGCAGGTCATAAAATCAACGCATTGTGGCAAACATCATTAATTTTTACAGTTCTTCTCGTTGTTGCTTTTTTGACTTTTGTGCCCAGGAAAAATGCAAAAGTGTTTTTACTTTGTTACCTACAGCAATGCTGGTTGCAGGTGGTCTCTTATCCTTCTCAGTTTGCAAATCTTCAATTATATTTGAGGAGTTTCAATCACTTTATCTCATAATTGCATAGAATTCTACGCACAAATTGCAGCCACAAATCGACAGTCAAATTAGCCAAAGTCGAATGCAACCATTTGTAATCTTCTAGACCCAACTTGAAGACTCCACTCTCTTCTCTCTCTCTCCATCTCTCTCTCTCTCTCTCTCTCTCTTGTTCTGTTCATTTATTTAATTTCATTTATGTAAACCACTCTGAACTGCGAGCAGGGCTTGTCTTTTAATATGAAAGGCGTACACCGCGTAATAAAAAATCAACTTGTGCTCTGCTGCTCTGAGTGGGAGCCGTTCCACAGTAATCGACAGTCGGTGCAAATTAGGGTTGCCAGCTAGACAAACACTCAGAAATGGATTATATATAGTATGAATTTAGATATGAAAATAGAAAGCAGAGATCAGAGGAGATCAGAGAGAGAGAGAGTGAGATATATACAGATCAGTATATATTTATATACTTTTGACTTGGTAAACTGGTTTCTGAATTAAGGTATTTATATATATATTCTCGATGAAACTAATGTTCTATCATATTTCTAGAAAATTGTGTATTATTTACCTATAAAAGACGTTCTTTCATTTTTTATGATTTCAATAAATCTTTGAGATCTTTTAATTTATAATGAATATAAATATAAACCCAAGTTATTTTAAATTTAAATAATTTAAATATATTTCATATAAAAAAAAATTGTTTAATTAATTTTTAATTTATTAGAGAATTATTTTGTTATTTCACAACTCAAGTGAATATATAAATTTAGATAATATATGGGAAAATAAATGTTGATTTACAGAGATTTTTTATAATATATATTTGAATATGAACTCAAGTCTATTTTAATTTATATGTATAATATATATGCACTTTCAAATAAAGTTGGCGAACTCGACAACCCTTTTGTGAGGCTGGTCGACTTTGTAGAGGCAACTTGCCAAAACCATGTTACCATAATTACATGCAGAAACGCTTGCCGCAGCTTAGCCAAAGTTCAGAGCGCGGCATACACACACACTTCCACACACACACACACACCCACACACACGCACACACACGCACACACACACACGCACACAGACAGGCAGTTAGTGTGTGGCTCATCATCTTCAGAAATTGAACAAATGGGGCGTCACGCCAGAGATGTGGAGTAGAGGTAAGGAGGAACAGGAACAGGAGACTGGGGAGGGGAAGATGGGAGAGGGGAGAGGGGAGGTGGGGGTAGACAAAGATAGAGTAGCGAAGAACTACCTAAAACAGTTGCAGATGATGCGACTCTGAAAGCCACCGGAGCAACTAGCCAACCAGCCACCACCAGCACCAGCACCAGCACCACCACACCACCGGGTGGTGTTCATGGTGAATTATGAAAATCGTTGCGAAATTAAGTTAAGAACTGTTTTTTTTTTTTTTTGTGCAGGCAGGCAGACAGACAAAGCCAAGCCAAGGTAAAAAGGCATAAAAGACAGAAGACAGCAGTCAGAAGACAGCAGACAGCAGACAGAAGGCTCAGAAGAGCCACGAACCGTTTGTAGAGGATTCTGGCTTTTGCCTTTATTAAATGGAGATGATCAATTTAAATATTTTGTTGTTCTTCTTGTTGTTATTGTTGTTGTTGTTGTTGTGCGTGTGCGCCTGACCCAGGTTTAAAGATTGGAGCTGACTGCAATTCGCATCTTGATGCAGTTCACTTTTGCACCACAGCTGGCTGCTGCTGCTGCTGCTGTTGCTACTCTTTCTTTTGCTACTCCTCCTGCTCCTCCTCCTCCTCCTTCTCCTGCTCATTCTCTGCTACCAGCTACTCAGCTCCTCAGCTCCTTAGCTTCTCAGCAGCGCCTCCTTCCTCCTACTCCGATTTGTATAAAAAATGTGCTTCATTTTATTTGGTTGCTGCGCCGTCCGCCTTCGTTCAGGTAAACGCCCCACAAAATAATATAAAACAAGTGAAATCGATGCAGTTGTGCAAAAGCATCAACTGACTGCGAGATACTCTGTTCTAGAGATTGAAACAAGTGTGTTTTGAAGAGAGTCTATTGTGTTTGAGTGTGTTTAAAATCAAAGAATTGTAGAATATCTACCATATATATTTAACCATACCGATCTAACCCAAAAAAATGTAGAAAATAAACCACAAGAAAGTTGATTTATTTGAAATTAAACTCAATAACGATTCGAATCGAAGAATTCTGGTATATTTTATATATATTTATATATATATATTTTAAATAAAATTTAAGTTCACCAAAAACTTTAAAATTATGCCTAAAAAAAGTGATTGCAAGTTTACTAGAGACAAAGCAGTTTTGCATGAAACAAGAAATATGCCCCATTCACCAATTACAAAGCAGGGTATCTAAGAAAAACAGAAGAAAAAAATGCAATGCGTGCCGCCAAAAAAAAGCGGCAAGCAAATCGCATATGGATCGCTTTGTTGCATCTTCTGGCCTCAAGTCGATTTTGTGGCTACTGCAAAGAGCCAAACTTGTGCCTCTTCTGCATTTCCAGGAGATTTCCCCTTTCCTTTTCGCTTACATCTTTTCATATTCTTTAGTTTTTTGCAAACGATTATCTAAATTGCATACGAAATTATTTTAATTAAAAATCTAATTTTGTTGCCGCCGTTTCCATTTGGGGAACTCCTCCTTCTGCTTTGTTCTGTTTGAACTGTAGAACTTTTTACTTAACATATTGCAGTCTTAGATCGATGGGAATTATTCTGGATAGCCAGTCTGCATTTACTTTTGCTGTTGCTGTTGCTTTTGTGCATTGTGAACCCTAAATTTGTTGCGATTAAAATGATATTAGCCTGATACATTTAGAGACATGCATGAGCAAAGTATCTTTGTATCTTTGTATCTTTGTATCTTTGTATCTTTGTATCTTTGCCACATATGTTATTTTGTGACCTTTGAGAAGGTTTCAGCGGGCGAGGTGTGAAGACAAACGTCAGCTGTGCTGCTCCTTTTTATTCCTATTCCTATTTCTATTTCAAACGTGACCATTTCTACGCCATTTATTGATTAATGATCCATTATTGTGTTGGGCATATTTATTTGTGCTACTTGCCTACCAATTATTATACGTAGAGAACAAGTCCACTCGGTACTTACAGCTAATAATTAACGCCTTTCCGGTTTGTCCTGGGAATTTCTTCGTTTAAGTGTAAAATCAACTGTTGTAATATTGTTTCTGCTATAGAATAGATTGTGGTATTTGAAACTCAACTATTCGAGTGTATCTCACTTTTGAAAATGCTGACAGAAGTTGCAAGTGCAAAGTCGAAAAATTTCTATTTAAAAAGCTATAAAAATTAAGCTCATTAAACATATCTGATATATTCTGTTCCGATTTTTGGCTTGCTTTAAATAGCTTGATTTATATTTGGAATTATATTTAGAATTATATTCCAAAGGTGGATGTGTATATTTATATGTCTGTCTGCTTTTTCGACACTCTTGAAGCTAAAGTCTTGATACTTTTGGACTATATATATATACAAGTCTAGTGTTAGATGATAGATGCCACAGCCACTCTGCGCTGGGAAACCGATAAATCTTTTGAATTACAACATTTGCGAGCTAGATTCTACTAATCCGCTACAAAGAGTAGTAAAAACTAAAAGCCTAGCTCTACTTCCTATAGATAAGTTTTGACTTAAATTCTAATAATAATCTACAAAAATTGTTAAAAAGGAAACCTATAAATCGACTCAGATTAGCTGGATTAAGATTTTGAGCTTCTAATAATACTTATACAATTATCGCTAAAATCGATAAATATGAAGATAATAATCATATAATAATAATAATCCAGAAAATATAAGTCCAAGTCCATAGCGAAAGTCTGTCCTCAATCAAGAATCAGTTTGGCAGGTGGCTTAGCTAACTTGAAAGATGGTTTAAACCAAACATTGACAATAGTTGGTTGCACCTGTAAACAGCTGTTAACAGAGCATATCGCAGTCGGTTAGCCATCACTCACTTGTCGTTCACACATTATAAATAGATCGGAGCAGCTGAGGGTAATAATAATTGAATTGGTATGCAATCAACCACCAACCGATGCATAAAATTTAAATAAATGTTTGATTTGAATTTAATTGCAAGCAGAGTTGAGTTGAGTTGAGTTCAACTCGCTCGCATTACTGATTGAATATAAATCAAAACTGGCAGCACATCATCAACATCATCAGCAGCAGCAACAACAGCAGCAGCAACCACATCGAGAAGAATAGAATAGAAGCCTATCGGATGATCAAAGGGATGCGCTAATCACACGCTGCGCCAAATAGGATCTAATTTCTCTGCCCCCCCCCACATCTCCACATACCCCTTGAGATATTCAAAAGAGGCAATGGGAAATATATAGAGAGATCAGCTGAGCTAAAGAAAATCATGTATCTGACGGATATCTCGCTGTCTGCATTCAAATTTTGCGCAGAGCAGCGAAGATAAATGATGAAGGAACATCATTTGGGAAAAAACAGGTAGTGAAATTACTGAGGGGGTTACAGGTAGACATATATAGAGAGAGAGGGAGATAGTGAGGAACAGGTACGATTTGAATTTGGACAAATAATTAAGCGCAACAATGGATTTATTGAGTTTTCCAGCGGCTTTCCATCATAATCTTCTTCGGTTTCCCCTGCAACATCGAGTTTGATCTGCGGTTCGACTGAGCCCACAATTAGTTGTCTCTCCCCACCCCTTCCCCTTCCATGTGCACAGTTGCCCCTTCAGCAGCAGTTGCAATTATCATAATTATTTTCATTCATGCATCGATCAGCTTCAAATACGCATTCGAGTTTTTAGTTTGAGTTTTCAGTTTTGAGTTTAGAGTTTTCAGTTTGAGCATCGCCAGATGCTTTGCTTTAGATACGTTTCACATATAGTCAGTCTGTCAGTCTGTCTTCTGTCTGCTGTCTGTCTTGATCTGATCTTTCAATGAAATTGTTGTTGTTGTTTGCCCACTTCTCTGACATTTCTCTTTGGAGTTTAACGCCGAGCGTTTCCTTTGTGGCCTCCTCAGGATGTGGCTTGCTGCATGTGCATTTCTTTTTCATTCTTTATTTGTTTTTTTTTGGTCTTTTTCTGTTGTCTATCTTTGCATTTCCTGCACTTGTTTAGCTGTTGCACTTGTAGGATGCAGGGGTTAGTTTATAAATCAGCATATAACACAACATAATATGAGTTTTGTCCAAACTGAATTGATTTGCAAAAGCAGATTCACATCTAGTTTGATATATACACGATATTTTTGAAATATTCATGAAAAGAACAGTTAACAATTTTATTCAAATCTTGTTTGAGCATAAGCAATTAATAATGAAGATAAGCAAACATTTAAAATGGGATAACTATCAAATTGTTATCATTAAAATGGTCAAATGAAATTTAGCCAGTCAAAAAAATAGCAGTGAAATTTATTTATTTTTTTTTAGCTTTCCCTGGGGCTATTTAATATTTTTTAAAACTTTTTATGGGGTGTCGATGTAAAATACAGCCTTTATATATATTTATATTATTATATATATTTTTTAAAGTTTATTTTAATTATGTATCAACCTGTAAAAAGGCTATAAGACACTGATTTGAGGTAGGTAGAAATTTAGTGTCTACTTGAAATACAAATAATAATAAATAAAAATGTAAACAGATTATTTTCACTCCAAGCTCATTTAAAATTCTACCTAAAGTTGGTCAAAATTGTCAAATTTAAGTTTTAAGAGCAATAATTTTTTTGCGATGATTTCACATCCAATAAATATTACAAATTGCTTAAACTTATAACAGCCTAAAACTGTTGATCTGTGAAACTTGCAAACATCTACTAAGTATTCTCTCTACTGGGAATCAGATCACTTTATAGCGATTCTTGTATAAACAACTTATTAATTTACAAAGATAACCAAAAGAAACTCTCTGAAAATAAGTCTTCTACTACATCAAATAATTCTGATGGGAATAATGGATCAATTTTGGAAATTAGTAGTTAGATTCATATGTCGTCAGTTTGACTTTGCTCTACAGGTTATATTTTATCTTTGGGCATGCTGCAGATAGGCTTTCTCTTTCCTGTTTGTTGTCATATTTTAATTGACAATTAAGCAATAAAATAATGTTCTCATATTCGAATCGTGTTTAAATCGTTTTTTGGCGCCATTATTAATTAATTGCTTATTGTAGTTGTTGCGACTTGGCCACTTGCAACTGCAACTGTATCTTTATGTGCATCGCTAGCTTTATCTTTATGTGTGTATCTGTGTCTGTGCAGTTGTTGCATCTGCAGCTTGGCGCCACTGTTGCAAGCTGTTGTCGATTCGCATTTTTCCCATGACCAAACTGACAACTGGCAGCTTAAAAACTCTCAACGCTCAACAGAAGGACTCAACAAAAAAAAACAGTGAAATTCAGCTGCACATTTAAAGCAAATTATTATGAGTTGGCCAGTTGGCTGTAATGATGCCAATGAGCCAAGTTAGTAGCTCAACAATAAACAAAAAAATCTAAAAATAACAAAAAATATTCATCTAAACACACGAAAAATGTTTCGGTCAAGTTTCATTTCGTTAAATTGCTCACAATTTCCGGTCGCGTGTTGATATATCTCTCTTGTGTCTATGTCTGCTTCTTCTTCTCTTTAGTATACCCTGTAGCCATTAAGTACTGACTAAAAGGGGAATATTGTAATTGTGGAAATCTTTGTAACGAGGCAGAAGAAAGCAGCAGATACACTTAGAGTTTGTGAATTTGAATTTTATTGCCTTTATAGCTAATTAATATAGCTTACTGCATTCTAAATTATCGATAAATATCGAATACATTTTAATAAAATGTGCTACAATTTTTTTTAGGCAGATACTGAAAACCATTCAGTATTTCTTAAATCGATCGATCGATTATCGATAAAAATCGATTATTCTTAGCAATATATTTACTATTTATAACAATTAATAACTCAAAGTAAAGCACTAAAAATATTGAATATCAGTTTATTAGACCGCTAACGCTTAAATCATTTTATAGTATCGATAAAAATCGATTACCGATTGTCATAAATGGTACACGCAAGCTTGTTACAAATAGAACTCTGCAAAATGTTGAAATGCTGCAGAGGCTTAGAAGCTATTAAGAAATAGCAATTTAGGATAGGTAAACAATTGAATGCAGGGTAGTCTGCTAGTCGAGCTTATCCCGTCTTTGCATTATTTTCCTAGTTGTTTTTTTTTCAACATTGTTTTACATTAAATTTGTGGATAATTGCGGCACTTAAAGACGCTTCATTTAAGCTGTTGTTTGTTGTGTTTTCTTCGTTTTGCATGTCAGCAACGCATTTCCTTTAGGAAATGGATTTGAATATGAAGATGAATGTGGATCAAAGTTGATTTAAATAGTAAATACAAATATATGTATATATATATATATAGAGGAGGGAGCTGCATGGCAATTTCTGGTCTTTACACACAATTGAGGTCACGTGTGTGTGTAAAGGCGAGGAGGTGGAAGGAGGGAGGGGTGAAGGGTAGTCTCAGAGAGCTGGAGAGATCATAAAAATGGGCATTGCCGGCAATTTCAATAATCGAAAGAAAACAAGATGTTTCCAGCAGCAGCAGCAGCAGCAGCCCCTTGAGCAACAGGACAATTCCAGCACCCTTTTTTTAACCCCCTTTTTCTTATTTTTTTTCTTCAGTGTTTTTTTTTTTTTTGGGTCGCGGTTAAGATGGATGAAGTGTTTGACAACCCTTTCAATCTTCATAAATGTTGGCACTCGTGGCCAGGCGTCGATTGTGCAAATCTCTCCCTCTCTCTCTCACTCTCTCTCACTCTCGCTCTCTCTGGCAGACTGTCTGTCTCTAGTTGAGCAATATTAGCCAGCTTGTCCCTTGTGTCACATCGTTTTTGGGCTCTATCAAGATGATGACGTCGTCGACCTTTTGCCTTTTTCTTCAAGGGTTTCGATGGCAATAAAAGACAGAAAACAAAAAAAAAACAGAGGAGAGGAGAGGAGAGGAGAGAAACCCAACTGAAATCTGTTTAAACGCATAAAAAATTGAAAATCTCATAAGCATGCGTTTGGCACACGAGTTCAAAAGGGGTTAGGGCCATGAAAAATGGCAATGTTGTTGTTAACACATTGTAAATACCTCGTTTTTCACTTAACGGGTTTTTAACTACATATGTATATATATACATACATCTTTATGTGTATTTGTGGGGCTGGCGAACAACATATTTAATGGATAGAACTTAAATTTCAGTGAAAATCTTGAAGTTATTTAAGTTTAGCTTAACCTTGAATCAAGTTCATTAAAATTAAATGAACTAACTTTTGTTGCTATTTTTAGATCTTTGATAGAAATCGATAAACTATTGCAATTAAAGTAACAATTTCGAAATTGAAAGGCAAAATATTGATAAATTTCAGTCAGAAATCGGATATAGGCATATATATATATATATCATTGAGAATGCGACAGTTCGCTTTTCGTTCTTTCTGATTACGAGGAGAGATAAAAATTGGTAGATGTTTAGAATGAAAATTAAATCATAAAACAATTATTCCACATACTATAATACGGAACTGGAACTATAATAATGGAGCCAAATATCGGAACCTAGAAATACAATTCAATTTGACAACCCACTTTAAATATAGCTTTGATTCCGGTTTCGTTTCCAGGAGCCCCTTTTCTTTGTATTAAAGAAATAGTTAATAATTTTTATGTTATGGCATTTTTTGAATATAAATCGAAATATTCAATTTTGACTCATATTAGTATAAAATAAAAAAAATAGTTTTATCTTTTAAGATAAACAGATATTTGTAGAAATAATTGCTTTAGTTATCTAAAATAAGATGCAAAAAGTTGTCGATGTGAAAATAAATAACAAATGCATATTTTATAACATATATAAATACTTGGAATCATAAATATAAATATATATAATATTATATAATATATATACAAATTATGCGCAACTTACCCAAATGCTTGTTGTTGTTAAGCATGTGGCCATTAGTGTTGCTGCCACAAATATTGTTGTTGCTGTTTTGGTAGTGGTTGTTGTTGTTGTTGCTGAGGTTGTTGTTGATGTGGTTGCTGCCTCTTTGCTCCATTGGCTCCATGAACTCCTGCTTGACTTGGATGTGTGGCTGTCGTAGGAGGATTTGCTCAAATGGATTTTGACTGACTGTCCGCTTGTTGTTGTTGTTGTTGTTATTGTTGTTGTTGTGAGTGCTGTTGTTGTTGTTGTTGTTGTGCTTTGAGTTAAAGCCATTCAAATGTGCCACGTAAGCGGCATAATTAAGAGATGCGGCAACATTCGCAGCAGCGCCTGCTGCCAGTTGATCATTGACCGCAGTCGGTTGGCGAGCAACGCCTTTCCCAGTAATTTGAACATTAACACCTGTTGTTGTTGTTGTTGTTGCTGTTGTTGTTGGTGGAACAGTTGCTGCTGCTGTTGCAGTGATTGCTGCTGCAGGCAACGTTGTCTTTGCTGTTCCTGCTGCTGCTGCTGCTGCTGCTGCTGCTGTCTCTAGCAACAACATTGCTGTTGCTGCCTCTGCTGGCTGCAAGTGTTGACGATGGGAATTATTATTGTGTGGCTGCTGCTGCTGCTGGTGCTGCTGTTGTTGTTGCTGCAGTTGTTGCTGTTGTTGTTGTTGTTGCTGGTGGTGCAGCAATAATGACATTGTTGTTGTTGTTGCTGCTGCTGTTGCTTGGCGCAGTTCGTCAGCAGCAAATTGCGTCGCTTTGATTTATGACGCTGCCGTTGCTGCTGCTGCCACAAACTTGTTGCTGCTGCCTCAGATTATGATATTGACCCATGCACCAGCGGCAATTTTTTCCTTGGCAAGTGTTGCTGTTGTTGCTGTTGCTGCTGCTGTAAATGGTTGATAATTAAAAATGTCTTCTTTTTGCTGCGCTGGCTGCTTGTCAGCTGGCTGCTGAAAGCTTAATTTGCTGTTAAGTGCTTTTTAAAATGTTGTTATTAAAAAAAACAACACAGAGAGAGAAAAATGGCAGTTGCAACTGCAACAAGAACAACCCTTCAAGTTAGCTTCTTTACAGCCTAGCCTAGTTACACTCAGACAAATAACTAATGCCTTTTGGAAGTTTGCCAAGGATAACTCCATATTCAGTAAGCATATTTCTAAAAAAAAAAAATGTAGAGAAAAATATGTCCAATTTTCCAAATAGATAATAACAATAATAATAATTAACATTAAAATAATAATCAGAGCAGAGCCAGTAAATTTCATCACTTCTTAGCAAGGATTTTGTACATTTTTTAAAAACGAGAAAAAATTTCTAAAAAAAATACACCATATTTCGGGAATTTTTCGAAACCGTTTTAATTATTGTCAAATTTATTTTCTTATAATTAGAATTTCTTTCAAATAGTAAGAAAAACTTTCTAGTTGTCAGCGTGATTTTCTTAATATCGAAGCGATGTTTTTTCTGAGTGTAGCCCCATCTCTTTCTCTACTACTACTGCTCTCTCTCTCTCTCTCTCTGCCTGTCTCTGTCGCTGTCTGGCCTTGCTGTACTCTATCATTTGGTTTGCTGTGGCGATTTTAGAGCCACGATAAGAGCAAATTAATTGATTTGCCGTCTAAAACACTTGTCGCATAGCCCCAAACTGCCACTACACAAATAAGAGGGGGGGGCACCCTATCGACCACGGGTGGTCACGTGACCATCGGTGTGACTAACTCACAGGTGTCTTTCCACTTGGAAATTTGAACAATAATTGCGTTTGATTGTTGCGTTTCCAATGAATTTATGGCGGAAGTTTGCATAGCTCTAAAAATAATAAGGGGAACACCAATAATATAATCATAAATATATATATATGGTTTTTTTTGTTGTTGTTATTTTTACGATTATCAAGAGGAACAATTAAAAATTACTTGGAAGTTTATCGATTTGCTGATAACAAAATGAGTTTCAGTAATTTAAATAGACGCCAGTCGAAGACTTTTCATTACGAAATACTAATTTATAACTAGTGACAAGTGAGAATGATTAACTTGGGATAGTTAAGCACCCGCTTGCAAGTGTATATTATTTATTAATTAGTAAAACAAAGGCAGTCGAGAGAGAGAGACTGTTAGACAGGAGTTCTGTCCTGAACCACAGCTATAGAATATATGATAATATATCTAAACCAACTTCAAGCCAAGCTCATCAATTATTCATATTAACTGAAGTTGCATCTTATTTCATATTTCTCAGATATATATATATATATATATATATATATTAAATGGCTTTATCTTTGCAATTGTGTCATTTATTGCAATCGGTAATCGATTTGTATCGATATTTGGGAAACAATTTAAAATTCGTTTGGTAAACAAGAACTTACCAAATTTACAGAGATATTCACTAATAGTGTCTGAAATTGTAGTTTTTATACTGAGATATAGATGGCTAGATCGAATTTTCATCTAGATCAGGAATATATATACCATATGGAGTTCTCGTTGCTACCTGCTTCCTTTAACATACTTTGCACCTCCTCATTAAGTGCCTTTTACATATATTCAATGAGTTCAAGGAAGTAAAATTGCAATACGTATTTATTGCTACAGCTTAGAAAAAAAAATAAATAAATAACTAAAAATAACTGTTGAATATGTGCATTATGCAAACAAATGCAACGTTGACAAATCATATTTACAAATAGTTAAAACGAGGCGCGCTGAAACGAAATTGTTGTAAATTGAAAACAAATTGAACTCAATGCGATAAGAACTGAGATATCTACAGATATATATATATATATATATATATAAATAAATAAATCAAAGGAAATGGAAAACTAAACGACAGCAACTATTGATGTTTGGCGATCAAAAGCGACAAAAAGTTTACTTTTAGCAAACAATTTTTGATTAGATAAGCGAAAGTGCAACGAGCTCTCTTCTCTCTGCTGCTCTATGGAAATAGTGTCCAAAGGGGGCGACATTTACATACACCTCTCGGGCGGTGTATGGCGGGGGAGTGACTGAGTGGGTGGTGGGGGGTGGGGTGTGGCAACATTATTAATGGCACTTGTAAACAAATCGATTGACAGCGCAAATTGCTCGCAAAGTGCTTCATTCTTGCTTGATTCTTATCAATCAAATGTGGTTTTGGGGGTGGGAAGGGGACAACAACAGCATTATGTACTTTGCATGTCAGCGTGTATGTGATAGAGAGAGAGAGAGAGAGAGAGAGAGAGAGAGAGGGAGGGAGAGGGAGAATTATTGTTTTAAGAAACCGCCATGCACTTCAAAGCCAAAGAAACCGACAAATTGTTGCAAGTTTTTGCTGCCTTTTTTGTTCATCATCAGCTATTTTTAATAATCAAATTGCTTATTATTGCTTTCTTTATGGTAAATTTTGTGCTGGTGTTGGACAAGTGTTAAAGGCACCTGCCCCCTCCACTTTTAACCTAGTTGGTTGATGATAAGTACTGTTAATATTAGACTGCTTCGATTTGTTTTTTTTTATCTTGTTTTAAAATTAAAACACACACGTCACATTTGATTTGGTTAACAGTTAACATAGATGCACACACACACATTCACACACACTAACACACACACACACACACACACACACATAGTTAATTGCTGAGCACTGTTTTCATAATTTTTCAACACTTGCGAGCTGTAAAGATAACGGTTTCTCCGTCTTCTTCTTGGCTTCGTTGTGATTTATTATTCAATTGAAGAACTTTAACTCAGAGCAGAGTTCAAAATGTGTGAATTATGCCAATTTAAAAGTAATTATTCTTTAATATGAAAAGATTATAAAAAATGCATGATATGTTATGCAATTTAGTTAATCAAAAAAGTATAATTATAGAGGTGATTTCATCTTGAAGATATATTTAGCTATATTTTCAGATATGCGAATCTTTGATTATTGATTGCTAACGCGATTAAAAAGCTATTTGATTAATATTTTTAATATATTTTGGTTACAATCTATATTCTACTTATGTATGATCGATTTTTTGTAGAAAATATTAATCTATAACTGTTAATTATTTTACAGTTGCATGTGTAGATTATATTTTTAAAAATTCTAAAATAAATGATGAGAAATATGTATTGCAATATTTTTTCTACATGTTTTCGTTACAACTTAAATTCTCTTCACTTAAAAATATATATTTTTTTAATTAATTCTGAATTTAATTTAATATAATATCTGTTAAATATTGACGGTACATCTTTCTAGTCACTCACTATCTATACAATATACCGATATTGATCTATATACTTTTTGCTCGAATGTTTGAGATGTTAATTTTTCTAATGAAATATAATCGTTTCAAAGGTATTTTTTCTTTTAAATGTAATTAAATTGGGACACTTTAGTAGCAAATCAATTAAAAGAAAGAAATGGGTGCAAATTATGTTTAAAACAAATTTGTAAAATATATTAAATCAATTTAGATTTGTTATTTACCTTATCTACATTAATTCTGCATTAAAACTATTTTTTTTACGAGCCATTGTGTGACTAACTAGCATTTGATTTGTAATTTTTTTTAGCTAGTAGCTGTAAATAAATAACTAAACAGCAATTTGATTGACAACTTTGAATTTTTGCAAGAACTTCAGAACAAAGCTCTTTTTTTTTATTAAAATCATTATGTAATCCCTTTTAGAATGCTATCGTTAGCTGACTTTTGATTGATATTGATTATAAAATTATAAAAAAAAAACTAATTTGATTTCCCTAAAATGAATATAATTATAATAAATGATAAATAATAAATAATATATGAGAAAATATTGGCTTACCAAATTCATAATTCATCTCAAATTATTCAAGGCAAGTAAACTATTTAGAAGCACTTGTTGTTACTTAAATGCACACACCCACACACACACACACACACTCAGCTCATTAACAGTAAAAAAAGGATTATAAACATGACAAGAAAATGTCAACAAGAAATGCAATCGCTGTTTAAAAATCTATCGATGGATCTTTGAGCGAAGGCGTCGACAGCAAAGCTCCTTTAAAAGCACACACACACACACACACACACACACACATATATATATATATATATATATATTTATATATATATACTTACACGCGTTGATCGCTTAGCCGCACCTTTTCGAACTCGTCTTCAACTTCAACTTCGAATTCGGATTTAATTTAATTGTTTGTTTTCGGCTTAAATTTAATTGCAATGGCGTCGCTGCTGCTGCTGCTGCTGCTGCGCTGGCTGCTTCTTTTATTGCTACTGCAGTTGTTGATGTTATTGTTATTTTTTCACGCCTTCTGCTGCTGCTGCAACAACAACAGCTGGGAGCGAGACACGCTTTTTGATTGACTTCCGACAAACGACTGACTTAAAAAAAAGCGCCACAAGATATGAGCAAAAAAAAAGAAAGAATAAAAATAAAACAGTTAAAATGGGGGGGGGAAATAAAGCGACGCCGACGTCCACAAAATGTCAAAGCGAACAGCAGCAAAAAAAAAGTAGATGATGTTGCGGCAGCGCAGCAGCAGCGTATCTCTGTATGTGTGTGTGTGTGTGTTGGTGTGAGAGCTTTTCGCTCTGCCAGCAGGTGGCTCTGTGCCGTTCTTAGCAGCTGCAACGGTGACTGCGACTGCGACTCCGACTGCGACTGCGACTGCGACGCTTCGGACTTGGCTTTGGAGATTCGCTGGCGTTTTGGGAGTTGGACATTTTATGGACGTCGTTTTTGCTGCTGCTGCTGCTGATACTTTTTCTGCTGCTTTTTTTTCAGGTTTCTTGGCACGAGGTTTTAAAATCAAAAGCGTGTATTGTGTGGGTGGTCGGTGGTGCGTGTGTGTGTGTGTGTGTGTGTGTGTGTTCGTGTGTGTGTGTGTGTCTCTTATCGGATTTGAAGCTTTTTATATATGTATTGAGCGGTTTGTGGCCAATGGGGACGAGGAGGGGACTTTTAACTTGATTTATAGTCTCCTTTTATATTCCTACTTTAATTCCATTTTTTTTTTAGGTACCAATAAAATATATTTGCAACTAAATCAATTTTTAAATGAAACAATTCATAAAATTAAATATTTTTGTATTGAAAAATAAATTATATATATTAATTTAAATGATGTAATATTTTTCTAATAGGATAGTTAAATATAGTGTCTGAAAAGTGAATAATTTAAGTGTTTTGCTAGTTCTCGTTGTCAATACTTCAAAAAATTTGATTTTTATTAAATAACATATTTTTTTAAAGTCAATAATAAATATATTATATAATATATAATATAATATATATATATTATATATTATATAATATATTATTATACGGTAGACATTTTTTTTGTTGATGATTTTAATGATTTGTGTGTTAATCTTAAAAGGTTTTGAGAAAAAATTTTTGGTTTAAAAACCAAACCGAAAAAAACGTTTTGGATTTAAAATATTTGAAATCACAAAAGGAATTCAGCATACTAGAAATAATATGGCGTTAATTGAATAAAGCAAAATACAAAATAAAATATAGTAATATTCCATTAAATTTTCTATTTTCTTAAATCTTCTTATAAGATTTTCGACGGTGAGAATGCTAACAAGTTGCCTTCAAAATTATTACGTATTCGTCAGAAATATTTTAATATTTATTTAGGATTATTTATATATGTTTTTTTTAATTGAGAGATAAATATTCATTTGTTTTCCTTCATCAAAATTTGGTCAGTGTGTGCAACAAACAATGGAAAAATGTCAATTGCCATCTGTCAAATCACAGAAAAATGTTTAGATAAAAAGCAAAACTGCAACTGCAACTCGAATTGAGTAAAAACAGCGAATGACAAAATAAAAAACAGAACACAGAAGGAATTGACAGCTTGAAGAATTGGCGAATTGATGCTGAAACGCGAATTATTCGCTGCCTGTCACAGAACCGAATGTCAAACAAAACAGCATAAAAACAAAAGCAGAAGAAGAAGCATTAGCTGTAGCAGAGGAGCAGCAGCGACGTCAACAGAAGCCAATGGCAGCCGCAGCGGCGTTAAACGCATAAATTAAAATAATTACAGAGCTGCAGCAGATTTCAATGCAGTTATTGTTGCAGTTGTCACACACGCACACACACACACATACATACACACACACACGGACGCACGCACAGAGAGTAAGGCAGAAAAAAGCGCGCGCGTCGCGTCAACTTTTGCGCGTATTTGTTTGCTGCTGCTGCGTTAGTTGCAACTGCCACATGCAGCAGCCAAAGCCAACAATTTTAGCACTTGCGTTCCACACACACACTAACACACACACACATACACCTTGCAGTCGTTGATTTTATTCAAAATGGTTTGTTTATGCTTCAACAGCAGCTGGGGAAATGCGCGCGCTCGCTCTCTCTCTCACACACACACGCACACACACACAAGCTTGCTTGGGCAGCCAATGGCATTTGGCGCTTTGGCGGCGCATGTGCTTGGCGCTCTCTCTCTCGCTCGCTGTTTCTCGCTGTGTTGCGCGCTCAGCTCCGCCGAATTCGCCGTCTGCGTTGAATTCGCCTCGCAGCATCAGCTTTGGCGTTTTTATTTTTCTGTCTACCTTTGCCTTTTGCTAATTTCCGTTCATTAAAGTTGCCTTTAGCGGCAGCGACGTCAACGTCGACGTCGTCGTTGGCTTCGTCTCGTGCACTATTTTAACCATTGTCGCTCTGGCGACGCCCCCACCCCCACCCCCGTCTGAGCTTAAAGCTCGCGCTTTGCTTTTATTTTTGGTGTAATTTCCTTAAGCTTTAATTTCATTGATTAGCAAAAATCGTCTGCTCCGTTTCTTCTTCATCTTCTTCTTCAACATCTTGTTGCTGCTGCTGTTTAGTTTTTTTCTGTCCTGTGTCTGCTGCGTGTATTTCGTTGTTTGTGTGTTTGTGCGTTGCTTTGTATTTTTAGTTTCGCTGCCAAAAATGTAACTGTTTATTTTATTGTTATTTTTGTTGCGGTTGTTGTTGTTGTTGTTGTAACTGTTGTTTCTGCTTCTTCTTTGGCTCTCAGCATTAAACATTTGAGCATTTAAGTCTTTATCGTCATTTTCATCTTTTTCTCGTCTTCCTTCTTAAATTAACTAATCGATTGGAATTCTAGTTTCTGTTGTCCTTTTTTTTCTTCTTCACATATTTAAGAGCAACAGCAGCAGCAGAAGAAGAAGCAGCGGCTGAAATAGTTGCTTAAGTTGTGCGATTAAATCGCGCTTTGAGTTTGGGTAGTGTTGAACAAGAGAGGAGAAAAAGTGTTGGAGATGGGGCAGGAATAGTGAGGCTTTAAGTTGTAGTAAAAGTAAAAGTTTGACAAACTACGTAAATAAAATAAATATTTTATGGTATCAGTGCTTTATTATTATTATTATTATCATTATTATTATTATTATTATTGTAATTATTATAATTTGTTACAGTTTCACAGTAAGACTAACATTTAGATGGCCTTTCGGGTGTTTCTTAGAAGGCCTATTTATTTGATCTCAAGTTCCATTTATTTCTCTTTCATTTGTTATCAAACTATTTTTATTCCCTGAAAATGGATAAGATAGAGTATATCCCAAAAGTACATGAATGTTTCTCGGATACTGTAAAGAATATATAACTTTAACCAAGATAATAGTTTTAGGATATTATAAAAAAAGGAGAACTTAAAATATAGTTAAGAAATTAGCATAATCTTATTTAATATATATACAAATTTACTATGAAAAGGTAGAAAATTATTATCAAAAAAGGAAAGTCCTTAAATTAATCACACTAGAAGAGATCAAAATAATAAAAATCCGTCCAGTTAAATCGCATTGTCATAACATGTTTTCCCATTTTAAATTTTAACAAAATGTTAACTGTTTTTACTTTTTGTTTGGCAACCTTTTAATCTGTTTATATTTAGCAATTATCCATTCATTTTACCTCTTATCAGTTCATTCAATCTTTAAACTCCTTTTTGCCCTTTTATCCCCTTTCGAGGTAAGAAAATACAAATTTCATTACAATTTTCATTGTGTGTGTATTTGTGAACCCCCCTCCCTATCCCCTTAATTCCCCTCCACCCCCTCTACTCATTCCCATTTAAAGAAAAAGGCCTATAAAAAAAAACCGCCCCAAAAAGTTTTAAGCGCAATTTTGAGCATATATGCACTGCGTTAGAAAGAGACAGCATTTGTTTGCTTAAAAAAAAAATAAGGATTTTAAATAGAATTCAGCATTTGACTATATGCAGAGCATGCCATGCCTTTGTCTCTCTCGCACACTCGATATTACTGCATCTCTCTTTCGCACTTTTGTGAGGCGCACACAAAAGGTTGTTTTCCCATCATTTTTTATGTGTGTTGGGGGTGTGGTGGGGTGTGTGTGTGTGTAGTGTGTGTGGCACCTAACTTAAGTTATGTCAAAGTTTTACAATTTTTTCAACATTTTTTTTTATATATATTTATACATATTGCAAGCATTTCCTGTCTCTTTTTATTTACATTACGCTCGGGACATAAGCGACATAATGTGTGTGTGTGTGTGAATACAATGCCATATAAGGAATGCCGAGCGCCGTTTGCCGTGTTTCCCCCCTCCCCCTCCCTGCTTGTGTGGGTGCCTGGGCATTTTCCAAGTTTTCTTTTTACTTTTTCTACATATTTTTTTTTATTTTTTATATATTTTTTTCAGCGCTCTGTGACTTTTCATTTTTCATATGTTGACTGCCCCGCACACACACACACACACACACACACACACATATGCACACTCCTCTGCCTTTTCTTTCTCTCTCTCTCTTCCTCCTTTTCCTCGCATTCCACTTTGGTCCACAAGTAAATGGCTTTTGCATTGTAAAATGTTGCATACATTTTCCTCTATTTTGCCTTTTGTGCGCGCTGCGTAGGTGTGTGTGTGTGTGTGAGTGTGTGTGTATACATATAATGGCACATATATGCTGTTCAAATCTGTATACTTCAGCATATATATATATATATGTATAAAGGTACATAATGTCGACAATTCGCCAACGAGTGCGAGTGAAACGAGGCGAGTTTTCCTCTTTTTTTTGGCTCCCAGTTGGCAGCTTTGACTTGGGGGCACTGGGCATTGTGGGGCTGCTGCTCCTTCGTAGGGTATATTTTAAAATTTATGAAAAATAATATTTTCCATCTCAACACACACACAGAGGAGTGCTTTTAGGGCGCACAATCAGAATACAATGGCTGCTGCTTGCTGGCTGCTTGCTGCTTGCTGCTTGGTGGCAACATTGAAAACTAGGCGCCACATTTAGGGATGAGAGGGGGTTCTGAAATTGGGTGGAGGGGTGGCTGCAGCACACACTTTGTCTTGGCTTTACTCGCATTTACGTATACACACATTCACACACACACACATCGAAATACACACACAGAAATACACAGGAGAGTTAAAGCAGTTGCAAGCAGAAGATGATGCTGGAGACAGGGTTGTCAAGCTAAAGGAACAAATTAACACAACATAATTATATGCATATATATATATATATATATATATACATATATATATATATTAAATGTTAGCATTATTATTAAAGCTTGTAAATTAATTAGACTTTCTACGCTAGAAATATTTTATAGCGTGTAAAATAGATACAAATTATTATGTTCGGCAACTGTTATCCAAAACAATTTAAGTATATAATACATATTCATAGGGAATAGTCAGAGTTATCTGAACAGTAATTGTAGAACTCAAAGTCAACTAACAAAGCTGGCTTCAATCATTACTCTCTCCTAGGCAGCTTTAATAATGAATATTTGGAATACTTACTGATACTTCTTGATTGAATATTGCAGACTAAGCAGTCAGTTAACTTAACTAGATGTATTCTGTAGCGGATTATGTGGATTCTTAGAGAGTTTGGATATATCCTGAAAGTACTTTACAACAGTTATAGTAACATATTAGCTATATTATGATATATATAGATATGTGTTTAACTTTACTTTACTATTTACAGTAGATAATCTTCTAAGAGAGATCGCTAGTATTATACCATTATATATAACTGATAAGTTGATCATATCTAATATAATTATGTAAGAATTTATAATTATTATTGTGTATTTTAAACCATAAACAAACAAATTCTACAAATTGCATGCACTCATTGTAATTTTAACTAGCAAATTTATAGTATTATTTTTGAATATTTATTTTTAGCTACTTTTAATATTAATTACTTTGCAGACTGAGGGCGACAACTCTGGCGCTCTCAAGTCAAAACCATTTGCCATTATGATAATGTAAGTGCGCAATTTACCAACTTGAATGCACGATTCACACACACACCCACACACACACACACACACACGCACACATTGTATGTGTGTTGAGGGATACAAAGTGCAAGAAGAGAAAGCTTTGGCAAAAATTTTCATATCCTGCACATGAACATGAAAAACTGCACAAATTGCAGAAAATGTTGCAAAACGACGTAGCACACATAAGCAACATGCATCCATGTGTGCAACAAACGAGAAGATGGAGGAGGAGCAGGTGGCGACAGAGAAGAAGAGAACACATAAAATACGATAACTGTGCAGCCAAAGTGCTACATATGAAAGGTATTTCTTGCTGGCTTGTCTAACGTTTCGAACAACCCCCAACCCCCAACCCTCTACCACCTCCAACCCCCCCCCCCCCCAGGCAGTCCCTCTACACTCCGCAAAAAAATTATCCTGAATTTTAGAAATTCAGCAAGGAGACTCCTCAATTCAGCATTCAGCAAGAATATTTATTTTAATCAGGATTTTTATTTTCTTAATTTCAGAGCGAAAAGTTTTCTAAAATAAAGCACAAAACATGAATTATGTATTTTTAATATAATATTAGTAATTTAGAATTTCCCATACACAAACTTGTCTTAGATAGTTCATAATTAATTTGAAAAACTGGCTCAAAGAAATGTAGACTTTTTAGAAATATATTTCGTATTAACAGCAAATATTTCTAAAATTCGATTCCAATTTGTAGCGATATTTTTCTTCAAATTAGAAATTATTTTGAAGAAAAGAAAAATATTTGAGTTTTATTTCTGAGTGTGGCACAAACTACAAATGCTGTACAACATATACATATGCAACATTTGCAATGCATGTGTGTGGTTTTAGAATATAAAAGCATGCCACCAACAGCTACTCACACCTCACACCTCACTCCTGGCTACTCACTGGATGCCACCCACCCTTGGGGTGGGTTTGGGGGCTTGTATATAATTACAGCTGGTGCTTCAGTTGCCGCCTTCTGTTTGCACCTTGGAGAACCTACTTGCCACAACTACAACTACAACCAAGACACACACACATGAAATATGATGGCATCTTTTATATAATGTAGCTCTCTCTCTCTCTCTCTCTCTCTCTCTCTCTCTCTCTCTCTTTCCCTCGCTCTCTCTTTAGTTGTTGCTATCCCTCTTGTCGACATGGAACATAAAATTAAGTATGAAATTGAAAAATGACTCGCAAGCCAAAAAAAAACGAAGAAAAACGAGAGAAAAAAAAGAAAATGGAGCCAAGCATATTGTGAAATTAATTTTTAAATATTTATGAGCGACTGTTTTTGGGGGGCATTTGCTTATGGGTGAGGGCACAAGCTGCTGGAGGGGGAGGGGGAGTGGGAGTGGCAAGGAGAGTGGGAGTTTGAGTAGAAAGCAGCTCACATTTTCAATTTGCCCAATTTTTATTGAATTTTCAAGTATAAGTAAGAGGTGTGTGTGTGCCAGTGTGTGTGTGTGTGTGTGTGTGTGTGTGTGTGTGCTTTGTACTCGACTACATTTTAGTTTTTTACATGAAATATGAGAATTCTGTTGCTCAAGGGGGCGTATGAGTAATGTGCTTCTTGTGTTTATCGTGAGCCGAAAAATAAATTCGATTTCCTCTCTCTCTGTGTGTGTGTGTGTGTGTGTGTGCACCTATTGAAAAGTACGTGTCTGTGTGTGTGTGTGGGTAGAGCACGTTGGACACAAGTTAGCAATATACCCAAAACAAATGTGAAACAAGCCAAGCTATTATCGCTGGAGCATGCGAGTTTCTGATAAGAAAAAAAAATATCAACTTTTTTTAAGTCTAAAATTATTGAAGATTCTGCTTGTAACTTTAATATGCAGTTGCCTTTCAATATAAATGTATATAACGTTAAACTATAAACGTGATCCATTTTTTATTTAACATCTTGAATAATGAAAATGTTTTTAATACTTTTTGAGAGTTTTGAGTATTTTTTACAAAAGTTCAAATTGCAACTTTTAAATATCTAATTATTTTAAATGCTATTCAAACTTCCTTAGCTACTACTTTTATATATATAATGGGTATATATATAATATATAATATCAAATACTATTCAATTTCATCTGAGGAAAAGATAAAGCATCTGGAGTCTTTAGAGTATTCTTTTGATACTTTATCAAACTGATAAGATATTCACAATAAATGCCAAGATCTGCTCAGATTGTCTTATTTGAGGTCAGCTGGTAACGATTTTTTAGGGGCTTGAAATGTTTCGTAGCTGTTTACTTAGAATCAATGTTTTTTTTAAATCAATTATACAAATATCAATCATTTTAATGAAACAGATCGGGAGACTATATCACTATAGCTGTCATAGGAACAATCGTTAGAAATGTGAGTTTTTGTATGCAGAACTTTTTTGTTACTGAAAATATCTTCAGCAAACTAACAACTAAAAAATGCTACTGATCTTTTGACCGTTAGGTAATATATAATTCACATCGGACTACTATATGCTATAGCTTTCATATCAGTAATCAACTTTGAAATCGATTAAGTTATTCTTGCAAAAATCACTTAATTATCATTTTAATATCTTTCTCACGATTCTTCAAAATATCAACAGCATCGGAATATATTATATATTATATATATTGCTCACATATATTGAATCTATAATATATAATTTAGTAGTTAGCAGATGGACTTTAAGCTGCTCTTTCTTGGCCCCGTTTTTTTTAGTTGAGTTCCATTCAGTTCCCATCCTTAATCTCTCAGTTTTGATCTTGACGTCCTGTGCGTGTTTAACGCGCTCTGATAACGCAGCGATAATGATAATGATAATCCGCCTACCTTTCCAGATCCCACTCCACACGCTTGATTATGATAATAATGCGCTTAAGCATGGCTCAAGCCATGAAATTGTTGACTTGGCCAGCAGCAGCTGCAGGCAAACTACGCTTTATTTGCCTAATAAGCCCCTGGCAAACAAAAAAAAACGAAACAAAAAACTCGACTGGAAACTCGAGCAGACAATGTGCCACAAAGATGTGGTTGTTGTTGCTGTTGGTGGCACAAGTGCTTAACAAGCTGTTTTGCATGGCAAGCAGAGTTACCAAAAGACCAGTAGCCGAGTTCCGAGCCACGTTCCACCTTTCACGTTGCCAACAAAACCAACCAGAAAAAAAAAAACAATGCGGCTAATGTGGGAAAAAACGTCAAGAATGCGCGTTGAAAATTGCACGTTCCCCCTACACTCAGCGAAAAATCTGACGGAATTTTACTATTAGAAAGTTTATTTCTTATTATTTAGAAAGTATATTTCTAAATGGGAATTTTTTTTCTTTATTTTCGGGGCACTTTTTGCTACAATTTAGAAAATATATATTTAATTTTTAGGGTTTTTTCCAGCAGCTCTGAAATTATTGTTTATTTCTATTTACAAAGTAAATTAATAAAAATGAGTATTTTAATATTTATTTATTTAAATTTAACTATTTATTTATAAATTTTAATATGAAATATTATTAAAAACTTAAAATGTAAACCATATTTTTGGAATTGTTAATTTACGGCAAGTCTTTCTAATTTTTAAAGCTCTTATTATTATTGTATTTATATATTATTAGTAAAACTAAAAAATTAACTTTTTTTCCGAGTGTACTCTTCGCCTCCCCCCACCTCCATTCTTTGGGCCTTGGCTCGTATGCAAAAACTAGCAGATCAGCTTGCGCTTTTGGCTTTTGGCTGTTGGCTTTAGCTGCAGCTGACTGCTGGCTGCTGACTGCTGGCTACCTGGCTACTACCTCACTTATCTCTCTGCTTTTTGCTCTTGGCCACAAAACAATTCACACTTTATGCTGGACAAGTGATGAGGAGCTGGGTGGGGAGGGAGAAGGGCGGTTCACTCGTTGCGTGTTGTCGGCAGCTGCTCATTGGATTGCTGATCATTTGCTTAAATAGCCCAAAGGGGACACAAGGCAACCAAACCGATGGAGAGATTGGGGGAGAGACAGGTGGGGTGGGGGATGGGGGGGGGGAGGTTGTGCCTGTGGAATATGGGTGGCTGGACAAATCTCGGCCAGAAGTTGAGCAAACAAACAGCAAAACAAAAGGTGTTCACTGTGGCCAAGCAAAGATTTTGCGTGTTTATCGCGATGCCACAGCTCCTAAAAAATTATTAGGTCCTTAATGCCACAGCAAGCAGTCGGCAGCCAGCAGCCAGTAGCCAGCAGCCAGCAGCCAGTTGCGTGGTGTGGATGGAAGTGGCAGATATTTAAAATGTGGCCTGCGATATGCGTGGAGAGGCTAAATAATATTGAT
Source organism: Drosophila setosimentum (assembly GCA_035043505.1). Lineage (NCBI taxonomy): Eukaryota > Metazoa > Arthropoda > Insecta > Diptera > Drosophilidae > Drosophila > Drosophila setosimentum. The sequence continues at coordinate 21,629,960 of JAWNMY010000007.1, forward strand.
TCGTGTATTGAAGTGTTTGTTGCATAATTTAAATATTGTTTAAAGAGCTGAGCAAAATAAATATACAGCTATTTTCGAGAATGGAGTCGAACTTTCTCAACGGACTTCCAAATAAGTTATTCATTTATCGATTTGTGCTTAATTTATAAATAATTAAATCTCGAGCAAGTGATTTTAATGATAGCCTTTAGCTGCTTTACTTATTTCTTTATATATATATATACTTATAAATATTTATTAAATATATTTAAAATGGATATCGAATGCGTAATGAAGTTGTGAGATAAACATCTACCACACCATAAGCTGTATAAGGTATATTATATTCACGAACAGCATTTATAACCAAGTCGATCTAGTTGCCAATGCCTCTCTTACTGTCAGCGACTGTAGATGGCAGACTTTTTGAATTTTTTGCACATAAATCCTCATGTATCATTTCAAGTTATATCTTGGGAAATGCGAGCGAAACTCATTTAAAATATTTACATACATACATTGAGTCTATTCATTTTCATATTTTGTCAGCCTTGTGAACTTAAAGGTAAAGACTTGACTGCAGGGTATCTCCCAGTTAGGTCCTTGCATAAAGATCTAGGGTATCTGCTAGTGGAGGGATCAAAGTATTCCCTAGACCAGCTCAATCTCTCGAAAAGATTACGGATATTAACTCTTAAATACTGGGTATCCTACAGTCAGATTCAGGATATTTCTTCTTAGATTACGCGTAGCTGCTCAACGCGGTGCTGGGTATCTACTCCTTATATTCTCGACCAGCGAATTCTTACGCCTTAAGACTTCAGGTAAATTTGAAGTTGGCAGTTGGCATCGATTCAACGTTGCTTATTTCTAATATTATAATAATAAAAATAGTAATGAAAATTCTTGCGACTTTTCAATAGCAACAACCTGTGAGTAAATGCAATCTAGAGGAAAATTCCCAACCAGTCACTTTTCACTCCGCTCTTATCCCTTAGCACGTTGATATCTCATCGCAGCGATCATCGTTGCAATGCACAGCTACCGAAGATCATCGGTAATAAGGCCCCAAATCCAAATGATTATTATGACTGCCTGGCAACCAGTGAACTACAACTGAACCACAACGGAGCAACCAGTGAGCAACTGCTGAACCACCCGCAGTAGTCATTGACAAGCATGTATTTCCTGTAGCCGCGTCTTTTACAGTCTTTCCACTCAGAAAAAGAAAATTGACTTGAACAGAAAGTTTTGCTTATTTTTATTAGGTATAATTTATATATAAAAAAAAAAATTTTATTGAAAATTTACTGGCTATAATTAAATTATATATGTACATTTAAAAGATATCTAAATTATTTGCAATTTTGATATCTCAAAATATAAATGGTTATTAATAATTTAAGCACCCAAAAATGAAAGAAAAAAAAACAATCTGAAAATTTGACATATTTTTAATAAATTTTACAAAAATTTTCTTAATATAATATTAAAAGAAAAAGGTGTCAAAAGTTTGACAAATTCCTCAATTTCAGGTCGACTTTTTTCTGAGTGTTTTGCGACACCCACACAGAAAAGGCGGAAAACCGTTTTTGTTATTGGCCACGTTTTGTAAGCCAGGTTAATAGACATTTTGCCTATTTTAATAAGTGGCTAAAGGCGTGAAATACTCCTCGTGCTGGTTGTTGCTGGTTGTTGTTGTTGTTGTATGTTGTTGGCTGTTGTTGCCTTTGGGTTTAAAGCTGCTCCTATCGCTGGCCCAACTATCAATGTGGCCACCGTGGCAGTTGTTGCCCCACGTTGCAAGTTTGTGGCTGTAAATATGATTTTTTGTTTTTTTTTTTCTTTTGCAGTTTGTTTGTTGTGTCTTTCCCTTTTTTACTCCCCTCACTTCGATCTCTGCCCCCTACTGCTGCTGCTGCTGCAATGCCAATTTGAGGCAGCAGCCACAAGGTGAGAAATGAGATTTTAATCGGACGTGTCTGATTTCAAATGAGCTTTAATGGGGAACCCATTTAGCAGCACTTACCCTCGACTCGCAGACTTGCAGTCTCCATGGTGCTCCCTCCCCTATCCCCTCTCCCCTCCTCACTCACCTCTTATCCGCTCCCATCACCCACTTCCCCTTCGATTTGCTCTGCCCGCTTTTAGTTTAGTTTATTTATATTTTGTATTCTTTTATATATATATATATATATATATATATTTACAGAGGTATTTTTTTCTGTATGCTTGCTGCTGCTTGGGGGCAGTTGCTGCTTGTTGTTGCAAGCTCTGAAGTCGTCTCCTGCTGCAGCAACATTTTTATTACATTGTTGTGCCACATGCAATTTTTTTTATGTTGTTTGCTTTTATCAAATCGTATTAAAATTATTGAACTCATCATATTTTTTTTTTATCTGTCAATTTTATGTTTTGTTTGCTGTTTATATATATTTTCCATCAGTTTTTTAATCAGATTAATCTTGGAATTCAATCGATTAATTCTGGTTAACGATGCCCTTTCCGGTTTGAATTCACTGCTTTTTTTTGTACTTTATAAATTATATTTATTTTTGGAGTGCTTTTTTAATTTTTTCTAAATTATTAAAAATAGATTCACCGTATGAAGAATTAAATTGTATCTATTTTTGCCATTTTGATCCAAAGTGGGTTCAAAATCGATTCACTGTATGAAAAATTAGTTTAATTTTGCTAGACTTAAATGAGTTTTGGCTTAGAAAATAGCCTTCCTCATAAGCCTAGAATGGAACAGTTTCCCCATCCAAGATCATTGTGTACTCTTCTTTTATTTTGGTCACTTTCTAGCTGCAGTCCTTATCAGCTTAGTCATCCAGCACGCAATAAGAACAAAACCCAAATCCAAAAAAAAAGGTGGAAAAAACAGAGCCAAGCAAAAGGATGAAAATTTTTGCAATTAACTTGGGCAATTTTTGTCGATTTTTAAATATTATGGAACACGCACAGAAGACACACACACTCGCACACACACACCACACACACACAAAGTGGAGCAGGATGAAGAGGAAGAGCGAGCACTGCTTGCGCACTTGCCAGCATTGCCAGCACTGCCAGCCGAGCAGCGTCTGTTTTCTTATTGCGATCTGGCAGCACTGATAAGCGCCTAGTCAGCCAGGGCAGCCAGGGTAGCCAGGGTAGCCAGGGCAGCCAGCCAGCAATTTACAGTCGATCCTCACCGTCGATCCTAACCTTACACAATCCAGCCAGCTGCCGCTGCTGCTGCTGCTGCTGCTGTGCGGTCTGATCTTGGCCAAGAGCGTTTAACGTGTGTTAACTGTGTGTGTGGAACTGCACTCAAAAAATGATAAAAATAAATTGAATTGATTTTTAGAAATTTCCCCAGGAAAGTCAGGGTTTTTTTTCATTTTCTAATTTCAGTGAGGAAGAAAATATGTCTCATTTTCAAGTTGTTTTTTCTACGTGAAATTGAGCAACTGTTTAGCTTTTTGGCTGTTTATAATTGATTTTGTTTTAGTGTGATTTTTTCTCAGTGTGACACTGGCTAACTGGTCGCCAGCTTAGCCAGCTTCCGCTGCAACTCTGGCTCTGCTCGTGGCTACAATTTTATTTACGAGTCATGCGCGCGATCGTCGCCTTGCAGACGGAGCTCGACTTGCCTCCCCACCCCAGCCCCGCCACTCTCCTCACCTCTCTCCTTCTCTCTCCCATTGCCTCCACTCTCTGCGACCACCCTCTTTAGTTTTGTTTTGTTATTCATATACAGAGATTCATTCATGCCCTGGCAGAGAGAGACAAAGAGCATTGAGCATGGCGTGCCTTGGACTTGAACTCCATTCCAAGACACACGCACCTAATAACTTTTGATTTTGGAGTCCCCCAACCTCACCCTCCCCACAGCTAATGTGGGGGAGTTAATTAAAAAACGGTCAGTGTGTGTGTGTGTGGGAGCAATTGAGGGGGACAGAAAGGGGCATCTTAGCTATTATAGAGATAAGTGTGGTCGACAGTTTATCTAGAATCTTGTGAATCTTGATATTAGAAATGTAAAGAGATAAACGAGATAAACATATATATGTATAAAATATATATGAGATACATGTATGAACATTTGTAAGAAGCAAGCTTCATTTTTTGAACTCATTAAACTTTGAATGTAGTTTTAATTTAGACACAAAATCGTCTTTAAAAAGCAATGGTTTTTAATAATCTGTCGAGTTATTCGAAAGTTATTACTATGGAAAGTTATTAACTGTTCCCAGCAATTTTGAGTCAGGATAGTTTTGCCAACTTAAAAAGCATTTTTGATGAAGCGGGCAGATCATGATTAAAAATCACTATTTTTGCTGCTGTGAATCGGCTCAGTTCTGATCAAATAATGGCAATAGAAAGTTCTGACGTGGCCCTATAATTTTGTATGTGGCTTACTGTATTTTTATAGATTACTATTATTATTATTATTCAAACAATGTTAAACAAAAACAACATTCAATTTACAAAATTGGTTCAGTTTTGATCAAATTATGACTGCGGACAATTTGAAAGTAGTATTTTTTTTGTAGTGTAGGGCTATAGTTCAATCAATGACTTTGTAAGAAAAATTTGCAATTTTTTAGCTTTCAAATTTATATTATTTATAGGGCCGATTATGTCCCAAGCTGCCAAGTTTAAATTGACTTTATAGAAGCTAATCTAAAATAATTTTCAATGCAGAAACTTTACTTAACAACATAAAGTATAATAATTATATTTATATTTATAATTGTAATTGTATCTATTTATATATATACATACTTATACATATATGTATATATATATCTATCCATATCTAAGGTTCTAACAACTCTTCCAGTGCAAAGTTTCACCTCACCAAAGTTCAACTCAGTTAAAAATACATAAATCGTTTGTGAATTTGTGATTTACCGTCGGCAATTGGTTAAGGTCAGATATCAAGGCCTTGGCGCACTTTTGTCCAAAGACCTTGTGGGATGTGGATGCAACATCAACCACAACAACAACAGCAGCAACAGCAACAGCAACAGCAACAACAAGAACAAGTTTGATTGTATCACTTTCACTGGCAAAGTTGATTATATTTTCTCGCGAGAATTCGCGCGCTTGAACTTTTGCCTCAACTTTGACCTCTCAGCAGCAGCAGCAGCAATAGCAGCAGTAGCAACAGTTTCTACCAGCGTCCAGCTGTCTGGCTAAACCGTTAGTCTGGTCTGCTGGGTGGAGTGGGTGGTGCTGCCGGACTTGGCTTGGATGCAGCGCAGCAATTGCAGAATGTCCTTGACTGTTTGACTTGGCCATTGTATCGTGTTTACTCTTCCCTCTCCCTCTCTCCCTCTCTCTCTCTCTCTCTCTCTCTCTCTTCTCTCTCTCCCTCTCTCTCTTTCTCTCTTCCACTAGCACTTTTCACTTTTGCGATGGCTCATAAAATTGCAAGAAGTATTTAACAAGGCGCCGCTTGCAATGTATCTGTGGCATGTATCTGTATCTGTTTCTGTATCTGTATCTGTATCTATATCTGTAAATATATATATATCTCTAACTGTTACTGTGCGTAAGTTCATTGGCCATTTTGGGCCAGTTTGCCAACCCAAGTGTTATGTAAACCGTCTGCCTTCATTTGACGCCTGGCTTCGATGGTTTTGAGTTACATTTAAACGCCGCTTATTGCGCACTTTGGGTCAAAATCCTGTCCTGCTGTTGGCCCAGTCCTTGACCCCTTTTGGCCAGCTAGTCGTAAACGCTTGACACTTGACATAATCGTTTCATTGCTAAATGTGTAATCGATGCCCACTGCTTGCCCCTCGGCTAAGAATCAGCAATCACAATTAGCTGTGCCACACCCACTTTTTAATGGATTTGTGAAAAACTTGCACAGTTGAAATGATTAGCTTTGAGTGATTAGCTTACTGAACCGAGGAATATATAGCAGATAATCAATATATCATTATACAAGTGATTGATATTTATGGAATTTCCAATGTCAATTTACATAACTTAATTGGCAGCAATTTAAATAATTGTTTTGAATACTTAAATAAAAGGAATATTTATTATTTGTCTTTATAATTTAACTATGTGTTTATATAAATAATGAATAATAATATTAATTAACAACATGTAAACAATTCAAAGCAATAATTATAAACAGAAAAGTTTAAGCAGAGTCACCTTATTTCTATCTATTTAACAGATATATATATATATATAAATATATATATATAGATCTATAACTATATAAGATTTCACGTTGCTAAACATATAGAACTGCTGATAAATATATGTAGATAGATATATATATATATATATATTTATTGCTGCTTGCCGATTGGTGAGAGATGCGAATCGAATAAAACGAAAGCTTTGCGTATGCCCCAAAGGCGTTACCAAAATGCCACATGCCACATGCCACAAACCGCAAACCGCAATACCAAGTCACAATGTTGCAACAACAACAACAGCAACAGCAACCGCAACAATGTTGCAGTTAGCTCAGATATATGTGACTCTCGAATTGGACTTGGAGTTGGACGTTGGACGTTGTCATCCTTGTCGTCCTATGGCCATGGTTAGAGTCGCCTTTCATTGTTCCCGCTGTCTACTTTGATATGCATCCAATCACTGCGTCCCATTTGCTGTTGTCAGATTCAGGCAGGCAGCTGGCAGAGATGGGTGAGATGGAAGATGGCAAGGAGGGGTTTTTCATCGTTGTGATCTTTGAGTTGGCCAGTGGCCACTTAGGAGTATAGTTTATGCCACCATAACAATTGTACTTTTTCACATACTCAGGCGTTCCTCGACCAGATTCCACCATTTTTGCCATCAGTTGTCAGCGTGTTTAGCTTTTTTTTGTTTTCTTTTCTTTTTTTCTTCTTCTTATTCTCTCTGCTGTTTTTACCTCTTTTATGCCCTGCAGCTATCAAAATGCTGTTAAAGAGTTGCCCAACTATGCGATTTTGAATGTAACATATCTGTGAAGTATAAAAGGGGAAATATATTGTATCTATCTATATATATATATATATATATATATATAAAATATGTACTTGTTTATTTAATAAATTGAGATTTGCATAATTGACGCCTTTCAAAAGCTTTTCTCTATATTCAAATTGAAATTAATGTTTTTCGATTTTGCATAATCCTAAAATAAATCTATATTAAAATTAAAAATTAATGTTTTTGATATGTAGTAAATATCCAAAAATGTTTGCACATAACTTTTATATCCTTAGAATATTATAACCAAAGAATTTGCATATCTAGGTATAAACTAAAATGTTATATCAATATTCTTTAGCACTCTATTTTGCATGCTTACAAACATATATATTATATTTATTTTTATTGCTATTATTGTTATTATAGTTAGCTGATATATTGTATATATTTCGTGGATTATTATTTTGTCGTACTGGGCATCTGGTTAGTCGAGCACTCCCCACTCGAACATTCTTATTTTTTTTGCTCGTACATTTTTATTGCATTTTTCAAGCAATTACTTTGAATATCACCAGCAGCAGCAACAGCAGCAGCAACAGCAGCAGCGTCGGCAACAACAGCAGCAGTCGGCAAGCAACAAGGACTGTCAACCCAGAGAGACAGAGAGAGAGAGAGAGAGAGAGAGAGAGAGAGAGAGAGTGAATGAGAGCGAGATAGTGGCAAAGGGGCGTCCGTCTTTATGGTCTGTTTGTCGGTTTTTCCGTCCATCTGTCCGTCTGTCCGTCTGGCTGTCTGGCTGTCAAACGCACTGTCAACGTGCGCCTGTCAATGCTTCAACTCCAGCCAATCTTGCAACAGCAGCAGCAGCAGCAGCAGCAAACCCAAGACGAGAAGACGCATTTTGTGCTGATTTAAATCTGCACCCCTTCACCTCTGCCCCCCCTCTGCTTTTAACTGCGACTCATGGTAATTGCTCTGGTCTGGAAGCTCGAAGCTGGAAGCTGGGAATGGAGCTCTTTGCATTATGGCTGCCGCCTCAAACTTGAAAGTCGCCTGCCGCCTGTCGTCGATGTTGCTGTTGTTGTTGTTGCTGTTGCTGCTGGCGTCAGTTGATACGACCTGTCCTATGTCCCAATACCACAACCCCTACCCCCATCCCCCCCCCCTGACTGCTCCTTGCTCTGCTCTACTCTGCTCTGTTCTGTTCTGTCCTTCATTCTACTTGCAATGGCTTTCGGGCAATTAATGGATGAATACTTTAAGTGAGTGATGGAATGACACTTTTGTGTACTTGTAAAGCATTTTTATGCTCGTATACTCTTTACCCCTCCACACCTAAACTATCCTCCCTCCCTTCGCCCCCTTCTCTGCACTCGCCTCTTTGCGTAAGAAAAATCCGAAATGTTTCGTCTTGTATTAATTGGCGCGTAGAGCGTCTGAGCGCCAATTAGACAACCAATGGCTTGAATGGAATGAATAGCTGCGACTATCTCTGAGCGAATGGAATGGAATGGAATGGTTGGTTGGTTGGATGGATGTTATTTATGAAAATTATCTGAATATGTTTCAGCATTGCTTCGGCCAAAGGGCTTGGACACTTTGACTCCATTTGCTCGTCTGTTGCTAAGAGTTGAATTAGATCTACGAAATGGCTTACCTGGATTTTAAAACGTTCAAAATGTGCTCTGCTATAATAATTAAATCATGATTTAGCAGCCCTGGTTATAAATGTGGAAAGATTTTCTTCTTCTATTCTTTTTTGAAGGAATTTTAATCTAGAGTTTAAACTATAATCAAAAGTAATTTATTTTTCAAAATCTCTCCTTTTTTGTGAAATCTATGGTTTTGAAAGTTTGAATCTGGGAGTCACATTTTGAATGCATTATCTAAACATGAATCAGAATTATTTTATTCCATTTCTTTCTTAATAGTCACATTTATTTATAAAACTTAGTTAACAATAATTAACATTGTAAAAGTATAAAGACAAGTTTAACATTGCTTACGTTATTTAAAACCTATTAAAAAACTGTTTAACTAATTATACAAATTAATTTGACTGTTGTTTTACTTGCTGCGATCCTTTTACTCCACATTTGAAACACTCAGGCAAATTTCTTGTTAACTTGCACAGAGAGAAAAACATTAAACATTCAAATATAATCATAATCATAATTATTTAAAGATAAAGATAATTTCTAAAGACCTCAAGGGATAGTTAAGAGCTAAAGAAGAACTTCTAAATAGTTTCTTAACATTATTTACCTTATTATAAACTTGTTAAGAAAACATTTAATTTTTTTTGGAAATTAAATCATAGTAATTAATCAACTTTGACAAACCTTTCACTCAAAACAGAGCATAAATCAATCAATACTCACTTGTTTATACATGAATCCAATTTAGATTAAAGGTTGCATTGGTTTTCTCACTGTGTACGTACACACTATCTGTGAGTATAGCAAAAGAGAAAAAATAGGCATTCGCAGCCAAGTCATAATCATAATGAGTGCACGAAAGTTGAATGTTGACAGGTCGTGCACGCGTTTCGCGTACTCCACGATAACAATCGCGATGTGGAAAGGATGAGCACCAGGATGAGGACCATAGGAGGTCAGAGGAGCAGTAAGTGTTGTTGGAGTAGAAACGACGTAGAAGTAGATGTGGACCTGCTGCTGCTCTGCATAGACAGTCCCAGTTTAGCGGCTCAGCTTCAGTTTTGAGTGCTTACCATATCGAGGCTGACAATCTGCTGTTTGCTAGCGACCAACTAGAGACTAGAGACTAGAGAGTAGAGACTAGAGACCAGTGCCTGCTGCAGGCAGGAGAAGAGCAACAGATCCTCTATCTGGCCATCTGTGGCCTCATTACCAGAGCCAACTCGCCTTGCCTTGTTGGCCTGTTAATGGCACACAACACACAACACACAACACTGCGCAGATGTCGCGATAAATATGCGGCCTGATCACGTATCAGAAAACGATACGACTTTTTTCTCCTTTTTTCTTTTTTCTCTCTTTGGCTACTACTTTTTCTCAATTTTGTTGTTTAGTTTTTTTTTTTTGGTTTTGTTTTAGACGTGCGTGTGGCAGGCACTCATCGCCTCTGTCACCACGCTTAACTAAATTAAAAACTGATTAAAGCACGCATTCCAAACACATTTATCATCAATCAAGCAAAAACAAAAACACCAAAACCAAAAAAAAAGAAAAGAAATGAACAATAATTATTAAATTCAAAACTCTCGCGCATTTCGCTGATAAGCTGAAAAATCATTATAAATAGACAAAACATTAATGAATTTATGTTCACTTTTGGGAGGAACTGGGGGGCAGTGGGTGGGTGGGGGGGGGGGTTGGAATAGGTTGTAGCTGCAATCTGTTGGCCACATTTTAACAATTCTAATTTCCACACAAATCCACTTACGCGCACAGTTGTTCAACGTAATTTAATTAATTATATGTACTGCCCGCCCTTATCATCAACATCATCAACATCAACATCATCATCATCATCAATGGGAGTGGGTGCAACTTCCACTCCGGTTCCTTCTCCAAACATATTTTCCAGTTTATCTTTTCATAAGGTGACATCTTTTTCATTTGCGCAGCTTGGATTTTTATATACTCTGTGACACAATTCCAAATTGTGGATAGCTTTATAAGAGGTATATACACATCTAGCATTTCTCAGCATCAGGATAATATTTAAACAGCCTCCTAAATTGAAGACTTATTTTTTAAGAAAACTACTTTCAGCAAAATTAAGCTACAAAAAGAAAAAAAAAAATTCCATAATTTTTAAAAATTATTTTATTTATTTAATGTAATTGCAAACGTTAAAAGTTTGAGAATTGCATAATAAATTTTAAATCAAAAATACTAAAATATTTATACTGAAGTATGGAAAATTTATTAAAAAATATCCATTCAGAAACTATTTTAATGTTTAGAAATTTAATGTTAACAATTTCAAATAGTTTCTAACTTTCTAGTTTAGTCAGTCAAATTGCCTCTATCCAAAGACTAAATAAGTCATTTTAAATTATTTAACATTGTTTTTCATATTGGTATTTCCTATGTTTAGCTTATCCTATTGCGTGTCATTTACAGGGCATTTCTAAGTTGTGCTGTTCTAATTCGACTATCGCACACAGAGACTAACTTGTTAATACGCGTTTAGTTATTGTACGCATTATTGTAAATTTAATGAGTTTACCTCACACACACACACACACAGCCACACACAGCTGTGGGCTATAGATACAGATACACACACACACACACACAGATACAGATACAAAGACAAACACTTCGATACAGATACAGATACAAAAGCTGGCTGTTATTAATTTTTGTGTCATGTTGTGTGGCCGTGTTACGGTTTTGCCTCATTGCCACTTATAGACCTGTTCTCTTATACTTATGTATGTTGTTGTTGTAGCTGTTGCTTGTTGTTGTTGTTGTTGTTGTTTGTTGTCGCTTGTAGCTGTTGTCATTGGTGACACATTTGTCTTGATCGTAAATACATTAGTAATACTCGCGCATATAGACAAATAATAACAATACTATTCTGTCGACACACGATACATGTATATTTAATTGTTGCCTACAACAGCAACAACAACAGCAACAGCAACAACAACAGCAACAAATAATAATAAACATTTACGATTACGAGAGCTGGAGAGTTTGAGAAGTCGAAAGTCGGCTGCCATTGGTCGACAGCTTACAGCCTACTTGTTGTTCCTCTTCTTCTTATTCTTATTCACTCTTAATTAATTTATGCGCAACATTAAAATGGACATTAATTTTGTCATATCATTAAACAAAATAACTTATCGATATGATATGCGACAGGAGGTGCTAAGTGCCTTCAAAGAGAGACAGCAAATATTGTGTGTAGAAATTGTGGGTAGATTTTATTGTGCGACTCAAAGCGATAAAGTTTACTTAGTATTAACTATGAACACCATATATATATATATATATATATACATACATATCTTTTCTCTCTTTTATATAGACAACTTTGTTGTTCAGTTTTAAATCTATATTGATTATATCTGAATATATCCAGCCTAATCGGATATGAACTGTGGCCAGTTGAGTTTCATTGTTTTATTTATTTATATAACGTCAACTAAAGTCAATCGACACAAATAAATAGACAAATATATAATACATTTAATTTGTAATTAAATTGAAATCAGAAGATAACAGAATATTTATAAGATATCTGGGGAAATATTTATAGAAATATTTATGAGCTCTGCCAATAATAACTTTTTTAATTAACAAAACTCATTCAATATTTATATATAAAAATATTCCAAATCGGACTATAATATTATATAGCTTATATCGAAACAGTTGGTCGATTTTATTATCTGTATATCCTCAGATTTAATTCGGTAAGCAATTCTCGATCTGCCAAGAATTATCGCTCTTATTGGCTTTAAGTAGTTATATGTTCAAAAAGATAATGTTAATTTCAATTAAATTTCTTATTATTTATTTAACAATTTGCTTTTATTTGAATGCATACAATTTTGTAGATTCTAATAGAAAAACAAAAATAATACTAATAAAATTAAAACTAAATCAGAACTTTGTTGTTTCAAAAAAATGCAATAACAGAAACTTCAACATCAAAGTTTTATTCAAATATATAGTTTATAGTAATCAAATTCAAGTCGAATGAAAAGTGAAGATCTTATATCGAATCAATATGAACTTTTTCACAAATTCAATAGCAGATGTTAAAGATAATCACTTTGAAATACATTTCCCAGCTTTGTTTTAATCGAATTAAAAGTGCAATTCAGTTTTTTCTTTCTCTCTTTTTTTTTTGGTTGGTTTTAATTTGCTTTTGCAATTGAATTTCCGTTGTTTACTTTAATCAAATTTAAATTTGCAGCCTTTCAAGTAGGCGGCATGTGGCAGCAGCAGCACACTAAATGTGCCACAGTTCAATGAATAGCGCCACAAACAGAGGCATCGCCTCTAAAAAAGGAAGTAGCCGATTAAGAAATAGCTGCATTCGAAGAGGCAGTTACAGTTAAAACTGCTAAAACTGCCCCTTTTGGAGACGCCACTGTTTTGCTGAGAGCATTGAAAACCCCCCTCTGGGTGCGTGTTTTGTGGCATAGCCACCAATTAAACATTAAATGAAATTGTTGGACTTTCGTGGGAGCCACAGTTGCCCCGCTGCCAGTTACTACTGTCCACACTGCTCTCTGCTCGCTGCTCGCTTCTTCATCTGCTTTCAGCTGCTGTTTGGATCTTTCAATTCGATTATATTGAAATAAATTAAACGTTCTTCAATTGAATAATTAGCTAGAGGCAAAGCCAACAATCGTCTCGCAACCATATCGATTTCGAGTCAGCCACGCTTAGACCTTAACCTCTCCCCTTACCCAATCCCCTACCCCCAACCCTCCCCCCCCTTCCCACTTAAGGCTAAGTTTGTCGAGCGTTTGTCGCCCGTTTGTCGCCATTTGTCGCCATTTGAACCTTTTGCTCACATCTGGGCGTCAGTTACAATTAACCATTTTCGATTGCATAAAAAAGCATCAAGTGTGGGAAATATTTGAGAGGGGGTATTATAGGCAATACACCAATACACCCCCTCCCCCACCTCTCCCTCACTGTCTCTCTGTCATTTCATAGGCCGCATATTGATTTGCTTTGACAAATTCGTTGACTTTTGTGTTGCTTGCCGGGGTCAGAGCCATAAATTCTCATTGCATTTCGTTTATGTAAAAAGCAGCCGCATTAAATTCGTAACGGACTTGGTGTGTGTGTATGTGTATGTGTGTGTGTGTGTGTGTGTGGTGTGTGTGGGTGTGTTTAATTAATTAATTGCCTACTAAAATTCAGAACAACGCTTACAATCTCTCCTTGCATTGACCATCAATTGAGCGTATAATCGTTATGAGGGTCATTTGAATAAGTTGTGAGAAAAAAAACAGAGAAAGGAGCTAAACAGAAAAGTTCGAGATAAACAGACAACTTTTAAATACAATACAAAATGTAATTTATTGTGTAGAAAGGAAACATTTTAGTTATAGTAATAATAGTAGTTATTAAACCTTATCTAATGCAACTTAACCTAGTTTTAATTTAAGCTTACTTCAATCTCATTTGAATGATTTGTGGAATTGTTTCTTTCTGTGTAGAATGGATGCATTTTAGTTATAGTTATAATAGTAGTTATTAAACCTTATCTAATGCAACTTTCTTGAATAAAGCTTACTTCAATTTCTACTGCATTTAAACATCAATTGAGGGAATAATTGTCATAATTGAATACATTTTAATAATAGTTCTAATAGCAGTTATTCAACCCAATCTAATCAATTTATTGAACTTTAATATATCCTTCAGGTTACTCAACCTAAACAATGCCAACTTTCTGCAATCAAAGCTAGCTTTAATTAAGCTTAGTTGGAGACATTAGAACATTCCTCAGTTTAGAGAAAGAAATGATTTCATTTTTAATGAAGTTACAAATAAATTATTGCTGTATAAATTAAACCAGGCAGTTTCTTGAGAGCACTTCAGAGACAACACATTAATTTATGTTTAGAGTTGTCCGAGTTGTGTTGTTTGTTGACTGTTGATTGTTGATTGTTGATCGCTGATTGTTGCTCTTATCTCAAGGCATAATTTTGCATTTACAATGATATTTTGTATAATTATGTTTTGCTTGCATTAAGCACTATAATTATTACAAGATAAAGGAGCAGCTTGCACAGAACACAGATTGCATCACTGTCGCTGGGCCAGGGGAATCGAACACATGTGACTGGAGACTTGCTACAACTTGCTGCTTGCTGCTTGCTACTTGCAACATGAGGGAGCTTGTCATTAGAAGAAGAAGAAGAAGAACAAGAACAATTGCATATCGAGCGCGTAAAACGCATAAATTATGAGTAACGTTCGATTCTCGCTGGATTCTGAGGAAGCGCACAGAAATCAAGCAAAAAACTGCTAAATGCAGATAATGCAGCGAAGACAAGCCCAGCAGCGAGAAGAAGAGAAAAAGAGAGAGAGGGGAGAGGGGAGAGGGGAGGAGAGGGGAGGAGAGGGAAAGCCAAGCGAACCAATCATTGATATCGTCGTTGTCCACTTGCTGCTTGACAGTTTGTCAATGTTCTGTGCTGCATGCCACATTTGGCATTTAATTTAACACCTGCCAAGAGTCGATTAACTTTGCCATCAAGTTTAGCATGAGCTGATTTTCATATTGGATTTCAATACTATTTTAAATTTATTTTACTTCAATAACAATCCAAGTTTGGCTTTTATTTATCACCTATTCAAAGTCGTCTGACTTCGAGGAATGAGTTTAATTTTCGTAAATTGAATACAAAGTGAGATGATTTTTAGGTTTCAATAAGAATTTATTATTATTCTACTGCATTGATTTATCATAATTAATTTAAGAATTAACTTTTTACTTATTCGACTTTCAAACAGCTTTGGAACCGTTGCTAGTTCATAATTTGTATGGCAATCAACAGTTTTATCAATACGATTTGATATTTTGGTGGGTCTTTCGATTCTGGATTCTGGTACTTAAAGTGTTTAGTACTAAACTTTATACAACCGAGCTTATTAACTAATTACTTAGCTTATTATATATTCAGCTTAAACATAGAAATTAGTTTAAGCACTGCCGAAAAATACTTATTAAAAACCATATTTAAAGTGTAAAACTTATTTTAAATGTTGTCAATTTCTGGTGCCAAAAGTGGTTTAATAATATCTTTGCTGGCAACTGCTTCTGAAAAAATGTTGAATTTCGTTTAATAATTTAATAATTTCATGAATGAAATCACAGAAACAGAATCAATAGCATTTTTTCTATACTGTTTTTGGTAAGTGTATTTTAACTGCAACTTTGTTGCCTATCTGATTATTCCAATGCCTTTTGCACCTTGCAATGTAAATTTGTCTCAATGTGTGTGTGTGTGTGTGTGTGTTGTGTGTGTGTTGTGTCTGTGTGTGTGTGTGCATTGCTTGTTGAGTTTTTATAAGTGTTTGGTTGTTGTTGCTGTTGTGGACCCTTGCATATTTATGTCTCGAAAGAGATGCCTCCATCTTGTGTGTTGTCGGCGCATGCAAAAGCCAAAGCCAAAGCAAAGCAAAGCTACACAAAAAAAAAAAAAAACTTGATTGATTGGCCTGCCAAGAGTTAAAGGGCCCCATGTGGATGACAAGAAGAAATAAAGAAGGAAAAACAGCAACAACAAACAAAAAAAAAGCAGCTAAAAGGCAAAAATGGAAAGAGCAGAAGACGCTGAATGCAAAAATCAAGTCAAATAAACAAAATGGCCGAAACGCAACTGAAAAACTTGGCAACTTGGCAACTTGACAATTTTACAATTTGAAAACCTTGGTTTTTGTTGTTGTTGTTATTGTTATTGTTGTTGTTTTGTTTCGTGTTTAGTGGCATTTCCGCTGAGGCGAATCAAGTGCACTTTACAACTAGTCAGTTTTGAGTTTTGTGAGTTCTTTTTTGTATTTTTGGCCTACAAAGTGTTGGTTTGTTTGTTTTGTTTGTTGGACCGTTGCATTTCCGAGAATTTCAATATTTACTATTAATATCAGTCAGACGGCAGATAAGCTCAGGCGACATCGACACTTGCCCGTTGTCACCTGTAAATATCGTTCAACAAATAATCGAGTGAAATAAATTTGTTTATGCGTTGCAGTCGATCGATGATAACACTTACAACTCAACTATCTCCCCCCCACCCCCCACCCCTCTCTTCCACTCTCTCTATCTCTCTCTCTCTCTCTGTCTATCTGTATCTGCCTCGATCGCACTTCTTTTGAGAAAGCGGAAATTTTTGTTAATTGCTTGTTTCCCGAAAGACATTTGAATTGAATTACGCGCCTGATTATTCTTATTCTTATTCTTATTATTATTATTCTTATTGGAAGTTCGTACTTATTATCAGCTCTTGTATTTATTTAGGGCAATATCCATTTCCCTCTCGTTCGTTCTGCTTCTTGCACCTTAATGAAGTCATGTATTTATGTACATTATATCAGACTTTGTTGTCGTTACATATATGTATGTACATACAATACAATCGGTCACTTTTCAAAGAACTCGTATATCATCAACCTCTGCTATAAATTATGGTAAATTTGTATTTTCGATAAGCGCTCGCATCGAAGTCGATATCAATTTTGAATGATGACAACCGCAAAACCAACCAAGAAAAAAAAACACACACACACAAATCAAACAAAATTAAAAAAAATATATATTAATCAATTTTATTATGCAGCAATTTGATAACACAACAAACATTGTTCTGGCTGAATTGGTAATTTGCGTATTAATTTTTGAATAATTCAATTCAATTATGAATGAAAGCATTTTAATATCATTTAAATATAAAATGGCAATTTGCATTAAGTGAGTTTAACTGTCCAATTGGATACTGAAAAACTAATTGATTTCAGTTTATTTTTTGGAAATCTGTGGAAACAAAACATGCTTTGAAACATGTTTTTATTTCTGATTTAATTTGTGTCAATTTTCTACAGATTACTCTGAAAGATGTTATTTTTTTTCGTACTCAATTAAGTCGATTAAAAAAGCCTTGTTTTTTTTTTTAAATTCTGATGAATTTCGAGCAGTTGATTTTAACATGATAATATTTATAGATAACTGTTCGGTCTTTAAACATTGTCACTTTGCCAACTATAGCTAAAAGTTGTCATAGACAGAATTTATTGAGTATTATTATTATTTTTTAACTATTTGCCGCTTTAGGTTTCATTTGGGCCGCTGTCAAAATAAACGTTAGTCCCGCCCTTAAGCCAAATGGTCGCTTTTAGTTGGCCAGGGGCAGAGTTCATTTTTTTTTTGGACAGGCACACCTAGTTTGATATGACAGAGCGAGTATTTGTATTTTCAACAGCCAACAGTCAACAGACAACAACAATAACAACAACAACAACATTGAAACTATGCAACGTCGGCTATTTACTTAGCAAATTAACTAAAAAGCAAATGGAATTGATGAACTGGGAATGGTACTGTGGGCTGGCTGAGGAGGTGGAGGTGGGGGGGGGGGGGGGGCAATATAAGGCAATTTGAAATTGAAATTCAATACGAATACAAATAAATTGTAGGCGATAAACGTGGCAATCAAAGGTGGACAGAACTGGGCAGACAGACAGCGATACAAAATCGAGGACGCACCAATAAGGAATCGAGCTGTTTTGGGGCAAGTCCTTGTTGCACGCCATGCGATACTTTGTGACAATTAATACGCTAAACGATTGCTGCAAGGAGACACAAATTCTCACGGGCAGCAGCTAAAAAAACAACAACAACAACAAAAAGGAAAGCAACAAAAAAAAACGCAAAAGGCAACCGCAACCAGGCTGGAAAATTGCCGCAGGACACGCGTCGCGCTCGTTTGCGCAACTAAACTGAAATTAGTTGGAAATTACTAAAGAACCCACCACCGCCCACCGCCCACCCCTCACCAACAACCAGTCAGCACCCGCTATAAGCATGATAAAAAGATAGCAACAAAAAATAAATAAAACGCCACCACAAGAATCGCGTGGCGCATTGCTCGATAATGACTGTAATAAGGATTCAATGATTGTCCTGGATTCCAATTCCAATTCCTTTGCTTTTTTTTACTTGGCCACCCCTTTCTGCGTCACGTTTTGATAGGGCGCTGAGCCGATCTAGCTGCTGCAGGGGGTTGGATTCGGCTCAGCTCGTTAGTTCTGCGTTCCGACGAGTCCTCAGCGTCCTGCGTTCTGCCTCCTGCCTCCTACGTCCTGGTGCGTGGCCAGGCGACATCATCATTGGACAGCGGGCGATGCGATTTACTTTTTTTATATCACTCTCGGATTTTTTTGTGTTATTTCTCTAATTTTTTTTTTGGCAATTTATGCGCGTTTTGCATGCTGAAATGGATGATTTTCCATTTCATTCTTGCATCGATTCCATATTTCCCTTCGTGCAATTTGTCTCGTCCTGGGAATTGGGCGTTCCTTCCTTTCGTTTTTTTTTTTTTGTTGTTGGCCATCAAAAATGCAAATCATGTGACTTGCTTTATGCGCCATTTAATGGTCAATTGCTGTATTTAACAAGCAGGGGGATAAACTTATGATAAATGATATGTGAGTTCTATTTTTTGGCCATTTCATATGTAAAAGAAACTATTCTCATGGGAACTTTAATGCGTTGCTGTTAAGAACAAATTTCCTAGAATTTTATGCGAAACGTTTTTTTTTTTTTGTTTGTAAAATATTAAAGTGAATAAAAATGTAAAAATTCGCAGGGAAAATGTTTAGCAATAAAAATCGTTAAGCAAGAGATAGTTTTCTTCAAATAAAAATTATATATTATCCGTTTCAGATTAACATTTGTATGGCATATGAAAATAGTATAAATATATACAAATAATAATTTTTTTTATTATGATTCTTGATTTGATATTCTAGCTAACCTAATTCTTTAATAATTAGAATAATCTTTTTGGTTTTGAATACGATATTAAATCTTAATCTGAGCATTGGGAAATCTTTCCCATTCTCTCAATAAGCATATGAAATTGATAGTTTTTCGAGTATTTAGAGTTATTATTTGCATTCCAAGATAGTATTGACTTTTATGAACTATTCATCAGTTTCTTTTGGAGCAAGTGAAGTAAGGAAATAAGAAATTCTGTTGCCTTTGGGGAACTGGTTTCCTGTTGGCGAAAATGCAAATCATTTGCTGCGATTTATGGCCTGTCACAGTTCGATTTAATGGTCAATTGCATTTCGAATGCCATCTAAATGCTGAAATACAAATATTTGATTAATTGCATGCAACAACAGCAACAGCAACAGCAACAGCAACAGCAGCAGCAGCACCAGTAGCAACAACAATCTGCCTCGTCATGTTGCCAGTTGCTTAAGATGGGGGTATTTATTTTGACAATGCGCAAAGAGCATTCAGCATTTCATTCAGTAGTCAGTTGTCAGTTGTCAGTTGTCAGTATTTACCGTACAGTAGTTATACAAATATGTGCGACGATTAACAGACTGTAACGAACACGGCTCAGCAGCAGCTTTCGTTGAGTTTCGTTCGTAATTTGAATACCGACTAATTTGCTTAATTAAATTAACGTCAGCAACTCTCGTTGCCAGCAAACGCAATTTGAATATATGCGCATAACCTGGCTATAATTAGTGGTAGCACTGCTGACAGAGAGGGGTTCAAATGCCGTCGGCAAGTTGGCTTTAATGGAAAAAAGTATTGTCACATTTCGTAACTGGATTTCATTTGGAGGTTACGGCCACTTGAGCATTGTGATACAGAAATCCAATTCATGTAATACAATTGACATAATCACTAAGAAGAATCGCAATTTATTCGACTAATACCAATTTTACTTATTACTCATTATATATTTTTCAGGATCGTTAACCTTAGCAAGTTGAATAATGCTTGTGCTCAGTACTTTAACCGATCATTAAAGCTCTATTATTATATAGAAAGTTAAACCTAAATCAAACACTGATTATATATATCTTCCATATAACATTTGCATTATTCGCTTATCATGAATATTTTTTTTTTTTGTGATTTTTGCAGTAAATTGCCTCATATTTTATATAATATTTTTTTTTATTTAATATATTCTTATTTATCTACCCAAAACACTCTATAAAAGGGGAAAGATTCTCATATGCCATGCTTAGAACAAGTTTACTTCATTTTACAAATTGATTTCTTGTTTCAATAAAGGACAAAATATTAAAAAATTTCAATTTTATTCCGAGCTTATCATTAATAACACAGAGTTTGTTATTGAATAAACACTATCAAAAAATAACACCTATATTAAGATATTTTAATACATTAGATATAACATTATAATTAAGTCACAAACATTTTGATATAATACTTTTCTAACATTTTCTACACCTAAGTTTTATAATTAGGCAAAAACTTCAGCAAGAATAATCAGAAATAGATAAATATAGATTTACAGTTTATACAGTTTGTACTTTCGCTGATATTAATATGGAATTTATATGTATATCACATCAAGTCCGGCAAATTGTCAGGTTCAATTGCTGGCACGATTTCTGGGTAAACCGTTAAAAGTGCTTTCAATTGGCAATTCCCGTTGAGTTGTTTGCGTGACTTTTGGTAACGGATATAGGGTTGGGCATATAGAATAGTACTCAGAAGTACTTCTCTTCCTTGTTCTACTACAAATACCCCATTAAAAGGTGCAGCTGTCATTTGTTTTTTTTTCTTTTTCTTTTTTGTTTCAGTTACTGTTGGAACAATATGAATAATTGGCATAACCAATAAAAGTTGTTACTAAACACCAAATATGATTGACAGCCCAACAAAACAGTCCGAATGTCAACACGTCATATAATGGACAGCAGCCGGTAGGTGTATAAAGGGGGGGAGGGGTGTTTACCTCTTGGCGGGCAAATTAATTTTCCTGCGAGTTGAAATATGTTTATGAATTATTACTCAATTGTTGTTTGCCGGTCAGTCAGTTCGAATACGATTAGACACACCTGATCGATTATGAATATACACACACACGCACATATATATATATATATATGTATATATATATATATATTGGAGGAGTGGGTAGGGGTGCATATTATGACATATTGCATGTTTGTACATAATTTTGTGGTTTAAAGCGCAGACATGAAAATTGTTATTAATATTTCCGCTTTGCCTGTGTTGTTGAGCGGCAAAAGGATCTGGCAAGCATAGGGAATACTCAAGGCTACCCAATTGAAATTCAATATCGAAAAGAGAGAAGCATTTCTCATCGAATTCAACATACTCTTTTTAAAAACCAAAAATAAATTAACTTAAAAGCCAGACAGCAACTTGATTGAATTGAAATGCAGAGATCCGTAATCGAAATTAAACTTATTTTTTTTGTAGACATCAATATTGGTAACTAACTGAAACGAATAGCGAAATAATTCTGGAAATAATTCCGATCCACAGATGACTGAATGCAATTTGTAGCAATTTTAGATTCTATTTGTACAAACAAAATCAGCTTTACTTTTAACACGCTGCTCAAAACTAAGAAAGAGTTCACAACAAAAATAGTTAGTTCTGTATATAAATATAAATCTATAAGAATGGGCTTCTAAAACTCCTTCTCATATATTTAAAAAATAAAATCACTTGATTTAAAGCTAGACAAATATAATGAGCTTCAATTTGACACCCTGTTCAAAACTGACAAAGTAAACAAAAGTTTCTCATCATCTATCTTAATATTTTAAAATTAACTAAATCATTAATGCTAATATAGAATGTGGTTATCTTAGATCTCTTGTTTATTACAAACTGCCTGATGTAGTA
This sequence comes from Drosophila setosimentum, assembly GCA_035043505.1. NCBI lineage: Eukaryota > Metazoa > Arthropoda > Insecta > Diptera > Drosophilidae > Drosophila > Drosophila setosimentum. The sequence goes on from JAWNMY010000007.1 coordinate 21,652,271, forward strand.
AATAATACCCTTGACAAGGGCATAACAAGTTGGGGCGCCACCTTAGCGGCTGCCCAATTGAAATGCCAAGCTGCCAGGCAGCTCTCTCCCTCTCTCCCTCTCTCCCTCTCCCTCTCCCTGTACGTCTACGTCTACCTCTCCCTCTCACTTTGTGGCTGACACGCCCCAAACTGAGGGGCCAAGACAACAAACAGCCAACAACAAGAAGTTTCAGATTGCAGTATCGAGTTTGTTATTTTTTTTGTTGTGGTTTTGTTTTTTCCAGTCAGATACAAATTAATTCTTTGCATATTGTATAAATTAAATTTGTTTACAGCGCCACGCCCCTTGCATGTTGTTTAGCATATAAACGCCCACTTGCTATGGGGCTACATCGACCAGTTGGCCAGTTGGCAAGTTGGCAAGTTGGCCAACTAGTCAGTTAGCTGGTTAGGAGATCAGCGCATCCTTTTGTGGCTGTTGCTGTTGTTGTTGCTGTTGCTGTTGCTGCTTAATTATAGCTTATCACATTTCCATAGCTGCGAATCGAGCTCGTTTTTCATCTTTGTCATTCGGTTCCAGTTCGATTTTCAGTTTGGTTTTGGTTTTCAGTTTCACAGTCAGCAGTCACCATCCTCCACCCAATAATTGTTGGTTGCACCATGTGCCACACACACACATAAATCAATAAGCAACACGATGGGGCAAGCTAACTCCAACTTCAACTCCAACATCAGCTCCAAGTACAGCCTCATCATTCTCATCCTCAGTCTGAGCTTTAGTTAACCAGTTGTGCTGCAATCCCTTCTCCCTTTTTGGCTTTTGATTAACAAGCTCCTTTTTTTGACCTTGACATTCAGTTCGAATTGACTGTGATTTTTAGATCTTGTTGTTCTTAGCTTTACCGTTAACATATTTTTATGTGGCATCGATAACTAATTGCCATATTGCGAACCGCACATTCCACAGACCCCCCCCCTGCCCCACTGCTCCCCCGTCAAAGTCAGCAGAGTTGGACACAAAAAATGTCGCAGACATTGGGGAATGCAGCGGCTCTTCTCTTTTCTTCTCATTTCTTCTCGCTCTTCTCTCTCTTCTCTCTCTCTCTCCCTATTGAGTTCTGTTTTGAAGTTTCTTCTTTGCTATTTAAATTTTGATGGCATTGTGCACACATTGAGCCAAAAGCCGCCAAACCTCAATCGCCGGCTGTTGGCCGGCATCAAAGCGCATTGCCGCTGGTGTGGCGAGTGTGGCAACCCTGGCGGGGAATACAGTAGCTGTGGCTTCAGCTTTGGATTACATTAGCATCGAGATCCGTTTGATGGCTGGCGGATTTGGCATTTCATCATCGTAGCCGCTGCGGGACACTCACTTAGTTGATGGTAGGGTTGTCGAGTACTCAACACAATAATCACTATTTGTGTCTTAACCTTACATAGCAGCTAAAAAGATGGAAAACATAACAAGGAAAAAACGGAGAACTTTCTTAAAAAAATTTAACAAATTTCAGTTTTAAAGTTAAGTTTTAAATTAATTTTTTTCTGAGTCCAAACACCTTTACAAAACCATTCGTAAATAAAGTAACATAATTTAAATATATCTTTTTTTTTTTTTAATTAATAAACTTTCCTGAAGACTTCAGGATATATCGTTTAATGGGAACAATTAAGGAATTTTCTAAGCTTATTCAATAATTTTCATCTAATTTTTATTTAATTTTTTTTGTTAAATTTTGCTTGTCTTGACAACCCTAGAGCCAAGCATTTGCGCCTGCCTTAGACTCAAAATGTTGGCAATTTAAATTTTGGCTGGCCAAGACGAAGACGAAAGTTGCAAGTTGCGAACTGAACTGGCAGCAAATGGCCAGAATAGCTGAGTAGCCAAGTCAAAGCCAAACAATCGCAACAATCAACAAGCAATTCGAAACGAGGCACAAAACAAAAACGAAAGCAGCCAGGAAAAGCACCAAAAAACAAAAAAGCCAAAAGGCCAAAAGATATTTATGCATTTTGATGCGGCAAAATGAATGATTTGACTTTGACGAAAAGATGTCAAAGAAACAAAAAGAAAAAAAATGGGAAACAGTTGAAGAAAGGAAAAACGAGAAGAAAAGAGATGCGAAGAGAAGAGAAGAGAAGCCTGGAATGCATTGGGGACGACGACAGCGACGCTTTTTGGTGGATATTAGCGCAAAACGCTTGGATCCCGCCGACAATTTAAATGCGCAAAGCCCCTCTTTGAGCAGCAGACACAGAGCTGCTGGAGTCTCTCTGGAGTGGCAAACAATAATCAGAACATGGTACCAGCAACAGGCTCCCGAAGTCTCGGCCTACCTCGGACAAGTCCAGAGCCAAGTTTTGCCATTGTGGCCAACTGTGGCAAATGTCGTCAAGAGGCAGCCGCTTGATGAAAGCGTCAAAATTGATGGATGTGAATGCTGACCGGTACTGCAAAATGCCGCTGTGCGAGTAGAATCCCATAGATATATATATACACACACACACATACACATATATATATATATATATATATATATATATATGTTTGTATGTATTTCTTTTGCTTTGTGCCGCAACGCAAATCTTTTGGGCTACCGGAATGAAGGAAATCTGTCGGTTTGTGGCCCTTTGATGTGATTGCGGTAGCAATTTGTGCTTTAATTTGAGTTTAAAAACTATGCACAACTTGCAGTTCCATTGTTAGGAGTCCATCTTCTTCTTCTACTACTACAACTACCACTAATACTACAACAACCTTTACTCATATATGAGTACTTCTCAAGTCAGCCCAAACTCATTGATTGCGGTTATTTTCATATCAGTTATTAGTATTGTCAGCGCTCCAAGCGTTTAAGCCAAAAAATATATAAATAGAAAGCAACTAGCAGCAGAGTGCTCTAGTCGAGAGTGCTCGACTGGGAATCACCATTGGGAACTCAGAATAAATATCTGAATGTTGACATTTTGTTTGCTATAATCTCAAATGGAGCATTTAAACTTGATCTAAGTCATAGTTAGTAATGTAAATTAGAAGTGAGAACCAAAGATGACAAGAAACTTAATTAAAGTTTGCTAATTTTAGGAAAATACGAGGAAAGATAACTCGAAACTTAATTCAAATTAGTTAATTTCAAAATTAATCTAAGAATATATTTAACTGCTTTCTTCATTTTAAATAAATCTTTTACTTGAATCAAAACTAAGTCTTTTACAGACCAATAACTTAATTAAAGTTTAAGTAAGTATTAAAGAAATTGAAAAACATTTTAAGTGCCTTTTGCTTCTGCTTCAAGTTTTTATACATCTTGTATGAATTTAATTTAAGACAAGGAAACTGTTATTTTAAAAATTCAGCAGAAAAAAGAACTAACAACTTTATTTATTTTAATTTTATATTGTTTTTTTCTCTACAATTTTTACAATGAATTAAAAATATATTCGTGACATTAGATTGTCAGTGGCTATATCAAAGTCACTCAACAGTCTCCGTTGTTATTTAGCAGGGTATAAAAACAACTAAAACAACAAGCGAGAATAAAAAATTATGTTTGTATGTGTGTGTAAGTGTGTGTGTGTTGTGTGTGTGTTTGTTTGTTTGTGTGGCAAGTGAAGTTGTCGTTCTGCCAAGTTCTCAGCCACGCCCACATCAACGCCCCATTTATCAATATTCATTTAGTGTCGTCGTCGTTGTATCAGTTGTTGCTGTTGTGGCGGTTGCTGTTGCTGTTGATGATGATCATTAAAGCTGAAACTGTAGCAACAGCAAAAGCAACAACAACAACAACAACAGCATGAAAATAGAAGGAGGCAAGAAGCGAAGTCACCGCATCGTCTAAATTAATTGACGGCTCATAATGACAGTTTATCTGGAAAAAATTGTTTGCCTCGAGTGTTGAGTTTTAATTAAAAATTATTGGATTACGTTTGGCTGCGAATTGTCACGCATTTGCCATTGGCCCCCAAAGGCGGATCTACACTTCATAGTTCTTCATACATAGCCTGCCCCCCCCCCCCCTTCCCCTCTTCCCATCGTCCCCACTTGCCCAGTTCCACTCTTTCTGCAAACAGCAGGAGCTCATTCCAGCCCTGTTTCAATCAGTTCCTATCTAAGTTATGCCTAAGCATAAGCCAAAGCATTTAATCATTTTAATTGCAAAAACGAAACTTCGACTTCGACTCTGACTTTGAGTTCCACTTCTATTTCTGCTTCTGCTCCTGCTCCTGCTTCTGCTTCTGCTTCAACTGAGACAATTGTCAGGCAGCTCATGCAGCACTTTTCCAAACGACTGCAAAATGACTAAGAAATAACTTCAGCATAGGAAAATATACAAGTTTTTTTTTTTTGGTATTAGGAAGTCTTAATACTCTGCCAGTCAACAGAAGCCAGTTTGCAGCAATGAGATTCTTGTTGCAGCATTTGATATCCATTTATGCCAGCGGAATTCCCATTTCCTTCAATCGAAAATAGATTATTAAATAAATAAAATTATTGTAATATTATTATTATATAAATATTTCCCTGCTTCTCCAAATTTACTATTTTAATATTATCCGTTGTGGTTTTCCTTTAATTAACAAACTTTTCATCCTTTAAAGTTAAAGTTTTTCACTTAAGTTTTTATTATTATTTAATTTAAAAAATTAACCGATTTTCCAACTCGCTATAATTTGATAGCATTTGGAAAACTCACAATTAATATTATACCACCAATTTCAAGCTCATAATTCCTACTAAACAGCAAGCTAAAATACTCTATATTCATGAGTGTGTGGCAGATACTCATAATTAATATGGGGTTCTTTGTCGCCCATCTTTGACACTGCCTACCAAATTGTCTGCTTAGCTCCTTAGGCTCTTAGGCTCTCTTCTGACTGTGGTTCCACTTATCATCCAGTCAGCCAGTCAGTCAGCAAGTTGCAGTTGTTGCCCGTTGACAACCTCATCATGATGGCTGACTCTGGGATGAGTTGGGATGGCTTGGGATGACGAGCCTGACTAGCTCTGACTGACTAGCTTGCTGGCTTGCTGCTTAACTTGTGGCTCATCAAAAGGTGCGCTTGGCACAGCTTTTACCTTGACTTTGAGGGCCTTTTGAGGGTTCAGCTTGGGTTGTCTGTCGGCTGAATGATTTTGATCATGCAGCTCTACAAGTTATTCTCCGCTTGTTGTTATTGTCGGCTGGCTTTAAGGAAGCCATTACACGCATATATAACAACAACAACAACAACAACAGCAACAGCAACAACGATGCGACAACAATTCACATTCACATTCACATTCGGTTTGGTTTCGCTTCGGATTCGGATTCGCATTGCGGTTATGAACTGCAATCATTTTTGTTGGCCAACATTTTCTGCTTCTCTTCTTCTTTTTCTTGTACCCTTTTATGCTGTTGCCAATTGTCTTTACGCTTTGTTCTCTCTCTCTTGTTGTTGTTGTTGTTGTTGCTGTTGTTGCTGTTGTTGCACACACAATTTATTACAACAAATTTAAATGTTTTGCTTTGTGTTTTGGTATTTTTATGGCGTTTCTCGATGTCATTCAACATGCAGATGCACAAATGCATCTGAGAGCAAGAGAGAGATAGCAAACACTGTGTGTGAGAGCGAGAGAGAGAGATAGAGTATGAATTATTATATAGAGTCAGCTATATTGGTTGGCTGAGTTTATCCAAAAATTAACTGATGAAGAGAGACTGAGAAGATAATCAGAAGATTCTCGAATACAATCTGAAAATAAATCGAAATATATTTAAACTCAAATTATATATATATATATATTTATATTTAATAATCAATTATTTACGGTTCTGTGTAGCTTTCTTTATACAAATCTATTTAAACAGCAATCTGTTGTAAACCGCTTCTCATCATTTTATTAGAGCTGATCCGACTTAGAGTATTTTAAAACATTTATTGTAGATCAATTAGGATATAAAATGTATATATATTTATATATGTTTTTTTATTCTGTTAAATAAACCGGACTTGTAAAATTTCCATATATATATAAATTTGTATGAACACTTGAAACTTGCACAGCGTTGTCAAAAGTAATCCAATTTATAATAACGATGTCATTTTGGCCAATTCTATTATCTGCTAAATTAGTTCTCCATTCCAATTTTGTTAATTTAAATTTAATGGGATCTTTACAATAAAATTTTAAATATAATTAAGCCCGATATCATTTCGATTGTTTATTTTCCTCTAGATAAATACCATATTCAATATGTTTGCAGATTTCGTATCAAATTCTATAATCAAAATGATAATATTTTAAATTCCCAATTCACTCCACTTGGACTAAGAATCTTTCAAAATTTAGGAGCTACTTGAAAGACTAATCCATTTAATCCATTTATATACAAAACTCGCCAGGCATTTAATTTTATTGAGCACAATCTTTTTCTTCTAAGGCACAAATCATCCACTTACTGCCCTAAATGTGCCCCAGAGACTAGCCTTAAAACCCACGCAGTAGCTGTTGTTCTCAATCCTCTTGCACCACATGCCACATGCCACATACCACATACCACAACTGATCGAATGCCGCTGCCCCCAAAAGCCAAGTCCCTCAAACAGATAACGCTTATTAAAACCTTTCAACACGCGCCAAATGTCATAATAAATTTTAGTAGCAACAACAACAACAACAACAGCAACAATATAGAAATCATCGGGGGCCCTTTAAACTAAATAACACCCTCGCATTGAGCGTTAATTTAAAGTGAGCTAGAGGCGATGGACGCGGGGGAGGAGGAAGGGGGTGGAGAGCGTTCTTCTGTTCTGTTTGTAGAATGACAAAGCACTTTTGATATTATGTTACACAATACAGCAATAAAGGCGATCGCGATAAGGATCAACGGGTGTGGGAGAGGGAGAGGGAGAGGGAGAGGGGACTGGGGGGGGAGGGGGATAAAAACAAAAGGACACGTCACTCGAGAAATTGTAGAGACGCCTTAAACGCAGCGTTTAGCGGACAACAATTTAGGGGTTGGCTGTGATAGGAGTCGGGGTCAGGGACAGGGATAGGGTCAGGGTCAGGGTCAGGGCCAGAGCCAAACACCCGCGCAAAGAGCGATTGAACAAAAAGGGACAACAATTGAGTGAGTGGCTTAGGGTTATATGGTTATAGCTCTAGATGATGAAACTAAATGGGAATAGGGGCCACAGCAGCGGGGGGGGGGGGGGGGGGAGGGGTGGGTAAGGAAAAGTGTGCCAAAAGTGTGAGTTGGTCAAGGGATGATCAATATAGATCGAGTATTGAGGATGACCACATCAGAATGATCATGATGATGATGATGATGATGATGCTGCAGCTAGCGGGATTACTTGGAAAGGTGTGGGCTGTGCCTCGAGTGGCATTTAGTCCAAGTGCAGCATTGACGCCTACACAATGAACAGCAGTTTCCCAAAATGCAGTTGCCTCGCATGTTTTTCACATAAAAGGGCAATGCTCATAAATCACATGACAGAGAGGGAGAGCGAGAGAGAGAGAGAGAGAGGCAGATAGAGAGAGCGAGATAGATAGAAAAAAGGTTCGGTTTTGTTGCACCTGGAACGCTTGTGGGCGACATAGGTCAATAAAGGTGCCAGTTTATCAGTTGTTCAATTTTAGAGTTTTTCAATTTTTGGCCATTTTGCTGCGAAAATTACTCAACAGTTGCCGCTGCTGCGACTGCTGCTGTTGCACGCTCCATTTGACAATGCGGCAATGTGGCAAAGAATGAAACAATCTACCAAAAATTGTAAATAGACTTGATGACTTTATTTAATTTTTATTGCATTCTTGCCAAAGCGTTTTCCACTCGCTCTATTGTTCGGCCATTTGGCACACTCCACATGCAATTTTCGCCAAGCATTGTTCACAATTTGAAAATAGTCAAACAATTTCCCCTGCTCAAAATTGTTGTTGGCAACGAACAAAACGCTTGCAATTGTCCCAAAAACGGAGCCAGCCAAATCAGCCGGAAGCAAAGCAGAGTTCCTTTTTGGAGATGCATCTAAACTGTGAGTGATTCCACTAAATGAACTACTCGAAGTACTCCAAGTACTTAAATTATCTTCAAATAATTCTTATATATATATAAACTGGGTGTATACAAATATTATGCTTGGTCTGCACTTCAAACTCAGTTTGAAGTTGCATTTTTTTTTATTTAATTCAAGGACATCAACTCCTAGAACAACTTAAGAACTTTAATAATTTCAAAGAAAATAAAAACTGGAAATTAAAAAAGAAGAAAATATCATTTTTCTTAGCCTGCAATTAAAACTAAGTCGTATTCTTTAAGATGTCTCAAGGACTCCGCTTAAAACGACATTAAAATATATAATCACAAAATGCATACATTTGTCAATAAATTTTTATACTTAATTTGCTATTTTTCCACTTAAGTTTTTATTTTGTAATTTATGCAGCTTTTTATTGAAAGCATATTTTTGCAGTTTATATCATTCGGAAGAGGAACTGGAAATCAACAAGTGGCTAATGAATACTACTCATACTACTCGAACTCATATTCACTGTGTTGAGTGACTTGTGGTCAGAGTCGCAACAATGCCACACAGTGGCAATTAAAAACGCAAATTTGCCATTGTCTTAATTTAAATAAATTAAATTTTACGACACTTGCTGCAGTTGCACTTCGATGTGTTGCTGCTACTGCTGCCACTGCCACTGCCTCTGTTTCTCCTGCTTCTTCTTCTTCTTCTTCCACTTCTGTTGAACCTTTAATTGGCTTTATGTGCGCCGACTATTCTCTGTGCTCCGCCATATCCCCGCCATGTCAAGATGAATGATAAATTACGCATATTATTATTCACGATTCAGAGATTTTGGCATAGAATCTTTGGCAATAAGAAAACGCAATTTCAATTTGAATACAACTATTAAATTAATACAAAAAAAAAAGAACATAAAATGATAAATTACATCGTAGACACAATGTATTGTATCGCATACCCTTACCGAACAGAGTCCATCTGTTTATCAAAACTGATCTGTGTAGAAAATGAGTATTTTTTCGAAGAGATTCGCTCTAAAACAAATAGTTGAATATATTTGAAGTTTTATTATTTATTATTAAAAATTCCCATTGCAAGGGTATACAAATATACAAATGTTGCTTTCAGTTTGCTTTCTTTAGGAATAAATATATATATATATATATATATATATATTTTTATAGTTTGCGTGTTTGCATTTGAAATGTGCCCCAAACCCTCAGCAGAACCCTAGATGAATTTATTTCTATGTCTGTGCGTTCGTTTCTAATGCACTTGTTGCAAAATATTACTCTTTAATTAGCACAACACATTATATATTTTATAATGCTCATCTGTACTCCACTCACCACTCTCCACACTCCCCCCAAACTATGTTTAATCGTAATGGCCAGTGACCATAACAAGTTGAGCACAAGCCAACAATAATCTTGCCTACGCCCATTTCGCACTCTGGTTTTTTCAGTGTTGGTTTGTTTGTTTTGATGCGATGTGTGTTTTGTGTCCCTCCTGATTATGGCAATCATAAAATGTATATTTGCTCGCTACTCTGATGAAGTTTCCTATTAGCACGATTTGGCTGCAGACGGATTTAAACAGTTAAAAGCAGCAGCTACCTGTTTTGTTATCTTCGCCTTCTTTCTACATTGTGTTTGGCTTTCAGCAAGACTTCAACGTTTCTGGCATAATGCACAGCCTACAGAATTTTACTGTCCAGTTAATGGCTTCTTTTAGGCAGGCACAGTGGATCCACATTGTATATAATATATTTATCTTATTCACTAATAGATTATTATAAATATTCATGTGAAATTTGAGATCTCTACTTTAACAGAATATTTAATACTTGAATATTCTACATTTGAATAGAATCTTTATTTGGCAAAGTTCTTTACTGCTCTCTAGGAAATTAGGTTGGGTAGTTTAAGATTTGCATTTATGCTTTAAATACTTATGCGATATGAAATAAAATACTATTTTTAACTCAGAAGCTATCTAAAGAAAGTTTGGTATGGAAACTCAGTGATTTTCTTAAATTTTAAACTTATTTTTGAGTATATAGTATATATAATTAAATTAAATTATTCATGTTACACATTAATATAACATACATTTAAACATTAATATTAATTTAGTCACATTTAATTACTTATTATTTGTATTGTTCATCATTATCTCAGCTAATTATAAATTAATAAAAACTATACCAAAATCATTTAAACATCTCCTTTAGAATATGGTATATATATAGCCTCAAAAAATTTTTTTTTTATTTAAAAAATCAGTTTTCGCAAATTTATAAGCCAAATTTTATAATCAATAAAAATTTAGTTATATTGATTTATTGATTAAAATAAAGTTGCATAGTTTTGTCTCTTTCAAAATTATATTCATTAAAAGCAAATCTTTTGCGTGTTTAACGCATTTGGCACCACTGTGCCGCAATTGCATATGACTAAATATGAAGAGGCATGGTATTATTATGATGAGGCATTAGTTGCAAAGAAGTAGCTGTAATGAAGTAGGTGTTGCTTTTGGCTGCCACAGCATTAACATGCCATCAACAGAGCAAGAGAGAGCGAGAGAGAGAGCGACAGAGACAGAGAGACAGTTGCTATTGCTTAGTTAAGTTGCCACTGCAAAGATCGTGCAGTGATGTGTTGTGTTGCCGTTGCGGCAATCACATTGCTGCCGCATAATGAGGGGGCCAGAACCTGGCCGTAAATTAAATTCACAAATAATATGCACTAAGAGGCGGCCCCAAACAACACCCACCAAAACTGCAACAGGCAACTATTCGTCTGCCTACTGCTGCAGCAACAGCTACTGCGGTTGCATGTTGCAAGCAGGTGCCAGGTTGCAACTTGCATATTCGAGTGGCACATGCAAAGTGGCCACTCGCATACACTGGGCGCCACTCTTGCGCTTCGCCACTCACAGACACTTCGTTATAAAACAATTAAAGTTTTTTGTTGTTATTGTTTTTCAAATATTTTCATATTTTTTCGAGCTTTAAAACAACTAAGAGTAACTCGACTAGATGATATCCTATTAAAAGTCTTTGTAGGTGCAACAAGCTGAATAGATTTTAAAATAAATATATATATATATATAATATATAAATATATTCTTATTGTGTGCTGATAAACATTCTTTTGCCAATGACTGCACATCAGCATACCCTTTATTTTACACATTTTTAATGAGTCCAGGGTATTCAAGAAAAAGTAAATATATAAAAACTGGATCCAATTACAAAATGCGCTGCAAAGAGGCGAGCAAAATATTTGCAAAAACTAATTTATAATTAGTGGCCGAGGCAAGTAAGTTGCTGCCACCGCTGCCAGCCCAGACAGCACCGCTGCACTCCGTCCCTCGCCAGGAAATGGGAAGCGGTTTGCATGCGCGACCTTTTTTCTTTTGTTTATTTTTTATTGTATTATTTTTGAATAATTTACAAATTGGCTCTGGAGTCGAGAACCAAATCAAGAAAACCCTAGAAAAGCGGACAACAAGCAGACCCTGAAGGCAAAATGCAATGAATGCTAATTGCCCCGTCGGTTCGTGTTATTTGAAGGGTATTCGGAATATACAAAAAACAAAAAAAAAAAAAAACCATTGCACATTGCATAATATGCGCTGAGAGAACCTTCTAATGGTGGCGTTGTGGCCAATGTGGAACACCTGCACTTATCGACTTTTGGTATTATTTGCCTCAACTCGCCAAAGTATATATATAAATATCTCATTTGGTTTATATACTTCTGTTTCGCATGCATTGCATTCATTAGTCGCACGCAAATGCATTGTGAATAAAACGAATGATTCATATGCATAATGCAAGGTCAATTTATCTATTCACAATTATGATTATTGGCTAATTATTTCTGGTGGTCAAATTGAGATGCTTGTGGCAAACAATTTCATTAAATGAATCTAGTTGTAGAGTTCACAATTAATATATAACAAAATTAATTATATAAATTCCAGCAAGATATAAAATAAATAAAATGAAAATTGATAAAATGAAATAAACTTGAACTGATTTTACTTTCAATTTGAATCTCTAGGATCTCTGGCATCTGCTCTGATCAAGTATATATATAAACTGTGTGAACTGATTGATGCTTCCTTCAGCTTTTTACATATTTCTTTTTATATAAATCTCATATTGAATTCAGTGCATAAAAAGTTGATTGAATATATTTAAAAACTGACTCTCCTTTCTCAACAACTTAAAAGCTCATCAGTGAATTAAAGATCAGCTAATTGATTTTTAATGTTCAAGTATTCCTTGTACTTGATAAAAAAAAAAAGAAGATGTTCGTTGAGATGTCGGCTGCTGAAGACAAGTGCAGCATAAATAAATAGAAACAGTAGCTTGTTCAAATAACTGACTATATTTTGCACAACTATGTATAGCTACCAACTATGATCATACAATTTATGTATTATATCCACTTAATGCCACTTCCACTTGCTACATTCTCTGCCCCGTTGCGGGATCGGAAACCAGTTTGCGAGTCCATTCAGATTCAGATTGAGATTTAGTGAAAAATGCAGTACATGAAATGAAATGATAAATATGCAAGTAAATAAAATGCATGTTGCATATTCATGTCCACACCACAGTTGAGATGCCAACTGTGTGCTGAACTGAACTGAACTGAACTGAACTGAACTGAACAGATAAATTAAACAATCCTAACTTTAAATGCAATTGCATTGCAAATTTGTGGCTAGAAAACGCGACTAGAAAGTTGCCTCCAAATGGGAAATGTTAAATGCAAGATGCCAAATGCGAAATGCGAAATGCGAAATGGAAAATCCAGTTGAAATCAAATTTATGCGCCGTAGTTGTTAGTTTTGATGGTTTTGATGCCACCTAACAGTTTGTAGGTGGCCAGTTGGGTCGGTGGGGTACTGGGGTACTGAAACAGCCGGATGGGTATTAAGCACTTGTTAAGCAAAGATTTAAATTTGATTTGAACAGAAAATGACCCAGTCGAAGATCTGATACTCTAGCAGCTCTTTAAAGAACAAAACTTATTGTTATTAGAGAGAAATAGTAATTAAATTTAAAGTTGATGAATTATTTGGAGCAAGATTGTTTCTATGATAAGCATAACATAAAGTAAATCTAGATATTCTAAGACTGACTTCACATAGTCTTGTGTGTGAATAAATCGATGGGTTACAATATAAATGAATACGTTTTTTATTTTAGTATATCTCCTAAAACACTCAACATCATATGGCATATGTATAAAACACATATAATATTATTTTTAGTTAAACTAATTTTATTGATCTTTGTTATTAGAATAAAATAACTTTTTGGCTTTAGAATATATCACTCAATATACTCCGATACCTTTAAGATATAAACATTTCTGAGCTTCATTGATCTTACTCTGTTTCTTTTGACAAATTTGAGTTCACATTTATGAGACTCTATGTCAGGGCATATAGAAGAGAAGCAAAGATTAGCCCACGACCCAAGTCACCTTAAAGCTATAATTCTCGCGTCTCGTCTTTAGCTGCTGTGGGTAATTAGATGGGCTGCTTTGATAACTCAATGAATATTCACAGTTCTATCAAGCAGACTGACAGGTGGACAGACAGACAGACAGAGAGACAGGCCTAGAAAGTTACACAGTCTGGGAATTGCCAATTGTTGGTCGTCATGTGAAAGGCGAAACGATTTATGCCCCAAGGCCTACAATGTAAATGGCTGCAGGCTGTGCTTGCAGCATGCTGGAACATGGAACATGGAACATTGAACGCATTCTTAAATGCAAATCCACCAAAAAATTCGCACACATAAAATATAAACAAACAGCGAATTTCATGTGAAATCGTCGTCGTTATTGTCGTAATTACCGCCAATTTTCCATGAATTTATTATGGCAAACGGCTGCAAACGCCAAAATGCATCGCACAGTTTAAGAGCTGCTTAAGTGCCCTTACCCCTCCTCCTCCACTCCCCGCAAACACAAACACACCCCCTTTAAGTAAACCGACCATAAATAGTATAAATATCCACATGACACGCGATGATTATGCACTTTTCATGCAAACAAAAGCTGATAGATGAGGAGTGGAGCGAGAGTGGTGCAGAGAGGGGCAGAGTGGGGCAGTGTCTAAGGGGAATCATCAAGCTGCATCAGCTTTAACATCATTTGCGTACGGGTTACAGCTGGCAAACTCTTAATTGCTCAAAGCTCAAGCGACAATAACAACGTGGAGGTGGGGAGAAGGGACAATCAACCACCTCCGCCCACCCGCCACTACCGTCTTCCACATAACAACAGTTCCATTCTCAGCTGCCTCCTCAGTCAGATAGATGAAAGAGTCCAAATCGCAGTGAATTCATTTGGCAAGTGCGACTTTGCGTTGTCGGCATTTCATTGATAGCCACACACAAGTGTGGCTCATTGCCCCCTCATTGCCCCTTCCCACTTATCACTCCCCTTTGCCACACTGAGACAAACAAAAATGGGGCATTACATAGCTTAAGAATTAGCGTAGCTTTCTTGATATCGACAATCTGAAATGTGAAGAGAACTGGTGCAAGTTAAGTTTCTTCTAGAATAATCAGACTCAATCTAAGAAATTAGGTTTTTTGTCTACATTTGTTTTTAATTTTATATATTATAGACTTTTCTTCTTTAATTAATACACTCAATCTAAAAATGTAGATTGTATTAAGAAATTTACTAATATTTTAAATGGTCATAATTTAAGTTCTCTATAAATCATAAGATCTGCGAACTCTAAGAATATTTGTTAGTCTAAGAAATTGCCTCTTTCTTAAGATGTTCTTGACTTCATTTTGATCTATAATTTAAAATGAGAAGTAAACTGCTTCAAGATTATTCTATAAAAAACTAATCAGACTTAATTGAAGAATTTCTCTTGAATTTATAAGATTTTAGCAATTCCAAAATGGTTTTTTCTATTCATATTTTATCTCTGCAAATCTTTGAGATCCTCAATCTCAAATGATAAGAAAGATTTTAGTGTGGAATAAATCATGTGATATGTTTTTTTTTTTTTTGCCTATTTCTTCTTTATTTCTCGCTGTGTACCCACCCATGGGCCTGTGCATGTTTCGTGTCATGCTCAGAGCTCATCTGCATGCTCATATCTTCATCGTCTTCGGTTTCAGTTGCCACAATTGTCCCCTACTTTGCCAGCCGGGTGTCTGTTTCTTATTAGCTCTGGCAACTGAAGCTGAAACACAGACAGAAACAGAAACAGAAACTGACTGACTGACTGAGTGACTGTCTGACTGACTGGGCAATCAGTAGGCAAAAATTCCATGAATTAATTTCAGTTTTGCATGTTGTTATTTATTAAAATTTTATTTTGCGTTTTACTCGCGAGTCGAGCGCGATTCTCTTTCATAGCTGCCGCTATTCATGCCACAGTTTTATGTAATGCTTATAGTAGCCCCTATACCATTACTGAGCTCTGCTTATTTTTCATCATTTCTTTTTCATGATTCTTATCATTGAGCTGTCAGTGTTTGTTGTGTGTTGTGTGTTGTGTGCTGTGTGTGTTGGTTGTGTAATGTTTGTGAATGGATTGCAAAAGAGGCGCAAAAGCTGAATTCCAAAAAATAACTTTAACTCATAGCTTAAGAATTATTCACTGCACAGTTTTGATGTTTGAATTCAATCTCATGACTATCATTCCCCCATTTGATTTGGTTAGAAAAACTGCAAGAAAATATTTTCTACATATTTTTGATGCTTTTTACTTGTTTTCTAACAATTTTGCGCCTTTTTATTCTCATATATAGCCCCGCCCATCTGAAGTAATGGAAGCTTGTCTTCAATTTGTCTGATATTTATTTTATTTTTATTAATTTTTTTTAATATATTTTATTTTTGTTTTCATACATTTTAAAATTCTATTAGTATTTGTTTTTTTGTTTTTTTTTTTGTTTGCTTTTTTTTCTTTTATAATTTACAATTACAAATGTGTGTTTCTGATAAATTCAAATTGGGTTTCATAAAGTTTTTTTTTTTTTTTGTATTATTTTGAATATGCATTCATTAAAATTTAAATTAGAAATGTTTTGTATTAGTTTTAATTGTTAGTTTGCTTGCCCATAACATACAAAGTACTCTGCTAAATATTTATTATTAATTATGTTTGTTTTTGTTTTTATGTATTTAGTTTAAATTAAAAATCATTCAATTGATTATCACAGTATTCACGAAAAAATAAATATGCTTAAAAGTGTGTGTTTTGTTATGAAAACTGAAAATATTTCATTTCTCCTGTATTTGTTTAATGTTATTTTGTTTTTTATTAGTGAAATGATTCGCTAGAAACTGTTGTTTACTGACTGGAAAGAAACGGTGCATTAGCCACACACCTTTATTTCTTTATTTACACACACACAGAAAGATGCCTTACGATTAAATGTACTTAAATATTAATCATACGCCATCCAGAACAGGACATTTAAATACCAAAATTCAATTCGTGTGCCGTTTTTTTTTGTTGTTTTTGTTTTTTGGCAGTTGATTGAATTTCTCAATTTAAAATGCTGGTGTTCAAGTGAATTGCGGAACTAGTTCGCACTGGTTCACTTGAGCAGCACATTTTGAGCTATTTTTTTTTTTTTCATTTTTACTTATGCCTATTTCTCATTGTAATTGATTACAATAAATACCATTAATAGTTAACATAAACAAACCACAGAGCCACATTGATCACACACACAAAAACACACACAGGTGTGTCTATGTGTCTATGTGTGTGTGTGTGAGTGTGTGGTTGGTTGTTGACAACGAATCATAGTGGAAAATTATGCTAATATTTGATGTGTTTTGCGACTTTTCAACCTGCAATGAAAAACAGCAAACAAAAAGAAAGTTAGTAAAATATTTATGAGCATTTTAATTTTTAATTTTGGAAAAGTTTATTTTAATTAGCATTTGAATTTGCTATACTAAAACTAAGAGTTATCTAAGGGCACAAAGTTTGTAAAATATTTTGGAATAATTTATTGTTAACAATTCGAATTAGATAGAAATTTCTTTACTCAAACTAAAAGTTATTAAACTTAGTACTTTGTGTGAAAAATAAATGTTGTTTTTTGTGTTAAAATTCAAAATGAAATCGCTTTCAGTTAAGCTAAAAATAAATGTTATTTTTATTAATTTTTTTTTGTATTAAACTTTTATAGTTTTGTTAACTTTTTTGGATTTTACACACCTGCTTTTAGTTAATTAAGCTTGCTGCTTTGCGCAGATTGCACGGCATGTGTTGTGTTCCCAGCCAATGTTCGAGTAGCGACTTCGACTGCGACTCCTGCTGCTGGTCTCTCCAGTTTCTCCAGTTACTCTAGTTACTCTAGTTTCTCTAGTGCATCATGTAGGAGGACTCCTCATCATCGGCGCCCGTTGGACTGTCCAGTGAGGGATTGATGCGTTTCTCCTTCTGCCGGCGATTGCAGAACCAGACGCGAACCACCTCCTTCTCCATGCCGAGTCGATCGGCCAACTGTGTAATCTCCTCGGAGGTGGGCTTCTGATTGGCCATAAACGCCTTCTCCAATGCACCCCTTATCGTCGTCTCAATGGAGGTGCGCTTCTTGCGCCGTCTACCAATTATTTCCGGTGTGCTAACCGTCGCCTGCAATGCAGCCGGATCAAAGACGCCACCAGTCGCCTGAATGGTGCGATCAGCATCGTCCAGCCACTTTTGCAGCAGTGGCTTCAGTTTGCACATGTTCTTAAAACTCAAATTGAGTGCCTCAAATCGTGAAATTGTCGTCTGGGAGAAATCATTGCCATACAATTTACCCATTGCTGAACCCACATCGCCTTGGGTGAAACCGAGTTTGATTCGTCGCTGCTTGAAAGTTTTGGCGAATTGTTCGAGCTCCTCCAGATCGGTGGTCTCCTCGGGTGAGGGTTCGCCAGCGGCACGGGCTGCTGCCGCACTTGCCACCGTTTTCGGCTGTGGCGTGCAGGGAACAGAGCTTTGATTGTGGGCATGGCTGGTGGGCGTACTGGGTGTTAGCATGCCGCTCAATTTCAAACTGGCTGCCGAATTTGGCGGCGTTATTTGCAACGGATGATGCAAATGATGATGATGCTGATGCTGCTGATGAAGTTGATGCTGATGCTGATGCTGATGATGTTGATGCGGACTACTGGCTGGACTACGCAACGGCGTGGGTGGACTTCTCGAGTGTGGTGTGGAGCTGCGTGGCTGCAATTGTTGCATTGGCGATTTGCACAGCGACAGCGTCAACGATTCTTGCAACTGTTCCTGCCGCTGATGCTGCTTGTGCAGCGCCTGAAATTGTTGCGATGCCTGCGAGAGCAGTTGACTCTGCATGAAGAAC
The DNA here is from genome assembly GCA_035043505.1 of Drosophila setosimentum. Lineage (NCBI taxonomy): Eukaryota > Metazoa > Arthropoda > Insecta > Diptera > Drosophilidae > Drosophila > Drosophila setosimentum. Next base: position 21,670,631 of record JAWNMY010000007.1, read on the forward strand.
TGGGCGGCAGCCACCTGAGTTGCCAGCGCCGGATCATCGGGCGAGAGACCCAACGTACCATTCCTCAGCAGCTCAATATAGCTATTGAATTGCTGGGGCAGTGCCACCTGACGTTGTTGCAACCACTGGGCAAAGTCTTGCGGCGATATGGAACCCGATAGCAATGGATTACCCAGACCCAAACCGGCGGCAGCAAACTGGGCTTGCGGTGACGATAGGCCGGGCAGTGCCAGCAATGGTTGCATGCCACTTGCCACTGTGGTGGCCGCAACAGCAGCCGCTGCAGCTGCCGCTGCCTGAACGGCGGCCATCGATGTGGGTGTGCCCACGTTGGGCGCCAACACCGGTGAGATCTGTGGCGCCGCCACCACAATGGGCGCTGGCGCCAACTGACCCACACTGGGTGGTGTTGTCGCCGTGGATTTGACGGAGTTCGCCGGCGATTGAGTGCTGTGACGCGAATTGTCGCTGGTCAAGTTGAGGGCACCGCCATTGGCATCATCGTAATCCTCATCCGTTTGCTCCAGCTTGTACACCTGATGATGGTGATTGTGGTTGAGGTTGAGGTTTAGGTTGAGGTGATGGTGGTGGTGGTGGTGCGCCGGATGTGGCTGTTGGCGCGACAACAGGCGTCGCTTCGCCTGCGGCTGCTGTGTCAGCAACAGTGCCGGACTCAATGGGGAGCGACACCGATCGCTGGAGGTGCCAACACTCGAGTTATTATCATCACAATCCGAAGCTGCAAGCGAGAAGAAGAAGAGAGAAAAGCATTTCAACATATTGTTCCAATTGGGCAGACAGAGAGAGAGAGAGAGAGAGAGAGAGAGAGAGAGAGAGAAACATTTGAGGATATTGTCTGTCCACAAAAACTGGGCTTATTTGAATACTTATTTATAGTACTATCAACCAACCAATTTGAAAAGATAGTTAAAGAAAATATCTCTTTCTAACATATGGCAAATTAAATCGCATAATCTAAATAATTGTGAGAGCTTATCAAAAGACTGCTTTGAACTAATCAGTTCTGGGAAATAATCCAGAATTTCTCTTAAAAATATTTGCAATTTAAATCGCATAATCTAAACTGTAATGAGTCCTAATCAAAATGCCTTTGAATACCCATCAACTAAGAGAGATAATGCAGATTATTATGTATATAATCATGTTAAACTCAATACTTGCTCGCATAATTTAAAAATAGTTCAAAAATTGATTGTATTAATATTTGCAGAAAGTTTCTTTTAAATATTGAGTCCATATAGACAAACAACTTGGCAAAGTATTTGAGAATCGATTAAAGAGGAAACACAGCGACGAGCCCATCATCAGGAGCAGTCTTTAATAAATTAACCCAGCACACTTTATATCCGCATATCCCTTGGACAGCATCCTACTTAATATGTCCTTTGCATAACTTTAGCATAGATCGGAATGCGTTTGCATAATTTTCGATACAATTTCATAGTCGGTTGAGTTTTTCTCTGTGTGTGTGTGTGTGTGTGTGTGGGTGAAAGGCTTTTCAATAGCCACTCATGGGGAGAGAGAGAGAGAGAGAGAGAGAGGGAGAGTGAGAGAGAGAGAGGGAGAGTGAGAGAGTGATTGAGCCACTCGCTTAGCTTCTATTATGCGAAAAGTGTTTCCTCCCTCCCCTCACACTGCCCACTACCCCCCCTGCTCACATAGTTTACATAGTTAGTTTACCTTTCGTTTCGATACATCAAATGGAATTCTCGTGTTTTGTTTTCATTTTGGCTGCTTTTAAGTGCCATTTTAGCATTTCAAATGCTGCTGCGTCCAAGCGATTTGTATAAATTTGCTATTTCTATGCATTTTATTTACACAGAAAGCAACAACAACAAAAAAAAACAACAAAAAAAAAACGAGAAAAGAAAACAGGGGTGGAGCTATAAGTCTGCCAATTGATTTGCAATAATATTTAAATGCGTCAGTTCATTTTTAGTCAACCAAAAAGAAGAGAATGAAAACCTTTTTGGCAATCAAAAGTTGGCATAACCCTTTTCAACAAAGCCAAGCAGCCCCTTTGAAGTTCTTCTTTTAGCCTGCTGCATTGAAATCTCAATTGTGGCATTTCACATTTCCATTTACCATTTCGATTTCCCGCAACAGAATTTCCCATGGCTACAACCTGAACCTGAACTGGTCAGTCAGCTGTGTTCGTACATTTTTGCATATGTTTCGATAACTTGCGGCTTGTGGCTTGTGGCAGGGGCTGTGGCTGTGGCAGGGGCTGTGGCGGTGGCTGTGGCTACTTTATGACTTGTGGCTCTCGATTTGGTTTTCGTTTCGCATCGTTGTTGATGCTACGTGAATTTGATGACTTATTCGTCCAAGTGGGTGCTGCCTAACTGCCTGGCTGCCCTGCCTGCCCCACATGCCCCACATGCCCCACATGGTCTGCCCAGAACAGCTCAGCAATCGTCCTCTGCAGACTACATTTTTTGTTTGCTACGTGCGTCCATTTGGTATTCAGATGATGTGCAAATTCGATTTGTATGTTTTATAAGAGGAAGCAAATAACAGTGGCGTCCTCAGCGTCCTCAAAGGGGTTTCGTCTAAATAGTTGCCAAACTGTTCGATTCAAATTTCATTTGTCTAACTTGACCAGCAGCTGAGTTACTTCAGTTGTTGCAGATTACTATGGATAGTACTTAATGGTTGAAAATTGAGAGTTTAAGTGCGGTTTTTATGACTCTATCCGTTGTAGTATTGAAAATATTTGAGCTGCTTGTATTTGAACATTTTAATTGAAAGGGAAAAGTACACAAAATGTGAAAGAAATTTCAGATTCCACACTTAAGTAAAAGTTAATGGTTAATGTCAAAGACTATTGAGTTAAAGAGATAACAGACAAGTCTATAACCTTAAATAGTGAGCAATGATTCAAAATTGTGTATTCAAATTGAATGACTCTATTTGATTTTTGAGAAAATTTATTTAATTATTATTAAATACAGCAAATTGCACTTATAAACTGAACAATCTAGCCCAAAAGGGTTTATAGATAAACTAATCTGTTACAGTCAAGTTATTTAAATAAAAAAAAACTACTAATTAGTTGTACTTAAAGCTGAAGACCTTAGCTGCTATTTTAAATAAAATTCAAACTACTACAAACTAACTATTAAATCTTGATAAACCTGAGTTCAATTTAGTTTAAATAAATATATAAAATACAGATTTAAACTCTAATCGAGAAATGAAGTTAACTTTCAGCACTATTCACTTTTCACAGTTGGCTCGAATTGGCCCCCTTTTTTTTGGGGGGAGGGGGGTTGGACGCCTCTGGTGCTGTTAGGCAACCAATAAAAAGAGCCAAATGGTCAGTTTGACTTGCCACACAGCTCCCACACTCGTGCATAACGGCATAATTTTTGCATAAAATATATGTAAATATGTGTTCATTCGGTAGCAAAAAAGGGAGAGCAAAGAAATCACAGCAACTGGGTCCACAAGACACACACACACACACACACACACACGCCAAACACACACACACCCAACACACACATATAAAAATTCAAATCAAGCGAAATGCTGTCAATAATATAAGAGTAGAAGAAGAAGGAGAAAGAAAAAAAGGTTACATTGAGCAAAAGGGGAACTCGGACAGGACGATGGACGAAGGACGAAGGACCCTCGACCAAGCCGTGACTAACGAAGTTCGAAACGTGGGCGTGCTAAATACACATATGTATACACACACACACACACACACACACACACACACACACATGTATTGAATGATGATGATGACCTCTTTTATTTTTTTTTTTTTTTGTGATGATGAAATTTGTAAAGTGTGAATTGCAAATTTTACGCAGTTCAGACACAACGACAAACGAGTTATGAATAATAATGAGTGCAACCCATGAATACAACACAATATTCATTTTTTAAATAATACATATAGCAAATCTCTAGTTTTATATGTATATAGATTTCAAATAGTTCAAAGTCAAATGGCATTCACTTGATTGCATTGCAACATTTCAATGGCAGCAATTAAGTGTCGGGGCCACCCCCCAGCAATTAAGTTGGCAACCCTAGACAGCAATTGGCAACGCCCCCCAAAATGACACGACACGACACGACACCAAATTGTCAACTAATGCACCTACTTAAGAAGCTGTTCAAAAGTCACATTTAATAAGACATCAAAATCAACTTAAAGACACACACACAACAGATCACAACAGATACCAAAAGAAGGATTGGTTTGCTGGAAGCGACGACGACAGCCGGGTTGACAGCCGGGTTTGCTTTGTTTGTTTTCTGTAGGAGCCGTACCCGTAAAACTAAAAACTACCCCACAAACAACAAAAAAAATCTAGCTGTCTAACATTTCTAACAGAAACAAAAACAATCCCTAGATAACCCTATAAATCTAAAACTCGAGCTGAGCGCGTGGCCAGCGAGTGTGGCAGGCAAGGGTTGCCAGTCATTGTCTGCCTCAATGAAACTGATGCCCCTCTCTCACACACACACACACGCACAGCTGGCAGATGTTTGCTGGTTTTGGGAAATATGTTTTCAAAGGTGGACAAATCGTAAATAAGAAATACTCTCACTTTTCACTTTTCACTATTCAGTTTTCAGTTTTCATTTGGACTCGGACAAACAGCTGATGCTTAAGTGGACTGGTTGAGGTTTTTTTTTGGGGTACACAGCACCAAATTCTGGGTGTGTAATTCAAATACATAAAAGCAACACTTGGAAAAAAGGTGCCAACTAAAATCACAGAAAATGAATTCTTTTATTTATTTGAAACCTGAACTGATTGATATAGAAAACTATATAGCAATATATATATATATATATATATATTCTTGATCAGCATCAAATGCCAAGTTTGTCAGTATGAATATGTCCTTCTCAGCGACTTCAAATTTGATATATATATATATAAACTATAAGTAGACTTAATCTTATCGATAACTGTCACCGCAAATATCGATAAGAAGCGATTTTTATTGCATTTGCCTTGTTTACTATTAACTTTTACTATTAATGGCTATCGGCAATAGTCGATATCTCAACTATAGCATTCGAATTGTAAATTATACACTTCGATTAATATTATTTCAAGTGCTTAGATATATTAAATTAGAAACTTACCGTTCGATTGCAGCGGCGATGGCGAACGTGAAAGTCGGCTGATATCTGCAACAGATTAAACAATGAATTAAACAACGAATGAAACAGTTATTCTCAGTTATTTAAAGTTTCTTCTTCATTTACTTAAAGCTAGCAAAAAGCAGCTCAACTTCCACATCAACTTCAACTTCAACTTCAACTTCAACTGCAAATTGAGGCGACATCACGTCGCCGGCATAAACTGTGCAATTTTCCAAATAAAAATAAACCCAACTCTTCGGTAACTTAACGATAAGGGGGCGTGGCAGGGGGGGGTATACAGGGTGTAGAACGAAATCGATATGGGATACATTTGGCTAGCTAAAAACTGACCAAATGGCCGCAGACAGGACACGCTGCTGCATAAAAGGATATTTTTATGGCGCTCGTCCCGGGAAACACCTGGTACTCCTGGTTAATGCCACCAACCGGCTGCAGACTACCCCCATGCCCCATGCCCCATGCCCCATCATTGCAGTGCTCCAGTCAATTTGAATTTGAAATTTTTCGTGTACATTTGTTGACTGCATTTTATGGCCACATCCAAAACTCGTTGCGAATTTGGGGCGCGGTCCTTGCAAACATCGCAACGTCTATTTGAGCTAATTTATGAGTCTTGTGGCAGACGCTTAGAGCCAAATGAAGCAAAATACTAAAAAAAATACAACAACAAAAAACACATGTCTGCCTGCATGCAAAATGCAATTGCAACTTGCTGGTTGCAGTTACATTTTAGTGCCGCATTTTCAATACCAATCGAATGACTAAGCGAATTGCTACGAAATGTCCTTAAGCAAAGGGTTTGTCGGGAATAATAATATTAAATGTTGCTTAGGAAATGTTGATAGGAATGTAACTTTGGATTATGTAGAATTTATGAGAAGTGCAAATTTGGATATATTTAAAGCAATAAGCAGAGTTTTTTTTTTGAGTCGATTTTGAGATAAATAAAAAAGCCATATTAACAATGGCATATTTTTCTATATAAGCTAAGTTTAATCAGAAATAAATATAGTGAACAAAAATTAAAAATATATATTTAGCAGATGTCAAATAATTTAATAAAGTTTATAATAGATTAGAGTTAAAAGTAAGCCAAAGTGAAACTTCCCATCTCAGCTAATACTCCCAAGATTATAAATATTAGCCACAATATAATCAAAAAAATATTAGTTGCTTGATTTATGCTCACGTGATTTAGTTCACTAATCAAAATGCTTATCACGGGCCCATTTAAAGTTATAGTTCGTTAATCTTCTTAAATAAAGTGTGATCATAAATTTGAGTATGTTGAATGGATCAGGGAATACCCATAGCTATAGCCATAGGTGTTTTCAGCTTATCAATATTCGATTAATGCGACGCAGACTATTATATAAACATATATAAAAATGATGTCATGGTTTAAATCTGCAGTTTTAACTTGTGATTTGGTAAACAAATGTTTCTAAACCACTCGTAAATTTTTTCGAATTTTCAACAGTTGTTTGACACACACAAACACACTCGCACACACACACACTCTTTGGTGCACTTCTGGCACACTTTTCTCTCGCCTTGTGAGTTAGCTAATTAAGCGACAACTGTTGTTGTTGTTGTTGTTGTTGCTGTTGCTGCCACACTTCCAGCAGCAGGCAACTCAAGAAGGCAACTCAAGTGGCAACCAAACAAGATCTCAGATCTACGCCGACCCCGAAACAATGTTGCGTGGCATATGTGCCGTGAAAAACAAAAACCTTTACTTAGATACCCTACCCCTACCACTCACCCTACCTCTTACCCCTACACAGAAAGAAAATTCAACATAATTATTTAGAATGTATTTTTCTAAAAATCAAACTTTGGTTTCTTAATTTCAGTTTACATTTTATAAATTCATCAATAATTCTGACTCAGAAAAATTTCATTATTTGCTTCTGAACTTCAGAGAAGATTTTTTCCATAATAATAGAATAGAAATATATAAAATGAAGATATTTTTAAAATTTCAGAAATCACCATTCAAGCTACTCTAATTTACAGATATTATTAATCTTAAATTTAAAGACTATTTCTAAAATTCACTATGATTTTTTTTCGAGTGTAGCTTTTCAGTTTTGTAACCCAATCAAGGCGCTGGGCAGCAGCAGCAGCAACAGCAGTAGCAGCACTTAAGGCAATGCCGACGCCTTCAAACTAATTTTCGAAAAACTGCGCGTTAAAATGCCACATAAATTATGGTAAACATTTCTGAAGCGAGCCACCCCCGCCTGCAATTTACTACGATAAAGCGGGGGTGGGGGGAGGGGTAAGGGGGATGAGAAGTGTGCGGGTTGCGGGATGGACGCGTGCCACGCGCAGCGGGTCAAAAACTGCAAATGCGGCAAATGCGCAATGAAAATTTTGTCAAATTTTTCGAATTTCTACAATAATTTTGTCAATTGCGAATGTGAAAATGGTAAAACCGCAGACATTAAGCAGACACAGCGGGGGCGAGAGAAGAAAAGAGAAGAGTGCAGCGAGAGAGAGAGAGAGAGAGAGAGAGAGAGAAGTGTAATAAGAGCTGATTACTGGGAAACTGCGAGTCTGCTGTGCTGAGTCCTGTGCCGAGTCCTTTGAGCATTTGATACATTTGCACAATTAGTCAATGACCTCGACAGCTGTGTGTGTGTTCGTGTGTGTGTGTGAGAGGGTGTTATATATATTTATGTGTGTGTGGCACACACATCACGTGCGCAGACTGACTATCGATTGAGTCGTTGCCATCGTCGTCGTCGTCGTCGTCTTGGTCGGAAGCTGCGTGTCTTGAACTCTTGACCCCGCGCATTGTGGCTAAAAGCGGTGTGCGTGTTGACGGCTTTATTCTTGCCTCGCCTTTTGCACAAACATTCGTAGCAAAACAAAGCAAAATAAGAGAGAGACAGCGAGAGAGAGAGAGACAGAGACAGAGATAGAGAGAGCGTGCTTTTGACCATGTTTATGTTTTAGTATTCATCTGCCGACAATTCAAATTGAAATATATATATAATATTTAAAAAATATAATATGTATTAATGCATATTAAGGAATCAACAATTGAAATTTATATATACGAAATATAAAATATATTTATAGATAGACAGAAATGTATAAAAACTGACAAAATGTAAACAAAATCGTTAGAAAGAAATATTAACTATTTGTAGAGAGTTTCTACTTCTGCACAGTTATTTGCAATTCGACTCCTATTCTGACATATATATATATATATATATTATACATTGAAAATATATTTTAATATAATATTATACGTAATAGTTTTATATTAGAAAATTAATTAATTTGAACAGAATGTTTTGTCTTTGCACAGTTTTCTAAGATCATCAATTCTTCCAAAAATTATTGTACAAAGTATATATATATATATATATATATTCTCAATGAGCCGAGTCCATATAAGTGCATAATTAATTTAAAATAAATCATCTAAATTTAATATGCTACCCACAAAAAGGCAAAAGATTATCAACATTTCAATGCTTAATCAAATAGCTTTCATGGAACAATCATTAATTATTTTCAATATATAACATATTATATATAATAGTAATATAGTAGAGCAGCTAAGATTTGTCAACGATTTCGAGCTTTAATCTGTTAAACTTTTATAAATTTTGTATCTTTCATTTTTAATTCATGAAATGAATTTGCCAAAGGCGTAGTAAAAAAGGGAACTTTACTTCCGCTGCGATAAAGATTAATCGAAATATGGTTTTTTGTGGCCAATTTCTTGGAACAGGTCGCAATTAGGCACATAAGTATAAGACACGCCCTCTTTCTTGACCAGTTCCACTCTTCGCACATTTATTCCGATAAGCAACAATAAAAATATCAAGAAAAAGATAGCCTTCGATTTGTATTCATGTTCGATATTTGTGGTTTTTGCTGATTGTCCAGTTTTTTCTAGTTATTATCACTAAAGAGTAATGAGCTCATTGCGACACTGACTAAAAATAATCTATTTTTTATGGTTTTTTTTTTTTTTGGTTGTCGTCAACCATTTGAAGCAAATAAATCGTCAGCATATTAATTTAAAACGTATTGTCGATCGATTAATTTATTAGAATCGAACACATTGTTCTTCATTATTATTTTATATTGCTGACGCACAGTTTGAATGACGAAATTTGTTTACCAAGAAATTTGGAGCAATTTCTTGGCTTTTCCTTGGTGCAGGTGTGCTAGCCGAGATAAGCAATTGGAAATATCAGTTTTTGGCCTGTCGATAAGTAAATCGTGGCTAGTATATGGAAATCATCGGGGCTCGGACATATATAATCGTTTTAACGATAACACTCGTTAGCTTGAGACACGTAGACCTGATTAAATATGTATTTATCAATAACTCATTAGAAGCATTAATTTATTACTCATACTATATATATATTTTTTTTCTTTTATCTTTTGAGGCGTTCTGTAATAATATCTGTAAAAGAAATCGATGAATGCAATGCTTTCTTTTAGCCATAACTAATTAACAGCATTCATTTACTACTCATAATAAATATTTCTTTTAAGTTCTGCAAGGGGTATATAAATTAAGTCTATATAGGAAATCTTTTAATTATATTTAACTATAATTCATTAAAGGTATTAATTTGCTATTCATAATGTTTAATAAATCTTGAGTATGTATTTAAGTTAAGTTATTTAAATATGAATAAATATATTTATCTATAATTCATTAATTGAGTGTTCATAATTATATGGTAAACCCTATTTAAATAAAAGATACATACGAAAAAAAAAAATGAATTATCGAATTCCTTCTCGTCTCTTCGTCCGTCCAAAACTACTTTGGAAAACTCTATTTACCGTTTTGTATTTAATCACATTGATAAGCAGTCAACAGCAATAAAATTGTTGAAATAAAAATCGTAGTTTTTCTAAGGCGTTTCAATTTTTACATGGTCATTTTTATTTTGTTGTTGTTGTCTTGAGTTGTGTAAGAAATGAGTCTTGAATAAATATGGTTTATGACTTATGAGACTTGACTAGTTCTCTATAAACGAGTACTCGACTAAGTGGGTCGCTTAGTGGGTGGAATACACATATGTATATATGGTTGTATATATGTTATATATTAGATTTATGATGGGTGCACCTGGGCCTCAAGTTAGTTGTTAAAGGGGATTTTTATTGAGTTGCAAATTATTGCGATATGATTATTAGGCTGATTAATTATATAATTGAAATTCTTATTGATATCAAGCTAAATAGGTGCATATATACCATATATATAGTATATACCGAATGAATCATTAACTGATTGCAAATTCTGATATTTTAATAGATGAAATTTCAGCTGGCTGAATCATTAAATTTGGTCAACTTTTGACAAAGAAATTAAATATTAACTCTTAATCAATTTTAAAATCGAAATATATTTATAAATATATATAAATATATTGATACACAGTCAGATAAACATAGTTATATAATATGAGGCCAGCTTAGCAATATAGTATTTTTAGTCAGGATCTTATTCCCACTTCTGATATATATCCTGATGAGTATCTTTTCTTGAGCTTGCAGCTCAGCTCAAACTTAGATAGGCAAAGTAATTGCTAAAGGATTAATATATCATGAATTCATTTATATTATATCAGAAATTAAATAAATGTATTTAATCTTATTATGAAATCAAGTTTCATATATTCCATAAACAATTCTTAACAATTGATAATCGTTTTTACACAATTTTATACATACTTCAAAACAATTCATAAACATCTCTCAAATCAAATTGAATTTCAATATGATAAATATTCAATAAATATTTCTAAAAAGTTTCTCAAAATTGTTAACTGAAATCAAGTAGATTCATATTCGATTTTTATCAATCAAATCAATTTGAATCTGTGCGACAAATATTTCTTATAATAAAATTTGTAAACATTTCTCAAAGATTTCTCGCACTGAATATAGCTAAATATATTTAAGCGATTTCAAAAACTTATTAGACTATATATATATATATATATATATATTTATATATATGTGTGTGTGTTTGTGTGTGTGACTTACAGCGATTCTGCATTAGGTGGACGGCAGCGTCTCTGGCGCTGTTTGTGTTTGCCTTCAGGAGATCATGCTTCAAGGAGTTGTTGTTATCCTCGGGACTAGCTGAGTGCCAATGTAGCTCCGACATAACCATTTTCACACACCACAAGGCAGACCAAATTGATCGGTATACAGTATATACTATATATATATATATATATAGCTCTATATATATATATTGTTTATTTATGGGATATGTTTTTCTCTTATCGCTCTCGATTGAAAAGTACTTGTTTTTAAATTCACTTCACACACACCAAAAACTACGTAAAAATGTTTTTTTTTTTTTTGTTTTTCTTATTTACTAGTTTGATTAGAATTGGTTGGATTGAATTTTTGTGTTGTTTTGGAATTGGTTTTTGTGTTTTGTGTTTATTTTGTGTGTTGCGCCGGCCTGCGTCCAAACGCGTTCGTGTTTCGCATGAAACTGACAGACGGAAGAGCCTTTCAATGCCAAAGGACGACTAAATTCTCAACAATTGTTGTCGTCGCTGTTGTTGTTGTTGTCTCTGATGGATAATCGCCTAGGCCTGGTCTCTTGATGATAATGATGCTGCTGCTGCTGCTGCTGCTGATGATGATGATGACGATGTTGATGGACGGTTTTTCTGCCTTTCAACTTTAGCTGTCTCTCGTTCTCTCTCTCTCTCACTCTCTCTCCCGTGCAATATACGCTCTCTCTCTCTCTCTCTCTCTCTCGCTCTGTCGCTCTTGCTCTCTTTATGCCGGCATTGACTTTGTTTGAGTGTTTCGAGTTTTTGAGTTGAAATTTTATGTTTTTGCGCCCAAAAAACTTAACAGCGTGTAAGTTTCTGCTGTTGTTGTTGTTGTATATATATATATTTTTTTTTATCCACCCCAAAGCGGTAAGGGTTGTTTTTAGTGCTGTGTCTGTTAAAAAAGAGAAGCGCTTTTTCGCTTTTTTGTTATATGTATAAAAAACCACACACGAGCTGCGCTGAGCTGTGCACGATGTGCTTCGCAAGAGTCAACGCGTTTAACTGGTTTCACGTCGGCGCGCCAACTGCAACGGCGGCTCCAAAAAAAAAAATCACACACACCAAGACACACAGCCAGGCACACAAAAAGCCGCCAACTGGATGAGCTTTAAAAGCAGCGCGCATTGGTCGCTCTCTCACACACACACACACACACAGACGCGCGCGCTCTCTCACTCGCTCTCGCTCTCTCACTCTCTCGTGCTCATTTTATTTACCGTTGTGGGTTTGAATGCTTGTTAGAAGAACACGTTCCACAATTCAATGCTGCTTGGAGAAATGAGCGCTTGAGTGTGAGTGAGAAATGTGTTTGCATTTGAGCGCAAACTGAGCGAGAGAGTGTGAGTGAGTGAGTGAGTGTGAGTGAAAGAGTGTGATTGTGTTAGTGTGTGCTGCTGCTGCTGCTGCTGCTCCAACATTTTATACGTTTTAAAATTTTACTACAATGTCTCGTGTGTGTGTGTGTGTGTGTGTGTGTGTGTGCGTGTGTGAGGCAGCGTTCGTTTAGTTCGGCTCGGCAGCCGACTCCATTGTCAATGTGTGTGTGTGTGTGTGTGTGTGCGGTATGCGTGCGCTTGTTTGGGGTGTGGCTTAAAATTTAAATTTAGCTTTCAAATGGCGTTGGCGTCGACGTCGTCGTCAGTGTGTGCGTGTGTGTGTGTATGCATATTATTTTATGATTGGCGCACACGCCTCAAAACTTTCCGTGTGTGTGTCTATGTGTGTGTGTGTGTGTGTGTTTGTTGCGTTTGCTATGTAAAAATATTTTAAAGCTCCGTTGCTGCCGACGTCGACGCCAGCAGCAGTAGCAGCAGCAGCAGCAGCAGTTTTGCTGCTTATTGTTGTCGTCTGCTTTTGCTCTTTGTTCGTCGCTCTCGCATTTTTATTTGCCATTCATATATGCATGCACATGCATGCTCCCCTCCCCCCCTCCCCCTTCTCCATCCCTTGTGACTGCCACCCACTTTGGCCTGCTGCTGCTGCTGCTGCTTCTGCTTTGCTTTTCGTCTTCTTCGTTTATTAGTTGTTTGATTTGACTTACTATTTTATTTTAGTTATATTTAACACATATTTATGGCACATGAAGACGCAATTTATGACGTTTATATTTCCAAAACGTAATCGGGTCAAATTTATTACTATAGAATATGTAAATAATTATAATATTCATTTATACACAGTGGATTTGTATAATTTCAACGATTAAAGTTACTTGAAAATATATTATTTATTAATTATTATAATAATAATATTGCTTTCTAAATTTCAAATTTATTATATTAAACATTTTTATTCATATTTATTAGTTATCTTTATGTGATCCAATTATTGAATGAAAATGAAGTATTTTTCTTTCCAATTATTAGTTTTCTTTATATGTTTCAATTAAATTTGTTTGTATATCTTTTTTAAATACATCTATTTTATTGCTTTCAGAATTCCAAATTTAATTTGCTGCTCTACAACTTTTTGACTTTTCAACTACAAATCATAAAAAATAAAAAAAAAAAATACAAGCGGCAAATCAAATTTTACTTTTTCTCTTGTGAAAAGTCACAATTTGAGGCATGAAAATATATTCCCGGAAAACTTAAAAAAATAAACACAAACGAATTATAACGAAAAGTCACATTTCAAGGTGACCAAAATATATATATAAAAAAAAAAACAATAACAAAATCTTTGAGAATCATGTACTGCACATATATATAAAAAACGTTCTCAACTGCAACTGCAGCAGGTAAAAGATGCACAATTTTTTTATGGTCCAAAAACGAAATCATAAAAAATTGTTACAAAGTCATAAAAAGTCAGAAGTGCAATGCTGTCTGTCAGTCAGTCAGTCGGTCTGTGCGTCAGTGAGTCAGTTAGTCAGTCAGGTAACTGAAATCGTACAAATTCAGTTGTCCTGCGGCAACGTTTAACGCCCAAAAGGCGCAAACGCTTCCGACACTGATAAGCACCTACTATATACAGGGTATATGGGGTACATAGAGTTCGCTGCTAGAACTAATAAATAATCTACTGCACAAAAGAAATCCTAGAAAGCGAAATTATTAATTTATTTAAATTATAATTTTATATCAGGTTATCAGACCTAATCGTATCTCAGTTCTGGTTCCGGTTTCGGTAATGTAAAGTGTAAAGGTTTCAGTAAGATTTATTTATCGCTATAGATATGGTACTATATACTGATTTACTTTCCGTAAGAAAATCTTTCGCTTGTTTCTACAATTCAATGCAATTTCTGTAGAATTTTAATTGCAGTATTAATAGAGATTTCATTTTAAGAAAAAAACAATCTCTAGTTTTCATAGCATATCAGGCAGTCGCTGCTCAGCACTTGGAAGTGGCAGTTCCGCTTTAACATATTTTAAGCTGATTTATTTCCTTAAAAGAAACTTTAATTTTTAAAGTTGCAGTTCCGCTTTTCATTTCCTAAAAAAAATACAATCTTTAATTTTTATAGGGTATCTAACCGTCGTTGATCTACCCTCAAAAGTTGTGTCGCTTTTTCTCGCTGTTTGCATTTTTTACGATGCGGCGATTTCCACGTAAATCATAAAAAATGAGGAAAAAAGACAGTCGAGCAAACGTTTTGGGCCGCAAATACCCTGTAGAGGCGATGCGGTGTGGGTCGAACATGTTAATTAGGCCCAGCAGCCGCCGTGTGGACATTGGCTACTGGTTCTGTTTCTGGTTCAGAAAAAACTCTCACGTTCACAAGGACTCGCTAACAAGGCAAACGCGATGAGAGTTTTTGGGCCCTTTGACTTACCAACATTTAAAATTTCACATTTGACTTGTATATTGAGATGAGCATTGAGTGTTTACCCAAGCTGAGTTCGCATTTTGGCCATAAAAAATATGGGTTAGTTGAAACGGCCTTCAATCGCTCAATCCGTCAATCGGCTTCAATCGTAAAACTCGCTCATTGCCGAGAATTACTTAAGTCAATATAAAGAACATAAAACAAAAAAAAAAGTGGAAGAGTTTCTTTTTCCAGCAGCCGGAAAATCTACTAAAAAAAAAAACTAAAAAATGAGAAAAAAAGTGGGTAAAAAAAGCGAAATTCGTAAATAGTTGAATTTATTGTGATGTCCAACAAATTTTGTTGGGAAAGTCTTAAGGAAAACCAAGTAAAAGTGAAATGTCTAATGAAGTCATAAAAGGCGTCCTCACTTTTCAGTATCTCTCTCTCTCTCTCTCTCTCTCTCTCTCTCTCCTCTTGTTGTTGTTGTTAGTTTTTAGTGCCCCATAAATGTGTGTGTGGCAAATGAGTACAGAATGCTCAAGTGATTTCTTATCAGCGATAGCAAGTGCTACCTATTCGACAACCACAAAAAAAAGGTGATTTTAAATCGTGTACAAATCAAGGAAAATTAATGAATGAAAGTTTTTTCGGGCAAATCAGGAAGTAAATATGCCGTAAAACTGTAGCAGAGGCAAACTAAAATGAATTCTTGATAAAGTATTTGTAATAAAGTTACGAAAGAGTAACACTTTTAAAATTTATAGTCCTTACTCAACATCTTAATCTAAAATTCCCTGGAATCTTAACTCCTTTAATGCAAATTTAATTATCTTATATATTTTATATTTTATATTTCATATTCACTATTTTATTTTTATTAACTTTACTATTTATAGCAAAGATTAACTTTAATCCCTAAGAAAACCCGCCAAAAACTGACAGCAAAATAATGAACCCACAGAAATTGGCCATTTTTAGAAAAAAATCCTTCCTGTTAAAATTTATGCTTATTTTTTTACGTTAAAACTCGTGGGAAAACCTTGGGCAAAAAATTAAAGAAAAATGCCAGCAAAAAATGTCCAAAAATATCTGAAGAGCTGCGTAAATAAATCAAAGCGAAGAAAAAAACGCAATTAGAAAAAGTTCCTTGAAAATCACCCCTCAAAAAAAGGAAAGAATCAAAATTGGGCAAAGAAAAACACAAATTTTCATGCAAAAAATTGCATTTAAAAAAGAGACGACGGAAAAACTGAAGTGGGGTGTGTTAGAATATAGAAACTTTGCCCCGCATATAGCCAAATATACATATATATATATATATATATGCATAGGCGATAAGAAAACGAGGCAGCTACCTGAGAGAAGGTCCTGTTCTGTTGGAGGGGTGTCAAATGCACGCAAAATACCGTAAAGCGTAGCGTGTTCCTTGTTTCTTATTCTTGTTATTGTTGTTGTTGCTGTTGTTGTTGTTGTTGTGTCTCGTTACGTTCCTTTCTTTGTTTAGTACCTTTTTTTTAAAGGAATATTTCCTTATCGAGCCACGTTGACAACGCAATTGATTTGAGTCGTTTTTTACCCAAAAAAAAAGAAACCAAAATAAGAAAGAACGAAATTTATTTGTAAGGACATACATAAATAATGCCATTGAATGTCATCGTCGTTCATCATGTTACCAGACAAAGCCCGAATCAAAACTGTTATACGAGATATGTAAAAAAAATGCCCAGATTTTTGTGAAAAATGATGCTCGACATCATGCATAATAATTGCCACAAGGACTCGCGCCAAAAAAACCCATATAAATAATATATAAAACAAAAACAAAACAAACTAGACAAGCTGGCATTAAATTGACCCTGTCAACTGCCCTGCAAACTAATATATAGAATATCAAAATCGAACGATTAACTTATTTTATATATATATATATATGCTATATATAAATGTGTATGGAGTATTTTGTTACTGGGCTTAAGATGCTTAACAGCTGAGGGACAAATTTAATTAACACACTTTAATCCAGAGGGGTTGAAATTTGTGTACTGCTCGCAGAAGGGGTGCCAAACACCCCTTGAGGCAAATAGTTTTGTAAATTTCAGAAAATTTGTGCCAAAAATGTGATTTTTATCGCCAAAAATGTAATTTTGACAGCGTTTCAAAGAGTTCAACGCTTGTTGGAATTTGATAAGTTAAGGAAACGATTTGGCAAGATACATTTTTATCTCAGTATGTTTGAATAAGTTACATAAAAATATAATTAGAAAAGCAAGAACTTTTATCTTCTTTATGATTATTATTTTAGGCGGGAGTTAAGCTGTCAACAATTTTTCTATAAATTTATAGAACTGATTATTGCTATAAAAGTTAAAAGATATTTTTTAAATCATAGTTTTCCGCATAACAAATAAGTTTGATTTGGCTAAGATTTGAAATATTTATTTATTTGAATTGACGAATCTAGATAAACATTGGGAAGGATGATAATTAAGGACGTGACGATATTTTGGAGAGTTCTTAATTCTTATTCATTCGATTTAATAGTCAATCTATTAATAACCAAAGAATTATTTTCGTTACACTAACTGGAAGGACAACATCAAAATGATTCCTAGCAAATAATCAGCTTTACTTATACTCTACTCTATATATATATATATATTATACTTATACTAAATTCTTTTGACTTTTATAATTAAATAAAAGAGAAACTGGGTCATCTCTGGTGGAGCTAGAACTCACCATTTTGTGGCTGCAACTTAAAGCAGTGCTGCAAGTCCTGCGCATCCTTTGCGCTTGCATTGCTAAAGCGTTCATAGAGTGTCTCCTGTTCCTGCTCCTCTTGCTCCTCTTGCTCCTCCTCCTCCTGCTCCTGCTGCTCTCTGTCATCGTCCACTGACTGCTGCAATTGTTGGCCGTGTTCAGTTTTCATTGTGTGATGAAAGGGCGACAACAAAGTTGCACAGTTTTTGTTGCCACGTTGCTGTTGTTGCCCCCTTGCAGCACTTGATTGCAGCAGCGTTGTAGCCATGCCATTGTCCTTATCACTTTGCAGCGCCAACTCATCCTCCTGCTTCTCCTGCTCCTCCAGTTGTTCTTCGCCGTGCTCGTCCTCGTGCTCGTCCTGTTCCTCGTCCTGTTCCATGTTGTTTCTTTGATTTGTGCTGCTGACATCGCGCATATTTGTGTCAACATGTTCGCTTGTTAGCCGTCTCGTCACGTTTTTGGCCACGTTCTGCTGACACTTTTCAAACTTCAAGTCAACAGCAACTGGAAAAAGGAAGAAACGCCATTTTGTTAGTCGAATTTTCAATATTTGCATGGCCAATCAAAGCTAAGTTTTTTATCTCTATCTCTCTCACTCTTTCGGGAAAGGGTTGCTGCTTTTTACATAAATTACACAGTTATGATTAACCCACTTAAGCCCCCCTCTCAAAATCACAGCAACCCTTTATTTACGAGTCCGTCGCCATTTGAATAAGCTGCGCATATATATAAAAAAAAAAACAGAAGAAAATGGGAAAACGCCTCCCTTGTGAAAGTTAAGCAGACCCATAAAAAAAGGGGTTGATTTACATAATAAAAAAAAAACACACACACACAAAAAAACGTGTGGATTTCATTTTAATATTTCCCCCGAGGGTTGGCAGACCATAAAAAAAGCAAGAGAGCTCCTTGCGCAAATGCCAGGACCTTCGCAATATGCTGATAAAAAAATACACACGCACTTCAATAACCAGCCAGGACTCGCTGAGGATTGGCTGAAGTGGCTCAACATGTGGCCCCTTTTCCTTCTCCTCCCCTCGGCGAAAATTTTGTTGTGAAAATGTGCAAATTATTTTGATGGCAAGGCGTTGAAGCGTTGCCTCAAATAACGGCAGGACATTGCTTTGGAAGCTTTTGTGTCCTGGCATTTTCTAAGCGTAAAATGTGCACTTGAAGAGCAGCTCATATGGAAATAATTTTTAGCATTTTTTTCTCTTTATTTATTTGAAGTGTGAAAGTTGACGGCATATTTGGAAATGAATGAGATTTGAGAGAGAGAAAAAAAGATAATGAAAGTAAGAAAATTTGCTATGGAATCTAATTTAAAATATTGAATTTATTGCAAAGAATGATTTTTAAGACAGAACAGATGAATATCAGGATGTAAGGATAACGAAAGGACATCCAGGAGAACTAATTAATGATTAGGACTTTGAGCCTAAAACGACTTGTGATGGAACCTATCGTATAATATTCAATAAATTAAATATGTTGAGTAAAAATTATCAAGAGACAGCCAGCAGAATTATAAAGGAAGCTTAACACATTGAAAATAATGATTGTAAAGAGAGAAAAGTATTAATTTAAAATTGAATAATGAAAGCAATGGAAAAATATCTAATTATCTAAATATTTTAAATATATTGAAACTAATGAGTTTTGAGCGTTAGAGATCATGAAAGGACAGCCAGCAGAACTTCTTATGGAAAATAATCTAAAATATTTATGTGGAAAATATTTGTTATAATAAAAACTCTATCTATTATTTTATTCAAGTATTCTTTTGGTTTCTACATACATGATTTAAGTCAGATGCATTTTTTGCTTGTGAAGAAAGTATTTGAAAAAATATTATTAATATTTGTTCTTTAGAGGCTCCTGGCTAATTACTTCATAAACATTTCATATATTCAAAGATCTCGCGAACTATAGCTAAGCTGTAAAGGGTATGATTGACGAAAATATGGTTTATCTAAAGTATGCATTATTTGCTGTGGATTATCTATTCATTATTAGTTTCTTCCAGCTAAAAAATCTTTTTTCTTTTCTAATCTCTAATCCAAGCCTAGATTATTCGCATATCTTCTCAGTCTTGGGATTATTTTATAGTCGCAGAAAATCATTTCGTATTGCGGTATTTGTGCCCGATTTCTCGCTTTGCTGATTTGATCCTCGCCTGTTGCGCAACCTGAACCCAGAGTAGAAGAAGAAGAAGAAGAAGCACCAGAACTACTGACGAACCGCCAAAGAGAATGCAATCTTGCTATTCCCCCATCCCCCTCACTTTTAACTGCAGAACAGAAGCAGCGCTCAAAACAAAACAAAACAAAAGCGTTGAAATTATTAGATTTTTTTACCGTTTGACAGCAAAGCGAAACGAAACGGGGGAGTTAAAGAATTGATGGCAATTGAAATTGGGCAACAATTACGAGGAAGTGCCACCCAAAAAAAAAATATATAAAAGGACGAAAAACATTGGCTCATAAATCGAATGTCAGTTTTCGGGTTTTAATTAAGTGCCACGAAGAAGAAGAAGAATAAGAAGAAGTGAGCGCACCTGCAGCAGCAGACAGAGCAAGAGAGCAAGAGAGAAATCAATGTAGGTGTTTTTAGTCTTCTCTTTACTCTCTTTGTTTTGCATTAATGTGTGTGTGTGTGTGTGTGTCGTCAGCAGAAGCAGCGTGGGAACAGCAGCTTGCGCAAGGACAATGCTGTAAAACCAGAACCCAAGTGCAATTTGTGCATTGTCCTTTTGCGAACAAGTCAAAGACAAAATATAACTGCAACAGTTGCAGTTACAACAGTTGATCAACGGTTTGCATTGTGTTGATTTGGTTGCCTCTCTTTTGTTCAAGTGTCAAGCCAAATAATAAAAAAAACGTTTCCCAGCAGCGAACTAGTGAATGACTATACATTACAGAATGCATGCAAAGTAATTCACTACATCGTCAGTAGACATTCAAAATACAAATATTTATTAGTTTACATGAGAAATAAAATTTTAAATTCAATTTAAAATTAAATAAATTAATCCGAAAATTTTATTCAAGAGATGCGTTAGTTACATGATAAAGTCTATGGTAATAATTACAGAATACTCAAAACGGTTCATGCAATGAATTTTTACAGATTAAGATTGCTGGGATAATTGATTGAGCTGCTGCTTCTTTGTTTTGCTACTGCCGCTTCTTCTTCTTCTGCTGATCTCTTTTGTCACACACACACACGCACACAAGCGCGCAGCCCGCCCAATGCATGTCCAAGTCGTTAGGCCAAGCATAACATATGCTCAGGCACACACACAAATGCACACACACACTTGGCAAAAGCTCTAAAGCTCATTTAAATAGCGTAGCGACTCTCGTGCTCTGTTTAATGCGCTCTCGACACGCAAGCGCAGCCTTTGCATACAGCCGTTACTCCCCCGCGCGCTTTGGCTCTCTCTCTCGCTCACCGGTACGCCTTTCTACACTTCGCTGCTCGTTTGCATAAATTTCGTGCCAGGCACCTCTCTCCCTCTCCGTGTCCCTCTTACACGCTGTTACGCGTTTTGCATGCGCAGGTGCAGCGGCTCGTGACGTCTGTTGTTGTTGTTGTGTGTGCGCTTTGTTTTGCTTTGTGCGCGCTTCGTGTGTTTTGTAATTTGATTTATTTGTTATTTAGCCCAAGTCGCTTTTAATATTGAATTAAATGCAGGCAGTGAAGAAAATTGCGTAAAGTGAACACCTACATATATATGTAAGCATATACATAGATTCAAAATATATACATATATACATATACATATATATTTAGATTATTATTGTTATTTGCATTTAAATTACAGATTCGTTCGAAAATTGAGTGAAAATCTTGCCGGCAAAAATGCGATAATTATGGGTGCTAAAAAGAAGAGGGGCGGATCGCGAAGGGGCCCTAAACGGAGTGAGGCGGAGGCGATGCCTGATTTAGGGTTTTTGCTTATGATGAACATATTTTTACTCACTTAGATGTGTATAATTACGGTAAGTAGCTCTTTTATAATAAGTATGCATTATATATGATCATTACCTTCTTAATGAATTATTTTAATTATTACCTGCTTAACATTTTCTTTCTCATATATTATTATTCTTCATCGTAATATAATTTCATAATTATAATAAAAAACAGTTTTATTTTGAAGTTTAAACTGCCATAATACTCAGCAATTACAGGAGTTTTCTCAACAAAATTCTTATGGTATATTCACACATTCATCCTGGCTTTATTTCTATCATTATTTGTCCCAAATATCAGCCCATATTTCTAACTCCCAACTCTTCTTACCCGCAATATTTTTATTGCAATTTTCAAACAACTCTTAAACAATTTAAAACAAATTATTTTTCCCAGGAATAAACTCAGTTTTATGCAGGCATCAATAATTTACGCCATTAAAAATACGTTACATTTACAGTTATTTTTTTTTAAGAGGTTCAAATGTCACTTGAGCTGATTTCCGTTTTTTCCGCATTATTTTTGGCATATTTTTTAAGTGAAATTGCGCGCAAAAAATTGAAAGTAGAAAATCGAAATCAAAATATTATTTGCAGCTGCCTGGCATGAAAAAAGGGGTGGGAAGTGGAGAACGGCTATAAAATGAAGGCATATATAAAAAAAATATTTTCAACCCTGTTTTGCATTCGCTTAGATTCATTTTAAAAATGATAAGCAAAAAAAAAAGTAAGCACATGAAAAAGGTAGTAGCAACAAAAAAAGGGTGCGCATGGAGAACAAAATGGAAAGAGTATAATGAGCATAGATAAAAAATATATAAAATTGTAGCAAGAAGAAGAGAAATCAGCGCGTGCTAAACGCACCTTTTTAACAGGGTGTGGGGTGCTTATGTACACCCTGTGTCGCACCCATGCCGAAAGGCTGCCGTTTTTTGAGCGTGCGACGCATGCGCCCTGTTTTTTTTACCCCGATTCCCTTGTGTTGTTGCTTTTGTTTATTGTGTAACCCAATCCGCGTGTTAGGGTTACCCCCTAGCGCCATCTCACTCGCACTTCTGCTGCTCGTCTCATTTTAAAACGCATTTGATTTTTGTCGCTAAATGTGGCGGAACTTCAGCAGTCGCATTTATCATCATTAAAGGCGTTCCATAGTTGGAAAGGATATTCTTTTAGAGAGACTACACCTACTCGAAACCCCTACCCTTAGCCATACCCCTGCCCCACCGCTTACCCCTTGCCAGAAGTGCTTCCCGCACACGTTCAAAGATCCTTTCACTTTTGAGTCTGCGGGTTTTTGGCTAGCAGCTGGCAACTCTATTTGTATAGAAATTAAATTTGACATGCAAACATGGAGCAGGGGGGAAGTGAAAGGATTTGAATGCTGTCAACAGCAACCAATAGATTTTAACTTCCTTCCGTTGTAATTCGATGCCAAAGTGAAAGTAATTTGTGACAAATTTCCATTTCCATCTTTCCCCCCAAACCGAAAAGTGAAAGCCATGCAAATGTTTTTCAGCTGCAAATTTTATTTTATTTTATTTTTATTTTTTATTGGTATTATTGGCTTATTTCCTTTTGTGTGGCTTTTGAAAATTTGTTAACTGCAAATGTTAACATGCTAAATTAATGAGCCACGAAACATGAAAGTTATTATTTACATTTAAACTATGTTTTTTTATTTTTGCACAAGTTAATTAATATAATTAACCTGTTTGGACAAGACATGTGTAAAGTGGATAATTATATATGTGCCGGACAAGCGTTTGTTGGGGAAGGTCTATGAGTAGCCGGTGAAATGCGAAAATCTGACACGAAACACTCAGTTGAAGGAGTCTGAACGTGGCAGACGTGTTGGGAAAATACTTTACTTTATGGAATGAGAGGAAAGTCATCAAAAAGAAGCTATCCCCCATTAGAACCCAGTAAAATTCTTGAAATGAATATTTCAATATAAACCGATAAAAAGAGTAATAAATATAATAAAATATATATTTATTCTTTTTGGATACGTGTGATGTGTGATCTTAAATTGAGTTATTGAGTTGGCTCTTTGTGTGTTAAAAACTTATAGCGAAAGTAAAGAAACTTAAAACTAAACAAATTTACATATTCGTCTTTATTACTATTAAAAATAGCTATATATATAGCAAATAGCTGAATGCAGAACTATAAAACACATATCAAATTTGATGAGTAGATTGTCGACAAAGTTCTTTTAAGATGGGCGTATAAAATCCCGCTACTTTCCTACCCATAAAGGAGGTCTTGGGAAAGAGATTGTTTAATGGAATAATAGAAATTTATGTACTTGTAGATGGTCATCAATAAAAAGCTCGTATTACACTAATATCAGAGTATTCCACAGACATCTTCACATTTTGTTAATAATTTTATTAATATATTTCATAGTCTATAAATATTTTTTCAATAACTGTTTGCCAAATTTCGCTATCGCATTACGCACATATTTTATTCATACAACGCATACCCAAAGCATATATGCTTGTCTCTCTCTCTCTCACTCTCTCTTTATATATATATATATATATATATAAATGTTCATCTGCCTGTCTGTTGAACAAAAGTCGATTTATGTCTAGAAATGCTCGTCAATTTTAGATTGTACAATTACAAAACTAGACAACTGGCCAACTGGACATAAACTGGACTCGAGCAGAGCAGACAATCAAATTATTGGCTCAATATCCGCTCGCAGGATGCGGGTGAATAAAGGAAGGACCCACGCAGTTCTCTCTGAGTGTGTGTGTGTGTGTGTGTGTGATTGTGTATGTGTTTTTATGGAAGGGTAGTTTCCTGCGTCGGCTTTGTAATCGGTACAATCTTTCTTATTTGGCCAAAATACAATTAAATTTCGTTTAAATTCGCCTACACTATTGAAACTGTTGAACTGTTGCACGTTGCAAGCAGGGGAGGCAAATCTTTTCCAGCAGAAGAATAAATGAAGAGCAGAGCAAGAAGTGCATAATATATATGCATTTATTTCTTTCTTTCTTCCTTTTTTTGTTGCTAGTTGTTTACATTCCCACGTCCCTTATTTTCTGGTGGTGCACCTTGCTGCATATTCAAAGTGTAGAAATAATAAATAATAATGATCGCTCATCAATGGGATAATGCGAAATGAGTTCCAGACCCACACTTGGCCCCGCCCTCCAGTCGACTGTGAGTAATGTTAAGCGATAGTAAAAGTCGTCCTCATTTTCCGTTTTCCTTTTCCATTCCCATTGTCTATTATCCTTGTACCTGGATTTGCTTTTACTTTTTGCATGGGCATTTTGCAGGTGATTGCCTTAAAGGACATTGTTACCCCCTCCTCTCCTCTCGTTCTCGACACTTTCCCAGCCTTGGGCCAATCTTATGCAAAAAATCCTTGGAATCATTTGCATGGGAAAGTGTTTTCTGGCAGTTGAGAGTTGAAATTGCCGAATTGCTATGCAGCAAAGTGCCAATTCATGCTGACAGGTTGCAGGATTTTCGTGAGTGGAGGTGGAGAAATTTTGGGTAATAGAATTTATTTGTATAGGTTTATTGGGCAAAATATAAGAGAAAAGATAAATGCCTCAAACTGTAATTGAATATGAATATTATAAACAGTTGCATTTTCCTGCATTTTATCAAGTATATTTCGATTTATCGATACAAATCGATTTCCGATAACCAGAAGAGACACAATAAAGTAAAGAGTGACTTATAATTTAAACTGTAAAATTACAGATCAGCTCTAGAAATATGAGAAAGATCGAATAAGAAACTCTAATTTGATAAATGACAAACTACACTTAGAAAAATGTCGCTCTGAATTTTAGAAACTCGCTTTTTCAAATAATTTTTAAATATACAAAAACGAAAGAAATTTCATGAAAATGAGCTGAAAGTTAACTGCAATAATTATGCAGATATTGCACAAAGAGTGCTATAAATTATTTGAAGCAATTTGAAAGCTGTTAACTTGAGATCTTTAGAGTAGTAATCGCTATGATAATAAGCACCGTTAAGCAGTACTCGCTAAAACTATGCCTTGGCAATTAATAACCCAAGTGAATTTCAATAAATTAACTCGCACTATCCGCAACGGAACAAATACCCTTTTAGAGAAACAAAGTTTGCTTCTTGTTTTAACATAAATCTTGCCTGCACTCGGAATTAACATACACGTATTAAATCTTTCTATTGTTATTGTTGTTGTTGTTGTTAGAGGGAATTCACGTATTATTCATAGCATTGTAACTAATCCGCCTCGCCACTCTCAGCTCGGCATTAGTCATGGTAATTATCCTCAATATAATTGCAATAACAATTAGTACAATTATTGCAATTTACGTTTGCTGTAATTTCAATTTGCAACTCATTATTTTTTTTATTCATTTTCTTTCTTTGTTTTATAAAACAATTTTTTGAATAATTAAAAAACGCAGCAATTGTTAAAATCAAAAACCAAATAGCCATAAAATATAGCAGTTTATTTGTAGTTTTGATTTCAATTTCATAGATATGCTCTCACATTGAGTACTTGAACTCATTAAATATTTCTGTATATATATATAAATACTCGTAATCAGCTTCAGTATATATATCTATCTCTATATCTATAGCTATCTCCCTGACTATGAACTGTTAAGCATTATTATGCTTTAATAACTATTTTAAATTGCTGAATTAAGAAAATATATTTCTGAAAATCAGGTTTTCTTTTTAATAATTAAAAAAAAAAGATTATCGAAGTTTGCATTTCTACCTTTAAGCAATGTTCTGCACATTTTATTAAAATTGTACTAAGAAGAAATAAATTAGATTTTTGCGCAAAATATTTCTTAAAGAGAGTAACTAAAATAGTGTTTTAATATGCTTGATGTATTAAAAAATCATACAGCATTAAAGCATCACATAGTTTGCAATGGAAAAATCAATCGGTTGTCATTAAATTTAGATGTAGAGTATTTAAACTTCGGCTTGTCTAAGCTAAATGATAGTTTTTCTTCGCTCTTTCTTAGTTTGCAAATGCAATTTTTCAATTTTGCTTGTAAACCTGCTGCATTTTTCGCACTTTGCCAGCGTCTTGCGTCGGCAACACGCAACTGTTGCACACACACATATGCACACACACACACTCACACAGGTAAGTCATAAATTTAATGCCAGCCACACCCCTTTGCGTACTCCCCTGCTGCAGTTACTGCCTTTGCTTTTACTTTGGCTTTTGCATATTTAGGAATGCAAAGCGCGCGCCCCAATTCGTTGCACTTCATAAATTTTTACTAGGCCATAGACTGGGCTGTACTCGAGAAGGGTGTGGTGTGTGCAACTTGTTGCAAATGTGAATTGCGGCAGCAACTCGGCAACAACAGCAACTCTAATTAGCTTTTTACTGTTTGATGCGTGCAGCATCAGAAGACGAAGCAGCAGCAACATCAACAGCAGCAGCAGCTGAGTAATGCTTTCAACTTTGCCGCATCGTGTGGCAGCTAAAGATCAAAGTCAAGGATCAAAACGATCGGCTTGTTATGATGATTTCTTCTTCTTCGTCTTGCGTCTTGTTCTCCTTCTGCTTCGCCATTCATAATAATGCAATTGGGCCAACAAAAGAGTTGCACAAATCAATGCCGCCAAACAAGACAAACAAAATGTCAAAACGCATGCGAAACGCGAAGCGAAAAAATTTAAAATGCGATGAAAAAAAAAAGCCGCTCAACAACTTTTGGCTGCCAGCCCAGACGATTGTGCCCCTAACCTGTACCTCTACCCCACCCCCCCCCCTTCCCCCCTCCTACCACCACAAACCCGCTGACTGCCACTTGGTGCCCCTTCAAGTCTTTCATTGTTTCTTAGCCTGTTTTTTTTTTATTTCTCGCATCAGTTTGTTAACATTTTTTTGACGCTTGACTTTGATATAGAAATGTCAGTGAGTTTGGTCACAAGCGCGCACAGACAATGCCATTATCGTTATCGTTATCGCTATCGCTAGCGGTCATCATCACGCTAACAACAACCACAGCAACAACAGCAACAAACAATGACAATGACAACAGCAGCAGCCACAGCAGAAATCACATGCAAATTGCATTTTTATTCAAAATAGTTGCCACCAGCGGCAATTTGCTTGTTGCTTTCTCTGTTTTTGCTGACACGAACTTTTATGGATGTTAATTTTTTTAATATTTATATATTATTATAATTATCTTGTTAAAAGGTAACAGGTAACAGGCCCAAAGGAAACTTCTCTGAATTTATAAAGTGTATATATTCCTGATCGGTGTCAAAAGACGAGTAGCTTTATCGATCTCTAGCAAGCTATAGACTTTAAATTTGTATCTAACTTCTAGGATTCAGTTTATTTGATTTTATCGGTAATCAATCAATTATGTGCCTTGCCATAATATTGATCATCTGTAAATAATTATTTAATTAGAAATCAATTTTTATATATATATATTTATATATGGATTTATATATATTATACTTATATACTCATATTTATCAAATTAATATTGTATCTAAGCTAAACATTATGGTTCAGAGTATCTCCTAGTCGAAGTCTGCCAATTATAAGATTCTAACTTGTTATGTATTATTAATTAAATAACCAGCAGATTGCCAATATAATAATAAAGTAGCCGATATTGGCAATTAGACTCATTTCAAGTACAGCTATTGCTTAAAGCTAAACTCGCAGCTGATGCAGAATGGAATCTAGGTGCAACGGCAGCAGCAACAGCGGCAGCAGCAACAGCAACAGCAGCAGCAACAAGTAGTAATAACAACAAACAGAAGCAGAAGCAGCAACAACAAACAAAAAAACTAACACGAAATGTACGCAAATCAGCCAAAGGCAAAGCAAAAGTTGTAATTTCTCAATTGAATGCACAAAGTTGTTGTTGTTGCTGTTGTTGCTGCTGTTGCACTTGTTGCTGTTGTTGCACGCATATTCGCAGTCAGGGTTAAAAAATCAACAACACCAGCAACGAGAGGGGCCGACGGGGGTAATTAGCATGCACTGCGATTAACATATAATTAATTGTTGAAATAAAAATGCCAGTGCAAAAAAAAACGAAACCAGCAACAACAAAATATTGTGGAAAAAAAGGCAAATTAAAAATATTTATCAGCATTTGGCATCGCCATCGCATGCAAAACACATTCCCCGGCACAATATCGCAACTGCAACTGCAACAGCAGCAGCAGCAGCAGCAATGAAGACTTCCTCAAGCCGAACACTGAAATGCTCTATAAAAATGCATATTGAGCAAATATAATAATGGATTAGAGGTAAGATTTCTGTAGTACATAAGTCGAAATCGAACCAGGTTTATTTATTTGTTGTCGATATTGGGGAAGTGAAGAAGTTGTCGATAAAATAATAGATGATTAGAGTCTCTGAGATAGGCTTGTTCAAACAGACAAACAAAAAGAAGATCGACTTAAATTTTGATCGATATCGGGTATATATATATATACAATATATGTAGGTGGATATGCCTTCTTCTGCCTCTTTGCTCAACTTCATTATAGAGTGCACTCAAAATAAAAATATTCCTAAATCAATTTATTCGAT
This sequence comes from Drosophila setosimentum, assembly GCA_035043505.1. NCBI lineage: Eukaryota > Metazoa > Arthropoda > Insecta > Diptera > Drosophilidae > Drosophila > Drosophila setosimentum. Next base: position 21,699,926 of record JAWNMY010000007.1, read on the forward strand.
TTGTCTTTAAAATGAATTGATATTCACTGATTATGTTCAATTTTCATTTTTTCATTTTTTAATTAGTTTTTAAAAATAATATTTGTAATATATATATAGTAAAATAATATTATATTTAACATAATATCATGCAACCTCATCCTGGATAGAGTATGGAGAGAGGGGCAACAGGTGCACACACAAACATACAGAGAAAGAAATAGAGAGAGAGAGAGAGAGAGAGGGGAAGAGAAAGAGAAGGAGTCGAGTACATTAATTACTTGCACAACAGACTGAAAAGGCAGCAACAAAAGATACGCAAATATTTTTTATTCGCTGCTTTTTTTCATAACTGCGAATTGCAACTGCAGCAGCGACGTTGACGTTGCCTTTGCCGTCGACGCGTCGATGTGGCACGCAGCATTACAGTTTTGTTGTCTCGAGAGTTCAATTAACGCATTTCGCTAGTTGTTGTTGGCCACTTAAGCGCTCAAACAGGCCAGAACGTCTGCAACAAAACGAAAGACTGAGGCAACGAACTTGCCACGAACTTGCAATCGATATAGATATATATATGAGCGTATATATATATATATATATATATGGCAAATGCTTCTTGCCACAGTTGGAGTCTTGCTTTATTCTTTTGCAATTGCTGAATATGCAAATATAGCCATAAATCAGCTAAATCTATGCGCTCAACTCCTGCTGTGATCTCGAAATTAAGTTCCCAACGATGAGGTTCTGTGTGTGTGTGCTTCAAGTGTGTGTGTGTGTGTGTGTGTGCTTTGCAAGTTGCAAGTTGCAGGTTGGTTGTCATTGCCATGGTTGCCAGCAGTCGGAGGTGGCAATTTATGTGGCAGCATCGCCGCACATTACGCTTATGTAAGTAATTAGCAATTGTTTAATTATAGTGCCACATTTAGCTTGCCTCCTTGTGGCATTTTTTTTTTGGGTTCCTTGCCCCCAACCCTAGTTTGGCTTAACTAATTGCCACTACAGCGACTTGGGGGGAGCGAATAACTGAGTGTTCGACTGACTGACTGAGTTGCTTGTTGCAGTTATTGTTGTTATTGATGTTGTTGCTGCCACAGGCTGACACAATTGCCTGTCAATTGTAATTAGTTGTGCTTTTTGCACATTGCAACAGCAGCAGCAGAAGCAGAAGCAGAGGGTTTTCCAGTCACATCTTCGAGTGCAGTTATTCCACAAAAGGGCGAAACAATCACTTGGAAAAAGGCCCTAAGACAAACAGTTAACTGTGCAGGGTTGGTTGATTATGATATATGCTTTTAACAAATGAGTGCTAGTCATTGATTTTAATTAGTGTTTAGCCAACGCGATCTAAAGAAAATTGTGTGCACTTTATTATTAATAGCTAACTATTTATTTAGATTTTTATAGTACAGATTAGATAGCTGTTGAACTGGTTGTTGACAGCAGTTTGTTTAACACTTGACTTGAATGCTTCAAATAGTTTCTGTAATTTGCAAAAGAAGCAGAGTTAGTCTAGGAAGAAAGGGAATTAAGTTCGAGCATGGGAATTGAGTTGGTGTTTAAGCTTATAAAGATGATTGCTTGAGATTTGAATTATCTATCTATGTATCTATGAATGACCTATGAACAATCTAGATGCCAGTAGTGTGTGATTTTAGAGCCGTTAGCAAATATGGCAGCAACTGAAAACTTAATTGAATTTTAATTGAATATGCCACTTTCCTTAAATCCCATATTTGCATACAGCTTTTCAATGTTCAGTGTTCTTTTTCTTTGAATACAATCTGTTTTCACGTCAAGTATTTATTTTATTCATATTTTTTACACATTTTTATTACATAACAGGCGTCAGCCATCTATTGTTGGGTAGCAGCAGCTAAGGATATATTTTTTCCTATAAGCATTCCAATAAGATTCTCATTTGCCACTAAACAGGGCAAACCCTTAAGGGTTGATTACCCGAGCAGCTGCCTTAAATGCAACATGATCAGTCTAATATTAAATGTAAAACTAAAAAAATAATTTCCCTATGGAAAATTAGTACAATTTACTGTTAAATACACATCATTATTTGTAGTATAGTATTATTCATAATGATGATATCTACACACACAATAGCTCGAACAACAATTTAAAAAAAAATAGTTAAAGTGGCAAAAAAGTAGAAGAAGAAGAAGAAGGAAGAAAAACAAAGCGAGAAGTACAAATTGCATCATGGCTGGCAATGGATTGGCCAGATTGTCTGCGACTTGTCTGCGTTTTGCCATACAGGTGCAAAACTCAGTTAATAACTCTTTATAACGCCAACAAACAGCGTCGGCAAACTTGGCTCGCAACAGCAACAACAGCAACAGCAACATGATTCATCACGCAGACAACAACAACAACAACAACAACAAGGCGCAAGATCTCGTGACACAAATTGCTGCAACAACAGCAACAATGGCAAGTGCCGCACAGCAGCGACATCTAGCGGCAGCAAGTGGAGTGTTAAATAACAATTACAACTTTATGAAGTTATTTTGTTACGCTTTATGGCTGTTGTTGTTGTTGTTGCTTGTTGTTGTTGCTTGTTGTTGTCATTGTGTTTATGGCATTAAATAAAATTTAACAACTGCAGAGATCTGAAGGAGAAGGGGAAGGAGATGTGCAGCTCTTTTGGCTAATTAGTGCAGGCAGAGGAGCAAAAGATCGAAACCTGCTAAGAAAACAAAAAAAACTAAAAAAAAGGGTTTCCAAAACTAATTTCAGATATGCATCGGTTGTTGTTGTTGCTGCTGCTGTTGCTGTTGCTGTTGTTGCCAGCAGCACGCCCTCCATTGTGGCCAAGAGGTCGCAGCTTGGCACTGGCATAGAGCAAGAGCAGGAGTAAGAGAGAGTGAGCGAGAGAGAGAGAGAGAGAGAATAATGCTGGGACCAGGCTTCTGTTAGCCAGATCGAGTCTGGCTGAATTAAAACCAATCACAGCAACATGCAAAAGAATCTGCAACAACAACAGCAGCAGTAACAGCAACATGTTGTTCTTGCAACGTGGTTGCTTGGTGCTACACCGATTTTTCTTTTGGCCAGCGTAAAACTTATATACAAAAGTAATATTCGTCATAATCATAATGATAGGCTTTCAAAGCGTAGCAGCAACATTGCAGCAGCAGCAGCGGCAGCAGCAGCCGCAGCAGCAGCCGCAGCAGCAGCAACAACAGCAGCAGCAGCCGCCATGCCAGTTGATTATGATGATGACGCAGTGTTGCAAGAGCAGCGACAGGGGTAAGGATGCGGCAGAGGGAGGGGCGGGGGCAGGTGGGGGTTAGGCAGGTCCACAAGCAATTCAGGCAACAAGTCGTCAGTCGTCCGCACGATCCATGCAAATTAAATGAAACGTACGAAGCCGCGCAAAAAAAAAAGTTCCCATGACTTGGACTTCAATCTGTTGACTTGTAAATAAGGGGAGGGTTTCAGGGGGAGGATGGTGGCGGTGGCGGGGTGGCAGGGGCACTACAGTTGGGGCACAGGTCCAACGTGCGCTCGTCGCTTGTCTGCCTTGGTTTTTTTTTTTTTTTGCTTCATTTTAGCTGCGCCTCATTTTCCCATTCATGCATTGAATTTGCTGGCAATGTTGTTGTTGTTGTTGTTGTTATGGTTGTTGTTGTTGCTATGGTTGTTGTTGTTGCTGCTGCCCGCGTTCAAGTGTCATAAATCCTTTGGCTTAATAATATGCACCTTGCCTCGATTTGCTTTTGCTTCAGCTGCAGCTTCAATTCTGTCCGCGTCTGTTTTCTCTTTGACTTTTCGCCTGCTGTTGCTGTTGCTGTTGCAGCTGGCAACAACACATATGGAACAACCAACAGGAACATACTCAATTATTGGCAGCAATTGTTGTTGTTGTTGTTGTTGTTTCTGGCGTTTATCTGTTGCAATTGTGCCAGCTAACTTTTTACAGGCTGTTTTGTTTTCTTCTTTTTTTTTTTGGGCCACAAGAATATTGGCTAAAAAACATAAATTGCACATTGGCCTTATTTTTTGGTGTGCTCATAATTGTAAAATTTAAGCAACACTTTTACCAATATAACTATAAATATTAAATTAGTTCAATTTATTATATTTTTTTTTTGATATTATTTTTGGTGAAAATGGGAAAAGATAAATAAGCTTGTTGCTACCAAAACTATATTATTATTATTTGTATTTCATGCATTGTTATAGCCGATATGAGTTATATTCTGCTTCCCACATTTGAGTAATAATCGTAGAAATCTGGCTTTTTTTATCATATAACTCACATTGCAACAATTGGTGGAAAATTATATTTTTATCTGTTTACCAAGTTATCCCAACTTAAATCATCAGTTGGTTTTGGTTTTGGATTATATATTATCAGCATCGGTTCACTATATCACATATAAAAGTGTCAAATAAGTGCAAGATAGTAAAACAACTGGTATATATAAAATACAAAAGTTGATATTTGCGTTAGATTTAATAGCATCGGAATTAAAGAAGAAAAAAGATTAGTTCTTAATATATAATCTTAATAATATATCTTTCTTTCTTGCTTTTAATATATATTTTTGTATATTATATGATATATATTTTATTCACACATCTAAAATTAATATTGCTAGAATTTACAGTGAAAGTTACCAGAATTTTTCAAATATATTTTTTATTCCCTTTAAATCTGTATATATATTTGTATAATAATTCGATATTTAACCGAGTTGAAAGAACTCAATTAAGCTACCTGCAATTTGGGCAATTTAACATGGCTTTTTCAGTTCTGTTTTCTGTTTGTTGTTGTTTTGTTTGTGTGTGTGTGTGTGTGTGTGTGTGTTGCAGCAACTGAAAAACGCCCAGTTGGTAATGAAATGAAAGGAAACGTTGCATCTGCCGTTTGAGATATTAAATGCATTTTGGCATTGGCAATTGCCCATTGGCCACATTGCCAACATTGGCCACATTGGCCACAAAGGCAGCCCAAGCGTCACGTTTGGGCAGTTAAATTTGTGCGGTTGGTGGCCATTTGGCTGGATGCAGAGAAGAGGGGGGTTAAAGAGAAGTGGGGGGGGGGAGGGGTTTCACTGAAGAATTGGTTATGGGGGCAGTGTTCGCAGTGTTTACCATAAAAAATGGCAAATCTGTGCTACGTTTTTTATGCTGGTCTTGTTGTTGTTGGTGTTGTTGTTGTAAGAATTAAGGATTGAAAGACTGTGGCGCTTATGAGTTCCAGGTAACTGCAAACATAACTCATACGCGCCATGGGCCACAATTTACTTGAGACACAGTGAAAGACCGAGAGAGAGAGAGAGAGAGAGAGCGAAAGAGAGAGGGGAGGGGGGAGACAGGACGAGAGTCGGCCTTTTGAAAGCCATCCCAATTAGCAATAATAAAGTTGAGACGTGATATTTCATTTTGCGAAAATTTGCCTACGTCCCATAAAAAAAACAACAACAAAAAAAAAAAAAAAAAAAAAGCATAAGAAGAAGAAGAAGAAGACACAGAAAAGAGCCCTCAGTTTCCATAGAAAGGCAGCTGTTGTTTGCCCAAATTATATGCATAAATAATAATTTGAAAGAGCCAAGAACAGAGACAAAAAGGAAATACAAACTATAAATTTGTTGTTGTTAGCCAGGATGCAATACATATATAGACATATCATCCATATACATATATATATATATATGTGCTCGGTATATATATATGTTTTATTTCCCCCCACCCCCAAAAAATGCAGGCATCCTCGCACACCCTATCATTAGCATTTCCGCTTTTTATTATTATTACGGCACACATATATATCTCTATATATATGTATATATATACACGATCAGGGCCTGCACAGTGCCAGATGATCATACTTAATCATAATTTAAGCTTCGACTTGAGCGGAGCATTCAAATTGCCCTCAATGTTGTTCCTGCTGTTGTTATTCTTGTTGCTGTTGTTGCTGTTGTTGCTGTTGTTGTTGTTGCTGGTTGCTTGTCATATGAAAATTGCAGCGCCATTAAAAGTTCAAGTTTCTGAGCGGATATGTTGTCTGAAAATGTTCGTTTCGCAAAATTATCAGCGCCTTGGCAATTTTGCAGCATATCCCAAAAAAAAAAAAAAAAAACCAAAAATTAATTGACTTTTGGCCCCAAAAACAAATCGCTTGCCGCATAGGCAAATTAGCTCAAAGCTCAAAACGTTCCTTTTGCCACAAACTCAAAAGTTTCCTGGGAACAAATTAACCCTTAAACGAAGCAGCTAAAGAATCTCAGCAGAGCTGCGACTCGGAACAGGGATTTTGGGAGCAGGGATTGAAAGCAGGGAAAAGGCGTTAGAGTGCTGCCCTCTTTTACAGTTAGTCCGCAAATTGAGTTTAATATTTAAATTTTTGGGACTAACTCTCTGCTACACAGTAAATAAATTTTATTAGAAACTATTAATAAAATACTCAATAAATCAATAAATAAAAATATGTAAATTAAATGGGAATTTTAGCCATGCTAAAACCCCACTAAGTCCACTAAGTCCACAGATTATTTATTAATTATTAAATAAATAAATTATAAAACTTATATTCCCCATTTGGTATATATATATATAGTCTGTGAGATCGATTTGTTTATCGATTAGGAGTCTATATGCAACTACAGCGATGAAATCCACCCGTTGGCCAACTTCCTAGCGTCGTATTACATATTACTGGTTTACTCAACTTCAAATTAGAAGCTCTATAAAACTGAGAGGACCAAGTGGCAATTCAGTTTCAAGCCAAAAATTTGTTGCTGTGTAGCTGAAATTCGCACAGAAACAATTTGCCTGAACTACAAAGATTAATGGATTTTCAGGTCTGCATTCGCCTTTTCTACAAGAGCCGCCGCGGCGATCCTTCTTCTTGTTGTTATTTGTATATTTTTATTGTATTTTTTTTTTTTTTTGGTTTTTAAGGCTACAATCGAAATTCAGTGGCGATTGCTTGGACAGTTCCTGGTATTAATTTCGAATTCATAATACGAATTTCATTTCGGGAGCCACAAAGCTATCCACGCTGGCGGCAGAAACCTTTTTTTTTTTCAAGAAAACAAAAAGAGTAAAAAAGAAATCCAAAGGAAGAGAAGAAGAATCTTCTGACGGCATTTAGCTGCGCCTCAATGACCTTCAGCGGTCTTTTTAGAGCCACTTGCTCTCTTATTTAGCCACAATCTTAGCCGCCACATGACGCCGTCTGTTGTCTGCACCACTCCCCCTCCCCCTCCCCCTCTCTCGCTCTGGCACCCTGCCACTGCCCCACTCCAGTTGACTTCCTCCCTCAACTCTTTTTTTTTTTTGCTGCTGCTGCTGCTGCGAGTTGTTCAAGTTCGCTTTGCGGTTATAAAATTGTGCCAACATTTTTATTACTTTTCAACACTTTGGGCTTGAGACTCTTGCGCAACGTTGCCTTGCCCCGTTATAGCCCTAGCACTTGTTGTTGTTGTTGTTCTTGGTGTTGCACCTTCCATATGTTATTGTTGCTGTTGTTGGGCGCCACAGTTTATTGACTTTATTGCCTGCTGCGTGGCTAATTTTTAAGCAACAAATGATTGATCATTCAGTTTTTAGCATACATATATGTGGCAGGTGATGACTTTTATGCGGAACTCGCCACAGTGGTAACTGACTAACGAAGACGGGGGCAAATGCAGGAATTGAATATATCTTAGTCATTATAATAATAATATATAATAATATATAAATATTATTATATATATTAATATATTTAAATCATGGGAAATTTAAAGAAAATAATTATTAATAAGAAAAAGCTATGTGAAATCCATTTACTCAAAGATAACTTGAGAATTGTACATATATATATAATATGCATTATGACACGCATAATTTATTTATTTATGTAATATAGATTATTATCGAAAATAAAATAATTTATTTAATGGAATTTACAATAAAATGCAATATTTAATTTAAGCTTTAAAAATAAGATACATTTCTAGCCCACGAAAACCTAATCAGTCCAAAATATGAATTAGTTAACCACAAATACATTCCAAAATATTGTTCACTTATTCAATTGAGTTACTCGGAGTGTTCCGATATATCTGTAAGGAAGGGAAACTCGACGCATCGAAGTCTTCTCTTAGCAGTGAGAGAAGAATTGAACTGATCCGATTCCTTATCCACTTCATCAAGAAAACATATACAGTAGTGATTAAGAGGGATTAACAACCTAATTGCATGATTTCCTGTCAGCCAGTATCCTATATATTATATATATATATATATAGAGAGATATATCAATTGATTAGCTACATTGATAAAATGCAATAAACTTGATTTGAGTATGGAGTACGAAGACTGCAGTTTTTATAGAGTAACAGATGAACTTGTTTAAATCAACTCGTCTCTCAATGCTGATCAAGAATATATATATACATTTTTGAGTAGAATATGCTTCCTTTTGCCCCACTTTCCCAACTTGAATGACTATTTAAATATGAATTATCCAAGTAAAAACTATTCAAAAATGTTGTTGACTTGCAATAGCATACAAATAATGAACAGAGAAGAGAACATAATTAAATAATGAAAATAATAATGGCCAAGTGTTCACGTATTAACTTTCAGATATTAGACTAGATCTGAAGTTGGCTTAAAAAGACGTCGAAAACATTTCCTTAAAATCCTCATCATAATTTGTTCGCTAAGCACTTTAAACTTGATCTAGACATGGCTGTCATTAGGTTGAGCTATTACCGGCTAAATGCTTGAGTGGCAGGCAGCAAGCAGCCAGTTGCAAGCAGTAAGTTGCAAGTTGCAAATTGCCGTCGAGACCGAATTCAATGCGCAAATCCATAAGCAACCAGCTCAAGCAACAGCAACAGCAGCCATTAGACTAGAGTGGGTGAGGGGGTTTTACACTAAAAAAAAAAAAAACAACAAAAAATCCAACAGAAACTTAAAAATATAAGAAAATATTTTGCTTAAAATAAGGAACAAAAATCTCAAACATAAACTGATTTCTTGCAGCTTTTAGTAATATTTTCTACTAATATTTTCTATTTCTAAAACTCAGTGCAATTTTCTTCTGAGTGTAGGTGGTGCGGGTTGCGGGTTGCGTGGGGGAAATAGAATGCCCCACTCGAAACCACAACTACTTAACTGAAATCTGAGACTGAGCCAGAACCAGAGCCAGCATCTTGGCCTGACAACTGTCAGAATTTAATGGCGGCTTCAATTTTTTATAACCAAAGCACGACTACCGTCAAAGATGCAACAGCAACAGCAACAGCAACAGCAGCAGCAGCGGCAGAGACGCCAGCAGAGTCAGCAGTCATCAAGTGCAGTCAGCAGGAGTCAAGTTCAAGAGTTGTGGCTGCCACAGAGATTATGAGAGGAGCCAATCTCAGCCGACTTGGGGCCTGGCCAAAAGAAATGCAAACGAGTCAGAAACAACAAAAAAAACAAAAACAAAATCGCTCTGGCCACAAAATGCAGATTTCAGCGGCACGATATGCATGTGTGGGAGGGCAACAGGGGCGAGTAAAGGGGGTGGTGTATGTGTGTGTGTGTGTGTCTTGTGTTATGTTGTGTGCAGCATGCAACATGAGTTCCCACAGTTTGGTGGTTGCCTTGGCTGCTGCTGCTGCTGCTGCTGCTGCTGCGGTTGCTCTTTGGCAACGCCTTCGAAAATATTTTTGATGACGTTGTATGGCAGGCTGCCGCGCTTGGAGTCGCCTCGCCTGCTGATGATGATGCCACAGACTTGAACATCAACTCAACTGAAATCATATGCATGTTGCGCGCTTAACGCTTAACGCAAGGCATCTTTGCGGCAAGCGACTCTACTTCTTCTTCTTCTTGTTCGTCTTCTTCTTCCATATTCAACTGCCTCTCGCTTATCTCGCTAAATTTGATCAACGTTTTCGCAATTCGGGAGCTCCGCCCCGAAGGTATTTCCATAAATATTCTTCAAGTTTTTTTTCTTTTCATTTTTTACTTTTATTAGTTGGCCATTTGTTGTTGTTGTTGTTTGTTGTTTGTTGTTGTGCTACAAATAAATTAAAATTATGCATGCTTAGACAGCATTGGAGCCTGGGAACTCTTTTGTTTTTTTAGCGCTTGCATGGGAAACTTGCCGTTTTTCTTCTTCTTTTCTGTTTATCTGTTTTTTACTTGTTTTTTTTTTTTGGGTAAACAAATAAAATTTGTGGGAGTTGCAGTTAACAGTCTATAAAGTTAAGTACTTCATGTTATGGCTAAATGACAGTCAATAAACATAATTGTAGAGCAAGTGCTGCAAGTATTGCATAATTATTGTAAACTAAATTATAGCTCTGAAAGATCAAATGGAATTTAAAGATATTTTAGGTCAAGCAGAAATGTGTGCAAGAAATGTTGAAATTTATCTCAGCGACTAATCTCTAGAGATAGATGTGAGATACATATAGATATAGAGCTAAAGATACAGAGATAAAGATATAGAGATAGGAAATTCTCAATCCCTCCGATGGCACTTGTTTTTTTCGAATTTATAAAAACTATTAAACGATTGAGAAAAGAGCCTTAAAATCAGAAAATTGAGTTAAGAATTCAGTGGAAAAAGTTTTTAATGAAGTTGTGCAAAGGTAAAATGTTAAAAAGCAGAAGGAAGCATCTCCGACCCCTGACAAAATATATATAATTATATTCTTGATCAGCTGAGCTGACTTTGCCTTGTCCGTCTATATAAAATAATAATAATTTCATTTCTTTCTTGCTTTAATAATATCGATACAAATTATTTACTGATTGCCTTAAGTGCCCATTAGAAAGTAAAACAACAAAAAAACAAAAACATTTAGTTTATTTAACAATTTATATTTATAGTAAAGTATTCGAGTCTTTTTTAAAGAGTATTCTAATTTTGTTGTGAAATTTATTGAGCATTAAAGGAGATGTTTTAAACAACATCAGCAGCAGACTTAATATAGCCATATCCTTCTGACCTGTCCATCTGTCTGTCTGCCTATCTGTCTGTCTATCCGTTTCTATGAAACTTGGCATACAGCAGCTGGCCAGATTACTATATCAAATAGCTGAGTTCTTCTATGAAAACCTTCTCTGTTCACAAATATATATTCTGCTGCTAAAATTTGCAAAAATTATCATCTTCATCGGACAACAACAATAGAAAATAGCTTTCATCGAAAGAATTGGCTGTTACTTTGTTATAATGTTAATTTGAACGTTTGCAAGATGTCGCCGTTGTGCTGCGTGTCATTGCAACTAGTTCAGTTAAAAGTGGAAACAAGTTTGCTCAACAAGACCAAGAATATGATTTGTACAACGATTTATCCACATGCAATGCAACACTAGATTTGTAGTTGTCTCAACTGTTTGACGCAGATATCCGTTACACTGTGAACAATAAGCGAGTCGTCTTGAGTTCAGGTAGCACGAACTGATGTTGATGCCACCAAATTGCTACTGCTACACCACAGCCATTGTGTGTGAGGGGCAGAGAGAGAGAGAGAGAGAGAGAGAGAGAGAGAGAAAGAAACTTGAGGCGCTCATCTTCATTTATCATTTTGAATAATAATCAAATCATAAAAGCGACGAACGAGGAGCCCCCTGTCAAAGGCCGTCAGCTGCAACAGACAATCAGACAATAGCCCCAAGATGACCAATGTGGGGGAATGTGTGGCAGGCGGTGGGGGGGGGCAGAAATAGAACCTCAGACTGCAATCAGTGAGTTTGGACAAAGAGTCGTGAGTTAAAGGCCAAGAAGAGAAACACACACAACACAACATTGGGCGATGGCTGGGTTATTAAAAAATAATTTGCATAAAAGGCACGAGTTCTTCTCTCTTGAAAACCACAAGGATTATGCCATAAATAACAAACTGAGGTAGACACAGAGAGACAGGGAGAGCGAGAGAGAGAGAGAGAGAGAGAGGTGTAAAAAGAGGCAGCATTTTTCTATGAAATTATATTCAAATTAGTTTGAAGTTTGCCGTCTTTACAAATGGCATAATTATGGTATAACTCAACAGAAATACAATACAAAAGCCGTCTCGAGAGCACTTGAATTTATGCTAAATGCCAGCCAAGGTGTTGCCTCCAAAAGCTTCAATGTTGCCCCAAAAGCTGGGTGCAGTAGCAGCCGCCTCATCAATTATCCGAGTGATTACAGCTCCAGCAATTTGTTAGATCTGCTCTATGCCGGTGAGGGGTGTGGTGGCGTGTGCTGGGGTTTGCCACTTTTGACACCTTTTGCATGCCACACAATTCAGAGGCTGGGCTCTTGACGTGATTATAACAGTTTTACGGTTAGTTATTAATGATTCGCCATTCAATTCAGGTACAATGAAGCTGAAGCTACCCATTCCTCTGCTCTGCTCTGCTCTGCTCTGTTCTGCTCTGCCCAACTTTGACATGATAATTAGCATTAGCTTCCCCATTGGCATTTTGTACTTGATTGCAAAAAACTCTATGATTGTAATTTGTGAATTGAGTGCAAAGAAAGTGCGCAAAAACTCGACTAGAATCGAGCTATAAAATACTAGGTAACACAATTCTTATTCTTATAAATAATTGCTAAATACACGATAAAAAATTATTTAAAAGGGAAATAAAAAATGAAAATCTCTACTTTTTAGATATAATACTTACTAAAATAAAAATATGAGTTGGCCTTGACTACAAAAGTATGTCGAATTTCTCAATTTGCTTTATATGAAAATACATTTTGGTTAACAAAATTCGAGTTTCTTATAACATCTTAATAAAATTGCTATAATCACTCAATAGTAGTCAGGGTATATTATATATCATATATCAGTTTATAGCCATAGTTTTAGCAGAAATCGATATTCGCGAAAGGGCTAAGTTATCGATAAAATGAAATAAACTGGAATTAAAGAAAAGTTATCTTGAAAATTGGAGACTCTGGCTCTTATAATCTCCGGAAGTTCAACGACTGCTGATACTAATCAAGAATATATAAATACTTTGTGGATTCTAAGATTACTTTTCTATTACAATAATTTGCACAACTTCATTAAATCGTTTTTATCCATTTTGAATGGGTTCAGCTTATAAAAGTGAATGGTTCAGGTTCAGAAATGGATTTATATAGGGTTAAGCAATTTTGAAAAATAAAATAAAATCATTAACATATAAATTAAATACTTAATTAAGTTTGTTTAATCAAATGATCATTTTAAACCAAATGAGTTTTATTTGATGTGCTCAAATCGAGTTGCAAATTGCAAATTGTTTTTGGCCCTTAAGCAACAATTAAATTTACATAACGCTACGATTTTTATCGCTCTATATATACAGACTTATAGCCTATATAAGTATATAAATATATATATATTTATATATATGGGCGACATGCGATATTTATTTAAATGATATCATTTCCTGAGCTCGTTTCCGAAACACCTTGCGGCATGTTATTTTGTGCTATGTAAATTTCAGTGTGTGTGTGTGTGTGTGTGTGACTATGTGTGTATTGGTGTTGGTCATTTATCAAAGAGAGACATCAACAACAACAACAACAACAACGACAATAGCACAAGAAATATTCAAAACGTGGCCAAAGAATACGGCTCATATTATTCATGACCATGCGATGTCAGCTCAGCTCCTCCGAATTTGGCCTAAACCAACAACAAAATATTGCGTGCAGACATAACTAATAATTTCCTAAAGAAATGCAGAGCATGGGAGAGGGGGGAGGTGGGGGGAGTTCAAGAGGAAACAGAAGTCGAGCAGACGATTGGCCGATGACTGACGGACTGACAACAATCGCCACAATTTCAATGGCAATGTGGCAATGTGGCAATGGGACGCGTTGGCGGCCACAACAGTCACAGTCACAAATGAATGAATGAATGAAAGAGTGAATGAATGAATGAACGAATGAATGATAATAATGATGTTCCACACGGTGGCAGGGACGGAAGTGCAACAGCAGCAGCAACAGCAGCAGCAGCAGCAGCAACGTGTCTGCTGATTATGTCTAATGATAACTATGAAAATGAGTTTTGAGCCACAGATGACACGACACTGTCCACAACGAGAAAGATGGCAACACACACAGAGAGAGAGTGAGAGAGAGAGGGGTGGGGGGGGGGATATCTTGTGGGTTATAGTTTTAATTTTATGAATGAATCGAAAGGCCGCATAATAAATCAAAAGACGCACGCGTTGTGTTCAAAGACTCAAAACAGGAGCGTGACCAGACAGGAAATGGAAATGAGCTTGCAATAAACCCAAAAAAAAAAAACAACAACAACAACAACAACAAAATAAGTTAAATACAGATACAACAAAAAAAAAAAACAGAGCAGAACAGACTAAGTTGCACATGAGGCGTTGAGCGGCAGAGAAAACAATTATGTGAATAAAATGCAGTTAAGGTAATTAAAAATAATAAATAACTAAAAAAAAAAAAGGGAAGAATTGTAAACTGAGGCAAGCCACAATTTACAGTCCCCCAGTTAATGTGTATCTGGAGGCTATATGATATGAGAAGGTTATCCCATATATATATATATATACAAAATCTCATCAGCAATCAAGAATATATATATATACTTTACTTTACTTTATTATCATTATTATTTGGGGTTCCTGCATTGCAATCAATTAAATATTTGTGTTCCCCCTTCTCAGTTTAGAGCTCTTCCACTTCACTTTAATTCTTGCATCTTATTCTGGGTTGGTATAGTGTTTCTATATCTTTCGAAGCGTTTACATATTTCCCTAAAATACTTGTTATTTTTTAAAGTTGGCCATGTTTTCCTTTGAGGATTCCTTCTTCTTCAAGGAGATAACTAAATTAAAAGCAAATAAAAGACTGCCTTGTACACGTTTAGATGGCTTTTGCAAATGTATAAATATAATAAAAACCAAATAAAAATAATTAATTTCTATAGTGAATAATTAAGAAACACTTAAACAATTAATACTTTCACATATAGCTTATAGCTTAATCTGTTTAACATTTTGCTGAATTGAGTTTTGTTAACTTATAGATTGCAACACAAGCGACTAATAATTATATTATTTTTACTGTGCCGTTCTCGCTATGATATATAAGCTAATTAAAGTAATTAAGTATTTAATTTATTAATGAAGTAGCCATTCGCTGGACACAAATAAAACCTGCCTTGGCTTTTCATATTCACAAATATATTTCGCTAACTTTACAAGCAAACCTCTGACTAAAGAAACCATTATAAATACAAATTATGTATATATATATATATGTGTGTGTGTGTGTGTGTGTGTGTGTGTATATGAAAAACAACATCAAAAACTTACCGCCAACATTTTGCATGTTGTTGTCGTCGTCGTCGTCGTCGCCGTCGTTGCAATCGTCGTTTTCGTCATTGGCTTCGCTTGTTGCTGGCGCCGGCGATGTTGCTGCTGATGCTGGCTGTGATGTTGCTGTTGCTGCTGCTGTTGTTGTTGTCGTTGTTGTTGTTGCTGGTGTTGTTGCTGCTGTCGCCTCGGGCACTGCATCATTTTGTTGTAATGCGACTAATGAGGCGGCAAAATTGACGTGATGCTGCCGCGTGAAGCCAAACAGCGATGCATCTTCAGTTGTTGTTGTTGCATTTGTTGCTGTTGCTGTTGCTGTTGCTGATGCTGATGTTGTAGTTATTATTTTTGGTGTTGGCAATTGAGTTGTTGACTCGCTTTTAATTGCTATTGTTGTTGTTGGGGGACAACGTTGCTGTTGCTGTTGCTGTTGCTGTTGCCAGTACTCGGCTGTGATCAAATGTTGCAAACTGTGCGTTGGCAAATGTTGGCCAAACAAATTGCTCAAATGTTGCAGCGGCGTGTTGCTGGCAACATGTTGCTGCAGCAGCTGCTGGTGCAGCAGCAATTGTTGCTGTTGCTGTTGCTGCTGCTGCTGTTGCTGCTGTTGCTGATGATGGCGATGATAGAGCAGTGTTGCTGCTGCAGCTGTGTCATTGCCATCGCTATTGATTTTATATTTGCTTGTTGTTGTTGGCGTTGACATTGTTAACGCTTCCGTTTTGCCCAGCTGTCGACTGTTGCTGCTGTCAATGTTGCTGTGGCTGCTGCTGCTGCTGCTCCTGCTGTGGCTGCTGCTGCTGCTTTGCTGATTTGTGTTGCAAGCGTTTTTGTATTCAAGTAACATGCCGTTAATGCTGGCAGCCCTGGCAACCTGCTGCTTTCGTTGCTGCTGCTGCTGTTGCTGTTGCTGATAGTAGTTTGCTAGCAACAATGGCATAATCAATGTTTACAGCTAACTGTGACAGCAGCAGCACCATAGACGACACATACACATATATTATTAGCAATGTTTAAACAATTCCCCCTTCGCTTTAACCACCGCCCTTTTGCGATAAGCAATTTAAACACAAATGCTTGCAAGTTGGTCAACTTGGTCAGTTTGTCAAGTTGGTCAAGTGGCAACTGGCCGGCGCTGCTCGTCTGCAATTAGCCAAAGAAGATTGATAAGTTTTTAAAAACGTGTCAAGTGTTCTTTATACTTAATGGGAATGATATAAATATATATTTATAGCTAGCCACCTTTGCTGTCTGTTTTATAAATGCAGACATTTTTAAATTATTGCCCCAACAAATAATACAGGGTATTTAAAAGAACATTTTGTGATTGGATTAAAAATCAGCAAACAATCATTGCTGATCAACAATTGGTATTTTCCTTGAAACTGCCTGAATTATAAAAGTTGATAATACAATTTTCGTCTAATTACTTAACATATTGTATATAAAGAGATAACTCGTCAATCAGCAGTTTATTTGTTTGTTTAAAATTACCAAATAATCATTGCTGATCAAGAATTGATATTTCATTTAGAAACATATATAATAGCTTTTTCTTTACGACCATTTCTTAGGCTCACCAGATTTTTAAAAATAAGAAATATTTATTTTGATTACTAATAAATATGTATATATATATACATATTTACACCCTGAACTGGTTGATTGTATAATGAATAGAATGAAATTGTGTAGCACTATGAATATACATAACATAACATTTTAACCTAGTATATATATTCTTGATCAGCATTAATAGCCGAGTAAATCTATACCCATTCGTCTTGCTGTCTTTATAAACAAGCTGAACTTGGCTTAAACATATTTTATTTAAATCATATGAAAAAATTAATTTGCCGGTTTTTGGCAAACGATGTTTGATGTTCTTCGCCCCCATCATAAATACCCCTTTTGAATAGTTGAAAACAGGGTGTAAAATAAAACATAAATAATCTGTTTTTCTTTATTATTTTATTTTTATTTATGCAAACTCATCGAAACGCACCACAATTTTTGACGGACATGTGAAACTGGCCAAGCATTTGTTAAGGCTGCTATTAAAGTTAGAAATTAGAAGTTAAAGTCAAAGTCAAAGTTAATAATCTCTGGCGACTTTTTGTCATTTTAATTAGTTCAATTTCTGTCTTCTGTGTGCTTTTCGGCCTATGCACATAAGCCGCACACCTCGCAACTCATTTCACATTTTCACCTGACAAACAACAACAACAACAAAAACACGTCTGACTTTGAGCCAAATTATAATCGAAAAGCGCCCAATCATCGTGATTTTCTACCCCCTCCCCGTCTCCCTCTCTCTCTCTCTCTCTTTTTTCTCTCTTTCTCTCTCTGTCTCTCTCTCTCTCTCTCCGTAGAGCAAAGCAATTGAACTGAATATACATAATCGCCAGAAGGTTAAAAAAAAAAAAAATATATATATATATATATATATGAAAAACAGCGACAACAATACAAAAACCGTTTCGGATACGATTCCTATAAAATTATACACTGCAAGAAATAGTTGGCATTATTGTGATAATTATATGATATTGACTAGAACCGAATTATGTGCTGCAAACATATTCTAGAAGATATAAATTAAAAGTTAAATAAAATAATTAAATAAAACAAATCTTTAAGACCAGAAGCAAGTCAAAAATATATATATATTATATATATATATATATATATATATATATATTTAATGTGTAATTTAAAGGAGATCACAAAACAAAATGGTCAAATGATCTGTGGCAACCCTGGTGCATCAATATTTAGTAAACTAAATCGGTTCACTGCCATTCCTTGTCAAGGAGTCAGATAAATATACAATATCTTTTCCGATTCTGGTTCTGAATTAGAATAAAGTAACTTCGCTTAACGGATCTGGTTTCGATTCCAATTGGAATCTTTTTCTTCTCAAGGAATCCGCAAATGCTAAATTTCGATTCAGATTCTTAATTCGAGCTGGATTCCTAATTACAACTTTTCAATTTACACTTGAGTTTCTCTGAGTGTATCAATTGATATGGCAACTAGTACACACAATGGTCGTGGCAATAAAATCCCCAAGCTCAACGCTAGAGCGACCGGCATTATAATTACAAGTCATCTACCTGATGTTTTTGACCATTTAAGCTACAAAACACGAACAACAACAACAGCAACAAAAACGCCGTCAAACAGTAGCCAAAGATACAATGAGACAAGGAGAGAGGAGAGAGAAGAGAGGAGAGAGAGAGGGGGTCGACAGACGATAGACGGCCAGACGGTAATCATATAAAAATAAATAATAATGCCTGGAAGACTGAAAAGATGGCAACAACAACAACAACAACAACAAAATTCCATTCTTTATATATATCGCCATTAACGCGCATAATTGTTAATACCATTTAAATGTGCGTAAAACGCCAGCCCCCAAAACTCAATAGCGAATAGAGAAGACAGAGAGAAAAGAAGAGAGCAGAGAGCGAGAGAGAGTGATAAAGAGAGTAGCGAGTGCAAGCGGAAATGTTTGTTGCATGACGTGCTCCATTTCTCTATTTCTCTATTTTCCAGTGATCTCCAACGATTTAACTAGTTGAAAACTTCTTCTTCTATTTCTCTTCCACTCTTCCAGTTCCTCTTCCTTAAGCGCCTTATCATATTTCTCTCAAATGGGAACGAACTGTTAATTGAGTTTTACAGTTTAAGCAGCATTCCACAAATATAATCAATGAACTTTAATTTCAAATATATATATATATACATATATATATATATATATATATACATATATATATATGGCCATGATTCAGCTCATAAGGTTCTCATCAATGAACACGCTTCTCTTATATAGCAATTTTAAGTTTAAACTAAATTATGTCAATGAACAATGGAAATTCGTTGAATTTGAAAAAGTCTGCAAATTCTTTATAAATATTTTAGATATTTAAATGACTTTTAATATGAATAAATTTGTGTGTATATAAAAAATTAAATGTAAACTCAAGATCCCATCAAAATTCATAAATTTTAAATAAATTATTATTAATCTAGATGACAAACTAAGAAAAATTACCTAATTTTTTACATCAGTTCAGTTTGGAAATATTTCTGTTAGTGAACAAATTTGGACCCATCTATATAAATTATTTTATTTAACTTTTTCGCAATTTTTACATCTTTTTTCACCTATAAAGTGTTTCCAGATTTATAAGTCCAATATGTGATAAGATTTTCATATGTATTTTATAAATTTTATAGTTTTAAAAAGCACGCGAGCCTTAAATGCCTTAAATGTTTTTTATGTAAATTTATAATTTACTTCTTCAAATATAGTTTAATAAGCAGCTTTGAAAATTGGTAGTAAATTAATAATTCTTAAAGTCAGCAATTAAATGCTTTAAAGTGCAATAATTTGTAATAACTGCTGTGAGAATTAATATTGTCGTTAATCACCTTAACAATTGTGTTAACAAGCAGTATTTATAGCTATTAAAATGCAGTAAATGAATACTATAAGCAACTGATAATTATATAGTCAAGAGAGAGCTCGACTAGGAGATACTCTGATATATAATAGTAGTTGGTTCAATATAAAAATACGTCTGAGTTTTGTTATTCGATCTTAATAAATGTATTTAGTGAATTACTGAAAAGTTAACGTTTAATATACATTAATTAAAAAGCCGATATATTTACAATTGCAAATTTTAATGTTATCGCTTATCGACTTACATCGATTTTTGTAATTATGATAATTAATGATAAACGAAAACTTAGTTTTCAAATTGAAAGTCTCTGATATTGGATTGCTCATTAAAAAAACTTACAATTGTTAATCGATTTAATTATTGATTCTGATCAAGAAAATATATACTTTAAATATTTTCATACATTTCCACAGCTTTTGTTTTCAATTGGTTATAAAAACATATTCAAAATTAATTTATATTAATTTCGACACAAAAATCAATTTAATTTTTAATATCAAATCAATTTTAATAAATGCAATTTAATTTTAGTTGTTATATCTCAAACATATAAACTTGGCCATAGGTGTACGTTGTAAGTTATCCAATTAACTAGCGCTAATGCTAATTGGTGCACCCTAGCTAATGACTACTGTATTTCTATGACTTGCATTTGCCTTGAGCATTTACCATCAATTTATACAGCACACACATATGTAAATATTGATAAGATGGTATACAAATAAATATATATATATATATATATTTATTTATATGGCATAAGGTGTAAAGAGCGATTGAGGAGCGTGACAACGACAACGACAGCCTTCAACCAGGGGTTGGGTGGGGAGTAGCCTAAAAAGAGCTCAGGGCGAGTAAATACATATTTATATAGATATATATATATATATATATATATATATCAATATTTATTTATAGCTTTGGTCGTTGGTGATACATTTAGAGGGTGGCTTAAGTGAAATGACAATAAATAGAAATACTCGCTGATATTTTTAGCGAGCTACTTTTAAAATGCTAATTGTTGAGTTGAGTTTAAAATTCCACGAACTGCGCATAAATATTAAAAAATTAATTATCCTTAATGCATTAGCAAACAGAAGGTTCTATTTTGTTTATATTTAATTCAAAGTCAATCGATTTATGTCATCTCCGATGAATAATGGGGCAGCGCCTGCCTCCAACTTGGCGCCTCATTCATTTAAATGCCAACGTGGAAGATCCACGGCGACTTATATCGACTTAGCAACCTTAGCCCCAACTTTACACACCCCAAAATGGGGCATGAAACAATTGTCTGACTTACCAACTAAGGCAAGTTAACCCATTTGCAGTGTGGCCAGCTTAACGGCTAACAAAAAACTCATTAATTGTGCTTAATATGCATAACTTTTAATTGGTTAGTTTTTATTAATTTAAATGGGCAAATTGTGTAGCTAAAGTATGCAAGAGGCAACAAGGCTTATATATTCTTGATCTAATTGAATTGTTTAGTTGATTTAGCCATGATCTGCATGATAAATCTGACTTCAGAGACTATGAGGGATAGAGCAGAAGTTTGGAATATAAGTTCTCGTTAGCCATAGGCTGACTCAGCGATATCAATAAAGCTATTGACTTCCTGTTGATATATAATATAATAATATAATATATATAATATATAAATCAACTCTCAAAATTGTATCAAGTTCGCTTGAGAAAAGGCCCCAAAAAAATAGGTTTAAATTGAGAGATTGCTCTCTGCCTCGCTCTCTGTCTTTGTCTCTCTCTCTCTCTCTCTACCTCCCTATTTGCTTTTAATTTTTTTATATTTATAATTTCTTGTAATTTCCTATAATAACCTGATTGCATTTAGTGGCAACTGCCACATTATTAATTGACTCATTTCCTTGCGATATCGTCAATCAAGTTCTGGTCTCATGATAATACAGACCCCCCCCCCTTCCCCTTACCCCTTGCCCTTCCCCTTCTCCTTCCCAAAGTCTAGTCAGATTTGAGTGTATTAGCACAAGTTACACAGTTAAAGCAGACTCATGAATGGCACTCGTTGTTCACATTTGTCACAGTGCCATTTTGTGATTGTTTCTAATTATTATTACGACATTTATTGAAGTCATTTTCCTAGAACACAGCCCGACCAATAAATAATAATCACATGGTGCCGTCCACTTATCGAACATAAACCACACTCATTGTGAATTCATATTGTGAATGACTTGCCGACTGCAAAAAAAAAAACTTCTAAAAAATAAGTAAAGAAATTTTCCCAGAATGAAATTAAAATTTGGTCCAAAGTTCAAGATAATAATCAATGAAATTAATTTTAATGTTATAGGATTGAGACTTAAAAGCAGACCCAAAAATTATTGAAATTATATTATAATTTGTGATAAAAAATTGATAACAGGCCTAAAAATTGTAGAGTTTTTATGCTTAGATAATTTAACCATGTTCCAAATTTTAGAATATCCAGATCCCATTTATATATATACTATTTATACACTATAAAATACTACACTATACTATACACTGTACTATATAAGAGTTAGGAATATATCTGGTCACAAACACTCATGTGTTAGAGGTGCTCGATCCTAACCTTGCCCAAAGAAAACAACTTGAATTAAGTTGTGGCTTATCGAGGGATTTTTTTTTTTTTTTTTTATTATATATATTTTTTTTTATATTTGGGCACCAGGCCCCCGGGCGCGTTATCAGATGAATCGAATCAAAACTCGAACTTTGAGCATCAGACCATAATACCAATAACTAAAATAATATCACCATCCCCTGCCGCACCAAATGAAGGGAGGACAATCTGAGTGTTCCTGGAACTCGAGCATTCGAGTGGAGAAATCAGGTGAGTTTCATGAAGATTACACGTTGTTTGTTGCTTTCGCAAATTCGAATTATATTGCTTCCGATTAGAAAATAATAATTTATAATAAAACACAAAAAAAAGCACACACACTAAATGATTTTTCGCCGAGTGCTGTGTTTAGATACTTTTTGACAGTCGTATCTTAACTGTGTTCTTTTATTTGCGCCACGAGTCACAAATTTGCTTATCTTGAGCAAGAAATCTATAAAATAGAAAAAAATTCGTGCATTTATTTTGTACTCTGTACTTTTTGCTGGTGTTCTTTAATTTGGCTTATCTGCAAAATATGTCGCCAGGCAAAGAATATGAATGACGGAATCAACTGCTTATAAAATTCTACTGAATCATATTCAAATTAGACACAAACAGACACCTAATTCAATGTGCAACAGGCAAATATTGATAAGATTGCCACATGAACTTTGTACGATAGTGTCTAAAGTTGACTAACTGACAATTTAAGCAAATTCACAGATAAAAAATATTTAAATAGAAAAATCTAGATAGAACAGTTATCTTGAGATAAGTATACATTTTCAGTTTCATTATAAATACAAGATTTTTTAATAAAGAACTCAATTTTTGATGTGCTTGGATTTTAGAAAGAGAAATATGAAAAATTTCTATCCATCAAATTGATAATAAATATATTTATATTCTTCAAACATTGTAAAGACGTATTAATTTTACCTTTTTTAAAAATTAATATTTAATCTATTAAGCGATGCTAATCACTTTATCGTTTAAATGTCGACTTGATTTGGAATATCTTTATTAACATTCTTATAAAAGAAAATCTGTTAAGCAATTTGCGCTGAATATATTTATCCATAAGTCGCTTCAACGTACACACTTTTTTATAGGGCATTCAATAGTCGTCATTTCATTTCGGTTCGCCTTGCAATTGATTATTTGTTGTTGTTTTTCAAGTGTCAAGTGTCAATTGACTCTGTCAATTTCCATGAACGTCAGCAGACAGTGATATGCAAAGTGTTTGTGTTAACGCCTTTTGCTCCGCTCTGCTTTGGTTTGTCTTATTTTTTGTAAGACAAGGCATTATCTGGTACTGGTTTCACTTCTCTTTCGGGTAGACTTGTCTTATCAGTGCGAGACAAACAAATTGAACTCATTTCTTTAAACAGCTTCGACGCAATTGCCTGCAGATACAGTTAACAGTTACCAGTTACCAGTTACCAGTTACCAGTTACCAGCTAACAAGCTATATATAGCCATACATACAGATACAATTACTTAAATATTCATTTTATCTGTATCTATGCAAACAAGTCATTGTCTTCTTAAAGCTTTCTGGATAAAACTATCTTTTTTGTGGACATACTTAGACGTAATAGTTTTATAATTGCAATTCGATTTCTGGTCTTACTCAATTCATCATTTTAAGTACAATGTGCTGCAAAAAATAAATATATTGTTGTTTTAAATCTGTGCTATAACCTCTACGACTCCATAAACCAAGATAAAGATATTGCAATATATATATATGATATATGAAAATATAGAGAGTGAACTTTGTACTATATAAAATATGATATTACTATATATTATATTATTTAATATGGAATATACTATATTATATAACAATATTAAGCATAATTAACGAAAATCCTTTGAAAAGTTAGTTAAACAAATAAGAAACTAGTAAATATAAAAAAAAATATATTTTAAATGAGTGCTGAAGCGATGCATACAGAATGCATTCGATAGGAAGGAGTTATTCACTAGTTCTGACTGCTGTGTGGCAAATATCAATATGATTTGTTGCAGTGACAGATAAATATTCCAATAAGAGGCAACTTGTCGCTGAGTTGCGTTGAGTTTGCTTTGTCGTTTGGCTAATATGGTAAATGGTTAAACAGAAGAAGATAGAAAGAAAGCGAGTCACAAGATACGACACTAACTGCGTGCAACGTGCAACGTGCAGCGTGTGCCACACACATACACATATATATATATATATATATAGAGCTCTACCATTTTTATCTAATTAGGCTAAGCAGCAGTCAAAGACGACAAAGCAGAAGAAGAAGAAGAAGAAGCAGTAAAAGAAGCGACAAATATTTATTATTGTGCAAACACAACAAGAAAAACAACAACAACAACAACAACAACAACAACAAAAGACAAACAAAGCCAGTCGTAAAATAATCAATCACTCGATATTTACAGCAAATTGTTGCTGTTGTTGTTGTTGTTGCAGCCTGTCTACAAATGTATCTGTATCTGTGGCCAGTATCTATATGCGGCCGGTGCAGATAACGGCATTTGAATAAGGTAAGGAAATGCAGTTGAGTTGCCAACTTGTCGCTACAAGATACAGATACGCACACAGCTACAGATACAGCTACAGCTACAGCTACAGATACAGATACAAATATAGCTATAGCTATAGCTATAGATACAGATATAGATACTTTAAGTTGGCAGTGCCTTGCACTCAATATTTGTATCTGAGTATCTTCTGTAAAGCCGCACAAGTGTTATGCTAATAAAACAAATCGAACTTAACTTATCAGCAAGACATATATACATATATATATATATATATACATTTACATATATACATATTATATATATATATATATATCGCTATTTATGCCATATTTACGTTGAACAATATTTAAAGTGTAAATCGATCGATTTTTTCTTTACACTTCTCTTTTTTTTCTTGTTTTGTTTATTGTACTTATTACAATTTCAATATTATTTATTGGTGCCACACACACACACACACACACAGATTGTTGTTGCTGTTGTTGTTGCACTTGCCACTTCAATGTTTACACTTGGATTTATTGCATACCCTTTTTTCTCTGCCCGTTTTTAAATCGGATAGTTTGATTAAGTGGCTGATAAACAATTTGACACTTGTCATGTTATCGAATATCTTTCATAATTTTTACTCGCATTTCTGCGGAAGTCAACTTAAGAACTTTCCTTAAGTGCAATCTGCAGATGTTTGGAGTTGCATACAATTTGTAAACATTAGAAAACTTAATCTAAATATCATTTGGCTATCAAGTGCAATATGATGTGAATTCAAATTGAATTAAATTAAAATATTTAAAATTCAACAATATTTAATAATTACTGAATTAAGAAAAAATATTTTAATGGATATAGATATGTATATATAAATATTTATTATTTATTTAGAAGATAGAAAAGTAAGAAAATAAGTAATTGAATCAAAGTTAGTTAGATTTAATTGACATAATACTGATAATAATGGTGCAAAGGAAGCATCTTTAATCCCATAAAGTATATATATATTTCTGATCTAGATCAACTGTCAAGTAGCTTTAGCATATTACATCTGCTCATCTCTATAATCAGAGACTCTGAGGTTTAAACACTTAAAAATATGAATATAAGTTGTTATAATCCTTACGATCAGATCAAGTTTATTTCATTTTGCCGATAAGTGGTAAGGTTTCTCGAATATCGATAGCCATTAATATTAATAAACTAGAAAAATTTCATAAAGATCGGAACAGAAACACAGATTTTGTTAATGAATACCTATTTTCATAACGAAGAAACTGGCATCAGTAAATAGCTGGTTTCAGGGTATCTTTTAGTCGAGCTCTCTCGACTAACGCATTCTTACTCGTTCTTTAATCTATTAGAAATATATATGAAATAGCTTATCACTGAAATTCAAATGCTTATCTTTCTAGCACATCAAACTGCAATTTGACGCTGTATAAAAACTGAAAGACTACCTCACAAAATGTGACCATTTAGAAATATATTTTTGTTTTATTTATTTTATTATTTAATTATTTACGGAGCCTAGCTGAAAGCTTAAGCATTAAGATCAATGTATATTAATTAACATTTATGTATATTTATTTGCATTTGCAATTACCTTTATCAAAATAAATTCCTTGGCACAGAAAAAGTGATTCACACAAAGGCAAACACTTAATTCTTTTGTTAATATTTTTAAGTGCACTTTTTCAATTGAAACACTTAACAATTGTTGGCCAACTTTTGCTGTTTCAATATTGCAAATGAATTTGCTTAATGGAAATTTGCATTTAAATTTAAGTTGTTTGTTTTTTATACGCGTTACTCGAAAAAAGCCGACGTGAAAAAGAGCAAATAAGAAAAAAAACGCAGCGCAGCGCAAAACTGAAACTGAAACTGAAGCCAGAAACTGAAGCCTGAATTTGAAGCTACCTCAACAAAGCGTTGAAGGGTTCTTCACAGGGGCGGTGTGCGGGGGGAGGGGCGTGCGGCAGGCGGCAGGCGTGTTGCAGCCAACGAGCTGGCCGAGCTGGCGAGTCGCGATATAAAAACAAATATGAGAAAAAATTGAAAGCGCGTTCGCGTTTTGAGTAACGAGGCAACTGAAACTCAACTGAAACGCGGACTTGGCTTCGCTGCGAGTATCTTCAAGATGCGCAGATCAAAAGCGCAGCAAGCTAACTGAATGCCTCACTGGCTAACTGCCCAACTTACCACTGCTTCGCGAAAAGCAACAAAACAGGCAACAAGTTTTTTGTTATATTTTTTTTTTGTTTTTTTTGCGCGCGCGCGCACATAAACAAACGGCGGCAAATGCAATACAGCAGCGGCAATTGCAACCTGTTCGCAAGACAGGGAGAGAGAGATAAGCGTTGCTCTCTTTGCCAAAACTTCACTCTCACGCACACCACTGCAAATCGCGATCACTCTCTCTCTCTCTCGTGCGAGCGAGCCCTCTCTTAGGTTCCACAAAAGCTTCACATGTGTGCGTAGCAGCTGCTCACGTGTGCGAGCGAGATAGACGCCACCCGCTGTGCTTGAGCTTTACAAAAGCTTACACACACCAGCGCATTATTCAAATCAGCTGCTAGCCATCTCGCTCACTCGCACTCAGTTCAGCTTTTCGTTTCGCTTTTGTATTTAAATTTTTGTGATTATCGCTGTGCATGTGTGTGTGTATGGTGTGTGTGTGTCTGTGTCTGTGTGTGTTTAATCCAATTGGAGGTGGAGCAGCCGCTTAGCATGCTGCTGTGCTCTTCTATCCTATGCTCGCTTATTATTATCTGCCCCCTCTTTGCGTACGTAGATAAATTATCTACGACTGCATATAACAACAACAACAACATCAACAACAACATTGAGTGTCACTTGTGTTCACATATTTCACGGGTTTATCCAATTGGATTTGTGTTAACTGTAAACGGGTTTTCATCTCGGCTACCATTGGCACATGTTCATTTCGGATTTGAATTTGTTGCGAGAACAATTTTTTTACCGTTTAATATTTAAAATTTATTCAATCTTAGATGCAAATATTTCCTAGGAACTTGGAAATTCCTTTATACATATCTCTGTATAAATTATTTGTATTTATCTAATTTTAAATATGATTAATAAAATTGAAATAGCCTCGAAAATTATGATAAATATTATTTTTAATGTATTTCTTATCATGATTATTATTATTAAAATTATTAAATATATTATTACAAAGTTATTCCATTTATAAAAAATAATATATATTAGTTAATTAATTTTCAAACTTGTGAAATAATATTTTTAATAATTTTAGAAGAGACTCATTAAATTCCTATGTCTAAACATTTAAAGCCTGAAAAAAATTTGATATGTACAATTTTGTAGATCATATTTTGTTCGTTTCTAAAATTCATTCAGTTTTCCCAACGAGCCATCTGTTTAAGACGTAGATAAATTGTTAATTTGAATCTTTAGTATGCTGAAAAAAAGTTAATTACTGCTGCAAAAAAGTTATATCATAATATGGAATATATTGCTTAATATATTCCTAAGATACTTAAAATACCTTTCCCTTATTTGTAGCAGAGGCATATCTTAGCCATATATGGTTATAATCACTCAGGTATCATTTGTCCTTGAACTTGTTGCTATGCCACACAAACTGTGCCACACAGACTACAGTTCAATGCTGACTGTTGTTGTTGTTGTTGTTGTTGTTGCTGCTGCTGACACACAAAAATTAATCAACAATTAATCGAGCAAAAAAATGTCAGCTCCAAAGGCATTTTGAATTGTTCCAAAACAATGCCTGCATAGCTGATGCTCTCTGCCTGTATCTGTGTCTGTGTCTGTATCTGTATCTGTATCTGTATCTTTGGCCACGATCTGTGTGGCTTTTGATTTTATCCGCTTGACACAATTCCGGCAGCAATTAAGTGGCTCAGTAGCAACTCAATGGCTCTGAGTGAATCTTTTGCCTAAGGAAGCTGTCAACTGATTGTTGCTGTGGTTGTTGTTGTTGTTATTGTTGTTGCAACCGTTTGCTTGCAGCTTTCGTTGCGTGCATAATAATGCGGCCCAACAATTGTTTACCATATGCAGCAATCGGCGGCATACCAAACTGTCCAATTGGTCTTATTAGCCTGTCGTTTGCATTTTTTTGCGCGGCATTTATTTTTTTTCTGTTGCAGCCTTTGTAATCAGCCGTCGTCCAGCCTTGCAACTTTGCAACTTGGCGAACGATCGCCAACATTGAAAATTCAATTTGAATGCGCCGCAGTTCGGACTAAAAAAATTCCACAAATTACTCAACTTGGCCATTCAAATGTTGGCAAGACTCTTTTGCCTTTTGTTGTTGCTTTTTTTTGCTGCCTTTTTGCTGCTTTTGGCATTTCGAGTTGATTCTGGATTCAACGCGCAGCGCTCAGCTGTAGATTCCTTAATAATTAAGACAATGCTACATTTTTAGTGGCATTATTTGGTTGACCGTTGTTATGAATGGGCGACTTATATTGACTTTGACTTAAATATTTGTCCATTTATTTATGAACTGTTCCATCAGTGATCTGATTTAATTATAAAAATGATGAGCTTGGAAATTTGTCTAATGTAAATTTGCCTTTAGCAAGTAATTTAATATTAATTTATTTTACTACAACAATATTCCTAATATAACTTTGTGACTTATCTTAATGCAAATATTATTGAAATCATTTTTACTTTTCTTTAATCTATATTTATTCTTATTATTCTTGCTCTTTTGATTATTTTTGCAATCATTATAATAATTTCATTAGATTTATTCTTATTTGATCGGCGATATTTTATATCTATTCTGTGCCCCTTCTGCTTCTTCAGCTCTTTTATCAATCTTAATTCTTGAAGGAATGCAAGAATCTTATTTCATTATCTAAATATCGTCAGATTCAGCTGCAGGTCTCTCAAGAGACCGTTGCGAATTTGTTTATTCCCATGTTTATTAACGGCTTAGATCTGTTTTTCATATTAGCTGCTTCAGAGACATTTGTCTCTTTTGTCTGAGATCATTTGTCTCTGCCAAGCTGGCTTGCCGCAGATGTCTTTCTTCGCCTCTCAGTTGTCGGACACTGTTTGTTTATTCTGCCTCCATTTGTGCTTGAAGACCACTTGAAATATTTCAAATAATAATAAATACAAATTAATATTAGCAAATGCCTATTTTAGTTAGATGACTTCTAAGTTTCCTGATTTATGTAATTTTTATTTATTTTATTTATATTTATTATCAATTATTTTTAAGTCAAGTCAATTCTTCCACATTGGATACTTGTCACATAAATTGTTTTGGTTCTTAGTTGCAATGTGGTTTCCATGCTGCCACTTCAACTACTTCTACCCACTTTAGTTAGATATGAAATGATGTGTCATATTCTTGTTGCATAGTCTTCAATCACTTTGTGAAGCTTTCAGTGGCTTTGTCTTGATTTTAAAAATGATATCCATTCCATGGCTGGGGCTCGTCTAGCATAAAATTGCAAACACATTACTGACACATCGTTGCCAATCAAAGTAATATTTATGTATGGCTAATAGTGCTGCCCGGAACGAGGGATCGAGGGGATAAATGGGTTGCTGAAGGGGTGAGATGCGTGAATACCGCTAGGTTGTCGTGGTTTCCTTAGCTGTTTGCTTTATGGCCATGATTTATAATAGAGTTCAACATAAGTGGCCGTTCTGCTTGGCCAAGACGCACTGCAGCATGAAGATAGTGCGAGAGGGAGAGAGACAGTGAGAGAGAGAGAGAGATGCAACTCTGACAGAGACAAAGGAAAAGAATGAAAGACTTGCATTCATATTCAGAATTTGCTTTATGGTCAATATCAATGGTAGTTTTACTTAACATAAACTAACTAACTTGATGATGGCTATTTAAATGCCATCGCAAATACTCAAGAATTTCAATTGGAAACTTTATTTTAGCTTTTACATTCATGTTTATTTATTAGTCATAATTATTGCAATTTTATTGTTTAACTGAGTTTCTCTGATTCGTATAAATAACTCAAATGTAATGGAAATGGTTATTTTCTTTAGCTAATTCGATGATCAGCCAACTGCATTAAACTGACCAGAACCTTATCTATCTTATTTATATCTAGTTTGTCAAAATATTTAGAGAGAGAGGGAGAGAGAGAGAGATACTGATTTTTGCCATGATTTTATTATATATGCTTTCAATTTATTATAAACTAAAGTAAAGAACAACAATTTAATCAAAAGTGTAAGTGGAATCTTTCGTATCCTGAGTCAGAAGAAAAAAACAAATAATGAACGGGTAGCTACATATTTTGAATCTTAAAAATACACTGAGAGTAATTTGTAAACATGAGTGGAAACGCAACACTTTCTATTTATATTATTCTGGCATTCGCAGACTCATTTTGTCCTGAGTCACAAGAAAAAAACAAATAATGAACGGGTAGCTACATATTTTGAATCTTAAAAATACACTGAGAGTAATTTGTAAACATGAGTGAAAACGCAACACTTTCTATTTATATTATTCTGGCATTCGCAGACTCATTTTGTCCTGAGTCACAAGAAAAAAACAAATAATGAACGGGTAGCTACATATTTTGAATCTTAAAAATACACTGAGAGTAATTTGTAAACATGAGTGAAAACGCAACACTTTCTATTTATATTATTCTGGCATTCGCAGACTTATTTTGCACTTAACACTTTGCAAGCGCATTTTCCAGCTAATCTAATCAAACTAATCTTTGACGCACCTTGGCCTTAGTTCACATGCCACATAACTTTGCACTTTAATTGAATTTCAAAGTGGCAACAGTACACAAAGGGGAATTTGCCACATTTAATGTGCTGCAGTTGTCAAATTGGAATATTATGCAGAAAGCCTGGAAAAAATGAGTTAAGTAATTTTCATTGCCACCATGCAAAGCAAGTAGAATTGTAAATACTCTAAAATTCCATGGTAATATAATATATTAATTAATATATATATATCGATAGATTGTCAATTGTGGAGTTATCAAATTGAAATGTATGCAAATGTATAATAATTATAAATTTGAACACTTTATATCGACAATTGTCGATTATAATCGATCACTAAGTGTTATCGATAATCAAGCGATATAGATAAATGGATATCATCGATCATCAGTTGTTATCGATAGTACAATTTAAATGGTTACATGTTATAAACGATATTCGTGCGATAATCGATTGTTGAATAAATGAATTGTGATTAATTTGTATTATCGATAATCGACTGTTATTACGAATCAATTATTGACAATAATCTATTATAATCGATATTCTAGTGTTATAATCAAATAGCGTTTGTTATCGATAATCAATAATATAATCGAGAATGAAATGAAATAAACTCGATATGCGTATATATCATGTAGTCTCTGAGATCAGACTAACAGACATACGGTAAGACATGCCTATGTTGACTCGACTGTTAATGCTGTGAATGAATTTATAATCAGTATGGAATCAATTGGGGCGCTGCTTCCTTCTGTGTGGCATATAATTAGACAAAACCGAGGCCATGTAATTAGTCCTTGGCTTGATTGGTGCTGAATCGAGGAGGGGCAGTTAAAAGGGTGTCGAGGGAGGGTGTCGCGGTGCGATTGCCTCTAGACCATTACAAATGAGGGTTTGGCGTGCGCCTGGTGAAAACATGCCTTGACTATAATGATAATATTAATATGCATTATGCTCATTATGATTGTTTCCATTAATTTTTGTTGTACCAGGCTGCATTTTTGCAGCAGCATTAATTGTTTTTTTAAGCAAACATTTACTGTAAATTGTTTAGCGTTTTTAATGTAGTCTTTAATCACTTAAGATACAAAAGTTGTACTGCATTGTGATTTGTTATGGGAACCGGCGAATACGTGAAAGGCCAGCCAAACAACTTGACTCAATTCAACTTGATTCAACGCGATTCGATTCGATTCGACTCGACTCGATTCAATTAGCATAACTCCGCCCCAAAAGCCAACTAACGATCCAAACGATTTCCACTTGCATTTCAAGTGTTTCTCAACTACAAAATGAAATATGTGAGGAAAAAATAAACAGATCGGTTTGTTGAGATAGTTTCAATTCTCCTACTTTTTTCCTCCATCTCCTCCAGTTAAACGATAAACGGTCTGACGAGCGCATTTAAAAGGCATTTTCAAACACCATTTTCGATATGCATCTCGATAACTAATTACATTCGATAGATTTCTCAAGAGTTTCTATTTAGCGGTCCATTGTTTGCTGGCGCCAGGGGCATTTTTATTAATTTTTCTACATTTGATATCAGTTGTTGTTGTTTGATGTGTTGTGAGAGAAATATTATAGATGCACTCAATAAATAAATAGTTTACTGCTCGTAATTGTAGTGCACTTAATGAAATAATTGTTGGGCCATTTAAACAGTCTCAACTAATTCCACTCTGACTTTATAATTACTCTGGAGTGATGATTACATGATTACCAATCGATCTGATCTGAAAGTGGCACAGTGTTCATTATTTACACACAGCAAGTTTAATTTCTCTGTACGTAATAATATTAGAATTACAGTTAACAAACTGAAAATGATTTCTTATTTTGTTCATACTATAATTACAAATTTCTTTCTTAAGTTATCAGTTTTGCCTCTTTTTAAATTGAATAACTTTCTTTCTTATAAAAGTCTACTTTATAAGTTATGCTTTCTGGCATATTCATTTTTGGTTTATAAAGTTCAGTTTCTTAGTTATCTATTTTTTGATCGATTGATACTGACTGTATACGTCTTTTAAGCCCCGATTAATAACTACATAAAAATATTGATATATTCATATAATTGACCTATATTAAATACTTATTGCAATTTTCCTAATCTTATAACTATATCTTAACTATACTTTAATTGAATTATTTAAGTAGTATTAAATTAATGTTATATTCAGCGCAGTTTTAAATGCTTTTTGCTATACTTTCCACTTTCCTTCTCGATCTTTTTATATAAATAAAATACTTGTTATTCTCTTTTTTTTTGGTATATTTATATTTAATATTTTATATTAAAGCATTAATTTCTTGATTGCTTTGATTGCTCTTTTTATATAACTCGACAACTCTATTAGTACACCGCTTATGATATAAGAATTAAGGATGCATTATTTTGTCGGTGAAAACTCTTTGAATGCAAAATGGTCATAGAAATGACCAAAATTCATGTCTCGTTGTATTGCCGAGCAAATCAACCGGGCAAAAATGTTGTACAACACAGTCGACAAACGCCAAGTTGCCGTTGCCGTTGATGTTGCTGTTGCTGTTGCTGTTGATTGAATGTTGCAGGCTCAGCTGGTTGCACTTATATGGCAAACTTAGTGGGATGCTTGAGTTGCGTTACATTGCCACAGCCAGTGAGAGGGAGCGGGAGATGGGGGATGGGGGGAACTGTCGCCAAGGTGTCGTCGTCATTAGCACAATATTTTTGGCGGCAACGATAAATGCTGGCAACGATTTCATTTAACTGCCAGAGATGCAAGCATCATTTTATTGAGATACAAAACTCAACGATAGGGCTGATTAAATGTTATGCACTCACCTCCAATCGGAGAGGGGGACAGTGAGTGGAGGAGGAGGCAAGTGGTGGAGCAGATGGCACGCCAATAAACGGACAATTATAATAAAAAGTAATCAGTTAGCCAAGAGCTACATTTGGTCATAACCAGCAGGCCGAGCAGACCGACCAGGCCGAGAACCGTTTGACTTGGGACAAAAGACGGTTTTGATTCCCGGTTGCTGGATTAACGCCGTTTTTAGACTCGATCAGGCTTGATCGGGCGGCAACTTTTTCTCTCAAGTTCTGCGACGACAATTGGCGAGTAATTGCAGCTGCATAATAATTTTAACACACACACACACACAACTACACACACATGCACACACGCAAACAACTCGTCAAGTCTGCTCGCCACGTCAATTCAAGTTTTTTGCTTAAGTCTTTCGTTTTTTTTTTTTTTTTTCATCTTTTTTTTTAGCTCCTTGAAAGCGTCACACGTTAATCCATTTAATCCGTTTTTGGCATCAGTTAGACGAGTGAAAAAAAATCGTATACATCATAATTGATTGCTTTGGCCAATAAAGACAAAAGTGTGTGTAATTTTTGCAGGTAGATAATAAAAACATAATTAAAACATTAGTCAATCAATTAACACAATATACAAAATGCAAATGAAACTTGCCATTGCAATTGCAATTAAAACGATATATTTCATAATGCAATGATACAAAATTAATAAATACCATTACAAGGTGAAATCGGACTTCATCTTTATATGGCATGTGTGAGAAGCAGCTATGGTAAAGCTCGCATTGCATATTATCGAGACTCGATTGTAGTATTCAATATGAGATTTATATATATTTATATTAAAAAAAAAAAACTCTGAATGCGCTAGTCGAGGCAGCTTGATTAGAAAATATTAATATTAACAAAAGCGGTGTTTTTTTTATTCTCAGAGCTCAATGATATTTCAATAGTTGATCAATAATATGTCTGGGTATATTATATATTGATTGGAAGCCTATATTTTTATAATTGCTTCTTTTATTGATATCGGAAATCGATTACTATCGATATTCGTTAAACCGGGGCAGTTATCAATAAATTTAAAGCTTGATCTGCCTTTTTGTAGTTGATAATTTAACCAGTCTCTCTCTCTCTCTCTCTCTCTCTCTCTCTCTCTCTCTCTCTCTGAGAACAGTCTCTTTATGTAGTACAGATAAATAGACTTCGCTAAATTGACTCTGTTATTGATGCTGATCAATAATATATATATATATATACTTTAAGGAATCGGACATGCAGAAGTTTACTTTAAAATGTAATCTATAGATGAATAGACAGCTAATAGATAATAATATAATTGGCTTATGTAGATAATATATATTTATTTGTACAGCTTGCTTTACATTCAGAATTTATGCAAATCTTCTCGAATTATTTTTAGATCTTGCATTTGAATATAAAATTAAAAACCGCTGACAGCAGAATTTCCATTTCAAATACTAAAATTGAGCTTTATGCAATGAGTAAATTAACCTGTCAGCTATAAATGCAAAGTGAGCAATTAAATAAAATATTAATCATGGCTGAAAAGCCACAGCATATCAATATTCAAAGCTGGCCACCAACTCCAATTTGGTAACAATCTGTCAGATGCTGTTCATAAACGTTGCGACGTGCAAATAAAAAATGAGAGAGGCAATAAAAAAATTAAACTGAACAAACAAAGCCAAGCTAAATACTGACGACAATTTATGTTATAACAACTAGAAAAAAACGTCGAAAATTGCTTTATGAACACGTTTCAAATGCGTTTTGCAGTCGGTCAGTCTGTCCGTCCGTCAGTCTGTCCATCTGTCTGGCTTGTACGATGTCATGTTGAGGCGATGCGATACCATAAGATAGATACGATCATATGCGATCCGATGCGCTGCGAATCAACGGCAACTGCAACTTGCCAGTTGCAACTTGCAACTCTCCCAAAACGACAGAGTAATGAAATCGATCATTTTCCCACGATCAGTGTTTGTTGGCTGTCACCAGTTGAATGCACCCCCCACCCCACACAATCCCCCAATCCACAGTCACAAGAGTGGCCCCCTATTGGAAGTGAGAGGAGCAGGAGAAGCAGGCGGAGGAGGTGGTGGAGGAGATGGAGCAGAAGGCATTGCTCAGTTTGTATGTGCAGCTATGTAAATGCTATAAAAGGATTTTGATTACCAGCCCCAGACGAAGACAGAGACAGAGTGGCAGAGAGGGACAGAGACAGAGAGACAGAGAGGCAGAGAGCCAGGGGCAGAGAGTCGATTGTGTGGCGACGAGGTGTTTGAATTCTATTGGGGGCAACACTGTAATAATGCGCGCAACAAACAGTAGCATCCACCCAAAGCAGACCTTTCACAATCGATCGATGCATGACTCGACCATTTCCATTGTCTGATCTCTCAGCTCTTTCAGCGATCTCAGCGATCCCAGCGATCTTAGCGATCTCAGCGATCAATATCGCGCTAGCTGTGAAATTAAACGTATTTAAATGTTTCGTTATTTTTTGTATTTTTTTTTTTTCTTGTCGAGTCTGCTGTTAATTGTTAATTGCGCCTAAGCCATGAGCAAACAGTTTTTATACGTTAGTCAGGCTTAGGCAGTACATATGGTACCATTGTACTTGCAGTCGGAATCGGAATTGGAATTGGAATCGGAGTCAGAGTTGGAGTTGGAGTTGGAGTCGCAACACGTCGGCTTTATTCTAATTAGCGTTGTGCTTGGGGCACGAACCTCTGGTCTTACGCAGCCGACAACAACATGACGTGGCATTCATTGTTTCGGCTCTGTCTTTGGGCAATCACCATACCACGTAAATAACTATTATTGGCAATGGGGTAGTTTGAAATTTACATTGCTTGAGGAGGTTGGGAAGATTTTTCAACTAATTTTGATATATAAAAGAATGTTGGAAAATGGATTGAGTTGACTTGAAATTAATATCGGATTGAAGTGAATTATAATGAAATATGCTTATAACAGTAACTATATACTGCTCTATACTCCATACTCATTAATTTCTTCATCCGGGGCTTTTAAATAATTTACTAGATTTTACTATTTAAGATTCCATAGCTTTTGCATAGGTTTGTCATTTCTGCAAGCAAATTAAGTTGTAGAAATAAATATATATTTGCTACAGTTATGTGCAAGTGCAAATAATATATAAATCTATTATCTAGCGATCTATCTACAATTCTATATAATCAAGATTTATATAGACATTCAATTGCTCTATCTATTTATAAACTGATCCATTCAAAAAGAAGGAGAAGTTCAGCAAATGTAGAAGGAAACATTTCCCCTTGCATTAAGTTTATATATACATCTGATCTACATCAGTAGAGTCGATTCAGCGTAGTCTGTCCATCAATTGAGAGACGAGAAGAGCTAGAGACTTTAAATTTGGAATATAAATCAAGTTTATTTATCGATACAAATTGATTTTCGATGGCACTAAAAGAATCAATTATTAAGTTAAACTTCTCATTCTAATCAACAATAAACAGTTCATTAAGATTGTATAAGAGCCACAGATTTTGTTAACCAAAACGTATTTTGTATATAGAATATATAAATAAATAATAATTTATAGAATATCAGAAAGTCAACTATGCATTTATAAGTTGAATTTTAGGCGAGCTCTTTTTACAAGCACTTTTTAGCTTGATTCTCAATATATTTTATGCACAACAAAACAAAACACGAGGTATTTTGTAGTTCATCACTATTAAGCGACCAGTCTCTCAACTGATCTTGGCTGCTGTTGGCTTATCGTTGTTGCTGTGTGTTGTTGTTTGTTGTTATTTGTTGTTTGTTGTTGTTGGAGCTGTCAAGCGGCTTAATTGAGCATGCAGCTCAGTTCTTTGACATGTTTTCTATTTGTCTAATTTGTCAAGTCGCCTTCAGTTCAGTTCAGTTCAGTTCGGTTTAGTTCAGTTCAGTTCAGTTCAGTTGTCTTCAGCTGTCTTCGATTCGGACAAACGGAAATGATATGCCAAAAATCAAAAACATTGACTCAAAGATTTCTATTCATACTCGCTGAGCTTTCAAAATCAGTTGGGCCTGTTTTTCTTCATATATATTTTTTTTTTTTGTGGACCGAAGCGTGGCCAAGTTTATTTCGGACCTATACAAATTTCTGGCCGAAGGCGTTAACAAAATATTTAAATTGTTCTCTTAAGCGCGTGTTCAAACAATGCGCACTTATTAGCCTCAATTTGGATTTCGATGCGGATTGTGTTTTTGTTGTTTTTTCGTGACAAAGCATAACTGAAAAGTGCTTTCAATTGAAATCTTTGTTGACTTCTGCACACTTACAAGCTTAAACTGCATTTCTCGATCGAAATTAGACATCTAAAATAGGTTCAAACTTAGCAGAGCCCATCACTTTGTCTAAACTGATCTGTCTCGAATTTGACTTTAAAATTAATATTCCCATTCAATTTGAATATTTGTGATAGTTAAGATAATAAAATGTAGATTGATGGGTATATCTGAGATATTTAAATATTTGAACTATAAATGCTTTATGTCGTTACCAGACATGCCTGAATTATATATCAATTTTCATTTCGATTTTATAGTATGGCTTCCACGTCCTTAGCTATTTCACCTTTAGTATTGATTTTACCTTTTCGC
Organism: Drosophila setosimentum; assembly: GCA_035043505.1. Taxonomy (NCBI): domain Eukaryota; kingdom Metazoa; phylum Arthropoda; class Insecta; order Diptera; family Drosophilidae; genus Drosophila; species Drosophila setosimentum. Next base: position 21,739,053 of record JAWNMY010000007.1, read on the forward strand.
CTTCACTTAAATCTTCCATTTCAGTTCCAGTTTGTGTTAGCAAAATCTAGAGATATAGAAAATTAATATATGTTTTATTACTTTAAGCCAAATACGACACCAGACACAAAACTTGAAGCTCTTCAGTTCCTTAAATGTTAAAATCTCCAGCAATATTTGCAATTTCCAATCCAATCAGCATCTTTGTTTCCATCTGCAGTGAATAAAAGATATAAATATGTTTATTATAATGAATAGACAGGGAAAGCAAACTTGTTAATCTTGTGTTATTTTCCATGAAGTCCTGATCCTTTGAGCAGTCATTTAAAATGTATTTCATTTAAATACAGCATTTCCAATTGGTGAGTGGTGATCCTTATAACATTATTCTTATTAGAATTGATATTTTTTTTGTACATTTCAAATCTATATTCTATTTATATATTGTTCAATATTTTCTCAACTTCGCAGTACTTTTCACTACAAGCGTTTGGAACACACTGAAACATAACCATTCAAAAAATGCACCCCTCCAACAACCCTTCTATAAAAAACAGAAAAACTTTTCCTTTTCAACCCTTTTTTCTTTTCCAGTCAACACACAATTTTGCATAAGAATTCCAGGCAAATACTTTGGATGCTGTTCGTTTTTTTAGAACACTTGCAACCCCAGCTTCCTCTTTATAGAGAACGCTGAACGCCTACTCTGATCGCCAGATGGCGCCTTTGTGCAGTTTGTCATTCACAGCGTCAGAGTCTGTTAGAAGAAATTTTCACATTGCTAATTTTTCTAGGATTTTGCTTGTGAATAATTTATATTTAATTAGTACCCCGCTAGGCACAGTTGGCGCATTGCATTTAATCAAATACTTTAAATAATTCCGTAATCTAAATGCAGTCATCGTCAGCAAGCAGCACAGCAGCACAGCAGCATAGCAGCAATGGTGGCAAGTTGCAACAGTTGCAAACAGGATGCGAAACGAAAGAAAATTCTAAATACCAGCAAGAGCCACGGCACAAATCACAAATTGTCACGTTAATAGTTGCAACGACTGCTTGCCACATCATTAACATCATTATCATTAGGCTGATTATCATTAAGAGTTGATGCTGCCTTGTTGCGCATCCGTCTAAATGCAATGTAAATTTTTTTGTTGTGCTCGCCATTGCATATGTCAAGACAAGCGACAACAAAACGCAGCAGCGTTGCACGTTGCACGTTGCGCGTTGCACTTGCATCAGTTGGCATTGGCAGCTAATGCCACAGCTACAGCTACAGCTACAGCTACAGCTACAGCTACAGCTACAACTAGCTGTCTACAAAACCATTCCCCACGTTTCGCTTGATAATTTATGAGACGCCTTATTAACATCAGTCAGTCTTCAAGTCTTCCAGTCTTCCCGTCTGCCAGTCTTCAAGTTTTTCAACTGGCTTTCTCGGAAAGGCTCTGGCGGATGCATCTCCGCTTCTTCTTCTTCTTCATCTTCTTCATCTTCTTCATCAACTGTTCTTTTTTTGTTGCACACGCATTTCCAACTCATTTTCATGTAATTTCTGCTTCTTTAATTTGTAAATTATTTTAATGCCCATCATAATTTATTGTTGTCTTGCTTTAAGGAATACAAAAGCCAAACAGAGATAGAGATAAGATTTCTCTCTCTCTCTCTCTCTCTCCCTCCCTCTCTTTCACTCCCTCTCTCTCTCTCTCTCTCTCTGTCCCTGCCTCGCAGTCTCTTGTAAGTTTAGGCCTTCACTTTTTGCTCTCGTCATTCTATGCAAATTTGTCAGGCCTCTGTTGCAACTGCCACATTTGGTTGCCCGTTGTCCACACTGGGGATTTGCATAAGTTGCCAGTTTGAATTAAATGCCAACTTGGCCAGTTGTTAACGCATTCCAAATGTTAATTCTCAAGTGCATTTGACTTTAATTCAATGCATGACATTTCACAACTGAATATTGCCAACTAACCGACTAACTTATACACTAAATTAACTTAAGATATATTATATAATATTCTAAAGTATATTTGTATTGTGTATTGCCCACTTCAGAATAAAAAAAAGGTATACAAAAGTTGAGGATTTTGTGCTTTAAGATCAAATCAAACAAAACATACAAAAATTTTTGTTTATATTTGTGATTTTAAAGAATATCTATTTAATATTTTCCACATCCAAAATATATATAAATATATTATTTTAAATTTTAAACGAGACATCCTAAAATGCTTAAAGATCAACGCAAAAAATAAAACACACGAAAACATATAAATTATTTAAAGGATCTTAAAAGATATGTGTATAATAATTGTTTTCTAGTTTAATTTAACTCGATGTCAAAGCCAGTCGCATAGCAGAGATACTCAAATGTTTTATGTTATGGAAAAAAACATTCACAATTCAGATTTAAGCTTAACAAGCGTTTATAATGCATAACAATCCCAAACAATCAGTTCAATGACAAAACCATACAAATATGTGCTGATTTCTATATGTCTATATGTCTTTATATATACATATATATATTTATATTTATATATGTGATTCGCTTCGTCAGGCATGCACTGAGAATGGAAATTGCTTGCATACATTCTGAGCCTTAAATGTGCATTAAGAATTAACAATTACTGATTATTATTAAGGAGAGCAACTCTCGACATTAATCATAATTGGAGCCTTGACGTTGGCTTAAAAGGATTTTTCAGCGTGTCGACAAGACAACGACAATTAGTGCGATGAGTTTTCATAATTCCACAGAAACCAAATCCAAAATTAGCCCACACTATACATATCTATATATCTATATCTATACATATATATATATATATATTATATAAATTAGCAGTCTTGAGGCATGCTGCTTTTTTCCACTGAAATTACTGTATTTAAAAATCCTTAATAAGCGTAAAAATATGGCACAAGAGCGCCTTGAGGCCCACTTTGAGATGCACTCTTAACGGTGGGCGTGGTCGACGCTGGGCGGACATGGCACATTTTGAAAAGTGCCGCCATCAACAGCGCCGTCTGTCAAAACCAGCGTCTTGTCCCCTTTGGCAGCAAACAGTAGCTACTGCTGCTGCTGCTGCTGCTGCTGCTTCTGCTTGCAACTCTCTGACGTCTGCCGCATATTTAAATGATGAGCGAGCAACTTGGCCTTTTATTCACTTGGCTATTGACTTAGCCGCTTTTATTGACGTGACCGCAAAAAACCAACAAACACAATAAAGAAACCAAAAACAAAAACAAAAACAAATTAATGACTGACTTAAAGGTATTGGCATTCGCATTAAAAACAGCAAATGGTAATTGCCAACTAGCTGCAATATATTTATATCTTTAGTTTTTTGCATGATTCACTGAGTTATTTTAAACGGGCAAATTAAGCATATAAGGCACTTTAGAATATGCTAAATTATTCACCTTTTTATGTCTCAACCTGTGTGGCAAACAGAAATAAATCTTAATCAGCATAATAATTAGTTAGCAGTTGACATTCTAAAAATATAATGCCTTAAAATTGAAAACCTATTCTTTAAATATATATGTATCATATACACTACGCGCAATTCAATTGAAATCTTGCAAATATAATTGCAATTCGTCAGTAAAAATAAGAATAAGAATAAGTTTTTAATCTTTAACCAGCTTTTTTTTTAACAAACTGAGCTTAATTATAATAAAGGTTCTGTGCTAAAAATAAACAAAAAGTACAAAATTAAATAGTTTTTAAGTCATTCAAATTTGTTTTCCATCTCAAAAAAATTGATATGTAAATTAATCAATATCTTTTTTGATTCCAGAAGTTGATATTGGGTATCATTATCTACTACCTTCCTACTCAAATCACAACTTTTGTCCAAAGTCTTATTTATTCCATATCATAGTAGAAGATACTTTTCCCGGAATCATTCTTCATGAAAATTAGTTTAATCTTAGCTTGTTTTGAGAAGGTAAAGGCAATCGAAATACGATATTTAAATAAGAATTTGCATCTTTCTCTGACTAATGAAGTGCATTCAACTTGCCTTTATAAATATATATATTTATATATATATATAATTAAAAACGTATTTAAAATTGATTTTTCTAGGATTTTAAAAAAATACTTTTTCCAAAACACACCAATAAAATAAAATAAAACAAGCAAACTAAATGCGTGAATTAAGCAACTATTTATGACACCTCCAAAAACTGAACTTTGAAATGTGTGTTTTTATTTTTTTTTTTGTATGAATAAATAAATGTGTGTAATGAATAAATACACTGTGCGATTAGTGGAAAATGTGAGTAAGTAACCTCGTGATTTCTATATAATTATGCAGATTTCAATTGGCAATTATTGTTACGTTAATAAGCAAAGGAAAAAACAAAAACAAAATCAATCGCAGCAACAAAAGCTGGCAAATTATTCAAACGACAAATAAATTGTTACAGCTGCACTCGAAATGACACAGAAGCTGCTGACACTCAACTGTTGTTTATTGTTTGTTGTTGTTGTTGTTGTTTGTTGATGTTGTTGCAAGTAGCCTCGGGCTGCAGGCAAACAGGCAGCTGTCAGTCACTCAGTCACTCAGTCTCAGTAGCCGCTTGATGTTTTTGACCAAATCGTGTAAAAACCGTTGAAACAACAACTGCGACAACAGCAACAAAAATCAGTCTCGCCAAAAAGTTTTGCAGCAGCTGTTGAAAAGCGATGCAACTATATAAAATATATTTGCACCACGGTTGCAAGCTGTTTAGTGGCATTTACGCTTTTATTTTTTCTATTTTTGTTTTTTGTCACCAACGTGAACGCAGCTGAAGGCAGATTTGTTGACGTTCAGTTTAATTGTGGGCAATGTTGCCTCGCTGACAACCAAATGTAAATTATACAAATATTCCTGAGGCTTGGCTTGGCAATGCCAATCGGCGACGTTTTAATGAGGCAGCAACGGCGACAGTAGCATTTGCATTTTGATTGACAGCCGGCGGAGATTGTTGGCAATTGGACAAGCAACTTGCATATTTGGCAAAAGCGTTAATGATTGAATACAAAAAAAAAAATAGAAAAAACTGATGAATTTCCACTTTTAATTTGTGGCTGGCTGGCAATGCTTAAAAGCAGCTTTTCACTTGCCAAAGGAAAACTTGATTTGTCTTCTTTGCTAGAACAGAAAATAAGCTCTGGCAACGCTGCCAACCTTCTGGCAACACTGTGTGCTAAACGGGTGTATTTCCATTTTTTGAGGCTGGCAAGTCTCTTATCGAACAGTAAAGGGGTAAAAAGTTGCTCTAATGGAAGGGCAGGCAAGGGAATTTTCCAAAGGGGTAGCTATTTTTTTAACACACATTTTGACTATTTTTTTTTTTTTGGTTTTTGAAAGGGTTGTTCAGCGACAGCCATAAAGCAACCCTGGAAAAAAATAAATCCCCGCAATTCACCTTCCAGTTTTGTCAGCCTTGGCACATTTTGTGCGCATATTCAAATTTCGGGGTTTTAAATTGGAAACCATTCCAAGCGATGCGTTGCACAGACTATAAAAGCAGACGTGAACTGTGCCACTTGCCACAAACGGTTGACGACTGCCTCCAAATACGGTTGCTGCATATTCAAAAAGGGCATTTACTGGACTTATATGGATTACTCTGACTTGGATTATAATTGGATTAATTTTGGATAACAATGTTTTTTTTTTTTAAATATAAAATAATTAAGTGTTCAGATTTTAGATTTTAGAAGTAGGTTTATTTCGACTAGATGAAAAAATACTGATTTCCCAATTGTGAGTTAGATGAAGATGAAGCAGTGTTGAACTTTAATGTGTTAGTTACAAACATCAATTAAAAATAGTAAACTGAAGTTGTGCAAAAGTGTGTAACAGGCAGCATAACTCATAAAATATATATAAATATATTGTTGATCCGAGTCCGTCTGTGTGAGCCACTCGATCTGAGAGACTATAAAAAATAGAGACTTGAAATTTGGAATATAAATTATCGTACACCACACGCAAATCAAACTTAATTTATTTTATTTGTTTTGTAATTTTTATTAATCTAGTCTGTCGATGCTTATCTATGCTTATTATTTTGTGGTAATTTGTGCAGCAGCAAATTTAATAACCTGCAGCAGCAGAAACTCGTAAAATGCAAAAGTGTTGGTTGTTTTATTTTTCTTCTTTGTTTCTGCCTCGTTAGCGGCCTTAAGCAAATACAAAGGAATATATATGTACATCGGAGGAGTATATCATTTCATGAATTTATAGACGAATAGATTTGCGTGCCAATTGTGCCGCACAGCAAAAGTTAACTTGATATTCTGCAACTGCAACTGCCACAGCAAGTGGAACTGCAACTGCACACAGAAACTGTTTATGCATTTTGTGCAGGCGAGTGCAACAAATTAAATTGTACTTTTAGACATGCATTGGCAGTAAAACACACACAAAACAACAACAAAACAACAACAACAAAAAATAACAAAAAACAACACCAATTTAGAGACTAAGCAAAGTGGCCATAAAAATGCACAACACCGAAAATTTCTGTATGCGAACAAAACAAGAGTTAAAGCCAAGTAAATCAACAAATCAGAAACAGTAGCGGAATGATATCATTTGCCAGCCTTTTGCTGTTTGCTGGATGCTTCAGCTGCGTGTTGCTAATTAAACTCATTAATTTACCAGCTTGTCGTTAGCACAGGCAAACTAACAACAACTGGCAACAGCAACAACCACAAATCACAGCCAAAGAGTTCTTTGAGCAACAAGGAAACACACCAGTTAACCGCCATATAAATTTAAAACAACAAAAAAACAATATATATAAAAATAAAAAAAAAAAAACTAACAAAAAGAGGAAGAATAAATACACTTTCAGGCTTGAGTCCAACTGCTCTGAGTTCATTTATAAAGTAAATTTATAATAAAATAAAGCACGACTATTCCCGAAGACAGATAATTTCAGAATACCAATCGATTGTTCCTATCAATAATCTTTAATATAGTAGATCGATTTCAATAATTTGCTTTCAAAATAGATTAGATTTATGCTATAAGAACTAGCTAATTAAAATCTGCCATGATTTGTCGCATAAATAATATTTGCATAATACTTAGTGAATTATATACGGATAGCTTTCTAAAGAAATAATGAGTTCATTCAAGTTCTTATCGCACTGATTTTAATAATGTAAAGAGCTTTCTAAATAGTGAGTGAGCATTCAAATGGTTTATCTATATCACTTTATAGATGACCAACTTTTATTCCTCTAACAACTTTAGAATAATGCTCAAAATCTGACAAATGTGTAATGTGTAGGATACATTTAGATAACTTTTGAGATCAACTGTATGTGCATAAACAGAGACACTTTTTTTAAATTATAATATCCTCAAGTGTATAAATAAAGCACAAATTCTTTCCGTAGATAGTCAGATCTTGATAAATTGCTTAGATTAATGAGAATTATAAATTCAAATAGGGACAGTGTTGGATAGATGGAACATACCTACACATGTCGACGCAATTGACATACATATATATATATATATTTAAATATATATAGACATCTGTTTCAATGCGTTTCACACTTGTCAACAATATAATAATAACCAGCAAAAGAGTAAAAACCAACAAATAAAAAACACAAGTCAAAAAACTTTGATACGCAAACTGCACCCGAGCTTCTGCTGCTGCTGAATTTTTTAATTTACTAATCAGTTTATATCCATATATATATATATATATATATATTTTAATGTATAACTTGCGATTATCTTTGCCTTTTGTTGTGTGTACCTCTTCCATATTTTCAACTTTTACAAAACAATTTGCTGCTTTTCAACATAACTCAAAATGTGTAGTTGCTTTTTTTATTGCATTGCAAACTCACAATATAATTATAATTATAAACAACTAATGCGTCAATTAAGTGTGCTCAACTCACAGATACCCATTAGCCAGCTTTAATATGCAATTAATATTTTCCTTTTATCAGCAGAATATATAAAATCTTATCTTTTTATCTATTTAAAGTTTATCTTGACTTGATGAAATTAACACGCATGTTATACGCCCACTTTAAGGAGTATAATGAGCACAGGGAATTTATAATATTTAACTCTACATAACAGCTGAACATATATCACATCACATGTGGCTCATTTGGGAGTCTTTTGTCTGATGTTGTTGCCAGCGTTGCGTTCGTTTCTTAAGTCTTTTATTTTGGCCACATGCAGCAGTCATTGCAACAAACAACCATTTCAGTTGTTGATTTATTCGCAGAAATCATATAATTTGGCCATTTATAAACCGCTCGCAACCTAATTAAAAATGCGCAACAGCAGCAAAAGTATTGCTAATTTCAATTATAATATTAAAATCCACATTTAACGCCGTAAAATCTGCAACAATATTGCTGATTATGCAAATACATATGTACATACATGTATGAGAGATGTGGAACGCATATTATGGACATGCCTCGTGCGCCAAATTAAACAAATATATTAGAATGCTCTGGCCAAAAGAGCTCGACTAAAAGATACCCTGCAAGATACGAGGAAAAATTATTGATAGAAGTTTACCAGATTTGAAAATACGTTTTGTGTTTCTTCGAAGAACTGACTACAATTTTTATAGTTGCTCAATAATATGTCTGCGTATATTATGTATTAATTAAAAGTAGTTTATTGCTATGGGAAATCAATTCATATCCACTAAGGGGAAGTGGTAGCAGTTATTGATTAAATTAAATAAATATGATAAACGTGAAAATTGTCTCTGACAATGCAAAATTGCCTCTGCTTTTGATACTTTGATCAGGAAAATATATATTTATATATTTTATGGGCCTATGACTTTTGCACAAATCTATTTTAAAACTATACAAAATCTCATTAAAAATGCTAACGCAATAATGAGCCTGATTAAAGTTTAATCACTACCAAAAAAAAAAAAAAAATGAAGGGAAACCCAACCAAGCAAATTGTGAGCAGCACTAATGAGTTTTGAGCATGCTTGCGATATTCTAGGAATGATCATGATATATAGCCGACTTTGTTTGAGTCAAGCTGCTAAGTTGCGGCACAAAACTGTAAGAATAATTTGCGCAAAGGAAGAATATCCAATGGGAAAATGTGCACGAAACATGCCATTAGACCGCCCAAGATAGTAATCTAAGTTACATACTTAGATATATATATATATATATATATATATATAGATATATGTATGTGTATAGAGAACTGTAGATAAAGACATAATATTATGCAAATTGGAATGGGGATGGAAATTGACAGACGCCAAATTGAGTGTATTGTTTGTTGGAAGGTCACAGTTTATAATAACATTGGTGCAAGGAATTCAAACAAACACGCGATCTCTTTATGCATGCATCAAGTTTACACTTCAGAGGCTAGACCACGCCCACTCTGCCTGCCTGCCTGCCTGCCTGCCTGCCTGCCCCACTTGGCTTGGGCCAACTACTTTGAATACAATTCAGTGGGCTGCAAACGAGGCCTAAACATGCATCGGATTCATTCACTCATCTTACACAAAACAGCTGCTAATCCGAAGACTTTTTAGCTAAACTCAATTTGTTTCTTAATCAAATGCAAAGAGAAGAAAAAAGGCAACCAAAACAAAAAGAAGAAGAAATATAGGAGAAGAAGACGAAGACGAAATGCAATTTGCTATTTTTTGCTATTAAGCTGATGCAAACATATGATTAAATCATTAAATTAAATAGACTTACTGGCATAATTTCATAAATTTCTAACTGGGCGTGGCTTATTTTAAAGTGCTTTGCAACTCATAGTCGCCTCCGCGACTCCCCCGACTCTCCGACTCCTCTCTCTTCTCTGCCCTCAAGCTGTGCTTCCGCTTCGCCTGGATTAGCACTCGTTTCGGATTTATTTGTAAGTGGGCGTGGCACTAGGCTTTAATAATATACTCGTAGTGCAATCAAAATACTACTTAATATATTTTGCATTTAAAGTTAGACTAACAGCTATTTTCAGTTACTGGTTATCCAACATACAATTCAATGTTGTTATGGTATATATATATATATGTATATAATATATTCTATTGCGAAATTAAGCAAATTTGTTGAATTGAATATTTTATGTTCTTTTTACATTATCTGCATCAATTTCCACTTAAGAACTGCTCCAAACGGTTGAAAACTGAATGTTTGAAGCAGCAAGTAGAAGAACAAGTATTGTTTGATCCCATAAAGAATATATATTTTCGATCAGGATCAATAGTCTCCGATCACAGAGCCGAGAATATATATAGAGACTTGACTTAAGTTCATGTTTATCTCGTTTGTAGAATATCGACTTAAATCAGTCTATCCAATAACTATAAATATCACATTTTTAAAGATATAACTTGCTATTTGAGGATTTATAAAGAGGGTTGCATAAAGATCGATTAAAAGACATGGTGTCTCCTCGTGAAGCGCTCTCAACTGTAGCATTCTTGCTGTAAAGCTGATAATGTAATCAGCATTTCTATAATCTTTTGCTTAACATAATAATAAAATAATAAAATATGCTCCCTTTATTTAATATATATGAATATTCCTGAGAAATCTCGTCTGACACGCTGCCATTAGCAATGAGTTTTGCATAAATTAATCGACTAACATGCTCTTATCGCACTCGAATGCAATTAAAAGATAATCCAGACTCAGAAATCCCTGAAAGTGAGAGAGAGAGTGAGAGTGAGAGAGAGAGAGAGAGAGAGAAATTTGCATATTTATTGCATTTATTGTTCGTGTGGCGCGTCCCAATGCAAATTTACTAAAGTGTGAAATACTGCAAATGCATTCAGTGGTCGGCAGGTGGTGCAAATGTTGCAAGTGTGGCAAGTGTGGCAAGTAATGCAGTTGGCGCTGCATGTGGTCAGCGCAGACCAATTAACACTCCATCTCCCACAAATTGCGCTCGATTCTCTACCTCCCCCCTGCTCCACTTGAGACAATTAGCTATGCATAAATGTTCGAGTTTTTGAGTTTAGCATGGGACACGCCATGGCCTCAACAATAATAACTATCCATTTAATAAATAGATTAGATAATGGGTATATTGTAATTGTGCACAAGTATGTAACACACAGAAAGAAACAGCTCAGATCACATCAAGTATATATTTTAAATTTGCTATATAAGTTCTCGTTTAACATGAGCAAATCAAATTTATTTCATTTCATTATAGCTGCCTAAGTTTCGCAATTATCGATATTAATCGATTTCCCAAATAGATTAAGCAAAGGCTATATATGACCAGCAGTGCAGAAGTTTAGCTCGCAGCTAAATACACAAACAGATCCAGGAGAATATATGGAATAAAAGTATGAACTATGAGCAGAGAGTAAAAACTCAGCATATAGATTGAAGATGGCCTAATCCGAGCAAGCCGTAATTTTCTCAAATTAACGCAGTTATAAATCCGTTTGGGATCCCATTGAAACTATAAACTACAACTTATTTGGTAATCCATATAACATTTGTTACTCAGTACCGAGAAATTACACCTGGCAATCAAATAACGAAAGTTATCCAATCAAGAGCCAAATTCTTTGAATTTCTTATACATTATTGACTTATGATTTTTCGCAATTGATTAATTTCCGTGTGAGTCACACAGCTTTGTTGGTTACAAGTCTAAAATCGAAGAAGAAACACAGATTTACTTAAACAAAATGTATTTCAAAATTGGTTTCAGGGCATCTCCAAGTCGAGCACTCTTTTAACTAGACTTGTTTTTAGCCTTTTTTATGGTCTTTGCAAGAAAAGCCGCAAATGAAAGTATAACAAATTATTATACTTCAATTGAAATATGCTTGCAGAGATGTTTAATGTTGCAAGCAAGCAAAAGTCTACTTGAATCTTATTTCATTTAAATTTTGAACAAATCATAATCTTGTTACTCATATTTGAATTTTTTATTTGTAGCTTTTCATTCATGTTTGATTTATAATTTACTAAGTCCAGTACATAATTCTAACTAGTGAAGCAGAAGCTTGCAACAATTACAAAAACTCAAGATCAAAGTTGGAGATCTGTATTCAGTATATAACTGAACGTTATTCATATTCATATTCATATTCATCTTCATCATTGTTCAGATTTGCTTTCTATTTTTTGTGTACTAAAGAAAAGTGAAGTAAAAAAGGATATGTTTATACAACATTGTATAATCCGTTATCCCCAAAAATACTGTTGCACATGTTGTGTTGTTGTTGAAATTAGTGAGGCTTAAGGACATGCAGGACAACAGGGACAACAAGGACAACAAGGACAACAGTCGACAGCTTCTGTGAAATATCCACAACTCTTCGCTTTCAGTTTCGCTTTCGCTTTCGCTTTCGATTCGATTCGATTCGATTTACTCGCCTCACGTTGACAATGGGCAGCGCAAGGCAGACAGACAGACAGACAGACAGACAGATGGACAGACAGGCAGATAGACATTAGCATTAGACATATGTCCGTCTGTCCGTCAGAGTGTCCAAGGCGATTTCTATTACAATCCCCACACATACACCACCACCCCCCCCCCCCACCCCTTCCACCCCACCCCTCTCGACTGCCGTAAATAATAAAAGAAATCGTCTTAGGCACGCATCTCAGAGGCTGATGTCCTGATGGACAACGCAAGAGGACATCACTTTGAATATAAAGCAAACGAATAAAACACAACCAACACACACACACACACACACAGACACCCATTCAAAGAGACGACGTGTGGCATAAAAAACACTTCCAATGGGAGGGGGACAGAGATAGAGAGAGTGAGAGGGAGAGAGAGAGAGATGAAGCGAGAGCAAATAAAAAAGAATTTCTTATTACAGTTATTTTGCTTATCTGCAGCAAAACATTCGTTCACACTTCACACACACACACACACTCGCCAACACACACACACGCGCGCACAGTGTTACTTATGGGTGGATTGGCTGAGCAGCCAAAACACACCCCAAACACACACTTACACACACACACACACACAAGACACAAATCCGCTTTTATATTTTCAACTGTCAATCGTCGTCGCAATTTCTTCGTTTACCCCACCCCACCCCACCCCCCTCCCTCTCCCTCTCCCTCTCTCTCAGCAACTGCTTGCCTTTTGTAGGTGTTGGAGTTATAATCAAAGACTGCTTTGTCCACCAACCACCACCCACACATTTCCCCTACTCCTCCCCATCTTAAGCTTCACTCCCACTATATTATTTTATTTTATTTTATTTTATTTTTCTAAAGTGAAAATTCCTTTGGCAGCAGCAGCAGCAGCAACAAAAAATGCTTCTTAATGCCTTTTGCACTTGACTGACAGTTGGAGGAGCACATTCTTGGCCACAGGATTCCAGAACTTCTAGCACCCCCCTCCTCCCTTTTTAAGTTATCTATTATTTGGCTTGGCTTTTTGAAGTCTACGTTGCCCCAATCAGATCTTTGCAATTTGTTGCATACTTTGCGGCTCTCCACTTACTAAATTAGTTTCTTTTTTTTCTTTCTTATTTACTTTGGTATTTTTTTGATTTGAACGCATTTCATTATCAAGATTCAACTGTATTTTGAAGTTTGATTTAGCAAATTAATTCGCACATCGTGGGAAGTTTAATAGCAGAGAAATCGAGAATGGAGGCTTTTAAAGTGATATAAAATGAATTCAGTTTGTGGTTTATTTATTTATTGTGTATATAAAAATATATTTATTCAATTTTTATAAATATATTAAAATAAAATAAATATATAAAATAAATATTATAAATACATTTAAAGTGTTGGCATCGCTTAAGGACAATCACTAATAATCTATTAGAAACTAATTTAATCTATATCTGAGACATATGTTCTTGATCTGGATTAACAGACGAGACTCGTCTCTCTTTCCGTCTGTATGAACAAGCCAATCTCAGATTCAGATTCAGTTTCAGATCTCATCTTCCATGCTGAGATTCAGCTTATTTAATTTTATTGCTGAATTCAATCGAATATATATATACTATACAGATCAGACAATAAATCAGCATAGTAATACTATAATTACTTTTAACCAACTTAAATAGAGATTCTTTAAATATCGATTACCTTTTGATATGTAAGCATTCGGGCTCAGAGCATTCTCAGTGAATTTCAAGCAATCTAAAAACATGCTTTAAACACAACTTGACAATGACTTATAAGCATGGATTTAGCACTGCTCGAACTTCTATTCTATGCTCAACTCCATATAGAAACTCCCACAAACACATCCATCGTAAATGCCACAGTCATTGGATGAACTTATGCAAATTGTTGGTATGGTTTGGGTTTTATGACAATGTCTCGCAGCACATAAATCTAGCAATGAGCGTAAATCCCAACCGATTTGAGGCTAGAACAAAAGACTAAGGGTTGTTTCATGCTAATGAGGAGGATGCAGGGGGGGGGGGGTGGGCTGGGATGGTGAGGGGGGTGTGTGAACTGTGGCTTTTACCTAGGCGGCAAAGTTTTTTCTCTCGCAACAATGAATCATAAGCAGCACCCCCCTCAACCCCTCCTCCACCCCCCTGCTGTGCTTAACCTGCTACTGCTGCTGCTGCTGCTGCTGCTGCTGCTGGCATTATTACTGCCAACTTGGCACAAATTTTGTGGCAAGAGCAGGTTTTTGGGGGGGAATGCTTGGCTTAGTTTTGCCGCTTTCTGCATGCATAATAATAACAATCATAAAAATGTGGAATCTGGGCAATCAGCAACGCCATCCCCCTCCCCTCATCTCTACCCCTGCCCCCTGGCTAAATTATGCATACAATCATGGCAAAAAGAAAAATAATAATTTTAAGAGACGGGCAAAAGTTTTTCGGGTTTTTGCCATTTTCGGTTTTCGGTTTTCGGTTTTTAGACATTGCTTTATGGCTAATCAAATGTATATAATTTTTACTGGTTCAGATTTATGTGCGCTGATTTCAGAGAGACAGAGAGGGAGGGAGAGAGAGATAGAGATAGAGGGAGAGGGAGAGGGGACAGAGTTGTGTGTTGTATGCCACCCTTATGTAAATTGCTGCCACCCTTAATTTAAATGCAAATGAGGCAAGCAAGCATTGAGCAAGGGGTAAGGCTAAGGATAAAGCTGCTCCCTTGAGGGTTGTTCGACGTTTCACAATTTTTATGGGCCAACCAAATAAAAAAACCGACACGAAAACTTTACATTTTCAAATGGCGGCTACAAAAAACCAAATAAATGAAAACATGTTAGAAAAGGAAAATGGAAAATGGAGCCTGCTTTTCATTTCATTTTTTCTTTTTCTCTCTTTTTTGTACTGTCATCTCTGTCGCACGAAGCTGGGTTTTTATTTTTTATTGGTCGTTGCTTTTAAAATGTAGGCGTGTTCACAGGTTGTCTCATAATTGTGATGGCCTACAGCAGGACTACAGCCGGCGCGTCCCTTTTGGGGCCAGAGCAGAGCAGTGCACAGTTTTGCAGCCGACGAAGGCGAGGCAAATAAAATCGATTTTGTGTCACTGCCACAGCCTCTCGCTTTATATGTATATGCAATAAGTACAAAAGCAACACACACACACAGCTAAATCCTCAGTTTGACTCCCTCTCTCTCTCTCTCTGTCTCTCTCCCACACACTCACACACACACACACAGACACGTTGAACCCACACTCGGTTGAGGTAAAAGTTTTGCAGCAAAAGCAAAATAAAAGTGTTGCCTGCTGCTGGGCGCTTGTCTCTACTCAAGATACCCTAACAAAAAAGGGTAAGCGGATTTTTGTCAGCGAATCTGTAACTTGAAGAAGAAGAAATCTATATAGTAATGATTAACATCGCTAGCTTAAAGATATTGCCATGTGCCAGCTATCTGTGTGAGCTCTGTTAGCTCTGTTGAAGCAAAACTTTATGATACTTGGAATAGATTTGTATTCTGTTTACTGCAGTCAATATACATTAATGGAAATCAGAGCGATTAAGCCACTATATCATAGATTTGCCAATGGGAGCAATCGGCTTAAAACAGCCTATCAAACTGCCACCGAAAATGGAAACTAACTTAGTCAATTCAGAAATTCAGAAACGTAAACGAAATGAAATATTTTTTGAGAAACAAGTTGCCGAAAACGATATTTTTATGCGATTCGGTCTAACGCCGTTCTTGAGAATTGAGTCTATAAATACCAATATATATATTAAATAATATAAACAACTAAAACTACCCAAGTAAAGAATTCCTAGACAAAGTTCTTAAATATTTTGTAAAAAAATATATAAGTATTTATAATAAACCAAGTAATCAAATTACAATCCAAATCTTATCACGATTACAAACAAGCAAATATCTTCAATTTGTGATTTGCTCATCCCTTAAACCCAAAAGATATCTGTTCTTATAGATAGTTGACCAAGATATCCTTCCACAAACATTATCAACACCAGAACATGGCATCATTCAGTTCCCACAGAAACAAAAAATATAACAGATTAATTTAGTTTAATTTATATATAAAATAAAATATACCAATTGATATGATAATTTATTATTATTGTTTATTATTTTTATTAGTTAATTTTAGTTGTGAGTGTTTGAAAAAGGGTATAAATTCAACATATTTGCCAACGAAAACTCTTCTGTGCTGTGTGCTAGAAACTTTGCATGTGGGGTCCTTTTGTAGTTGTGGTTGTGGGCTGTGGGTGTCCTGCCTGGGGCAGGCAGCAGTGGCAGCAACAGCAGCTGAAGCAGCAACAGACTGTGCGTGCACGATAAGAAATAAGCAAAAGAAGAGCCAAACATGTCGGATGAGAGAAGAATGTGTGCTAAAAATGGGGAAATGTGGAAAAGTTCGTTGGGCTCAAGCTGCAGTTGTGTGTTCCATGTGTGTGTGCACATGTGTGTGCGTATGTGTGTGTGAGCTGTCTGCTCTGCTGCAGCAGGATATCCGGTTGCGAACGTAGACAGACTTTGACACTGTTTGAGGAGTTTGGGGAGACAAAAGAGACAACGAGCAAAGCGGCAATAACAACTAAGCACATGGAATAAAGTCTCTGGCGAAATGGCAGCTGGATAAATGTTGATGTTAAATGAAAGGTTATTTTGTTTAGACTTGTGACAAACATTTAAATAAATTCCAATGAAAAATCAACTATTTTTTTTCTAATATTACAAATGGAATTTCCAACAGAGATATCAATGGAGATATATCTATAAGAATGTAGATTTAATTTGATATGTTTTGCTTATTACCCAATGCAATAAAAATGTCTATCGATGCCAATTGAGAAATTCGCGAGTATTGTAAACAAAAACATTAGAGAAACGCATTAAAAATAATTTATGTTGCATGCTTTTAGGCCAGGCCAAGAAGTCAAATAGAAATAATAGTAAAAAGAGCAAAATAATAATAAGAATCGACTCAATTGAATTTTATGCACGCTGCTTACATAAAAATTACACAGAATTACACCGAAAATGACCAAAAATTACGGACTGATGACATGCTTTTAGTGGCAAATGCTTCAAACGGTAAATTCTGCTGACCACTAGCAAAATGAAGAGGACAAACAAAAAAATACACCAAGCAGCCCATAAAAATCTACAGATGCATAAAAACCTCTTTCAATTAACATAAAATTAGCATTTCAATTCAATTTATTTTTATATATAGCCAAACACACACACACACACAAGCCACAAATGGGGAGGCGTTGAATAAGGGAAGGGGCAGGGGCAGGGGCAGGGTGTTGCCTCCACAAATGGGTTGAAGTTATTTACGCGGCAGCAAAAACAAGCCAAAAACCCAAAAGCAGACAAAACAAACAGGCTAAAAACATTTACATTTCTGGCCGCTAAAAAAAAGCAGCCAAAAAGTAAAGCAACGACTAAAATTCATGTGTATGTTTTGCTATGTGTGTGTGTGTGTGTGTGGGTGGGTGCTGGGCAATGTAAGTGGTCATAATAATAAAAATAATGATGCCCGCAATAAAGCTGATTCAAGTCCTCGCACTCAGAAGCTGCGCCTGCCCAAATCCAGCGCCCTCCCAATCCATTCAGCCATCCACCAGCCCCCCTACCACCCCGCCCCCCCCCCCCCCCTAGGTTCGCTAGCGATTTGCGTAAAAAATGGCAAAGTCCTTGTGCAGATAAAAAGACGCAAAAAAAAAACAAGCTGACAAACAAACAAACAAACGAACGAACGGAAAGAAAAGGATCTGAAACTGGCATTTTTCTGCGAATCAGCGAATTTTTCATGCTGCAGCGATTATTCACCATGGCAATTGGCTCAAGCGCCAGCATACACTTAGCGAAATTTCTGGGTTGCATTTAATAATGGGAATTGATTAGAAATAAATTAGAGATATTATTAATTATTATTATTAACTTAATGCTTCCAAGAAATTATAGAAAAAATCGTAAACATCGATCAACTCTATCAGATATAACCGATATATGAACCATCAATCGGTTTATTATATTTATAATGAAAGCTAGAAAGATGTCCAGTCAATATCAGTCAGTTCAGCATGCCAATTATCCTGATTCTTGCCGAATGTCAAATGAATGTTGCCTGCACACTTGAACATTTGTAGACTTAACATTCGTCAAGTATGTTGCACATTATAGAAATTTAACCCGAGTTTCGAAACAATCTTATAAAAAGTAGAGCAATATCAATGTGAGAAACAGCTGATAATTCAACATATTCAACTATTATTAAATGTAATTCTTATTTAATTGATCCAATTTATTGATTATAATTTATGAAAATTGAATGTTGAATATTGAATTAAAACAGAATTGTTTCGTACTGCGAATTCGGCTAAAGATTAACTACTCTAAATTGTTAATTAACCACTTGAAAAAGAAAACCTTAAACAAATTAAAACGCTGCTTCATATTTATAAGCTGTTGTTTTCTCACAGTGTATAAGTCGAGTAGTGTTTGCCGTCAGGCATGAGACAGCAATGCTCTCTAAGTCCAATTCACCCACTCACACACATACTTACACACACACACACACACACACAGGGGCACTCACACACACATAGATCCCGGGCAAGTGTCATAAATTCATAATAACGCAAATAAGCACCGGCAACAACTAGCAACAACAACATGTAGCAAACTTATCGGTGGCAACGCATCTAAATCGGCTGAAGGCAACGCGTCACCAGAAGAAAATCAACCAACAACAACAACAACCAGTCAGGAAAAGCGGGAAATCGGAAAAAGCAGCAACAGTGTCCGAACATAAACAAAATGCCAACGGGGCATGCTGCCAATAGTAACAACAGCAACAGCAACAGCAACTTCGATGGCTTTATGTGGCTGGTATTGGATGAGTATCTGCATGCGTGTGTGTGTGTGTGTGTGTGTGTGTGTGTGTGTGTGTGTGTGTAGCGGCAAATACGTTTTTTACGACTTTATGCTAAGCACTTTTTATGCATAAAAAAAAGAAGGCAAATGAAGGAAGGGAAACGCGAGCAACGAACAACCACCGCAGGATGCGCGACAGGATGTGAGGCATAAAAAAGAACCACCACGCTGGATATGCTCGCCATACATACACATACATATACATATACATATACAGTAAAGTCTCGGCCATAGGTTACTTCTTCTCCTTCTTCTTCTTCTGTTTTGTTGCGCCCATACATATATAGCCATAACCGTTATTTTGCTCTCTCCGACAGGGGCCTTATTTATGCGTTTTTTAGTATGGAAAGCACACACACACACACACACACACACACACAGACAGACAGACACACATGCGCCAATATCCTTTCAGCAGTCAAAGTCCTGGCCATCATCATCATCATCATCGTCATCAAAATGAACATCAACATCAACATCATCATCTTTGGGGGGGGGGGCATCGTATGTAAAAAGCAAAGTCGAGCAACGAACGCGTTTTCCTTTTATGCTTTTGGGTAATATATTGAAAATAGCTGTCGAGTGTAATAAAATGCTAGTGTGTATGATTGTGTGTGTGTGCGAGTGTGTATAAGTGTGTGTGTGTGTGTGTGTTTGTATGCATATCAATAAAAATGCCAAATGTGGAAGAGCAGCAGCAACAGCAGCAGCAACAAGAGCAACAACAAAACACAATTTGTTTACTGCACCGTGGAAAAAGAAGTAACAAATTTATTTAAAATATATATATATTACAATAATAATATAAATAAAATGTCCTAAATCATTTTAAACGACTGTTAATAGTTAATTTTAAATTATTATTATAAATAAAAGAATTACTTATTGCAAATCAAATAGATATTTTATTTTGGGAGCAAGTTTATTTAATTATAAGAAAATTGGAAAATGCACTTTGTTAAATTATGAAAACTCTCTGTTAAATTACCAAAAAAAATATTATTATTAGACTGCTATCAATATTAGATTTTTACTATACATATAATAACTTTTTTATAAATATTCAATATGTAGAAAAAAGTCATACACTGAAATACAGGCATGATAAAAAAACGACTTACAAATAATTGGGATGAAAAGCGGTCTGCAAATAAGAAAATAGTTATATATCTTTATTATAGAATATATAGAATAATGAGTATTTTAATTTCACAAATAATAAATTAGATTAGGTGAGGAACAGCAACTTTTGCACCACTGTACTTGAAACGACTGCCGGCCATTGTCACGAGAATCATCGTTCATCGTTCAGTGTCCACTGTCCACTGTCGAATGTCCTGCGGCCAGCGTCCTGCGTCCAGAGCAATGTTTTTGAATTGAGCTCAATGAAATTGCATCGATGATTACTTATGTTGATTTTGTGCTTGGCTCTTCAATTTTGGACGAGTTTTTGTTTGCAGCAATAATTTTTATGTTCATAAATAACAAATGCGCAGATTAGTTTCAAAACCAACCAGAAGAAAAGTGCATGGAAATGCGATGCTTTGAATAATTTATGGCCTGTAGCCAATAAGTCCTCAAGACAGAGAGAGAGAGAGAGAAAGAGTAGAGGGAGAGGGAGAGGGAGAAAGACTACAAAGAAACTCAGATGATGCGTCATGCAATCTAATAAATTTATTTCCCTTTTCTTTTTGCGGTTTTTTGTTTAGCATCCGATTTGAAAGAAACTTTGAAAGCAGCAGAAAATCTTAAGAATATCAAATAAATTTTGTGCACAAATCGGTCAATGAAATTTTTCGTGGAAAAAATATTGTAAAATTGTAACTAGGAAGTGAAAGCAGATTTGGAATAGGGAAAATTTGAGATTAAATCAATAAAATAAAATTAGCAGAAAGAATTAAAAAAAAGTAATCTACGATGTTAACAAATTAAAGATCAACTTTCAGGATTGTTGAACAATACTCCCAAATTTCTGAACACCAAATATGAAAAGTTTATCTCAAATTTCAAGATTCAAATGAATCATTTAATTGTTCTTGTTCCGGTACATAAAGTGTAAAGTCTCCGGAAATGATTATGAAATGGGTTTCAATTTTTTGCGTTATTCTCTTCCGTTCCACTATATGGACCAGTAATATTAATTTTTATAATTAGTTCTTAAAAAATATTGAATTTTGCCTTTTCTGATTTTGAATCGTTAAAGTTGCCACGCAGTTTTGAGAACATGCTCAACAAACTACAAAAATCTAGTGAAACTTTGTAGAATATTTGGACAACGAGACTCGCAAATTTATGAAATGTATTCTACAAAATGATGTACTCCCAATAACAATTCCAATTTCAAACAATCTTAAGCTGATTATGTGGTATAAAATGTAAGTAATCCTTATTGTCCATGCATCTACGATAAACTTGACAGCTCTGTTTCTTTACCATGGCGAATGCAAAGCATAAAGAAAATAAACCCCAAGTTTTAAGGACATTCCTTGAGCTACATAAACCCAACACACTCACACACAGGCGCACACACACACACACAGGCGCACACACACACGCATATGTTAGTCACACACAACTTATACAAAATAGATTTAAATTCCATTTGCTGGGCATTAGCACTCAGGTCACAAGCAGTTACAGGCACTCGACAATCCCCTCGAGAAAGAGTATTAACCAAAAAAGAAAAAAAACCAACAACAACAACAACAAAAAAGTAAGGAAATCGAGAGAAAAATGTGACAAGGGCGTTGAGAAATTTACTTTTAAAGTGTTTCTGTAATAAATGCATGGAAATTACAAGCGAGACTTATATGTGTGTGTGTGTGTGTGTGTGCGTGTGTGTGACCTCACGCACATGTTTAAAATACTTGGCAACACCCTCAAAAAATAAATAAAAATAAAAATAAACCACAAAAACTTTATTTTCTCTACGAAAAAAATGTGCAAAAAAAAAAGTGCACAAAGAAAATAAATTTACAAATAAAATTCCGCACACAAAACGGGGGGCGAGGCAGAAGCAGAGAAAATTTCCATCATGTGTGGCATGCCACATGGAGGGTGTCTGGCTGTAAATCCCGCATGAAAGATTACCACAGACAGTCCAACTGAGCCCAGGCCCAACAACGGCAACAACAGCAACAACCACCCCCCAAAAAAAACCACCCAAACCACTTGATGCCAGACGCACACACAAGGGACACAAAAAAAAAACACAGAAAACAGAAAAGAAAATAAAGCGCAAAAAAAAAAAACGGACACAACAAAAAACTGAATAAAATGTAAAAAATAACCTCGAGTAGAAGAAAATGTATAATTTTCTTTTTATACAGGCCACTGGCGAATTGTTAACACTGTTTGTTTTTTCCGCTTTCGCATATGGAATCGCAACCTGCTCCCCGTTTCGGGGCAGTTTTGACATGCTATTATGCTGAAATAATTTTATAATTTATTTATTTTGCTCTCTCTCTCTCTCTCTCTCTCACTCACTCACTCTCCCTTTCTGTGTCTCTGTCTCATTTGTTACGGCTGCCAAGCGGAGAGTGAGAGAGAGAGAAAAGCAAACGGAGACAGGCGTCTGACATGGTCCATAAGTAAACCGAATGGAACCACCCGAATATCATTCTCCATTAGACCAGAAATTGGACTTGGTGTTGGATTTGGATTGGGACTTGGTATTTCTTGGTCTTTGGTCTTTGGTTGTAGCCCTTTTCAGCTCCACAACGCATTTCCTGACGCTGATGGCGACATCAACTGACATTTTCTGTTTCCTGTTGTTGTTCCATCCACTGACCCCCTGTCCCCCTGTCCCCCGTCCCCCGTTCCCTGTCTGAGTCTGTGTACAAATGCATTCGTGAATTGATATATATATATATATATATCAGAGGTGTGTGTGGATGAGTAATAGCTATGGCTACTTTATTACTCGCTCTTATCCTTAGCTCAAATAAACGCACAACGTTGATTAGTTGTCAAGGAATGTTTGTTGTGATAAATACGTGATAATCTGTATATAGTTAGAGTTTTATATTTAGATTTAATGGATTCGAATACACCTTATTTAAAAAACAAAACTAGGTAATTTCATCTGACTCATATACAAATGCGGAACTGAAAAATTAAATAAACTAGTTTATTTAGAGCCCTATTTAGATCTCTATTTAATCCCTATTTTTCGAATCTGACCAGGTGTGAGAATCGCAGCTAGGGTGTCAAAACGCAACCGAAACCACAAAATCAATGCTAGAAATTCAGAATCAGACCTCAATTCATCAGTTCTTAAGAACCAATTAGAAGAACACAAAGTAATCCATATACTACATATACTATATATAGTACTATAATGGAACCGAATACTAAAATAAAGTTCATAAAAAAACATATCTATTAGCCGAACATTTACACAATATTTATATATTATTTGATAAACTAATTCAAAGTAAAAATTTCATAAATCTAGCTGAAAGTGAGAATCCCAACTCTGAAGTGAGTTTTACTAACGCAAACAAAGAAACATAAATTAATATGTTGTATTTACACATATCTAATTCATTTTTGCTATATTTTTCATTACATCTATTTTTTAACAATAATAATAATAATAATAACACAGAAAAAGCGTAACAGCTGTAACGAAAATTGAGCTGCACAGCGTGTTTGGTATGTTTGACCCCTGACCCCAATTGAAATAATCATAATTTTCAATGGTGCGTAGTTAGAGATGCCTCCTCACAACTTTCCAAATGAAATTAAGGTCTCGAGCCCACTTTGGGGGCGGGGGAAATTGATATCGAAATCAGACCAAACAATTTATACGCAACATTACGCAATTGAAAATCGAATTGTGTTTTTATTTTCATTTTCATTGGAGCCACATTGGAAAAGCGACAGAGAATCGCTTCAGCAAATTAGATTTTACAATTCTCCCTCTCTCTGTCTGTGTCTCTCTCTCTCTCTCTCTCTCTCATTCTCTCTCTCTGTCTCTGTCGATGGGCCTCAATAAAAAGATTGCATTTATGTATATACGAAAATTGTGCGTTTGTATTGTGCCCCAGAGCACAATAAATGCGAAATTTCTTTGATTGTATTGACTTGCCTTATTTTGTGCGAAACGAATGGGGAGGAGGTGGGGGGTGGGGGGAGGGGCGGTGTTGAGGATGTAGAGGTTAGGGGTTGGGCATTTCTCTGGCTTAAGTGGCTTGCCACAAGAATTTACATAAAGTCAATCAATCATGGCATTTGCCACATGTGCCGCACAACCAACGCCATTTTGCATGTTGCCAGCTTATGTTGCTGCTGTTGCTGTTGTTGCTGATGTTGCTATTGTTGTTGCTGCTTTTGTTGCCTCTGCTACTGTTGTTTAAGGAGCACTTGTGAGATTTCATTAATATCCAACGTGATACACTTGGCAAAATAATATATGACTTTCTTGCATACTTTTGTATTCAAAAGAAATTTGTATTTTTTCTAAAAATCTGTGATTTTTACTAAATTCAAATTAAGATCTACAAGCAAAAATCATCTTTCAAATGGGAACATGTCAATTAACTATTATTATTTAAGGTAAAATACACACTTAATCTAAGAAGTTTCAGATTAAGATAACGATTTCTAAACCCATTATAGTTTCCATAAATTGGATTGTTCCTTCAACTATTTCTAAGTAAAATAATTTATTCCTAGCTTAAAATGATTAAATCAATCTTTGGTTTTGTTTTACTTAAAATTATCATTTTTATTTTATTTGAAGATTTATCAGAGAATCATTTTATACACACAATATATACAATATGTCTATCTTAGTTGTTTCCTTTTACTCTTTTTAGAGTAACTCCAACTGCTTTGCAAACGTTCAAACTGGGTTTAAAGCGTTCTTGATAAATGATAATTAAAGAAAAATTTTAATTATAATTATTTCATAATTGAAACAAATGAGAATATAGTTAAATACTCTGGATATCAATTGATAACCATTAAATCTTTAATGGATGTTTCTAGTAATCTGCCATCCAAGTTTGCTAACTTAAGCTCTTCAACTTCCTTCAAATTTTATGACTCCAACTTGTATAGATTCTATCGATTTACACGAGGCTTATCTTAATTAGAATTTTGTATCGATCTTCATAACATAACTAAACATTCTTCTAGCGAACATATTCAAACATTATTTTGTTCAAGTGTAGCCACTCTCTGCTTCCGCACTTGCTCCTGCCCTCTCCCATTAGCCTGTGCTGAGTCTGGCTGAGATTAGCATTTCGTCGCTCATACGCCTGGATTCTGGTTGTGCAGGATTCTGGTTGGCATCCTGCACATGAGCTTGCATAATAAACGAGTCCGGGGCCACGACTCGAAGGGTGTCATGATGAATGATGCGCTGACTTCGACTTGGAACTTGGACTCCATTCTTGCCACTGTGCGGCATGTTCTCAACTGTTCGCTCTGTTCTGCTTCCCCCCATATGGAAAAAGTTGGCATCATTTTTCATGCGTTTAAAAAGTAGCCGCTGGTCAAGTGTGTATCCTGCCCCAACCACTTCAATGTGGCATGCCCCTGTTTGCTGCTGTTGGCTGTTGGAAAACTGTTCAAATTTGATTTACTCACTTGATTACATGTCTGGGCCAAAGACTGCTCTGCCTGCCACACGGCCACACGGCCACACTGCCACACAGCCACACAGCCAGAAGCGCCACAGATTTTAGCTCTGGGCCAATTGTCGAGTGGCATGTAATTTGCGTAAAAATGTCATATTCATATTCAGCTTTGATGTTGATTGATGAGCAGCGATCCCAAGCTCAAGTGGCAAGCAACGCCTCAAATGTTGCATGACAAAAAAATTTAAACGCCACTCAACAGATACAAAGATTCTCCCACTTAAATATATATTGGGGTATATTTTATGTGTATTTTATTAAGTGGTTTTTGAAAAGCAACTAATTATCCCAATTGGAAACTATTTACAAAGAAATCTTCAAAATTATTGAGGTTTGTGAAAATAAGGCGTCATCTGCTTAAACTAGACATAATCGGTATATAGATCTTGTGATGTATATAGCAGCTTGTATCGTCTTAGCCAGGAAGAGAATTATAAGCCAAACTTAGAAATAAAAGAATGAAAGTCTCAGAAGAGTTGATTAAAGCAACTCAAAACTCTTCACTAATTTTAATCATCAGCTGCTCTTGTATTTTTTTATATAATTTATAATTTTTATCTATTGATGTTCAGCTTGGATTCAACTTTGAATCTTCTCCTTCAGAGGTAAAGTATAATTCGCATCCTTAGTAGTTTTTGGTTGCAGAATGACTTATATTCCTGGCCAGTTTATTGCAGTGATCCCACACAGGATTTTGACTTGGACTAGACAGATTTTGATTAGGTAAATCTTAGCAATGATCCATTGCAGCAGCTAGATTCAAGTATATAGCTTTTCATTCTTGTAAGAATACCTTAGATTAGTTTTAGCTAAATTTAGCTTTACATAATCCTTAGCCAAAATCGGAAACTATCACCAAAAAAAGGAAAGCAAACCCAACAGCAAATATTTTATTCATTACAATATAAAAAAAACCTTTACTCAATAAACACATCCAATTACTTCACATAGCTATATATATATATTATATATATATATATATATATATATAGATTATCTTGGAAATGGTAAAGAACATGGGGAACAATAGTGGAGCAAATAAATAGCGCCAAGTGGCTTTTCAATGGAAATCAAAAGGAATGTTCAAATGCTGAAAATGAAAGTAGTTCTACAATCTAAAATGGGCTGTGAGCGAGGGGGCGTGTCAGGGGCAGCAACTGGGTATGAGAATTAAAGGGGGATGTCAACTTGAACAACTCCCACACACAAACACACACACCCACACACACAAAAGTCAATAGAAAAGAAGAAGAAAATGCGAACGAAACGAAACGTAATTTAAAATTTGGGAAAGGAACAAAAATGCCAAGCTCGTAAATCCAAAAGGAGCCACAAACTGCCAAAAGGACACACGCCTGATTGGCACGCACATAGCAAGCACACACACACACACACACACACACCTACACACACACATACACACAGAAGACAAAGTCAAATATTTGATGTTGGCGCAGTTTCAACTTTTGAGAAAAAATAGAATGAAATGAAAATCCAGTGCCCCAAACTGAGCAGCTGCCAGCAACAATATAATGAAATTGACTTGAGTGTGTGTTAGCTGTCTTATCTGCTGGCACACACACTCATACACACACACACACACACACACACACACACAGATTAGTACGGCACTCGTGTGTGTATTCATCTCTGTGCTAATTTCTACGCATTTTCCTTTACTTTCCTTTTTATTTTATTTTTATTTTTTTGTATTTTCTCATTTCTTTTGGCAGAGCTTGCCGCATATTTGTGACTTTGTGATAAGCAGCAATGTGTGGGCTACTCGCTGCTGCAGGGTTGTTGCAAGTAGGTGGGGCAGGGGTGGGGGGGGGGGCTTGGCTTTACAAGGGTGTGCAGCAAATTAAATCAAAGTTGATTTCTTGTGCATTTAAAAAGGCATTTTGATTAGTCGCAAAGTGGCGCGTGGCATTTGGCCGCCATTTCTTTGCCTTCTTTTTTTTATCGACTCTACACACTCTTTCTCTCACTCTCTCTCTCTCTCTCACTTGCCTGCACCTTTTCTGTTTTTAATTTGAACTTTAGATTAAGGCACTGGAGACATCTTTTTATTATTTTAGCTTATATTTTAGATCTTAGTATTTAGTTAGTTATGTTAAATAAAAATATATTATATATGTATATATATAAGAGAAAATTATTGAACACAAAAAGAGGCACAACAAATCGAGTTATAATAATAATAATAATAATAATCAAATCTGAACACATAAGAAACAATAGAATGCAATTTTTAAAAAAGCGTCTTATGAAGTTGATAGAAAGGAATATCTCCGATGTTATAATGCATTTATATATACCTGATCAGCATGCATAGCCCAGTCGATTTGGCCTTATCCAATTAGCTGTTTAGAGACTCTAAATCTCTAATTTTAATGTAATCCTTCAAATTTTACAGAGAAGTTCTCGTTTTGCAATTTAATTCTTCGAACAGCTCCACAATTTGTACACCTCTCCAAACACACACACAACCTAAACACGCACAACACGTGGTTTTTTTTTTTTTGCTGGCAGTTTCTCAAGCTTCCAGCCCCCCTTCGACCACCACCCACAACTCCCCCCACCCTGCACGAGACAATGCCCTTCAAATTTCTTTAAATAAACGTCTCATTATTAGCGCAAAATGTAACTGCCACACCCACACACACACACACACACACGTGTCAGTTGTGTTGCTTGTTGTACCTGTTTTATTTTTCAGCTCAGATTTTTCACTGCTGACATGTGTCCAATCAGTGGCAACGTGCAGCCAAGCATGGTATAAAAGCCACACAGCCTGCCCCACTCCTTGCAGCGCTCGCACCACCCATCCCCACCCATCCCCACCCATCCCCTTTCTCCATTTCTCTGTCTCTCTCTCGTTTCAGTTCGAATTTTTGCAAAAATTTGTAACATTTTATTTACACTAGAGGGACACAAAAAAGAAAGCAAAGAAAGGCAAGCATGAGAATACATGTTTTGTGGCACGGTGTATGGTCTTATTTGTCCTCTGTCAACATGCCCCCTGCATATAAAGAAGCAACAACAACAACAACAACACTAAATAAGCAACAAAAGTTCAATTCCAATGCTGATGAAGAACATTCGTTTCGTTTTCTTGTGGCAAGTTTGTATTTTTCTTTTCATGTTTATCTAGCGTTCAAAATTTATACAATTCCAAATGGGCTAGATAAATATTTGGGGAAAGTGTTTTGCCCCTTACTCACCACCCCCCCCCCACCCCCTCCCCTACCACCCTCCCTTCTGGTCACACAAACAGCTCAACCCAGTTGGCTAAAAGTACAGTTGCCACAAAGCATTCAATCAAATGACCAGCAGCAGTTTAAAAAAAATAAAAATAAATAAAAATAAAAGTGAAACTGGCTCAAAGCAAGGCAAATTAGTTGGCCATTGAAAAAGGGATTTTGACAACTGAGAATTGCAACTGACAGATTTAATAATAATAATAAATATTATTTAAGAATTCTACTCATTTTTATACTCGCTTGTAGACGGACAAGGTATTGATAGGATGTCCTTTTAAGATCCTTTTGGCGTATATAGTTGCAAATTTCTTTATGATTTTAATAAACTTAAGTTATAGCTAGATTTTCTCACTGTCTCATTCTCTTTCTCACTCTGTCTCTTTCCCACCATTTCTTTTACCCAGCATATCTCTATTCCCATCTCTCTTTCTGGACTTGTCTTTCCCTCTCAGTCTATCTATCTTTCTCTAAATCTCCCATCCAATCTGCCTCCTCTCTCTCTCTCTCTCTCTCTCTCTCATTAAGTCTGTTTCAATCTGACTTTCGCTCCTTCCGTTTCTATCTTCCCATCTCTCTTCCTATCTCTCTCTCTCTCTCCATCTCTCTTTCCTTTTATATTCTTCGCTCTCGCTTACCTTCTTTATCTGCTCATCTTTTGCTTCCTTCTATCATTGTTCCTTATCTCTCTCCATCTCTATCCCTGCATATCTCACTTTTTGTTCTCTCTCTCTCTCTCTCTCTCTCTCTCCTCTCTCTCTCTCAATCTACCTATCATATTCCCTCTCTCATTCTATCACTCCGAATCTGTCTCCTTCTTTCTCTCACTCTTTCCCTCTCCATCTATCCAGCTCTTTTACCCTATCGCTCTCTCTCTCTCTCTCTGTCTCTCACTCTCTCTCCCTCCAACAAATCTATCAATCCATTAGCTCATTTAACTGTGTAGACCTCAAAAATGATGCTCTTCCCGTCACATTGCCAAAATGATATTCGACATTCGGCTGCAAATATGATTGATGAAGTCATTTTCGAACACCGATTAACACTTGCTTAACCCTTTTGTGTGCAAAGTGAGGCGATGTGCGAATATCGCATACCCTTCCCCACCCCCCTCCCCTGCACCCTTTTGTGGCCATGGAACGCGTCAAGTTCATTAAGAAGTTCAGCAAAATCCAATGGCAAAGCCAATGCTAAGATGGCGTCGACGATGACATGGTGGAAACTCTGGTGGAAACTCTGGGGGAAACACTGGTGGAAACACCGATTCATGGGGTTGAAAGTTGGTTGAAAGCATTTCGCTGTACTGCAAATGAAATCGAAGTTTGCAAAGTGCTCGAGACAGGTTAATGACCAAAAACAGTTTTGCATTCAGCAACGAGGCTGGCTGCAACAACCCTGACTAGCGACTTATAGATGTGGGTGGGTGGTGCAGGGCCAAGGGTTGTCATGACAAACGAAAATCTAATTTACAACATGCAATCGCTGAATAGTTTTTGGTGGGTGGCGGGGTTGGAAACGAGCGACGACTGCCAGGGATTAATTACGAGCTGTGCAAGGGGAAGTGGAATGTAAATGGGTGAAGGGGAGCATGAGGCATGCCTCCAGTTGTGTTGTGGAGTTTAGGGCGATAAGGGGTTAATGTGGCCATTGTGTGACGCGCTCAAATTACCAGAGAAACTTTCAGCCAACTGACGACCATGACAAAAATGTATGCCACAAAGAACAACAAGAAATTCATGCGCTTTTCTCGTCATTCTCTTGTGCACTCTGTCAACTCTTTTTTTCCGAAACCCCCCCGCCAACAAAAAAAAACCCCCCTCCTTTGCAGAATGCGTAACTTTTTCATTAACCTTAACCAGCGCATGATGCGGCAGAAATAAATGCGAATGCGAATGTGAATGTGAATGTGAATGTGAATGCGGCACTTGATTGATTTCATATTAATTTCGATGAAATTATGAATGTTTCAGTCACTGACAGTTGAGACACCGTTAAATGCGGTTGGAGGCAAAAATGATATATGATATAGCTGTGCACAAAAAAGGGGTTAAATACTGTTTGCCACAAGTTGCAAATGGCAGCGTCACAACGAACGAATTAAATGTGAAGCTTAACTGAAATCAGAGGCGTCGCCAGCTTTTTTGCATGTCTTCCATCTATTTTATATAACCAAGACGACTATTTTTAATATTCAGTAAGTTTTGTTCGAAATATCAGGTTTTTTCTTTTGTAAATTTCAGATTGCATTTGAAATTTAAAACAACAATTTTCGAATTTTTAAAATGTAACAGCAACTTTAACAAAATTCATTTTATAAGATTTCACATGCATAAAATTTGTAGATAGTTTAAAAGTAATTTTATTCAAATTCTAAGAAACAAACGATTTTTTATTTTTTGTATTTATTCTTTTAAAAATGCCTCTATTGCATTTCTACTGTTTAGGCATGTATTTCTTAATAATATATGATTAAAAAAAAAAAGGAAAATCTTTTGTAGTTTGTAGAATTTCTTTTCTTTTATTTAGAAAGTATTTTTGTACTCCTCGTGTTGACACTGATGATGCTATAACAGCTCTAGCACAGTGCATATATCCACTATATAGTCGCAATCAAAATAAATGGCATATATAAAAATTGGGATAGCAAAATATAATTAGTCATTACTGATGCTACAGGCAGCTAATTATTAATTTTACTTCAACTGCCAACTGTATAAAAATACAGTTCAAAACAACCAAAGTAAGCAACTTAATAATCAAATTTTATATATACTTGATTCAATTAATTGTATTCCAAAATGAAAAGTGCTGAAATAAAAGGCTTAAGTTCAAACTAAAATTAAATATAATTATAATTTTTCATAATTTAATATTTATGAATAGCTGCTTATTTAAGTTTGCAGATCTTCTTACACAATACTCCATTCGATACTCATTCCAACTGGAACCAATCGTAACTCAACACAACACTCACACACACAACACACACACACACACACACACACACACAACACACACTCGCTGGCAGCCTACATAGATTAAGAATAATAAGAGTGGAGGCGAGTGGGAAGAGTGACATTTTCACGTCTATAAATCCAATAAGAGTTATAATGCCTTGCAAATATCATAAATATCAATATGAAGGACATTTTGAGGATGTTTTTTATTTGGAGCAAGGAATGGGGGGGGGGGT
Organism: Drosophila setosimentum; assembly: GCA_035043505.1. Taxonomy (NCBI): domain Eukaryota; kingdom Metazoa; phylum Arthropoda; class Insecta; order Diptera; family Drosophilidae; genus Drosophila; species Drosophila setosimentum. The sequence continues at coordinate 21,771,488 of JAWNMY010000007.1, forward strand.
GTTGCCTGCAACCCAAAAAGAAAGGGCATTAAATTTTATTGATATAAATTTTATTTTAATGGTCATGAATGGGGATAACATGAATGTCCTATTTAAAGGATTAGCGCCTTGAATTATGAGCTGGACACCCGAACCCGAACATTCAGGACATTCAGGATATTCGGGACATTCCGGACATTCAGCATTACACATTAAATATATATATATATATATATATCTCGTGAATTTGCTTTTTAAGTTAATTTTATTTTATGTGACTTGTGTCGCAGAACGCGTTCCGTTTTTTTAATGGTGATTTATACGGAGTTTTAGGCTTAGTTTTGTTCCATTTGGTTGTTCTTTTCGTATACCCTGTAATCCTGAAGTAAATATAGAAGAAGTTTTAACTCAGGTAACTTAAGAGCTAACAAAAAATATCTATATAAAAAAGATCAAGAGTCGATTCATAATTTAAGTACAATTAACTTGTGAAAAGTGAGCACAATAAATAATATAATTAGTAATTATTTTAAAAAGGAATAAAACATTTTCTTTCTTTGATTTTGTTCTGGAATAAAGAAACTAAAGCCTACTTTATTCTCTTCTTGCTACTCATGCTTAATTAGAGATTGTTGAGAAGATTTCGAAGTAGAAATATTTAATTGAAAATTCTGTCACAATTTCAAATTTTTTTTCTTTCCCAAAACTTTTACATTTGTTTGCCAATAGATTTTAATAGATATATATATATACTGGAACCTTGCTTACGACCTGCTAAACAAAACCAATGCCATTTCTATCAAGTAACAGAGCATCTGCTAGTCGATTAAGCCACACTTCTCCATTCATTTAGGTGCATTGTTTTTTTTTTTTTTGGGCGCTTTTTTATGGCACTCGCAGGCCCATCAAAATTGACAAATGGCCAGAACAGAAAGTCGATGGTCCGCAGTTGGCTGGAACCCATTAACCAGAGTTGAGGCGACTAACGTGTTACATATTAATTGCACATTATTTATCGGTGGCATTACGATACGACTAGATACAACAATTTTGGCTTAGGCTGCATTCGGTTCCCTTTTCGATTTCAAACTAAATTAGACACAATCGAATCAATTTCAAAGCTCATTTAATTTCAACGCCACAGCAATCATCTCAACAACAAAAAACCAAATCCTCAACTAGCTGTACAGTTAGTATATAAATTACAAGTCCAAGTCTCTATTTAATCTGAAGAGCAGACACTGCTCTCAGTTTGGCTTTCCCACTTTGAGCACAATTGCAGTCTGCGCACTTGATGAGGAGCCCATCATATTGATATATATATATATATATATATTTATCAAACTGTCGGCTGAGGGTTAAGGTCCTGCAAATAATCATAAGTTACGAAATTGTTTTTGACGCTTTTCCCGCTGTTTTCTTCTTGGGGGGTTTGTTGCCCTACAAAAGTCCAGCATTTTAGTTAATCGAAGTAAAACCATTTTCTCTATTCTTTGTTTAATTTTCTGTATTCTTTGCAACATTATTTGACAATTAGAAGAAAGCATTATACATATATATTCTTAACAATCGAGTCTGTCTAAGGACTTTGATATATAATATCTAGTTTGTTTCATTTTATCGATAACTAAAAAATCGGAAAGCAAAACTTATTTGCATATTAACACCTTAGTCAATCTGTCTCGTTATTATTATAATTTTACTTTTCTTTTACATAAAGTGCAAAGAAATATGTAATAATATCGATAATAATATTGGTTTCCTTAACTCATAGTTAAAAATATATAAATTTCTTGATAAAGTTTTCTTTCAGCTTTGCTTTGACAATCTGCTTCTATCTGAAAAATAAAACCCTAAAGTTATATCTATGGATCATAGAAAAGACGCGACATAATGGTTACTCCAATATAGACGTAGTGTTGAGTAGCGCATTTGAGAATCACATCGTATTCGAATGCGAATTCGTCTGCTAATTCAGACTTGAGATAACTATCTCAGAGAAAGCTGGCCTCTTTGACAGCTCATGCCTATGGATATACATGGTTTTTATACCATAAAGGAAAATCTATTAGAGCCGGACAAGTATGCTGCCCACCCACGCAATACGCTGCATGTCCTTGTTCGTGTCTGAGTCTCAGTCGCAGTCTCAGTCTCAGTCTGTGTCGTCTTCTGTACATGTCCTTGCACGTCGCCTGCATTTCTAAGTTTGCACATTTGTTGCCTTTTCTCCGGTTTTTGCTCAGCTCTTCTACATATTTACAATTAATATTCAAGCAACCTTTCTGCGCAGTGTCGAAAGTAGATGCCTCAGCACACCCCCCTCATCATAATATAGTTGCCCCCTCTTGCTTTGTAGTTTTTGGCCTTTTTTGATGGGGTGCGAATTGGGTTCAGGGTGCGATGCTGTTGCTGTTGCTGATGCTGATGCTGCTTATCCCGAATATCCTGAATGTCCAGAATGTCTCGAGTTCTGTATTCAGTGTCCAATCTTCTTTCTGGGTGTGGGTGTGGGTGTGGGCTGAAGGTTGAAGGGATATTCTCCGCATTAAGTGTAGACATTATTCATTTTTGATGATGAATTTCCATGTCTCACATGTCTACGGTTTCTTCTCTCTCTCTCTCTCTCTCTCTCTATCTCCCCTCGGCCTGTGTGTCCAGTAATAAGTAATAAGTGCAGAGAGAAAAAAAAACCCAAAATGTGTGGGTAGGTGTGTGCAAAGGGGGACGGGGGCGAGGGGGACGTGCTGGGTTGGGCGTGAGCACATGATAAAACTTTCAGTTCTGTTGCTGTTTGGCATACAAATGAGTTAAAGTTACAATCCAGCATCTAGCAACTAGAATCCACTGAACAGTTACAGTTGTACCACACCCCTGCCCCCCCTCCCAACTACCCCTCCCCCTTCCCCTTTTTTGCTACTAACGTGAAAGTGAAGTGAAAATGAATGCTTATGGAGCAAGTGCCAGATGAGAGGGAAGTGAGAGGGTCATTTAGACAGAGAATTTAGCGTTAAAGCAGCATTATTTTGATCGATATGAGATAACATCTTCAAATATAGAAATAACTATTAAAAGTGCATATTTCGATTTGGACAATTTCAACTTGTAACTAAAGATTTACTTACTATAAATATGATTTACATATCTGATAAACTGTGGACTAATTTCAAAAATATTTAAGTATTAAAATTAGTAAACAGACAGTTAAATATTATCTAAGTGAAATTTCCATGATTTCTCTTAGATGATCTTATTAATGCTCTATTTTACTGTTGTCTTAAATTATGTAAGGCTTTAGAGGTGACAATTAAGCACATATATATTCATTATCTGTTTTAAGAACTAGTTAAAACTGTTTAGAGCAAAGCTGTTCAAAGCGATTGCGTTAAGTCTGTAGAAATTATAGAATACTCTATTATATTATTTTCATAGCTCTCATAGGAAATATAACCAAATTTTCATATATTTTATTTAACTTAATTTTCTCACTTTTATTTATTTATTTTCTGTTTTATTTGAAATTAGCCCAGTTCGAAACTCATTAAAATTAAGCACTCGAAAATTGCTGGCTATCTGCAGTGAAGACACGCCCCTTTCATTTAACAGTGTATCAATGCTGAGGTCTCGCACACACCTACCCACACCTCTGCCATAAGTTACAACCCTCACACACACACACACACACACACACACACAGAGAGTGTGTGGAACGTGTAAAACTCATAAAACACATTAAATCCAATCGAATAATCGAAATGTCACATTAGTTTCTAAAATATGACCAGACAACACGTAAGAAAATAGTACTACACCCAGCAACTCCCCTCCCCCCTTGCCAAGTGGCAAGTTAACGAGAACACAAATGTGCCCAAAAAAAAAAGAAAAGAAAGGAAAAGAAGAGAAGAGAAGAAGCCATAGAAAAACTCTTTTGGAATCGTTTTCGACTTGGATTTCTTGTTTCGCTTGCACTTTCCAATGCCCATTTTCCTATTTTTCCTTATTTCCACACAATTTCATATTCAAGCATCAGCAACAGAGTTTACCCCACTGCAGCACCCCCCCCCCCCCCACCTCCCTCTGTTCTTGTTTTTTATGCGGCCGTGTCCTGTGGGTATAATTTTAATGGTCAAATCGCTATTGGGGATTTGTCTCCTTGTTTTATTTTCCCAATGTTTTTTGTTGTTGTTGCTGCTTTCCTTCTCGAAATGGAAATTGCTTTCTATTCATTGGCGCATTTCCTTGGCACTTTGGCATTGAAAACGCATAAAAATAAAACAGTTTTCGCATTTACAAAAAGATTCCAAAAGATTTATGCTCTGCGGAATTGTCATCGGAGCAGTCATCGTCATCGATATCGGATGAACGAAATCCAATTGCCAATTTGGGATTTGTTTTTGAATCTGGCATAATTTTTCATCTGGCCAAATATTTTTTATCTTTTACACATTTTTCTATTGTGTTTGTTATATTTTTAAGCTTCTTATTGCTGGCTGTAAATTGTTTGAAACCGATATGAAAAGTATATAATCTTTAGTATGTTAAGTCTTGAAAGCTTTAAGCATTGTAAGCTATTTTTAAGCATTTTTCTTCTTCTTAATATTGATGGACTGACAAAAAAATGCAATTTAATAATATTCCTGCTTTTTTTTACAAATGTTTTTTTTAGATTTTTTCTAGGGCTGGCACAACTAACTTTATGAATAGTTAGCCACTTTCAATCTTGGTCATTTTTTGTTCATTTTTTGTTCTCTAAATAAATACTGCAAATTTTCAAATTCAAAATAATCTTATAACAAAAAAATAGTCAGTTTTAAACTTAAATATTTTTAACTTTTGCTAATATTTAATATTGGGGGTATATTGCCTCCGATAGATTACCTCCGATGGACTCCTCCTAATCGATAATATTAGTCGATATTAAATATTAAAATAAATAAATAAATTATACTTAACATAATTTTACTTAAAAATAAATACGATTCTCGTTAGATACACATCAAAATGTCAAACTATTTTCGCAGAGCTTCTCTCAGTGATCCTTTTGTCTACTATTCTCAACTTCCATTCGAGTTCTACTCGCGCTTGCCACATTTGAGCTGCCGCTCCTCGGCCTGCAGTCGGCGAATATGGTTACGCGTTGCCATCGAGTCGATGCAACAGACGATACCCTGTAATTGTTCGCCCAGCTGCTGATCGAACTGATCGATGCGATCGTAAGCGACACCAACAACTCCATAACGCTTCAACTTGCTGCGAATGTGTTCGTCATTGTTGTCGGGACCCCAGCAAATGACCTGCATGCGCAGATCCTTAATCAGACCCAGGCTCAAGGGTTGCTTCAGCAGCCAACCGCTGTGCAAATTCAGACCGAATAACTCCATAATATATGCGAAATTGGCGGCATTCTCGAAAACGCAAACTCTTTGATCTAAGAACTGAACTGGTTGATCCGCAGGCAGCAGCAACAATGTGACCGGATATAGATTCTGTTTGAGGCGCAACATGACACAAATATCCGCATCGAAAGTGGAAAAGATAATGCGACGTTTGCCGGCCAATCTGAAGACAATCTTCAGTATGGTGTCCACATAGAAGTTGCGATCGAAAGTGGGTCGAAAACTGTCCCCTTCCCAGCGACGACGACTCACCTGTTGCGGCCACTTTAACTCAATGCAAATGCCAAGTTGCTCGTTCAATTCGTGGCTGAAAACATCGCTGAGCAACGGAAATGGCAACTGATCCGTTAGATCACAATCTGTGCCACAAACACCACTGTTGCTTGCCGCAAATTGCATTGGTTGCGCCAATCTCAGCTGCTCGTAGGTAAATGCCTCGAGGGGCACAACAATATATTGCCCCCGCTTAACGCCACCAATGGCCAACAGTTGCAACCGATTCAAATGCTCGTGTGGAAAGATCAACACATCATAATCATTATTGTGCAACTGTGCCGCACATGTTGCTGACATCGGTGAGAACTTTAGAACATGATCATGATGTACCACAACCTGAGCATCTTGCGTCAAATGTACATCGATTTCAACGAGTTGTGCATCATGCAACGCCGCCTGTTTAATGGCATACAGGGTATTCTCACGATGCACATTTGCCGCCAATCGATAAGTATTTCCCGTGCCCCGATGACCAATATCCAAGGCACATCGCTGCTCCCTCCAATACCGTGCGAAGCTACAACTTAAATTGCAATTAATCGCCGCCAGGGGGCGTACAATTAGGTATCTCAAACACATCTCAATCAAGGGACGATGTGTTGAGGCACAACTGATTTGTATACGCAACTTTCCCTCCGAGTTGATCAACTGATCGGATCTAATGAAACCATAGCCATAATGATAGGCTGGCTCGTCGGCAGCTGCCTTGCGGGCATACGTATACAGATCGAGACGATATAGGGTCTGTTGGGGATATCTTATGGTGCAGTGATATAGCTGCAGATCATCGGGACCACAGCGAGAACCACTTTGTGACTGATAATGCAATCGTTGACTATATTTCAAGTTTGCCACCTCGGCGAAGGCCAGTGTTGTGGAACGATTCGTTTCGCTTGGCAGCTGTCGACAGACATTCGGCTCCGTTGCGTACATCGGTTGCAGGTGCACGTGCAACAATCGAGGCCTCGCCTGTTGCAACCAAATGAACGGTGCATTGAATAACTTAAACTGTACAATTGTCTCAACGGTTGCCCAACCTCGATCGATTCTCGCTTCCTCGCCAATCTCGGTGTGTTTCCCAAACATCTCACATAACCTCAAAGTGTTGTCACAGGTGCGTATTAAGCGTGCTCTGTGCATTACTTCCCAGTATCGGATAATGATGTCCTGTTCCCTCAGTGGATCGTAGCCAACAATGCAGTAACGATATTCGACATCTTTGTTGCGTGGTATCCGCACAGTTGCCCCAAATGTGTGGCAGCAACATTGTTGCGGCTCACAGTGACAATTTACCGGTTGCATTAGATACACCTGGTTGGGCTGCCAATTGCCAAGTGCATCACAATTGCCACTAATTGCAACGCATTCGTTGCCCTGCAACATTTTCTTCACTTTCACACAGAATGGAAAATCTGTGTATTTAATTTCCTTTGCCGTCTCCGTTTGATTCTCTGTTTCCTGCTTGGGTTCAACATCCTGCGGCTTTATTGGTGCACACGCCTCCCGCTCTGTGGCAAAGAACCAGCGATGCATTCTCGATTTACTTGGATTTTGCCCCAAAATTGGTTTCTCGAAATACGAAAATGTCGAAATAAATTGAAAAATTGTCTACTTATCGATGGGTTACTTCGTTACTATATTAAATTGATACATTTATCGAATTCTACATAATTTATTAACTTTATTTATTAATTGTATTTTTGTGGGGTATTTGGGTATCTATTTTGGGATAGATATAATTCCTTCTTTCTTTCATTCTCTCCCTTGATCAACATTACTAGAAAAGCCGCCATTTTATATATACTTGAAACCCTTTTTTGTTTACCAAATTATAAAAACATAACTTAGTCCATTAAGTCAATTGAATATCACTGGAATATATATATAAGATAATCATTATGAATAAAAGTATAAAAAAATAACAGAATATTTTCTTAAATTGATATTTGCATACTATGGAATAAGCAGTCTTCTATATTTTTTCAAATATTATAAAATTGATTGATGTATTATTAAGTATTATATTAAGTATTATATTAAGTATTAAGTATTAATATAGACAATATTACCAAACACTTCATTTCGTACTTTGGTCAATTATTATTTAGTTTATCTAACTTTTCAGAATACTTACTATCATAATTTGAAAAAGATTATTTCAAAGTTAATTTAATGCCATTTAATATGATATAAGATATATCGAAATGGTTCTACAAATTTGGGTTTAGGAAGAGATCATGTAAAAGACAACAAACTTGATTCAAGAATATATAATTTAGATATATTTTCCACATGAAACAAGAATATTTTCCCTAATTCTAACATAGTTTTTTAAGGAACACGCAAATTGCAAGAAATATCTTAATTTCTAGTACTGCTCCCCTTCCAAATGCCACATAGATTTGATATGTTGCCACTGATTGGCAAATTGTGCGGCATATTAAGTATTTAGGATGTGTTTCTTCTTCTTATTATTACGATTATTATATGTGTATTTTTTTGTTTTGTTATTGTTGTTGTTGTTGTTGTTATTGGTAATTGTTCCCCCAGGCAAAGTTCAGTCGAACAATTCGAATTCGATTTTCAGTTCATTACTTTTCATAATTCCTGTGGCCCATGTTTTCATATTTTGTTTTTTTATGCCAACTGTTCAAAAATGCGGGGTGGGTGAGGAAGGGGCTTAAGGGTTGGGGGGCGGTGGGCGGTGGGCGTTGCTTGCGGGTGGTTTTTTTTTTTGCTTCTTGTATTTTCGTGTGCCTTGGCGAAATCTAATTGGACCCGTGTCGTTTTATGTTTGACATTTTGCCCTCTAAATGTATAAAATAAAAACCAGAATTACAGAAAAAAAAGTAAATAAAAAAAAAACGGATAACCGAGAAAACAAAATTCTATTTAAATTGTTGAAATCCGCTTAGGTCCTCCGGCTGCGCCATTTTGTCCTTGGCTGTTTTTCTTTTTTTTTGCCTTCTTTTTTTTTGGCCACGTCTCGTGTCGAATTTCGAACAGCTCGCAAATCGAATTGTTTAGTTTAGTTTAGTTTTTATTCTCCTTCTTCTTCTTCTTCGTTTTAAGCTTAAAAGCTACTTAAGTTAAATCAATGATGGCCTCGCATATCCTACAAAAAAAAATATGCTAAAAATGAGGAAAGTTCGTTTTTGTATTTGATTTTAAGCGGGAATTGAACTCAAATATGGGAAAATTTTCTTCAATATAAAGAAACTTATATTTAACTTCTCTTTTTTATTTAAATATTATATTAAAATATTAATTTTACTGGAATTTTAAGAAAATAATATTGAAATATATCCTTACTGAGAATATCCTAATTTCCCAGCTGATGAATTTGAATTATTTTGATTTAATTTAATTGTGGAAGTGTATATAATCGTTTTAAGCATTTTCTTTCTATTAAATGCACATTTTTTAATTTATGAGAAAAGATTTACTTTTTCATGAAAGATCTAGCCTTAGCGGGCCTTCATATATATATATATATATATATATATTTAAGCATTTCCTTGCTGAGAAAATTCTAATTTCGCAGCGAGCGCTGTTTGCCGATATTAAATGTGTTTTTTTTTTCGTCCCAAATCGATAATATGCAAATATTTCAGGGGGAGCTAAGAACTCACACACACACCCACACACACACACACACCCACACACACGAATTGTATCAGCGCATAAAACAAACACAAACGCCTCAAGTCCTTAATACCCCCCTCTCTCCCCCTCACCATCCCCGACCATCCATCTATCGCCCTCGCACACCCACACACACACACACACACACACACACACACACACATATAAACTAAATAACTAAATACGCATTAGCATCCTGTCGGATTTTCCTTTATTATTGCTGCGGCGGCGACGCGTGCTAAGAAGAAGAAGCAGCAGCAGCAGCAGCAGCATTGGTCGCTAGTTGCACGCGCAAGCAGAACTAAAGCGTTCCGCACAGTCGCACAAGAGTGTATGAAATATGTTAACTGCAAATTGCCAATAAAATATATCAAATTTTGTGTAAGTTATTTTTGCTTGAATCGATTTGTAGCTTAAACTTGCTCCGGATTACCAAAGCAATTTTTGTTTTTGTAAATATATTTTATTGTATGGTTAATTTCCATGCTAAACCCTTTTGGGACATTTACCTAGAAATGACTTGAAATAAATTTATACACACATCCATTAAATTGTTATTATGCATACAATTGAAAGAATTTTAGTTATCCATCTAGATTTCTATAAGATTATCTTATATTTATAGGATTTATATAAATAATATATATGTAAATTATATGAAATATTTTTCAATCGACATTGTCCCAATGTGCGACGCCACGCAAACTTTTAGTGATAGGAGGTGGGCGAGAACAGCAACAACAGCAACAACAACAGCAAATGTTCTACGAATGTATGCAGAGTGTGACCGAAAGCATTATTAATAGAGAATGTCGGCAACTACCAAACACAGGCACACACACACACACACAAACACACACGCAAAGGATATAAAAGCAATAAGAACATTCATCTTCATAATTATAGGCAGGCAAAGTGAGACACAGAGAGAGAGAGAGAGAGAGAGAGGGACTGAGTGGGCGAGGGAGATCGAGCGTAGGAATTCAAATGCAAAGAGAAAGTTTTGCATACGTCTGTCGTTGAGTGTTTGTTTGTCTTTGTGTGCGTGTGTGTCTGCGTGTGTGTGTGTTTGCCTGTCGCTGCTTCCTACTACGCCATACCCCCACCCCCACCCCCACCCCCACCCCTTGCTGAGGGATTTTATGGAAATGACAGTTAAGCTTAGGCCAAACTGGACGCTGGTCACCCTAATGAATGCTGTCCAAGTGTCTATGTGTGTTTCTGTGTGTGTGTGTGTGTGTGTGTGTGTGTGTGTGTGTTGCTTACCGGCGTCGAGATGCAATCAAATGGAAATTGTTAAAGAAAGCAAAAATGCGAAACGAGCGAGAAGAACGAGTAAAGGGAAATAGCGGGACTTGCCAGGCATCGAAAAATACGCTCGGCTGCCTTTTGAGCTGAGGGTTGCAAGGGAAATTAGGAAGAGATGAGGAGGGGTATTATTCGGAGGGGGGTGAGGGGTGCACTATGTATTGGTCTTTTGCACTAATTACGCAGGAAAACATGTCCGGCAAGCTTCGCATTTATTTTTCGGGTATTTTTTTCCATGCCTGCTTTTTGACAGGTTTCGTTGTTGTTCTTCTTCTTCCTCTGCTACGTTGCGTTGCAATTTAAATGTGACTTTGTTGAGGAGGGTTTTTTTCTGGAGAGGGGGAAGGGAGGGGTGGCTGCAGTCTTCAAAGGGAAACGTGTCTGCGATTAGATGGGCTTAATTCTAAGCCAAAGCACGTTCGCTGGTCAGCTGGAAATAAGAAATAATTATTTGAGGGTGGTTTTCGTCGATCATTAGCGTGATTTGTTTTTATATATTGCAAATTGTTTGGGAAAAACAATTCACATTTAATGTGTGATTTATTTCTAATGGCAACTCAACGAAACTTTGAAATGTAACCGAAATGCTTAACATCCCAATACAGTGCACAACGGTTGGCGGCGCTGAACGCTTGTGAGCAGTTCCGCAACTGTGGCAATAACCGAACGCAGCGCGATATGAACTATCGATAAGGCTAAGAGGCAGCAGATATCGATTTGCCAAACATTGCTTGCAATATTTAGCGGACTGTTTAAAAGTCCATGATGTATATATACATATATAATATTAAATTAACAACGCTGATTATTAACAATACCAGGTACTATATTTTGTCGAATAAGTTAACATTAATAAGTTTAAAATGACGAAAATGGTAATTACAAAATAATTTTCTAATATTAAATAAATATGCATATACTTTATATATTTCTATATTTAAACATTAACTTATAGATATGGTAACACTGCTGACAATAATAATTAATAATAACAAAACTTGTAATATTTAAAGAAATACCAAGCCAATCACAAGTGTTGTAAAATCTGCAAAATATAGTCATTTGTGTGAAATTTGCGCGAATTGCTTGGTCTAATTTCGAGTTAGTGGAATATTTTTGCAGTTTCGATTGAGCGGTCACACTGCGCGCAAAGTCAGTGTTGCAATGCAGCGAGCGTGTATCGCCCGACCGCCACAAATTGTCGACCGTTCGCGAGCCTGCCGTAAAAATTTCAAGGTGAAAAGTTTGTAATTTGAAAATAGCAACAACACAAATAAAAAAAAGAAATAAAATGCTACAGCATTATTAACTAAATGGCAAGCAAACGTCGTGTTACGGGCCAAGAAAAAAGAAACAACCAAAATCGAATTCGTTGCACACACAACAAACACCAACACAGCCGAGCACAGCGCCGTATATGAAAAATGTGTAAAGTGAGTCGCATGTGTGTTAGTGTGTGTGTGCGTGTCTCTATATAAGTGTGACTGTGTGTGCGTGCGTGCAAATTGAATAAGAAACGGTAGCACATAATGCAACAACAACAACAAGCATAAAATTTGCTTTATGTGTATGTCTATGAAGCCCTCAACTCAAATCTATCGAAACTATTAAAGCACTAATTTGTTGCTGGACGCCGGACGATTCTATTTGTGCATATGTGTGTTTGTGTGTGCCTCGCTCTCTCTGTGTGTGTGTGGTGAAAAAATGTAATTTTTTTCTGTTGGCGACGTCGGCGCTAAATTGTTTAATGCCCCTTGTTGTTGTTGAATGTTTAAAGTGGCTTTGTCTTTTCTCGCTCTTTTTTTTTTGGCTTTTGCAAAAAAATTTTTTTTTTTTAGGTTTTTTGCAAATCTGCTTTGCACAAGCTTCGTTTACTTAACGCTCTCTCGCTCTCTCTCTACCTCACAGACACACGCGCTGCGACTGCTACATATGTGTGCCTGTGCGTGTGTGTGTTGAGCGCTCTCTACGCTCTCTCGCACACTGGTCTTGCTGCTCTCTCCCTCTCTCGCTCACGTCAAATTTGTTTCCTTTTGTCTGAGTTGTTTTTTGTGTAGTTGCAAAACGAAAATTGAACATATTTCTTCGTTCAGTTTTCTTTATAATTTCATTGAATTTAAATGCATGCAAAACTGGAAGCTGCTGACACTTCGTAAGTTAGTTTGTTTTGACAATTAAATAAAGTTTTATGTTATTACAAAATGCGGTCGAAGTTTGCGTCGGAGTCGCTGCTGCACACTGCAACAAATCAATAGAAAAGCAAAACAAAAAATCAAATTTATAATAAACAAAAAATTATGTGCAAAATGTGACCAAAGAATTTAATAATTAACTGCAATGTGGCCAAGTTTCTATGTGTGTGTGTTTTGGTGTGCGTGTGTCGCTGCCCTGCGTCGACGCCGGCGTTGACGTCGCCCATCCTTGCAGCTGTTGTTGTTGTTGCTGTTACAATTTTCGTTCACTTTCGCTGCGTTTTCGCTGCTGTTGTTGTTGTTCTTCTTCTTCTGCTTCTTGTTCTTGTTGCTGTTGGCAATATTTGCACTTTGTACCTTTTTTCGCTTTGTTGTTGCTATCTTGTTCACACGCACTCATGTGTGTGAGTATAGATTTTTTTCTGATTGGATTTACAGCGGCTTTTGCTATGTTGTTGTTCAAGAAGAAGAAAAACAGCTGGCAAAGCAATTAAGTCATTTTGTTTATAACTAAAATATCAGCTGTTTGGCGCATTGTTTACACTCCAGTTTATTGCAATTGTAATTGTATTTTTTCCCCTTATTTTTATTAGTTTAATCAGCTTTTTTTACATTGAAAATAAATTAAAATCCGCGTTGGATTCTGATTCCGATTTCCCAATAAGGTAAAATGAGACGATGACTAAATCTTTTCCAATTGTATAAGCCTATTGCATTATACTATTCCCCCCCTCTCATACCCACTTCGTCTTATTGTCAGTGAGTGCATATTGGGATGTAATATTTTTCCAAGCGGATGTTGAAAATCGAATCGAGTTTGTATAGTACATTTTAGGGAATTTTTTCAAGTGCATTCCCTCTAAACAGGGGAATCAATATTAAATGAATTGGTTAAATGTAATCGGAGAAACGGATTATCAGTGATTTTTTATTTGCTTCTTAGTACAGTTTAAAATATTCAAAGATCGTAAGTTCCTCCATATTTGTATTATAGTTTTTAAATATTGTTGAACTTGGAAAGCCTTCAATTTGTTTATAAAATCTTCATTTATTTTTGTATAATTTTATTATTTCTTTGTTTATTAATTATCCCAGCGAAACAAGTTTAATGCTTATAAATGGTAACGTTAGTCTCAAAGGGAAGTCAATAAAATTAAAATACAATATTCCTCTAAAGGAGTCATAGTTTTTATTAGTCTTTTAGCTTACGCTATATATATATATATATATATATATTCAGTTTACGATATTTCATATATTTATTTAATTATATTTGAGGCAGGTGCCATAGTTTTCTATTCAAAACAAATCAGCTTGATTTTATAAAAAATGTTTATTAAATTATGTTTAATAATATTCTTAGAAGATTGAAATCTCCTAGACTTATTTAATTTGCAATTACTGTTCTGGAAATTAACCTTGAATCAGAGAACAGATGAAGGCAGAAGGCAATTGTTATTGTTGCCACTTGGCACATGCCACAGAGTTGCAAACTACGCTTTAATGTCCTTAATCTCGACTTATATTTCAGTCGAGTCTGCGATTTTTTTGCACTGCTTCTCTTGTTTATCTTTTGTCGAGGCAGAATTTTTTTGTTTAGAAATACGATCTAATTATTGTGTTGTCTAACTTTTTATATATGATTTATAAAACAGGTTTCAGTTTGCAATTATGAAATTATTTGTATATAGTAATAAATTTTTTTGTTATTTCTGTTTTTATTATTTTTCTCATATTACATTTTTTTTTTTCGTTTATCTATTATTTTACTATTTCTTCTGTGCTTATTTATTTTTCGTTATTATTTATTTGATTTGATTTATTTTACAGTTGCAGTTTCTGCGTATCTTTTGGATAGACAATATCTTTTGTCTTCCTTTTTTTGGCCTCTGCTTTGCTCTTGCTCTTCTCGCTGCTCCTCTTCTTCTTTGTTTGCTGCTGCACTACTTCCTCCTACGCGCCGTCTCATGACTCATTTCTTGCACACGCTCTCTCTATCTATCTCGCTCTCACTCACTCTCCCAATCGCTCTATCTCTCTCTCTCTCTCCTACATATTTATTTCGTTTAATTAAATTGCATTTAATTTTCGATTTTATCGCGTATTTTTATTTCTTTGATTTGCATTTCACTTTGACCTTTTCCCTTTTGCTCTTTATCTTCGTTGCGGCCGCAGTCGCCGTCGCTGCTTCGGCTGCTGCTGCTGCTGCTATCATCAATATTGATTACCGGCAGCTGTCTTCTTCAGTGCCAATAGCCAGCAGCAAAAGAGAGAGGGAGTCAGCGAGCGAGAGAGAGAGAGAGAGCGACAGTTGCCGACAAATGCACGCTCTCAATTTTTTGTACTCTTTTCCACTTTTCTGCTCCCGCTCTCTTTTTGTGCATGGAGAGAGAACTCTTGGCAATTTGCACTGTTTGTTTGGCATGCAGCCCTTGCCTCCCCCTACCCCCTCCTAACCCCCCACCCACCCACTTGTAGGCGCCCACGTTGCTTGCTTGCTTACTGTGCATGTGTGTGTGTGTGTCTCTGCTATACACATATGTGTGCATGTGTGTGTGTCTGTAGGCAGCAGGCCAACAGGCTGGCCCCCTCTCCTTTACTCCTCTCCCGCTGCTGCTGCTGATGCTCTATGGGTGAAAATTGTTGCAATTTGTTTAACGCGCATTCGCCTCTCTCTCTCTCTCTCTCTCTCTGTCCATACATATGTAATTTTTTTCTGCGCTCGCTCTCTCTCCATCTTCATTTACCTCTCCTTCTTTTTTTTCTTGCTTGAATATATCTGCTGTTGTTGTTGTTGTTGTAGTTGTTCGTTCTTCATTATATTTTTGCTTCATCGATTTTATACTTTGTCGTTGCAATTAGTTCTTCTTCTACTCCTTTTGCACCTCCTTCTTTTGCTGCTGCTGCTGCTGCATCTCCTTCTTCTTCTTCTCCTGTTGAGGCAGGCATCTTTCCTCTATAGCAAATTGAAAACTGTAAATTGCATCTTTTTTTTGCGGATACTGTTGCAATTCTCGTTAATATTTAACGCTTATCTGTGAGATAAAGGCCACTAAATTTAATCTAAATGGTTAAATATTTATCTATCCCTAATCAAAAGAGGGAATGAAACTATAAAAGTTTATTCAATTATTCAATGTGTCTAACTTGGATATAGAATAGGGAATTCCCTCAACAATTCGAGATAAATATTCCATGTGCCCCAATAATTAAAAGCTGGTGAAAAATATTATGAATACCCTTTGATATCATTAAATTGTTCCTGTTTATGAAAGGAATATTTATACTACAAATATCGATTGTATGCTTCATATAGTATTTTTGTCTTTTAAATTTAATCATAATTTAATTCATATATTCAAGCATGAGCTCAAATCACATTCCAAAACATTTTAAAAAAATGTGCTTAGTATTTGAAACGTGTTTTTTATTTTTGTTTCCTTAAGCAAAATCCAGCAACAAATCTTAAAACTTAAGTCACTTGGAGTAAGAGCAAGAGAGCGATCAGCAAGGCCAATAGATTCTCTCTCTCTCTCTCTCTCTGTGCCTCTAGCACCTGCTGAGAACCCTGACCAGTGTTGACCTATAACTGATTTGTCATACATATAACTCTCCACATTTAAATATAAATCGTTTGTTTTTTATTTTGAGTATGCTAAGGTTTATTTTGTTGTTTGTTTCTTAATGTTTTTTTTCATATTGCGTGCCCCAAGGTCTTGACTTTGTCTTCGGGGCGGGGGCACACGCAAGAGTTCAAAACGTCAAATACACGCGCACTCACACACACACACACACACACACACTCAGCAAAATCAAACAGTTCACGCAATTTATGAATGATCGACAAAGCTTACGGCTATTAACAAACACAAACAGACAAATCGACAAGCACCATGTACCATCATGTCAGTTCATTTACGCAGTTTTTTTTTTTTTTTTTTGAGGTAGTGGCACAATCTAATATAGAGCTCCTGATTTTAAGCTAAGAAAAATATTTATTTTCTAGGGTATCAATGCTTCTATATACAAAGCTTACAAATTCTTGACAGGCTTTTTTTTGGTTGATTTTGGCATCGCCAATTGCGCGTTTATTTCCGTAAACGAAATCAATTAAATAATGCAAAAAAACAAAAGTAGAAACAAAAGCAAAAAATTGAGAGATAATAAAAAAAAAATGCAATAAATAAAGCAAAAGCAAATATTTAAAATATTAAAAGTTGAGGCAAAAAAAAAAAACAAAACAAAACAATAATGCAGGCAAATGAGTGGAAGAAAAGGAAGCCGTCTAATGTGGCACTTAACTAATTCAACAAACTACGACGTTAAACGGATATAATGAAATCAATAAAAGAAAAAAATACACACAAGCAAAGAAAAGTCAAAATCATCATCGGCATCATCATCTCTGATTGATGATGATGATGATGATCATCATCATCAGCAACAAAATAATACTTTATCAGAAGCAACAGTGGAACTACGCAGTTATTAAATAGCTACTATTAACAGACATACAAATACATCTACAGAACAGATACGGATACAGATATAGCTAGGGTTTGACTGCCCAAAGATATAGCTGGAGAATATACAGTATATACAGTGCTGGGCAAAAAATATAGCACTTTAGCAGTTTGGAACTTGAGCTTGGCTTGAACAAGATTTCCAATATCCACTGAATAGAATATAATTTAAATTTAATTTCAATATTTAAATTTAAATCGATCAAGAATATATACAAATATATATATATATATATATATATATATATACCTTATAAAGTAGAGGAGTTGCTTTCCTCCGCTCTCTGCTGATCTATAAAAGTGATCGAACATAGAATGTTTTTCTAGTATGTTTTAGTTCCGATATGATTTCTTTCGACACAAACACTATCGTTTTCATTATTTGGAGCTATATAAAATATGTTAATTATGTTCAGTCAGACTCCACTTTGGATACTTCAATTTACTTAGTATTTATATCTGAATACTTTAATTTCAATCAATAAACTTGCGATTCCGATTTCCATTCCATCTTAGTGCTATATTTTCTACCCCAGCTATATAAATATAATATAAGCAGAAATAAACCCGAGAGCAGAGTAAAAAATGTTTAATCTCACGCAAAATGTTGATGTTCTTTTTCGTCGTCAATTTAATCCATTTGCAGAAGAATCTTTTTAGTCGGTTGTATTTATTTTATTATTAGCACGTTTGTCGATTGATTTTTGCAATGTTTACTGGCTGACTGGCTGTTGTTGTCAATCACTAGTATTACTTAGTTATATACATCTATATCTGCAATTGTGATATTGACTTTAATACTAATATTTATATTTGCATTTGCATTTCTTTCTCGTTTCTGTCTTTTTGCAGGAATTACATTTCTCGAGTTTACTGCATTGCTGCCAGTAAACGGAGCCCACAAAGAAATTGTTTAATTAATTAATTCCGCGATAAATAGAATAAAATAATTCCGTGTGTGAGAAGTGCAAGCAACAACAACAACAACAGTAACAAGTTTTTAATTTCATTAAGTTAAATTAAAATTCTTAGTTAAAAGTAGATACAAAATTAAAAAAAAATCAAAAAATAAACAAATATAAATTATAACAAAAATAATTTAAAATTTAATAAATAAAATACTTGTGCTCGATTTAAGTGAATTATAATAATAATAATAATAATTATAATAATATTAATAAAAAATAACAGCTGTGCTGTGCGTGCGTGTGTGTGTATTAGTGCAAATGTGTGTGTGTCTGTAAGCAAAGTCAAGCGCTAGATGGCGCTGTATTGGGCGCCTGTTTTTATATTATTATTTTTGTTTAAAAATAAATAAATCAATAATAATAAATGCAAGATAAATTGAAATTTATTACGCGCCATCTAACAGAAGCAACAATAATAGTTCCAACAACAATAGATAATATTTGTAATTATTTTTCGCGTCTCGCGCATTTTATCGCTCGTCATTATCGTCGTCAATCAGTCTGTCAATCAGTCAGTCAGTCAATCAACCAATCGATTGCTACTGAAACGCAACGGTCGCTATTATGTATCGCCGTCGTCGTTTGGCAGCCGCAAATTTCATCTTTGAAGTGGGCAAATCATCGTTGGCAACAACAACGCCAGCAACAATTGCCGTCAAACATCAGCAGCAGCAGCAACAAGAGCAACAACATTGCAACAGCAACAGCAACTAGTTGCCATAGACAACAATAAATCTGACAACACTCGCAAAATAAACACTTGAAAAAAGAAAGAAAAACATTTAAAAAGTAAATTATTTATTTAGTTCAAATAATCCAGAAAATTGTCAGCAAAACTGGATTATTTGCTAAAAACTTTGCGCACGCTGAAATCCAATTCGATTATGGCCGAGAATCAAAGCGCTGCCATCGAAGATTCCGGTCAGCAACAACAGCAACATCAACAACAGCAACTACAACACACCAGCAACAACACAACAGCAGCATTAGCAACAACAACAATTGCTAATAGCAGCAGTAGTCAGGCAAGTGGCAGCAATTCAGCTGCCTCCTCACCCGAAAACTCGCAAGAAAATACAACAACAACAACAACAGCAGAAGCAACAGTTGCAACAGCTGCAACATCCACAGCACGCCGGCAATCGGCAGGCACACAACAGCAACAGCAACGAGCTAACAGCAACAACATGTTCGATCGTCCATTGAATACCAAGTTTAAGCCAACAGGTGGCGCCACAAATGCTGGCAATGCGCCACCGCGTCGCAACTCCATGCAGAATCCACCACGTGGTGGCGTAAGTGTGGTGAGTACGACCAGCATTAAGAAACCACCGCTGGCCAAGTACAATTCACTCGGCGGCAGCAATGTACAACAGCAGCAGCAGCAACACATGCATCATCATCATCATGCCTCGCATTTGCATCACCATCAGGCGCATGCGCAACAGAACAACAGCAGCAGCAATACCAACAACAGCAGCAGCAATACTAACAGCAACAATAGCCAAACCAACAATAGCAACAACAGTCACGGCAGCAGCAACATTCAACGCACCACCAGCGAAAGTTTGCGTTTAAATGCGTTTCGTCGTGATGTTGCTACCGCAGCAGCACTACGTGCTGACTTTTGGCGTGCGAGCAGTAACAGCAGCAGCAATGCTGCTACAACAACAACATCGAGCGCATCGCTTGCGCCCAAATCAACCAGCAGTAGCAGCAGCGGCAGCAATAATCAATCGGCCACAGCAACAGGGGCAACAACAACGGCAACAGCAAGCGGCAGCAGCAGCAGCAACAACAGCAGCAGCAATAATAGCAGCAACAACAGCAAAGCCAGTTCTCCCAACAACAATGGTGGTGGCACAGCAGCATCAGCAACTGTTGCACCACGCAGCAACAGTCAGCAACAGTGGCAACAACAGCTGCAACAACAGCAGCAGCAGCAGCAACAGCCACACCATCATCATCATCATCACCACCATCATCATCATCATCACCAGCAGCAACAGCAGCAGCAGCAGCAGCAGCCACACATCAGCCACAGCCAGGGACATCAGCCGACAACATCAACAGTTGGTGGCAGCACTGCTGGTGTTGCTGCCACCACCGCTGCCAGCAACAATCAACGCAAACCAAAGACGACATCCTCATTTCAAATAACGTCCGTTACGGTTGGACATGCCAAATTGAATGCAGCCGGTGGCGATACGGGAGATGAGTCCGCCGATGATTTAGATGAATCTCATACGGATGACAATAGTCGGATCACCGATCTCGAGAACGAGACACCCTCGATGTCCGAGGACACATTCTCCAAGGAGGAGGTATTCTTTGCCAACAATGCGTTAAGCACAACGGCACCCGTCATCCCAACCAGTTCACAATATGGTCTCGTCGTCGTCGATCCCACAGCGCCCTCTTCTCTCGGCGGCCAGACCATACAGAATGTTCAGGTGAATGTCGCCGATAATATAATCAATGTGGTTAGTACTGGTGGTGGCGGTGGTGTTGTCACACCCGGCGGCACCAAGAAGAAGCACGAGGATATGAAGGAGACCCAGCATCGCAGTGAACGTTTCAAGGTTGTCAAAATTGAGTCGACAGAGCCGTTTAAACGTGGTCGTTGGATCTGCATGGATTATCTGGATCACTCCAGTGTCGGTGGCGCTGGTGGTGGTGGTGCTAGCGGTGGTGGTGCTGGTCCTGGTGGTGGCGGTGCCGGCAATAATAATGAAAAGACTGGCAACTCGGAGGCATCGCCAAGCGGCGGCACAGCCGACGGGTTTGAGGGGGCAGCAGGCATGGGAGTACCAGGAGTTGGTGGTGCTGGTGGTGGTGGTGGTGCACCGAAGACAACGCAGAGCATGATACTGCCGCCAACAATGTTGCATCATGAGCCGCCTGCCGCAGCCTCGGATGCCAATTGGAATTTTGCAGAGCAGCAGCAGCATCATGCTGCACAGCTGCAACAGTCGCTGCTGCAACAGCAGCAGCAGTCGCTGCAGCAGCAACAACAACAGCAACAATTGCATCCAGCTGTGTCAGCACTTGCCACGCCCAGTGGCGTAATGACAGCACCTGCCACAGTCGTACATGGCATGCAACAATTTGTGAACGAGGCACAGCAGCAACAACAACAGCAGCAGCAGCAACAACAGCAGCTCTTTGATAGTGTTAATGCCAATGCTGGTGGTGCCACGCCTAATGCCACAAATGAGGGCACGCCACATGGTCAGACCTTGCCCATGGATTATGCAACGGCTGCCGCACAACAGTTGCAACAATCGCTGCAACAGTTGAAACAACAGGAGCAGGCAGCAGCAGCAGTTGCTGCAATGGATGTTGCTGGCTACAACAGCAGCAGCAACAACAACAATAGTAGTAGCACAACTGCAGCAACAGTTGCTGGCGAGCTGACTGTTATGAGCGGCAGCTATATCGAACAGCAACAACAGCAGCAGCAGCAACCATTGTCGCCGGCCACACAAACGCCGCCAACATTTGCAGCTGTTGCTGCCGGGCAGCAGCAGCCGCCGCCGCCGCCGTCGTCGTCAAACTTCCAGCTGGAACCATCGCAAATCGATGGTATTGTGGCAACAGTTGCTGCCGCAGTCGCAACAGCACCGACTTCAACAACTTCCACTAGCTCGCCAGCAACAATTGGTGTTGCGACTCAAGGGCAAACGTTGCCATTGCTACACATGAGCAGCTATGAGCCGACAGCAACAAATGTTGCTACGTCCGGAGCAGCAACAGTGATGCAAAGCGCACCAGTAACCATTGCTGATGTGCAGCAATTGGTTGCTGCCGGCGTACTCGATGAGCTGCAATCGCAAGCAGCAGCAGCAGCAGCTGCAACATCAGCTGCCACAGCAACGTCAACAAATACCGCGAGTGTTAGTGCCAACAACAATAATAACAGTAACAGCAACACCAATGTGAATGTGAATGTGAATTTAACGAATGCAATTGCAACTGCAACAGCAGCAGATGCAACGACAACATCGCTCAGTTTAAGCGATGAACAACAGCAACAACAATCGACAGCAGCAGCAACAGCAGCTGGAGCAACAACAACTGCTACAGCTGCAAATAATTCTGCTACGGCAACAACAACACTTGCAGCAGGAGCAGCAGCAGCAGCAGCAACAACATCGACAACCACACAGCAACAGATACAACAGCTACAGCAGCAACCAAATGCGGAATCCGAGACTGAAAGGTAAGTCAAAAAAAGAAATTACTTATAACTTAAAAAACTGGGAATTGGGTTAAATATTCAGTATTCAGTATTTAGGCAGAATTTCGTAGTTTAAATTCGATTAGAGATCCATCCTATGAATTGCATTGGATATCCTACCATGAACACTCCCCAGGGATGTACAACAGTATATTTTAAGTTGAGAATGTACAAAACAAGATCAATTTAGTAATCGAATTTATATTTAATCAAATATTTCACTAAAAATCAATAATTCGTTGACAAAAAAAAAAGAACAAAAGTTTTGCATTCAATCAAGATTGATTTAGTTGCGTTTTTTATCGTCAAGCATAAATTGTCGCCAGCCAAGCAAAAGAAGAAAGAAATGCACCAATTCTTCATGCTCAAGATGTGAAATCATTTGTATTATAAATAAACTGCCAGATAAATCGATGCAATGCCCAACTTTTATGTGACTCACGCATTGGGTTTATATGTAAGCAACAGATTACTCATTGATCACATACATATTTTATGTATATCGCAGCTAATTACGCAGATTTATCAAATCCGAATGCTGTGATTAGTTTTCAACATGTTAATAACTGAACAATAACCAAATGAAACTGAACTAAAGTTGGAAAGCTACAGTCGAGAGAGATCGACTAGGAGATACTGTGCTTTTTGAATACTTTGTACTATCGTTTAACAAAATCTATGTTTCTTATCGAATCTTAATGATCATATATATATATATATGCATATATATATTTACAATTGTCTCATTTATTGCTATCGGAAATCGATTTGTATCGATATTATATTCCAAATTTGAAGTCTACTGTTCTTATAATAGACTCTGAGATTTACTTGTTTATACAGACGCCTTTTGAGGTAAATCAAGAATATATATACTTTATCGGATACATTTGCCAATTTTCTAATTTCTAAAGCGTATCGATTAAATCAATAGGGTTTTACTTATTTTAATATATACCAATAAATTATTCCGATGCTGGACAATAAATGATGAACAGATTATGATAAATGGCTCTATCACTCTCTCTCTCTCTCTCTCTCTCTCTCTCTCATTTTCTTTCGATCTATCTTTCTGTCTCCCGTTTATAACAATTATTTATTTATTTCTCATTACCAAACCGTGAGGAATATTAAAAATCGATTATTTATTTTAATGAATATGCCAACTTCTTAATTGATTTATTAATTGCAATTAACATTTTTCATTTTACCGTTGATGATGAACAACAACAACAACAACAACAACAATAACAATATGGACAAACTCCCAACTCAAACACTTTTCAATATTCATTCAGAAATCCATTCATTCATTCATTTATTCACTTCTTTATTCGCTTATCTCGGCGACTATTTGAGTTGGTCAAACAATCGACGCACTTTGTTTCCCTTTGTTCTTGTGCAGGTTAATAATAGCTTTGACCACGAACTATTTATAGAGCTCCCCCCAAACCGATAAGAAGTAGAAGTAGAAGAAGAAGCAGTAGCAGAAGACAAAGCTTCGATTTCTGAGAATTATTTAATTTAGAGCTATTTTTGGTGGTAGCAAGCAGCATTGTTTGCCAAAGTTTCTTAGTGCTTATTGTTGGCTAGTAAATCATAGAGCTGGAGCAGCTCCCTTTTCTGCTTTCCTCTCTCCTCTGATTGTAACTGTCGATGGGGATTAGAGGTTGGCGGTAATGAGGGGAGGGGGGGGGGGGGGCGGGTGTTTGCTTTTGCTAAAGTGCAAACACGCGCCACATTTTTAGTGTCGCGAATTTCTTTCTGTTGCTCCATAAACCAATTTGTGCCAAATTTCTTGCGGCGCTTTGTTTGTTGTTGCTTCTCTCACTTCTCTTTCTGCTTGCTGCTGCTTTATACGTTCGTTTATACGTTCATTGACTTGCAACGTGCCTCGAGGGGGCAACAACAACAACAACAATAACAAGTTCATCAAGCTCATTATAATAATTTATTTAATAAAAATTCATCAATGAAATTAGCTGAGAAATTTGTCGTCGCGTGTGTGGGTGGGCAATTCGAAAGGGGTGCAATCGGGGATTGTGGGGGGTGGAGGGAGCAGGGGGTATGAGTTTTATGTTCTCCCCAGTGCCACAAATACAAAACACACGGGCGTGACACTAAAGGTCGCTTCAATTAAGCGCACTTTAAAGTCAACCAAATAAAATTTGATTCAATTGTGCCGAGAGTAATTTTACTATTCTCAATTCACGAATACGAATGTAAATGTGAACCGGTTCAAGAGTGCTGCAAAAGTGCTTGAGCCGATTCAACTATTCAAATGGGCTTCAAATGATCAGATGAAGAGTAAATATTATAATTCCAGCCTATTAACTATTTCAATTATTAACATGTCTATGAAACTGTTCATTAATATAAGACAATTATTTATTTCAAAACAAATCGATGAATAAGTTTATAAATATACCAAAATAAGCTTACATTCACTGCAAAGAAGAATTTCAGTTGACAAAATGCTTTATTCAAATTTCCTGGAATAAGTCTGTGGGTGTATCATATCATAAATAATGGAGGTGGCTTCGAAACGAATCGCAAAAAACATTGTCTAATATATATAATTTTTATACAAAATATTTATGAATGCTGATTCATACAAAGCCAAATGAATGGAATCTTTATTGTCTGCAGACTGGAGCGTTTTTTGGTTGGTTTTTTTTGCATCTAGAGTATTTAAAATTCATCGCTGTTGCGAAAGTAATTTAAAATTGCTGCTGATGGTTTTTAGTTTGTTGTTGGTTGTTGCTTGTTTGACGACACTGTTGTGTTGTCATCAGTTTGGTGTGTTGGGAGGGGCGGTGAAGGGGACACTCCTCGGTCAAACAGTTATGTGATGACTAATTTGTGTGATGGAATGTTTGAATGTTGATGACTCATTGTTAGTTTTAGTATTAGAAAGGATGATAAATTATTATTATTAAATATTGCAATATTGAGCAAATACCAAGTGCAATAAGGCAAGTCAAGTCAGAGCAAGTTTAATACAGATTATAAGCATATAATAATTATTATTAAATTATGAGTGCATAGACAGAAAAAAAATTCTTATATTCGGAACAAGAACCATTGTTTTTTTTTACAACTTTCTACCTTATATCGACAATTTTTCTGAGTGTATATGCATAGATTACTTGTGCACAGATTGCACATTTGCGTGTGACGTCGTCGATGGCAGTCAAGTGGAGTCTCAGCCTGCCTGCCTTCACCGGCCTGCCTCTCCTTGACTACTTCTGCCTGCCTCCTGCTTAATTTTCTTCTTCTTCGGCTTCTGCTTCTGCCCCTTGAGTGTGGCACGTAAAGCTAAACTGACAAATGTAGCTGGCAAATGTAAAGCGGCTGGCAAATTACTACGAATTATGTGGCTTGGTATTAAAAATAACCACTGCAACATCAGAGGAAGAATAAGAAGCTGCTGCTGCTGTTGTTGTTGCTGTTGTTGCTGCTCCTCTGCCTTTGAGTTTGCCTGCTGCAAATTTTGAATGAGTAATGCAGCAAACATCTGTCTGTCTCTCTGTCTCTCTCAGTCAGTCAGTTTGTCGTCTGTCCGGCTTAGCAACAGCATTTGCCATGTAAATGCCTGGAATACACAACAAATGTAAGTGGAAAGTTTCCATATGTTCCAAAATGCACGACGTGAGAATATCCTACGAATAAATTATTGAAGGGAAAACAAAAATATTTGACAACGACTTAATTTACATTTAAAAGGGTTTAATGAATTTTTGTAACAGTCTCTAATAGGCAGTTGAAAGCTATTAAATCCATAAATTATATATATATTCGTAATCAGCATTGACTGACCATTTCCATGTCAGTGTGCACAATCGATTTAACAAACTATATGTACTATATACATATAATTTTCTATATAAATTCACGCTCATTGATTTATTAACTATTATCCATTGCGGGACATAAATTTACATTAATAATTTTTATATATAATTATATATCATCATCAGCTATATAATTATTAATAGCAACTTTATTTCTACTCCAAAATCAGCCCTCATTTGCATATACACATACAAAGTTATATTCCCTTTGATTGCCTACAAGGAAAGTACAGGGTATTATAGCATTGAACTGGCACTTGACAACTTTTCTGTTATACATTTTACATATTACATTGTATATTTCTGACTTTTTCCACCTCTTTTACTGCGTTTTCATTGGTATCTAAGAAACGGATTTAGTTGAGTTTTGTGTTGTTGAAGTGCTGTTGTGGTCGACTGATTGATGCAATGTGGCAAGGGCACAAGTTGTTGCAAGTGAAGAGCTTGCGTCGGGGAAGGGAGTTAAGCATGTAATACTTATAAGTGGACTTTGACTGAATCAGTGACTGGTTTATTTCTATTATATTATGGTCAGTCTCTGAGTCGTGATCTTAACCTGCCTCTTATGTCTAATGAAAACGAAAGTCTTTCTCAATGGCTCTTGACGTCAGCTTTGTTGCACAAAGGAGCTGTTAATTGTGAAAGAGAGAAGGGGAGGGGGAGACAGGGAGAGGGACAGAAATGGCATATTTAGTTTACATAATATGGAAGAGCAGTTAGCCAGTTTGAATTGGAGCTGTTGTTTTTATAATAATTATTCAAACGGATAATTGAATAACGAAATGTTATGTTAATTGATAGATGTCTTTCGTGGGCAGTTTTTAAATGAAATTTCCATCTTTATTTCTGTAATAGCTAGTAGGAAAATCCATTACATTTAACTGCAGATTATTGCTAATTAAAGCTGATCTATGCCCTCTTTTAGGTCCATACAAAAGTTATAGAAATCTTTCACAATTCAATCTTTAATATATGCAAATAAATCTGAATTATATTTGATTTTCATATGTAGTCTTTAAAGTCGAGTAAAGTCTTGACTTCGTTTTGTGATGATATTTCATCAACTTACTTGTTCTGCTTTTATTAAAATCTTTTCTTGAATTAAGTGAAACGCTTGATGAGTGGAGTGACCACCCACCGAGCAAAACTCATACTTATATGTGAGCAAGCATATTTAATCATCATTCCACATTATATATAGATATATATATACATTATCAATCCAAACATTGAGTTGCTCTGTTGTCATCATCATCGCCCTCAGCTGTCTGAGCTCATTGGGCAATTTTGTCATTTAAATTAGCAGCGAATGGCGGCAAAGCGAATGAGAAACTAGAGATATTAAAGAAGAACTCTACTCATAATTTGCAGATTAATATATATATATATATATACAGTTGCGAACAAGATAATAGCACCACTCTCACAAGAAATGTTTCCAAAGGTGTTTGATTTCCTTACATTTGTAATTTTAAGGAACTCATGAAAAAGTAGGAGACTTAAAAAATTATAGATAGAAAATAGCAAATAAAATAACTTTATTCACCGCTTATTATTATTAAATAATTATATATAACAAGTATTGCAAAATAACACTGCCTTTTCTCAAATGTGCACTTATATTATTATTATAATTATTATAAATAGATGATTTCTACAATTATATTTTAATTTACACTTTTGGCAGTTTTCCCTTTAAATGAAAAAAATATATATAAATTGAAAAGAATTCCAGAAGACGACCTACGTTGATGGGAAGAATACTAAACAATATATTAAAATCAACATTTGAATTTAGTTTTGATTGGTTTGTTTTTTACATTTGTAAGCAAAACTTTCGAAGTGCTGTTATTATTTTGTTCGCAACTGTAGATTATATATACATACATATATAGAGCCAAACAATAAACAGTTAAATGAAATTGTCGCAGTTACAACAAGTCTTCTTCGCTGGTCAGATGTTGCGTATACGTAATGAATATATTTTTTGAATGTCTAACACGCGTCTTTAATAACGGCTCAGCACTCGCTCTCTCTCTCTCTCTCTCTCTCTCTTTCTGTCTTTCTCTGTCTCTGTCTCTTCACACATTTCATTTATGAGTTTTGTGTTTATTTTATTTTTCTTTTTTTCTGCTTTGCGACCTTTTCCGCATTTTTAATTTATTTCGCAACACAAAACGAAAAGCCTCAAACACATTGTAAAAACATATTTCATACACACACACACACACACACACACACACACACACACGCATGAGTTATTATATATTGAAAGATTGTGGCAAACAGTGATATATGCAGTATATATATATATATATATAAATGTGTGTATATATATATATACCATACCATCGACAGATTTACTGCAATGGAACGCAACGATCCCAAGAAACAGTCAAAGTCAACGACCCAATCGAACAGTCCAGTGCCCAAAGCGAAACACAGAGAAAGAGAAACACACAGAGAGAAAGAGAGAGAGAGAGAGCGAGAGAGAAGGCCAGAGAACTTCACATGCGTCATGTGTGATAAGGCTGCGATTACGATGCAGCAATGCTGGGCCGTGAAAATTGATTACCTCAGCCAATGTGGAAAACCTTTGAAAGGCAAGGCAATGCACACAAAATCAGAAAAAAATAAATAATTAAATAAAGTAAAAAAAAACAATAACTAGAGTCATATGTCACGTCTTCTATCTGAGCGGGGGGAGTTGGGCATTTAGGCGAGTGGCATTGACCGACTTTGAGCGTAATTGGAAAGCAGTGGAAGAGACAGCTAAAGTTGCCCAGCTCTGTTATTCTAGCTACACCCGGAAGTGGAAAAACTATTACTCATAAGCCGCCTGGCTCTTAAAATGAATCCATTTAGGCGCCACAACAAAGAAAAAGTAATTAAAAAGAGAAAAAACCAAAAAAAAAAAAAAAAATGAAGACAAAGCAAGTCAAATTTCGCAAAACGTTTTCATAACTATGTCAAAGTCATATGTGGCTGTCAGCGGCGATTTCTCACCTTAAAGAGCTAAACAACAACCGATAATATTATGCTATATATAATATATATATATAAATATACATATAGAAAACCAGAAGCAGAACGAGAACAACGAGAACGAGAAACCGGCGAAATTTGAAATTTGTGACACCTGTCACTTTGGACAGAGCTCGTTCTCGTTCGTTACGCTCGCATTACCAAAGTCAAAAAATAAAAATAAATAGATAAACTAAATAATTAAAAAAAAAAAAAAAAAACATAATGCTCAAGTCGAGAGAGCTTTCCACTAGGTGATATTACCCCTTAAAGCCAGGTCTTTAAGATGGAAATACATTCTTCTTGCGTCTTTCTGGCCCGATATTAATGATATTCCCACAGATGATTAATATTTGTGTCAAGATAATAATATATATATTTATTACTTACGAACTCTTCAGTAATGAATGTCTTTTCTTGTGAAAATTTAGTTTATATACGCATTTGTTGCTAAGCATCTTAACTAATTGTTACAAACTATATTTTATTTTCTGTCTTATTTGTATATGTATACTTTTATGCATATACTTTATCTGGTTATGATAAACGAGAACTGTTAGTCAAAAGATTTGGAAATTAAGTCTACTTTAGCTTTAAATAAAATCGTTAAACGCAAGACAGAAATTTTGCTTGCTTGCAATTTTAAAACATTTAAGACATATAAGAGAAATATGGATTTTTTGAAATATCAATAAATCAGAATTCAATTTGAAGGCTGCTGCTGATACTTGTCATCATTAAGCAAGATCCTTGGAAACTCATAATTTAAGCAGTTATTGGGAACATGACATGTTTATATATTTTACATATATAAATATATAGATATCTATAGATTTATTATCTTTTGCGGCAAGGTCGTAAACATTTCATGTGCCAAAATGGGCCTTGACTTGGTTGGTTCTTCCTTCAGCTTCTGGTCTGCTTTGCTCTGTTTTTGTTGCTTCTATTTTAGCCGAGCTGTCAAATCAAAATGCCAGTTTTGCCATTCTTTTCTGGCTTTCTGCGACTCATTTATTGTGATTTGCGTCTCTGGTTTTGACCTACTAACCAGAAACTGTGCGTCAATTAATAATGCTGATCCTAACCACCAAAAAAAATCCATATGTTGTTTTCTTAATGCACCACAATAAAAATTTAAAAGAGCAAGATATCCAAATACTAGAAATGTTGTCACTTCCGTTTTTTTTTTTGTTTTTTGGTTTTATCTATGGCTCTGCTTGCGCTCTTATCTGAGGCACTTGTTTATCTAAATTATCTAGTATATAGTGTATCTATCTATTTGCTTGAACCAAATTAAACATGGCAAATGTTCCAAGAAAACAAAACCAATTGAAATCTGCATGAAAAAAAAAAATAAATGAAATTGAAAGAAATATTCGCAGAAACAGCTGTGACAATATAGAAAGATAGAGAACCAGGGGGTAGAAGAGGCCTTGGGGGTTGGGGTTGGTAAATGCTGAGCAAATTAACGTCAGAACAGCAGGCAAATGAAAGGAATACACCCAAAATAAAAAAAACAAATACAAAAAAGAAGAATACATGTGGCAATTATAAATTATAAAGACGATTTCAAGAGGAGAGAAGGAAAATATATTTAATTGCTTGGCTAATACTCATTAATTAATGTACAGTTTGCATTTTGCATTTCTATGAGAAGATTTAATAGTTATGAAAAAATCTGTTATATATGATTTGTTTTTCAAGATAATTCACTATTAGATATTATCTTTAAAAAAAAAATCGCATAAGCCAACTTCACATAAAGATTAACTAATCTTTCCGAAACTCATTTGAATATAATCACAAGCAGATTTCTTAAAGACAGCTTTGCCCATCACTTTACTTATCACTAGAAATAATACAGGCCATCATTTCAAATTTCATACGAAACATTTCTCAAACACAATCAACTAGTAGATATGATATCATGAAAACAATCTGCGCATGAACGATTATCTCTGCACATGTATTATGACTTTGGCACGTTTGCCACTTCTTTTATGGGCCAGATGAGCCCAGATGCTTGATAAGAATCAGCAATCTATCTATATATAAACACTATTGTGGCAAATTTCACTTTCACTTGAAACTTGCTGCTCTACAAATAAAACATTCCAAAAATTTTCCACAATCAGCATTAAATTTTTTTTTTTTTTTTTTTTTGAGCGAGTTGATAGTGGGTAGCTGTGTGTTATTATTATCACGTCAAAAAAAAAAAAAAAATAGTATTCATAATTTTTTTTTCGTTTATTATTTGGTTTTTTTTTTTTCTTATTCTCGAGGTAGACTTTAAACGTCACGAATTGTTACATCAGCGTTTTTTGGCCACAATTAAATGATGCGTGATGTGTGTGAAAGTGTTTTGTGCATGGTGCACAGTGGAACAAAATCGCATGCAACACTTAAATTGGGGGCCATACAATGAAAAGATTAAAACTTTATCAAAAGTACGATACGAAAAGTTGATTGTAAAAAGTTCTCAAATAATCTTTATTTATTTATTATAATTTTTTTGTTGTTTAGCAAAAAACGTGTCAAGATTCATTTCCTTGTTGATTGTACGTAATTTGTGCATTTTGAGATATGTGCTTGCCTTGCCGCGTCCCTCCACCCCCCTTCCACCTCACCCTCTCCGTAGCCTCTTCGAATAAGTGTTGTGTAACGCTAAATGAGCTGCGCCTTATGCGCAGTTATATATGTTTAATTTATATATATATATATAAATATATAAATCCATATATATATATATATATATATATATATAGTATATATACAGTTGTGAAATAAATAATAGCACCACTCGGATAAGAAATGTTTTTACATTCGTTTCTAGAAGTGGAAGAAGACACTTAAAAAAAAAATGGTGTGACAGAAAAATGGCTTAATTTTATACACCATTTTCAACTTATTTAAATTTATATATAAATGTATATAATAAAAATAAAATTAATAAAAGTAATAATAATTATCAAAATAATAATAAAAATTAAAATTAGAAATAATTTCACCATTTCTATATTTCTATTAATTATAAGTCGAAAATGAATTCCAGAAGCAATACTAACTTTAATTTATTGGGATTCCCCTAAACAATATTTTGTAAATCAACATTTGCAAAAATTGCAAAACCAATGCTTGGTTTTTTTTATTATTCGATTCTCAAGGAAAAATGTAGTGTTACTATTTTTTCTCCCACAACTGTATATATATATATATATATTTATATATATTCCAGGTATATTATTGTAGTCGAGAGAAACCCAATGCCAAACTCAAAATACGTAGTTACGTCGTCGTTTTGTTTTTTGTACGCAAATGCAAACGCAAAAAAAAATGTAAAACGCAGTTTGACCTTCAATGGAAATTTGATGCGCGACTTTAAACATAATACAATGGTTTATAGGTTGGGGGCGGGGGTGTGTTAAGCGCCACACACACACACACAGCATACATGCAACGCAAACAACTTTCTAATTGATGACGGGGCGGATACTTTACGTTTTACGTATTACGCTTCACGTCGAGGCATTTATTCACTGGCCATGCAGTATTTTTTTTTGCAAAGATGACGCTAAATAATAGCATTAAAAAGAAAATCAAATACGTCTGTCTGGGAATGCAATTTAAGAGGGAGGGGTGGGTAACTTCCAGACGGCGCAAAATCGTTCGCTATTTGATTTCCAGCGAAAAACGTTAGTTGCTTAATTTGACTGCAATATTATTCCAGGCGGTGTCAAAGCATGTTTAAAAAATCAACAAATTTTCGCACTGTAATACGCCCCCAAATGACACATGAATGCATGGTGCAAATGCATATATTAATATATTTAATTTCAAATATTTTATGAAGTTGAAAAGTGCATTTAAAGTGCGCCTCAAGAAAAAATAAATGAAAAAAAACTCGCATTGTCTGCATTTTCTCTCCAGTTGGTTGCTGCTGCTGTTTCTTCTTCTCTCTTGTGCACAGCAAGCAGGCAAGCAACAGGCAACAACAACAACGAATAAAATCTCATTGCTATGATTACAGCACACACGCCTTGGTCGTCGCGTAGTCATCGTCGTCTGTAAGGCGTCTCGTCGCCAACAAGCACGAATACAAACGAAGTCAGCGCTGTACTCGTGAGTACATGCGAGAGCTTTTTTGCATTTGTATTTCTGCTGTTGTGCTTAGCTGCATTGATCATTGAGCCGGCGCATTACATTGTATGCCTGCACTTCTCACACCCCCTTGCCTGAAGCAGTCTGGGCGGCGCTCTTCCACTCACGTATACAAATATACACATAGCCAAACGGTCATGCGTTCGTTATGTGTGTTTGTGTCTAAAAATAGCCACAAATATTGATGTTGATTTTTATATGCGTTGTTTGTTGCTGCTATTGTTGTTGTTGTTTCTGTTGGTTTTGCTATCAACCATCAGCTATCAATGTTTGTTGTTGTTGCTTTTATTATATTTGTTATGCTTCTTATTGTATTTGTTGTTGCTTAAAAATAAACTCGGCTGCGCGTGGCATTTTTTTTAGAAGCATTTCGCTCTCGAGAGTGACGGCTCTCTTGCTCTCTCACTCGCACTTATATGCTTATTAAAAGAGTCAATGGAATGAAATTCCATGAAATGTTAATTCATGCTTGCTTTCGCACTCGCTCGCTCTCGCTCTTGCTACCGCTCTCTGGCTGCTAGTGGCTCTTTGCTGCGCTCTCCAAATGTTAACTATTAATTTTTTCGCAAAAAAAAATTGGCAAATTTCACCACAACAAACATTTTTTTATGCGTGTCTCTTTTTTTTTTTCTCACGCGCACATGTTTAGCATCTTTGCGCCGTCTTTTTTCATTTTATTTGTGTTGGCATTTAACGAGCTGCTGCTGCTTCCATAGATGAGGGGGCGTCGTTGCATGTCTGCACTGTTATTCCTTTTTTTTCTGCCTATTAACTGTCTGCCGCCTGCACTCACTAATTGGAAGTATTAAAATGGTGTGCATAAAAAAAATACGTTTTCCAATGGGAAAAGTAGTTAAAACTTTTTCATGCACAAATGCAGTATGAAAATACATATTTCAAATAAAATTTCGCTTTGCCTTGTCACAGTGGTCACAGTGTTGCTGATCCCAAACTGAATAATTGTTTAATTGTTGACTGGATTTTTTAAAATTATAATCTACAGTTATTTTAAGCTATACACAAACAAAGCTTATCTTTACAACACATCAACGAAATAATCTTGCCTATTATATATATTCTATCTAATCAAAACTTTTCATATGATTCACATGCAAAAATGCCGGAATTTCTATTTTGCTTTGCTAAACTGATTCATACATATCTTGCTCTCGCATACATTCTATATATATATATAATGTATGTATATATATAAAGAGGAAGCTGTTGCCAGGTTAAAATCTTGATCGCAATTCGAACACACCACAACCTGCCCCACTGTGCCGCAACTCACCTAAAAATAACAACAGCAATAATAACAGAATATGTTTAACAGGTGTTTCCATGTGCAAAAAGGGAATACCTCAGATTACGAAAGCTCCTCGGCTTTCATTTGTTATTGCTTTCAAATTGACACCTACTTCTTCTTCTTCGTCATCGTGCTCACATGTCTTGCTTGTTGTTGTTGCATTGTGACAGGCGCCAAACGGCACTTTATTGATTTATGAGCGATTGGATAGCTGTGTAAAATAATTGATTGATGATTGGGTCTTAGACTTTCGGCTCTTTTTCAACATGTACGCGGGTGAGTAAAAAAGAACAGTGTTTCTCTCTCCGTCACACACACACCCACACGAAGAAATCTTTTTGGGAGAGCAAAGTGAAATTAGACAAAAGCAAAGAAGGAAATTATTGATAGACGTCAGTTGGCTGCGATCGTTTGCTTAGCGGGTGCGGGATTTTTTAGAGGGGTGGACGACGACTGGCGACGAGGACAGCGTCGAAAGGCGGACGAGCACATGATTGAAATAAAACAAAGCATGGCGCACAAAAGAATCCCAACAAAAAGGAAAATATCAAAAGCAAAAAAAATAGCAGGAACACACACACACATACACATTTACACATGTATTTATTTATTTTAGCTCATAAATATCAAAGCAGACACAAATTGTTGCTCTGTCTCGCTCTTTGCCTCTAGTTAACTGTCGCTCACTCGTCCTTTCTCTGTCTTTCACTTGTATCTAATGCCGCCACAGTGTGTCAATCATCAATGATAACGCCACAAAAATAAATAATACAAGTGAATGCCACAAAATCACAATATTTTGTACAATCAATAATTCACCATATATAAATATATATAAATAATAATAATCTTAACGCTTTCATTACCGTTTTCCGCCTTGCTAGAATGTCGTTCGTTTTGTGGCAATTCCTTTTGGTTCGCCTCATTTCCTGTAAGCTGGGTAGGGGGAAGGGGGTGAGGGCTATTTGGAACTGGCGCCAGAAGTTGGCTTTTCTACTTGTGTTTGTTATTTCCCTACATTGACCATAACCTTGACTATTTTATAGGGAAATTGAATGCGGCAAAATTGGTGTTTTCATTTCTGCTGGACAAAACAAGTTTATGGCCGCAATCAATTATCCGGCTAAATGTGCCGCATGTGGCATAAAAAAAGAAAACTAAATTAAGAGCACAGTTTAGTTTCGACCCAGACAATATTTGCCACTAATTAGCATTAAGCTAAAAGCTAAAAACAAAACGTAAATGAAGAATTTTATGGACTTGTCATTAATTTGAATTTGATTTCATTTATTTAGGTAATATATATATATATAATATACTAAATGTAATAAAATGAAAATAAGTAGAAAATTTACTTCCCAAACAACTTTTGCTTTTATTATGCATGTCAAGCTTAATTTGTTATTTATTTGGACAACAATTTGATTGGGTTTCCCCCATTTTCCCACCTCTTAAAGACTTGTAAACAAACACAAAAAAAAAAATCGAACAAACAAACGGAACTAACAACTTGTGGCATGGTCGTTAAGGGGCAAGTTGCAAGAAACGACAACGACAACTTCCAAATTAACATTTGCCTGTTTCCGCAACTTGTGCAAATCTGAAAATCGATTCTTTTTTTTTTTTTTTGCATGAATAACAAGCAAAAGTTGAGTTTACAAATTTAAATGAAGTTTTAATGGGGAGGAGACAAAAATAGATATACTTTTGAAAATCTATGGAAATTAAGGAGTCGACAGTGCTCGACTGGCAGATATCCTGTAGACAGGCCTTAAAGTTGTACTTTGTTTAACATAATAATAAATATTATACCAAAAAAATTATACACAAAAAATTATAAAATATAAAAAATGATGAAAAACGAAAATAAATATGAAATTACGTTTGTCTGAGCAGAATCTGTATTTCTTATGCAATCTCAATGAAAGTTTTACAAACAAAACTTATCCATTATAAAATTATAGATCTATACAATATCGATTTTCCCAAGCACTATCCATTTATTTATATCCTCTAAATGAATTCTAAATTTAATTTAAATATGACATTTATAAAAGTTCAAATTGCAACTTGAGCGAAACTCCTCCACAGGACAGGTGGAAGGGAGGGGGGAAGAATAGGGTGTAGGGTGAGCTGACTTGAGTTGTTTATTCTTCCGCCGAGTGGAATGGATTTGGGCGCTGGTTGTGGCTGCCACAAAACGAACGACCTTGACAGCGAAAGAAAAACTTATTATCGGATGTGCAACCAAAGCAAACAATCGTCGAAAAGCAAACTTGATTATGGATTTGCATTTTTTGGGGCACCCAAAGAGAGATAGAGAAAGAGAAATAAGAAGAAGAAGCAGCAAATGAAGGGGCAAGGTGGGGAAGCAAGAAGCAAACGCAATTTGCACTCGTAGCGAGAAAATAAAAATGAAATTCAATGAAAAAATGCAGCAAACGAATTAAAAAAAGGGAAAATGGGAAAATGTCAAATGGCGCTAAAGCAACAAAAAAATCAAAACAACAAAACAATTAAGTGAAAACCAAAAAAAGAAGAAAAAAATCAAAGTAAGCGTGAAAGTTGCACAATTTTAACATCGTTTTTAGCCACGTAAAAACCGAAATGCGAATGCGAAAGGCAAAAAGGCATTCAACGCTTTTCTTTCATTAACGCCTTTCTCAGCTCGAGGTGTATGAATGGGAAATGCGCGAGACTGTGGCTAAAGGGGGGGGGGGGGGGGGGGGTGTTTGGAAATGGAGGCGTTGGAGTAAACGGAAATTGGATTTTCTCAGCTGCAGAAAATGAAATAAATATATTTATGTTAAGCTGGATTCGCTGTGGCAGATGCCAGGCAGCAAGATACATATTGTTGTCTGTGTGGGTGTTAAGTATCCATAAGATATATATGCAATAATTATTTGCATAATTCGATATATACTTTTAATGGTTATTAGTTGTACAGAGTTGCTTATTTAATTTATGGTATTTACTTTACAAGATGCTTGCCATCGACGAGAAATTAAAATCTGAACTTTACAAAATTGGGACACAAGCGGAACTTTTATCAACTTCAGTAACAAGAATTTGCATAACGGAGAACTTTCATTAAATGATTTCATAATTATATCGCAATATCAGCCAATTTATATAACAACAATCTCAATCCCAATATGAATAAAACAATCTCTTCATCATCCACAAATTATAGAATTTATTTCAATCTTAATCTCACTAAGAATCGTAACCACATATGATATAACTACAATCTTTATCCTAATCTCAATCGTAATTTTAATATGAATCAGCAAATCCCAATATGAATCAGCATCATCAAATTATATAACAACAATCTTAATCTAAATTCCAATATGAATCAATTAACTACAATATGAATTATAGATTGTGGAATTTGTTTGACTAAGATTAATTTATTGGAAATTATACAACAAACAATCTAAATCTTTATTTCAATCTAATCTGAACAGATTCAGCAACAATAAATTATTTATCTGCTTAATCCCAACAAGAATCATTCATCAGATTTTCAAATATGATTCAATCTTAATCTCAGTCCTAATCTAAATCAATCTCAGCAGTTTCCACAAATTTCAAATACAATTCCATTGAGCTGCAATAAACTTAGCTACAAATTTGTAAAAAAAAAAAAACAAGTTTGAAATCAGTTTGAATAGCTTTTGACCTGTTAACAATTAGCATTAAGGGCAGTTCGAATCGATTGACTCTCGTCTGAGAAGCCAAATGGAAAATTCCACAAGTGTGTAAGAGGGGGGTTTTGGGGGGGGGGGGGGGTGTAGTGCCACCTTTAAATGTGTGTATATGTGCGTTTGTGTGGCATCAATGGTGCCACAGTGTTGCAAAAGGTGCGTGACAAAATGCACTCGACGGCTTATCAGAGCGCCATTTTGCTTTGCGTAGCCTAATTTGCAATGCCTGGGCGGGGGAAGGGGGTAAGAGGAGGGTGTAAAGGGAGACGACAACACTGAGGAAAATTTTCTTGCTGTTACAAAAGAATATTAAAATATAAAAAAACGTTTTTCTAAAAATTAGAAATGCATTTCTAAAAAGTTGAAAAGAGAAAAATCCCTCAGAAACAATTTATTAAATTTAGAGTTTAAAATATATTATAAGATCTTTGTATATGTGATTTCTTAAAGTACTATTGTTTATTAATTAATTTAAATTAACATATTAACATTTTTAAACAATTTCAATTAATTTAAATAAGAAACCAGATAATTTTGAATTCTTCAATGCACGTAGAAAATTTATTTATTTATATTATTTTTTATTAAGCAATGCAAGCTATGATTTTTAGCAAGTCACAAACTTCAATTTCATAAATTCACTTACTGAATAATTAGTTGAATTAAAGCCATGTCATAATTTCTAAAATTCAATGCGTTTTTATTTTTGCTGAGTGTAGACTAGGTTCCCCTGTTCCTTTAATGTTGCTTTAGGCATCTGTTGTTTCGTTGCCATAATGCATTGTAGCATTCTAGCACCTAATTAGCCATAATGTTCTCGACAGAGAGAGAGAGAGACAGATAGGGAAAGAGAGGATGACAGAAAGAGGGGGGAGAGAGAGAGAGAGAGAGAGGTAGCTGTTTGTTAATTCATTAAGCATATTTGTTTTGCAAGACGAGCAGAGAAGAGTGGGAAAGTTGGCTGGAAATGGTGGGTTCTTTGTGTCATCAGATAAGGCCACCTGGTGGAGAACATTGTTTATAGTGGCGAGTTTGAGAAGGGATTGGGGAGGAGTCCACTTAAGTGAACTGTCGTGTGGCTGAGCAGTTAAAGAGCCTATTGATTGCCTCTTAAACCATTGTGTTGTAATTCATCGCTTCCTTAATTTCTCAATTCTCATTGAATGAGTCACAAATATTCGGTTTGCCATTTAGGCATTTCCGTTCCGGTTCATTCCATTAAATTAGAGGTCAATGTCCTCTCGTTACTTAACTATACAATTTATATGTGTCCGCCTTAGCAATCTTTGGTGCCTCTTTTTCTGAAATGAATAACTTAATTTTTGGGATACACTTTTATCAAACCAACTGAAAATATATTTAACTTTTTTAACAATCAAGAATCATTCCATATTTTTTAAAGAATAAGCTGACTTTGAATGAAATTTATTGATTCAAGTAAATCCAACTTAGTTGCGATCTGTTTATCTTCTGCTCATGTTGTCAGCATGTTCCCTAAACGAATTCTTAATTTAATTTGTATTGATTCTATTCCCTTATCGAGATATCTTCATTTTATTAGAATTGAAATTCCTTAATTGTTTATTCCTCAATCGAAGTGTCTAAATTGAATTTGCATTGAAATTCAAATGAAATACGCTCATCTTCAAATAATTAAAGCCGTATAAGATTAGCTGCTATCTGAACCATATGCAGATAAGAACCAACTCTGAAAGAGGCTAATGATTGACACATCAAATTGAGTGCCACTGTTCAAATTTTAGTTAGTCCAATTCAAACACTTTGATGAACCAGTTCATTCAAAATGAAGCAACAATTCGGTAATAATGGAAGGAAAACTTAAAGAGGCAGTCATTTTTGACATTTAATCAACCTACTTTTGCAGTTCTTCTAAGCTGTTTGTCCCTGTTGGTTGTTGCCACCAATGGAGGAGCCATAAAATTTACATCGTTCCCCGATAAGGATTCCTACATCTGCCTAAATAAACCCAATGGTTATCGTACTCCACAACCCGGCAGCTGTGCGCAGTTTTACGAGTGTCTCGCAGGAGTCGCTGTACCCAAAGTCTGCACCCATTTCTTTGATTCCAAGACTCGAAAATGTGTCAACGAGATCAGCACAGGCTGCTCTGAGCTGAAGCAAATGTCGTCGGGGAAAGTGATTGAAAACAATGCTGTAAAATCTGCAGCAGAACCAAACTCATTTAGAATACCAAACGAAACCAATCGGGTGAAGCCTACAAC
Source organism: Drosophila setosimentum (assembly GCA_035043505.1). Taxonomy (NCBI): domain Eukaryota; kingdom Metazoa; phylum Arthropoda; class Insecta; order Diptera; family Drosophilidae; genus Drosophila; species Drosophila setosimentum. The sequence continues at coordinate 21,812,307 of JAWNMY010000007.1, forward strand.
AATTAATCCAAGGACTCTAGTGAAAACCACTCGAAGGACAACACGGAAACCAGTACTGACTACTCGAAGGACAACTCATTCTAATACTAGAACCACTCGAAGAACAACAACTGGCACTCCAAGGAGAACCACTGGAACCACTCCAATGACTCCAACAGAAACCACTCCAAGGAGAACCACTGGAACCACTCCAATGACTCCAACAGAAACCACTCCAAGGAGAACCACTGGAACCACTCCAATGACTCCAACAGAAACCACTCCAAGGAGAACCACTGGAACCACTCCAATGACTCCAACAGAAACCAGTCCAAGAAGAACCACTGGAACCACTCCAATGACTCCAACAGAAACCAGTCCAAGAAGAACCACTGGAACCACACCAATGACTCCAACAGAAACCAGTCCAAGAAGAACCACTGGAACCACTCCAATGACTCCAACAGAAACCACTCCAAGGAGAACCACTGGAACCACTCCAATGACTCCAACAGAAACCAGTCCAAGAAGAACCACTGGAACCACTCCAATGACTCCAACAGAAACCAGTCCAAGAAGAACCACTGGAACCACACCAATGACTCCAACAGAAACCACTCCAAGGAGAACCACTGGAACCACTCCAATGACTCCAACAGAAACCACTCCAAGGAGAACCACTGGAACCACTCCAATGACTCCAACAGAAACCACACCAATGAGAACCACTGGAACCACTCCAATGACCCCAACAGAAACCACTCCAAGGAGAACCACTGGAACCACTCCAATGACTCCAACAAAAACCAGTCCAAGAAGAACCACTGGAACCACTCCAATGACTCCAACAGAAACCACTCCAAGGAGAACCACTGGAACCACTCCAATGACTCCAACAGAAACCACTCCAAGGAGAACCACTGGAACCACTCCAATGACTCCAACAGAAACCACTCCAAGGAGAACCACTGGAACCACTCCAATGACTCCAACAGAAACCAGTCCAAGTAGAACCACTGGAACCACTCCAATGACTCCAACAGAAACCACTCCAAGGAGAACCACTGGAACCACTCCACTGACTCCAACAGAAACCAGTCCAAGTAGAACCACTGGAACCACTCCAATGACTCCAACAGAAACCACTCCAAGGAGAACCACTGGAACCACTCCAATGACTCCAACAGAAACCACTCCAAGGAGAACCACTGGAACCACTCCAATGACTCCAACAGAAACCACTCCAAGGAGAACCACTGGAACCACTCCAATGACTCCAACAGAAACCACTCCAAGGAGAACCACTGGAACCACTCCAATGACTCCAACAGAAACCAGTCCAAGAAGAACCACTGGAACCACTCCAATGACTCCAACAGAAACCACTCCAAGGAGAACCACTGGAACCACTCCAATGACTCCAACAGAAACCACTCCAAGGAGAACCACTGGAACCACTCCAATGACTCCAACAGAAACCACTCCAAGGAGAACCACTGGAACCACTCCAATGACTCCAAAAGGAACCACACCAATGAGAACCACTTGAAATATACCAACAGGAACCACACCACGGACATCAACACGAACCAGTTCAAGTTGAACACCAACTACAGTAAGAACCAAAAGAAAGCACGCCTGGAACCACTTCGAAAAGAAAGAGACCTGATTTGAAATATTTTATTCTACAGTTTTAAAGTCACTATATTCCACTCTTGTAGAATATTCAAAATATGATATAACTATATAATTATATATATATATATATATATATAACAATTGAAGTATTTTCACTAGCAGTAATTGATGAGTTTCAATAAGCAAGGAAATTAATTAAAACTAAATGGGGGAAAAATAAGTAATGAAATTATTGATTCTTCTTCGCATGAAATATGCGAAATTTGAATGCAATTCTAATATGAAAAAATGTTAACAATTAATTCAACATTCTGAAATTGAAGGGGGGTATTGGAAAAATTATTTAATTACTCAGAAGAAGAGGAATGGCTAAAGTAAGAAGAAGAAGCAGTAGCAACCAGAGCGTCACACATTTTTCGGCATATAACATAATTAATGGCTTATTTGCTCGCCTAAAAGTTGCGAATTTGTTTACGTAGGCGTTTATTGGCTGAATGGCTGAACACCCACATAGAATAAACCCCTCTGTCCACCCTCCCCACCACCCCTCTGATAAAAGAGAAAGAAACTTTTGGTGCCAACAGCACAATTTCTTTTGGCAAATATTTATCATAATGTTTGAGTCTTTCAGAGACTTCCGCATTTTGCCGGAAATTATTGTCAAATGGAAATGGTTTTTTTTCTTCATTTGTTGTGTTGTCATTTGCAAAAGAAAATGCAGTTTAAAGTGGAATAGAGAATGGAGAAGATTAAAAGAAAGAATTTGCTGTTTTCTTGGCATAAATTAAATATTTAACTTCTAATCTGTGCTGTGGTTGTTGTCTCCGCTAGAGATCATTATGCTGTTTACTCATGTGTGTGTGTGTGTGTGTGTGTGTGTGCTTGTGTTTATGTGTATGTTTGTATGTGTATACTTCATATCGAAAAAATTAAAGCCGGTTTTTTCTTTGTTTGCCGTTTTGAGCTATTTTGCCGGTTTTTTATTTTATTATGGTTTGGCCCGTTATTTTTTGTTGTTATTATTGTTTGCCTCTGCCTCTGGCTCTGGCTCTGGCTCTGACTTTTATTTGGTTGCCTGCCACTCATTATTAGTCATCATCAACCACAGCCGCAGCAAACCTAACCTCACCCAATACCCCCCCACCCGAAACCAAATCCAGCAACTAAAGCCAGCGGCCATTTACAAAAATAAAAACTTCACATCCACATGCTGTGTCTCGCTCGCTCGTCTTTGTTTGGCAGCTCTGCATGTTGTGCATGTGTGTGTGTGTGTGTGTGTGTGTGTGTGTGTGTGTGTGTGTGTGTGTGTGGATTGTGACGACTCAGCGAAGCGCGCTCAGCTGATGACAGCGCCGCTGAAGTCGACGCGCAGCTGTGCGAAACGAGTGTTTCAACAGCTGTTTTTGTTGGTGTCTTTTATTTATTTTTTTGGCTGTTTGTTGCCGGCGGTGCTCGTTGACAACGCCCACATGGCATCCACACACAAAACTCAAAACATACAGAAACACAGACGGTACAAACTCGCATAGGGAAATTTGCTGCGCTTAATCCCCGCTTGCATAGCAGCCAGCTTTTGAGAGTGCTCAGTGCTCTGGTTTGCACTTTTTAATTGAGTGTTTTTGACGTTGTTTTATTTGGGGTTTCCTAATTAATTAATTGCTAATTGAAATGCAAACTTTGCGACGGCGCCACAACGCTCCATTAATTTCGCATTAATTTTCTTCACGCGCCCCGAAATCTACAATTAATTTATTTACTTTGCCGAACAACGGTTTGCGATTGTTGTTGTTGTTGTTGTTGTTGAGTGTTTATTTGTTGTTGCTGTGCCAATATTGTTGTGGCCCCATTGCATTTGTCACACACACACACAAACACACTTACACAGATAATGGATAAATGCATAATGTATTAAAATTGAAATAAATAACAATTTTGTTGTACGTCAAGCGCCGCAGAAAATTACAAAAGACGCAAGCAACTGACAACAACAACAACAACAACAACAACAACAAAAACAAATACAAACAACGAAAATGTTAATTAAGCGAAATTTTGTATGCAGTGATCTTTATTTTATTTGGTTTTATTGGCACAAGCATACGCTGCAAAGGCATATTGGGTATATTGATTATGAGAGCAGGAATATTACAAAGTAAATTGAATAAAGTTTGAACTATTGATAAGTGTTTAAGACGATTTGTATCAATAGCGTCTGCTCTCATTGCTTGTTATCGATAATAAATTATAATCGTACAATGCTATCAAAAATTCAGTAGTTCATATTTAAAGATATAAACAAAAGTGCTTACAGTAGCTTACAGCTAAGAGAAACCTTAAATTATCGGTATTATTGGGGTAAAAATAACTGTTATGTTCAACTAGCAACTGCTTAAGCGTATAAGCACTAAAATAAAACCTTAAACTTATCGATAACATACACTTTTCTTGTGATTCCTTAAATTATCGAACTGATTATCACTTTATAATCAATTTCAGTTTTAATCCCAACCAATGAGATTCTTTTTGACAGGGCATCTGACAGTCGTCTAGCTAATCTCTGCCTCTCTCATGCTATCTCAATCTGTCTCTCCCTTCCAATCTCTCTCTCTCTCTCTCCCTCGTTCTGTTTTCCTCTATCTCTATTTGCATGCATAGCCTTCCCGCATTTTTCTTGTTTTTGATCGGTTTTATTGCAATTTTTCATTGCCAAAGCGACGCAGCTGCTGTTGCGCTTGGCCAACGCCAGGGGGCGCTGCAGCGCCTATCGCCTGACTGCATTTAAAATCAACTAAAGCGTCGCATAATAAATCAAATCCGTAACTAAATAAAAGTGAAATATGTCTAAAATACAAAAAGGAAAAAAAGAAAAACAAAATTTATCATTTCCAATCGCCAGTTTTTCTGTGTGGAATCTCGATTCAATTTGCTAGATCGTAAAACGGTCTTCTCGAAAAAATAGGCAAACATGAAAAGCGCATAATAATTTATATATATATATATATGTATATATCTTTGATCATTTTATAAATTTTCTATGCTTTTGGCTGATTTGTTTTTTTTTTTCTTCGTAGAAACCGGTTTTCATTTTATTGTTATTGTTTTCGTTTTTATTTACTGATGATTAAACAAAAGTTGCGACTAACTAACGCATTTGTCATTTGTCATTTGTACATTTATCAGTTTCCGGAATTTGAACCGACTTACGTTTAACATGCACCTTTCACTGCTGCTTTTTTTATTTCTTATCTGAGCCCTCAGTGATAACTGCAGACCCCATCGATTATGAGTGTCTTAGCTGAAATGCCCACTGTCCCACTTTCCTAAAACTATACCAACTATGCGGACATAAATTATATATATATATATATATATATATATATATATATATATGTATATATAATGGGTATACCTGAGTCAAGTGAATTGTACTTGAATTTTTGAAGGTCTCTTTGCAATGCACACTTGATGATAATACAACACTGCTTTGTCTGGCTTGGGAGACTTGAGATATACCTTGTAAAGAGGCCGAGATTAACTGAAAATTTATAGAGCATTATTATTATTAAACACTTTTAATCAGAGTATCAAGGCGAGCAATCAACTTTATTGATTGATATTTATAAACTTTAATTAGACTAAGTAAATATTTCTCACAGTCTGATCTTCAATATTATGCAAAGGCATTTAAAATATGAATCCCAAGAGTTTTAATTAAAATAAACTTAAAATTCATATTCAAAATTAGTCTAAATACGAATTTGGTTTGAAACACAGCTGAAGTCATGCAAATATTGTACACAATGGTTTGTTACTCTGCTAGAAACTAATTTGATTGATTCCTTCATAAATCGGAACTGTATTATATAATATATACATATAGATATATATTATTATTTGCATTATATATATGTGAGATATATATAAGATATATGCACCTATAACGATTTTCTTCATGGCTGTTACAAAAGTACGCTATAAATGCATATGCCCTGCATGCAGCCCGGCTTGTGTTTAGGGTGCGCACAGCAAATGCTGTAGAAGAAGAATTGAAGAACTTTTGTCCGTTGTCAGGTTTTAACAATTGGCGCCAGGGCGCTTAAATTGCCGTGACGATAACACGGGGCGTGGGTGCTCACACATACACACACACACACACACACACACACATACATTCATTCCACAACAAGCCCGTGTGAATGTTGATATCTTGCAACTCGCTCGCACCGCTGCGCGTCATGAGATTTTTTGAATTTTTCATGAGTTTGTTTTTAGCTTGTTTTACATTGTTGTTGCTGAATTTGTTACCATTGATTGACAGCAACAACTATAATAATAATAATATAACAACAAATTGAGACAAGGCAACGGTCATCATGCCAAGCCAAAAAGATACAAACAAAAATGAAACACAAAACAAAAGTTGCAAAAGTGCCCAAAAAGCAAACGAACTGGCGACAAAATCAAACAATTTTAAAATAGTGCGCAATTTTGCCATTTGTTTTTTTCTATACTTATATTATAGACATAGACACAAAACAAAATAAATAAAATAAAAAAACGCTTTGACAATTCTCTCGCTCTCACGCGCTCAAAGATCAACAGTTAGAAGCTCTCTTGACCTACCTCGCTCGCTCCCCATCTCTCTCTCTCTCTCTCTCGCTCACGCTCACGCTCTTATCATCGGCTCTCAATTACAACCGTTTTACACACGTGAATGAATCCAGCTACCCTTCTCGCTTGCACTCGCACTCGTTCTCGCTCTCTATTTGCTTATTGCAGTTGATTTGTTGTTGTTGTTTTTCTCAAGAGTTTTGTTTTGTTTCTGCTTCTATTGCCGCCTCTTCCATTGTTATTGTTATTGTTGTTGTTTTTGCTATTGATCGCATTGCACATTATCGCCATGTTTGTATTTGTTGCCATTTTTCGTTGCGCTAAAAAGGTTATTGTAAAAAATAAAACAACAACAACGACAACAAATCAAGGCAAGCAACGCGCACAATAAGAAAACGGTAAACAGATTGTTATTGCGTTGCGGGCTTCTTTTGTTGTTGGCTACTAAAATTAAAAATATTCTCCAAGCATTTCGGGGTTGACGGTGGTGGATTTAAATGGATTCCATGAAAAACAATCAATATTTGTAGATTCAAATCAATTCAAATGCTTCAGTTGAAATTCGTTTTAAAATTTGCCTTAAATTGCACCATATGTTTTCTTAAACAATCATAATTTTAATTAAACATGTATATAAATTAGTTGCTTCATTTAATATCATTTGTAATATTTTGTAAAGATTTAAATAAAATGAATCTTTTAATTGTAATACAGATTTTTCTAAAAATCAATTCAAAATTCAGTCGTATCTTAGGTGCAGGTCTTTGCTAAAAACACATTCCACATTGGCACGGCCAAACTCCGTTAAGTTTGAGTACCTGCTATAAGCGAGGTGTCTTAGCTAAGTCACATACTTTTGCGGCCACTGTTTGCTGCTAACTACGCACAGTTTAAAGCTGCGTTCGTACTGACTTCAAATAGATCGCGTGTCTCTGCTATATTTCCCTCTACAGTTTAGGGAGCATTGTGCAACTGGTCAGTTGTACACTTTAGCACAGATAGCAACCACGAAATCAAGCAGTCTAAAAGCAGTGTTTACAAGCAGTTCGCAAGCAGTTCTCAAGCAGTTCATAGCACTTTTCTTACTTTTTGAATTAAGAAATAGTTTTAACAATTTAAAATTAATTATTTCTTCCTCATAACTAATCAATATTTTTATGTTTGCTTAATTGCAGGTAAGCCAATGTGATTTATTTACATAACAAGCCGAGTGAGTATGCATTGAACCTAGTCTTTTTCCTCCACATACCGCAAAAAAGAAAATTCCTTTTTCATAATTTCGCATTTGACAAAACAAAACAAAAATACCAAAAAATCATGCACAAATTTTGTTTGTTAAAAAATTAATGCATTTTTTACAAGCATTTTTCATTAATTAAAGTGTCACTGTTGTTATTTGTTATGTTTTCTCTCTTTCTCTATCTCTCTCTTTTCAACTAAGAAATTTGAACATTTTACAAATAAAATAAAATTACTGAATTTAAATTTGAAAAAGTGTCTTGAAACAAAGAAGAAGCCATTTTTGATACATCAATTCCTGCTAGATATTATAAGATTTGTTCGACTTTGTTGATAAAACTATCCAACTTTCTAACTTACTATTTGAACTCGGTCAGTTTTGAAGCTAACTTTATGAAACTTGATATATATCTTGATTTTGGAATATATAAGTTAGCTTTGTCAGTTTTAGACGGATTGTCACACCATATAATATATGAATAAACAATTTAAAGTCAAGAAAATTAAAAAATGAACAGAATTAAAAGAATCTGACTATTAAAAGTATTAAATCATATCTTATTATATTCATTATAATATGAACGAAGACATATAGAATTGAATAATATATACAATATATAGTATATTTAATTTTGGCTAGGGTAATTCAGATCTGATTAACTCTTATTATTTTTACTCAACGATTCCTTCTTTTTTTGGCTTTGAATATAAATTTGACTCGTGTTTTATTTACACATTTATTTGCCTTGTTGCCAATCTCTGATTGCATTCAAAAAGATGTTGACTATTTTCCTTTGCACTTTTCCCTCTTTCTTTTTTCTTTTACATTTTCCCAACTGGTCGACAACAACAGCAACAACAGCAACAACTTTAGCTCCATTCACCTAATTTCTTCGTCTTGTTTTGGCCACAAAACTTTTGTTTCCTTGTTTGTGTTTTGTTGTTGTTTTTGTTTGTTGTTTGTTGTTGTTGCTTTGCAGGCGACACACTGAAAAAGCAACAACAATAAAAACAAAGTGCGCTGCATAATTTTTGCATTGTTTTTTTTTTTAGCAGGGGGGTAAAGAGTGGCAAACGGTGGCATATAGTTGTGGCAAGTGGGGGGAAGGAGAGGGCCTCCCCCCTGGTGGTTTAGTGGCAACATGTGCGAAACTCGCATGTGATTTGTGCATTTAAATGGCAATAACAACAACAACAGCAACAACAACAACGTTGCACGTTGCAAGAGCCATTTGAATGCAGATTTTGAAGTTGCCTTTGCATTTTTCTTTTCTGTTGCACGACGCTTGTTAAACAAAATTGTTTTCTTGTTGAGATTATGTAAGAAAAATGCAAAAAAAAAAAGACAAAACAAAAATTAAGCAAACATTATTTTTAACAAAAATATTAGCACAAAAGTTTATAAAACTAAAGATTTTAATAATTATAATTACTTGCAGAAAAGTTGCAAGAGTTGCAAATGGCAGCAAAGTTGAAAGTTGAAACCAATTAAAAACTGTGCGCAAAAAGTTCTCGAAACCAACAAATAAATGTTTTTGAATGCATTCAAAACGTGTGCAAAGTGAATATAAAATGTGAATTTAAATTGAGACTCAATTCAAATACTCTCTTTCGAAATATGCAAAGTAAACGAATTTTTGATTCATAGAAAAATGCATGTAGAAATCGAACTGAACTTGTTGAAGTTGAAGTCGAAAGTCTTTTCAATTAAATACTATATCTGATCATATCAGCGAACTGGTTTCAGTCTGAAAACACGCCTTGGGATAGGCAAATGTATCTTGTTGATTCACATAGTTAATATGCCCCAAATGAAACAATTGCCAAGCGCAATAATCAAGTGAAAAGCGCGCCAAAACTGAAAGTTTGTTGTTGCTATTGTTGAGTGTGTGTGCGTGTGTGTGTGTGTGTTGTGTGTTTATCCCGGATGTTGTGCGGCGTTGACTGAGTGCTGCTAACTGAATTGAATGCAACTGCAACTGAAACTGCAACTGTTGTTGTTGCAGCTGCTGCAGCAAATGGGGTAAAAGTGTTGTTTTTTCTTTTCGTTTCGTTTCTTTATTTATTTATTTTATATTTTGGCTGCTGTTTGTTGCAACTACTTTGTTGCATGTTGTTGTTGTAGTAGTTGTTGTTGTTGCTTGTCACGAGATCTTTCTGCGCGGCTGCTTGCATTTTATTTATGTTTATCGTTAGCCGCAATTCGCGTTCAGTTTGCAACCAAAACTCTGAAGACTTGCCCCCAAATAGAGATGAAGATAAAGATACATATCTTTAAATTGATACTTAAGATAGATTTAAACGGATTGGCTCACAATATATTATAGCTATCATTGGAGTAAACAATTTAAAGTTGTTTGCAGTTAATTAAAAGAAACTAACTATTGAAATTTATATTTAACAAAACAATAAATTGTGAAAAAATGAATTCTTTGTGAGTAGAGTAAATAAATCATAATAAATATATAATATCTACAAGAATATATATATATAAATATATAAATATAAAGTTTCATATATATATACTATATTTGATATTTAGCTAGGGTATTTGAAACATCATCATTGCGCTGAAGCTACATATACTTACATATATAATTTCTACATATTTCTTGGTAATATTTCTTTCTATTTGGCGTTTTGTCTTCAACTTCAAAAGGCGTTTGTAATTTTGTTTTTTTTTGGTTTTGTGGTGGGGGCGGATGCGAATTTTGCCACATAATTAATTGGCTGCAATTTTGCTGCATCATCTTGTTGCATGCAACAAAGTAATTTGACAGTTTTCATTTCATTTCCATGATGATCATGATGATTATGATGATTATCTATGTCATATTCACATCATCTGCTTCTGTTTTCTTCTCTTTTCTCTTCTCTTCTCGCTTTGTGTTTATGCTGAGAATTGGAGCGCATCGACAGCATTTTGCTGTCACAAATGTTGCATCATCTTTTTATTTCTTAGTTTTTTCATATATTCGAGCAGCTGAAGAAGAAGCAGAAATTACTGTAGCAAATTAATCGATTTTGCTTATTAACTTATTAACTTAAAAATCGATAATTTATCGATAAACGTATAAAACATCCATATTATTTTCGATATAACATTATTTACAATACTTGCACAATAATTGTGCATTATTAAAAGGTAATTCGATGCGAACTCGAAAGCCTATCGATAACATAGCAAAAATATCAATGATTATTATTAAAAGTTGCTTCAATATTTTGATTTAAACGATTAACTGAACGGTAATTCTAAATGATATAAATATTGACATAAATATATATCGAGTAATATCTAGTTTAGCTACGATATAATTAGTTATCGATAATTGTACATTTTTGATTATACGATAATTACATATTTGTATTACATAATTCTCCGATATCATTAGTAATCGATTGTATAAATGTAATTTTGGATCATTTGATTAAATATATAAATTGTAATCGATATATTGTGCTTTGATAACATTAGTAATTGATGCTGTAATGCTATCGATTGTTTCGTCAATCGATAATTGTATTAATTAGTTATGCAAATACAGATATATCGATAGCTCCGCTTCTTAGTTGGTTTACTTTGATCGTTCGCATTACACAGTTCAGATCATCTGCCATTGCCACGCCCACACCCACGCCCTCAATGCGGTCATCTCTTCCCGCCTCGCCTCTCTTCCCTTTCATTTCCTTTCCTCCACTCACGCATACTCCCCAAAATAATTGGCAAATTCATATTAATTTCATTTTGATTTCCTACATGGATTTCACTCTCTCCCTCTCCCTCTCTCCCTTTCTCCCTCTCTCGCTCTCTCGCTCTCTCTTTGAAAATATGACTGCCAATGTATATCTGCTGCTTACTCTCTCCCTCTCTCTCTCTCTCTCTCTCTCTTTCTATTTTTCTTTATTTTTTTTTTGCTTTATTTTGCGCTATACAATTATCGATACACCATCAAAATTTATCGATACAAACACACACACACACACACACATACACACACACAGTTTTAGCCACACCCCAAGTAATAACGGTAGTCGCAAGCGTGCTTTTAGCAACCCCCACATACCCTACTCGAACAGCAACAACACCACCTGCACCACCATCTGCACCACCACAACCACAACCACCTCGTCGTCATCGTTGTCGCGTTTGCAGCCGCATCATTATTACTACTACGATCAATCGCATTCCGGCCGGAGTAGTTTCTGCGTGGATGCCACACTGTGGCCTGCCGCCATCAGCGATGGGCAACTCTATATGACGGCAGGAGCCGATGAGGATCCGGACGAGGCAATCGATCAATTCTCGCCCACGCTCTACACTCGCCTCGGCTCGAGTCGTGCCATCAACATACCCAGCAGCAGCAGCAGCAGCAACATAAGCAACAGTGCCGGCAACAGTCCACAGCATTATCACAGCATGCAACCACATCCACATCCCAATCATCATCATCATCATCAACATCATCAACATAATTTGCTGCAGCATCGTCAGCAGCATGCGCAACGTTCGCTTAGCATTGGCTCAGCTATAAGTGCAACTGCAACAGGAACTGCAACTGCAACAGCAGCGTCAGCTTTTAGTGCGAGTCCCACGGCATTTGGTCATGGCTATTTACCGTTTTATGCCAGCTCACCGGATGCTCTGGCGGAGTTGGGTGGTGGTGGTGGTGGTCCAGGTGCAGTTGGTGGCATTCATCGGTTGCAAGTGCCGCGAGAGATTGCAACAGCAGCAGCAGTAGCAGCGTCAACAGCAGCAGCAGCAGCAGCAGCAGCAAATGCGACAAGACGTCCACGTTCGCCGTTGGATGGCGCCACTGTGTTGGCGGTCAACAGGTCGGTGTGTGTTGGTTAACGGTTAAAAATTGTCACAGTGTTGCTCAATGTTCGATTAGTTGACTTGTAACACTGCTGAAACTTGAGTAACACATTAAAGTTTCAGCGAGTCTCTTAAATATATTGCTTAACAAGTTATCGATATACAAGTAGTCATCACTCAGCGAGTTATCGATTGACTTGTTCTAAAAGCCTATTTGCAAATCGAATACAAAATGTATCGATAATGTGAAATTAGCTTTAAGCTTATTCGATTAAATGATATCGATATGCAAACAATCGTTTCACTGATGACGAATAATCGATTGTTAATTAAATCTAACCTTCTTCAATTCTAATCGAACATTGAGTTTACTTGGGCCACAACTAATCTGTTTAACTGTTATCGATTGTCTCGTTTATCGATAACTATTTGTTGCACGTCTGCAAGTTGTGTTTGCCACACAAAATGTCGCCTTTGAAATTCATTTGAAATACTTTCAACTCATTTGATGTTGCATGTATTTTACTTGTTTGACATTTTCTCATATTCATTATTGGTTATTGTGGCATGCAAATCGATTAATCTTTGCCAATATATCATCTGAAAATCATCAATTATTTGTAGCTTGTCAGAAGTTGAGTTAATCATTCAGATAATAATAATCATTCATTATATATATATATATAATTAATCATTTCTAGCAGATCAAGTTGCTTAAGAATAGAAAAATATGATTGAAGAATATGGGAAAGTTATCGATAAAATGCGATAAACTTGATTGTCAGCGGAATCGAAAGAAGTTATCGATAAAATAAATAAAAACAAAATATATGTTTTTAATTAATTGTATTCAGCTCTTATTTTCTCTAAGATTCTCTAACTATATCTACTAATTATCTCTCTATAAGACTGACTATATATATATACTATCTATCGGACTGACTATAACTACTAACAATCTATCTATCATTGTATCTACAAATGAAGATGAATGGTTCGACTAACTATATTAACTATCTTTTCACTTATCTATCTATTGACTATATCTATATCTATCTGAGTATATCTATATATCTATCTGTCTCCGGCTATATCAACTGGCTATCTATCTACTGAATATATCTAATATCTATCGATCTATCTATCTGCATCTTTATTACTGACTATACTTACTATCTATCTATATATAAATATATCTATATCTACTATATATCTATATATCCAGTCATCGACCACAAGCTCAATTTCCATTTTGCATTAATCAATTATTGTTTTGGCAATTGTTATGCATTTTTTCATTCTGCGAGAAGATTTCCAGAATTTGCCACAGTTGATGATGCATCATTTGAGGCGCATCCTTTTTGGCAATTTATTGTTGGCCATTTGCCTTGCTTTTAATTAAATAAAAGCGAAATGGGAAATAAACGAACTCAAAAACTCAAAAACTCATCTTTTACAGGCACTTTAAGACTCCTGTCATGTTGTCCATTAAGATTTTGAGCTAAGGTTCTTTGCAAGAAGGCGTTTTATGTGCCTCGTTTTTTCTCCTTCAGTTTTTTTTCAATTTGCAACAGCTAAAGAGTTGTATGTGTGTGTGTGTATGAAATGAAATGATGTCATTTCTAAACTTGAAGGTTTCTTTTGAGTTTTTCGCGTTTCGCATTTCGCATTTATTTTTTCGCTGCTTTTTTTTATTTATTTTTTTATTTTGTACAACTCCTCAACGCTATTGATGATGATGATGATGATGATGATGATTCGTAATAAAAAGGCAATTTATATATATATATATATATATATATATAGAGAGAGAGAGAGAGAGAGTGAGTATTACACAGTTTGACCATTTGGCTAAGAACTGCGCATTAAACTGCGGAAATGTTTCCCTCAGGGCAGCCGCTAGTTAAGGGAATACCCCTGCTGCTCGTCCCCCCCTCTTCTGTCATGGGAATAAAACACACGAAAAAAAGGAATAACATTTTTGCATGTTGCCTGACAAGCAAAGCTTTCTCTCTCTCTCTCTCTCTCTCTATGTCTCTTTTTCTCTCTAGTTTTTTTTTGTTGGTTTATCTGTCTGAAGCACATTAAAAATTAAGTCGCAATTGCAAATTGCCGCAATTTTGTGTTGTGGAAAATCGCTCGATTTTCTTATGCAAAATTGCTAATCTAAAAATAAAGGCTAAAAAATTTATTGGAGAAGTTTTGAAGATTGAATATATTAGCAAGACAAGTGTGTCAAATTTGATTGATTTAATTATAATTAAAATTTAAATCTGGAAAAAAATAAGGCAGGCTAGAAAAAATGCTATCTTTGCCAAGAAGATAAATTAGACGATTAAATGTTAACAATTTACAGTAGATAGTTAATCAATCAATTACATCGTTTATTCTATGTCAGTCAGTCAATCAAACAGTCAACTAATCAATCAGGCAATTAATTAAGCAATCAGTTTTTCAATCAGTCAATCAAACTGCAAAGGGAATAATAATAATAATATATAGAAATTCAATATTATAATGAAGAACGTTAACTATAATTTAAAATACAAAAAATAATCAACGATTTATATATTTTATATAGTTTTATCTTTAAATATGGAAGCCTAATAAAACCAACATTAGGCGATATTGAATGGGATAACTTAACTTATATATAATTTATACTTTTATACAGACAGATAGACAGACAAACATGGCTATATCGAAATGCATGGTGATCAAGTTTATATATATACTCTATGCAATCAGAGAAGTCTCTTTCAATACGAAATCAAAGCGAATCTGGAATAAATTAAGACATTAATATATCTTTATGTCAAGTATATATATATATATTGCTTGTATATATATAATATATACTCGAATGTATTTAAATGTAAAATGATTCAACATTTGTTGCATGCTTCCAGAGTTTCTCTCTACTCTAATCTACAGAAAGAAATACCTAAAGCGATATCTAAGTAGAACAGTGATTAACTCAATCTATATCTGCATGTTGCAAAGTTTCCCCATTTCATCTAATTGCAACTACAGTCGTCACTCAATTAAGAAGCACATTTCTTATTCTCATGCGTCGTTGACTGCAACGAAGGCCACATTATCAAAGAAAAACAGCTCACTCCACATACAAATAAATATATATATATATGGATATATATATGGATATATATATGGATATATATTTCAGTTGATTTATCCAAAAATGCAGTCGCTGGCCAAGTTCAAGGTTACAAAAATCTTTGCTGCATTTTAATAAAAAAAGAAAGAAAGAACAATGGAAAAAAGATTGAGTAAAAGAATGGGAAAAAAAAGGGGCACAAAGATTGCAATTTAATTATGCAGTGCAACATAAATCGGGACTCGCTGCGCACATTGTGTGTGTGGCAAGCAACCCAAAAAATGTGCGCAGGGGGGAGTTGGGGGCGTGGCGGGGCGGGACGGATATGCGCAAATTCTGTTTAATCGCATGGCAAACAAACACAAGACACAATCAAACACACACACACAACATGTTTGTTACACCCCCCCTCTCTGTCTCTCTTTCTCTCTCTCTTTGGCGTCTCCTTCTTCGCTGATAAGTGAGCTGCGTTTCATTGTCGACATTTGGTTGCTTGCCTCGATGATGTCAGCGTTTATTTTTGAGGCTCACAGCGCGCGAAACAAAACAAGACACACACACAACACAACACACACACACACACACAAACGAAAGCCGCAAGCCTTAAAAAAAACATGCCAAAAATAATAATAAATGTGAGCGCAGGCAAAAAAAAAAAAAGAAGAAAAGAAAAAACTGAAACACACTCGAGTATAACAAATAACAATTACGAGCATCTGCCCCGCAAAAAAAAAGGAAATGTATATATAGATATATATATATATATATATATATATATATATATATATATATATAATATATATATATAACAATAACAATAACATGCTCTGCGCGTAATGAGAGGCAGTCTCTCTCTCTCTCTCTCTCTGTCTCTCTCTCTCTCTCTCTCTCTCTCTCGCTCGCTCTCCGTCTTTCTCTGTTATAAATTGGCGTTTGTATCTTGAACCTGTTTTAACGTCCACTCACTAAAGTTACCCCCCCCCCCCCCAAAAAAAAAAAACAGCAACGAATAAACAGAACAGCAAAGCCAAGAATAAATTTTAAATTCACATTAAAAAAAAACAGCCGAAAAAAAGTAAATTAAAGCAACGTAAAAGTGAAGCAAAAGATTCGACTTGACGAAGTGAGGATTACACTTAAATCTTTAGTGTTTATCGAAGTAGCCGTTGATATTTGCTTTTGCAACCGAGAAGAGAATGTTCAATTGAATTTAGCCTGTATCTTTTTGTTTTGTAATTTCTCTTTGTGTCATATTCGTAAACGTTACATCACTGCTTATAAATCTACTGTCAATCAAATGATTGAAGCTAAATCTTGACAAAAAAGTGAAGATAGAAAAGAAACGAAAGATCAACGAACTAAAGCGAATATTATATTTAACTTTTTATTCTATTTTGTCTAATTCCTCTTTGTGTCGCATTCGCAAACGTTGCAACTAGCAAAAAGCTGTGGGAACTTTAATAACTAATCCTGATGCTTTGCCTGCCTTTTAACAAATATATATACAATATATATATATAAATTATCATTATCTTGTTTGAGTTAGATTCGTTAACGTTGTAATTGAATAAACCAATTCTTGAACAATAGAGAGATCAGGGTTAAGTCCCATTCAAAGCGAAACTATTTTTCATTGGCAAATGGTGTAAAAAAAGCGCTAAAACCCATTGCAAGGGTAAACAACGGCGCAGAATTTGTTTACCTTGGCCCAGCAATTTATCTGCGTCTCTCTTTTTTTATACCCTGAACCCATTCAAAATGGTTAAAAAGGGTATAATGGTTTTGTGCGAATGTATGTAACAGGAACAGAAGGAAGCATCTCCGACCGACCCCACAAAGTATATATATTCTTGATCAGGATCAATAGTTGAGTCGATATAGCCATGTCTGTCTGTCCGTCCGTCCGTCTGTATGAACACGCAGATCTCAGAGACTGCAAGAGCTAGAGACTTTATCGAATATCGATATATTAAATAAATGCCACAATTTTAAAGACAGTATGTTTTTGTGTGTATTCTGCGTGTGTTTGTCGGCAGAGGGCGCTTGAAAGTGGAATTTGCCAATAATAATAGAATACATTTATTTAATAACTGGGTTCAGGGTATATCGTAGTCGAGTTCACACGACTACAGCAGTCTTACTTTTTATTATTTTAACCAACGATCTACAAACTCGGGTCTCCGATCGCTGGTGACTGCTGGTGACTGCTGGTGACTGCTGGGATGTGTGGAGTCTTCAGTCTTCAGTCTTTTTTTCTTTAGTTTTTGTTGTGGTTTTTTTTATTTTTGGTGTCTGCACTCATTTCAAATCTTGTGGTTATTTTTGAGTCCGCTTTCCAACAATTGATTTGCTTTAGCAACCAACTGAGGGCTGAGGCTCTTAAGCTCTTGTAGGCCGGCAAAACAACTTGAAGAATTTGCTAAAGTTTTTTGTTTGTCTTGTTTTTTATTGTCTTTTTTCTTCTTCTTTTTTCTTTTGCGCCTCTCACTCGCTTTTTGCTTCTTTTTTTGTTTTTTTGTATGTTTTTCGCCCACTCGAAGCAAAGCACTTTTGTCTGCTTTTGAAGTTTCAGGCCTTGTCATCATCATCATTACCACATCATCATCATTATTATCACATCATCATCATCATCATTATTTGGAGTTCGTGACAAATTATCGCCTATCCATATTCGTCACTCGATTCTAATATTTTTTCTTCACTGTTTGCACTTTTGGCATGTTCCATAAATTTTGTGCATTTTTCATTTTCGGTGTCAGTTTTTGTATTTTGTCAAAGTTTGCACAGTTTGCACACTTTTAACAAAAAGTTTATAATTAATATTATTTCTTGTAGATGACATTTACCCATATACATATATATATATATATATATATATATATACATATATCTTAACTATTTATAATAGTTTTACTTATTTACTTATATTTATATATATTTGTTTCTTTCGTTACAGGTATGTACAAGTTTTTAATGATTGTCTTAATATGCGACTGTGTTTTTCTGGTGAGTTGAAAGTGAACTTGATTTAGATAGTTGACACTATGGGAAAAAACTTTGAATTTATTCTTGAATGTCCTTTGAAGAAAGTTGAAATCGATATTTAAACTTGAGCTCAATTTATTCATGGTTAGACTTCTATATCTATAACTAGATCTATGATTTTTGTAGGAAATGTGAATTGAAATTGTGCAAAAAGTTGAAAGATACAGAAGGAAGTATCTGCAACCCTATTAGCTATATATGATCAGGATCAATAGCAAGATCAACTGTAATGGCTACTATAAACTATAAATTTACAGTATAAGTTTTATTTTCTCATCTATAATTGCGCCTGTTCTGGCAATATGGATATAAATCGATTTTCGATAACAATTAAAACAATAACTGCATATTTATATGATATATACAGACAACTGTTTAAATTGAATAAGAATTTAATCGTATAACAAATGAATTTCATATTCATCAATTAAAAATCGACAAGGTTTAAGTAATTTTCTATTCGAGTTTAGTTTTTTTTTTTAAATCACATCACACACTTAAATCATGTTAAATTTCTATAATAATTGGTAGCAAATTGGTATCAAATAAGTTCGCTGATTGTTCAGTTTATAATTGATATATAAAATGGACTTGAATTGTTGCAAAACTTTAACTGAATTTTCAAACCATTGCAAACCGCTCAATTTGTGGCTTGTGGCTTGTTGCTAATCGTTTTGGCATTTGCCCACTGACATTTACAATTGAAATGCTGTCATAAGTTGGCCAAATGCCAGAATAGACTGAATAGTCATCAAGTCTATAATCAAATATGGGCATCAATCAAAGTCTCAACATTTCGAATTGACATGATTCGCATGACGCAGAGACAAAGTTGAATATCAACTTTCCTCTATATATGCAAATTGCGCTGTGTTAATTTCATAATTAAGAGTGTGCCACATAGAGCGTGTTGCATAGAAATAAACGAGGCATGAACTATAATAAAGATTAATATTTAAGCACAACTGGGAAGAACCAAGAAATCGATGTGATTATTATTAACTGAGCAAAGTGTCTTTACAAATAGAGAGAATGAAACGACTAGTGATAGAGAGAGACAGAGAGAGAGAGAGAGAGAGAGAGAGAGAGATAGAGTGGGTATTCCACACTGTTAATTGCCACACTTAGAAACACGCTTACAGCAGCTGCATTAACACAGCAATAGATGTAGATATAAATGCATTTCAATGGCTGCCACTTAACAACTGCCAATTGTTGTTGTTGTCGATGTTGTAGTTGCTCCCAATGACGATGACGGCATCATCATCATCATCATCATCATCATCATCAACATCAGTATGCAACAACTGACACGTCCGCAATTGTTTTGTTTTTGGACACAACAATTTGATTACATTGTTTTTCATTATAATTTGCCATTAAAAATTATATTGTTGCACACGACGCAAATGCAGCGGCGGTCGCGGCAAAAGTTGCTTGATTTGAGTTAAATATTAAATTTCTATATCATTTTTCTATATATGGTTATTTAATGATTCTTTCTTTTCTGTGCACAATTTATCAAAAATGCGTATTATGCTTTATGCATTTATATAGAGAGAGACAGAGAAAGAGAAAGAAAAATCGTTATTATCAAGAGAGGAGTGAGAGGGGAGAGAGAGAGAGGGAGGAATTATTAATAATATATAATATAATAAAATAATATATATAATAAATGTAATATGATAATAATTAATAATAAATTGAACTGAATTTAATTAGAAAGAAAAAATGCCGAAATTTAGACAGATCAAGAGCCACAAATTGCTACACAACTATTCCCTATATATATATATATATATATATATGTGTCTACATATATATATATATTACACACACTTGCCAGCAATTAATGCAGCCATTGAAAATGAGTTCAACTTTGGCCAAAAGTCAACTTTATTTTGGGGGATGCTAAACTCTTTTGTTGAGCCGCATTCAAAGGGTGGGTGGAAAAGGGGAAGGAGGAAGACGAGCGGAAATCAGCATTTAATTACTTATTGCATTGAGCCACGTGGCAAATGTTTACACACAGCTCGACACACACACACACTCACACACACAATTTCACACGTACGTGACTAGTGAAAAAATTGAAAGAAAGAAAAAAAGCACAAAACATTTTCATCATATTTCGCCGAGTGTTTATTTGGCCAAGCAAATGAGCTGGTGGCGAATGTTGGCCAAAACAACACAATAACAAGGCTAGGCTGTAAAAATAAACCAAAGCTGTTTGCCACATTTCGCGGGCCTGCTGCTGTCGCTGCTCTTTTAGTTGCCACAAAACAAAACAACACAAAATAGCAGCCGATGAAGAACAACAACAACAACAACAACACAAACACATTGCGAACGCTTAAGTTCATTATGGTTTCGGGTTGAGCTTGCCACATTTTGTGGCGGGTCTAGACTCTAGACTGT
Organism: Drosophila setosimentum; assembly: GCA_035043505.1. Taxonomy (NCBI): domain Eukaryota; kingdom Metazoa; phylum Arthropoda; class Insecta; order Diptera; family Drosophilidae; genus Drosophila; species Drosophila setosimentum. The sequence goes on from JAWNMY010000007.1 coordinate 21,833,174, forward strand.
AGACTGTAGACGTGGTATACGTGGCTAATATGAGCAATGACGGCGCAGACTGCTTGGCGACAATGGCTAACAATGAACAAGAAAAAAACACAGCCAAAACAAAAAACATGTCTCACATTTTTGAGCACTTTCTTTTCCTTCATTTTCATTGAGTTTTGCATAATTCTTATGAAATGCAGCGTGTAGTGGGGGGAAGAGTAGAGAAGTGAGGAAGTGGAAATGGTTTTTGCATGCATTTGTTGCTCTTGGCATATTAAAAGCTGATGGGCAAAAAAATGCAACGTAATTTTTTAACAATTATTTTTGCGAAATAAATAAAATGCACAGCAATTCAAAGCGAGAATTGATTGACTTCTTGTATTGATTTTTGAATGCACTTGCGGCTATATTATTTATATAAGTAAGCATAATATGTGCAGTATATATATATATAAACATATATAGGAAGAATCCTCAGCATCCAAAGACATAGAAGATTCAAGCATTTGTGCGAAATCTGGGATTGATGTGTGGAAGCCATAGGCGTTGAAGGTGGCACAATAGATCAGAGTAGGTTGCAGTGTAGGTATCCCAATAATAATAATAATAATAACAACAATATTAGTATTTATATATGGCTCATATATATCAGTTTATAGTTATCAGTAGTATGTCTGCTTTAGAGCTACGAGTTTAGCCAATGTAGAAATTATTTGATATAAAAAAGTCGACTTAAATTTAGGATAGGTTACGCCTCCATTAGCAAGAAACTCAATTTTACATTAAATCTCTTTCAGGCAAAAAAATGTTTATAAAATTTGAAAATCAAAATAATGGAAAGAAGAAGAAATATGCTAAATAAACAAATTGAAGTTGAGTTCCTTAATCCATTTTCATATGTGCCACAACAATGTGCAACATTTTGCTGGGGAAGCCGACAGCGCCTCAATTTGGCCTAATTGCATAGACATTTGCTGCATTTGACTTGCGTTTCGCAACTGCCACTGCCACTGCAACGTGGGGCAAGCGCAGACAGCAGTTGTCTGTTGTCTGTTGTTGCAAACTTCAAAGTTTCCCGCCAGTAAAGCAGTAAAAAATTCAATTCATTTGTTGTAATTTAATTTTATGGTATTTTCTTCTTTTTCCCTGTCTCTCTCTCTCTCTCTCTCTCTCTGTCTATCTGTCTTTCTCTCTCGGAATGACCCTCTTATTTCCATTTTATAATGTGCAAAATTTGCAACAAAAACTAAACAAAGCGCATTCATGCAACACTTTTGTAAATGTGCCACATGTGGCATGTGAAGTTTGTTTTGAATTTGAGTTTATTGCTTGCGCTGTGCGCTGCGGCAAGCGAAATACGAGACTCGATTAGGAGTATTCCCCACTTTATTGACTTAAACTGGGTATAATTTCCATTTTTTTATTTAACTGATTGAATCTTAAATTAATCGTTTCACTTTCATTTCAAAACATTTTAAATACTATTATAATAAATTGAAATAATCATAATAAATAACTTAGGAGCTGAACACGACTTGACTAGACAATAATAGCGGCATTCCCATTTCCCATCTATATTTGCTATGAATTAAATTTAATTTGCCATCATCTAAAAAAAAAAGGATATAAAGAATATAGCTGAAAAATGTCGTAATAAGAGTGGAAAATAAATCAGGAATCTTACACTAGATACGACTAAATCAAACGGAATTAAATTTCGATTCCACTTGTGAATCTCAAATCTGATTTGCTCTCCATTTAATGACAAATTCTATTGCGTTTCTGGTTCTCAATTTCAATTGGTTAATTTCTATTTTGGTTCCTTGCTGCTAAACGAAAACTTAAGATTCACATTACACAAATCAATTCCGAGTATTCCTGAGTGTTACTGAGTGTGTCTTTGAATGTGAGTGTTTGTTTGCCTGGCACTCATTGCTGTTATGACTGCTCGTTTTCAAATGCTCTTTTTTTTTCATTCTTTTTTTTTTTGGGTGCAACTGGAGCAATGAACTGTGTGCAATTTATGTGGATGAACCTGCCTCTTTTGTAAATAACTCTCCCTCTCTCCCTCTCTCTCTCTCTCTCTCTCTCTCTCTCTCTGTGTCTGTTTCTCGCTCGCTCTGCACAAATGCACATTTGCATTTTGTTGTTGTTTGTGTTTGTGTTTGTTTTTCGACCGGAACTATGAGTTCGTAGTGCCCATTACGACAAATGGGGATGGGGAGGGGGCTGCAAAGAAATAAAACTGCGCCATGAAAAATGTAAACATTCCAAATTTATAGCAACAATAATCAGAGGGGGGAGTGAAATGGGGGAAGAGTCCTGCTAACCCATAAAACTTGTGAGGTGATTGCACTAAGCAAGTCCTTTGCCACTCCCTTGCCCCCTTTCGCCACCCTTTCGCCCAAGTCCCAAGTCCAAAACACGCGATATTTTCCGCGCCGACTTTTGAATGGCAAGTAAAATATTTCCCGGAAAGCAATTAGAGAATTTCATTGTTGTTGTTGCATTTGTTGCGTGTCAACGCAAATGAATTTTAATGCAAATGCATTCTTGAGGTTTTGTTGCTGATGCAACAAATTTGTAACTGTTATTACCTGTGTAGCCCTCAAACTACGCCTCATCTTCTATTGAATTAACCCAGTTTCAGTTACAGTTTCAGTTTTCTGCGATGCAAAACAAAAAAAAACAAGCGAGAAGCACTGAAGAAGCTGTGCAAATTTTTGTACTTACTTTTCAATTTTGAAAAATCAAAACTTGAACGATTTTTATCAGCAATAACTTTTATAAACTTTATTAAATCCCATTTTTAATACTGCATGAATATTTGAAAAAAAAATGAGGGCAACAAATTGTTTTGTGTACTTAAATTAGTCAGCACTGGGACAACATTTAATCAGTCGTCAGTAAAGAAGAAACTGCACAATATTTGATCATTTGTGCTGCAAAAAAAAAACAATAATAATAATCGCATCGCCAATAATGCGGGGCAAATAAATTGTGCTAAAAACTGTTTATGATATGACTATTTTAGTGATGATTAAATGCCGGGTTTCACTATCAACATTTCTAAAACTAAATTATCGTAAACACAAATAAAGATAAGTCAATCCGCTCTTTTATTTATCTGTCTCTAAGAATAATATACATTTAAACTAGAGAAATATGAAATTATTGATGGGTATTTAAGTTGGCTCGCATAATTTGATATATTTTTAACGAGCTTTTTAGCTCATTAGTCAGCGAGCTAATTAATCATTCTGCCATGATGCAATTGTCATCTTTAGAAAATTATAACATTAAATTTATTGACTCAGTCAGTTTGTGATGTCATCTTTAAGCTAAAAGGTCAAAGATTAAAATACAGATCGAGTGCCATTGCTCGACTTACTTTAGCTTAGGTATAACAGGTTATTTATAACAAATGTAAATAACATATAAATAACATAAATAATTCAAAATACACTGCAATATTTCGTGTACAACTTTCTTAATTTTTATACAGTTTTTATTGACTTGACTGACTAAAAACAGTCAAACAATGTATAAAAAATATTAGTTTTCATTAAAAATTCAACAATAAATGTAAATGTAAATGCAAATATGATTAATTCTCTCTCAGACTGCTGACTGCATAGGCCTCACACTTTTAAAATAAAGCAGCCGCCCCTTACCACGCCCCTCTTTTATGTGTGGGTGGGTGTATTTTTGTGTGTTAGCGAGAAAATATCTTTGTTTCTTCGAACATTTCTTTACAACAAACACTCGATGCTGAGCTTGCTCACATCTCCCCCCTCCTTCCACTCGTTTCCGTAGCGGTCTTCGTACCTGTTGCCCAAAACAGGCGAATATGCAAATTAATATTTATAAACGAAAGCGAAAATGCGGTGTTTTGTATTTATTTGCTCATGCGTAAAATAGAACTTAATCAATTAGGAAATACATAAAAATATATGTATGCGTACATCATACAAATGTTTACACACTTAAAGTCATATATTCCATACATACAAAAAACAAAAAAGTCAAATGTGCAATATGCGTATTAACTCTTCTTGTTGTTGTTGTTTGTTGATCTCAGCTGTTTTATTTCTGTTGACAACTGTTGCTGCTGGCCTTGATTGTTGTTAATTTCTGTCACTTGGTCACACTGTGTTTTTCTCTATTGTTCGTTTGGTCGTTTTTCTTCTTCTTGCCATAACACACATGCACAGTAAGTAAGTAAGTAGAGAAGACGAGACAACAACGTTACGTACGACGTTCACTGTCACACTGAACAACAAGCGGGCAACCCGGTTGAATATTCGCTGCTCTTGTTGCCTTGCGTTGCCTCACTTTGCCGTGTGTTGCTTCGCTTTGCTTTGCTATGCCATGCTTTGCTCTGTTGCGTCGCCGGTTTCAATGTTTGCCTTATGCGCCTTGTTTTATGTTTACGTGTGTGTGTGATTGTTTGTAAGCGTCAGTCAGACTCATTCTCTTCACTCTCTCTCGTCGTACGTTCGCTCTCTCAGTATTGTGCTTTTACTCGCCGATCGCTGCTACAGCTGTTGCTGCTCCTCTCTCGCTCTATTTCTCTATTCTTTTGCTTAACTTTCAAGTTGTGGAAGGAAGAAGAAGGCGCAGCGCAGCTTGAGTTTTACTCCGCGCGCAATTGCGTTTTATTTCATTGACCCCCAGGCGGGGGGAGGTTTGGGGCTCTTTGTTGCATTTCGCTCGAAGTAAGCACTTTTATTGTCAGCCATCAACATCAAAGCTTATCTTAGCCTCAAGCGCAAATTAACTGTAATCAACGTGGCTGACTTTTGCAGGTGAGCTTTGACGTAATTTTTTGAGTCGTCGTAGGTTTTTTTTTGAAAAGCTCTCTGTTCAAATGCTTGAAAATATGATTTTCTAAAGGATGTTAAAAACTAATTTTATATTTTTTTAATGAAAATTAAAATCATTTTGCACAGTGATAACAGATTTTTTATTAGAGTATAAATTTAAAATTCTTAGTTTTTGAGAGAAAGTCGCAAATTGAAATAAACTCTGAAAGCAAAGCTTATTCTACTGAATTATTTATTTATCTCAGTTGAAACTATTGTTTCATGAGTCATTAAAATAGGTTCGTAAATATTTCTATTAATAAATGTTATATTTTTTTATATTTATATAATATACTATATATATTTATATTATATTAATTTATGTGCCACAAATTGAGGGCATTTAAAATAGATTAATAAATACACCCAAGTGAAATATCTAATCTTTATTTATTTGTAATAAATTCACCCATGTAAAATATCTAATCTTTGGCCGAAACTTTTCCGCTGATTATCAGCCAATACCCAATTTACCTTCTGTGTTGGCCTTTTACAGAACTGGTCCGAAAATATTCGAATTGGACTATTTTGATGATCATATGGAAAATTACAGACAACCTGTTTTTGTTTTGTTTTTCTATGATTATATTATTTTCGTTGTTTTATATTTGTCTGTCGCCCTTATTTATCATAGGCTGTTTTCAATAATTGCTGCACAAAGCAGCGACCCACGACTTATTATCTTATCAGAGCTACTTACTGTTAAAAAAATATGAAGAATATAAAATATATATATACTTATTGTGTATATGTTTGTTTGGCTTATCGGCTCCAATCAATTTTAAGCTTCTTGAAATTGTTCAATTGTTGCGCTAAAAATATATTGATATATTGATAGTAATAGCAATATCACATTTTGAATTGTTTTTTATCTTTTCTTTACAGGTATGTTAGTGATTCACATAATTAATAATTATATCTATATTTAAAAGTGAGTAATCAAATCGTTAATAAATGTGAATCTTAAATGTTTGATAAGGGCAATGGGGAAATGAAAGCGGACAACCTTTTCCGAATTAAATAATATAATGATAAAGCTCAGATATAAAGCCTATATTTGCTATGAAACATATGAAACACTTGAAATAATTTTGCTCCACTTATATCTAGTTTATATAAAAAAATAATAATAATCCAAACTTTAATAAATGTGGAAATACAATGAGCAAATGACAACAACAAGCAAATGATAATTACTTCAGAAGATCAGGAAAGTTGTTTCTAATTTAATTATGTGAGCTTAAAGCTTAGACATAAAGCTCTAATTTAGTATGAAACGAGTGATACACTTGATAAAAAAAATATTCTATAGAAAAATTATATTTACTTTACATGAGTTCAAAACACGCGATATTTTCCGCGCCGACTTTTGAATGCCAAGTGAAATATTTCCTGGATAGCAATTAAAGAAATTCATTGTTGTTGTTGTTGTTGCATTTGTTGCGTGTGAACGCAAATGAATTTTAATGCAAATGCATTCTTGAGGTTTTGTTGCTGATGCAACAAATTTGTAACTGTTATTACCTGTGTAGCCCTCAAACTACGCCTCATCTTCTATTGAATTAACCCAGTTTCAGTTACAGTTTCAGTTTACTGCGATGCAAAACAAAAAAAAACAAGCGAGAAGCACTGAAGAAGCTGTGCAAATTCTTGTACTTACTTTTCAATTTTGAAAAATCAAAACTTGAACGATTTTTATCAGCAATAAATTTTATAAACTTTATTAAATCCCATTTTTAATACTGCATGAATATTTGAAAAAAAAAATGAGGGCAACAAATTGTTTTGTGTACTTAAATAAGTCAGCACTGGGACAACATTTAATCAGTCGTCAGTAAATATCTAAAAGAAGAAACTGCACAATATTTGTTCATTTGTGCTGCAAAAAAAAAAATAATAATAATAATCGCATCGCCAATAATGCGGGGCAAATATATTGTGCTAAAAACTGTTTATGATATGAATATTTTGGTGATGATTAAATGCCGGGTTTCACTATCAACATTTATAAAACTAAATTATCGTAAACACAAATAAAGATAAGTCAATCCGCTCTTTTATTTATCTGTCTCTAAGAATAATAGACATTAAAACTAGAGAAATATGAAATTATTGATGGGTATTTAAGTTGGCACGCATAATTTGATATATTTTTAATGAGCTTTTTAGCTCATTAGTCAGCGAGCTAATTAATCATTCTGCCATGATGCAATTGTCATCTTTAGAAAATTATAACATTAAATTTATTGACTCAGTCAGTTTGTGATGTCATCTTTAAGCTAAAAGGTCAAAGATTAAAATACAGATCGAATGCCATGGCTCGACTTATTTTAGCTTAGGTATAACAGGTTATTTATAACAAATGTAAATAACATATAAATAACATAAATAATTCAAAATACACTGCCATATTTCGTGTGGAAATGTGTTCAAATCAGATCAGAATCGCATGCTTTTCATTTTTGTACAACTTTCTTAATTTTTATACAGTTTTTATTGACTTGACTGACTAAAACAGTCAAAAAATGTAATAAAAGATATTAGTTTTCACTAAAACTTCAATGACATGAAATGAAAAAATAATAATTAAATTAATAAATATATATATATATATATATATATAATATAATGTGTTAAGTGTCCTTTGCTGTAACACAAACAATTGTAGTGTCATTCACACCTCGCGAAACTCAAACAATCAACAATAAATGTAAATGCATTGGAAAAACAAAACTCGCACAAAAGAAACAAAGTGCTTTGTCTCAAATATAAATATTGATAAATTATTTTTGCTTGGTTTAAGATGTGCGTGCGCAGCAAACTGAAATTAATCACAGTCAAGCCAAATTGTGTTGCATTTAAACGTGTTTGATTAATTTGTTTGACTTTGGCTATAAGTTCATTTAAATAACCCGTTTAGCTTTTGTTTGTTGTTGCTGCTGTTTTCTTGTTGCTTGTTGCTTAGTTTTACATAATTGTATTTAACTTTGTCATTGACAAGTCTACAACAACTATATATATATACTGGTATAACTTTGTAATTATTTTTTTCGTCCCCAAAATAAAAACTTTCACTTTCGTCAGCTTTTTTTTTTAATTTTGAGAAGTTTTTTCAGTCACAAGCAATTACGGCTTGTGTTCATAATGGAAAAGCATACAAAAAATAACATTATAATTATCACCAAAGTGAAGGAAACGACGACGCCCAACACAAATTGTTTAAAAATACACACACACAAAAAAAAAAATCAGAAGAAATTAAATTTCGGTTTTTTGCTCAAATATGATTAATTCTCTCTCAGACTGCTGACTGCGTAGGCCTCACACTTTTAAAATAAAGCAGCTACTTACCTCACATCACCCCAGAGACCCCGCCCCCCTACCATGAGTGGGTGGGTGAATTTTTTGAGTGTGAACGAGAACATCTCGTTTTTTCTTCGAACTGAGAAATTAACACATTTATCATCATAATTTTGTTTTTTTTTTTTTAAAGTTGATTTTGTTAATTTTCTTTGTCTATTTTGATTATTTTGTGAAGTAGGCAAAATGCTGATTAGGCTTATCAGCGTGTTTTGATAGTGGAATTATGTAGATAAGGCTTTGTTCATATTTACCTTTAGATAGATCATTCAAAAGTGAACTTTAGACCAAGTCTCGTAGAGCGTAATAGAAGTGGTTTTAAACTAAAATAATATATATTATAAATAGTTTATTTTTTATATTCAAATCTCTTATTTATATATAAAGTTAATCTTTATCAATAACTAATGTTGAAGAAAAAATAAATAGCATTTAAATACAGCATTTAAAGCTTAGAGACGATCACTTTAATATTTATTCAATTATGAATATACATATCTATATATATATATATACATATTTTAGTACAGACAGAGCTGAAGAACTTAGATAAAAGCTTTTTGCAGCTTGCAGTTCAAATTTTTTGGGGATGGCCTCAACAAACACTCGATGATGAGCTTGCTCACATCTTACCGGGGCCCTCCCCCCTCCTTCCACTCGTTTCCCTATCGGTCTTCGTACCTGTTGCCCAAAACAGGCGAATATGCAAATTAATATTTATAAACGAAAGCGAAAATGCGGTGTTTTGTATTAAACGAGTGAATATATTTATTTGCTCATGCGTAAAATAGAACTTAATCAATTAGGAAATACATAAAAATATATGTATGCGTATTATTTACATAGGTACATATGTTTACACAATTAAAATCACATTTCAATTACATACAAAACTAAAACAAATGGGAAGGTGGCATTTTTTTCTTGCTTCTGCATTTCACCTTCTTTATTTTTTAGTGTATAGGAATCGAGCATCAATAAGCAAACGGAACGAAGAACGAACGGGCACACTGCCAAATGTGTTGAAACAGTTGCTGCTGCTGCTGTTTTTGGCAAGTGTGCCCTATTTTTTTTTCTCTCTCACTCATAGAACGGTCATGGCGATGAACATGAGCAGAACGATGATGAGCCAAGGGCAAATGAACATTAGGCAGGCAACCTCAAACATGTTTCTGCTTGTTGTTGTTCTTCTTCTTCGTATTCTTGTTGTTGTTGTTTGTTGATCTCAGCTGTTTTATTTCTGTTGACAACTGTTGCTGCTGGCCTTGATTGTTGTTAATTTCTGTCACTTGGTCACACTGTGTTTTTCTCTATTGTTCGTTTGGTCGTTTTTCTTCTTTTTGCCATAACACACATGCACAGTAAGTAAGTAAGTAGAGAAGACGAGACAACAACGTTACGTACGACGTTCACTGTCACACTGAACAACAAGCGGGCAACCCGGTTGAATATTCGCTGCTCTTGTTGCCTTGCGTTGCCTCACTTTGCCGTGTGTTGCTTCGCTTTGCTTTGCTATGCCATGCTTTGCTCTGTTGCGTCGCCGGTTTCAATGTTTGCCTTATGCGCCTTGTTTTATGTTTACGTGTGTGTGTGATTGTTTGTAAGCGTCAGTCAGACTCATTCTCTTCACTCTCTCTCGTCGTACGTTCGCTCTCTCAGTATTGTGCTTTTACTCGCCGATCGCTGCTACAGCTGTTGCTGCTGCTCTCGCTCGCTCTTTTTCTCTATTCTTTTGCTTAACTTTCAAGTTGTGGAAGGAAGAAGAAGGCGCAGCGCAGCTTGAGTTTTACTCCGCGCGCAATTGCGTTTTATTTCATTGACCCCCAGGCGGGGGGAGGTTTGGGGCTCTTTGTTGCATTTCGTTCGCAGTAAGCACTTTTATTGTCAGCCATCAACATCAAAGCTTATCTGAGCCTCAAGCGCAAATTAACTGTAATCAGCGTGGCTGACTTTTGCAGGTGAGCTTTGACTTACCTTTTTGAGTCGTCGTAGGTTTCTTTTGGAAAGCTCTCTGTTCAAATGCTTGAAAACATTATTTTCTAAAGGATGTTAAAGACTAATTTCATATTTTTTTAATGAAAATTAAAATCATTTTGCACAGTGATAACAGATATTTTATTAGAGTATAAATTTAAAATTCTTAGTTTTTGAGAGAAAGTCGCAAATTGAAATAAACTCTGAAAGCAAAGCTTAATCTACTGAATTATTTATTTATCTCAGTTGAAACTATTGTTTCATGAGTCATTAAAATAGGTTCGTAAATATTTCTATTAATAAATGTTATATTTTTTTATATTTATATAATATACTATATATATTTATATTATATATATTTATGTGCCACAAATCAAGCGCATTTAAAATAAATAAATAAATACACCCAAGTGAAATATCTAATCTTTATTTATTTGTAATAAATTCACCCATGTAAAATATCTAATCTTTGGCCGAAACTTTTCCGCTGATTATCAGCCAATACCCAATTTACCTTCTGTGTTGGCCTTTTACAGAACTGGTCCGAAATTACAGACAACCTGTTTTTGTTTTGTTTTTCTATGATTAAATTGATTTTTTGTTGTTTATTTGTCTGTCGCCCTTATTTATTATAGGCTGTTTTCAATAATTGCTGCACAAAGCAGAGACCCACGACTTATTATCGTATCAGAGCTACTTACTGTTTAAAAAAATATGAAGAATATAAAAATTATATATACTTATAGTGTGTATGTTTGTTTGGCTTATCGGCTCCAATCAATTTGAAGCTTCTTGAAATTGTTTAATTGTTGCGCTAAAAATATAAATGACCCGCAATATAATAATAATTGTAAAAATAATAATATTGATAACAATAGCAATATCACATTTTTTAATTGTATTCTATCTTTTATTTACAGGTATGTTTGTGATTCACATAAATAATGATTATATCTATATTTAAAAGTGAGTAATCAAATCGTTAATAAATGTGAATCTTAAATGTTTGATACGGGCAATGGGGAAATGAAAGCGGACAACCTTTTCCGAATTAAATAATATAATGATAAAGCTCAGATATAAAGCCTATATTTGCTATGAAACATATGAAACACTTGAAATAATTTTGCTCCACTTATATGTAGCTTATATAAAAAGAGGATACTTAATAATCGAAACTTTAATAAATGTGGAAATATATTATTTGATTAAGTCAGTAGGCAAATGATAATTGCTTTAGAAGATCAGGAAAGTTGTTTTTTAATTTAATTATGTGGGTTAAAGCTTAGACATAAAGCTCTAATTAAGTATGCAACGAGTGATACACTTGATAAAAAAAATTTTTATAGAAAAATGATATTTACTGTACATGAGGAAAGCTTAACCGAGTTGAATAAAGTGAGGATTAAAGCTCAGATCCAAAGCTCGGTACGTAAAACCAAACAATACCTAAGTGACCTCTATAAAAAGAAATATTGCCGCACTTATACTACACATCTATGCCCAAAAAGAAGAAAAAGAGGAATATATAATTTATAAAGAGACTCATAAATATATTTGTGAATGGACAGCTCAATTGGCTAACTATAACAAATTTGCTGAGTTTTCTTTCTTTTGTTTGATTATGTGGGTCATGCTCCAGTTGTCCGATAAGAGAGTGAAAGAGAGAGAGAGCGTAGGTGAGTGAGAGAGGGAGAGATAGTTATAAGAAACAGTTACAATTAGTATAGTTCACTTAAGCAAAAAGCAAGAGAAGAAGAGGAAGCAGAACAGACAAGTGTCCTTACTTAAATGCCCCGTTACATTATCTCCTCCTCCCCACTTTTCTATCTCTTGTCATCATTCGCATTAACCATTACCCGACATTGATTTGTAATAGCCTCGACAAGCAGTGACAATGATTAAATATTTACATTTATTGTATCTGCCTCTCTTTCAGTCTCTATCTTTGTTTGTTGAGTCCTTGCTCAAGGACCTTAAAATTGTGCGCCTCGTTGGATTATTTATAAATTGGCGTAATTAGTTAGAAACAGTTAGCGGAGCAAATGCCAAAATTAGGACAACAGCAAAAGCACTCACAAAGAGAGACATAATGAATCTCAGAGAGAGGGAGAGAAAGAGAGAGAGAGCAGAGTTCATTTCTGTAGAGGAGCAGCAATCACTCTTTCTCTCTCTCTGCCTTCCACTTATTAAGGCTGCCAGCAGCGATGACCCAGGCAGCAACAACTTTTAACTTTGTATTTGTATTTATGCTAAGCGCAGGCGCCTTTTGCATCAGCAGAAGCAGCAGGCAGCGACGCCAGCAGAGCGTATCAACTGGATGTATGCATAAAGCTTCCCAATTCTGCCCATATTTATGTATGTATACGCCATAGAGAGCGGCCGAAGAGAGAGAGAGAGAGAGCGAGAGAGCGCATAGGCTAGGAAGGCAAGTCGTCTGTTATTACAGCCACCCACTCTTGCTCTCTCTCACACACACACAAACACGCACACGCATACGCATTTGCTTGCCTAATGCCTGGGCGGTTTAGGTTAATCAATGCGTGCGGCCCACACTTAAAAGGCAATTGCAACATAAGCTCTCTTTTTACGCTCTCGCGCGCTCACGTGTCAAAGTTAAGGCAATGAAATGAACTGTGCAGCGCTGAGAGAGAGAGAGAGAGCGCAGTGTTGGAGAGCGAGCGCATTAAGAGAGTGAGAACAGTCAGTGTGGGAGAGAGGTGAATTGCTGCGCTCATCTGCATGCTTTGCTGCCTGCTTGGGCGATGAACGCGCCAAACGGGTAAAACACAAAAAAAGCTACCCTCAGAGTGCTGCTGCGGCTGTCAATCTACACTTTGGCTTCTTTCTAACCAACCCAACAAAAAAAAAATAATTAGAATAAAAAACAGCGCACACATGCAAACATCATAACAGAAAATTATAAATAATAAATTATTTACATCATATATTTATATAAAAATATATATATATAATTTGCTATTTAACAAACGGCGCTCTTATCTGCAACAAAAAAACGAAAAAGAAAGAAAAATCCGCCGTTTTGTTTTGTGTGGCAAATGCGGAAGTTGTCGTCGTCGTCGCTGGTGGCAAATCGTCGTCAGTCTTCGTCGAACTTTGGCAAGTGTTGTGAGTGCAACGCACAAGTTGCCTTCATTAAATCTATACAATCAAAATACCAACAAAAAAAAAAAGAAGAGTTTTGTGTTACATAAATATAATATACGCCAAAAAAATAAGAAGCTAGAAAAAAAGCAATAAAAAAGGCTGTGCAGAGAAATAAATATATATATATATATTTATGTATATTTTTGTTTATAATAAATAAACGCACGCAGCAGCAACGCAAACAAAATTCATTTAGTAAAAAGCGCCTCAGCCCTATTAAAACAGGCGACGCTTTGCAACACTCACTCACTAACGCGCTCTCTCTCTCTCTCGCCCGCGTGCTCGTTCTCTGTGTGTGCGTGTGCGTGTGTTTGTGTGTTGGTGTGTAATTAAACGTGCGTGTCTCTGTAGCTCTCTTTTCCTCCTGCACAAATCAGCCAAACAACCCACCCACCGCCGTCCCCTTTTGCCCGGTTCGCAGCAACCCGTTAAATTTCGCGCCTATTTCGCCTTTATCGGTGCCGCTTCTTCTTCCTTTAACTACTTTGTACGTCTTTGTCTCATCGTGCGTCGTTCGTCGTGCTTCGCGTCGAGCCTCGTGTCGTCATCTCAACAACAACAACAACAGCAGCAAAAAAAAGTTTCATTCATGGAAAACAAAAATAATCTAGAAATTGCCTTTAATAACGGAAATATATTTATTAAAAGGTAAATTCCATTTCGAAATTCTAAAATTTATTTAATTTATACAAATAAATTCTAAATTCAATCAATTGCGAATTATTTTTTCTTTGACTCAAAATTTGTTGAAGAACAACTCCTTATTTATCAATATAATTTATCATAATATATATAAACATGTCTAAAACTATCGCTATCTCTATCTGTCGCTCTCATGCATAACATGCTTATCTATATCTAAATCTAAATCTAAATCTTAATCTAAAATCAAAAATGTTTCACTCCATTTGAAGAATATTTTGTCAAGGCTACGCTTGCGCAGTTTTGTAGCCCTTGCTTTGTAGTCCTTGTTGAGTATTGTCCTTCTGCGTGAATGTCAACTCGACAGAGCGTGCGTGACGTCACACAGAGTGGCAAGGTCAGTGTGAATGTGGATTGAACAGTTTCGAATGAAGGTCTAACTCCGTTCATAAAAATACTTGAGTGGGGACTGTATTTATTCTGGCATTTTTTAAGTGTACCAATTATTTGCGTGGTATTTTTTAATCAGCTTTTCGTTTTTATTCTCATTCATATCGCCATAATCTGTTTAATAGAATTCCACAGCTCAATGACATTTATAAGCTGTAATTTAGGTTACTCTTAAAACCAGTTTAGCACATAAATCTAGTTGGTATTAAAGGTGGTTTAAAAAGGTGCAACTAGAACCATTGAACTATTTGAAAATGTCTAAATAGCCACCATTTTTATTTGATAGTCTTTAAAAGTTAGCATTATTAATAACAATATTATTTATTTTATTTGCAGTTTACGAACTATAAGATCGATATTAAGACATAGTTATGGAATTATCGATTTTATGGTTTGTCAACTGAAATAATATATAAAAATAATTAAATACTTAACTTAAAATAATATCATAGTTAACTAAGTGATTTCTGATAGTCAACAGTATTTATATGTTAGCAAGTTAAAAGCTACTAAAAGCTGGCACTAATTGAACACTTCTTATGTAATCTTCTATCATCTATTCTAGTTCTAAGTAGATCTAGTACTAAGCTTAATGTTTATAATAGAGACTTATGTTTTCTAGTTTCAACTGTCAATTAAATAAATAACTAATTCTAAATCTAATCGATTAATTTATCTTTCACCTGCCAAACACTTCTTGACTACCAACTCTGATAATCGATAGTTCTTCTGGGAACCAGTGAGCTAGTTCTTTACCGTAAACTGGGGTCAATTCCCATCGCAAATATGTAACTCTAAAATGAATATGCCCATAAATCATGTTTAACTAGTTCTAAGCAGATCTAGTCTTCATTTATTTCTATTTTCAATACACAAAATCGATTAATTTATGCTTCACATGTGGCAGGCAGTTCGCTGACAACATGAACTAGTTGTGGCACTTGTCTCAGGGCCATCATCATCTTTATCACTTTGCCGGGAACCGAAACGAACCCATAAAAGTAAACATATGTATTATGCACCATAAAAACTACCCTCAAAAATAAATACACAGTGCGTGTAAAACATGCTATGTTTATCCATAATACAGAAACACACACACACACACACACAAACACACACACTTGCACACACAATAAGATATGCACAAACACCACTCGAAATAGAAATGGAAAACAGGAACAACAAAATACTCAACTCAATGGTGTTTGCCAGGTTGTTGAGTGGTGTCCGTAATGTTGACATAGCCTTCAATAGCCTGCGATCAATAGCCTTTTGTCTATATCTCCATCTAATAAATAAAGCGATAAGCCCCCCCCCCCCCCCACTCAATTCCTCCCCCGCCAGCTACGTCCTTGCCTTGTATTTGCAAATTGCTTTTCCAATAATTTGGCTTGAACTTGGTCAGGTATGGCAAATGGCATTAAGGTCATTCCGTCAATTCGACTGTGCAAAATGCAGTCTCTCGCGAAAATATTTAAATCAACTGAATCTTTACTTGTAGCATTTTCTATTACAATTCTATTGATTTCTTTTTAATCTCTTCTCTTGTTGTTGTTCTTTCATTCACTTGGATTCCTTTGCCTATTTATCTGTTCTTTTCAAGCAGAGCAAAGATATATTGGACCTTAAGGGCTCGATAGAAAGATACCCTATATAAATATTTAGCATTTTATGAAATACGAGATTAATTGAGGAATAAGAGATTTCGATTAAAATTTAACTGAAAAGATATTACGGGAAGAGAATATTTCTATTTGTTGAGGAATATTACTGATTGCTCTGCTGGTAGAAAAGTACTCTGCATAAATGTTTATCATTTAATGGAATACGAGATTTATTAAAAATATAATAGATTTCGATTTTCAATTACCTCAAAAGATGTGAGTCTTATCTTTTGAAGCGAGAAGAGAATATTTGTAATATTTTATGAAAGTTTTGATTGAAAGATTTAGAGGCTTTTGCTCTTTCAATATTTATATTTATTCATTAATTAATTATTTATACTCTTTAGAAGAAGACACATATTATTATGCCATCATCTCTCTTTCGCTTGTTTTCTCTCGGTTGCGTTCTCTTTCTCTCTCAGGTGATATACCCCCTTGGGACCTATTCTGTTTTCAACAGGATATCAAAGCGCGACATTGTCTCCGCAAGTTTTCGTCCTCGTCGTTGTTGTCATCAACATTTTTGATGGCTTCGTTTCGATTACGCAATGTGCGCTAACTTGAAATTTGTTTTCATTCATTTTCCCATTGGCAACAACAACAAACAACAGCAGTAAAAACAGACCGAAAACAACCCCATTCTTTTTTTGGGTCTACTATTTTCTTTGACAAAATGCGCATAACACTGCGTATACGCAATATTTTATAACTGACCACATTTTGTGACAGCTGTCTCAAAATAGAGTGGGGATGACCTCAACCTAAGTCAACACACCCCAAATAAAGCACATAATAGATAATAGCAAATAAATATAAAAGTATAGAGAACAACGAAGTAAAAGCAACATCAAATGTCAAAACAGACATTCGACTTTCACGATCATCATCCCCACCATAATCATTATCATCATCTTCACTTATGCATGGGCATTAATTAAGCAATTTGCTAAATACCCTGGAATAGTTACGAGCGTTTAATAAATGACAGACTATCAATAATAACAAAATAATTTCATAAATATATTTTATGCTTATGGGCATCACTGGTGTTAATTTTTATCCAAGACTATAATATTTAGTGTTGTAAAACTACCCAAAGCAAAAGTTAGTTGTTAAACTTCCATAAGTTGAAAACGGTTTACATATCCTCAAAAACCGGAAATGGAAAACTAATTTTAAATGTAGTTTTCGATGAAAAGAATTTAAAGTTTATTAAAACTAGTTTCAGAATAACATCAAACTTAATTAACTTATCTTTTGAACAGTCTGAATAAGGATAAGTGAAAACAGGGTATGTTAAAGTCCGGCACACTCTTAACTGTCACTTATTCGCTTGAATGCAATTTTATTGCTGCTTTTGTTGTTTTTCTTGAATTTTGCTGTTGTTGTTGTTGTTGCCAGTTTTGGCAATTTGGAAAATGAATTTGAGATTTTGCTAAGCTGATAATTTTGGCATTTATTATAGACATTTTCCAGTTTGCTATTATTGTAGTTGTTGTTGTGGTGGTTGTTGTTGAGCTACCCACTTTGATGATGGGCTAGTGCCGACTGTAATTCGCTTGAGGTAGATCATCGTCTATCCAATCGAACAATCGAACAACCGAACAACCGAACAACATCTGCTCTCAGAGATTGCCGCATTCGCCGTTCATTTAACTAATGGCCCAACACACAAACCCATTAGGAAGACACGACTTTTTCGCATGCCTTTTTCGCATTACAATTTGCAGTATTTTTTTTATTTTTTTTATATATATTAATTTTTTTTTTGACGACGTCAGTCGTTTAAATTATTATTTTTATGTAAGATTAGGCGAATCGAGGCGGTTTCTTTGACCAAACCGGAGACATACACATGGAGATATAAGGAGAGAAAGAAAAAGGGGGCGAGAAAGAGAGAGAGAGAGAGAACGACATCAATTGATATTTATTGTCTCAAGATTATATCGATCAGATCAAGCGTTAAAGCTTTCCGTGAATTTCTAGAAAGCACTCAATTAGATTAAATTCGCCATGAATCCAAATTGGACTGGGTTCTGTGTAATCGTGGAAGTGTTTCAAGAACTCTATTTTCAGAAGTTTGAACGAATTGAGAATGAGAATTGTGAATGCACTCATTTTGTATACCCATTGAGAATGTGCAAAAGTATCTGTAGACAATCTTTAACTATCTGTAAATTCTTTCAATCTAAAATTACATGTGAAGCGATAAAGAGGCGTTTGTCGTCCAATAACTATACATTTTGAGTAGTTTAACAACACTGACTATTATTAACTTATCTAAATTGATGCTCCTGAGAGTAAAATATAGTTTTAATAGCAACCTTTTGGAATCATACTAAATAAAATTAAATTGAATATAAAGCTAGAAGTGAATTCATAGTTTGACATGACTTAAGATGAAGCATGAGGAATATAAATAAAATACTTCTGCTCACAAATGCTACCAACTCTGTTAAGATGCGTCTAATTAAATATGTTTTTTGCATTTGGAAAATGTGATTTAAAAAATGTGTAGCTTACTTTTCCGTTCGTTTGATATAAATAAATTCTGCTGGGCTTTAATATGAACTGCCTGCAGCCAGGCTGAGTGGCATCATGAGTCAAGAGGATGCATCAGAGGCAGTTGCACCAACGACTCGGTGGGCATGGTGGCAAGCAAGCTAATGAGCATCACTATGATGCTGTATGCAAAAACCAGGCACCGGAACATGCCCCACAGGCATTCTCCTCTATCCGGTTGAACGCCGCGTCCTAATTAACTTAACTTAACTTAATTGAAAATTTCAAAGGGGGGCAAAACTTTGTTATCGTTGTAAGGAAATTACAGCTAAGTGCAACGCAATATTTGTTGCATGCTGCACATCGAATTGTCTCTTTAAAACTGCACCACAAATTATACAAAACTTATTCAACTCATTTTATGCAAATTACTTTATTTGCAATAAAATCTTCAAAATGTTCTCAACTCCGTCTTAAGCAATTTCATTTTAAATCGTATTCAACTCTTTTCAAGCAAATTATTTCTTTTTTTTTATTACTTTCTTGCGAAAAGTATTTTTGAAATTACTTTCTTGATTATTGCTGACAAGAAATCAACTCGAATTTGGCCCATAAAAATGTTATTGTTATCGAGTCCGCTATTTGTGGCGCATACGCAACTTGCCACATGCGATGCGACATGCCACAAACAATAATGTGCCAACTTTGTGACATAAACTGTAAAACGAAACGCAGCGAAAAACAACAACTTTTTCAAGTTGAAAGTTGATTTTTTCGTGCAACTACCACAGTAAAGTTTAATATCGGGCTATCAAATTCGTGTGTACGTGCTGCATGCCACACACAAAAACACACAACAAAGCAACGATTGTGTCTAAATGTAGAATCTATCTGCATCTGGTTGCCACTGCTGCTGGTTGCCTGCATCATTGTTGCATCAAAGAACTTAACTCAAATAACAAATATAAATGTGCCACATGCGGTGTCTCGCTTGTCTTCCATTTCCTACGCTCTGTGTGTGTGTATGTGTGTGCCCCCAATACGCTGCTGCCACACAAGCGGCTACCCAGCCACCCACTTGCCACGTTCATGCCACATGCAGCAACGTTTTCAGGTCAAGGTTGCCACAGCTGCTGCTGCTGCTGCCAGCTTGAATTTTTCTCTCCTTTTACTAGTTTTTCCCATTATATCTTTTTTTTTGTGCTTTTTCGTGTCCTCTTTTGTTGCACTATGTGTGTGTCTGTGTGTGTGTGTGTGTGTGTATGCTGTGTGTGTGTATGCTGTGTGTGTGTATGCTGTGTGTGTTGCTGTTGCAGTTGTTGTTGTTGCAATGCAATGCGCTTTTAGAAAGTTGACGGAATCCTTTGGCGTCGTCCTCGCTGCGTTTCTATGGCGCCGCGCAATGAAGCGCGTAGTCTCATCACACACACACACACAGCACACACACACACAACACACACACACACACACAGCACACACACATAGAGTGTGTAAGAAATTCTCACAGCAAATATTTTGCATAATTTTGTTTATTCACATTTAATACGCCTGTGAAGTCAAAGCGTGCTTTTATACTTGCCACCGTTTGTTGCTACCGTTTGTTGTGATTGTTGTGCTTCTCCTGTGCGTGTGTGTGTGCATAAATTTCACGCTTCTGTGCGTTTAAATGGGGCATCTTTGCCATTTGCTATTTCAGGGTTAATGCGAAAATTATGCGAAAGCCATTCAAGATTAAAATGAAAGTTGCTGAAAATAGATTTGTGGCATGGTTGCGACAAACGACGAGTGTGTGGCAGTTACTTATTATTTATTATTATTATAGCCGTTTGAGTAGTTGAGTTCGGTTTAATCGTACACTCGCAAACAAAGATGCGCGAAATTCAGAAAATTACTATTGAATATATTATTAATATAATATAATAACTTATAATAATTATAATAGAAGGTTGCCTACATCAGCTTTATAGAAAAACTGTGCCTTATTTTCAGGGTTTACTTTTATAAACATATTAAAATTTTAGATGGTTTATAAATTGAAATAACTTAATTTAAGAAAAATAGCAATTTGCCACCAGGACAAGCAACAGCGAGAGAGCTAATCTAAAGATCATCTTGGGTTAGAGTCTTATTGCCAACTGACTTTTAATCATATTAAAAGACAACAGAAAAACAAAAAAAGATAAGATAAATATTTTATTGCAACTCGGGGAAACTGTCTCCGTTAATTCTTCTTCAGCGGGAGCAATTCGAATTATCCGATGTGTTAACGATCTTCTTAAATCTGAATATTATTCAACAGCTTCTATATATCATCGCTATCCTTATCAATGGTTGCCATTATTATCGACTCCGGTTTTGATTTCGCTTTATTGCATTGGGGGTCTTCTTAGCGACTTGTTTTGTTAACGCCTCTTGACAATAACGATACAGAGAAAGCACTAATTCCACCAGCCGAATAGTTTTCCCCAAAAGAAACGAAGTCATTTTTAAATTCTGTTTTCTTCTTCTTATGTTGAACTCTACAGAAAATGAAAATAAAATGTGCTAAAGAAAGCCGAGCGAGAGCTGAGATGTTGATTTGTCTAGAATTCGTTAGGAATTGAAATCTGGGCACAGAACACTTAAACAAATAAAGCAAATAACTTGCAACGCTAGCTTTGTTATATATTTTATATATATTTGTATAATCGACAAAGTGGATATAGTAATTCTATAACCTATTCCTATTGGAATGGATTCTAGTTAAATGGAAACATTTTCCATCTCACAAAGTATCTCTCGAGGCAGATTCAATAAGTGTTTGAGAATAATAAATGCAATTAAATTAAAATTTATTCTTTTCTCTTCTTTCCTTTCCATAACTAATTAATTGTTTGCTTAACTTTGGATTCTTTCTTGATCTAACTGAAATATGCATTTTTCTAGCTATATTTTGAGCATTATAAACACTTTTTAATGCATACACAGAGATTCACACAGATTCCCATCGAGTTGGCTGTTTTTAACTCAAATTAATCATTTGTTTTGCAACAGATTGGAATCTTTTGCGGATTTCAATCATTTTTGGTCTCATTGTGCCATCATCAACCAAAATGATAATTATCTCAGTCAGATTATTCACAGTCTCCTTATCCGACTAGATTTGGGTTTTAGTGCCAAATGTCCTTGTGAAAACTAACATTTGATACGAACTCATCGCATATCATTATTTTCTCTCTGCTGACAGCCCTTGGGACAAGAGCCTTGACAGCCCAGCAGTCGCCTGCTTTCCCATTTTCATTTTCATTTTCATTTTTATACATTTCGCTTGAATACAGATTTTCTTTCTTGTTTGCTTTTGTGTACTTATGTTGCACCAAAAGATAGGGTATGATGACTATGTTGTACATAATGTGAGAAATAAATTATAATAAAATACATATATATATATATATATATATATATATATATATTCTCTTGATCAGTTGCGAAAATCGTGTCCAGCTAGAAGTGAGATGATACTTGAATATTATTTAGCTGACATAGGAGAAAACGATCAACAGATTTATTATTGTTATTAAATACAGCATATGCAATATATATGACATATAAAGTATATAAAATGTATAAAGAGACAATTATAAACTGAACAATCGAGCTCAATGGGGGATGAGGGCGTGGCCAATTTGTGGTCTTCATCAATATTATGATTACAAAAATATTTGTAGATTAGGTTCAGGTTGAACAACAATGAGTTCAGATTGAGTAGATAATCACAATTAAATCTGGTTTGAAATATACCGGATATATTTAAGCATGAAGTTTGTACAACATATATTAATGAAAAATAATTATTTTAATTTGTAAATAATGAAATTACTTAAGTTTTATTTTGAATTTAAGTTAAAGTTCGAATTGAGTTCATATTTTCTGCAGTTGCAACTGTTAATCTTTACTTGCCACATGAGTTGCTAAAAGAGGTTACAACTATAATTATTATAATTCTGACAAAAGGATAAATATTTAATTGTGTTCTTGGAAAGATTTTTGTTTCCCAAGCTATCTTAACTATAATTCTGATATTGTAAGATATATCAGAGAGATGCGCTTAGTTTCATTCGAAGAGTATTTAATTCTTGTTGTGCATAATAAAGCAGCTCCTTGCTTATGAATACATTTGTGAGGACAAGCAACTTGCAACACGATTCTCACATTTTCACATTTTTCCATTTCATTTTCATTCTCATTTGCAATTGAGTGGGGCGCTGCGAGGCTGCAAATCTTTTTATATTTATGCTGTTCCAAGGTCCACTTGCTCTCTGCCTGTGTGTGGCACTTGTAACGCACTTGGCAACCCTACCTGCCACTCGTCGCACACAAACACATAAATACATACCTAAGTCAAGTCATCAAATTCAAGTGCCTCCCTCAGAACGTGACTTGTTTTTTTGGGGCATACAACTTGGTCGCTGTTAATGTCAAAGTCAGGGTCAACACACTACTAATAATAATAATAATAATAATAATGATAATGAAAATAATATACTCGACTGAGTTTTGTATAATAATCAAGTCGCCAAAGGGGCACCTTCCCTGATTGAAGTGGGCTGGGCACCTTTGACCTTGGGTTCAGTTCTGTATTAGGCTCGATAAATAAATATTTCTTTCACTGATTTAATTATGCATTTGCGGCACGTGTCTATTTTAATTGGATATGTTAATTGATATTGTTGTAGACATCATTTTTGGTTTGTTTTCTTTCTTTTTTTATGCTGGTTGTTGTTTAAGTTGCTGTTGTCTGTTGTCTGTTGTACACTTGTAAAACTCACAAGTTGACAAACTAAACACACACAGTTAGATATATAAAGAGCGTAGGCAGAGAGAGGGTTGGGGGGGGAGTAGTCTGTCATAATAGTAGCAAAGCTGTCAACAGGCGACATTCATTTCTGGCTGTAGTCGACCAACAACAACTGCCTCACTGCCTGACTGTGCTCCACTAACAGCAATGTTTTTGTAGATATTGTACACACACACAAATACAAATACATATATACATATATATATATATACATATATACGTATATACGTATATACACATACAATTGCTGGCCAGCCTTTGTTTGTTTTCTACTATACTAAAAGTAGGTTGACTTCAAGTTGCGGCAGCTTTTGAAAGTTTCCTTTTGTTTTTAGCCATAATTCAACGTGAGTAAAAAGTTATCTAGTTAATATGGCTGATGTGGATTGTGTGTTTTAGTATTTAGTATTATATCAGGATTATATTAATTTGATAGCTATTATTTATATTCTTTGCCCAATAAAAAGAGTATTTAATAATGCTCAAGTGGAGAGAAAAACATAATTAACATCTTTGATATGCAAAAGAACACACTGATTTATGTTAGAATAAAGAAAGATCTGTATACTCAGATAAAAATAACACTGAACATTAGTAAATTGATCCGGAAACTAGAAAGTTGTTGTTGTTCTTTTGAATAATCTCTAAAAATAAGGAAAATTAAGCAATAAAAAACTATCGATTGAGTTGCTTATGAGAAAAACACCCTGATTATTAAACATACGTTTTCGAAATTTTAGAAAAATGTTTATTAGAAGTATACTTTCTGAATAATAAGATGAGTTATCTGTGGCCAATTTCGAATTTGATTTTTTTTTCTGAGTGTATGTATTCGTGTCGAGAAACTCAATTGACGTATTTATTATTTCTGAATAGCAAAAGACAAACACTATCGATATTAATAAACATATAAGTAAATTGTGAACGTGTTGAAAATTTCATTTCGCTCACGTTTTGCAATGGGTACACATTATTTGGGACACGAGTGTAAAATACAGTAGCGTCTGCAACAAACTAACCACTCAACTAGTGCTGTTACCTAGCACTGCCTGTATCTCTCTCTCTCTCTCTCTCTCTCTCTCTCTGGATCTCTCACTCTCTCTCTTCATTTTTCGCTTTCTGGAATTTTGTAATTTGTGGTTTCTGATTGGCATTTCATGTAACAACAACAACAACAACAACAACAACCGAAATGCTAATTAAATGTTTGGTTCAAATTGTGTCGCCTCCGTTTATGATGCATGCAACAAGCACATACATTCACATACACACACACTCACACACACACATACACACTCAGACACACACACACACACACACACACACACACATCTGCAGCACTCTAATTGAAATTGGCAATTTTTGAGCAATTTTCACAAATTTGGCAATTGCTTTTTGGTAATTGAGTTTTAATTTTTTTTTTATTTCATTGCAAACTGAAAAACAAAAACAAAAACCAAAAAAAGAAGCTAAGAATTTTTTTCTACCTCGTCGATTAAACAAAGGTGCTTGTAAGCAACACAAATAACAAAACAAAACAACAACTCGACAACAACAACAACAACAAAAACAACAACAACAACTGCTTTAACTGTGCATGTGCATTTAGCATTAAACAAAATGGCCGCCAAATGACTGCGCTGGCAAACAAAATGGCTGCCAATATGGCGACAGCAACAGGCAGCAGCAACAGCAACAGTAGCAGCAGCAATAGCAGCAACTGCATAACAACAACGCTGCAGCAACAACAACAACATCTGCAACAGCAACATCAGCAACAGCAGCAACAACAACAACAACAACAACAACAGAGCAATGGCCTTATGGCCGCTTCCATAATACAACCCGACTATTTACTCAATAATGATCGCGGTTTATTTAAGGTTTATTGTTTTATCAAAGATTTCATTGGGTAAGTAGAATAATCTCATCGTATACGCCAATACGCAATATTCCGGCCAAATGTTTGCCACTTTATCAGTTTACAATTTACCCAATATATATATATATATACAAATATATATATATCTGGACTGAGTTCAAATTGTGCAAAGTTGAAGGTTACTTGAGCACTTGAGAGCAATTATAAACAGAAAATCTGTTGACTTGCGGATAAAATTGTAAATAAAAATCTGTTGACTTGTTGATTAAATTGTAACAAGAAATTCAAATAAAATAATCTCTTTTAGGAGGCTTTAACAACTCAATTTGGAATTGCCTTGAGTAGGTTTAGAAAATCATCAAATTAACCATTGAATTCATATGTGTCTCATTTCGCTTACGCTGTGAATTTTGTTGGCAAATTCCCCTTTGCATTAAAATGCGCGCAGCTCTGGAAGCGCCCTCTGCAGACAAACACGTGAAACACGCAATACACACAAAAACATATTGACGCTCGCGTCGATTATCATGTCATCTCTTTCTCACACATGCGCTCGCATATTTATGCATAGAGAAAATGCTGGCGGCTGCTGATAGAAATGAGATCAATATGAGAATATATTTTCGACTATAATTTGGGTGTTTCTTATCCGATCTTGACGAAATTTGGGCAGTTGATCAATAGTTTGTATATTATCTAGCTATCGGATATTTAATTTATCGATATTCGATAAACGAAGGCAGCTATCGAAAAAACAACGCAAACTTGATCTGCGCCTGGTATACAAGAACCTATATTCCAAATTTGAAGTCTCTAGCTCTTGCAGACGGACGGACGGACAGACGGACATGGCTATATCGACCCGACTATTGATCCTGATCAAGAATATATATACTTTGCGGAGTCGGAGATGCTTCCATCTGTTCCTGTTACATACATTTGCACAAAACCATTATCAGTAAATCTAAAGCAATTCTTAATCTTAATTCATTTCAGTGATTGTCAGAAATCAATGTGAAAATTAACCTGTTAACCCTTTAAATGCCAGGCATTAATTTTGTTGACTTTCGCCAATTCTCAGCTTTAAGTGAAAACGACAACGAAAAGAAAAAACAATATTTGGGATTCCCCAAAAGTATTTAAAGAAACATAAATATTTTAACGCTAATAAGCGCCAACAAAAAAAGTTAGGAATTTGATGGGCTTTTAGAGGGTTAAGTAAGCGTGCTCCATTTTAATTTGCACAGCTTTAAATATTGTTAAGATGCAAATCCAGTAGCTGCTACTGTTGCAGCACACACTGTAAACACACACACACACACACATTTCTTATTTGTATTTACATACACACACACACATACACACACAGCCCTCCTCAAGTGCAGAGTTTGACTGTAAGGCAACACCCTGTATAGACGAATTGCCTTTTATTTACTGGCGCTTATCATTTTACACTTGTGTATGTGTGTGTGTCTCTCTGTGTGTCTCTCTGTATGTGTGTGTGTCTCTGTGTGTGTTTATAATTCATATTTAATCAACTGATAACTGCAAAAATGTGTACACATTGTCAAAGCAAAGTGTTTTGCTGCCTGCTGCCTTCTGCTGAATGTTTCTGCTTTTTCTGTTTTTTTTTTTGTATTCTGCCTGGCTGTGCTCCAATTTCTGTACTCCTGTTATTTTCACTGCCATTATCACCTGCTGCTGCTGCTGGTTAGTGATATCAGTGAGCAACGAGAGCGACATTGAGTCAGTCACAGTCATCGCCTGATATCACTTGATACTCGCACTCATGCTCTGAAATGTTATCACTCGTCAATATTGGTTTAGCTTGTCAACTGACAACGCTCAAATCGAATCGAATCGAGTCGTGTGTCGAGCCCCAAAAACACCAATATACGAAACGAAGGAATAAATAATTAGTTATTAGAATTGATTATTAAATAAATAACAAATTGGAAAAATATGCTTTAAAATTTTCTCAGGGCTGAAAACATACTGTTTGTTTCCTTCTATCTTTCTTTTCTACTCACTTTAGAGTTGTTTTTATTGAGTTCTAGTAGTAGCAAACAGAAGTTTTTTTTTTTAATTTTCCATAGATTTCTGCAAATTTTGGTCAAAAACTAAACAAATCAATCAAACGTCGCATTTTTATTATGCTTTAAGTGGGTTTCTTTTAGCAATTAAAAATAAAACAACACAAAACAGAATATTCGCAACAATTGCAAACAAGTTGTTCAGTTTGAAATATTTAGCTGTCACAATAAACAAAAAAAGAAACAAAAAATAACAAAAATCGTCTTACAAGGTTCATGGACATTGTGTGTATTGTGTATGAAATTCCTAGAAATCAACTAGATGTCCGCCCACTTTTGACATATTGCTTGTGATGTGAAATGCCAAAATGAAAAAAAGCAGAAACCGCAACAGAAACAGAAACCGAAACCGAAACATTTGCAATTATTGTAAAACACAAGAAAATCATGAGTCATCTTGCTGCTCATTCCCATTCCCATCTCAAAAAGACATCAAAGTCTGTCAAAGACAAAGTCTGTCAAAGAATCATTGCAAATACGCTGAATGGCTAAAAACTGAGAAAAACTTAACGCCCACATCTCAAGGAATATATATGTATATATATATATATAGATATAGATATTGTGACACCTGCCCTAAGTGGGAAATGCAATTTTCATTTTCATTTCACAGCTGACTTCGCAGTTGGCTCTGACTAAATCTTGGCTACAACATTCTATCTCTATATGTATGTTTATATCCGATTTGGCTCGATGGCTCTACCAAAATTTCATTGACAACATATCGCGTGGCTCTTGGCCAAATAAAGTGCATTCCAATCTCTTGGCTATTGCCACTATTTTTATGATATTTCTTTATTTCTTCTCTTGGTGGTGACGTCTGCGTAATTTGAGTTTATTTTTATGTTTTTGATTGGGTCTTGCCAGTTGCCAAAACACGCCACTTAATTAAGTATAATATCTGTATTCTGTATCTGTATCTGTATCTGTATATATTTGAAGGCTTATTGCGTCGCCAAAAATGGGAAATTGACAACACTTTCAATCACTTTGCATTTAATTTAGTATTTAAATAGGTATGCATAAAATTATTCAAATGTTTATTGATTATTGTTTACTTTTGCCTTTCTTTGCAGGTGAGCGATTATATTCAAATGCCAAAAGACTACACCCATTTACTAGATATACTCCCCGGGTTCTCTTGGGTTCCGTAAGTAACAAAAAACAAAAAGAAGAAGAAATGGGGTATTCTTTTTGTTTTTTCTGGGTTATAATTGATGGGTATGCAAAATTTGTAAACAGGTTCAATTTAAAGCTGGTTTTTTGTTGTTGATTGCAGAGGTTTCGATTATTGATCAACTGTAAATATTATTTCATTAGGAGCGATTAAGAACCCAGTTTTTTTTTTTTACTTTTAACAGCAAATTTTGTGCATATGTCTTTAAGAACTGGGCTCTGGTATTCTCCAGTAGAGTTTCATTAAAGTTAGCTAAAGTTTCGATTAGAACAAATCAATTTTGTATCTCTACTTTTGGTATCTGGCTCTAAAGTGTTTCTATAGCCTTCTAGCTGAACAATTCTCTTCTCTTTTCACTTAAATGTGTTGTAATTTCTATTATCGAGTGTTTTTAATAAGATGTAATTCGAAATATATTTTATATCGATATTTTTGTTAAGCCTAACATAGTTGGTTCTATAGTTTCTAAACTAAACATCTACTTAAAATCTTCACCAGTGTTGATTAGTCACTAGTTCAGTGTTGACCAGCAGCAGTGTTGTACTATACACTTATTCTATATACAATCTAACTAATATCCAATAACAAATTCCATTTGTGGAGTTATAAAACCTACCTCACTATCAACTACTAAGTTAAGGTAATGCTCAACTCAAAACTCTCTCGCTATTTGCACTGGTTACACTCGGCATTACTAACCGTTATGTCGTCTGTCTACCACCAGTCTGTCTGCCAGTCTGCCCGTCTGTCTGTCTGTTTGCGAAGCGTAAGCCCCATTGAAAGTCAAATAGAGCGCATAACACAACTGATGACTTTAGTTTTAGTTCAAACTGCAGTTTAACTGAAGTGAAGTTCTCGCTTTTTACTCACTTTTCAAGAGATATGGTTTCGTAAGCTGCTCGACAAACTCAAATCCCATATTTACTGTTAATTAAAGTCTGCGTCTGTCGGCAAATGTTGACTGAGCGCTGCAAGTGCTGCAAAGTGCTGTTAAAACAAACTCGCACAACAATTGTGACACTCTCGAACATTGCTGGAAACTGCTGACTGCTGACTGCTGACTGGTGACTCAAACTAGGGAGTTAATTGCATTTAGCTGCCTCTTGATAATATTATCCATTTCCACGAAGAAACCCTCGAATCGATTCGTATTTATTTATTTGTTATTTGTAATTTATTTATGATTATTTCTTTTAGTTATTTACTTTTTATTACTATTATTATTTTTTTATTTGCTTACACACATTCAATTATTAATTGCAGATTGCAGTATTTGTTGGGCTTCATTTGGCTTCCTCTTCTTCTGTCGTTTGCTTCTTCTGCTGCTGCTCTTCCTCTTCTCTCGTTCTTCTGATTCTTCCTCTTCTTTCGCTGTTTACGTACGCATTTCGAGCAAAACTCTCTAATTAGCCAATAAATTTGGATTACGTATACGCGCAGGTGGCCAGCTGCGGCAATTTTCTTAAATCACAAAAGCAGAGCAGAGCACCGTCTCGCCACATAAACTATGCACAATATACCCTGTAATTTTTAACAGTTTCTAATTTGGAATAAAAGCAGCAAATATATCAGCAGAGTCTAATTGTGAGTGTTAAAAGTAAAGTCAATTTTCAGGATTAGATCATTGAGATTTCATATTCATCTGTTGAAAAATACATCTATTAACATTATTTATATATTTAAATATATAGTTTCTTAAAATTAAAAAAATTAAGGAGTTTTGGGCTTTAACTGTAATTGATGTTCTGCAAAAAAAACATATTTAAAAGTTATTCGATTAGCTTTACATTCTCTCCTTCCACTTCCATCTCTATTTGCAGAGCATCTGCTAGTCGTGCTCTGCTTTATTGTGCAACATTCTCATTTGCTGCGCTTTTCGCTTTGTGTGTGAAATTTTTGTTTTGTTTTGTTTTTGTTTTGGTTTTTTTTTTTCGGTATTTCGACGCGATAAATTTCACGCCAACTCGACACTTAGCGTTGCTTTTAGCTCGCAATTATCGCGATCAACCCTCCAACCAGCCCCCCAAACATCCGCTCTTACATGCACCTGCCATCACCCCCACACCCCCCGTCCACATCGTTGCACCCCCCTTGCTAAATTGCACATGCATATTTTCTGGCATTTGCATGAAAATAAATGCAATTTGCTGAAATTCGCATCAACAGGTTAAAAAGACATTTTCGATAATCATCAGCAGCAGCAGCAGCTGTCGCAAATATCATTAAATATTAGTATTAGTAACAATCACAAATTAAATAGTTGTTGCGTTGTTGTTGCTTCAAGTTCATGTTATTATAGTTATTTTATTTATTTATCATTTTAATTGCATTTGCCAATGACGTCTTTTTGTTTTGTTATCAGACACACGCTTTACTTATCAGTCAATTTGCCTACAACTACGAGCACTACTTAAAATGTCATATTCACGCGATATATATATATACTCTATATACAAATATAGTTAATCATTGCAGTCAACACAAGTTTTTAACTTGACTTATTTGACTTGCTGCGACGATAAGTTCTCAAGTGGAAGTATTTGTGTCAAAAAATCATTATTATACGCTGAAAGCATTTAAATTTGTCCAAATGATGCATATATATTCTTGATCAGCATTAACCAGCTGAGACTCGAGACTCGAGAGTTTAAATTTGTGCTATAAATATTTAATTTTATCGATAACTGGTAGCTTTAAGCGAATAGCGATACTAATCGATTTACGATAGTAATAAAAGATACAATTGCTTAAATAGCCGGGCATATTTATAGATCAATCAATCAAGAACAAGCTTCTAACAGCAAGTCGTCATATATATCTATATATTTATTTAAAAGGGTATCTCCTAGTTGAGCTGGCTCGCATAAAGCATTCTTGTTAACACAATTTATGCTGATAATTCTCAAGTTGCTTACGCAAAGACATTGTTAAGTGGGTTAAAAGTATTGTTTCAAGCTTCCTGTTTCTCTCTTTAAGGTAGAGCCTCCTCTAGATCAAATCGGAATTGGCTCTATAAGAAATCTTTCCTCTAAAAAATGAGTAAATATTATTATAACTTTATTAATGATGCAGAGCCGAATGATAAGATAATAATGTGAACAAACAGATATTTAAATTTCTTATTTATTTGTTATCCATTTATTTGCATTGAGTTTACAAACGGATATTTTTGACAAAAAGTTTGTTTACACTTTTTGTCCACCAAAATATTTGTGTATTGATTGATGATGATTGCTTTTCCAATAAAAGCACGCTTTGTTTTTTTCTTTCGTCTTTGCTAAAGCACTTAAAATAGGCTCTAAAAATCCACCCACGCACACCAATATATATATATATATATATATATATGTGTACAGTAATATGCATATGAATGGTAATTATGATATCGTTGCGATTAGATCGCTTTCTGATAACATTCCTCACACAACTTTTCAAAAAAGCAGACCCCTCTCAACACCACCCATATAGTAGCCACCCCCCTTCACCGCACTCCTTTTGGCTATAATCATCGATGTTGTTTTCTAGTCGCTCGTGTTATCGTGCGTCGACGTCGACGTCAATGTCGCTGCCGACATCGCAGTCGCTGCTTATCGTTGGAAAAGAAAAAAAAAGGTGAACTTTTCATGTGTATTTTGTTGTTGTTGTTGTTGGTTTTTCTTTTTATATTTTCCTGGTCTGCCTTCAACTACTAAAATGCCGAGCAGAAGAGGAGGAGAAACGAAAAACAGTTGTATTTTTGAAAATATTTTATTGGCGGCAAACACAGCCGCAGCCGAGAGCAGCGCAGTCAGCGTCGACGTCGACGTCAGCGGCTTTTTTGGATTTTGTGCGCCGCATTTTGTAAAAATCAGTTTTCGGTTCGAATTCAGTAAACAAAAACTTGTCGCCGGCGCGAGACACGACAATATCAAAAAAAATAAAAACAGTAAAAAAAAAAAACAGAAACAGAAAAATAAAAAACTACAGAAAAAGTTATTGTTGTTGTTGTTCGGCTATTTGTTTAAACAATTTGCTAACAGCTCAAGTTGAATGTACGCGCCGCAAAAGATACAGACGCAAAAATTGTCGGGATACAGATACGAAAATAAAGAAAACCAACAAGAAACTGAAGTAGTATTTTTTATACGTAGCTCTTTTTTACGTAGCTCTTGTTTTTTTTACAGTAGCCGCCGAGCGATCGATGACGTGTGCTAATTGTTGTTCAAGTTGTTGTTGTTCAAGTTGTTGTTGTTGTGCGACGCCCTGACCTTGTTACTGTCGTGCCGCGTAGTCGTAGTCGTAGTTCGTGTCTACTTTGTATCTAAGAGATTGTTGCTGCTTGACTCTCCTGAGTATTTTTTGTTGTTGTTGCTGGTGCTGCTGTTGCTGTTGCTGCTGCTGCTTCTTGCGACGCCGCCACGTTGCCCATTTGAAAACTAACAACTAAACACACGCACACCAACACACAAAGATACACACGCAACGCACACGCACAGCGCCATCATTTAAATATTGTCTATAAATAGCAACAACACCAACAACAACAACTAAAACGAAGCAAACGCAACGAATTGTGTGGTATAAATTTTTAAGTTAGCTTCGCCTTCTTTTTTTTCTTCTTCTTTATTATAATTTTTTTTTGTTGGATTTTTTGTATTTGTATTTTTTTTTTACGGGCTTCCACAATTTTGTTTATATTAATCATGGCGCATATTTTACATGTGGTAAAAGCAGCAGGCCAATAGACGACTTTATTTTGCCTTTTTTTTTTTTAATTATTGGCAAATTGCACAGTAGCCAGTGTTGCAAAGCGTTTGGCAAATAGAATGAAATCAATTGGAGAACGAAGATTGTGGAATTCAATTGAATACGAATTGTCAATAATATGCCAGTTAACTAAACAATAAAGTCTTTCAGATCTTTCATTTTTTGACTTATAATCAAGGTTGTCAAACTGAATCGTATTTCGTTACCGGAAGGAGGTTGGGCTACGTATTAGTTCCATATTTTGATTTATATGTGCCAGTGACTGGTTCTTATGAGAATATATTACGAGGCCGGTTCTTTTTCAGGTTCTGGTTCTGAATTTCCACCGGTAAAGTTGCAGTTCAACTTTCAGTTCAGGTCAAGAAAAATTATGCATTTTTTACTATATAACTAAACGCGAATCTTTTAGATAGTTAAGGCAAAAGGATGTCAAAATAAATCATATCAGTTATTAGTTTCTCGATTCCGGTAAAGGTTACAAACTGGTTCTCGGAATTAATTTCCGTTTATGGTTGGTATGCTGTCCTATGGTGGTTTCCTTAACAAGTTCTTCTGAATCTGCTCAATCGTTTAAGTTGCAGTTGCCATTTCGGTTTCAGTTCCGGTTTGACACACTGAAGCAAAGTTTTTGTGTTGTGAACTAAACAAAAACTTAATTGGTTATTTATCTCTAGTTTAATATGCATGAGACAATTAATCAATAGAAACTTTAAAGAGGAAATTCCGCAATAATAATATGTGAGCAAATAATAATCATATAAATAGCTAGAAATATCTGATCAAAACACACACATTTCTAGTATTATTTCTCCACTTGATTCAAGTCTCATGTAAAGTGTACGTAATTTTTTATCCACAATTAGCAGCTATCTGCAACTGTATCTTTTGTATCTGTCTGTGTGTATCTCAAATTAATTGGTTAATATTTATTTTTAGTCAACGTTTTGTGTGGCGTTTGATTAATTGTAATTAGCCGCAGCGCTAGAAGAAGAGAGAGAATTGCACACACATACACACACTCACTCTCTCCCTCTCTCTCGTTCTCTCTCTCTCTGTGTGTGTGTGTGTGTTTCTATCTTGGATACTTGCTATAAAAATAATGCTAAATATAATAATAAATTAGTTGTTGCCATTTGGCACGACGCTAAACAAGTTCGTTCCAGAGAGAGAAACAAGCGCGCAACAGAATCGAGAAAAAAACAAAATAAAATTAGAAATAAAATAAACGAATCGTATCGAAATTCGAATTCAAATTCAAATTCGAATTCGAATTCGCACTCGCATCCAAAAATCAAATTGGAAATTCTGTTTCGCAGTTAGTTGCAGTTGCTCAATAAACTATTCGAATCGTGTCGATTTGTATCTGTATCTGTATCTGTATCGGTATCGGTATCTGTATCTGTTGCTGCTGGTGTTCAAGTGCATGTTTCGCATTCGTTTCGCATTCGTTTCACAAACATTTCGCAGCTAAGCAAAAAACACCAAAAACAAAATAGCAACAAAATTTTATACACAATTCGCCGCGTTGTTTATTTTGTTGTTTTACGCTCTGTGCTGATTGAATAACAATTAAAACACACATCGTTTTGTTTTGTTTTTTTTATATAACAGTTAAATAGGGCATTAAACACAGACACAAACAGACACAACAATTGTAAGCCATCATTTTTGGCAGTGATTTGGCAAAAATAAAACAAATATAAATACCAAAAATAATACGCCAGACAACAAATAAAAAATAATAATAATAATAATAATAAGTAACAAATAAAAAGCAAACAACAAAATCCAATTGATTTGAAATTGTGCCAAAAATAGCTAAAAACAATAATAAAAAATAATAAAGAAATAAAAAAAAATAAAAAAAAACGTAAATAAAAATCAGCTCAGACATAAGTAATACACAGCTGTGCACATAAAGCGTTGTTGTTGTTGTTGTTTTACTGTCTGCCTGTTGACATTGTTCGCATTATTTTGATTGTTCAACATGCTCAAATATCCGCGCACCTCCTCCTCAACCTCGTCGGGCTACTTTGATGATGACGAGGCCCTAATGAATCTAAATTCATATCAAACACCGTCCACCTCCCCGGAATGTTGTGTGGTGCCCCAATATTTAGAGAGGCACATGGTACGCATGTTCAGCACCGAAGAGTAAGTTAAATCTGCATCTACTGATCGATAATATGGCTATATATGCCATAGCAAATTGACCTGTCATCTGATCGATAAATATTAGTAATATAAATGTACCTTAAGTTGTATCAAATTAAATGATTTCCATTTGATTTACATTATTGAACTTTAAAGTTAATTATAATTTAGTAAGTTGACATTAAATGGATATTGGATATTGACTAATAATCGATAGATCATTAAATGTAACCTAACAATGATTATAAATATCAATTTTGTTATATTGTATATATAACTCATTGAACAACTTGGTCGTCATAGCCATGAACAACTGTTGGGAGCTACTTCTACCTTGTTATCAATATATATTAAAAATTCATTCAAAAGAGTTCTGGATACTCTTAAACATAAACAATGACTGGAAAATAAATTATTTATAATTATTATTATTTTTATTATTATGAATTTTGAGGGTTTCTTATCTCTTATTCCAAATGTATCTATATACATATATATATATATATCGTAGCAGGATATCTTATCATTAAATTAATAAATAAACATTATTGATATAAATGAATTAGCAATTGAATGAATTTGTAATTTAATCCATTTATATCGATACCATTTTCGTTGGTTTCAACACCTAATTTGCTCCAGTCTCAAAACAATATTGCAGTGTGTCAAAAACATTTGTCACCATTGCTAATGAGACCAAAGTTAATTCAACAAAGCTGCTGCTGCGCGTGTCAATAATATTTACTCTATCAGTTATTGTTGTGGGTGTTTGTTTTTTTAT
Organism: Drosophila setosimentum; assembly: GCA_035043505.1. Lineage (NCBI taxonomy): Eukaryota > Metazoa > Arthropoda > Insecta > Diptera > Drosophilidae > Drosophila > Drosophila setosimentum. Next base: position 21,869,451 of record JAWNMY010000007.1, read on the forward strand.
TTCAGGTATTTCTCTGGCAAAATAGAGCCGACTTTAATTTGTTTCTCGCAGCGTGTTTGAAAACAACACATTCCAAATGCAAATATTATGCAAATGTCAACTTTCAATGTCAACAAAAATCGAATACTATTTAAGCCTGTTACTTCATATATATATATACATATATAGTTTCGTCAATGTGCAGCAGATTTATTTATAGCTTATAATCTGTACTTTTTCCTTAATATTTCAACTCTCAGTTGACCCCAAAAACCAAGTGAAAAAAAAAACCAAAAAAAACCTGTTGCATTTATTGTGGCTGTTATTTTACATCGCTCACAACTGAAATGTTTATATGCAAATTGAATTTTCACAGCGTTCTCTGCATAATTAAATCGAATATTACAAAATCAAAAATAATTAAGCGTATTGCAAAATGTGCAAAAAATGCAAATATATATTCCGAACAGCGAAACTCGCACAAAAAGCACTCGAGAAAATTCGCTGCAAAAAACAGTACATGAAAATGTTGAAAATGCTCGACTTGGTGATGCCCTGGAAAAATGTTTGAAGTGTGAGTCTTTGCTAAGTTTGAGTTTTTGTTGCAAAAGTTATCAGCAGAGTTGAAAATTCTCATTTGATAGAAGATAGATAGAAGAAGAATCGAGAATAATATTAAATGATATCTATATAGGATATATATAGATGTTAGATACATCTATAAATATTTATATCTCTTTTTGTTGATGAATTACAAACATTTAATTATACTTTTAATTTGTGTTCCCTTTTATAAGCGCTTTAATGACTACAGGGCATCAAAAGTCATTAATTGCTTGGCAGTTGTTATATGGCAAAATGCAAAAAGCTTCAATCCGACACATTTCCCCATTTTTCTGCCCCTGCCACTACTGTTTTGTGGGTGGCTTGTGTTTGTTTTAGAAGCCACGCGCGCACAATTGCACCCCTGACCTGCCCCCCCAACAGCCCACCTCCCACATTGGATTAGAGTGGGGATGGGGCTAAGGGTGTTTTCTGTTGTGTTGCGTTGTGTTGTTTATAACGTTTGCTTATCGCCGTCGCCGTTTTGACTTGCATTGAGAATTGACTTGCACATTTGCCAAGCGCTACAAAATTTGATATGGAAGCGTTATATTTTCTTCTTTTTTGTTGTTGTTTTAATCGCACTTTGTTTGAGAATTATTATTGGATATGAGGAGGAGGTATAGAAGTAGACACATGCCTAGAAGTTTCTATATAAGCAAGAGAGAAATAGAAATCATTAATCATTGAGTTTATAGATAAGGCAGAGTTTATACTTTTGGTCAATTCTCTTGATAGCATATTAAACATATGCTTAGACTACTCATTAAATCTATTTAATTACCTGCAATTACTTATGTAATTAAATGTCGGATTCACATTAGAAGTGAACATTGCAGTAATCCACCATTAAATTAACTACTACAAATTTTGTGTCTTAAGTTTATTGTCATCCAAGATGCCAATTAACATTACTCATTCGTACTAAGCTGATTTAATCTATTTAATTGCCAGCAATTGCTTGCATAATTAAATAAACTATATAAAATAACTACGGCAAATATAAATCGAATATTATAAAATAATCAGCCAGAATGAGTTGGCAATTTATAGGTAATTACTAATTACACTTTGGTAATTGATAGGTAATTACTAATTACGGCTTATTCGATTGTTGAATGCAAACATTTCTTCTCCTTCTTCTTCTTCTTCTTCTTATCAACCACATTTGCCAACCCTCACGCAGTCTGGCAACGCTATTAAGCTAAACGTTCTCATTCCCATTATCTGTGCAGTTTGTGGCCCATTCAACTTTGCTGCTGCTGGCAACACGCAACTTGAAAGTACGTAGAATGTAACTAGCTGAGATACTTTGACGCAATTACGCCTAAGCGAAACCCCCTTACCTCAACCCCTCCCCCACCCCCCCTCCACAACTCTACTCCCACTGTCTTGGCCAACAAATGGTCGCTAATTGGGCAAACATGAACACAAACATTGTTGCCAACTGAGCGTTTTTTTTCTTCTTAATTTTATTTATATTTTTTTATTATCAATGAACTGCCTTGAACTGGCCACAAGATGGCGACAGAGTGCGCCTCCCAATCCCCCCCCTCAACCTTACCCCATCATCCCCACTCAGCTGGCTGATTACCTTTGGCAATCGAAAACTGTAACGAAAAGCAAATAGCAAATACAAATAAACAACAATAACAACAACAATAACAACAACAATAGGAATATTTATTCTTATTTTTTATGCTTTTGTTTTTTTTTTATTGTTGTTTTGTGTATTTTGTGTCAACGGTTCAAAAGGTAAATGGACCCCCTTAGCGCGACCTTTGACCTTTTCGTGTCACAGGCCTTTAACTTGAGCTTCATTTTTAGCCTTTCTCTCTCTCTCTCTCTCTTTCTCTGTCTCTGTCTCCTGCATGGTTGATTAGTGTTGCGCTGAAACGGAAAAGCAGCGTGAAAACACAAAACGCTTGCCTCCATTTCCATTCTCCATTTTCCGTTTCCATTTTGGAAGCTTTTCTCAATGGGTTCGTTTGTCGTTTGTCTGTCAAAGTCATTCACTCGACTGCGTTGCGGTTTTACTATTTATAAAGCCTATCGATTTCTTTTATTTTTAATCGACTCAAAAACAAAACAAACAATTTACACAACAATGTGGCAAACTGGTCAGGTGATTAATCTAGAAATCGCTGATATGTGGAGGGAAATTGTTAACTTGTTGAAGCTATAAATATATAGATTTATCTATTTCTGGCCAGCAACATTTGTTGTTCTGTATGCCACACAAACTTACCAGCTATATTTGTTATTATCCTTACAACATTTAGACAAATAGTCAGCAATATCGAACTACTTTAACATTTATATATATATATATATATATATATATGTCATAGCAATAATCAATTGGTTTTCTTTTAGTTGATAATGATTCACTTCTGCAAGAGTATTTAATCATCGGCTTAACTTAGTCGATCTAAACTGCAGTTAAAAGCTGATCTAAATGGTCTTCCAAGCATTATCTTTAATGATGTTAAATGTATAAATTATTCATTTAACACAGATGTACATTCCCATCCATTTTACTTAGTAATGATGAATATATCTATAAATGAATATTTATGATTATTTAAGCACATTAAAATTTATAACTTTTTTGATTTGTGACACATTCAACTTTATTACACTTTTCAAATGATTTTGTGTCTAGACGCTGAAACGCACATATTTTGTAATAGCACACCTGAGAAAACACACACACACACACACAACCACACACAGCCTCCCACACACACACACACACTACTACACACAGCCTCCCACACACACACAGCAGCTGGCAAAAACATTTTTCAAGGTCAATTCAATTCGCATGTGTGTGTGTATATATCTATATCTATTTGGTATATCTATGCTGATATGCAGATCTATATAAAGGCTACAGTTGTTTTGTTTGCGCTTTGCCATAGGCCTGCAAAATGTTTTTTTTTAGCTCAGCTTTTGCTTCTTTTTTATTGTTGTATTTTAGCGTTGTGCTTAAAGCAAACAAAATTAACAAAAAAAAAAGAAAAGAAAAGAAGACGAAAAAAATAACAGACACCAAAGAAAATATTTAACAATTGTATTTGTTTGTTTATGTCGAAATTAACGTGGCCAAAACCCGAGTACAATTTTTTTTTGTATGTTTTGTAGCGATCTCTATTAATTAGCATCAGGCCAATGAAATTTATTTCCTTTGAACACAGAGCAGTCAATGTTGATTTATTCACATTTGGAATACCCCTCGAGAAAAGCGGCCTGCTGAGAGAGGGTTGCTTATCTTCTCAGCGATAATCAGAACTGTATTTATATTATAGATCAATCGTTAGACTTTGAAAATAGATATGTGAAGCTATGAAAGTATCTATATAAAATGTGTCTATGTGTCTATATATAATATGATCTATATGACCAATTTCTTCAACTTACAACAGAGTATTTTCTGATCGAACCTTTAACTTTTGGCTTGCTTTTGAACCATTTTGATATGTGATGATTTCTAGGATGCTGTAAAAGTTCCTTAATATTCTATCAGGTTGTTTTCCAAGTTCATTATTATCATTTTATATATTTCTTAAAACTTGGAAAATGATATTTATATCTGAGAGTTCCAATATACCCGATTTATTTGTATTTAAGGGTATTTTGTAATCGAACCTTTGACTTTTGCACTGCTTTTGACCTTGTTCAAGTGGCTTCGTGAGTGTATGTGAATCACACATTAATGGCGACCACATGGCCCACCTCCCAGGGTATTTTAACCCCTTCATCCACTCCAAAAGTATATTACAACTGGCGCCACATTTCCATTTAAGAAGTAAACTACAATTTGTTATTGTTGTTGTTGTTGTGCTCGCTTTATGATATATGCATAATTTTATGCCCACCTCTAAATTCCGGTTCTGTTTTTTGTTTCGCTTCTTTTTTTCCTGATTCCGATTTCGCTTCTGTTTATCGACTTTTGTTTATTGGTTCTTTCACTGTAAAAAAAAAGGTAACAAAAAAAAGAAGGACGGCAACCATTTTGTTTACTTTCAACGTAGATTTATTGATTTCGTAAATTTATTTTGCGCTTCGAATTTTTTCTCTTTTTTTTATTAGCAGCATAAATTGCGCATAAATTTCTTTCTTGAAGGAAGCGTTTGTCGCTATAAATTTTGATCAGTATTTTGTTTGGGGAGCATCATTTCAACAGGAAAATCGCGATTTAAATTCCGTTTATTAAAGAGGTTAAGACAATTGGTAGTAAGATCTTTTGACCAGTACCTAAAAGTATTTTCTTGAGTATATAACATTTTCACATTTAACGGGTCAATTTTAACCAAGTTTTACCACTGGAAATTTTGGTCTAACTTTTGAAAACCATTTTTGGGAGTATAATTTGAATATGAAAATCGAGTCCGAATCAGGTTTTTAAAATGAATTGCAGTATTGTTCTAGAGATCAAACCATGATCAAAAAGCGCTGATCTCTCAAAATCTAATCAGTTGAATTCAAGTTATATATAACTATATGTATTATCAGTATTAATAGTATTTATAGTATTTTCAACTACATTATTTTTTTTCACATTTTGGTTAGTTTAACACAATTTGACATTGAGCAAAATGTCAAGGGTAAATAAATAAATGCTTTCGTTGTTTTTGTTGCCGTTCGTGTCATTTTTTGTTGTTGTTATCTGTTGTTGTTGCTGCTGTTGTTGTTGTTGCTGTTGTTGCTGTCAGCCAGCCGCCGAGGCGAAAAGTATTTGAGAACAAAAGATTCTTTTTCACAAAATCTATCGTAGCCATAATTGAAATCTTTTGTTTGAGTCGCCATTGTTTTACTCCTGAAAATAATTATAACTTGGCAAGTGAAATGGTTCTTCTTGAAGTTGATGCACCAAGAGATACCCTGCAATACCAACTGTTGACACTTAAATCGGAATAATCATATGCAAATAAATGATGCAATATATTTGACACCAACTGCGCAAATCCATTTATTTCCTTGCAATTCTTAATCACAGACTTGATTGAGAAATAATTGATGCATTATGCAATCATTTATATAATTAGTATGTTGATTCGTTTATCCAGCATTTATCAGCTTCAACTTTCTTAGTGTTTTATTTTATGTTAATAATTTATGCAAGACAATTTATACTTTGGGGAGCTCAAATTATTGCGAGGAAATCAAAATCTGAAATACTCCTAATCTGCCTAACTAGTATCGACCAATATACGTTTGGAATTAAGTAGGTTATATATTTTAATTTGTATATATATACACATATCTATATCGCTGTATTTCAATATTAATAGTTCTATTTCCATATTCTGATTAGGATTAGTTTTTGAATATATAACATTTTGCTGATTACATTTGAATTATAAAACAAAAACTAATTGATATCAATTAATGATTGTAAGCGATTTACTAGATTATATAATTAAATTAATTTAATTAAGTCAGTAAGACAAAATATCATTCAAATTAGATAATGAATCAAAGACGAAAATTTTACTAGTCACTTTTAGAAAATCGAAAATTTGACTAAAAAAGATTTATAAGATTTAAATGAAAGACTAAAATTAGATTAGGAAAGTTTATAATTTTTAGGTTAATTAAAACAATCCACAGCTTAATAAATAAAAGCCTAATCAATCATTTCTGGTGCTGGAAATAAGGAATTTAAACTAAACTATAAGTAACTAACAATAACTAAAAGAAAAGAGATACTTCAAAGTAATTTTACATATATTTAAGAACACTTGAGTCCCCAACAGAATCCAACTGTTGAATACTTTATCAGGCATTTTTATAGACGTCTTTATAGCTATCCATTTATAATATATTTGATTGTTGGTTGGTTGGGTTTAGAAGGAAGTAGAAATGGTCACTTGGATTGCCTTGAGTACAACCCAACTAGCCAAGTAATCCAATAAGCTGAAGTGCTAGATGACAATAAACATAGTTCAGCTATTCGAATAAGTTGGGTGCACCCATAAATACATTCGCATTATTCATATTCACCTAGCTAGCTAGCTGTGTGTGTGGACTATCAACGCACAGCACAATTTAATTGATTTGACTGTAGAAAAACACGTTTGCACAGTTTGCCCATTTGCATTATTGCATTATTGATAATTGATAGAACGAGGCGAGGGCGTGGCAATAATTGAGGGGCGGCGGCGGCAGCGGCGGCGGCAAAGGTGAACTGTTAATGTCGTCTCTTGCATGTGAAGCGCGCCTGATAGAGAGAGAGAGAGATAGATTAGGAGGGTGGTTGGGTGGGGATTGTGTTTAAGGCTAGCGGGTCAATACGTGCCTGGAAACACAATTTTCTTTGCCGGTCAATTTAACGACGCAGATGGCAAAAAAGAGGCGCTTAAATCGCCAAAGGCATTCAAATTGCTAACACGTTTCGCAACACAGCTGTAAACAGTGCTGATAACGTTTGATAGCGATTAACGTTTGTTGTTGTTTTTAATGTTGTTGCTGTTGTTGTTGTTGTTGTTGTTGTTGCTGCTGATTAGCTAATGGCATAGGCGTCGTCAGTCAGTCTGTCGTTCTGCTAGTTTTAACTATGAAGTCACAATCAAACAACTCACTTTATTTTATATATGTATGAATCAACGTCATTCAATTTGTTGCGATGTGTTTTTATGTGTTATCGATTATCGTTTATCGGTGTGTGAGAGTTGCACATTGACTCATCGACATCACACGACATGTTGTGGTTTTTTTTTTTTGGCATTCAATCAATACACCGAAACAAAAATCACTCTGCATTTAAGAGAATTTGCCTGATAACTGATCAGTTTTTCTTGATTTTAGAAATAATTCCTAAATACGAGAAAATACATTTCTAAACATTAGCAAGGCTTGCCTTAAATCGACAAATATTTATTTTATTTCTGGTTCAGTTTTCATATATATATATATTTTGCTATCATCTTTTTATATTTCTAAATTAACTTAATTAATGTATGCATTTTATGAACTATCTAAAATGTTTGTATATGTGACATCTTAAAACTCGAATGTTTCTTAATAATATCATTTTTGAGTTTCGCTTTACTGTAAACAAATGAAAAGAACACACTGAAAATTATACACATTTGTTTTTAAATTTTCCAAAAATATTGACCTGAAATGCTTTTGGAATAAATAAATAATAAGTGGCGATTTCAGGTCGATTCATTTTCTGATTGTATCGAGATATTGGGGTTTTTTCTTTGGTTTTCCTTGGGGTTTTCTCATCTGTTGCAATCTGTTCCGCTCGTCCCCCCTCTTGTGACGTCACTGTGCCGTGCTCAAATGAGTATGTGGCACACACAATATTTTTTTTGTTGCTTGTGTTTTGTCTGCGCAAATATTTCGCTTTTATCTGGAAGTGCTTATGTTGTTGCTTTTATGATTCATTAAAAACGAAAGAAACAACAACAACAACAACAAACATGAGGCACAAGTAAATACTACCCGCATATTTTTATTTTTATTTGGATTTTCTTCGGTTGAGACCTTCTCTTTATTTTCTCAAGTGATGACGTGATGACGTCAGTAACAAAGTTATGAAAAGATTTATGCGATCAGAGCAAAAGCAAAAGTATTTCACGATCGTGGCTGATTAAGCATAAGCTTTATAGCAATCCATAAGAATATTATTGATGGCGATATTATCTTCTTAATCTTGAGTAATTCAAAATGCCATATTCAGTTGAGTTCCTTTAATTTTTTGCACTTTGGTGGGAAAGAATGAAATAATGAAAGAATTATTAAGCGACTCGATCTAAGTTGATGTGACTTGAAATATATATAGAGTTCTTCTATGAAAGTCATTTGTTTACCAATTAGTTTAGCTTAAATATAAAAAAAAAACATTGGACTACTATTTTCACAGAAACAGTCAAATTAATTTTTGTAATTTATAGTGAAATTTAAATTCTTTCAACTAAAAATACAATCTGTGAGGGTATTTAATCTTCGATGTGCCCAAGAAAGCTTTTCTTGTTTCGCTTATTTAAAATAAATATGTTTGTCATTATTTGTATGATTTATTTTGACGACGACGTCAGTGAAAGGCTGAAGACCTCGTCAAGTTCAAATATGAAGAGTAAACAAAATGAGGACAAAAGTTATTGCAACTACAGGTAATCGCTGGTGTTCCAGCTGCCATATGCATAACTATCCGCATTTAGGCTGTAGAGAGAAGAAAGATAAGTAAGATAAATGTGAAATTTCAGAGGACTACATACAACGTAAGCTTCTTGACTACAACTGTGTGCAAATCTGAAGAGTAATCCAGAGAGATAGGTAAACTCTGCGCCAGATGCAGATGTAACTGAAGCAAGAAGAAAAATAAGTTAGATAGAGTTGAAATTTCAGAGGACTACAATTTAAGGTCCTCGACTGCTACTTCAAAGGCTGATAACCTTGTCAATATCAAATCGTATCAAGGAGATACACTCTGTACCTGAAGAGAGAAGAAAAAGAAACTAGACAGAGGTAAAAATTTCGGACGACTACGACTTAATGTACTTAAACATAAAATAATGGAAAGGCTTAAAAAGTAAGACCTGAACAAGTTCAAATCTGAAGATTAAAACAAGAAAAACACCCTCAGTTCCAGGCTAAATCTACTTGAAGGGAGAAGAAAGATAAGCTAAAGAGAGGTGAAATCTCTGAGCAACACAACTTAAGGTCCTTGACTACGACTTGACCTGAAATTAACGTTAAATGTTCTCTCTTTCTCTTGCTCTCTCTTTCTCTCTCTCTCTCTTTCACTCTTTCACTCTCTCTCTGCTAGTGGAATTATTATCGGATTGTACTTGTTATGTTTAATTGTGATTTGAGCTGAACTTGACATCAGGTTGCTTGCCTTTCGCTTTTATTTTTTTTAATTTGTATTTTTTTTTTGTGCCATGCCAGAGGTCAGCCACGCCCAGCGTCAACCACCGCCCCCTCCCCCCCAAATGTAGGCATTAAATTGCCGACAGCTTTGTTGCACGAAGCATTTAATAGAGAGAGAGAAAAAAAGAGTTGCAAAAAACGAAAGTAAAAAGGAGAAAAATGCGCAGCAGACTCACGATTTTCGTTGTTGTTTGTTGCAAGTGTTGCAGTTGTTGCAGCTGCCAGCGGCAGCGGATAATTTGCCGTTTATAAGATGTGGTTGTTGTTGTTGCTATTTTTAGCTTGTTGTTTGTCGGTTGTTTGTGGTGGCTAATGTTTCATAACAACAACGAAAACAATGCCTGGAAATGACTGTCAGCAGTGGCAGGCAACAACAAGAAATCAACATGCAACAAGCTTTTTCCCAGCTGCTGCTGCTGCTGCTGCTGTGTGTTGCACAATGAACCAAAGTTGTTGTTGCCAATTTCTTCTCTCCCTATATATATATATATATATATATATTTATGTGTGTATTTCTTTATTTGATATTTCTCTGTGGGTGTTTTGCTAATTGGGGGGGCGTGTCAAATTGAAATGTTGTTTTTGTTGCTGCTGTTGCTTTGTGCGAACAAAAGTAATCAGCAATAAACAATACGTTAACAGCCAATAAAAGACAACAAAAACAACCAAATACAAACACCACTCATTAGCAGCAAACAAACAACAAATTTGGGCTTGCCCCCAACAACAACAACAACAGCAACAAAAATCGCACGCGTTGTGTTAACAATATCGCAAAAAAAGATATTGTACCTGTAGATTGTATTTAAATGGTTTTTTTTTGTCTTTTTTTTATTTACATGTGTCTGAAAATAAATTAATCGCATTGACTTTAACAATTCGCATTGTCGTAATACTCTCAATTACTCAACTTAACTTCCTTGAAGCAATTTACTTGACAAATGTTAAAGATTTAACAATCTAAACAAAAAAATATATAAAATTTTATAATTTTTAAATTACATTACATATTTAATATTGGGTTTTGCGTGTATTGTATTTTGTTTTCTGTAAATTCCTTAAATTTTATAAAATCTATTTGACCATGATTTTATTTATTAAAACGGTTTCTTAATACGTTTCGTACGTGAAACAAGAATATATATTTGTTTAATATGAAATATAATTTCTGCCTCTGTAACTGAATTCAAGACCCAAAATTCTTTTGAATACAACAAATCAAATCATTAAAAATCAGTTAAGATCAAATAATCCCAAAATATAATCCAGCAATAAAAAAGGCTTTCTTTTTATCATAATTATCTCTGTTGCATATAGTAATTTAAGCATTTACGTAATCCGTTTTTACAGCGCCCTAATCTCCCACTAATTGTGGGACACATATCAACACAAACTATATATATATATATATATAATACTGTTGTTTTTGTTATTATTATTGTGGATCGAAAGCGTTACGCACATTTTCATTTTCTTTCACTCATAAGTATTTTTTATAGCGTGCGTGCGTGTCCGGCAACAATTTTCTACATTTAATGGGCTTTCGAAATTGTTGCTTTTGTTGTTGCGGTGGTGTTGCCAAAGTCGTTAAAAGCAAAATTGCGAAAAAAAATAAAATTAAATATAAAATTTTGTGCGCCTAAAGAGGCTGAAGAGAGCTTTTGCGGAAGCACAGTTATTGCATGTTGTGGCTTATTATGTTTATGTTGTGTCTAAATATTTATTACTTTTTATTAATTTTATACATCTTTTTTTCTCTACTTGCAGGTGAGTTTTGCATTTCGCAATTTGTACAAATCTTGAAATCAAAGAAATTAAAAAAAATTGGTATGGTAAGCTTGTTATTTACATTTGGGGGATGTTTTAGCTTTAGAGCTTCTTGTTCCCCCAGTCTCTCCGCCTTGGGCAACAGCATAAAAAAGCTTTTAGAATAAAGCACGTCCCAGATAAAGCGAAATCAGCTGTCTTAACTGCAGGCTGATTACCCCACCCCCCTTGTCCTCCTGTTTTCTATTCGTCTGGCAGCGAGCACGTTGTGGGTGGGCGGGGGAGAGGTTGCTGCTCGTCTCGGGTTATTGAGCTGCTATGCTTTGTTTTTTTATAGCAATAGTTACTTATTTTGTACACTGTCGCACAACGTGGCATTCGAGTGTTGTTGTTGTTTCTACTGCTTCGACGCTTCGCTGAGTTTCAAAAGTTCTTTGCCGTTAAAAAAAAAAAGTGCGTCCGCTCTCTCTCTCTGCGCTCGCTCTCTCGATCTGTATTGCTTGTTCGCTGACAAGCGCGCTCTCTCTCTCTGTTTCGCTCTCTTGGCGCGCATAGCATTATTCAGCTGCAAAGCTTTGCAAGCAGCCATGTTGCTTTTTTGTGCTGGCTGAGAGAGAGAGAGAGAGAGTGAAAGAGTGAGTTCTTGTCAGACATTGTCGTTTGCATATAAATTAGCTGATGCCAGCCACCAAAAACAAAAAAACACCATTTATTTTTGGTTATTTCGCTCGTTTGTTTGTTTACGCTTGAATGCAATTCTGTGTGTAAGTGTGTGTGTGTGTTAGGCTTTCGTTTAGTTTAAAGCTTTGATTTTGAGCTGCCCTTTTGCAGGTACTTGAAAAAAAAAAGCAGAAAACTTTCAGCTGCGGGAGCAGTCAAATGCAAACTTCAAAAGCAACCACCAAAAGCTGCCGACTGGCGTCGCTGCTGTAACCTGGTTTGCTGCTGCTGCTATTGTTGTTGTTGTTATTGTCAGTCAGTCAGTAAGCGCAGCGCTCTCTCACGGAACAACAGCAGCAGAGCAGCAGCAGCAGCAGAGCAGAGCAAAAGAAGCCAAAGCGAACTTTGCCAGTGCTTCAGTCAGTTTTTTTCAGTTATGCTGAGAAGCTCTGAGAAGCAGCAAACACGAACAAAAGTCACAGACATTAATTAATTAACTTAAAAAAAAGCCATTTGTTTTTGTGTTTTGCTTGGCATTTTTGCGTTGCACTCGCGTTTTAATACTGTGTTTTTTATGTGTTTTCAGTGTGTGTGTTTCTATTGTTTAAAAATACTGTGCGTGCGCGAGTTTGTGTGAGAGAGAGAGAAAGAGCAAAAAGAAGTTAAGTGTGACGAAATAAATGATCTGCACTCGCTTATAAACAATTAATATTGCAGCTAACAAACGAATTTCAACAGAAAACGTCTCGCGCGCATTTTTTTTCTGTAAGCAAGCACACAAAGAGCGCGAGAGCGTGACAGAGACAGAGCGAGCAAGCGCGCACATATTGCTGAATTCTGCTTATTAACTGTATAACTGGACAGCGATTCTCTCTGCTGAATAAGCAGCCATCTCGCTCAATCTGCTGCTGTTACTGACAGCATAAAAGTACTAGAGCTGCCCTCTTGTTGTTATTGCTAAAAAACAAAAAAAAAAAACAAAACAAAAACGCAGTGCAAAAACATAAAAGCTCTCTTGCCCGAAAGTCGCCAAAAAGTAGGAAAATAACAAAACGGTATTAAAAGCGCAGCAGCAAAAAAGTGAAACGCATTTAAAACAAAATTGCTGAGAATTTGAGTAGAAAAAAAATCACAAGTATAGAATATAGAAGCTACAGCAAAGGTCACAAGAAAAGAGAGAAGAAAAACAAGATAAAGGGGGGCAACATTATTTGTGTGTATAACAGTTAAACTGAGCATATTATTACGGCATATTAAGCACACCACCCAATAAAAGCGAGCACATTTAATTAATTTGTCAATTCGATAATGAAAACTGAAGCCGGCAGCAATAATAACAGTAATAATAATAATATAAATCAAATCAACATTACCAAAATGGATTTCGATATGTATCCAAGTATATCGGGTAAACAACAGGATCCCGTGCGAGAAGTCGTTATGAAGTACATTGATTATTTTCTATCAGAGAACGAGTAAGTCAAAAATAACAGTTTTATTGTTGGTTTATCTTCTTGAGCTCTAATTTTAGACTGCACTGATAAGAGTTCTATATAGATATACTTTGTTGATATACTTATCGAAAAGCTATCAGAAGCTCTAAAAGATTTTAATCTCTTTTGCAAACTTAATCTGTGAGAAGTACTGTTATTATCTATCTATAATTAACTGGGGGATTCGTTTTATTTATGTCAATCTTTACTAGGTTTATTTTTAAAGTAATTACATTACAAGAAATAATTTAATATAAAACACAGTAACTAATTTAAATAAATCTTAAAAACTGCGAGTAATGTTCTCTTAAGCATAGAAACAAGCATAAGTGATCACCTATTATTTTTAAACATCAATTCATTCATTCAATTGAATTAGTCATTTCGCTAAGTTGTAGATATAAAGATTATTTCAATTTATCTTAAAATATTTTTAAAAATATTTCATTGTGTTTATATTGAATTTGCAGTTTTTCTATTGCTCAACAAAATTACATCAGACAATTCGCTGCGCAAAAAAAGATGATAAACAAAAAGCGATAAGAAATTGCACAGCGATTTCAAGCAGAAAAAAAGAAGAAAAAATAAATAAATCAAAAATCAGACACAGAAAAAAATGGCATTTCAATGCGCCGCTTTTGTCCCTGACCCAATTATAAAGTCAATCATTTAACGATATGAAAACGCAACACAAAAAAAAACGACGCGATAAAAAAAAAATATCAGCAAAGGGCAACAACAAAAACAGAAACAACATTGTCAACATTGTAGTAGCCCTAAATAAAAACAAAAATATAAGAAAAAAACAGTTAATGCCGCTAACTATAGCAAACCGGTTTTGTGGCAAGTCGGAACTGACGTTGAGGCATGTTGTAGGAAGCCTTAGAGTGTCGCCAACTTGCCAGGCTTCAACTCAACTGCCTCAACTTCAGTTGGCGGCAACGCGTGCCGATCACAACTTGCAACAACTTGCAACTTGGCGGCAAGTCATCTGCCTGCAACAAGTTACTCAACTGGACGCGTAACGGACCAAAAAAGGCAATGGGGTCAGGCAACAAAAAAAAAAACAAAACCAAAATAAATAGAGAAAAATAAATGAGAGAGTTTAAATACCCTGACAGAGAAAAATGTATTGAAGAGTTTTTATAGAATTGCAATAGAATTTTCTCTCTTTTTAACGTTTTATCTGAATTTAACATTTTTAATTTACAAAAGCTTTCTAAAAAAAAATGTTTGACAGTTTTTAGTTGACATTTTAATATGACTTTGCAGGGTAGCGTAAGAAAGTTATAAACAAAAATAGATCATCTAATGATGCGTTTGACGATGACGTAATGCGAAATGCCGAATGACTTTACTGTACACACAGGAAACTGAACAAGCATAACCAGTATCTAAAAGAAACACACACTCAGGGGACAACTAGTAGATACAATTTGCAAATCCAAGCGATAACCGACCTATATATAAAATATTTAGCTAATTTTAGTTCAATTGCTACAAGTAAATAAAGACGCCTTTTTAGATAAATGCAATTGAAAATTTATCAGCATTGATTGCTATAAATAAATATAGAGAATAGAGACAGATCAATCAATAACAACAAATTAGCAACACATCTATAATTATATAGTTATATATATATATATTGGCTTATGAGTCGTGTCTGTAAGTAGTATCAATATAAATATAGTCTATGTATATATTGACTCATAAATCGTGTCTGAGTTCGGTTGCTTGGCAACCAAACAATCAAATTTTGATTGTCAAAATAGATGTGCTAATAAATTTTAGACTTAACTTTAGCTGTTGACTGTTACTTTAGGTTTTGTAAGAATTCATTAACTTAAAATATGGTAAACCAATTGCCTACTGATAAACCAATTCCTTCAACTTAAATTCAACAAGTTAACAAATAATCTCGAGTATCTCTGGCATATCTTTCTTTCAATTTTCTGAATGAATTGATATGATTAATTAATAAGTAAGCTTTTCGCATTTTTTTTTTTATTAATTTTTATCTAATCAGATCTCAATCAAGTTATTAAACTTATTCCCTGCTGAAGTGAAGTCGAATTTTTCCGCTTTCCTTTGAGCAATCATTAATTGATTTAGTATACAAGGCGCATACGCAATAATAATATTATTATTATTGTTTGCAACTACTTAGTATGCTTTCAACTTTATTGTCCATTGACTTCCTGCTTATATATGTATGTATATATGTAAAGAATAAACACATAGAGCCCTATAATCTAAACGTTTTTATGACGATATCGTTCACTTCCTCATATCGTAAGCAAATCCGACCAAAAACGGCGACAACGCAAATAAACACTTGAAAGATCCCCAGAAGTTGTTGTCATAACGGGAAAAAATGCAAAGAAAGGAAACTTACATAAGATAAACAAATATAAGGAATGTTATAAATGTCAATTCTCTTTTTTTATATACACTGCTTTTAAAAGGGAAATGGGCTTATAGCCAAACTAGTTGCTAGAGTTTTTCAAATTTGCTGGATTTTAATGAATCTATGAATACGTTGATAGAAGTGAAGGAAGACTCTTAGAAGAAAGTGAAAAAGTAACAATCATAGTTTTCAAATTAATTTAAACTTAAAATACAACTTTTAATTATATTATTATTATATAATATGATATTATATGCCATTATTTATCATACAACACTAAGGAAACAGAGTATTGCGCAGTTGAGCACTTCTAAACTTTTACAGTTCTTGTTCTATTTTTTGCTGACTCGAACAGAGAAGTTGTGTTGCCATTTCATTTTCAATTATTCAAGAACAAGAGCCATTCCCATTCCCATTCCCATTTGGAATTCGCATGCCCATTGTTTGTGTTTATGCAACGTCAGCCAAGCAAAGTTTATACAACAACAAAAAATGCAGCATAAGCTGTAAATGAAAATGGGAATAGAACTTGAAATGGAAATGCCGAATGAGAAAACGGGCAACTTTTTGTACCACATCCGCAATTAAAAATACACTTTAATTTGTCTGGAAAAGAGTTTTTGTTATTGTTTGATATTTGAGCGAAATCAAAAATAGCTGGGCAACATTTTGGCCTGGCCGAAAAGAGAAATGCCAAAGTGCAGCGACACTAACTAATTTGTGGCTTGGCCAATTGGCAATAGGCCAGACAAAAGAGAGACACAGACAGAGAGAGAGAGGGGTAGAAAGAGAGAGAGGGAGTGAATCGTTTCGATTCGATTCGATTAATTTGTCTGGCAATTGGCGTGTAATTTGATGTGCTTGCATTTGCAGTTGCTGCAGTTGCTGCTGTTGCCGCTGTTGCTGTTGAATTTGCAACTGTTGCACTCAAAACAACAAAATCGCAAACACAAAATTGGCACGTCAACTTTTTTTTTATTTTTTCTTTTCTTTTTTATATTTTACTTTGCGGCGCCAGCAAATAGAGCTGAATATTACGTATGCGACTAGTTAAAAGTCTCGAAGGAAGCCAAATGCAAAAGAGACAGAGAGAGAGAGAGAGAGAGAGAGAGAGAGAGAGAGAGAGAGTGGGAGGTTTAGATGTAGTACATTGTAACTGTTTATTGAGCTATGCAACACTTGTTTAAATAGAACCTAAAGTTATACAAAACTACTGCTGCTGCTGCTGTTGTAGTAAAAAGCGTTGGACTCTTTTTTATTGTACTATAAATATGTAATATTTATTGTGTAATATCATTTATAAGAACCAGCTCTATAAAAATTATGTAATATAGCTTATAAACGCATAATCATATATATTGACCGACTACTATAATAATTGTGTATATAATTTGCAATAATATAATATAAATCACATACATAATAAATATAATCCAATAAAAAAGTCAACGAGAAAACTAGTTGAAATGCTGTAGTCCATAGAGCTCGACTCGAGAAGATCGTTGAGTCCAGGGTATTTAGCAGTTAAATACGTAGTAGAATTGTTGATGTTCATATGTTCAATATGAAAATATGTTTGTCTGCCTTATCCAATCTTGATTAAATTACAAAAATAGCCGATCAATAATGTGTCAGAGGAACATAATCAATCAAATCAATTGGCAAGCTTTATCTTCACAATTGCGTCTTTTATTCACGAAACTGATGTAGTTATCGATAATTAAATTATACATATTGGGTCTAAGGTGCTTTCTTCTTCATTTTATCCATTTTTGCATCTTTAGATCAGTTTGTAAACAAATCTGATCAACTAATGAGTTTCTCGCTGTGCAGAGTATTCAAGTATCGGTTTCTATATCGCGATGTTTGTGTATTCTGTTTGACACATATATTTATTGTGTTGCAAAGCGATACAAAACAGTGTTAATCACGTGATTTTTGGCAAGTTAAGCTTGCAGACGGCAATCAAACGTGCTCCAACAACAAAACACGATTTGTTTGTGCTTAATATCAAATTAATTTAATTTGAAATTGAAAAACATAAAAGTAGAAATACAGTAAATAAAAAAAGGTAATAAAAAATGACATCATTGTTGTTTGCAGGGGCGACGCTTGAACTTTAATAAACTTTGCACTGTTTTCATTTTGTTTGTGTTCGTCTTTCCTATTTTTCATTTCGTGCTTTCGTCTTTATTTATCTTCTTACTCACTTTTGTTTGGCTTGCGTCTTTGATTATTTGGCGCTTGTTGTGTGACGTCAGCAAAACAGCTGCGAACCGGTTATAATTATTATTCGCATGCTGATGATGATAATGATGATGACCAGACACCCCTAATGTTGTTGGTCGTGCCAACGATCTAATCTGAGCTGAGCTCAGCTCCCGTTCCTTAGTTTGGGTAGAGGTCTAGTCAGTTAGTTCAGGGTGAATTCTAGATTAGCAATAGATTCAAATTGCTTTTGATTTCGATTCTATACCCTATTTAATTACGTTTGCTTAGACTTGAAAAAATATGAATAATATTTAAATTAGGTTTCTCTCAAGCTGAGCCAATTTTTGAAAACTTGAGAAAATTGTACCAGATAGACTTAAAATTCTTAGAAAAGATGTGAAAATATTCTATAAATATATAAATTGAAGTGCATTTATTTATGAACAGATTAGAAGCATATGAATAATAATTAAATTAAAAATGTATTTCGCTCTAGCTGAGCAAGTACTCGAAAATGGAATAGATAACCTTAAAATGACAATTAAATAGAAAGACTCAAACGTTTCCTACAAATATAGAAATGAAAACTAATCTTTGACAGGATTTAGTTGATATGGAACGCATTTTGCATTTTGCTTCAGATGACTGATTAATTAATAGTTATTGCTTTAGCTCAAACAGAGGCTATAGCATTATTCATCATTAGGGGCATGCCCCTTATAACGTTATCTAAACGCACTCTGACGATGAGTCAACAATTAGGTTGACAGAACTGTTTAACCAACGTTCTGTGCAGCTATTTATAATATTCATTCAGATCGGTGAATGTAAAAATGTGTATTTATTTTAGTTATTGGGTAATTAATTATTTTGTTTCATTTCGTTGGGCTTTTTTTTTTGTTTCTGCTCGTTTTTATCAAATGCGCCTTACAAAGCCATTGACCGTTGTCCGCAATGACATTGGGGGAATATATATATATATATATATATATGTGATATATATTTATATATGTATATATATATTAAATTGGCATTAACTGAAGGAAAGAGAACAAAAGTCACGCCACATGAGGCATTGCACTCAATGTTGGAGTCGCCCAGCCTGTGACTTTTACATTTTGTCTACCCTTTTGTGAGTGTATTCTGAATCCGTTGTAAAGTTTGTAACGCATTGAAAGGGATGCATCCCACTTCATAGTGCATACATATATTTTTGATCTACATGTGAGACGATTCGATAAAGTCATGTGGTTTATCTAGAACGAACCAATCCCTCATTTCAAGAGCTGAGTTGATGAATATGTGCATCTTTTACCCGATGGTTGTTCGAATTACTATATAATTTGGCTGCTATAGGAACAACTTTTTTGTTAGCCTAGATATTCAAACCAAATTCACTAATATGCTGCTCACACTTAAATAAAAAAATCATTTAGATCAGAATACTATTTCATATAGCTGCATTAGGAAGAATCGTATGTAAGTCGATTTAAGATCGATCGTTTACCATGTTATCCCAAACAAACTTATTAGTTATGCTTTATGTATTACGATTCTCAAATTTAGTCAAAAAATCAATGATGCGTTTTTCAAATAGT
This sequence comes from Drosophila setosimentum, assembly GCA_035043505.1. Classification (NCBI taxonomy): domain Eukaryota; kingdom Metazoa; phylum Arthropoda; class Insecta; order Diptera; family Drosophilidae; genus Drosophila; species Drosophila setosimentum. Next base: position 21,889,061 of record JAWNMY010000007.1, read on the forward strand.
TTATATAAATAGTGAAATTTAGATATCCGCTAATTGACCGCTATCTGCACGGAAGGGAAGGGTATGTAAGCATCGGCATCGGCATGCCCAAAAGATAAGCGTTCGTTCTTGTTCTCTCTTTTTTCATTCTTTGCCCACTTACTTTTCGGGGCAGTATGATGATAGGCGATTAGTGGAGAGAGGGGTAGAGATGGGGGCGGGCAGACAGAGCATAGAGATATTCTCTTTTGCAACCGTTGCATTTCCCAAGGACGAATGGTTAAGAAACTTTCGCACAGCGTCCTTGTCTCGTCTCGTGACTCGGCTCAGATTGGCTCGGCTCGGTTTTATGGCCCATTAAAAGTGATGAAGAAAGAAAGAGAAAGAAAGAAGAGCACTATAAGATATATATATAAATATCATCAGACGATCAGACGACAGACAGAGGGGCAACCCGCATTTTTATTGTCGCACTCGACTCGACTTTAATTATTTTGCGAGCCACGCAAATCCATCCATATAAAAAACAATCATATACATTTATTATATATTTTTCATTCTTTTCTTTTGTTGTTTTCTGCGAACTGTGCTGATATGTTATTATTGTTGTTGTTGTTGTTTTTATTTCACTGTCGCATCGCTCATAAATAAAATAATTAAGTTATTCTTAAAGTTACACATGGCTTTATAATGTGAATTTTTGCACTTATCCCTACATAAATGGCTGTAAATGAGTATTATGTGGACGCAACTAGCTTAAGGATAGTTGTATTTGCAAAGAAATAGCGTAAATGTTGGAACATAAAAAAAATCTCAATTAATATGTGCAATGAATGTGTAAATACATTATATATTTATAATATTATCCATATATATATATCTTAGGAATTTTAGTATTATTCTCATGTGTACAATTATAGACAAATCAACATTTTGACAATCATAAATATCATTTTCATTTATTCCAACATTTTCTTCTACTCTCCTCTTTATGTAAGAGTCAAAAAACACCTTGCCAATTTACACCCACTGAAGTCAATGGGATTTTTTTTTGTGTTATTCCCAACGCTTTTCATTCATTTGTGTAAACGTTTTTAACTGAGTCATTGCCTGCATTGCTATCAATTTGTGGAATGTTGGAAGGTGGCCTTTGACTTTGGCTTGGCCAAAAATAGTAATTGCACAGTTGCGAAGCGAGCCATAAAAATTGAATGATTGACTCATCGAAGTCGCTGCTATCAGTTCAATGGCATCTTTCTGGATGACACATTAAAACCAAAAAAAATACTTGGCCATTTCTATAATTGAGAATTGCGTGGCAACACGCAACACAATAAAAAACACCTTGCAACTGCCACGCCCAATTTGTGTATCTTCGACTGATTAGACATTTAAAAGAATTCAAATTCACTTTTTCGTATTGATACCCATTAAACTCGCTCGGTTTTCAGTTCACTGTACTCATGCTAATCATATCATTTATAATCAAGAATTGTTTTTATGATTATCGCTTCGAAAAGTCCTTGAAAAGTTTTTGTTTGTTTGTTTCTTTATTTTTTCGTTAGTGAATTGAGAAGAAAAACCAGTTGTCGGATTTTTTTATTTTTATTTGTTTTCAGCCTAAAACATTTGCTCAAGGTGAGAACTGAGACTTGAGTGTTTGTGCCCAAAATGCTTTCAGGTTTTAAGTCGAGCTGTGTAACTGATTCAAGTTTTATGTAATTTCGAACACAGTTCGTTGAGTCGGTGTTTGTTTTTTTTTATTTTTTTATATATAGTTTTTCTAGCCAGTGTTGCATAATTAATTTGCAATTTGTTTGAAAAAATGAAATGAGAAAAAAAACCACTCAATAATTAAGGAAATACATAGTTCGCTGCGATCGGTGTCTGTGTTTATTTCGAGCTGCTCCACTGACATGTTTAAAACCATTTGAAATTCGAAATTGATAGACCGTGTTGCAAGCAGTGGTGGGGCAGAGATATGTGAAGGGAGGCGTGTCAATGAATGATCATTCAATCATTTTAATGAGCCAAACCAATTATCTTAAGACTTATTAGTTTTATATCTGATATGCGTGTGGCTAAGTTGCGCCAATAACATTTGATGTTCAAACTCGAATTTTTTTGGTTAATATTTTTTAATGCGAAAAGCTGACAATTTAATTGCGCATTTGACATTGCGTTTTAATGGGGCTCACTTTTATTTTTCCGACTGTGCCAAAAGTTTTATTTTTTTATTATTTTTTTTTTTTTGCATGTAGGAAGTTTTATTATATATTTGATTGACCTCAATCCGTACAGGGTCACATGAAATATACCGCAATTTTTTTTTATATGTTTGGCCTGCGGATAAAATAAATAAACCCCTTTATTCCAAATCACATGATGTGTTTTTAATTGATTACTTTTGTTTGAATTTACCTGGGGAAAATTACATTTGAAGAGTTGGTCAAAATATGCAAATAAAAACTCAACAACTGAAATCTAGCCTCCAAGTGGGCTTAAAGTAGGTGCTATAAATATATAAAACAACTATAAATAACAATCATAACGTTTGATCAATCATACAATTAAAAGATAAGAATATTCATTGATTGGATCAATCGTAATATTCATAGACTTAATTCATATTAATAGCATAAAACATATTTACAGTGCTTGATCAATCATATACTTAATCACAATCTTTTTTTGCAGTGCATCTGGAACGAGTGCAGTTGCGATTGACAACAAAATCGAACAGGCCATGGTAAGTTGAATTTCCTCATAATTCGAGCTATAAAAAGAACGCAAATCCTTGTCTTTAATTAATAAATATAAAATATATAAAGTTCTTAACGATGCGTCTCTGCTGATAAGCAAACAAAAAAAATGATTGTATTTTTCTTAAAAATATATTCAAATGTCGTTTCAAATTTGTTATCACTTATTATTGGCCATGAATACTGCTCAAAATTACAGATCGTTTAACAGTTTAACCATAAAAGAAGATATAAAAAAAAAATTAGATCGAAAATGGTTTGGTTCATTCCCACTTAACGGCGACTCTATTCACTTGAAGCCCAGAAAACCAATTGAGACATTGTTCAACACTTGAAGTCTTTTGCCCCCAACTTTAAGTAAGACCCCCTTGCACCCTCCCCCTCCCCCTTCCTTTTGGTCACTCTTCTGTTATTGTCTGCAAATTTAGTTCAATTGAATTTCGATGTTTCCGATGTTTTTTTTTGTTTTTCTCTTTTATTTATGCTTTTCGCAGCTATTTTTAGACTCAATTAAAAAACCCCAAGAGTGGACAATTGTTTCTGATTATTTGCTGGGTTTTTTTTTTATCTTTTGATATGCCCCTTCACTACACCGCCCACCCTCCCCGCATCATCAATTATTCTTGTTATGTTGATGATGACAGCTGCTCTTCTCACTCTTCTCGCTCTGTGGGCGGCTTTTGATTGAGCTCTGAACTCGTCAGCTTTGTTTTGCACCCACTCTCAGATATGCCTGTCTGTCTCCATATATATATATATATATATATATATATATATATATATATATATATAGCCTTGATTGTGATGCTGCTGCTATTCTTGGACGCTTTTACATTGAGCAAACATTCAATCACAAGCAAGCAAAAAGAAACCTTGACAACAACAGCAACAACAAAAAGACACTCTGAAAGCATTTATGCAAGAGCTGAATTCTATTGAGTTGAAACTCGATTATATAAGTAGATTATGATGTGCTCTGGCATAATACACTGCAGAAGGGCATCCTTTTGTGTAAAGGTCTTTCAAAAGCAAAAAAGAGTCGGATCGACTTAGTGTTGGATACTAGCAAATAAAGCAACTTGATTGCTGCTTAGCCACCATAAAGATAAAGATATTGATCTGGCTTTGACATACTTAAAAAAAATTCTTAAATCATAAATCTAATAATAAATACCTAATAAATAAAAATTATATATTATTTTCCAATGCTGTCGACTGTAGACGAAAAAACTCAAGAAAGAATTTGAAATAGAGCAGAATGTTAGTTGAGTAAAACTCATTAATGAATGCCTTAAAGTGTGATTAATCATTATTATTTATTTGGCAATGACAATTGTTTGTTGCTCTCAGTTGGCCAACAGCTGCACATTTACTCTGCATATCTCTTTTAGCCAAGATTTCGTTCATCTTCATCGACAAACATATCTTCAGTGCAGCAACAAATTCCTCTTTGAAATCCATTTTTAATTCATTTTCCATCAACCTAGCAACTGTTATTAATACTAATGCTGATGTTGTCTATTTGTCTATTTGAACAACGTTTCACAGCTTTGATAATTTCCCAATTGACATACTTAAAAATTACTTAAAACTAACTATTATTAGCGAACTTTTAGAGACAGGCGAAAATCAATCAAAATTAAGCGTAAAGAACTCTCTCTCTCTCTCTCTCTCTCTCTTGCTTCCTTTCTCTTTCTGTGCCACTCTCTTTGATTCAATTGAATGTACATATATCTTTTATCACCCAGTTTCTCACAGGCAATATTTATGCACAGGTTTCGATTTTCTTCTTTTTATTTATTTTGATGACGGATCTGTATTTTTGTTTGGTTGTTGATTGGGGTTCTTGGATTTGGGGGGAGGAGGGGTACTTGTTGCATGCAGTTTTAGCTTTGGTTGGTTGGTTGCTTGTTAAAGTCAATCAACTTTTCCTTTTGGAATCAAATCTACAACGTGGCAAGCAGCAGCAGAAGAAGAAGTACGACTAGAAGCTGAAGAAGAAGATTGAAAATGATGACGTTGACCATTGTTGGTCAATTGGGTCAATTCAATTGCCAGTTTGTTCGTTGTCTGCACTTTCTTCAGGCCAAAAACAAAACAACAAACAAAATCGAAAGAAGAAAACCAAAAAAAAAAAAATGAAAAGAAAAAACTGAATTCTGTTTGCCTTTCTACTTCAGAAGTTTCTTCTCTCTCTTTCTCTCTCTCTCTCTCTCTCTCACTATGTGAAAGTAATTTTCTGGCTGCAACAGGATTTATTTAAGCTGCTTTTGCTTTTGACCTTGGCTACAACATATTAAAAACAAGTACAAAAACCGAAAACGAAACAAAAATAATTTCAAACTCAGCACATTTGAAAACCATTTTTACTTTGACTGGTGTTTTATGGCATTTTATGAGCCGCAGCTTTTGCTTATCAGTTTTGGGGCGCAGTTGTTTACAAAATGGCAGACATTTGCTTTAGTATGTGTGTGCGAGTGTGTTTGTGTGTGCGTGTATAAGCCTGTGTGTGTATTTGCTGTTTATCGCGACGGCGACACTCAAAAAATGCCATAAATTGTTTGCCGCAATAAGCAGCGCAAAGCAAAAATAAAAATAATAATAATCACAATAATCACAATAAAGTACACACACACACTTCAAGTACATTTTGTTGTGCCAATGATATGGCGAAAAAAAAAACAACACATTACTTTGAATAGTAATAATTATAATTATACATTGGGGCATTAAAGGCGAACACAACTTGAAAGTGAAAGTCATCGAATTATGCATCATTTATTTAATTTTTCATATATATATATATTTGTATAACGGAGTGAAGTTGAGAGTGGAGGAGCTACACTAATGTGTATTTTGATAGTAGGGGTGTGTCTGCGTAGAGTCTTAAAATAGAAATGCGCTCACAGGTGCAAGACAAAACAAATTACATTCAATGCGATTTTTTCTCTTTTGCTTTTGGGTTCAACATTGTAGATAACCCCAAAAAAAAATTTATATATAAGAATGATTTTTGTTTTTTTATCTGCATAGACTTGCGGGTGGTAGTAAAAAAGAGTGTGGCACATAAGCAATCCAAATTTGATAAGCTGCTCTGATTAGATTATCAAATAGCAGTTCATACCTATGAATAACGGTTGAAGTATTGGAGGTATAAATACTCTATATATATGCTATATCTAAAGAATTTCATATGAATGAGGATATGTCGGAATTTATAATTTATGTGGTGATATTTCGAGTCTGTCTTTTTTATACTCTTCATAAATATTTTATATGCGTTCATTGAAAACTCATTTCAAGAATATTTCTTTATTTTACGACTGAACAGAATAAATATATACATAAGGCATATATTATCAGGAACAATAAGAAACAAAGACACGCCCTTCATGTGAGCGGAACTCAGACATTAGCTTCCTTAAACAATGTTTCCTTTATTCACATTTATTGTATATATGTATTTATAAATATGCTTATCAATCAATTGCGACAAACAAGATAATGACGTCACTTCTTATTTTTTGCGCATTTAAAAATATGTTGTCCCACCAAATTTGTGTTTGTTATCATTTGAATGTATATAGAACTATTAGCAGTTTTGATAAGAAGAACTTTGACTCATGTGTGACTATCACAATTCATATTCATATTATTAAATTTATATATAAAGTGAATTACCCCTACGCAGACGGTCCCATTTCTTGAGCTAATCTCGTCTCCGTGTGTATTTCGTATAAACATCTTTAATCTCATTCTGCAAGAAATCTACTCAAACCAAAACAAATCAAATCAAATCAAACCAAAACAAAACAAAGACTAGGCGCCACTTGTCAGCCATTTCTCAATGATTAATTTACATTGTTTTTTTTTATTCAAATTTTAATATACACAATACACATATTTTTGAGTGTGGGTATACACTGATAATGTTTTTAGGCTATACTAATATTGAATTACTGATTTAGCAATCGTTGCTTATCATTGCCACTACTCAAAACATATAAAATCAAACGATTCAGCAGCAAGAAGCCTTGATAAGGTTTTTCATTCGGCATTGGGAAATCAATGGACAAACAATGCTGATAGTGAATTGATAGAAATGTTAGGTACTCTTAAATTTGCTTACTTATTTAAAGTATACAGTGCTTCATATATATATATATATATATGTATATTATACAATAGGGAATATAGAGTACACAAACCTATTCAAATTCTGAAGAAGGGTGTCACTTGTGCGAAAATCCAATTTAAAACTATTTAGAAAAATAAATTTTTCTTTTGAATATATAAAAAGTAAACAAAATAAACAACAAAACAATTGCTTGAGTCGAAAGAGACCTAAATCAAAATGTTCTCGTAAATCACTGAGATAAGCTTGCTCAGACAGACAGCCAGATGGTATATGCTACTACTACTCAGTTCTGTTATTAATGCTGAACAAGAATATATAAATGTTTATGGGCTCGAATATGCTTCCTTCTGCCTCCTACATAATTTTCTACTACCACATTTAACACTTTTAACCCATTTTCAATGAGTTCTGGCCATAAAAACAGAAAAATAAAAAATAATCATCCAAATACCCTCGAATGTGGGTCGCATTTTGTCGAATAGTCTAGCCTTTGGACCTTTGAAATAACTAAAGATACGCATAGATGATAAAGTAAAAAAAAAAATAAAAAATAATAATTGTCCAAGATTAACAGTTTGAAGACATTCTCTAGTTTAAACTGTAAACAAACTAAAACTGAAACCTTATCAATTGTGTCTGAATAAAAGCGGGCCGGTCAGCAGCTAAAAAGGTGGTAATCGACAAAGTTCTCCAATTGTTGAGTGCTGCTTGACAGGGAGGAAAAAGCAAGAAATCATGTTTAAGGAAACATGTTGAAAACAACAAGATTAGATATAATGCAACTTAACTTAATGACTTAATGACATTTATGGTGTTCATTTCTCAACCCACATAAGCCTCTTTTGACTGACTTACTGACTGACTGACTGGCTGACTGAGTACTTGACTACTTGTATCAGAAACATGCTATAAAAAACCATAAAAAAAAAAATTAAACAGATAAGATAAAAAAAAAACTTTGGGTTTTTACCACTCTTTTTGGTTTTTTAATATTTTTAAACAGTTTTTGTGTTTGTGCAAGTGCGATTAAAGTTTTTTTTTTTTTTTGGGTGTGAAAAACAGCACTTAACATTTATTATTGCCAAATATGGTTAAGGTTAATTACATTGAACTACAATGAAATAGTCAAAATGCCATTAAAAACAGCTGTCGAATGCAAGTATTATTTTTCAATTTGGAAACTCCAAACAGATGTTTCTTCTTCTTTGCCTATTGTATTTTTTATTTTGTAAAAAGGCACGCGTTTCTGCCTCGTGCCACAAGCAGCAAGCGACCCTTTGATGTTTAATCGCAGTATATGCTACAGTCCAATCTAATTCAATCTATCTATCTATCTATCTCTCTGTATCTCATTTTTAGTATCATTAGCTAGATGTCTGCTATAATTGCGCTTTGAACAGCGCCGTTTGACGTCAGAAACAACACGTTCCCCGACTCAAACTAGAGTCCAGCTTGTGACCAGTTTTACGTACTATTTGCACACTGTATACTCTGTGGTCTACTAAAAAATAGTGCTAATTAGTTGTGGCACGAGACCTGTTTGGCCTTGCGTGCGTGCTTATCACTTTATCGTCCGGCATCCATTTTGAAAACCCACCCACCCAACTCATTAGAGATGGCAATGGGTCGGGGAAATCGTAGCAAGTAGCAAAATACTTACAATGCTGAGACTAAATCTAGTTCAATGCATTAAAATGCATTTAGTTTTTCCATGCAAAAATTTGCTGACAGCTTTTCAATCATGGCCTGATTTCCATTGTTGAATTCACATCTAATTTTATGATCTCTAATTCAACCAACACGCCACAATTATATATTATGTAGAGCAGCTGACGTCATTACACTGAGTTTCAACTGCAGATTGCGTCACAACAGACAATAGTGCAACATTGTGTGGCAAACGTCGTGATAATGCAGATCATAATTATAAACATATACATATATATATATCTGTATACATATATATGGGCAACTTCTCATTGAAGTTCTGTAGAAATCAGATATGCGCTTTTGATGAAGCTGCTGCATTAATTTGTTGTGGTTGACTTTCAATTCGCATGAAATCTAAACCAGAAATCAGACAAGACGCGGGGGGATGTGTTGCGGCTGTAGGGGGGAAGACAATTTGTGAATGTTTTATGCTTGCAATTTCACAATAAAAGTCAGCACGATGAGCTCACCTGTGTTTGTAGTCGGCCCAACAGCAGCAAATAAAATAATAACAGGTGTGACTCAGTCATGCAACAATTTCCCAGAAAAAATCAAAGACTCTGAACTGTGTTTTGTTGCACTTAGCCTTTAGAGTGCGAGAGAGAGAGAGAGAGACAGAGAGAGAGACAGAGAAAGCTATTTGCATTAGCTTTACAAAGTAGCAGTGGCAACGTGTGGCAACTTGTGGCAACAAATGTAGTAAGTAGTAGGTGACGACATGCCAATAAATGTTGTTGTCTAAACACTTGCCAAGCACAAAAGTGGAAAACCCGAAAATGCATAAGCTTCAAATGAACAACTGCCGAATACTCCCCAATATGACAAAAGTATAAATTAGTCAGGCATAATGATATAATAATGATATATGGAAAGAAGCCAGAAGTGTTTTGAAGCCGTGAAGAAGTTATAGGTTGCATTTAAATTTGTACAGAATATTTACAACATCTTAAATTGCTACAACAACATCTTAAAATTCTCGTTGTGTTAATTGAAAGCTAGCCAACAATTTATATTAATTTAATTATGAATTAATCACCAAAAAACAAGCTCTTAGACTTCCAATACGTTAGGTGTAAAGGTTTCAATAGAGAGTTGTAAAACCAAGAGATCTCTCTAAATAACATACCCGCTACGCATCCCACTCAGTAACAGGGTATTTCGTAAAAAGAAAAGCACGCGAAATAAATTGTGCTTATTTCTTAAGTTTTGTTGGTTGTTGTTTCGTTTTCTCTAGAATTTTCATTTCACATTCAAGGTCAACTTGCGCTTTTGTCTGCCAAAATGCAACCCCCACAAATACACACACAAACACACACACACACAGACACTCGTTAAACATGTTAGTCAAGAGCAGTCGTAAATCTATTCATAATATTTAGTAGATATATGTATTTAAATACTTACTGGCCTAGAGACTTAAGTGCAACTGTCTGTGTCATTAGATAGCTTTAAAGTGCAGTTCGCAGTGAGCGCCACTTTTAAGTGGGTCACTTTTATCGCCTTGTTGCCATTCACAGAAACTTGCACTCAAATTCATTCTCAAATTCACAGCCCCATTCAAATTGATCGACACCCATTTTTTTTGTATGTATTTATTTTTCGTATACATTTTTATGTTGCTAGGCGCGCTCACATTGCAAACGCAACAACGACTCGCAATGTGCTTTACAGTTACAGCTGCGCTCGTATGAGACAGAAGTGCGCTCCGTGCGACTCTGCATAAGCTTGGATGTGTAAGCGCAGCAACTACGGTCGTATATGACAAAAGTGCGTTCTGTGCGACACTCAATACATTTCTTTGTGTAGATAAAGGAATTCCGATTGTTGTATGCGACTAAAGTGCCTTGTATCTGCTACTACACTCGCATTTCTTCTTATGTACTAAAGTAGTTACGGTCGTATGCTGCAAAAGTGCACTGTGTGTTTGGCGACACTCGCGCCTTGTCCTTAACTAATGCTAGAATGATGGAGCTGCGGGCGTATAAGGAAAGTGAGCTCTGTGCGACTAACTAAAGCAGCAACGGACGTATGGGTAAAAATGCATTGCCTATTTAACTAGCTTCATACACCTATGGTCGTATGCGACAAAAGTGCGTTGTGTTTGGTCGTTTGGGAAAAAAGCGCGTTCTCAACGCCGCCACCCCCATCCAATTTGTGTAAGCACTAAAATTAGCTACGGACGTATGCGTCAAAGTGCGCTCTGAGCAGCACTCGCCACGTGCTCTGCTCTTGTATCAAAAGCAGCTGCGGTCGTTTGAACGTCCTTGAGTAGATTTTGTAAGCAAACGCCTCTGCTTTGGTATATACATATAAATATAGCCATGTTTATAATTATGTGTGAGTTTCTGCAGATAGGCCTATGTCACAATTGGTTTAGCTTATCTAACAGTCGTTTGTTATTATACTGTCTGCCCTTGGAGGCAGCATTTGCGGCAGTTTACAATCAAAAGCGTGCTATTTTATTGCCGCCCTTATGCAACATGAAACAAAAGGGTTATTTAATTAAATTTGACCTTTTTCGGTAGCAGTTGTTTTTGATTCTCTTCATTTCAATGAACTCGGACAGAACAAGGCAGTAAATTGTTGTCTGTCATTTAGTAGTCGCCTTCCTGCTGCAATATGCGGAACAAGTCGTCATTAATAAATTTAAATTTGATTTATTCGCTCGGCCACAAAACAATTTGTGGCAATCTTACGCGCACAGTTTTGGCAAATTATTATCATTTGCCTAGACAGACAAGCCAAAAACCGGCTTTAATTTAACGCATACTTTTGCTTAGACTTTCAAATGTATATAAATTTAAATCTTTGTTAATTTATGCCTTATGATCATCATAATTTGTTATTTGTTTCGCTATGGCGTAAACAAACAACAGATTTATGCAAATCCAAAATAAATGAATGAATTTTCACCCTGTCGCGTTGATAACGTCTGCACACAAATTAATATTAATAGTCAACTGTCGGAAAGTCGAAGTGTATATACTCTACAACAATATTTATAAACATTTATACAATATAACCATAATTATGTATCTCAAACTTCAGAAAAGGGAAAGTTTGAGCTCATAAATTACTTCTATAAATATGTAAAAATAAGCTAAAATAATAAATTTTATTTTTGAAGTGAGAAAAACATAAATTTTGTTGAAGAAAATATGTACGATTTTATGTGGCACATTTTCCAGATTCCAACAACATGCCAAGCTATATATAAATATATATATATTTATATATATAAAGTTATAATTTAACTTTCATAATTTCTTCTTTCCCCAATTTGCTGCACAATTTGAAATGTGACAGAGCAAACGAAAATGTATATTTCGTTGCAACCTCTTAAAACCTGTATCATAATAAATATAAAACAATGATTAATGTGACCCTGCTAAAATAGCCTAAGATTTCGATTCAACTCTAAACTGAAAATGAGCCTGAACTGAACTGAACTGAGCTGAACGGATGTGTGAAAGTGTGTGTGTTTTTAAGGTTGATATATTGACACAATGACCTTTGCGCTATATTGAGCGAATGAACTTTAGTTTGTGTGCTGCGCGAAACAAAAAGATACAAAAAGATAGAAAAATATACAAATGTATAAATGTATAAAACGATCTTCCGTAATGCTTAAATTGCTTTTCATTTAGAGTCAGTCAGGAAGTAATTCAAGCATCGCCGATTAATTCACATTTCTCAACTGAATAATGATGATCGAATTGACCTTTTAAAGTATTTTCAACTTGAGCCTATTTACGTGGCACTATTTTATTATGACTGGATCATGACTATCTCAACCAATTTATACATATATTTATATATATAAATATATATATATTTATATAATTATAGTTGTAGATTTCGCTGTTAACAACAGCTGTTCAAACTCAAAATTTGACAAATTTCTCTGCGTATTTAGTTGCGTTTGAAATGCACAACAATCCACTTTTACACCACACACACACACACACACACACACACACACACAACACACACACGCCTGTGCCACTTAACAACAACTAGAAATGTCAATCAACTGACAAGCTGCCAAACTGTCAACCTGCACTTGATATACCTCCAAAACATACAAAACAATCAACAATAAACAATAAAAACAAATAACAACGATGATTTTTACAAGCAAAGTTTTTCCACGCTTTGGGCAAAAAAATTAATTTGCCTAATACCCTGTTGTAGTCAAGCCCAGTAGAAATAGCATAAAAAAATAAAATACATATATCTCTCAGTTATTCTGCGCCGAGCAATTTCAAAGTCATTGAAAATGTTAAACCCTCGATTTTTTTTTTACATATTTGCACAATTATCTTAAACACATTAAAAGAAAAAAATAAATATATATATATATATATAAATATATATATATGTGTGTGTGTGTGTGTGTCTGAGATATTCTGATTTAAATTTGATCCGTACACTTTTGCTTGTTCTCTTTTCACATTTATTTTAGTGTTGAACAATTTGGTGATATTTATATTAAATAGAATACGATTTCTTTCCAAGAAAGTCAATAAATTTATAAAATAAAGCCATCGTTTTGGATACACTTGCACAATTTCTGAATTGACATTTTAAAATATGAAAAGTTGCTGAAAATAGATTTAAAGTTTATGTAATTTCCAATCGAGCGCACGTGACCCTTATTCACTACTTGCTTGTTTTCTTCTCATATGTATTTGATTGGTTATAAGTTTTGCTGGTTGCCAAGCGGCACAGCAACCAGATAAAAAAAAAAAACAATATAAATAAGATATTGGAAACTGACAAAAGCAGTTGCTGACCTAATTAACTTTTTTGGCATTCGGGCCGACAAAAAATAAATATAAGCTCAAAACAAATTGCTAAATATAAATCAGCAACACAAAAAAGAAGTGTACATAAACTGAATTATAATTGAAAATAGCCAACAATTTATGTTTGTTGTCAAAGGCAAAACAATATATATATATATATATATATATATATATATATATATATATTTTCTACATATATGTTTAGTATATGTTGCGGATGGTAAAATAAATAATAGATTGGGTTCTTTAAAAGGCTGCCAAGCTAAAAATATACAATTCGAAATAGAAATTAATAAGCAAGATTTTTGGATATGCGAAATTAGGCTTTTTAGCACACAGTTTAAATTGTTAGCATATCTAAGAAAAAAATCGAGTCGACAGAGATTGTCTAGGAGATACCTCCTGAACACACCTGATTAAATACTAAGTAGACTTGTTGATAAAAATTATTATCGATAAAAGACTCACTATCAAGATAGTCAATCTCTCCCAACGTAAATAATATATTAAAATAAGATGTCAGTAAAATCTGAAACCTGTATTTTCATGATATTGTTATCGAAAACCAATATTTATCGATGTTAGCAAATATTAAGTAAACTTAATGTTCTTTAAAAACATCTCTAGATTTTGTAGGCTCTCAGCATGTTCATAAAGATTGAATGGTGTGGATATGGCATAGCTGACTCAACTAGTTATGCTGATCAAGAATCTATATGTAACTTTTAGGCTCGCAGATGTGTCTTTCTGCCTTCATTACAATTTATATGAAAAAGTCTTAGTTTAAGATACCCTTTGACATTGTTCAATGAAATGTTACCAGTAAAGAATTCCAACAAACATTTGTAGACAATTTCCCGTATTATTTGTATTGCTTGTGTTGCCTTGAAGAGATGTTTTCTTCATTGCTCTGATCGACGACTGCTGAATAGAAACTTAATGTCAAATCGACCATAGAGCACTTGTTGTGCCCCAGACATTATAATCCGTCTGCGTCTGTCTCTGTCGCTATATGTAGTATATAGCATTAATAATGGTATAATCATATAATCGTGTTATTCAGGTGCGATTTGAATCGAGTCAACTTTTTTGTTGCCTTATTGAACCAGTTTGAACAAGTTGTGAAGAAGATAGTCGAAAGAGGTGGGGAAGCAGAGGAGGAGAAGAGAGGTGTGGTGAGGTGAGTTGAGTTTTGCCGCGTATGTGCGTCTGGTGACTTTTAACCAAGACAGAGAGATAGCGAGACAGAGATTGTGAGAGCGAGTGAGGGAGTGGACGAGAGAGAGAGATAGCAAGAGACACACCTATCTGTCTAACTAACCTCGTCGTCGACAGCGCTTTCGGGCCATGTTTACGTTTGATTTGGCCATGATCGCAACACCAACACACAAAAATCACAACAACAAAAATTAAAATAGAAAACGCGTTTACGACACTGCCTTTTTTTCGCATTAAAAATAAAGATCTGAACCGATTTGAGCTGAGAGCAACATTTAAAATTAGATGATTTTGCAATACAATGAATAATTATATTTTTTTCTTTTTTTGTTGTGGATTTTAGGCCTTTTATAAATCTGGCACCAATATGCCAATTAAAGATTGTTTTTGGGAAACTACAAAAAAAGAAGCTTAGTTCTTATTTCTAGGCGCACAGTGGAAAGTTTTTCACATTTTCTTTGTGGCTGCCAGTGTCTCAAAACAAAATGAACACGACAATAAATACAGCACAGAAATGAACGAGGTGTGAACATTAGATGTGTGTGTCTGTGCGTGTGTGTGTCTGTCTGTCTGTCTGTCTATATAGAGGCGATATAAGTCGAATAACGCAACACCGTTTTGTATCTATTAATTTTGCTTCCGCATTTCAATAGCTAGCCAAGAAGAAAAAAACTGAGACTGAGAAATTTCAAATACATTTTTGCCACGTTCAATTTGCCTAATGGGCCATTTCATAATTAAAATTAAATATAGATATATAATTCCATAAATTATATATAATAAAAACCAAAAAAACATTTGTATATCTCCATAAATTATATATTATACATACGATTTTTTTTTGCATTTTACTTTGAGCTACTTTATCATCAGCTGTTGATGTTTTTATGTCTTTTTCTTAGAAAATTTATGTATTTAAAATGAATATTTTTATTTATTTATTTTTGACATTAGTTTTCCCCCTCTTTTATCTCTTTACAGGTAAGTAAACAAAGACATGATACAAATAAATAAAAGAGTAAACAAAAACATTCGTTGCTCGCTGGGGAGCGTAAGTCAATTAGTTTATTAGTTGATATCTACAGCGAATTGAACAAAGTTTTCCACAATGCGCCAAATGAACATCAATAAAACTGAGAGAGAGGGAGAAAAACACAACTAGAATTCCTGGGGGGAACAATTAAATTGATCAGCCTATTCCAAGAATATAAAGGGCAAAAGGCGAAAACAAAAAAAGTCTGTTTTTTACGTTTGCCAAAAATAAGCGATCGCAAGAAGAAGAAGAAGAAGCAACACATATGAGACAAACAAAATAATTAAAATAGTTTTCGGCATTAGTTGGACAGGCGCAAAAAGCATGATATTTAGACCCCTACACGTACACACATATGCAGTTGCGAATAAATAATACCACTAAATACATTATTTCAGACGAATGAATAAAGGAATAAATGAATGCTAGTACTGCACCTGGAATTCTTTCACTTTTTGAAAAACGCCTGCATAAGTTCCTTAAAAAAAGAACACCTATGCAAACATTTCTTGGGCAAGTGGTGCTATTATTTTGATCGCAACTGTACATGTGTAGAATGTGTGCGTGTGTGTGAGTGTATGTGTGCGCATACATTAATCATGAGAACTTTGCGCTTTGCAAAATCATCTGCGTTGCTCTCTCTCTGTTGTGCTTTTGCTTTGGCCCTTTTTCCTTGCGCAGCCCCGCCAGTCCCCTCGCCTGATTGGCCTTGAATAATTCATGATAAAATAATTCGTTTTGCCTGCCTGTTTTTTTTATGCTTTATGCGGTTTGCATTTTGTTTTGTTCATCGCATTTCTAGTCTTTTGTTTTGCACGCCTTCGGTTAAATTTTCATTAATTTTCGGCGTGTTCTTGGTCTCTTCTTTTTTTTTCGTTCGTTCCTCTTTGTGCCGCTCATTTGTTTACAAACTATTTGCGATATGCATGGTAAAAAGTTAGAGTGTGTGTGTGAGAGAGAAAAAAAAGAGAGAGAGAGACGTAGTCAGAATGATATTGTGCTGTAATATGATAATTGGGCGGATTGTTGTTGTTGTCTAACTGTTTTTGGTTACAAATCAGCTTAAAAAAAAGGTGTCATACATAAAAAAAAAAAAAAGTAAAACAAAGGAAAACAAAGAAGCCAAAGTGCGTTAGGCAAAAATGAGCTCATACTTTATTTTATGTTATAGCTGAATTTGACTAAGGTAAATAGAATTATTCATGTGCTCAACTTAAATTTCTGTGAAAAATAGAATTTAGTTCATAAATATTAAGAGAAAACTCGACTCTAAATAAATACTAATTAATTCAATATGAATTATGCTTTGTTTGACGGAATCTGTGTTTTTTTTTGGCCGATCTTTATGAAATTTACAGTTGATAAATAATATGTCTGGTTATGTTATGTATGAAAAGAAAGGCAATATCTTAACAATTGTGTTGTTATTGTAATCAAGAATATATATGTATATATAGAAGACAATAAATGTATATATATCGTATCGATCGTTGATGCTTCCGTTTGCATTTTGCAAATCTTTGCACAACTTTTGAATGCCCGTTTGACCATCTTTCAAGGATATACAAAAACTATTGTTTTATGTGATAAGGTCTTAGTTGAGATTCTCTCATGTTTTTCAATGAAATTTTACTTAATGATGCTTATTTTCCCATGGGTTTTCTCTTACCATTTTCCATTTTTAATGTGTTTATTTTCCAACATATTTTCCTCAATGGTTTCCACAAATTTGCAGGCAATTATTTTCTAAAATGCTTGTCAATTTCTTTTTTAATAAGCAGTTGCAGTTTTAGTCTGATTTAGACACCTCTTCAAAATGCTAACCGTATCAAGTAAAGACCATAAAATTAAATGAGTCAATCGTCTAATCAAGAAGAAGAAACAAAAACAAAAACCAAACTTTATGCTTGCAATTAAGACAAGCCGACAGACGCCGATGGCGACGCTATGTTGCCGTTGCAGATGTAGTTGCAACCAAATGTTGGCCACGTTTTACGTTTTACGATGCGGATTAGCATTTTGGCCAGGTAGTCGAATTGAGTTGATTCGGCTCTTGGCCAGGTTGAGAGACAGCCGCGCTAATTGCATTTGAATGCGCAAATTAGCTGTCGTCTCTTAATCTGTCTGTCTGCCTGTCTCTCACTCAGTGATGCCAACAAACTCGCCACGTGTGGCAATTAACTTTTCCAAGTGTTGCCCAAAACGTGGGCAAATTTGTCCGACGCACTTTTATAGTTTTCTCACTACCAAATTACCCTTTCAGATTTTCATGTTCTCTTTTTTTATTTTATTTTCTTGGCGAGACCACAAGCATCATTAAAAATCGAAAATATATATAGAACACTATAAAAAATGGTGTTGAGTATGATGTGAAATTTAACACATTTTGGCTGATTTATTTGATTGCATCAAGTAGCTAAAAAGGAAATGTTCATGCTCAGTTTTGACAACTGTTCATAAATATTTGATTAATATAAGTCGACTATATCAATTAAATTAATCATTAGAAATCTAAAAACTAGATTGAGATATGCAAAGGGTATTTAGAGTTGAGTATACCCGCCTTCATATAAATTTCACCTTGGTTTGTTTTGTCCAAGACACGTTTCTCATAATTATTTCACATTTACTGCGCATCCTTTCAAAGCAAACCGAATTTTCTTGTTCCGATTTGATTTTATTTTTCCATTGACCTCAATTTCTAAATTAAATAATGTCAGGCAAATCCAAATGTTTATGTTTATGTTTATGTTTATATTTATATTTGATGTGCGTTGATTTACGATTGCATTCGATTTTAGCTATGGGTTTTCTTGTGTATTATCCTTGTAACCATTTGTCAACTGTCAACGCATAATTAGTTCTATGATAGTTATTTTGGGTTAAGGTCTCCCCAGAGACAAATCAGCATATATATATACATATATATCTATATACATTCCACGTGTCAGTTTCAATTCTCAATTTTCCGACGAAAAGATAAAAAGGAAAAAGGTGATGAGTAATTTTTCATATGTTTTGTTTGCGTATCAACCCAATTTAGAACTGTCAATGTGTTAGGCGAATATCTTTATATAGTATAGATGTATAGATATATATGCTATATAGTATATATCTACATATTATATTGGACATGTTCAACTGTCAAATCTTGCGCCCTATATACATATACACATTAAAGTTGACCAAAATAGTTTTAAAAGCAATTTTATTTTTTTTTCCTCTTGGCACGCTTTTAAAAACCGCCACAATGAAAATGGTTTGAAAAGCAAAAGTTTTTCAGTTTTATGCGTCACATTTTCCTTGATTTGTTGTTGCTGTTGAATTGGGTGGGTGGTGGCAGTTTCTGTTATATTATTTGATACAAATACATAGAGAAACATATAGACGACAACATGTAATTTAATTGCACAATTTTTTTTTTTGGACGAAAGACTCGCAGAGCAACAACTAATTAGGCACTTTGCCTCGAGTCAAATAGACATGTGTCCAATCAATTAATCAAATTGCGCTTTGAGATAGCTGATCACTAATTGGCATGAAAATCAATTTGAAAACTATTACAGAGTATCGTTTTGAAAAGTATTTGAATAAATGCCAATATAATTGGAAAAAAATTAAGTGGAATATTCAATAGATGAAGATGTAGATGTGATATAGATATAAATTGGGATATAATTATAGATGTAGATGTAGATGTAGATGCAGATATAGAAATAGATATAGATGTAAACAGAGACAGAATCCAATGAAATATCGAAGTTATATTCACATTTTAATCTAATTAAAGATAGTAGAAATAGAATATATATTTGACTTTGTATCGATTGCTTATTCAATTCTAATAATGATTAGAAGATCAGAGTTTTTCGGTTCGCAATTCTACGTTACATTTTTCTGAAATTTACAAAAAATCAGTTTCATAATTCCTTTTTTGTTTCTTTTCTTTTTCTCTACATTTATAGTTTTTTAGATATTCTCTCTTATTAGGAAAATAAGTTCTCTGTATTGATATATTTTTAAATATCGATGATTGCTCATTCATTGCTTACTTAGTAGTTTAGTTATTAAGTGTTCTTTAAAGTCTGTGTCTCTGTTCGTTTTTCCAGTTTGCATTTAAAACCAAACTGGCTGCTATTGAGCTCGTTTAGCTATTTTTATTTTTATTGGCATTTCCTTTGATTGCCGCCACAAGTAACAATTGGCTATTGCAGATAGAACTCTCTCTCTATAAATATATATATATATATATATATATTTATATGATAAGGTTGTTTAAGCAAAAACAAACGAAAAAAAAGAACAATGATTTGTTTGAACTTGTGTGCTACACGTGTCCAGAGCAAATATTACACGAATATATAACAATAATAATATTTATTATAAACTACATGGCAAATATTACATGAATCTATAACAACAATAATAATAGTATCTACAATAAACTACATGCCAGTGTGTCCTTAAAGATAAGGCAAAAATAAGGTGCTACTGTTTTGTTGTTATTATAAGTATTGTTGTATGTGTTGTTATTGTTGTTACTGTTGTCATTGATCCATTTGCAAATACAACTCGCGCTGTTTCTAAAACGCGCTAATTCCAAAGCAAATACAAATACACATCTGTAGCATCTGAGAATTGGTAGCAGCTCTATTTGTTTTGACCAAATGTTCGAGTATAACAAATTCAATTTCAAATTCACTCTTCCTGACTCTGACTGACTCTCTGTCTGGCTCGCTGGCTAAGATAAACAAATTAGCATTCGTAATGAATTACTCAGACTGTAGAATATATACCTAGTCATATATATATATATATATATTTATATATATATACGTGTGTCTACATATCTGAGTGTGCGATGTAAAAACAACAGCAAGACTCTGCGCAATACTCTGTTCTTGATATTTTTATGTGAAAAACATTTCTAACAATTCTCTTTACAATACATTTATTTGTCATAGTATTAAAATAAGTAGTGATTCCGCTGGCATTTGTTTTCAATAGTAAATAAGCCTAAATGCTAAAAAGAAATCAGTTTTCTTCCTTTTTCCTTTCTATTCTTTTATTTGCAAGTCTGGTTCCTCTCATTAGTTTCGCAAAAAAATTCAATTCAATATACCCATTTACCTTTCCATATGTCAGTCTTCTGGCTTCCGCAGCCATAACAGTCCAACATGCCGCATTTGCCTTTATGTACAGAGTATTAAAATTTGCTTGCAGCCATAACAATCCAATATACCCAATTTGTTCTAACGGTATAGAGTATTAAAATTTGCCTGATTGTCTGTCTATGTTCTTTCTTTCTTTCTTCCTCTTCTCTTTGTGTATTTTGTACCTGTTTACGGTGAATTTATTTGTGTGTGTGCGTGTGTGTTTGGCTTGTGGTAAACAAATGTGCTAATAGTTGTTATTATTGTTATTGTTGTTGTTGATTGTAAAGCCAAAGCTGAAACTTTAATCACGCGTGCGTTGTGTGAAAACTACTGCTGATGATGATAAGCTTAGTTAGACAAGCAGGCAAAAGTTGATAGATAACCAGCGACGACAACAGATAACGTTGGACAGATAGTTGTTGGACAGACACACTATAAACTAACAACCCCCCTCCCCAAACCACCCCACCCCAATCATTGATATAGTTCTCAAATGAATATTTGATATTTTACTTTGTTGCTTTCGTTTGTGTTTTTTTGATTTGTTTTTAATGAATTTCAATTGCTGACCATTTAGCGCAACGTCAGCAGCGACATTAGCAGCGACGTTAACAGCGACGTCAGCAGCAGCATTCTCTGTTTTGTCTGCCATAGAAAGAGCCAATAAAGCAGAAATCGAAACAAATCAAACCAATACATGCACACATTGCACATATATGCATATGGTTGTGTGTTTGCATACCGCCTGGAACAAGTTCGAGGCGAAATGTATTTTTTTTTTCGATTACCGTTTAGCGGTACCGTTTTTTCTGCACAGCTGATAAGCTGGCTAAACAATCAACTGTTTGCTGTTCCAATTGATGAGTTTGAAGGAGCCTCCACAGGAAATCGGCATTCGTTCCACTTTCCAGTCATAATGCGCCTTGGCAAATATTTGTGGGAAAGTGTATAGGGTGTGGGGGAGGAGAAGATACTCGCTGGAAAAGGTGCTGACAGATGTGGCGTGATCAGAAAACAAAGAACGAGAAACGGAAAGGGAGATCGAAAGCGAGTGCGAGAGAGATAAACGGAACTGTGAGAGAGCTCCGTTATGCAAATACAGAGAAAGAGAGAGAGAGAGCGAGTTGACCTGCTGGTGCAAAACTGTTTTCACAGACGCCTTCAAATCTTTTGATTTTTGTTTGACATCATTTTTATTTGATTTGTTTTTGTTTGTGTCTCCATGGTCACAATTTTACAGCAACTCTCAAACTATATAGAATTGTGAAAAAAATTATAGCACCACTCACACAAGAAATGCTTTTTTAAAATTCGTTTTTATTCATATATTTTTTGTAAACTTTTATTTAATTCTTGCATTTCCTCATCGATCAAATGCAATTTGTATAACACCTGTGAATAGTTCTTACAGACAGACATTTACAGGGTATTTTCATTTAAGCACAGCACTTTTAAGTAACTGTAATTTCGAATTACAAAATGGCTTCGATTTTTATTGTTTTCATTTAATTTAGATAACTCAACTGACTGCTTAACTCAAACTATTATATTTTTCTTCTCATTTTACATTGGCCAAGTTCATTTGTATAACACTTTTGACGTGTCACAAGCCCTCCCACCGCCCCCTCGATCCGCATCAGCTGCATCCGCATTGGAAGACTGCCTGTCGACGTTTTGCCCACCCCCTCCCCCACTTTCTCTTGCCCTCTCTAGATTTTAAGACAGCTAGCTTAACATTTGCGTAACGGTTGTCGCCTACACAATTTTTTTGATATTTGCTAGTGATAAGCAGCTAATCTAATCATGAAAACGGCAGAAGGGCGGAGTCAGTGTTGTGCATTGCACAATGTCCATTGCGAAGTGGCAGAGAGAAAAAGAGAGAGATATAGATAAAGATAGACTGCAATTTATTAATATTCAACATCAAAATGAGATGGAATATATATATATTTTTTTTTTTTATTTATTTTAATTGTCGATCATTCTCACTCACTGCGCCCCGAGGCGTAGATTCTGCTCTTACTTAAATAAAAAAAAAGTTCTCATGTAATTTTCCACACGCGGCATTTGTTGCTTTTGATGATTTTGGTTTGTCAACAAGTAACAAAAAATTTCCTCACGCTTTTTTTTTTTATTTGTTTATTTCTAATCAGTTTTGGAAATATTTACTTATTTGACCAGTGTACGGGGGCGTCTAATGGGGCAAAGCTGTAATACTGGTATACTTCCCCACTTGTTTATAGGCCAGACGATTATTCAAATGTTAATGTTGCTGTTTTTGAGCACCTGAATAAAGAATAATGAGTCGTGAATAACATATTTAAACACATACTTTTGGCTGCCTGCCAATTTGAGTATTTATACTATATATTTTGGCTCGAATAATAGGCGTATAGCCAAAAGTCATATCAATTGTTTGATATTTATAATAATTCACAGCTAAATTTTTTCTTATTCTTGCATTTCCATTGATGAAATATAATTTACATAACAGCTGTGAATAGTTTTTACAGCGTATGTTTATTTGTGCAGAGCACTGTTAAGTAAAATAATATAAACTGTGATTAGAAATGCAAAAAGCATCCACAATTTTATAAGACTTCGATTTTTATTACTTTGCTTTTCCAGTTAACTTTTTGCGTTGCTGAAACTCGAATAATGAAAATAAAAATTGGCCAACTTTATTCATTTTTTTCTCTTCACTCTTTCAAATGATGCAATATTTTATTATATTCATTATTTAACAATCTGCTGCAGTTGCTGCCTTCTGTTTTGACAAATGTGCATTCAATTGCGTTGTGTATTTTTTGTTATTTATTTATTTGCTTTCTTCGGTTGCTACATCGGTTTTTTAAGTATTACATATTTGTTTGCCATTTTTTTGCATTTTGAGACTTTAGCTTTATGTTTTCTCTTGCTTTAAAACGCGTGTTTTTTTCACAAATTTGATTTGCCAGCGTTTTTTTCTTCTGTGCTATGTGAAAATAAATGAAGCTGTATTTCTTATGTGTATGTGTGAAGCTGTGTTTATGTATGCATTTCTAAGTGTGTGTGTGTGTGTGTGTGTGTGTGCGTCTTCCTGAGCTTTGTATAGTACTTAAAGACTCATAGATATACAGAGAGGGTTGGAAAGGGGGTTGTGGTTTACATCTTCTTCTTCTGGGGACATGCGCATGAAATCGATACGTTCCTCGTTCTTTCCTTCTTACTCTTTCGCATTTTGTATGTGTGTTACATTTTTATTTTTTATTGCTGACAATTTTGTTTTGCAAATGTTGCAAGCCCTTGAAATATTTGTGGGCTTGTTTTTATTTGCTTTTTTGTCGTTTTCTTTTTCTTTATTCGTTTCGTAAAAAGCGGAAATAAATTGACTCTCGATTATATAAAAATGCCATTTCAATTGAAGAATGTCTTCTCCTTCTGTTGCTTCTTCTTCTACTTATGCTTCTTCTATTCGCATAGCAGCATAAAACGCAATGCGCAAAAGGTGAAAAAGAGCCACCACCAAAAAAGCACAATTAACAACAGAAAAAAACATGGCATGTTTGCTCGCAAAATGTATCAAATATGTATAAGAACATAAGAAGCATTCCGTCTGTCTGTCTGTATTTTTATTACTCTTTGATAAACACCACACACAAAAAAATTGTCGTAAAGTTTTTGCGTCGCAAAATAAAGTGCGAAAGAAACAGGGATAAAAAAAAAAACAAAAAAGTATACACCAACAAATTTGTCATGCCGAAAGCGAATGGCAAATACTTTAAAGGTATGCGTATATGTAAATATATGAGTATATGTGTGTGTGTTGTGTGTATCTAAATATTTAAAGTCGTACGAAAAACACGCCGGCTGATTTGCTTTGCCTTTGCTTAAATCTTTCTTACCAATATTGGGGCGCTGGCTTCTTATGAATATTTCGGATCTTTTTTTTTTTGCTTGTAAGTAAGTTGAGAAAAAAAATGTGTAAATTATTGAGGCGTAGAGCAGCGCGTCAAAACAAACAGAGAGCAGCAGCAGAGACAGCTTTTTAATTTTATTTTTTTTTTGAAAATGCTTATAGATTGAGTGAGATACACACCCGTCATCTATCACATACACACATGCAGACACACACGCACACAGCTGTCGCAACATGGCGCGCACTACCGAAAACAACTCGTTCTCTTGCACGCTCTCACGGCATGCATACGAACTCTCGCTACGCTCTCTCGCTGCTGCTCTCCCTCTCTCGTTCTCTTTCTGCTTGATGCCTGCTATTTTATATAAAACGGGCGCTAATTGCAAGCAGACGTTCAGTCGCCAGTTCAACTCGCAACACGCCACACTCACAAAGCAGCGCTAAAACCACAAATAAAAAAAAATTAATAAATTATTATTAAATCTAGTATATGCAAGTTTTTAATTGTAATTTGCGCAAGCAGCCAGCCAACAAGAGACTTATTTGTTGAATTACATTAATTCGGCAACAAAACCAACCATAAAAGAAAAAAGAAAACAACTTTAAAAGCAACAGAGAGAAAAAAAAAGCTTTTTTGTGTGTGTCGACTCTGAATGCAAATGCAAAAGCTCTGCGCCGGTCTCAGAATTTACCAAAAGCTACACAGCACACTCAGTTATTGCTGAACTTTTGTCGTAAAAACAACCCAAGAAAAGAGAGAAGCGGAAAAACTTAAAACTTAAATAGAAAATATCAGCACAAAGCAAGAAAAATTAAAGAGAGAAGATTTTTTTGTGCACTGTTTTAACTGTGATATATAATAAAATTGAAATAAATTTATAAAAATTATATAAGTGCGTGAAAACACTCAAAGAAAAAAACTCATTTAAATACCAAATATAAAAAACATACATCAGTGAAAAAATGATGGGCACAATGTCGATGCGTCAGCCAGAAAATTGGCTATACGAAATTTGGCAGAAAGGCTACGACAGCCCCTGCTATGTAATGGTCCCCAATGCCAAAGTACGTATACAAAAAATATATATGTATAATATGTGAACTATTTGTGCAATTGAGAAAAAATTCACCTAGCTGCTGCAGTTGATTTTCTGATATTGATTTTTGAGGCTGCGCGCTTTTTTTTTTCCTTGTCGTCAAGGCAAACAGCCAAAGTCGAGTAAAATATACATACATATATATAATATATATAAATATATCTGTGTGTCTCTTTAGGCTGTCAAATTTTTGATTTTTTGTATTCATTTTTCATGCCTTGTGTGGGTTTAAATTCCTTTGTCAAACAATGAAAAGGTAAGAAAGACAGACAACAAAGAAGAGCACATGGAGCAAGTGAAGAATTACAAGGGGAGAGTAAGCGGAGAGGGGAAGACGCCTTCTACTTGCTTGTCTCTTATGGTCGCCATATTTGGTTTCATTCGTTAAGCAAAGTGCAGCCAAAAAAATAAACGAACGAAAGTCAAACAAGAACAACAGCAGAAGAGTAATAGGAAGAAGCAGACAAAAAACACGCGTGTTGAACCCAAAAACGGACCCAACTTCAAATTCAACGTACTTGTCTGTGTGTGTGTCGGTGCATTCATTAATAATGAGTGTGTGTGTGTGTATGTGCACACTTATTTATTTTTCTTAGAAGAGGCCAGGGGAAAAAAAAGTAGACAAATTTTAAACAGGAAATGCACATAATTACATAAATAAGTAAAATAAATAAACAAACAGAAAAAATATATGAAAAGATCAAAACAATAAAAAAAGTAAATAAATTTTTTTAAATAAAATTAATATACTGATTTAAATAATTTCACACCTAAATTATGTAGTCTATATTTGCATATAGATTAATATTTTTAATTGTGGCTAAAAACTAGTTTTTCACTTCACAGTTTTTTTTCTTATTTTATTTTTTTTTTTTATCTATTTATCACCTGTAATTTTTAAATGATCAGACTTTCTGCGGACTTGCCATTTATAATTGAATTAGCGCAAATCTGCGAAAAAAACACAAAATATATTTTACACATATTTTATATGCATGTGTCTGCATACTATTTTCAATTCATTAAATTGTCATGAATTGAACGAACTTTTTAAAATAATTCAAAGATAGAAAACGTGATTTTATTGTTGCTTTTTGATAATTCCTTGGCAGTTGGCCAATTACAATAAGAGGAAGCAGAACCCCAACAACATCCGAAATTGAGTGTAATACATGAGAGATGACTTCAAAAGCCTTACCTTCTCCCCACGCATCTGATTTTGTCATAAATCACATGACAATGACTAATAGAAAACGCACGCAAATCGCACATGAAACGCTCGCGTGTGTTTGCTTCATATTCTCATAATTTGTGTTTAAATATAATTTATATTGTATTTATATTGCTGTCTTATCGAGAATAATTTCGAGTCTTTTTATGGGCAACATTTTTGGTGAAAATTAGGCCAACGGCTTTTTAGAAAGAGAGAGAGAAAAAAGAAAAGTATCTCGATGAAAACGGAACTAAATGCAGCAAGCAGCAACAGAAAGTGTCATCAAAAGAGAGAGAAGTGGAGATGAGAAGAAAAAGAAGCAGAGGAAAGCGCCACTCACCTGCTTATAAACATATATGCATACATACATATATATATATATATATATATATAATTACATATCTATGTTATTGCTGCTGCCAGCGCACGTGTAACATGCAATGTGCGAGCGAGATGGCAATACACATAACTATGACGTTTTTAGTTGATGTTTAACATTAAGTTGTTTTTTGTTGCTTTGCCCTCCCACATCTTTCAATGGTCATGTTAAATTTTGACGAGCATTTGCAGCAGACACGCGTGGCGTGTTTTTCTTGTTGCTGCTGTTGGCATTGACATTGGGGAAAAAGTAAACCTGGTTAGAATCGCCTGCAATAATTATTTAGTACTTTTACTCGAAACACGCGACATTGTTGCCATGAATTTTATTGCGTGGCCTTAACTAAGTTCAAGTCATATTTTCTTTTTCCAACTAAAAGTTAATTAGCTAACATCGATAAATTGAGCGTTTTTTTTTTATTGGAACACCAGCGATCCATGCTAAGGCGTTTTTACGTTGGCAAAAACAGGGAAGAGAGAAACAGAGAAGCTATTATCTTTACATAAGCGATCTGCGTGTGGGTTTTACCTCTTTAGGCAGCAGCAGAGTACAGAGCAGCGCAAGGCTGTTAACAAACATGTCGCTGTTCACTCAACGTGTTCGGTGAGCTATATTAACATTTTAAGCAGTATGCCATATTCAAGAGTTGTTAAATTAGCAGAAAAGAGAGCAGCACTGTCACTGTTTACCAGCATGTCGCTGTTAGCTTACATAAGCGATAATCGCTGTTAACATTTTAAGCATTTCAATTTACAATTTAAAAAATAATGTAATAATTAATTTTAACTAATACCAATTATTATTTATTTTTTGCACTTGCAGGATCTGGTGAAATCGCATCTGATGATAGCGGTGCGCGAGGAGGTGGAAGTGCTCAAGGAGCGCATCTCCGAGCTGATGGACAAGATCTCCAATTTAGAGCTGGAGAATAACATACTCAAATCGAACATTGCCCCAGAGACGCTGCAACAGTTGCAGATGCAGCTACAGATCACTGGCAGCCAGCAGCCAGCTGCAGTCGCAGCGCCGCCAGCAACGCCAGCTATACAAGCGGCGCCAGCGTCGACAGCGACAGTGGCCGTCACCAGTCCAGCGACGTCGGCGTCAGCGCCAACAGAGAATGGCACTGAAAACAACGGCAGCGGCGTTGACGCAACAGTTGCAGCCACAGCGGCAGCTTCTATAATCGAAGCAGCAGCGCAGCCAGCAGCAGCCATCGCAGCCGTCAGCACAAATGGGCCAATGTCCTAAGCTGTGTCTGTTAGTATTTGTTAGTTTGTTTTAATTGTAATTTTACAAAAAAAAAAAAGAAGAAAAAACCCTTTTAAATCGGGGTTGGATTGGAATGTCGTAATTTTGTTTGTTGCAGCTGCAACAGCAGATATTTAACAGACAGAGCCAGAAGCAGAGTTAGCAGAGTGCAGCTAACAGTAGCAGAGCAGCAATAGAAGCAGCAAACAGCGGAGCAACCTTAACATTAATATAACCAAGCAAGCAAAAAAGTATTACAAATGTGTGTGTGAAAGAGAGAGTGTGAGTTGTGCTCTGCTCAGTTTGCTCTGTTAAGGTTGCGCACTGTTAGCTGCTGTGCGACTGTTATTATCTGCAGCCGCCATTTTGTTAATTTCTCGATTGTGATATTTGTTTAACACCACACATAACTTCACACACACATGCACACATACACATGCACACTCATATGCACCCACAGTCAGTTGGATTGCGTGTAACAGTAACTGGCTGCAGCTGGCAGTAACTGTTAACGAGCAGAGAGTTGTCACTTTTAACAGAGCGCTGCTGCGCCAAATTTAACATTCAGGTTCAGTTTAATTTTTAATTGTGAAAAATAAGAAAAAACGCAATTTTTTATTTTGTTAAAAATTAGTTTTTTGTTTTATGTTATTCAAATCAAATTTATAATGCAAATATAAAAGGAAACATAAAATTTTGCCTCGAAAAATACTTAAATATTGTAAAAAGTAGAATTTGAGCATGCGAAAAAGAGAGGAAAAATAAAGAAGAAAAGAAAGGAAAGAGAAGAAAGAAAAAACAAAATATGTGATAATTTGCATTGTGCATTGTAAATTGTAAAAAGCAAGCGCTAACAAAATAAAACTTGAGCAGCAGCGAGAGAAAGAAGAAGAGGAAGAAGAGATCAATACACATTTTATTAAAAAATAATTCTAACAAAAAAAAACACTGATTATTGATATAAAACTTAAACAAAACATAAAAAGCAAGCTGCTAATTTTATTATTTTAAATTATTTAAAAGAAATGAAGCAAATTATTAACAAAAAAACAAAAGGAAAAACCAAAATCAAATTAAAAAATATGCATGTTTCTCAATTTATTCAATCAATCCAAAAATAAAAGCACACTTAGAAAATGTTGTGGCATATATATATATATATATATATATATATATATATATATATATATATAAATCAAGAATTTGGAAATTTTTAATTTTTTCCAAAACAACAAATTATCAAACACAAACGAAAAAAACTAATGATTGTAAATACATCTAAAAAAAAAACAAAAATAAATAAAAAATATGAATATGCATGTGCAACTTTGAAAAATGGAAGAAATAACAAATTTAAACACTTGAAAAGTGAATAAACCTCTCCCCTCCTCCTCACACCCACACACACACACCCCTCCCCCTCCATCAAAAGCAAGAGAAAAAGGAAACTGAAGAAAGTGTACACGAAATATTAAGCAAAAAAGAGTCGACCTATTTTTAATTGTTATGCAAAAATATTTAGTTTAAGATGATTAATATTAATTTCGAATTTTTTGTATAAAACGCAAGAAAAAAAAATCTGTTGTAAGATTTCTGTTAAACACACACCTACACGCACATACCTACACTCACACACCTACACAAACACACACACACCTGCACACACCTACACAAACACACACACACCTGCACACACCTACACACACACACACACACACACCCAACAAACAGAAAAAAGAGCTGAAAAACTGAAAACAAAATGAAAAATGCTATAGAAAATACTGGAGTAGAAATGCGTTGACCAACACAGCATAGAATATATGTGTATGTATGTGTCTTGCCACGTAGACAACACTAGTTTTGATATTGTGCAACACTAGCGCCACCTGCGGAGACTCAACTTGTCTAAGGTCGGCTCAAAAATAGCTAAAAAAAAAAAAAAAAAAAATTAAAAAAATGCTATATACAAATAAATTAATATATATATAATATATATACTCCTAAATGAATCACAAAACTACTATCAAGTCTACGTGGCGGTATGTATATATATATATAAACATATATATATATATATATACAACTGATTTATCAGTTTCCTGATCATCGCAGAGCCATCCAAAATTAAAAGTAATTGTTTAAAGTATTTTTTTCCCTTTGTTTTTTATTTTATTTTTGATTTAAGGACATTTTGTCCAATGCGTTTGCTTTTCATGTTTTTTTTTTATTATTATTTTATTTTATTGCTCACCATGATTGATGATTTTTACGCGCTTAAGTCCTGATTTCTAAGCCTAACTATTAATTTATTAATTAGTTTGTAAGTGAATAAAAACAACAACAAAACATTAAAACAAGTAAATCAAATGCAAATACCAACTATATTTAAATGAAACTAAAGGAAATACAATTATAATAATAAAAAAAAAAATACAAACAAAATTCAGACGCTTGTCTTTTTTATTATATGGAAATTGGGAGAGCAATTTTTTTCTTCTTTTCAGCCATAACTGCCAATTTCTGCAGAATATTGAAAGATATATAATTTTGGGATCACGTTAAATAGGACTATCAATCTGGATTCAAGGATTTCCTAAATTCGAAAATCATCCTCAAAGTAGGCAACAATTTTGCATCGTTCATTGCAGCCTTTACAAAAATGGTTTGCAGTTTAATTGAAGCGCGCGAAACTATGCAACAAATATGTTATTTATTTAATTTTACTTCCACATTGAATTTAAACATATTTTATATTGTTATTATTATTATTTAAAATGTAACTATGATAAAAATAATACGAATTTATAAAAGTAGATGCTGTATAAAATATTAATGCTATAAATAATCAAATGGAAATGCTAAGAATATACAATAAAAGCAATATCGATACAGGAAACAAAAGGAAACTAATTTAAAAATCCGTTTCGGGACTTTGGGGTCTAGCCTCTTCCTGAGGATGCATGTCGGCATTGCCGGCCACATCCTCGCCGAGAGGCGGAGCGGCATTGAATGACTTGAGGGTGCCCAGCTGAGCGCGCACATCCGACTCGGAGAGATGATGCAGTGGCACATTGGCAGGCACTGCCAGTCGCTTGGGACTGGTGCTGCCATCGTTGGGCTTGCGCTTATCCGGCGGGAACACGACTTGGGCATAGGTGACTCCACTCCCGTTGGGCGCCACAATGCTCGGGGAGCCCGTGGAGTCTGTCAGCGAACTGGGATGCCTAAAGACAGCGGCCTCAGCACGTGGCTCCACTTTTGCAGGTGTTGCTGCTGCCTGCTGTGGCGCATCGCGACGTTGCATTGGTGAACTGGAAGCAGCTGTTGTCGTCGTTGTCATTGAGGGACTCCCACCGTTAGTCACATCCATAATGGGAGAATCCTCATGTGGCACTGGCGCATAAAGCGAAGGCGTATAGTTGTTATCCGTCACCTTGCAATTGTACAGGTTCAGCCCCTTGCCAAAAATATAGACCAGGACGTCAAAGAACACACTGGCCAGGATTAGGCAGGCTGTCAGGATGTTCAGAATGTTGCCATGCTTGGGCGTCTCGTGCAGCAAACAGCGTTCGTAGTTGGGCGCCCAATAGACACAGGTGGTGCCTGTGATAGAAAGGATAATGATAATATAATATATATATTTTATGTACGATTATTATAGATTATAATCAGTTGCCAAAAATATAATATATATAAATTACAATTGTTTCAAATGCTTCAAGTAGTAGTAGAAGTACTCACGTGTTACGAGATCGTAGCTGAGATGAACTGGCACATAGGCAAACAATCCCAGAATCATCAGTTCAAAGGCCAAGGCGAGGGCTTTATCCTGAGGCAGGACAGCTCTCAAAGTGATCAGAGTTTTGCCAATGGTGGACATGCCCACCATAAAAGCAGCCGAAATGCTGAGCACCTGGAAGATGATGATGCTACGCTCACATTTATCCGCGCTGCATGCGCCGGGCGTGGCACGAGCTGTGCCAGAGAGCGTTAGACTCTGATTGCCGAGACAACTGCAGCCGTCGTAGAGCTCAAAGCTGTTGATTTTTGAGAGTTTAGTGCAGCCCGCGTAGCAGGGAGAGAAATAGGTAACCGTGCTATTCTCCGGACAGACGGGCGTGAAGGCAGTTGGGGTGCAGAGGCACTGGCTGGCACAATACGGCTGAGTCAGCTTGCCACCGACAACACCTGCAATGGCGCCCACATCGCAGGTGAGAAAAACAAAGCTCACAAAGGCGATAGCCAAATGGATGGCCAGAGAAATGTTAATCCCAGTTATAGTCTTCGCCGAGAGCTGTGCCTTCGAGTAGAGCAGGCCACCGATGAGCATGCCCACACCCAGCACAGGTGGACGCAGAAAGTAAGCAACGAAGGCGGTACGCCATTCCTGCGTCAACCCGTCCTGTTCATTGATGGGCATAAAGAAGCGACTCTGCAAATAGTTCTCCTCCTGCAAGGCATAGTTCAGCACGCCACTCTGCAGCAGCATGACGCTCAGCAGATTGAACATCAGCAGTCGGTTGTTGAAGATACGCTTTAGCGATGGCCAGAAATCTGTGTCATCCATGTAGGCGGAGAGCTGACTGCCAAAGCCACGCATATTCGTCTGCTCAATGATGCGCTGCGCGGCTTGATGGATGACCGTCTTGGGCAATCGCTTTGGGAACAGCCCCAGCAAGATGGCATTCACCAGGATCATAGGTGCTAGGAGAACCCAGCCAAGCCACCAGCCCACGTTGGTCGTTCCTACAAAAAGTACGAGAAACGATCCCGATTGCTGTCCAATTGCTCGCGCAGCGAGAATGACGCCAATCACAGCTGGACTATCCCGGGAGAGGGAGTTGTCATCGATGTAGGTGAGTCCCATTGTGTAGTAGGCAAGTGTACCCATGCCCAGGAACAGCTGCAGCAGAAAGAGCATCACCAGAGTTATTGTGCTGCTCTGCGCCTGCGTCATTGTCAGCCTCTGAAACTGTGCCAAGGATGTGGCACACATATTGCTGTCAATCAAGGCATCCACCGACTTGGTCCCATGAGCACTGTAAAGGGCAAAGAATATGTCGACAGATTAGTGGGTGTCTATAGAGGCGTAAGGAGATTGCTACTCACAAGTTGATAATGGCTGGTATAACGGTTATTACACAGGCCACCGATTGCAGCATCAGCGTTCCAGCAAGGCATTTTATCGGATGATTATAATCACCCCAATAGGCAAACGCCAGTGCGAACACAGCCTGAAATAGTCCACTGCTGACCAACAGCCAATCTTGGATACGAATTGAAAGTGGTTAACAATTTAGTATGTGTCTCTCATCAATATGCAATATGCCGAAATAAATATCAATAACAAAAATTCAGCTTTCAGTTGATTGTTTAAATAGCAAGTAGCAAGAGCAACAACTGGATGAATAAACGTATGTTCTTTGATAGCAGCACAGTTGGACAGAAGTAACTGTATTTATTACTATTATTTATTATAAATAAATATGGAAAAAGTGTGTATTGTGTAAATTGATAAGGGATGGCAATGAAAGACACAATTCTAAAGATAAAGCCTTTGAATGGATATATAGTGTCAGATAGCCAGACATATTATTATAATTTTATAATTATTACACACAGATTTTGTTAGAAAACGAATATCAGTATGCCTTTTATATGAATGTATGATAATCTTTAACTAAACAAAAAAAAAAGCCTTCTCTGTATTTAGTTAGATAGAGAAAAGACTTTTATATATATAACAGCTGTGCTACTATCTATATAAAGGTATCTCGTAGTCTAGCTACTAAACATAACTAGCTAAATGGGTTAAGAAACCATTAACCAAAGCTTGTCACGATATGAAATTTTGAATGAATCTTCGATTACTCAACAAAATTACTCCCCTGATTTAAATATATATGTGATATTACACATAATATTTTTAGATATGTGACTGCATATCTGATTTAAGTGGAAACAATGTTAAGATATAAATAATTCTTACAAAGGAATTATGGCAGCTATGACGATTCAAAGAAATCGCAAAGCGTAAATCAAAAACCGTTTTCAGTCCAACTGTGGAAAAACTTGTCCAATTGTTGTGATTACGATTACACATCGAGTAATCGACTCTATAAATATACTATATATGTATATTAACTGTATATAAACTACTCTGATGACACACACAAAATGCTGAAGATACTCGAAATCATAAACAATATCGCAAAACTGATAAAGTGTTTTGTGCTCTATTTAAAAAGCCTCAGCACCAATTCCAACCACTTCCCATCCCTTCCCTTCCCTTCCAGCTCTTCTTCTTTTCTCCACTTCCAGTATAGCTACTTTTGGCGATGGGGATTAAGTATTACTCACCGACGAGCAGCGGCGGGTAGTCGTATTGGTAGGCAGCCTGCTTGGCTGAGACCCGGAAATAGGATTCGCAGGCACCTTGGAGAATTCCAGCGGTCAACAGGACAATGATGAAGGTGCGCAGACGGGCGTATTTCTGGCAGGCGGGGCCGCGACACCAGCCAAATCCGATGATGCCACAATCGACGCTGTCTGCATAGAAAAATACACACACACACACACACACACACACACAACAAACACACAAATAAATTAATAATACTTTATCTTTGAGTAGGTTTTTAATAAAAATAATGCCCACCGTCGGGTATATTGTGCGCATTTACCGCTATTTGCGATAAATCAGAATTGCGCGAGGCCTGCGCCATTTTCTTTTTTATATTTTTCTTTATTCGTTTATTTCGTTATATCGTTTAGTTTAACTTAGTTTTCACTCAATTCTGCATCATTACATTTATTCGCGCGTCTATTCGAAACAAGTGCCAATTATCGACTGAGCGCAGGTGCACGAGAATCATTCCACATTTCCAGTTGCTGTTGATAAGCGTTCTGTTGTATCTTATCGTCAATTTGATTATTATTTTCCACATTTCTCAATTCGCTGCATTGCAACTTTGTTGCGCACTTATCCAGCAGGCAACACGTAAGTGAAGCAACTTTCGAACAGATCGCAGCAACATGTGAGCTGAAATACAGCAACATGTATCATGTATCTTATCGTCAAAGTTATTCTGCAAAGCAACATTGTTGCTCACTTACGCACCAAGTAACACGAAACATTCGAACTGATTTCAGCAACATGTGATTACAGCAACATGAGCTGATGTTGTTAACGAAAAATACAGCAACATGTTAACAAGCATTGCAACTAATATTGCAAGCAACTCGAACTGTTGTCAATAGCAACCAAATACTTAAGCAACAAAAGGCTGAGCTTTAGAAAAAAGTTGAGCAATACAAGTCACAAATTCGAATTGTAGATTAAAATACAAGTAAAGCAGGCCTTTGCAAATAGTTACTGAAAACTAAAGCAAGTCGATATAGAGTAAAGTACAGAAAAACAATTATTTTCATTTATCAATATGGCGGTTTTTCAACTTTTGCTCTTGATAAATGGCATTGCCGCAATTAATTTGCCCTCCACGCCGCCCGCAGTCATTTGGGGCGTCAAATTGTAAGTCTGGCAACGCCGTTGTTTCTTTTTCTACGCCAACTGTTTCTGCAACTTGTTGCAGACCGGGTCCTGGGAACATATTTCAAGCACTTCCCTCGCGGAAACTCGTTCGGATGCTTATGCCTCAGCAGGAGGACTACATGATAGTCGCATTCTTTGCCCCAATGCTCACATCGAAGGATCTCAGCTGCGGGGAGTATGAAAAATGCTTCGAGTATCTGCGTCAAGTGGCGCCACTCACTTATTACAGCCAGGTGCAGCAGCCAGTCGAGTCCATCGAACAACTCTTCGCGAATCGTGGCCAGAAACTCAAGTGGAGCACCACATTCGAGATGAGCCAACTCAAGTGCCAAAAGGATCGTATACATGCCTACAATTTCAGGGATAACAATCTGACGGCCCACGGTGAGTACAATTATCGTTTATAATCGCATTAAATTTTAGATAATCACTGTAGGAAATACTTGTTTTTAGAAATAATTTCTGAACATGAGAAAATAAATTCTACAAATTAAAAAGACATGAATCGCTAACCCCAAACAAATAATGTGTATTTTTTCTCATTTTTTTTTAAAGACATTTTCTATTAAGGAATGCATTTCCAAGAAGTAGAAACGCAAACCTGAATTCTTAGGAAAATTTCTTAAGAAAATGTAATCTGTAACTAAGAAAAGAAAATCCTTCAATCTTAGAAGTTAACTTTACGAATAATAACAAGAATTTCTAAACTTCAGTGAGATTTTCTTACCGAGTTTACTTGCAACACATTTGGTAACTGCAACTTTACCTCACAGATCACATTATGACCGCCGTTGCGGTGAATTTATGGCGCTGTCCTCTGATCATGGTCTACACGGCACACGGCGAGAAAATGCAGGCGTTGCAACGTCGACTTCAGCGCACCAATTCGATCATCGACTGGGAGAAACGACAGCCGAGGAGGATGGAGCGCAACCAATTGTTGCACAACCGGACGAAAACTGACCCCAACAAGGTGACTGTGCTGCGGGACCTGAAGGCCATCATTGGCGTCAATAGAATCGTCTTCGCTGAGCAGCATTTGAGTGCACAGCAAGTGCACTACAAACGCCAGCAAATCTACCTGAACGAGAAGCAGTCCTCGCTGCGACTGGACCTGGAGGATCACTCGAATATCAAGAAGGGTGTCACGCTCATCATCGAGGCCAGCATTGGCAGCCTCAGGCTGAGATTTCTCCCAGCGATGGGCAACTGGCATATGACGAGCATACGGTTCAAGAATATCACACTCATCCCCAGAGACATCATCTTCTACAGCAATAAGTTCAGCTTCTGCTGCCAGGCACTCACCGCCTACTCGAAGGAGGGCCACCGCCTCACCCTCTTCTCCTTCAGCATGGACATCATTATAGAAGGTAAGCATCTTAAACATTATTCACAATTATTCAGCTAGTATATTATAAAAATCAGAGTTTTTCTCTTCTTCATTTCAAGGCAAAGTTTGACAAATTTATTAGAAATAAGTCAAATTTCTTTCCTTCCAAGACTTTAAATCTAAAATAATTTTTAAATTTATAAAAACGTTAACTACTTGCAGAAATTTATTTATGTTTATTTCTTTTTGATGATGTTATGCTTAGGTGATTTTTCTGCACTGGATTATGACTATATACCGAAGCCGTGTTGGATGTGCGAGGGATATCTGACGACGGGTCTGATACAGTCAATATTCACTGTGGTCATTCTGTTGTCACTGCTGGGCATGGGCTTGACCATGTTCCTCAGCATGGGGCGCAACAAGCGAATGAGTGGCGCCAATGATCCCGAGCCGCATGTCAAAGAAGCCGCCGAAACTTGAGACTTGAGACTAAACTCTTGTGGCACACCACGCTTGAGCGTTGCACATTCTACACTCGACACATTCAACATTCTACATTCTACACGCCACTAATTCACTTACAAATCTAATCACAAAGCCAAACAGAGAGAAAGAGAAAGAGAGAGAGAGAGGGAAAGAGATGAGGCTTGTTTAGGGGTTGCATATTTAATTCAGCAGGGGAGTGATTTCAGGGGGTTTGTGTGTGTGTGTGTGTGTGTGTGTATTAATAATAAATAGTGTCATTGTCGTGTTTTGTTATTGTTTATTATTGTACTGATATTGTCATTGTAATTGTTGTTGCGAATAAATCAACGCAGAGAGAAAGAAACAGGTGAAGAGAAGTCAGTTTGCACGTGCGCAGAACGAGGCGAATTTCGTAATATTTGTAGCGCCTACTCACTATTTATATATCTGTATATATACTCATATATATGAGCTGATAATTGATAATATTATCCGCATTATCAGAGCACAATTATCGCCAAAATTTGACGACGACGAACAGGCAAAGTCAACGAATTTATTTGAAATTTTTGCTTGACGCTTTCAGTTTGTTACGCGCCACGCGACTGCACGGTTCACATATCGCTCTCTCTCTTTATATCTGTATATATATCTCTCTCTCTCTATATATATATATATATATATATCGGTTCCTGTTCGTCGCCTTGATTGTGACGATCAGATCGCTTTCAAGGAACTGCAACCAATTTAATAATCAATTAGAAGTGCTTTCAAGTGTCGCTGAGTTTAATAAGCGTTTTCCAGACAACTCTCAGCAAATGTAAATAATACTTAACGAAAGAAGAAATGAAAAAAAGACAAGAAAATTATGCCTAAGTCAAAAGATGTTGTTTCTTTTGTTTTGTTAGGGGAAAATTGACCGATAGCCTCGGCAACATGTTCAAGTCTTCTTTTGTTGTCTGATCGACTGGTATTATCTGATATACTATATGGTCATTATCTGTGCGGACTTAACTGCATTTATGGCCGCAGTTTGTGTCTACTTATGAGGCACAAATGATGTTCATTAAAGGGGTCTTGCTATAGTTGACATCGCACAATCACTTAAAAATATTACTAAACATTGAGTTTGTCGCATTTGTGACTTGAAAGAAATTGCTAATTGTGGGTTTAATTTTAAAATGTCTATATAACCGATAATAACCGATAATATATAACCGATAATGCTTAAGGCCTATAAGCTTTGTGTACATTGTTAAGTCGGCAATTTCTTGTCGATTTTTTTTGTTTTTGGTTGGAAGTTTATTGCTTAAAATTCTCAAGTTAATCAATACCAGGAAACTATTGTCTAAAAACTCAACATAATATCATGGGGTATATTATGAGGAAGAAGTAAACAGATGGATTGGGAATTACTTCCTATTTTCAGCATTTGGTTAATTAGTTTAATGAGCAAATGGAAAATGATTATTAAATGATTAGAAAATAGATAGAATAGCTCTAATATGATATATTTAATACAGGGTATTTGCTATTTGCTTTTCTACTCGACACCAACTGTCCAGTGTGATTAGAGAATAGTCTGAGTTCAATTTGTGATTAGATAGCAGTTTTAAACGACCAGACTCTATATATGTATATATGTATATATATATATATATATACACATATATATCCATTAATGCTAACCATGACCAATTTATTGGTTTAATGTGAATTGTTTTCGAAATTTGAATTTGTTTAATAAATAAAATCTTTCGCTCAGCATTAGTTGGCAATTATGATAGTCTAGCTTGCGCCAATTCGCAAATAACTTTATGGCACCCTTAAGAAATGAACAATTGCGTTGCTTATCTAATCTTGAGACTAATATGATCTTGCACGGTTGCCCAGTCTAATCAATTAAGTGCTCAAAATTCCAATATCGTGCCATTTTAATAATGTTTTATATGAGTTCTTTTTATATACACATTTACCTCTATTGTAATAGGAACAGTCATGCTTAAGCGCTAAGTTTTTGAGCATAGCAATAGCATAAAAAAAAATAATCAAGGGTAAAAAACAAATATCGGGCATCATAATGTAATTAGGCGATATATGTGCATTGTAATTTACAGGTGCTCACAAATATCTTTTGTTTTCTGTGTGTCATTAATATAAATAAATATATATATATATATATATATATATATATACATATCATATATCTTATCACTTTTCTGGCGAAGCAGCGCGAGACATGCTCAAGTGTTGAGCAGGAGAACAACAATAGGAATCAAAATCCAAATCCGAATCGGAATCAGAGATAACCTAGACGATGTCGGGGAGAAAGCCGCCACCTGGTCATTATCTGTGCGGCATGGCCAATTGGCACCCAGCCTGGCTACAGAAATATGCCACAACCAAATACTTTATGGGCGTCTACGGTTTGTTGGGCACCATTCAGGCCATGTCCTACATGTATTTCATTGTCACCCTAACCACGCTGGAGAAACGCTTTAAAATACCCAGTCAGACGACAGGTGAGTGTCGAAGTTGGGTTTGATTGATTGGATAACAGTTGATATGACAATATTCCATTACTTCATTAATCAATTTTTGATTTACTTTAGACTTTAGTAAGAATATCATTCTATAAATGTAACTCTTTCTGCTTTTTAGTGTTTTCTTTTAACAAACCTGGAAGAGGTTTTGCATTATAATTTATCGAATAGAGGCACCATATTAGCCATTAGCTGCATTAGCTGCATAATCGTTTAATAATTTGTTTTTACGTGCATCACTTTTTTGTTTTCATTAAATATCCCGATCCAATTAATCTTTTGAAAATTTTAACTATTTTGTTTTGATTAAAATACAGCTGAAATGTATCAATTGAGGCGCTCAATTTAGGCAATTGTAAACCAAATATCAGAGATATATAACAGATATTACAGTTTCTCAATCCGATAACATTTCTCTCACATTTCACAAGCCACTTTCACGCAACACTTTTGTACATCTCAAAGCTAACTTACCATTATTTTGTTTGCAGGCATCGTACTCAGTGGCAATGAGATATCACAGATAATGCTGTCGCTGATCTTATCCTATATCGGTGGACAGCGTAACCGTCCACGCTGGATCGCCTGGGGCATTGTGCTCTGTGGCATTTCCTGCTATATACTCGTCTTGCCACATTTCATATATGGAGCGGGCGATGATGTCCTCCAGCTGACCAAGGAGTATCAGGACGGTCTGCTGAACTCCTCACTCGCGCTAGATGTAACATCTGTGGTAAGATTATGAGATTATATATAGTACTATTGATACACATATTAATATATATATGTAGAATACCAGCTCTCGGGCGCACAGTACGCCGGAACAGTTGTGCGGTGTTGGACGTGGTGAGGAGAACTGCGACAGTCTGTTCACGTATGTGCCGCTGGTGCTCATCTTCTGCTCACAGTTTGTGCTGGGCATTGGCAATACCATGTACTATGCGCTTGGCCAGACCTATCTGGATGACAATACAAAGCGCACAAATACACCTCTTATGCTAGCGGTGGCCATGTCCCTGCGAATGGTTGGACCCGTCTTTGGTTTCCTCTTTGGTATGACTATAAAGAGAGTTCACTTTATTTGCTGTTGTATTTTAATTAATTCATGTATTTAGGTTACATTTCGCTGAACACGTTCATTGATCCGACAAAGACGCCGCTGATCGATGACAAGGATCCGCGTTGGTTGGGCGCCTGGTGGCTGGGCTGGGTCATCCTCGGTACGCTGATGTGCATGTTCTCTGGCCTGATTGGCCTGTTTCCCAAGCAGCTGCCCAAGAAAACGGATGCAGAGCATCGCAACTCGCATATGCCGCATGTGTTGCGCCACGATGAATTGAAACGGGAGGAGGGCCTCTCCCTCAGCAGTCGCATCTCGTCGTATGCTGCACTGGACACCATTGGTGCTGGTGCCAATGCTGATCTGCCCAAGTTGAAGGATTTTCCACGTGCCCTGATGCGACTGCTGAGCAACAAGGTGCTTATTTTTAATATCACCTCGGCCGTCTTTTACATTCTCGGCGCTGCCGGTTTCATGACCTTCCTCTCCAAGTACATGGAGGTACAGTTCCACAAGGCTGCCCATTCGGCCACGGTTGTTGTGGGTCCCGTTTCCATTTTGGGCATGATCGTTGGCCTCTTTGCCTCGGGCATTTTCATCTCGAAAAAGAAGCCGGCTGTCAGCAAAGTTCTCCTGTGGAATGTTTTTGTTGGCCTTATCTACATTTGCGGTGATTTGATGACTTGCAATGTTAGTGAAAATATTTTAACATTTATTAATTTATTTTTGCCTCACTTACAGGTCAGATTTCGTATGCATTTTTATATTGTCCGGATTCGGTGTCGATGTTGGCTCATGTTGGCAAGTAAGTAAACACTCTTATCACATTAAATTCTGTTTTCAATTCAAGTGCGCACATAAGAAAATTTTTATTTTCTGATTTTCTTCTTCTTCGCAGTAAGCTCAGCTCTGCTAAGCGTTG
This sequence comes from Drosophila setosimentum, assembly GCA_035043505.1. Taxonomy (NCBI): domain Eukaryota; kingdom Metazoa; phylum Arthropoda; class Insecta; order Diptera; family Drosophilidae; genus Drosophila; species Drosophila setosimentum. Next base: position 21,931,581 of record JAWNMY010000007.1, read on the forward strand.
CCAGCTAGTGCGACTCTTCTGCTTCTTACATCTGCTACCACTCACAGTGCTACTTAAGCGTTGCCACATAATCATACTTAATCCCGCCAAATTTAAAATCTGCAAATTTACAAATTTACATTTCTGCTGCTTCAATTTGACCAGCACCTGCAATGGCAACACAATTAATTTTAAATTTTAATTCAAAAGCGCACATAAAGTATTCATTTTCCTAATTTTCACGCACATTTTGCAAGTTTGTTTCTTCTTGTCAGCTACTCCCACTCTTCTGCTTCTTCCATCTGATACCACACAAAACGCTACACGCCTAGTCATATTTACTTGCGCACTATTGTCGGTATATTTTAAACTTGCAAATTTTACAAATATACTTTTTCTATTGCCCCAGCTTCAATGTGACCACCAATTGCAATGCAAACTGTTCCTGCGATGGCGTCCATTACTCACCCGTCTGTCATGTGCCCAGCGATACGACCTATTTCTCGGCTTGTCATGCGGGCTGCACCAATTGGGATGCGAGCAGTAAAGTCTACGATAATTGCGCCTGCCTACAGGAGAATGATGGCAGTATGCCAGCATTTGTTGGAGCAGCTGTTCAGCAAATGTTGCTGGAGGAGCAGCAACAACCAACGGAAATGTCGTTTGCCGGCACCAGCACAGATCTTGATGTGGATTTGAGTGCAGTTCCACTGTTGAATGATGATTATTCAACAGAGGATCTGTTAACGCGCAGTAAACGAGCTGTTGCCGATCTGGTGCTGCGTCCTGGCATCTGCACCGAGGGTTGCGACACTGCCTTCTGGACATTCTCGATAGCGTCAACAATTGTGAATTGGTTTGGGTCGTCGGGTCGCATTGGCAATGTGCTGGTCAATTATCGCACCGTTGCGCAAGAGGATAAATCCTTTGCCCAGGGCCTGGCCCTGATGATGATCAGTTTGTTTGCCCTGATACCGGGCCCGATTATCTTCGGACGCATCATAGACTCGACATGTTTGGTTTGGACTCAAACCTGCAATGGGACGGGCAATTGTCAGCTCTACGATCAGAGCAGGTTCCGTTACTCTGTTAACTTTTTGGCCTGCGGTAAGTGAGCCTCCTGCTCCTATTTATGAAATATTTGCTAATCTTCATAATTTATCAAAGGCTTCACCTTTATTGGCGTTATCTTTGATTGGCTGGTTTGGTATTATGGTCGTGGCATTGATCTCTATGGCGAGAAGGAGACCAAGCTGCAGGAGCAGGCCAACAGACGGGATCAGCCAATTACCCCTCTGCTTGCCCGGAGAGCGGAGCAGGCGGACGATTAACCAAGTACAAAATTCCCAAAAATGCACTCAGCCAAACTTGTACAAACTGGAAAAGTACAGAAATACGGCATATCATGAGTTTTATATGTTATATATAAGATTTGTTAATAATGTTAAGAAATATTAAGATGAATTTATATGTTTTAATTTACGGTTAAAACAATAATGAAAATAAATACGTTTTTCGTATCGATTTTTTTAAATTACCTTCTCAAATCGAAGTTTAATAGTCGATTCATTAATAAATTTTTCGTATCGATTTTAAAAAACCTTTTCAAATAGTCGTTACCTTTTCAATACAGTCGTTTAAATTTCGATTCACTGAACTGATAAATATGCGGAACTGGTTCACCTGGTTCGTCTCGTTCGATACAGTCAAATTTACTGATAGCTTCCCGCGATCGCAGCAACTTTTGATTGCTTGCCAGGCATTAAAATAATAAAAACATAATTTAAATCATTAAATGAAAATCACAATCATTAATCAAACTGTTATTGGCTTTAAAAATGTATAATTTTTTAATAAAAATGTATGCAGTTAGTTCGTTTTCTTCGTCTTTTTTTTATTTTTCATTTCGCTTTTTATTGATAAAAAATGTTCAAATTTATACGGATCTTTTTTCGGTTTGTTTTTTGCTTTTCCTTTTTTGTTTTGTTTTTTAATATGTATACATACATGTATAATAATAATACATTTAATGTTGTATAAATATTCCCGTTTTGTCTATATAATTTCTATTATTTCGTTTTGTATCTATATTCATACAATTATAATTATTTATTTATCAGTTGCGTAGTTCTTCATCCGTTATTATATTACTTTTGTTTTTTCCTTTTTTTAATTTGTTAGTTTGAGTTTGGAGAAACATTTAAATATCATCAATTCATATATAACTGTCGGAGAGATTTTTAACAATTGTATTTTCATTATTTCATTTGTTCGCCTTTCTTTGTAGTTTTTTTTATTTAGCCGAGAATGCGTAGAAAGCGTTAAAAAGCAGTTTCCTTTTTCTTTTATTAAATATGCTTGCTCTTTTTGTTACCATTCTGTTAAATATATATATCAAGTTAATTGAATTAACTTCAATATGGGTGAATGTTTAACTCAGTTAAGTGCTTTTTTTGTTTTATGTTCGTTATTTAATTATTGTTTTAATGGTAACAACATTTCAGTTCAACTTTCAAATTAATCATATTTTGTAATAATAATATTGAGGGGGCCGATTTAATGTAAAATATAGGATAAAAACTTGGAAACTAGTTGGATCTTCTTTTTCGATGAGAGCTCTTAATAATGTGTGTATGGATTGTTGTTTTGTGTGTTTTCTTGGAAGCTGAAACCGTCTTTTTGATCCTGATCTTGGTCCTGGTTATGAGGAAAAATATTTCAAGATTTTTGACTGATTAATTTAATATAAATAATAGAAATAAAATAGTTATTTTTTTTAGCTTTGCACAGAAATCGAGTAAATAAAGCAAGTATTTTTTTATTTCGATTTTGCTTTGATTGCCTTCTTCAATTAACTAAATTGTTAAACAAAAAATAAAAAACAATTGTTTAAAAAAATTAAAAATGTATGAATAAATTGCTAAATATTTTTGTTTCTCATACACATTATTGTTGTGGTTAACCAGTTATTTTCATCATCATTTTGAGCTTACAAATCAATCGAACCCAAAACTGTACTCCAAAATGTTGAGCTTAAACTTAATCAGCATTTCGTTGATGAAAAGTAATAGAAGTATATCATTTATATAGATATATATCGTAATAATATTATTATAGACATAAACATAATTTCCATTAAGGCGGCGCATAACAAAATTCAAAGGCTGAGAAAGCGAAAACATATACATATCATTATCATCATTATTATCAGTATCAGTATTATTATTTTTATTTCTTTTTGAGTGAGGGATTGGCAACTATTTTACGCTTCTGATTTTTGATTCCGATTTGTATGTTATGAGTGTTGTTTCTTTTTTTGTATTTTCGTATAAATATAAAAATTGTTAAGCTTGCAGCTTTTAGTTTTTTGTTTTTTTTTGTTGCTTATTTTCATTAAAATTCACGACTCGCCCTATTTAATGATGCCTTAAGAGTTACAAGTAAATAAACCGACAAATGTCTCCGCTTGTGCCGCAAAAAGCCAAATGTTGTTTTTGAATCGATTTTACCCGACATTATCTCTCTCTATATATCTGTACATACATATAAATAGTACATAACTCCAATGTTTCTTTTTCGTTATTTTTTATAGCTAAACATAATATAGTTTTTATATTTAGATATAATGCATTTCTGTTGCTATCTCTCTCTCTGTTGATTTTTTTTTTTGCTTTTTTTTTTTTAGATACTTGCTATATAAATCTTCTCTCTAACCATTATCATAATCAATTGCTATTGTTGTTGTTGTTGTTGGGTATATGCATACATAATTGTGGTGAAAGTATTTGTTGTGTGTAGGAGTGTCTGTGCTGTGTGTGTTTGTTGTGTGTGTGTATAGAAAGCGTGGCGTTGGCGTTGGCATTGGCGTTGTTTTCATCATATATGTAGAGTTCTGTATATATATATATATATATATATATAAATTCCTTGTCGTCATCTGCATCATACGTTGAATTTTGGGTTGCATAATGCCAAAAGTGAAAGGCGCTCGAATTTAGCTTGGCTCAATTTATTCGATCACCTTGAGTACCTTGCCAATGGCAATGGTTTTATCTGAAAAATCGAAATACAAACATTAATAAAATACATAAAATAAAGTTTAAGCTCGAGTTTCAACTCACTCTCATCTCGCAGCGTAAAGCGTCCCATTTGTGGGAATAGCTTGAATTGTTCAAGGCAAATCATTCCGGAGCATTCGATGCGCATTATTGCCACCTGATCCTGTTTAACGAATCTTGGACGTGTTTTTGATTTGTCACCCGACTTCTTGTCAACCAAACAGATGAGTGCCTAAATTACGATAACGAAATGGGTTTATCAGTTCTATTTATAAATATATATATATATCTATTTATAAAATGTAAAAAAAATAAGATATATTTTCAAGATATGTCTTGTTAAATTGGTTAGTTTTTCGGAATACGTTTTTAAAAGTGGAAATGGAAAAAAAGTGAGAAAGAAAAATAAACATTATTTTATTCATCGTTTTCAACTTATTTAAAAACTAAAATATGTAATTTTATGAGAAAGAAACTGAAAAATAAATACCGTAGTGATGCTATATTATTAGTAGCTGCATATTCTATTATATTGAATATATTATATATGATATTCGTATATTATATATTTGATGGAGGACTCACCTTGACCGTCACTTCCTCGGCGGCGCAATGGATGTGCATGACGGCCGAGTAGCCAGCACAGATAATTGATTTGTGTTCTAATATAACGACCTGAGCATCAAAGATTTTGCCAGTTTTAATCGGATTGGCGGCATCACAGATCACAAAACCAGGCGACACATCCTCCTCTTCAATGCCCTGTGTGAAATTTAAGATTAGATTTATATTGAAAGAACACTTAAATTCTGATGTGTCTAATTTTAATTGTTCGATTATAGAATGAACTGTACAAAGTCGATATTTTATACATTACAAACAGTCAACAGGATATGAGTCACCTATTCATGCTGACTAAGAATATATCCAATTTATATAGTCAGACATATGTCAAATTCAACTGACTAACTAACTGTGCATAGCCATATTAATCCAAAATTAGTACGACTTACTTTCAGCTTAATTAAAGTTTACAAACAGAGAGAAGGATATTCCCAAATTGGAATATTTATACTGAATATTTAAACTGAATGATATCTCACTTAACTAACTAACCAAATAATGAAATAACTTTGCTGGGGCATTAATTAATCCTAAATTTGATCACAGACTTACAGCTTTAAATAGTTTATTTATTCTGATCTAGAATATATACTATTTATAGTCTATAGTCCGAAAGAAATCCCATTCAACAAACTAACTAGCTCAGCAAGGGCATTAACTAATGCTAAATTTAGTGGAACATACTTTCAGCTTGATTTTGACGTTCTCGCCGGGACCCACAGAGGTCACCTCGAAGTCATCTGAGAACAGTTGATCCACAGCCACTTGTGTCTGCAAGACAGATTCAATAAAAATGAGCAAACATTATACATATATATATGTGGCCATTCCAAAAACTTACCCTATTTGGCATGACGAGCAGATTTTGTCCCTTGCGTGCCATGCCGGACTCGACTTTGCCCATGACAACGGTACCCATGTCTTTGTACTTGTCCACAATGGGCATGATGAAGGGTCCATCGAGATTGCGATTCAGCGAGGGCAGCTCATCGATGAAGGGTATAAAGGCCGGTCCTCTGTACCAGGTGCACAGAGATTCGGGCACTTGATCCTTAAGGCCATAGCCACTGAGGCCCGAGCAAGGCATAAAGGTAAGATCTTTGGCTGGATTGAAGCCCAGCTTCTTGAGGTATGGTAGTATCTTGTCTTTGCATTCGTTGTAACGCGTCTGATCCCAATTCACTGTGGAATCATCCATTTTATTCACCAGCACCACCAAATGCTTAACGCCCGCCGTCTTTGCGAGCATGGCGTGTTCACGCGTCTGTCCACCGCGATCGAAACCCGTCTCGAATTCACCCTTGCGTGCCGAGATTACGAGCACTGCGAGATCCGCTTGCGCAGCACCACCAATCATGTTCGGCACAAAACTCTTGTGTCCTGGCGCATCCAGAATGGTGAAATGTTTGCGATCCGTTTCGAAGAAGGCACGGCCCACCTCGACAGTTTTGCCCTTGTCGCGCTCCTCCTGATTTGTGTCCAGCGCCCAGGAAAGATACCAACTTTCGCGAGATTTTTCGCGTGCCTCCCGCTCATATTTCTCCAGTGTCCGTTTGTCCACCATGCCTGTGAGCGACATAATCTGACCGCCAATTGTTGATTTGCCAGCATCTGCAATAGAATCGGAATTATTTTCATATATATATTTCAATATAGACAATCTTATGCTCTCATCTCTTACCAACATGTCCGATGAAGACAACGTTTACGTGCTCCCGCTTGCTTCTGTTCTCCTCCACCTTGACGATCTTTTTTTTGGATACCTTCGGTATTGCCTCGCCACCCTCAGTAAATTCAGCATCCTCGGCTTCTTCATCCTCGGGCGTTATAATCGCGTCATCTTCCACATCCCAGCTATCAGCCGGATCGGTTTCTGTAAATAAATTCAGTTATTTTTTATTATTACTGACAGTTCTCAATTGGTGTTTTCATATTTTAGTTTTGTGTTATAAAATTAATTAATTATTTTCATTTTTATCATTTATTTATTTTTAATTATTGATTATTTTTGCGTTTTTTTTACTATTATTTATTCAATTACTATGTTTTGGTTATTCATTACAATCATTTATTTATTATCGTTTATTTATTAATTTTTTGTATGTTATATTTTTTGTTTATTATCTTTATTACCATTTATTATTTTTTCTTTATTATCATTTTTTATATTTTATTATTACTATTAATTATTTAATATGCATATTTTAATTTAATTTTAAACACACTTTTTAGGAAATGCTGCTGTATAAAATCATCGAATTTATTGTAATTGCATATTTGCCATTCTCGTTTTAATGTCAGCCCTGGTTTTGAGTTATCTTCGACTTATCGTCGAGTAATTGATATGATAGGGCAGCGAAAGGAAGAGTTTGCATGTGTGTGGGGGGAGGTGTGCAAGTGTGAGGAGAACTGTAATAATTAACATTGCTGTGGCGCGCTGCTTAGGCATGAGTCATTCACTCTGTGACTGCTCCCCTCTAACAGTCATTGTTGGCACTATTACGTGTCAAAACGTGCTTTGTTAATTACACTTAATATATAAATACGTATGTCAAAATCACACTTGCCAGTTGAAAGTTGCCTCGGGGCAGTTGTGGGAGAGAGGGAGAGGGAAATAAACACACGCGCCTTTCCAATAGTTTTTTTTTGTCATTAGTCAAATCAGAGCTCTCACACACACACACACACACACATACATGGTCTGGAAATGGGATTTTAATGCGCGCGCAGCTTATAATTCCAGCCTGTCAGTAGGTCAATTTTAACAGTTACTAACTTTTCTTCGCTTGCTCTTCATTTGTGTTAATGCAGCGAATTTCGCCATCGACTTCGCCTTTTTGTGACATGTGGCGGAAAATTATAATTGATGTGCAAACAAAAACCGTTGAATGAGTTTCCAACGATCAAAAATTAAAGCAGGCAACAAAACAGAACGACGCGTGGCTGGCTGAGTGGAAAGCTCGCACGTTCGACTAGCATTCAAAATCAAGTTGAAAGCGGTTCAAACCGCACACACACACTGACACTAACACCGACTGCCTTTCGGGCCAACATAAGACAAGAACAACAATTGCTCATGGCGATAACAGCAACAAGCGACACAACATGTGTGTGTTTGTTGCAGCCCTGGCACAAGTGTTGTCTGCGCCAGTGAATGGTTCCCCTCCCAGCAAGAAGAGCTTTGGATCCCTTGATCAAACGGGCGAATGGCAATGCGAATGCAAGTGAACAAAGTAAACGTGTCAAAACAGAGATGTCAAAACCGGTTTTAAATAAAGTGCCAAAAAAAAAAAGTGAATAACAAGTGCCTGTGTAAATAATAATTTTCAGTGAAGTGTGAAATAAATTAAATAAATAATAGTGACTGTTAAAATAATAAGCTTTAAGTACAGGCACAACAATTAACATAACATTTAAATTATATGTGGCCGAGAAACACAACATTTAACGCCATTCGCTTGCAGTCATGTTAAGTCAGAGTGAACAACTATTGCGCATCACTGACACGACGGGCATTAAGCGAACGCAGGCAAAATGTAAGAGGCAATAAGAACAGCTGCTGCATTAACATTCTGCACTATGTGATGGAGTGGGAGGGATATTGCACTGCTCCCTTTGTGCATGCCAATAACAGCATAACACACACACTCAGAAACATTTTGAGGTTATGTTAGACTGATAACCAAACAATTTCTGCAAATATGAATGTTTTTTTCTAACAGTTGTCTTTGTTTGGCTCTGTTCTGCAAAGCGACACGTGTGACGTCACAAAGGCAACAGCCAAATGTAAAAGTTCAATGCGCCTAACATTTGCTAAACTACCCCCACACATACACTCTTACACAGGTTCGTGTAAATACATATATGTATGTGTCTCCCCCCTATTTATATTTACCATTGTTGGCTGATATTTTGTCCGCTGCAATAATATTTTCAATGGGCACCGCTGCCGCTATTAAGGGCGTGTTAACAGGCGAACCTAGCGCTGGCGATGTCGAATTTGATGCCGCTGCCGATGAGGGCGCTGCTGTTGCAGCTGCGAAGACGGCACCGGCGTCATTATTTGTAGTGGAAACAGCGCTGCCCGTTGAATCGGGCGTTGTTGCCGGTGTTCCACTTGCAGATGGCGGCAGCGATGGAAGTCCGCTCGTATCCATTTCACTTCCAGGCGCAATTGCATTTTCCAATGCCTGTTGTTGCTGTTGTTGTTGTGCTGTCAACGGAGGCGCAGGGACGGACGATTGCGTTGCTGCTGCTGCTACGGCAACGGCCGCTGCGCTGCCGCTGGTGTTGTTGCTGCTGCTGCTGGTGCTGCTGCTGTTGTTGTAACTAAAACTGGGCACAAATTCCACTGCATTCACATTCAATGTGGAAAATTTTGTTGTTACTTCGGTGTTTTCCTGTGCGGCCATTGCTGCTACTGCTGCTGGTTTCCAATCTTCTTTAGTGGAAATTTTCACTTTTTTTCTTTCGCCGCACGCACACACACACACAGGCACTCACACTGGCGACGACGTCGACACACTTTTGCCCTCCTCTTCTTCAACTGCTTCTACTCGTGCTTCTTCTTCTGCTCACACACTCTCTCGCACTCACTCACACACACACAAACAAACACAAACACGCGGTTGACTGTTGTCGGCGAGGAGATTGAAAATAAGTTGGAGGAGGTGGGGAGCTGCGGAGCTGCGTAGACAGAGCAGCCTTTCAATTTGTGTGCTGCTTTTTTTTTTAGTGTGTTTTTAACGTTTTGTTGCCAACTTGGACGTCGTTGTCGCTTTTCTCGTGCACTCAACTTAATGTCTGGTTTGTGTCTGTGCCTTTATGTGTGTTTTTTTTGTTTGTGTCGAGTGAAGAAACTTTAATCGTTTCAGTCACCTTCTCCTTTTCAGTCTTCAGTTCTTATTTCTCTTCTTCAGCTCTGTAGCAGCAATGGATTCGATTTATTTACAACTCTCTTATAGGCTGCCTGACAACAAACAGTTTGTTTTTGTCGTTAAATTGGCAAATTTGTTGCCAAAAATTCGTATAAAATTTTACACGTTTCACCGCCACGCGTTGCAATGCCAGGGCTGGACTATATCGATAGGTTTTTTTTAACTATCGCTCTTTAAAATTTCTAAATCAGTTTAATTTTAAATGTTAATTACACATTTGTTCAGTTTAAAAATAAATTATCAAAACAATGGGTGTAAAGCACTGGAAAATATATTAATTTTATTATACGATCGAAAACTAATCGATATATTCGTTAAGCTGCCAACTTCGTTTAATTAATCGATAAGATATCGCGTGAAACGGCATATGCGACGTGTTTCCAATCTCTTTCAATTATTCGATATTTAAACAATTGCAAGCACGTAAAAAAAAAATTAAAATATATTCACCTTATTCAATCGATCGATTTATTAAGCGATATATTTTTGTAGCTACTAACCTCTTTGTATTAATCGATGTTACAAGCACATAGTATACACATCGATAGAATCGCAGACATTCAGAAAAAAAGAGCTGAGTAGAAGCCAAGTAGGCAAAGCCACGAAAAAAGAAGCAACGCAATAAGTATATTTGCAAAAGTAATAATTGTAATTGAAACGTAAAAACAGTGCACAAAGGAGCTCAGTACAATGAGCAATGCTGCTGGCGGAGGTGTGGGGGGAAATGCCCGACCACCACCCCGAATCGATGGCATGGTTTCGCTAAAGGCAAGTAATACACCCGAAGAGAAATCGAAAGTACAGCCAGCCAGACAAAATGGCGGCCGGCAATTTATTCCTGCTGCTATCTTGGGTTAGATAATAATGTGTGTATTTTTGTGTGCAGGTCGATAATCTCACATATCGCACGACGCCCGAGGATCTGCGCCGTGTCTTTGAGCGTTGCGGCGAAGTTGGCGATATTTATATACCACGTGATCGTTACACGCGTGAAAGTCGCGGATTTGCGTTCGTACGGTAAGTAAACTCCAATGGAAGATGAAAGCCCTTATTGAACTGAAAGTGAGGCGAATTTACAAGTTGAACAAATTTGTGAGGTTAAATACGACACTTGCGCATATTTTGAAGAAAGCGAACACGAGAATTTTCGTGTTCGATTTTTGTATATATACATTATGCCAGATAATTTGTATTCCATTGCAACTGTTGCCTACCCAAACCCAATACTAGCCAACATACTGCGAATACTACAGTAATCATATTATCAATTTGCATTTTCTGCTTTAAATCAAGAGTGTTTTAAACCGTTTCATAAAACACCCTCTTAGCAAAAATGCCAGAAAAATTGTGTTCAATTGCAACTGTTGCCTACCAAAACCCAATGCTAGCCAACATACTGCGAATACTACAGTAATCAGATTATCAATTTGCACTTTCTGCTTTAAATCAAGTGTTTTAAACCGTTTTATTAAACACACTCTCAGCAAAGGTGCCAGAAAAATAGTTTTCAATTGCAACTGTTGCCTACCCAAACCCAATGCTAGCCAACATACTGCGAATACAACAATCAGTTTTTTATTTTTAATATGCGTTTTTGCACTATTTTTGAGCATTATTTATTTACTGTTCATATTCCAAAGATGCTAGAAAAACTGTTTTCAATTGCAATTGCCTAGCAACATTTTCTGTTAGTCAACATACAGCGAATTCAACATGACTGAACATTTCCCGTTCAACTGAAATTGCATAGCATAATTTCTGTTACCTGACATACAGCGAATTCAACAAGATTTTGAACAGCACCTTTCAGACATCACCCCTTCACCTGTTGAGTTTAACGGTGCTTTTAGTTCCAATATATGTATAAATAAAATTATTAAAATTAAAAATTAATTTTCCTTTCCTGCCTCCCTCCTTCCCATTTAACAGTTTCTATGACAAGCGCGACGCTGAGGACGCACTGGAAGCGATGGACGGTCGCATGTTAGACGGCAGGGAGTTGCGAGTGCAGATGGCACGCTACGGTCGGCCCTCGTCGCCGACGCGGCGCAACAGCAGTAGCAGTCGTCGCGGTGCTGGCCTCGGAGCTGGCGCCGGGGGCGGTGCGGGTGGTCGTCGTCGCTCGCGTTCTCGTTCACCGATGCGTCGACGCGCGTCGCGCAGTCCGCGTCGACGTTCGTATTCGCCGCGTTCGCGCTCGCGTTCGGCTGGCAGCCGTTCGCCGGTTCGCCGCAGCAAATTCTCAAGGAGTCCGGTGCGCGGCGATAGTCGCAATGGCATCGGCAGCGGCTTAGCAGCTGCCGGCGGTTCGCGCAGCCGCAGTCGTTCTTAAAATGGCGACACCGTACGCCCCTCTCCCCCAACCCCCAACCTCCTAAGCCGCTTCAGACGTTCCATATACTTTTGATGAACGATAAGGTGAGAGATTTATCGACATACATAGATTTATTTATGCAGTGATCGCTTGCAAATTAGAACTTGTGGGGAAGTAAATGGTGAACTATTTTGAGTTGCAGATCTGTCTTTTTGAGTCGGCGAAAGTAATACTAAAACTTGAACTAGTTCTCTTTTTATAGCGTGCACTGTATTGGTAAATTCAAATTATTAAATTCCTATAATTAAATTTAAATTTCTTTTCCATTTTCAGCCTTAATTGACTCGAGTGGACAATGTTATCCAGGGAACTACTCAAGCGGGCTACAGATTGATTTAAAAATCTTCTCATCATGCTGTGTACCAGAACAGCAGGTATACAAAAAAAAAAAAAAAACAACAAAAAAAGTTTTAAACCCTACAATTACACACACATATACACACACACATATTTATATAGAGTACAATATTTTAAGTTGATAAAGCAACCTAAAAAAAAAGAACAAAACTGAGCAAAAGAAATGAAAGAACTAAAAGAATTAATACAAAACTTAAACACAGAGCTTAGATTTTATATACAGAAGAATACGTTTTTATTGTACAGGTCAAGTTTTTTCTTTGTTTCAGTTAATTTGTTTTTTTTTAATGGGGGAAAAAAAAAAAAAAAAGAATATAGTTATTTCAAGGGTACATTTAGGGTTCTATGTGTAGCATTTAATTTTGGGCGCCATTTAATTTGTGTAGCGAACTACAAAAAATAAAACTCAAAACAAAAAATCAAATCAAAAACAACTCTCCAGGTAAACAGTTACTGTTACTGTTAGAAAAAAAAAAACTTGCTCCTACTTTGTGTTTTTTTGTTTTCGTTTCTATCTGTTTCATTTGATCGATAAAACATTATTAACAAGCTTTCCACCATTCCATTTTACACATTTATATATACGCAGGCCAAAGTGTGTGCGGCAGTTGCAGTTGCAGTCGTTGGTTGCTGCGCCGTCGCCGTCGCTGTTGCCGTCGCTGTTAATAATGTAAATGTTATATATGGCTGGCGAGAGTCGTGCTTGGGCAAGGGAGAAAGAGAGAGAAACAGGGCGGAGAGTGCGAGAGCGCGGAGAGAGCAAATAAAGAGAGAGCAGCGTGTGTGTTTTTTCTGAACGAGAGCAGACACAACGAGAGCGGAGATCGTCGCGTCGATGCTGTTAATCTGCAGACTGCAAACTTCGCTGCTGATGATGCTGCTGTTGTTGCTGTTAATCTGCAGGCTCTGCAAACTTCGCTGCTGCTGCTGCTGTTTGCTGCTTCGATCTTCCCCACACACACACATACATACATTGTTGCTGTTGTAGCCGTTGTTGCTGCGCTGCTGCTGCCGAAGTTAGCGTCTGCTGCTCAACTTTTCGCTGTTTTGTTTGCCGTTGGCGTCTTTCTGCTGCTGCTGCTGCTGCCCTTCTCCACTTCACTTGTTCGTACTAGTTGCTGTTTGTTTTGGGGCCCACTTTTGACTTTAGTGAAAATTTGTAGCGGATGACTGGAAAAGAGAGGGAGCCCCCTTGAAAGGACTGCCTGTAGACATCTGTGAGATTGATGGATATATATCTAGGATATAGCAGGTAAGTTTTAGCATTCAGCTAACATTCCAGTTCTGTTACAGCGAATTTACAAATAAAGTAAAACAAATAAACAAAAATAATAAAAGCTTGTTTTAATTAGCTGAGAATGGTCAGAGTTTGAATTTGGAGAGCGCTATGTGCCAGATTCCGTAGTCCATCAACGTGTTGTATTAAAACCCAACGCAATCTCCACTGCGGAGTCAGATTATTGTGTTCGCAGCTGCGGCTTTAGCTTAAAGTGGCTGTTTTTTTTTTTTTATAATGGGAAAAACCAAAAGGAGTATAGTAATTTTGGGGTTCTATGTGTAGCATTTAATTTTGGGCGCCATTTAATAAAAACTTGTCTTTATTAGAAAAACTTTAGAGAGTTGATGCAATTGGAGACTGCTGGTATAAATCTCAAGTCGAGGCCATTTCGACCAAAGCTTGACGCAAGCTTCGAAGTTTAATGCAAAGCTCATCGTTTCTATTTTTTTTTTGAGGGGGTGAGTGGAAATCAGCTGTGTTTATTGACAAAACATTTCCAGAACAACGAAACGACTTCCAAGTTTCAAATTTATTTTGTTTTATTGAATTTTGTTATAAATTCGTGAAAACAGTTAAGAAAATACGTACAAAAAATGTATATGGACAAGATGGTGCGCAACGACTCTTACGAACCGGATTTGCGCAAGGAGGGCAAATACATCTGCTCCATGCCGAAGCCCCCATCTCCACCGCTGGGCGTGGAGAGTTGGCACGCTCACCTGCCGCCGCACGAGCGTCTATTCTACCACCAGACGATGAGTTCCGTTCGCTACAGCAAACGTTTTCGCGCTACTGCCAATATTCCCAAGGATTCGCTGGATTTCCAGTTGCAGGCGCGCTACGATCATGGAAGGGAAACATTCCCCGAGAAAATCGATGCAGTGTTGCAAAGGGACACTTGTGGCGCCACGACCAGCTGGGCAGCGCCATACGGCCAGTCAGAGGTGGGCTCCATTTCCAGGCTGAATTTGTTCCGAGTGCTGAGGAATACGCAAGTTGTACGGGTTAAAATGCAGGATTCACTGGGGCATCCTTTGATCATTGGTAAGTTGAGAATTTGGATTTGGAGTAGAGTCAAGCAGACCTTGAATTGGAACTAGAATTTGTTATTGTAGACGGTTTAAGTTACTCTCCTGACTCATTTGTTAAAGGGTAACTAGTTTTAGTCTTTAGACTCATTTTTATAGGGTATTTAATCAGTAATCGTCTGGCATAAGCTCAATTTGAATTTCCGTTTTGCTTCATGGGGCTAATTGCACAGAGCGACATCTAGTGGCACGAATGAGTATTTTTACAAAGTTGTGCAACACTGTTCCCATATAGGCAACGTCAATATGATATTTTTGTTGTATTTAATAATAGTACGAATAAATATAGAATATGTATTATTCCAAACAACCAAGCAAAATGAAAAAATATATATATTTTCATGAATAGCTTGCAGTTTTGGTAATATTATTGTTATTATAATTATTAATATTAATCAGTTATCAATCCTAATTCCTGTCATGTCTTAGTCTTCGGATAAGAAGGGTATTCAATTAGTCTGTTACACCCTTTCAATTTCTCAGCTCTTACTTCGTTATTAATCTAAAATCTCTAACCTCTTCTCAACAGGTGGCTGCAAGGAGAAGATTCATCCATCTCGGGTCAAGCTGATCTGCAGCGGAGTCCACACGCAGCTGGTGAACAATGGCTTCTCTCGCCAGACATCCGATGGCAACTTCTTTCGCTACTGAGAGACACGTTCCCCCCCTTCTTATATATATATATATATATAATTACAAGTTGAGCTATTTTTTGTAGTGTCAAATTGTGTTTTTACAGCGTCATCGTCAATATCATTTGGACAAATTGCAATTACAAATTGAGAGAGCAACAATACGAACAACACTAAAATAAATGCTGGTCACGCAGTCGGCGCCAGTTTGGCTTGCTTGGCGGGCAGCTGCTCCGCCAATTCCAGCTGATGATCCTCCTCCTCGCTTAACTTTTGGGCTTGGAGTATATCATCATCCTCCTCCTGCGCCGCCGGCTGCTGTGCCGCTTTATGACGTTGTTGCTTTTTGTTTTGATTCCGATAACTTTTCGGCAGTTTATTTTCACCAATCCTGCAAAAGGAAATATAATCCATATATTCTCTGTAAAAATCATATAAACATCTGGATAGTAAAATAGGTGTGAAGACAATAATAATTAATAACAACTAAGAACGAAGTTTATCTGATTTTACTCATTCAAGAAAGTTTTGTCAATAATAAACCAATGCAAAGTTTTTCCAATTTGCTGTGCAAATCAAAGGAACTTTTGTAAATTACTTCAGACATTCCTTGCAATTCATGTGGTGGCTAAGCAATTATTGGCCCTGTAGTGATGTATTAGCTTATTCAGGATTTTAAATCAATGAACATAGTTAAATCGTAACTCAGCAATTCATTGAGAAATTAAAGATTTCGTAATAAACAGAGACTTCTGATCCTATTCTACTGTCCAGTTGTGTATATATATAGTCCATTACTTACATTATTGTGGCTCTTGTGCCTGGACCCCAATGTGGCGCCGGGTTTTGCTGGAAGCGTGACAAGACTTGCCGGCGACTGCTCGGATTCGCCTCCCCATGCAGCTCATCAAACTCATAATCCTTGGAGCAAGGTTGCGAGAGTATGGCCTGCAGTGGAGTGCCTGGGATGAGACGATTCTCACGCACTGGATGCCGCTTGCTCCAACAACGCAACAGATCCCAGAGCACCGCTGGTGGTGCATCTGTTTTCAGGGAGTTCTTGTTGGCATGAGAGTAGGAGACACGATAGCCAGCATGGAGCAGAGCCGAACGCATCTTCAGCATGGGCACAATTTCCAGCTTGAGCACACAGCACAACTTGTCCGGGGTGTAGTAGAGCGGGACATCGGGCAACTCCTCCTGGACCATGGACAGCACGCCGACAATTCGACGCTGTGTGCCGAGCGCATTGAGTGGCGATGCCGAAGATTGCACCGCTTCCAGCAGCTGCTGAACGAAGCCCGTCTGATGAATGGGTGCCGACCAGATGGGTCCGCCGAGATGATGACGATGTGAGCAGTGCTCACAGCGACTGTCCACAGCGGGTCCAGTGGGTATGCCAAACTTGAGCAAATGCGGCTGCTCAGCGGATTTGCTGCGCACTGTGCCCAGTGGCTGCAAAGTGAACGTCTCACAGCCTGTGCACTGATATAACCAGGACTGCTTGCTCATGCTCAGCTTGCACTGGGCCTGGCCCGAGTAGACACGCAGAAAGATGCGCACATAGAAATCCGCCGAGATGCTGAGCAATGGCTCAATGTATTTGCCATGACGATTCGCATGCGTTGCGATGCAGTTCAGCAGAATGCGTAGCGCCATCTCATGACAGCATTTCATCCTCAGCGGCACAGAGCCATATTTAACGTAACAGGATTCGGGTGCATTCCCCGCCAGTACAGCCATATCGGTGGCTGTGACGAGCAGCAGGCCACCATCGTTGAGGCATTGCAGTGCGCCGTCAAGGAAACGATTTGGGCAACCGTAAGGATCCAAATCGACGACATCGAAACGCTTTTGTGGTGCTGTCGACAGATACATGAGTGTCCTGCAAAGCATAACGAGTTGAGTTACAGATAATATATAAACAGGCGTCAAATTGAGTGCATGAAAAATCTGATCAATTGATCATTATTATGGTCATTATTTGGATTGTTCTCGAGTAGAATGTGGAACCGATTCCTTTACTGAGTATGTATGAATGGATCCGCTCCGTTCGAATAGGTCGTGAAGAGTGCAATGAATGTGTGCGAAACCCACAGTAATATTGTTATCGGATTGCACAGATCCTCGAATATGCGTGTGAGGATAGCAACACTCAGTTACAGCAAAATGAAAATCTACAAAGGCGATGCCAATATGTAATACCAATCTGATAACAGGTGCCACAGAACACAGGGATGTAGCCGAGAAATACCGATCTTTGCATGGGATTTGTATTCAGAATTGCGCTAAATATTGTATTCTGTGAATTTTGAAGGAGTTTTCGTAGTAATCTACCCTCCAAATTTGCTAACTGTAGCTTTTAAATTGCTGTAGATAAAGGATTTTGTGTAGGCATGGTCTGAAGATTGATTGGCCGATCGAAGGAAACCTATTATTGGTGACTCTATCTTTAAAATTGTATGGGAAATATGCCTGAATCGATATAAACTTTTATAAATATAAATATAGCGTGGATGATGCTGATCTTTGAAGGACATGATGTACGTCGTTTTAGATTTATGGACAGATGCCTTTCGATGAATTCTTAAAATATGCCATGTTATTAAGAAGTTTAAATAGTTTGCAGTCTAAACTAATTAAAAGGGTATATCGCTGGTCGAGCAAACAATTTCGCATGTCAGGACAATGATATACCCCTTTTAAGATTTAACAATGCTTACATGGCATCCGCATGACTGCTTTCTATCAGATGAGCCACCTTATTGTGTTCCATATTCGTGTTGATGGATTCGACGGCCTGCCTGGATAAATCATTGGCTATGATTTGACGCACGCCAGCAATTTCCTGGGCATAGCGAATGCTTCTCAGCCCAGTGGCAGCCAGTGCCTCGAGAATCCTCAAGCCATCCTCGTACTGTGTGCCGGCCACATAGTTGGTAATGGGTGGAGGAGTAGTTAGTGCTGTTTCAGCATTTTGTTGCTTATGCTGGCGCTGCAGTTGCATCAGCGCCTTCTCGGCGCGCTCTTTGGCCAATTGTTGGAAATAAACATTGATTACAGCGATGCTCAAATCGCGATTGAATTCCTGCACCGGATTGTAAAACACATTGCCACCGGATATAATTTGTGCATTGCGTTCTGTTATAATGCTTGCATTGGGATTAGCAGCGATGGGCGTCACTGGCGCCTTTTCCTGCTGCACTTCATCCACTTCCATTTTTTGTGCACGTGTTGGATCTTTGTTTTCACTTTGCAGCAGATAACATCGATCAGCTGTACGCAATCGATAACTTTAATATTTGCCGATATATGTTATTAAAAGCGCGCACTTTTAGTAAACAAACCAATTTATTGACTGAAGTTTGTTGTTAAATGCTAACTTAGTGTTAAATTTTTCTCTATTTAAATGAGTTGATTCCATTTAATTAAAAACTCAAGTTAAAATACACATTAATTCATAAACATTCTTGTGCTGACAGTGAATGATAACTTGTAGTGGCCAATCGACGGCTGATATTGACAGCGCTCTCAACTGCAATTCGATATTTATATTGAAAATTAACCAAACTAAAAACAACAACTTTCGATAACTTGTGATGGTGAATCGATAATTGGGATTGTGAATCGATAATCTTGGCAGTTGGCAACGCATCACGCTCAGCTGTTCTGTTGTTGTCGTAACAGGCCGCTGTTTTGGCTGACCACTCTTTTTTAATATTGCATTTCAACTCGATATTTATATAGAAAATGAACAAAGTAACGTGTGCTTTTATTAGCGTACTGCGCCACAGCAACAAGTCCTACAGCTCCGCAGTGCTTCTGGGCCGCCAGTTGTCCTACAAGAGCGATTTATCACTGGAGAAGATCTATCCAAATGCACGCTTGCAACTTTATACGCCGCCACCGCCGCCAGTGAGTATTAAATTAATTAATATTTAATGAAAATCTTGAATTAAAGTATGTTATAACAGGCGAGCAGCGATGGTAAATT
Source organism: Drosophila setosimentum (assembly GCA_035043505.1). NCBI lineage: Eukaryota > Metazoa > Arthropoda > Insecta > Diptera > Drosophilidae > Drosophila > Drosophila setosimentum. The sequence continues at coordinate 21,950,903 of JAWNMY010000007.1, forward strand.
CAATGGCTATATACCTATGGACAAGTTGGATATTACTTATAGTCGCAGCTCGGGGCCGGGTGGTCAGCACGTGAACACAGTGAACACCAAAGTTGATGTACGTTTTAAGCTTGCCGAGGCACAGTGGATACCGGAGAAGACACGCCAAAAGTTGCTCCAGGTGCTGGCCAACAAGGTGACAAAGGAGGGCTACTATTACATCAAGAGCGATTTGACGCGCTCTCAGCAATTAAATCTGGCGGATGCACTGGAAAAGTTGCGCACGCTAATTCGTGCCCAGGAAGTGGAGGCAGTGGGTCCCAGCGAGCAGACACTGGAAAAGCTGCGTCGTCGTCATGAGCAGGCGGCCAGGCAGCGACTGCAACTGAAACGTGAACGTGGCCAGATTAAAGCGCATAGACAAACACCAAGCGACGTAGATTTTTAGTTTCTTAATTGCAAAAAAAGATATTAAACAATGTTTACAACAAAGATGATGTCTTAGCTTAGTGATCTATAGACTATATGTGGAGCACATCATCCGCAGCCGGGGTGACTGTAAAGCGTGGCACGGGCATTGCGATGATGGCCTCCGGCAAATGCAGCTGCTGGCGACTCTGATGCGAGGGCATGCTGGCAAAGCGAGGACGCTGAAAGAGAAGGGAGAAGAGCAACATATGAGTAGAGTAATCGTAATTGTGTTGACACGGACTGCTTACCACCTTTTGTATGTCGGCGCTGCGTTGCGTTTGCCGACGCTCAGGGAGACGCTGCTCCTGGCTAGGCTTAACCAGCGATTGCGAGTACAATTGCTCCAGTCGATGGATGGTGGCAACGCCACACGTTGCTGGCACCTGTGTGGAGAAACTGTGGCGTATGCTGCGCGGCGACCAAGTGTGCTGATAGCCAGCCTCATCCAGATGACGCAGAAACTGTCCTTTGTCTTCCTTAGCCAGATTGGCCAGCAGCTCATCAATAATCGCTGCATCTCCGCGAGACACTTTAATGTCATGCTTCCAAAACTCTCGATTGCTGCGCCCAATCACCGGCGCAATTTGTTTGATCTTCAGCACGAGGATGCCCATCAAGTAGATGCAGAGCACATTGCACAGAGTCAAACACATGCTAATGCTGCCCAAGATGGCCAGTTCTGTGGCTTGGTTCTGGGAATACTTGCTCGACTTGATGACATCCCTGTACAACGAATCATCGTTCTCAAACAGTTTATAGATGCAAGCCAATGCCCAGAGTAGACCCGAGTTCACGGCTGGTGGGAGTAGGGATGCTGAGATGGCCACGCCCACCAGCGATCCAATATTGCCGCCCAATATGCCAATGGCTGCCCCGGCACCAGATGGTATCGCCGTAAACAAGCCGACGACGAGCGAGTGGAGATCACAGCGGGAGAGCATCTCCTCGGTGAGTCCCTCACCAATCCCATACTTCTCATCCGTGGTGCACACAACTAATCCAAATACAAATCCCACCATTGTCGCCATTAGTATACCAATAAGCTCATTTCGCATCCCGAGTTGTCTGAGGGATCGTTCCTTGATCACCGTGCCAAAAATCGCTGCAATAATTGGTCCCATCAGCGGCGATATCAACATACTTGAGGCCAAAAATATTGTGCTGTTCTCCACCAGGCCAAATGAAGCCAATATTCTGTAAGGATTCGCACAGTGTTTAGTCGGGAATGGAGTAAATATATTTATATATATATACATACTTATAGAGATATATACTTATATAAATATAAGCTTCAGAGTGCGCACAAAGTTGGGAATCAGAAAAGAAAGATACTCTTGAGATCGATAGAGATTTCAAATATATAAATATTTGCTAAAACAGAGATTCAAATCAAGATTGGTTTTTAGTTTATTCTTTCTAGATCTGTTTAGCTTCTGTGAGCCTATGTAAATCTAACGACAACAATACGTAAATTGCTAGCATTAAATATATTCTATAATATAAAATATATAGTTTGCTTATATATTATATTATATATATATTATTATTATATATATATTGCTTACGCTGCCGAGATGAGGAGTACACAAAAGTCAAAGGTTATCGCCGCATCCTGTCGGACATCTCTCACAACTTGTGCCACATTCAAACGCGATCTAACCGAATTCATAAACCGATTCCAAGCGCCCTGTTTCTGGGCATTCTGATTGTTTTGTCCGCTGGAAATTAACCGTTGGAAATATAACTGAAAAAAATGTTAACTCGACTGGTACTCACTCCGCTTGGGGTATCCCAGGGGGCTGATTATCGATTAGCTGTGGATTCATTTTATACGATTTGGAGGCAATGCAATTCATGACACACACCGAGGAACCTTCGCGATCTCCAATGCCCCATTGCTGGAGCGCCTCATAGAGATTCTCGTATAGCTCATCAAACTCAAGGGTGAAACTGATCTGAAATGTGTTGCCTTCTCGACTGCGCAGCCAGAGCGCATTGGAAATGTGAAATTTACGTAAGATCTGTTGCAGCACATGCTCCATCGCCGTGTCCAGCGGCAGTTGTGTCAACACCGCCGGCTCAACAACATTTGACAGCTGGCGCCGCTTGTAACTGCCGGCGTTGCTGGTGCTGCCGGCACCGCTGCTTTTGCTACTGTTATTATCCAGCTGCGGTGAGTCAAACAGCTGATGGGATTTCTTCAAACTCTGCGCATCGCCTGCAGATAATGATGAGCTTCTAACAGAGGCAGTTGTTGTTGCTGTCGCTGTTGTTGTTGCTGTTACTGTTGTTGTCGTATCTTCATTAAGCTGTCGCATGTAGGCTTCCTTCAGGCGCTGCTCTTCTAGCGACGTTGGAATTGTAATCGTAAACAGCACAGCGGAAGCGTGTAACATTGTTATTTTTTTTTTTTTTTAATTTAGTTGCTTATGGTGATAGGTATGAATAAATACACACAACAAACACACACGTATATTACATTAAATACAACATATATACATATAAAATAAATAATCTATTTGCGGCACGAGATGTCTGCTGGCTGCAATGATCTGCTTTACACTGAAAAGCTCAAATGCATTGCGAGCCATGTTGTTGTTGCTGTGGTCGCATTTACCTGATAACGGTTTCTACTCAACCTCTGTTAAGTGCAGTACATGATCAGCTGATAACATTAAGCGATCTGTTAACACATAACAGTTTTCAAAGCGAGTTGGCAACGCTGGTGCTGCTATTTAATTGGTAATTTAAAAATATAATAGCGAATTTAAGCATTTAATTTACTATTCAATTTATATGACACTTTAAATAACAAATTAATCGAATTGTGTTTTTTATTTACAAATACTCTTACTACAATATATATATATACAATTCAATACAAATGCACAAATTAAGCCTCTAAACTGACATTCATCAGATCCTCGGTCAATTCAGCTCGGCTTTTTTTTGTAGATCTGCTCAAACCCAACGCATTTGTATTCTGTTCGAGTGCAGGCGATGGCAATTTCAGAAAATCAATCTTTATTGTTGTTGGAGTTGGAGTTGTTGTTGTTGTTGCGGCCATTTTGTAGAGCAATTGCAGCTGCTGCACTGAATCCGTTGGCATCTGTTTCTGCACTGGCAACGCCAATTTCGCTCTTTGTTTGCTGGTCAGCTTCGTTTTGGGTTTCGCTTCCAACGGTTTCATTCCATTCGACCAGTTTTCCAGCCAGCTGGCCGCATTGCGTTCGGTGCTGGTCAACAGTTGTTGCTGCTGCTGCAGCTGCTGCTGGCGCCGCAGTTGAGCACGCTGATCGCTGGCGCTTACCTGTCGCTTATTGAAGGATTGATCATCCTTATTGGGATCACCCAACGGTTGAGTGTCCTTCTGGGGTCCCAGCTCGAGTAACACCTGAAAATCCGCATGATCCCCCAGTCGAAAGCCGAAACCAAGTCGCGAATCGGTGCCTGTTTCGAATATATATTTATACTATTTAGTTGTGAATCTTTAAATATTTTATTTTATTTATTTTATTATTTATATTTTACTTTAAGTAGTTCATTAAATATATTTAATTTTTTATATTAAATTTTAAATATTTTATTTTATGTATTTAAATTTATATATTTTGATTTACATATTTAATTTTATATATTCTTCTCACTCACCCTTCTTGATGGGCGGTATATTAGAGTAGACCAGGGACAGAAATGATGTTAGCTGCTCGGGCACAATTAATCCATTCACATTTTGAGCTGCGCATAAAAAATAATTTGAGTTTTCAGTTTTATCTGCAGTTCAAACAATGAGCAAAGTTTTTGACTTTTTGAGCGTTGATTTGGTTATGCAACAAGCACTTTTATGGGCCGACTTTTAGTTTGGCTTGCTCTGTTGACGGTTTTGTTTTCACGTGTTTTTGCTTTTTGTTATACAACAATTAATGTCGGCATATGTAAGAATGCTATAGTCGGAAGTGCACGACTATGAAATACCCTGAAATCAGCTGTTAAGTAAATAGTTCTTTTACTGATTTTTCTCTCAATATGGGAATATGTTTTGCTTAAGAAAATCTGCGTTTATTTTCCTAACTTAATCTAAATTTTAAGTTTCTAGGTCTTAAAGTCACTGGGATCGGATTTTTCATAAAGACAAAAGGAACTGGCTAAATCGACTTGACTTTTGATCTATATGAGCTCGTATATGCTTCCTTATGTATTTTATAACAACATTATAACAAAACTATATTAATTTTAAGAAAATCTCAATTTACTGGTGCTGCTAGACATAATCTAGATGTCAATTAAGGGCGGTAATTGAAGCACTCTGAGTGCATTGTATTAAAGATAATCATTACACTCAGAAATAGAGTGTACATATAAGAAATATCTTCCAAGAATTGGAATTATTAAACAATGCATTTCTTAGTAGTAGAACGACAAGAAAAATCCTTTCTAAAATTCAGAAACAATGAATGAAATTCACTGGCTCTGCTTTTATATTAAAGTTTAACTGTCATCTGCCTTATTGGATGAATTTGTAAACTATCTTAAATGTTTGTATATGTGAAATCTTCAAATAGTAATGATTATTCATAATATTAGCAGATAATAATTTAAATTTGAGTGTTGTGTGTATTTAAAGATTCAGGTCGATTGTTTTTCTGAGTGTAGATAACTCATTAGATAGTTTTTATAATTAAATGACTTTAGCAACTTGAGCATAATAAAAACTTGTTTAAATAGCAAATTCAGGGTTAACTATTATGTGGTTAATAACTTTTAACTCAAGACAACTGACCTAGCTTAACTTTTGATCTATTTATGGAACCTCAAGAAAAAAGAACACAATATAATTAATGAAGAGCACTTTGAAGCTGTTGAGAATGCTTAAAGTGCTCTTTTTCAATGATCTGCTTTTAATTAAACATGGTAAATGTAATCTTTTAACAGAGATCAAAACTTGTTAATAGAGATAATTAATTCAACTAGGCACAAACACACACAAGAGAGACAGAGAGAGAGAGAGAGAGACGCAGAGACGGCCTTGACACAAAGACCGGCAATAATTTCAAAACGCGCTTTTAGCCAGATGTGAGTTTTGGTCTAAGCTGGCTCTGTGATCAAAGTTTAGAGTCTAGTCTAGTGAAAAAAACCGGTTGCTAACGTTTTACTTACGTTGAAGCAGGCCAAGAAGCAGCGCCAGCCACAGGCCAACAAATAGCGTTTGTTGTGGTCTTTTTGGCCAAAACATGATCAGCGGTAAAAACAGTTTAAAGCTAGCAGCATTTAGCGGAATGTTAACAAACTGTAAAATAAATATAAAGGATTATGAAACAGCTGTTGTTGTTGTTGTAGAAGAAGAAGGATTTTGACATAGTCAAATAAGTTTGATTGCATATGTGCGTCAGCTGAGCAAAGTATTTCAAAAATGCGATATGCAAAGACACACACGAACACACACACACACACACACACACACACACAATAAAGCGTCAACAACAACAAAATGAATGAAAACAAAATAAAAAAAACGGACGGCAAAAAACAAATCTGTTTGGAAATCACTCTCACTTTTTGTTCAATGCTCTTTTTGTTGTTTTTATTTGTTTTTTTTTTTTATGTTGTTAGGGTTTTTGCTTGAGCTCAATGTCTTCTGTTTATATTTTAACTGTTTTTGTTTTTTTTTTAAAACTATTTTATGCGGCCTTGTCTTTTGGAATTTTTGTCTCTAACATTTTTTATTGTCATATAATAAATATATATACAGTTTTTTTGTTGTAAATTTTACTACTTTTACTACAGTAAATTTTTTTTGTTAATTGAATTAACACTTTGTTAATAGGCGGTGCAAGCAAAATATTTGTTAAAAATGAAAGCGACGCCAAGTTTCGACTTCAAAATATGCACAAATGCTTAATACAATTTTGGTTTCAATTTCAATTTGGATTTGGCTCCAAAAATAGCAAAAGGTTTACACCAGCCACATACAAATGGCTTAGTTACACACACACACACACACACATATATATATATATATATATATATATAAATATATATTTGTTAACCGTTACGTTTCGTACATTTTGGTTTTTCTGTTTTGGAATTTCTTAATCAATATTGTTTAACTGCACGCATTTTGCCGTTGAACAAACATGCTCAGTTCGCGTCTGCGCGGCAACTGAAATGGAGAGTGAAAAAATAAACCGAGTGCATGCAACACGCGCCGGCGGCGTCGCTGCGACTTCGTCACAGCCTCAGCTATGACTTTGGGTGGAGCGCGCACTCGTTAAACATCACGTAACAGCAGTGTTGTTGTTGTTATTGTTCTTCGCGCATGCTTCGTTCGTGTAACAGCTTCGCGCATGCGTCACTGCTGCTGTTGTTGTTGTTGTCTTGTAGGCTTCGGCTTCGTCTTAGTTTTCGCCTTAGCTTTCAGTTTCGGTTTCGGTTTCAATTTCGTGCTCTCATTTATAGGCCGGCTCTTGGTCCATTAACGTCAGCGCTGCTTAAATTGGCGCACTCGGCTTAACATGCGCAGCTTCTGCGCTGCTTTGCTCTGCTGCTGCGTTACTCTGCTTCTGCCATGCGCTGATTTTGCCTTACTCTGCTTATGCTGCGTAGCTTGACAGGTGGCTCTGACTTTTTTGGCACTTCTGTACAATTATCTACATATATGTATATATATGTTTGTATGTATTTCTTCAAAGGTTGACAGGCCGCTTAGCCCTGTCCTGTGCTATGTATAGGGCCTGTTATTTTAACATAATTGAATGACTTTACATTTTTTCTTGCAAGAAACTTTAGTAAATTGGTTACTATAAATCACATAGGCTGAAATTGTTGAGCAAAAAAAAAAAAAATAGCATAACATACGATAACATACAAACACCCATCAAAACACAAATGCAAATTCATATTTACACACATACACACTTTTATATATATAATATAAAATAACATCCATACATAAATAACATAATATACACACACCATCATACATGCATAACATAGCGTATCTTAAGATAGCATAACAAAACTCTTTAAAAACCTATCAATAAATTTTAAAGGAAAAATAATAATATTAAGTGTGCAAAAGTGGCGATATTTTATCAAGCAGCTTTCCAGTTAGCAGCAATTGCAAAGAGTGCATACAGGGTGTCCTAATGAAGTGATTAGCGATGTACGTATATTTATTGATTTATTATTTAGATGCCTTCATTTTTAAGATGTCTATTATTTATTTTTCAAATAATATATGTTTTTTTTTGTGTGCTTTTCAAGTTAATTGGACGACCTAATTGCATATATAATCATAGACTATCCTCATGTTAGACTGTACAGTGAAACCTGTCAGCAAGCAACGCACTGAAGCTTAAAGCACTGTTAACATTTGCATAAGCTAAATTACAAATAAATAACAGACATTCAGTGAAAACACTACGCCCACCTGCATATTTTTGCAGTTAGGTGAGCTATTGCTGACATTTGTGTGTACAACTATTTTGTTTAATTACCCAAGACAAAGTCTTATGCAATAAACACACTCACACACACACACAGACACACATAAAACTGTTTATGTTAGAAAATAGCTGTGTCTATTGGACCACAGCAATTGGTTAAAGCTGAAGTGCATACACTCAGCAAAAAAATCGGCTTCATTTTCACGTTAGCCTTTTTAAGAAAGTAAATTTCTAAAATTTATGAACCAGAGTTCTCAATTCTAAATTTCAATATGGATTTTTTGAAAGCTTCATATAAATATGTCTAATTTGTAGTGTGTTGTTTTGTATGAAGAATTATAAGTTTTATTATTAAAAGTTAGTCAAATTTTTTATCTGAGTGTAGAGACACACATTGCGGTCAATGCATGATTTGCAACCACAATTGGCCAACAAGCATATGGCAACAATGGAAAATAAATGGCCAACAATTGTTTGTTTTTGCTTTTGGTTTGGCCATAAAAGATTTTCAAGTGTTGACAAATTTTACTGCATGTTTAAATGAACTGCTTAGTTGCAGCAGACGCACACACACAACTTTTACACCTTAACTAAAGGCTTCACAAATAACTGTGATTAGGTAGAATACGTATTAGTTAAGTCTCATGGCTGAAGTACTTTAATATAATTACTAATTAAATGAAATATCTGATTACTTATAGTTTATTTTGCCAAAAGTTTAGCATACTTCGAGGCTGCTCTAAAAAATGCTTAGTTAGTGCTGTTAAGCGGCTTGTTTGCTGCTATTTGTTGAGCTGCTGTTAAGTTGTTTTGGAGCTGTTGCTATATATCACTGTTATGTCACTAATCGCTTCTCAGCTCTTATCAGATTCACAAAAAGCGTTGCAACAGGCGCACATGAAGTAAATAAAATAAACTCAAATTAATATACGCACAAAAGCCAATACATACCTTTAATTTTCTCTTACAAGTGTGGCTTAGAGGCTGCTTTGTTGAGCTGCTGTTAAGCTGCTGTTGTCTGTAAAAAAAATGTTGCCTACAAACAGGCGCAAGTAGAAAATAAATCAAATTCAATTATATTAATATACAAGCACAAAAATAAATTCAAAGAGTGCCTGTAAAACACATCTTATCAGCAGACAAATTAAAAAAAAAACACTTAATTAAACTAACTTTTACACCCCGTCCAGAACCAAATAACAACCATAATTTACAGACATTTAAAATAATTGATTTACATTTTATTGTTCTTATGGCTTTCTTTTTATTTAACTAGAGCTAAAGCACTAATTGTATAACAACAAATTAAGAACCTAAACTTTTACATAATGTTTGTTTTGATTTGTTTCTTTTTTTTTGTTTGTTTTTCATTTTCGCACGTTTTTAACATAAATTATACTCGCATTAGCATTTGTAAGAAACCAATTGAATTTTTAATTATACATTTATAGCATATTTTTGTAAATAAATTATGTAAGACGAGCAGCAATTATTGTAATAATTATTCTTCGTACATAAAACATATATATAACAATTCTTTCACAGTTCAGCGACATTTTTTTCGTAATTATTATTATTATTTGTGTATATAATTATATAATTACATTTTATGTTTATTTGTTTTTAGTATTTTTTTTAATTAGACTACGCACTACGCTAACAATGATGTGTAAAAATAAATGTGATTTGTTTTTAACTCTTGTCTCAAATATATATTTAGTTTAATTTTACATTTAGTGTTAGTGTTAGTTTTTATATTTTTTTTAATATGCTCTTAGCATACTTCGAGTATGCTTTTAATAATAATATTTAGAAATTCATTGTTTTTCAGCTTGTTTTTTTGCCGTTAAATTTTGGCTAGCTTTTTGTTTTCTTCGAACTGCAGCTGATAATTGTACGAGTTTTGGTTTAGTGTCGAATGTTGAACATTTTGATGTAGCTACAGCTTAAGCTTTAGCTTCAACTATAGCTCTAGGTAACGAGGTAAAGTGCGCCTTGTTTCGAAATCGACACAGTCAACTCCATGCCACAAATTGGGGGCAGCATCTCATCATCATCATCATCGTCATCATCATCATTATCATCAGTGTCAATGCCACGCGAAGAGCGAATGCATCACCAGCAAATAACCAGTTGTTACAATTATGCTGCCTATCATAATGGGAAAGCCAACTCTGCAAAACGATATAGATTTATATTATTATTGTAAGCAAAGAAAATAAGGAAATATATCAAAAGATGATTATAAATATTAATAAGGATAGCCGAATAACAGTTAATGGCATTTGCTTTTACAAATATCGGTTTTATACTCACTTGAAGAACTCGAGGAATGTAAATTTGTAGCCATGTTGCTCGGCAACTCCGGCACAAACCACATTCGCCGAGGCACCAATCAGCGTGCCATTACCTATCACATTCAAAAATAGAAAACGTTAGCAAATAAATATAAACAATATATATATATATATATATACATATATATATATATGTATAGACTTACCGCCCAAACAGGCGCCCAGAGCTAATGCCCAGACGAGTGGTTGCAAGGGAAGATTCAAGGTGCTGTTCTGTGCCAGGGAAATGGTTATCTTCACCATCATTGTTGTCAGCGGAATATTGTCGACAAAAGCCGAGGCCACAGCAGATACCTGATGCAGATACAGCAACAGATAAATATATATACATTTACTATAGTAAAATTCAATAATAATATTTCAGTTTACCCATAGTATTATCAAGATGGCAACCATTAATCGTTGATCTTCGCCGACGCCTAGAATAATGTTCTCGGTCATGCTGCCAATCCACTCGATGAGGCCTAATTCGGTTAGAGCCTCCATCAGTATGAAGAGTGCGGCAAAGAAGAGCAATGTGGACCATTCCACTCTCGCCAATATCGCCTCCAGATCCTCAATATCAGCCAAGATGATGAGGAATATTGCGCCAAGCAGTGCTGTCCAGCCCAAAGAGAGACGCTGCAGTTCCGGCACAGAATGCAGAAAGAACAAACTGATCACAAAGATCAACGCTGCGGTGCACTTGACCAACAGCTGTTTATTCCTTATCGGATACTACAAAATAGACAATATATATATATCTAATAACATATAACATATAGTATAATATAATAAGGAAAAATAAATTTAAAGCTGTAATAAGTTTCAAGCTGTTCGTTCAACGTTGTTTTGGAGTTTTAAGGTAAATTTCGACTTTAGATTTGAATGCAATTTTAATCTAGGCATTTTAAGGCTTGCTTAAAGATATATTTATTTTTAAAAGCTGTCCAATTTTAACCAAGTTAATCATAACTAGTAGTAGTAGTTTTGATCCGTCCCCGTTAAGAATATAGTTTTAATTAGAATTTCGACTAAGAGTTGTGTGTTAATGTTTGATTGCAGTATTAATCTAGAGTTCATGCCTAAGAAATTAACTTGTTTATCGGAAAACCTAATCATTTTTGATAAAGTTCTGGTTTTGGGAAGTTTTCAACAATTGTTACTGCACTCTGAAATCGATTCGACTTCCAACCTGAATCACAATATGGCTATAGCTATCTATATTCTTTCCAATATACATATATACATACATGTATATATATCAATAGTATTATTGTAAACTCACTTTGGCCTGCAGATTGGCGAGGGTCTGTTCATAGTTGGGCGCTGGGGCGACGACGGCCGTAATGCGTTTCTTGAGACTGCGCTTCAGGCGATTCACTTTCTTCATCAGCGTTTGACGCACCAGTTCCTCATCCTTGGAGTAGGCCGAGAGACTGGCAGCTGCTCGCTTCCACACGTGAATCTCGTGACGCAGTTCCTCCACCTCGGGCGAATCCTTGAACTGCAGATCACTTATGTTGCGGAACTTGTAGCGCAGCTGCAAATACGTTTGGATCATCACCAAAATGACGCCGGGCAACATGTGAAGAGTGAACACAGCAAAGTTGACGCCCTGCAATTGCAATTGAAATAATATCAGTCGTAATATATAAATCGGGAATAGCAGGAATACTATTATGATTTGCTAGTGCTTCAGTTTCTTCTTTAAGTTTGAAGTTTAAAGTTGAATTTGAAGCTGAATTTGGTTCTTCAATCAGCAAAAATCATCAATCAAGTTCAATCAGTGTCAGTATTTATATGTCAAGATTTGATGCTACTACCAGGCTTTGGTAGGGGGTTAAAAGATTCTTCTTTAAGTTTAAACTTTCAGTTTAGCAACTTGGATTCAACTGATGAAAATTATAGTTTAGTTCAATCAGTATTAGTAGAGTTATATAGAAAGACTAGAAGCAACTATCTGATTCCGATAGGGTTAAAGTTAATTTTTTATTTATTCTTTCTAAAGCTGAAGCTGTTTCAATCCAAGCCAATCATTTAAATAAGTTAAATTATTGATAAGTTCAATCAGTATCACTAGAGCCGTACTGGACACATCAATCAGCGATCATTCAAGCAGTTCAATCATCGTTTAGTTTAATCATTATTAATAGATATACAATATATATAGCAACAAGCTACTACCAGGTTAAGGTTCTTCTTTTGGTCTTAACCATCAATTTGACATCAATTACTAATCATTCAATCTATTCAATCACAAATATATTATATATCAGTAGAGTAATATATCAAAAGTTATGGCGTCTAAGGCTGACTTTGGCTCAATCAATAATCAATCACTCAAAGTAGCTAAGTCATCGATAAATTTATATCAGTAGAGTAATATATAAAGACTAATTGCTACTACCAGTTTCTTCTTTAATTCAATAAGTTCAGTCACAGATAAGTTCAATCATATATATATATATATATATATATAGGTAATTAAAAGGGACTCACATTCTTGGATATATAGCTATTCGAGGCAATAATGACATTTGGTGGATCCCCGACAGGTGTTAGGGCGCCGCCAATGTTCGAGTAGATGACCATGCACATCAAAATGGGCACCGGATTGAGGCACATCACCTCGCAGAGGCGTATCGTGACAGGTGTCATCAGCAGCACCGTTGTAACATTATCCAAAAACGACGAGAGAATGGCAGTAAAAAAGCACAAACAATTGATGAGTGGCCAAACATGTCCATTTGTGATTTTATACGCATACACAGCGAGATAATCAAACACACCCGTCTCGGAGAGTATCGCCACCAAGATCATCATGCCAAAGAGCAGCAGCAACGTTTCCACATCAATCCAACCCATAATGGTGGACATTGATGGACGCGAATTGAGCGCTGCCAAAATGCCCACAGATAATGTGGATGCAATAATGGCAGCAAAAGTGCGATTAACAATCTCCCAAATGATCATCACATAGAGGCCACAGAGCACAGCTGCCGCATAGAGAACGCCATGTTTCTTATAAATAGGTGACTCATCCACATTCAGTTGGAGCGGCAATTCGCCATCAATGGTGCTGGTCAACTCAAAATTGAGTCGTGTGCCATTTGCCTCAATGAGTTTGGCTGCATCCGCTGGTATTAATTCGAAAGTGTGTGATTTTTTGGTATCCTTTGTGGCATTGATTAGTTCAGCATAGACAACATCTAATTGCCACATTTGACTCGCATTCTCCGTGTAGAACTCCTGGCCCTGTGCATCCAAATAGCTGCGTGTGACAAGCACTTGCAACACAGGCAGCGGCACACTATCGTTCAACTGCAACTCGTTCTCCTGCAATCGAAACGGACCCCTCAAACCCAGCCCAATTCGCTCCAGCTTTGATGTGGCAATGGAGAAGACTAAAGTAAAAGAAATATTCACAAAGTATATTCGAATTATAGGTTTAGTTTTTTGGTTTGGTTTCTTCTTGTTGCTTACCTCGCGTGGAACTGTTCCTGGGCACACTGATGAGACTCAATTGATCCACGTGTTCATTGTTGCTCATCAGAAAGGCGGTGAAAACACACCAAACGACGAGCAGCACCGATATCTTAAACCAAGTCAAATACTTTTTGAACTGTAAGTGAGAGAAAATTGCATTTAAAGTTAAGTTAAGCTAATTAAAATACACATTTATATATATAAAAGTCTGTCGTAAAAAGACTTAACAAACAAATAAGTAAATATACATTTAAGTTAAGTGTATTTATTTCAATTGGATTTAAAAAAGACTTATCAAATATGTAAGTTAAGTTACAGTTAAGCTAAAAGTTCACTAAATTAGTTATTTTGATGAAAATCAGGGCAATATACACAAACCACAAACACTTGATATAAAAAGTAGGTAAACGCTTATTAAATTAAATGAATGTATTTTTTTTTTTATAATTTTAAATTTCTAAATTTGTTGCTTAGTTGATGACTTGCCTTGCCAAGAAGTCACCCAAAAAAAAACCTAGATAGAGTCAAGTGAAATCAGCATCAGAAATAGATGCAATATTCTAGGTCAAGAATCAATCTATTTATTTTGAGTTTTTCAATGAATCAGCATTGAATGAAGTGCTCTGGGATCAGAAGGGGGCACAATAGATCAAAAGTGTTTGAAATTCCCCCAATATTAAAAAATAATACCCAAATACAATAGAGGCAAATAGGTTGCAATGCATATAATCTACCCAATAATAAAAACAATACGCTATTTAGTTATTTTTAAATACTTAATTGAAGTGTATGCAATAAATAATAATTAGCATGTTGTCGATTCGTTTTAATTCTGATTAGTATTCAGTTGTTTAGCTTTAAACACATTCTCAGTAAATACACTATGTAAATTTTCAGCTCTTGAGCAGGCTTTCTGATTTAGTCCATATGATCTGAATGATCAATAATATATATTTTGGTAGATTATATATCAAGTGGATACAATTCAAAGTATACCAAGTTAAATATTATAATAAGTTAAGTAATGTTAAGTGAAGTTAAGTGCAATTAAATATAAGTTAAAGGACTCACGTTGTTTTTGGAGTAGGCCTCGCCATCGTCGTGCTGATCCTCGTTGTTGTTCTCCAGGTCCCTGGGGGGACAGACAGAAAACTGGTTGCACTAATTACGTAACTGACAATCGAGTGGCAAAGAACTACGAACCTGCCATCCAAAACATGCACCTGTCCCGCCTCGTTCGTCACATTGATCCCAATCTGTGTGAAGACCGCCTTTGGCTCCTCCATATGTCCATGTCCATTCCGTCCGATCTGCTCGAGTTCGTTGTGCTCATGCTCCGCCACATCCTCCAGAGGCAAGGGATCTAAAAACCATGTTTGATGATTGGTATTAATAGGCAACTATATCTCATCTATGCTCTATTTTTTATTGATCAACATGAATTCAGTGCAATTTTTTTCTCTGAGTGCAGCTGCTTCATTTATTAATGGCTGATTACCAAACAACGATATAGGTAAATATTTAAACGGCAATTGAACCATTAGCTGCACTCGACGGGACACAGGACAGGAGGACAACAGGATACGACGGCACTTTGAGGACTGATTGCGACAGCAGTTGCCTCGGCTTTCGATTTCTATGTCCGCTACTTCATTTTATTGGCATCTATTTTTAGCTCGAATGGGTCATGAGATATATCAAGTTAGAATCCTCTAGTTGAGAGTGCTCGACTATTAGATACCCTGCGCCAAATTGTTTGTTTCTTGAATATGAATATTAACCGAAAAGAGGCGTGCTCCAATTTGCTTAAAGCGAAAAAAAACTTGTATTTTCCTTTTTCAATACAGAAAATGTTCAGTTAAAATAATAAAATAAAATATGTTTGAAATAAAACTAAGCGATTAAGCTGAAAGATATGGTTAGCTGCTGCTACAAGTAAAACGTGTGCTGTTATCGATACAATTAAATAAACTTGATATGTTTATGATATATAAGAACTTATCTAAATCGGATGGTTTATACAGACAGACAGCTGAATCAACGTCTCTTTTGCTGTTGATCAAGAATGTATATATTTTTTACGTTTTCTTTTAATGGACAAAATGCCATTTTGCAATTGACCACAAGGATAGAGGTATATCTATGAATATATAGATTTATATAACACTTTAACTGCTCCTTTAATGACTCAATTTCGGACATGGAATGGTTCTA
The DNA here is from genome assembly GCA_035043505.1 of Drosophila setosimentum. Lineage (NCBI taxonomy): Eukaryota > Metazoa > Arthropoda > Insecta > Diptera > Drosophilidae > Drosophila > Drosophila setosimentum. The sequence goes on from JAWNMY010000007.1 coordinate 21,966,837, forward strand.
TAGATACCCGTCGTCGTCATCATTATTATCATCATCATCATCATCATTATCATCAACGTCTATCGTCTATCGTCATATTGCGGAAATAGTAAAGGCCATATTTGCATAAGTATTAGCATAATACTTATTCAAGACCCAAAAAAAAAAAAAGAAAAACAAGTACAACGGTAGTACGTCTATTAAACAATTTAAAGTGATAAACGTTGCCGCAAGTTGCGCAATTCGCATTCGCTATTCATATTCAAAGGCAGAAAAAACGGGAGAGAGCCTGTTTTGTGGCCAGTGTCAATGTCGACGACGGACGCAAATCGTCATAAAAATTTCAACAATAATTACAGCTATAAAACAAAATAAATAAACACAACGTGCCAATAAAAAGTAAGTAAATGCGTAAAAAAATGCGTAGATAGCTAGCCGAAAACTTGATACACTTTCTACTTAAGCGTGTGTGGGTCTACTATATCTGTTATCGATAAAAATCGATAGCTAATGGAATTTACAAATTTTGTATAAATAGTTTTCTATATCTCATTAATATATTACAAATATGCAAAGCAAAGAGTTGTAAATTGATGATTGAGCCAATTGTTGGTATGATTTGAGGCAATTTACTTGGTTGTTAACTATATACCGAAACCTAATCGGTCAATTATAGATACGCAAAGCACACATAACATAATTATCTCAGTAAGAAACTTAAAATTTAAGATGCTCCATATACTTAACGATACATTTCCAATAATCCTAGCAGATAAGTAAGGATAACGAACATTGATAACTTATCGATAAATTACAAATATACAAAGCCGCTGTGCTTAACACAGTATATACAAAAATACCTCAGTTGGATTTAGTCCCCAAGCTCCACAAACATAACGATACATTTGAAATACCCTCAGCTGGAAGTTAAGTGGGGTAGAACTTACACTCGCACACCAAACACACCACTCCATATACACACACACCCCGCACACACAGAACAAAGCATACGTTGGACAAGTCAAATAAATGTTGAGGCAACAAGATGGTTTTGTGGCACCCCCCCAAAAAAAAAAAAACGCAAAAAGAAAGCGAAATAAAAGGAAAATATGTAAACACTTACCGCCATGGAGGCGCTCGTGCTCCTGCCTGAAGGAGGCTAGGCTGGGATCCTGTCGAATGCGTTCGGGCAGCGTGCGCCAAACCTGTAAGGCACCTTCCGTTACTTCGCTGCATATGTGGAGGTTGAAGGTTGGAGTGGTTGGGGAGGTTGATTGTCCATAAGTTGTGGGTTTTGGGGCACATTGGGGAGCCATGAAAAAGAAGAGAGATTTGTTAACGGGATTTGTCTTCAATACAAAAAATAAATACTTGTCTAAGCATCAAAATTGTTTTGTTCAGGTGTGGCACGTGTGCCAATCACCCGTCACGCCCCCACCTCCCATTGAGACACACGCAACGCATTTGCAGGAATTCAATAAATGCTTAAAGTTCTCTTATTGATTTTATTTTGGGGCACTAAGAAATAATTTGTAAATGTTATTTGTACTTTTCGTGCCAAGGCTTTAAATGTCTTTAAGGGCTTTTTATTATTATTTTATATTATTTGTTTTCTTATTTTTTTATTTTTGCGGCTTATATAATCTTCAATTTCATGGTGGTTTTCAGGTTCGCATTGTGCGAATGGGTTTAACGAGCACCCAAAAGTGGATTAGGACATAAAGGCTAAATGTGATTTAAATCGCTTTCTAAAGCTAAAATTGAATTGAGAGTTTACAAAATTAGAAGTGTGGGGAATTTAATTAGTGGGAGCTTAAGTTATCTTAAACAATATTTAATATAAGTAAAACCAATAAAGTAAACTAAAAATAATCATCCAAAATAAATACAATATTTAAATAAATAAATGGTTAATGTGAATATACTAAATTAATCAATATATTAAATCTGGGGGTATTCAAGCATTTGGGAAACTCAGAAAAAAGACAGATCACAAATTGTTAATCAGTGAGTGAAAAAGTGAGAGACAAACTAATTTCACTAAGGAAATTTCTTATATTCTCGAATGTAAGATTGTTGCTATTGCTATTAAAGGTATGACAAAATATCATATAAATACAAGTATAATTTTTTAACTTAGTGCTTAAAGCGAAATTGAAAATTGAAATCCTTTTGTAATTTGTCAACTTGTTTCGAGTTTACTTGCAGTTTAGTTGCCTGTCTTACATTTGAATTAATTGTTTTTCACAAAAATGCACAAATAGAAATAAGCCAATGCTGTGTTATTCAAATCAAGCATTCATTTTGCCATTTTAAGGAACTGCCCCCAAAAAAACTGGTATAGTCAGTGGAAGAAAATGTCAATTGTGTAAGAATGTTGTGAAATCCACAAATCAGCAGGATGTGCTATTTTAGCCAGATAAAGATGTAAAGTCTAGCTGTATATCTATCTATAGATTTAATTGTGTATGAATTCAACACGTTTCCCCTTACTATAAACCATATATAAGACAAAGTTGCTTGAATTCGTGCTTAAATTACGGGCTCATGGATGAGTTACGGGTTCTGAAAAGAGCACAATAGATCCAGGTGTTTGAAATTCCCCCCAAATACAATAGATCCTAAGGGTTGCTGCAGTGATTGAGACCCAATCCAAAACTCATCAAAACAATGCCCATTTTATATATTTTTAATATATTCAGTAAGTAAATTAAAGTGCTCGCAAGCAAAATAAATAAATAATAATTAGATTTTGGTCGTTGTCGTTTCACTTTAACTATGATGTATTCAATTGTTTAGCTTCAATCACTTGTTGGCTAATAAATATATTATGTAAATTCCAATGTGGGAAGGTCAAGCGTTGCAAGCATCAATCAAAGTCTTGGAAAAAAAAAAAACATTGCAATTCTCATGCAAATTAGCAGTTTGGAGCAAAAGAAATAGTAAAAGAGAGAGAGAGTAAAAGAAGGCAGTTTGAGAGTCAAGTGAGTGAAAGAGACAACAATACATATGTTCATTGGGCATGGCTTGATTAGCTGGCACAGTTAATTAAGGCACACTTTTTTAAGGTCACACTGTCCATTTGATGAATGACATCGAATAGAAAAACCCCATTTCCATTTCAAATGCGAGTTTAATGACATTTTTTTCTTTATTTTGTATTTCAATAGCAATTAGATTGTGAACACACAGCTGAATGGAGATGAATACACTCACAGAGACAGACAGACACTCATTCAGGATGGTAGATTGCACATCACGTGCGAGTGTTGAATAAATGCAATTTGTGCACTCGAGTCAAGTGGTCAGAAATCTTAATTTAGTTTAGTTTAAATGTCGCTTAGACACAAAATAAATGAAATGAAATGAAACCCACTCGCATTCACTCACATTCAACGAGCACTCAGCTCGCATTCACTCACACAACTCAAATGGCATAAGTCATAAATTATATTTAGTTTAATTTAGTTCGCAGAAACAGAAGCTGACACTGATTCCATATGATATTATGATGGGGTATATCTCTCGCTCTCTCTCTCTTCTCGGTTATATTTAGTAATCTTAGCTCATGCACTTTGCTTATGTGTGAATACAATTTCCGACACTTTTGTTTGAACTTGCTAAATTGTTCAGCTTAAAGATTGAGTATGTCTCTTGAAGATATATATCTGTATATATATAATGTTTATTGGTTTGAATTTGAGTCCCTCAAATCTAGTCAAACTGCAATGCACTTGATTTCAGTTAGATATGAGGTTGGAATGATAAGACTACTCAGACCTTGATCGGAGAATATATGCATATAAGAGTTTTTATTATTTTTAAAAGTGGCTTTATTATATCTTCTTTAATTTGGTATATCCACAAATAAAAAATCATATCACATTATTATTATTCGTTTATTATATAAAAAAAGAATGTAAATGTCACTAAATAAGATTTACCGTTTGAATCAATCGGTGTAAAATTCTCTTTATATATATATATATCTATTTTCCATTTAATTCTAAAATGTTGGCCTACTCTTATCTTTATATTATATCAAATGAGAAAGACTTAAAATTTCTTTGTAACCCGAATGAAATTTCATTTTGAGCGCTGCTTAAAAGATAATGGTCATATTTCAATGGAAGTGAGAGATAAGCTTTCGAGTGCAGTCGCTTATGTAATCACATTCAAAATGTAGTATACAAATTCTTGGACTTTCTTCTCTCCACTTTCTTTCTTTCTTACACACAACTCAAATTGATTGTTTACTTCTCGCACGAAACGAAACGGACCGAAACACCCAAAGCAAAAAATTCGTAGACATTGATTTGGTTTTCGCTGACAAAGGGGTCAATATTGAGCCCAGGGCTGTTGGAGTGAAAGAGACATATATATATATATATACATACTCATCCTCGTGGGAGTAATCCTCGGAGCTGTTGTTGTGATTATAGGACATTCTCTCTCTTTCTCTCAGCTGGCGTTTTAAGCTGCTGCTGCTACTGCGTAAGTGGATGTAAGGAAATGTCAAAAATGTACTAGGGGCATACACTATCCAATCCGAGACCTTTTTTCTTTTTTCGTATTACGTAAATTTTGCACAAATTTTTTCGTTTCCGTTTTTAATAATCGTATTCACAAAATAAAGATATTCTATTGATTTCGCGTTTTTTTTTTGTTTTTAAATACCGTTAGTTAATTATGAGTAATATTTTACAAATGTTTAGTACACATTATATTCTGTGTAGTTTTTTTTTTGTTGCACTATCACGTGCCGTTTCTTTTTTTTGTTTTCTTAGTTTTTGAGCGGCTTTGAGCAGTGCATTGATGGGTCGCCCTCGCGTTACTAACTCGCATGCACCGTTTTTTACCCTATTTTGTAGGTTTTTAATGCGCACCACGACTAAACTCGCGTCGCAGTCACCAGTCGCCAGCAGCAGTCAGCAGCAAATGAAAAACTACGAAAAAAAGTTCCTGATATTCATTTCTTCGTTTTTGTTTTGTCAGTTACGTTTCTGCTCATTATTCGCATTTATGCGTTCTCTCTTCTGCCCCCTTCTTCACTGCACATGCAACGACTCAACAGATCATCTCCATCATCGTCAGCACAGATCTCTGTCACTCAAACCATTCTCTCTCACTCTCTAGTTCTCTTTATCTCTTTCTGCCCTGGCTTAACCCAAGCCCAAAAACTCAACTGTTTTTTTTCGTTCAGCCTTTGCGTGTTTAATTTATTGCTTGTGGTTTATGTTACTGTTGTTGTTCTTTGCCGTTATATTTATTACAATTATTATATTTCTTGGTCGCTCTTCTTTCATGTGTGTTTCGGTTTTCATTGCTGGCGTTGGCTTATTTGCACTTCTTTCAATTTACACATGATTTATCACATTTGACAGTTGAGCTGTGTTTGCGATCGCCTTTGATAATGTTGACGATCTTCGTATACTCTGCAATCAAACTAAGCGACCATACTGGTGTGCATATTAAATATGCATATAATTTAATTTTTTTTATCTATTAGGTTTATACTACCGTCATGAATGTTTCCCATCCTTTTATTTAAATTATTGTATTCATCTAATAATACCAAATTTGAATTTAAATTAAATTGAAATTCTGTTACTCATCTACTAATCCAAAATTTAAATAAATACATATGTTCATTTGGCATGCCTTTCCTTTCAAGTTGATGTCTCAAAGGGATGCTCAAAAAGTTTTATATTTATTCGTCTACTTTTTTAGCAAGTCCCTCGCCATAAATGAAAAAATTACTTTTTCGCCACATTTGCAGAATATTTTGTAAATCAGCTAAATTTGTACTCTAAAATGTTGGCCAGCTGTGTTCAAGATGACGTCATGCTGACGTCACATGCATTAAAAACTTCTAACATTGTAATTGAAAACCCTTTTTTGCATTTTAAGGAAATCGTGCCAAGCACAATGAAAAGTTGCTGCTGAATTTGATACCTGGCAAAGCTTACAAGAAAGTGAAATGAAATGAAAAACCTCTTGACACATAATAATAATAATACGAGTGGCTGTATCAGTAGTTGAAATGTAAGTAAGTCATACACAACGCAATTTATTAAAAACAAAATGAAAGAGAGTCTCGCATGACTTTAATTTCTTCAGAAACATGAGCTTCGGCTACAAAATGGAAATGTTCAATTCACACAATGAAGTGAACAAGCCAAACGAAATCGACTGCTAAATACTCTGTTACAGCTGCATACAGCTGAAAAGTGGTCGCAACAGCGAACTTGACGAAACATTGCTGTAAATCAAATATGCTCTGCTAGCTCCGACGGTGGTGTATATATATAGAACAGCTGATCGCATGCTTCACTAAATAAATTAAGCTGTGGAAGAGAGCGGCAGAGAGAGAGTGCGCTTAACAATGCCTCTCAATTAACTGTTATGTTATTTTAGCTTCTTGCCAATGACGTGCATTTAAATTGAAAAGCTCATCTTGCTTACAGTTTATGACTAGCCAATTTAGATAAGCTTATGTAATTTGAACACTTTTATGTTATTCTTAACGAGCCAATAAAATATAGATTTAATGTGAAACAAATTTTAATAATCAACGCTTAAAGCTTAATATTTACTCATACAAAATTTGTTATACTTAATTAAATTAAATATAATAAATAAAAACAAATATTAAATAAAGTACAAAATAAAGATTATTAATATGGGTCATTGATAAGAAAATTACACAGCCCAAAAAGAAGGGGCAAGTGATAGGGGAGTAGGCGGACGGTGTGTGTTCATCTGACATTTAAAAGTAATTTTCAATGTGGAGACAATTTTGCAATTGAAAGAAAAATAGAAAGTGAACGTCTTATTTTTTTTTTTTGAGTGTGAATAGTATTTAGACTGGACTCTGGACGCGACTGGGGACACTATGAGTGAGAGCATTGAGAGAGGAACAGATAAGTTATTTTTATAACAGTGATAATCATGTTAAATCTCTCTTGGCAGCCGTAAATTTCCATTGCGTTGAAGAAGCAGCAACAAAAACACACAGAGTTAATTAATTGAAATTCGCGCATGCTTCACACACACACACACACGCACACAATTCAATTGTTCCCCTCTTCATTCGCTCATTTTCGTGTTCTGCTCTTCCCACGCATTGCACACGTGTTGAACGGGACTTCTTCTCACACACACACACTAAAAGGAATTGTATGTTAATGCACTCTCTCTCTCTCTTTCTCTCTCTTGCACATTCTCAGCGTATATTGAAATTCCTATTCACACCTCGACTATAAAGTTTTAACTGGAATTTAGTTTAGTATGCAAGCATTGCGAGCATGTAAATATAAATAATATATTTGCTTCCGGGGTTTTTTGTTTAATACGCTGGGAATTGCACATAGCTGATGGGATTCTCCAAGCTTATAAATAACATATGAATGAACTTTATTTGATTTTAGTTTTTGTTAACTTAGTTTTGATAATAATTATCATTATTATTTTTATTAATAAAAATTAATAGTTTTCATTGCCAAAAAGATATCCCTTTATGAACATTTGCATAGCATACTTTTGGGCATTCGCATAGTAAATTTTGATTAGATTTAATGGGTTCCTTAACGATTTCATATAAAAAGCACTTCCTTAAAGTTCATCTCGGTCGTCTTTTCTTCTTCTTATACTTTTACTCATACATATTAAACTGCCTTCTGCATTCTGTCAGTCTATCTTATGCGTGTATTTTGTTCTTCTCGTTTTACTTCTACTTATACATATTAATCTGCCATCTCACTCCTGCGTACGCCTATTAACTGTCTTATACAGAGTCGACCACAAAAAAAGCCGCACGCATGGCAGCGATCGATCACTGTGCGAAGTTGTCAAGCGCAAGCATAACAAAACAATAATTGTAAGCAACTATTTCCTCTCTTTGCACTGTGCACAGCCTCGCTCACTGCTTTTGAAGATCCCGTTGTGCTTGACCTTGATTGGTCGACTGTTACTAATGCATATTAGTCTCTCTTCGTTCCTACAAATGACAGCCATCTTTCTTATGTGTAATTCTCAATTTTGGCCTCAACATATTTTAATTATGTATAACGTTTATGGCACTTGCCATTTCGCATTTCACACGCACACCGCACTCATGACACACACACACACACGCGCACACACATTACGTTTAATATGAACATCAACCTTTGTCACGTTCATAATCGCATTTATAATGTGTGTTGTGAACAGGCTGCTGGGCAACAAATGCCAAAATGGCGCTGATGCTTCTACTGTTAGCTGTTGACCTTGTCGCCTTAGACGAGGTCGTCGTCATCAGCATTCTTATATAATAACCTGTAGCCCAGCTGAGGGGCAAGCAGGGTATCTTAACTTTGCAAAAGGAGCTTAGAATCCTTAATAGTTTTCAGTTTTCAGAATTTCTTAGAATCGACCTAAAATCCAAATTGCTCTACAAAATATAGAGTTTCTTTTTTTTCGTAACAATTCTAACTAGTAAGAAAAAAAAATTTCTAAAATTTAGAACAGCATAAAATTTTCTATATCCTGCACATAATTTATTAATATTAAAATTAAATTAAATCAAAATATGTAAAAAATGTACAGGGCATCTGCTAGTCGAATATCCTCTCTCTCAGCTGTCCGTTTTTGGTCATTAAGTTGACCCACATTTGATTTAGCTTATATTTCGCTTGTATAAAATTAAATGCCAAATCTATTTTCTTAAAAGGATGGGTTGCGCTGCGGGGAGCCTTAGATAAGCACAGGCAAAATCTTGCAAGGCATTGAAATTGTTATCAGCTCCTGCGGGTTTTCGATTGGCCTGTTGTCTATTAAAAGGTAAATTGAAAAATAATTACTAAATGATGTAGGGAGAGAGGGGGGGGGGGGAGAGAGAGGGGGAGAGCAACAGCGTACAAATTAATTAGTGCTTTTTGATTTCGCTTTCGCTTTGAACTTTGTTCTTTGCTTCAATTTCTTCATTTAATTTGGTGGGCTTCCAACACGTTGTAGCTTGCAAAGCAACAATGGAAAGTTTTGGTTGCCAGGACAACGTGACGCGCACGTGGCTGAGAGTGACAGAATGAGAGAGGGGGCGGGGGAGAGAGAGCATCATGTCTGGCCTTGCTGCTGAGCGCAACTGATTGATTGATGAAGGTTTGGATTGGTTCAATCTGCCTGCTGCGAGTCAACTGAATTTTGTCGCTTGTCTTTTCTCTTGTCTTTTCTTATCTTCTCTGTTTGTTTGTTTGTGCATTGAAATTCAATGATGCTCTCAGCTATTACACTGAAAAAAAGACGTATATTTTATGGTTAGACAACCAATAATTCAGAAATCAAATATCCTAAAAATGTTGACCATGGCTTTCTAAAAACCAGAGTTTCTGTTCCTAAGTCTCAGTACTATTTAAAAAAAAAAGAGTTTTTTTTGTGAGTGTACGATTTATATGCATAATGATTCACTGATGAGCGCTCATTTGACACTCCAACATTTTGTCGGCAAACGGAAATTAAATATATGCCATTATTTGTAGACCTCAAATAGATTCTACTCTCTTTCTCTCTCTCTCTCGCTGTTGTCCCTTTTATGCAAAGGACATATGATCTGCTCATTAACATCATCCAAAATGAGTATTGACCACAAAACAAAACAATCTCTTAAATTGGTTTTTCGGGTCAAAAAGCATATTAATTTGATCTGATTTAAGTATATATTTAAGTATTTCTCGTGCTTCGTATTTAAAAGCAGCTGTTTTTAATGAAATTATGTCAAATTAGGTAAAAGGTTCAAGAACCAATAAGGCTTATTTATTTGTATACCATAGATAATTAAATTAATTGATTAATTATTGATTAACTGTACAAATTTCATTAGGATCAGATAAGAAGTTTCAAATTGGTTAAACAAAAATTTAACTGCTGCCAGTTGTGGGCTTGTCGTCCGATTATATAAAAACATAATCAAAAGAATCTATAAATATGGATTTAACAGTTATTATATATGCAAGCCAGACCACTATTTATGTATAAATCTACACAAACAAGTTTATACATTTTAAAAATAAAATTTAATTATCTTTAATAAGAATTACCCTTTATATAATATGTACACAGGTTTTATGCATAAAAAAACGCCAAAAATATTTAAATCAAACCGCTTCGCTGGTACACAAAATATTCCTGACCATTATTAATTCGTACAGCAAAAATATTATCTCATTAGGCCTGCTAAACAGCTTCATTAATATTAATAAAAATATATATTTTTGGTTTTCCCATAATCTTAATACAATTAGGACAATTTTTTAATTAAAACAAATAGAAATAATATAAAATAAAGGCAAATAAAATTTCGCGGTATTAAAATGTAAAATGATGCAACATTTATTGAAAGGTTTGGGGGAAGAAACCCAATTAGACCAAAATTTGTTCATTATTCGTAGCTAAATAATAAGGCAAGGAAAATTTAAGAGTTGTACTAAAAAATATTAAGTTATTCTTCGCTTAATGACTGAAATAATGACTTGAACAATTCACTTTTAGACATGTTGCTATTCAGTTAATATTTATTGTAGCAATTAATTCGCAAAGACAATATTTACTATTCAGCTACGACAGTTGAGTTTGTTTTTCATTTCTTAAATACTTAGTATTTAATCTGGAAAAAGCAAGAATAGAATACCAACTACGTTAAAGTACATTATTGTATAATACATTTAATTTAAGAAAAAAAAAAAAAATATATATATACATATAAATAAAATAAAACTTGAAGACGTTTTTAATCTGATTAAGTTAACTTTTATCATGTTAAATTAAGAAAATTAAAACTAAAATGACTTTAACACTTCACTTTTATTCGCTTCGCTAAACAGTTAATATTCTAGTTATTAATTCGCACTGGAAATATTAAAAAAATAAAATTTAGTCTACAATAAATATAAGTCTATAATAAAACAAAAACTGTTAAACGCCTATAGCTTAATCATAAGGGAAGTAAAAGATAAAGACGTTCATGATCTGATTAAGTCATACTATATTTGATTTAGATTACTCTTTACTAAATGACTGAAATGTCACGAACAATTCACTTTTATTCACATCTGATAGTCGGTTAATATTGATTGTAGCAATTAATTCGCAGAGACAATATTTATTATACAGCAACGAGAGTTGAGAGTTGAGTTTGTTTTTTCTTGCATCGTTTTCTCAATTTCTTACCTGGTCTGGGGAAATTTCTCGCTACGGCCGGACGCCTGTCGCTGCAGGCAGAACTTGTTAACCTTCATTCGCATGCTGAAGGGCCAAACACGTTTCTGGCTGTTCTCTTCTAACTTGGCCCGTTCACTTATGTCAGCCAGCTGAGAATGTGTGATGCTGTCTGCAGTTGGCTTTAAGCGTTGACTGTTAACTGTTAACGCTTGTCGCCGCTTTGTTAGCTTTTATTCAATTGGCTGTCACTTTGTCGAGTGGCTTTAATTAGCGTCTCAGCTCTAATTAAACAAAATCACAAGTAATTTTGCCTTTTTATTGTTAATTTATTTTTTATTATGCTCAAATCACTTGATTTCAATTTTTATTTTAGCCAAATCACAATTTATTTTTAGACTTGTTTTATAGTTTTATTATGGTCTAATCACATCGTATTTAAATCACATATTATTTTTAGACTCGGCTTGCTTTTTACATGCAATTTTTTTTACACATATATTTTTAGTTGCTGTTGGATTTTTTTGTTATTTTATTTTTACCTTTAATTTCAGAATGCCTTTTATTTTACGACTTGTTTTAATTTGTCAGCATTTGATTTTTAGACTCGTCTTAATTTTGTATTTAATATTTTAGACTCGTTTTAGTTTCTAGACTCGTTTTCCTTTTTACACATGCATTTTAGTGCTCAACTTAATAATTACACATGTATTTTTAGTTGCTTTTTCTATAGTTGATTCTCTCGAGTTTTTTCGTTTATCGATTATTTGTTTTTACTTAATTTTTTGCAGCAAATTAGGAATTTGCCTGCGGCTTTAGACCTTTCTCTTGTACATTTTGTTGAAGTAATGTTTAATGTGTTTTGTTTCCTTTTTTCTTTCTTTTGTATTTATTATGTATATTATTGAAATTGTTGTGCACGTTTTTTAATTGTGTGCGTCACTCGAAATGTCAGTCGCATATAACGCATACGCCTCGTTTGACAGCCGGCTGAACTTGCGTCAACTTTGAAGCTGTTGAAGTGAATGAAACGAAAACTTAACAATTCTGTTGCCTCCCACTTGAAGTTATTCATGCGGCACGCACAAATACACAACAACAGCAACAACAACCTTTATTGTTGCCACGTCAAATAAGCCATGGATTAATATTGCAAACAAATTAACAAAAATACTAAAACCAAACCAGACAACGGCTATTAAACATAAATTTGTCTAGCAAACAGCCTGTCATTTCTTAGGAGAGGGGGAGGTGGGAGGGGCAGCAAAAGGGGGTAAGCTCAATTGATTAGGAATCAATGAATCAATATTCATTTACGCCTTATGCCAACATTTCTAACCAATCCCAAAAAATCATTAGGCACAGCTCACACACACACGCACACGCACACACACACGCAAATATGCTGTTTGGTAGTTGTGAGCACGTTTCTGTTTATCCCAAAGTTTTTATTAAGCCCAGACACACACACACACAGACACAGTTGACACTAATCAACAAATTGAGGCAACTGTCTGCAAGAGCCATGAAATAAGAGCAATTACTTAAAGCAGCTTAAAGTCTCTTAATTATAATAAATTTATAATAATTAAATAACATTATTTAAAGTATTTTACACTATAATTCGTAATCGAAGGTCGCTTTCTATAATAATAATTCATTATGTAAAGTTTCTTATCTATATGAAATTTTGTCATAATTATAATTCATAATTTTAAGTCTTCTATTTATAAAAAATTTAAAAGAAGTTCAAACAGCTTTCAAATAAATTGTAAACTTGTGATATTATTTCGTTAAACATGAGAAAGAAATGGATTTGTATTTGGATTTTCAGCAGGAGAAACAAATCATTGATTGGATTAACATCAAACTTGCAAACCTATTGCAACTATTCGACAAATATTCTGTAAGAATTGAATTGCTTAACCAATTTATCTTCTTCTTTGTCAAGGCAATATCTACAGAAGTCCTTATGGAAGATGCATTTTGTTTAACAAAATCTGTGTTGACTTTGCGATCTTAATCAAATGTTGCATTGTTGATTAATAAGATATGTACGCAAGGTATATATCAATTTGAAGTTAATATCGTTACAATTGTATCATTTAATGTTATCGAAAATCGATTTGTATCGATATGCGGAAAATCGCGTGCAGTTATCGATAAAATAAAATAAACACTGAGCTTCCCATGGGAACTTATATTCGAAATTTGATGTCTCTGAATCGATTGGCCTTTTAATGCTGATGAGGAATATATATATACATTATTTATATTTGAATAATATGAAGTAGTTTATTAATAGATCCAGACTTGTGTTTGAGTAGTCTTAAGCAGCTTGATTACTGCTCCAAGTTTTCTTTAAAATGCCATAAATCATCAATTAAATTTGATTCTTTTTACTTGTGTGTGTCTGTGTGTGTGTGTGTACCTCAAAATCTTTGTTAACCAGTGTTATTGAGAGTTATGAGAATGTATATATATATATAAATAGGGGATATTATTGTATTAGGTCTTGTTTTTGGTCACGTAGTGCATTTTGTTTGCCACTCAGTTTGTGTAATGCGTTCTAATTTCGATTTGATTATGCTGTGGCTGTTGGCTACCTACTCTATCTCTGTCTCTATCTCTATCTCTTTCTCTTTCTCCAACTCTCCCTGTCGCTCTGTCTTTCTCTGTCTGATTCTGCCACACAATCTGTATAATTATTGGTCAAGTAATTGAGTAATAATTGTGCTTAGCTGAAGTAATTAAAAATGTGCGGGTGGCAAAAATATTTATTGCTGTTGTGCGGGTTGCTTTTAAATTATGCAGAATAACTGACCGCATACACACACCACCCAGACACACACACTCCCCACTTACATACCCCATACACTTACAAAAAAATATAAATATATATATACGCATACACACACATGAATTAACGTCACGTGCCTGGCTTTCGGTCCTGATATGCACATCAAATAGGATTCGGGCAATATCTAAAATAAAAATACGCAGGCAAGCGAGTGACCTAATGACCCGTCTCAGCTCATCGCACACACACACACTCCCACACACAGCTACACACATGAATATCTAAATATAATGTGTGTGTATTTATCTCATGTATACTTTGCCTGGAATTCCTGTCATGTTAATTATGCAGCTCCTCTAATGACTTTCAGATTTCCGCAAAACACAGCAAACAAATTTTGACATTTATAACAACAACAAAAAAGAAGCTGAGTAAATTGAACAAGTATTAAGTTGTTGCTCCTTCTGTTTGCCGCTGGCAATCAGTTTAAAAATTTATGAAACTCTGTCGAAATGTAAATAAAGTCACCCCAAAAAAAAAATAAAAATAAAGCTAAGCAAGTTTTGCGGCTGCCAAGGAAAAGTTTTGCATCTACGCAAAATGAAAGGAGAAGGCGAAATGAAAGAATTTGTTTTGTCAGCAAGTCTAAAAGTTGCCAAAACACACACACAGGCATACAAAGGCATACACAGGCACACACACACACGCATAGAGACAGACAGCTTAATATGGCCAACAAGTTGGTCTTCCTTAATGCCAAGTTAGCAAAGCTGACTTTTTCCATACACTTTACTTATTCTTAGGCACTTTTCTGTTCATTTTAATTTAGTGTGTCAAACTTTAATTATTATATTTATTTAAATTCTGAAAAATATTATATTTGTATTATTCTTATTATATCATATTTAAATTATTATTATTATTACATTATATTACATTAAACGAATTGCAAGACTCTTTGTTTGATTGAGGATTTCAGGTCTGAAAAATATGTAATATCCTAGAAAAAAATGTAATTAACTCTTTCTTCATATTTCCTGGGAATTTTCTGCTTTGATGTGCTTTGAGGATTTCTATTCATTCTCATAAAATATAGTCTATACTGATCTATCTCTCCTAATTTTCTCTCTCTTAATTTACTGTTAACTTGCCTAATTATTAAGCTACTAACATTTTGTAGTTAATTTTAATTTGTAAGCTGATTGCGTTGTTTACTTTCAAAGTTTTCGTCAATGTTTAAATTTCGCACCTTTTCCATTTTAATCGTCTTAAATGTTGTATGTCATTTCTTTATTTTTCATTTTTAATTTTCTATCTCTTTCCACACAAACTAAATTTCCACGTACATTAAGAATAAAGAGACCGCAAAGTATTCAAAGTCTTTTCTATGCTAAAATCGTCTTTTATTATAGCTTCCCATGGGGCATTTGGCTTCAGACTGAGAGTTTTTGCCACTGCGGAGCTCAATTGACGCAGATGTCTTGCTTCGCAACTCAGTTGCTGCCACATAGTGTGTATTCCCATGCCACAAGACTGTCCTGCTTCTATTCGGTGCCTCGCTGGCCTCATTCTAAATAAATGTAATTAATGAAGAATAATCAACGTGCAATTCACACACAGCCCAATAATTATTTGAACTGGCAAAAGTAACTAATTTGACTTTATTCATTTTTGCAGACACGCGCAACATTTAAATTTTAATTTCCATAATTTTCACGGTAGATTTCAAATCATTTGTATATCTTAAAAGTAAATCTTACATTTTTAATATACATACAAATTTGTCTTCATCAGAAGAAACTCACTTTTTCTAAAATAATTTTAATTAAAATATTACTTTAAAAAATTTCATTTGTTTTTTTGATTATTGTACCTTTTTTTAAAGATACAAAAATTAATAAAGTCATAGATCAGGCCATTATAGCTATATTAATATAAACTATATTTTAAAGAAACAACGTCAAATTGAACATTTTTGGCACTTATGTCAAAAAAGTCCATTAAATACTCTAACCAAAAAAGCTGAACAAACTTCTTCAAAATTGTATGAGTTTTAATATGTTTAGCTATTCATGTTGGGAAATAGTACGAATGTGCGTTTGTCGGTTTGTCTATCTGTCTCTTTATCTGTCGTTCTCTTTAACTGTCTGTCTGTCTGTCTGTCTGTATGTGTGTGTGCGTGTGTGTGTCTTTCAGTTGACTACTTTTCCATTGCCTACTTTTGAGGGCCTCTTTGAAAATAGTCCTTTTGTGTTTTGTGTTTACGGGTTTGGTTGGTTGGTGTAATTTTCTTAATGATGCCGCAAGTCTTTAATAAAATATTACTTATATGCGTGGCTTACCACAAAAACACACTTAGTTATTGGTAAACAGACAGCTATTAATTAATATTAGGTGATTTAGGTGTATTTTTTCTTACGCCATCAAACTTAATCGAAATTATTTATATGAAGTGTCATTTGACCAAGTTATTGATTGTTTCATAAGTTGGGTCTGCACAAATAGATTGAAGAATGTAGGCTTATGAGCCTAATTAAAAGCTACGAGGACTTTTCTTGAGTACATTTCAGCTGCGCATATTTTAATATTTCACATACCATATTAATTATATACATTTTAATTTATGATCTATATTTTAAACAGCGAATGCATGTCAAAGAAATAAGTGGAATTGATTAATTTTGATTTACTGTTGACAGCTAATTAACCAACAAGTTGGAGTTCAGTTTGGGGCGTGCTCGGCTAAGGGTTGCCCAGTAAATAAACTCAGCTATCGATGCTCATCAAGAATATAAATCATAGTCAACATTTAGTTCCGCAAGCAGCCACCAAAAATTTGAAACTAAGTCGATTGCCTTCAAAAGCACTAAATTTTATTTGATTTTTTTTGGAATATATTTTTTAATATTTAATTTACTACTATTCTTGATTATTTTCCGGTTATTTTGTTTTGTTTTAGAAATGTTTTACATTGAACTGGTTTTTAATTTGCGCAGCTTAGATTTAAATTTGTGATTTGTTAAGCATTATTTTTTTGTGGATTATTTTTTTTTATTTATTTTTATTGTTTTCATAGTTTATTTATTTGAGCGAAAAAGTACCGAAAGATGAAAGAGCGTCTAATAAAAAACCGTACACGTCCGTTCCGAGCGAAAGTTGGGAACCGAATAAATCTCGGATGCGACGCGATGCGATGTGTTCCGTGTGGCGGCTCCAACAGTTTCAACCAGTTTGCCCGGTTTTTGTTGCTGTTCGCTTGTTGTTTGTTATTGCTGTTGTTGTTGCATTTGTTGTTCGTATTCTTGTTTGCCGATTGAAAGCGACCGATAGTTGAAATGGTTGGAAATTGTGACGCGTTGCTTTCAATCGGTCTTTTTTTTCTGCTTCTTCTTTTTCTTTTTGGCTTTCAATGCATGCATCAAGCTGTTGAATATGTTTTTCTATGTGCGCCGCTCTCTCTCTCTCTCTCTCTCTCTCTCTCTCGCTCTCTCTCTTTCGCTCTCTTTTATTCCAGCGAGCGTGTTTTTCTCTTTGACTTGAACTTGAACGTTGTAGAGGATTCTCAACAGCCCTCAACAGACTTAGACTCAGAGAGAGAGAGAGAGAGGGAGAGAGAGAGAGAGAGAGACAGAGAGAGAGAGAGAGCGCGAGAGAGAGAAGGTGTATATGTACCTACGAAGCGTTGTCTTTTCAGCTGTGACTAATCAGCTGCCATTGTCTGATGGCTTTCCATATATGCACCCAATACGTCTAAATACGTTTTTTATACACTTGTGCATATTGATAATGTATTTCATTGACTCAAAAAAACCCAACAACAACAACAGCAACAAAAAACAAACAAATATTCAACAAGCTAAGCATGAAAAAAATAATAAAAGTCAATAATGTCAAATTGTTTAAATATCAATTGTTTGTTTAATTTGAGCTGCCGTTTAATATAATTATCTAAAAATATCCATTTTATGTTTATCTATTTTTTAAATATTTTTTATCTTAGTAGTTGCGTCTTTGTCTTGTTTGTTTACTTTTAACTTCGCAGTCACGAGGCAATCCACATCATTAACGATGTAGACATTAAATTATATATTAGCATTCAATGCGAATAAAGTCGTGCCCCTTTCTCCTATTTAAATACCAAAACGATAAAATGGCGTTGGAGATGGAGACATCAAAAACAAACAACTAAAAATGTTGTTAACGAGAAAGAGAGATAGCTCGATTGCAAGATACCCAGCACAGAGCTGTTACATTTTAAGAATTTGCTTATGACAGTTTTTTCAATATAGAAATATATTTTGGTTAATAATATTTTTTACAGATGATCAATGTAAAATATGTCTGCCAAAACTGCAGCCAGCTGCTGAATGTATTCTAGCTTTATTGTCAAATTTCAACTAAAAAAGTTTTTATTTGGAAATCTTATATTCCTAATTGGAAATCCCTAGTTTTTATAGACTCTGAGATCGAATCGACTTTTGATTTATATCAAGAAAATACATGTGTGAAAATAAATGATTTTTTCCATCTGTTACATACTTTCCCACAACTGCATTATACCCTTTTCCCCTATTTTTAATAGGTTATTTATGATTAACTAAATTATCTGTTGCTCATATCCCTCTCGAAATCGATGAGGAGCATAAAACCCAGAAAAAATCCCCTACAAAATTCCCCGAATTGAGCCAAAATTTTGTAAAATTGACAGCAAAGAAAAGAAGAAGAAAATAAAGATAAAAAAATGGCATGCATTTATTTATAGACTGAATAAAAAACGGCAGAGAGCTCAAGCCTTAAATCCCAAATGCTCTAATTCTGCTTATAAGCTCACATAAAAGATAAATTTAAACAAATTTCCGTCTGTGTGTGTGTGTGTGTGTGCTGGTGTGTGTGTGTGTGCGTGTGGCGACTTTTGATGTGCGTGTATATCTCAATTCACTCGATGTCTCAATTTGCTCAAGTGTTATTGAATACACAAAACTAAAAACGTCTCACACAAAAAATGCGCAAAAAGTCTGCGACAATGAAGTAAAAAAATACAAAAAAATACACTTGTGAACGCGACAATAGATATAAACATATATATATATATATCTGTATATATATATATCTGTATATAGAAATATATATCTATAAATATGTGTGTGTGTTTGGATGGTGGGGCACATGTCGCTACTTGAGTACCAGGCTATCCCTGACATCCCAGGCGTATGCGTATTATATTAACTACACGTTGCTAAGCTGCATATACCCTGTAAAGTGTGAGCAAAGGGCTAACTACACTCCATAGACTCAACTTTAACCCTGTCGATTTTTTTCTCACATCTTTTTTGCTCAGTTTTCACTGTAAACAATTTGTGACAGTTTAATTAATTAATCTTTGCATTTATAATTGATGCTTAGATTTCTGTTTGTTTTTCTAAAAATAAAACTTGTTTTTTGCCCTAAAAAAAAAATATTGATTAAGCTTTTGCATAGCGATTAATTTTTCGGTTTAAATTTGGAAACTTGTTTGGAAGTCAAAAGTTCATTTTGCGATTTGCAGACCAAAGCAATAAATGGTATCTTATCAGTCAAACACTGTTAAATTGTTGTTTTCTTCATTGTTGTTGTTTTGTTGTTTAGTTGTCGTTTAGCTGTTGCTGTTGTTGTTGTTGTTGTTTCGACAGCCACGCGCTGTTTGTCACTTAAGTCGCTTTCAAGTGGAATTTACGCTCCTTTATTTTGCAATTTTCCGCACGGGGCCCAGGGCCAATAATGAAACTGAAAGGCGCAGTAGATGTGAAGTGACTGCAAAAACGGTGACTGTCTGTCACTCTAACGGTGACTTAATAACTGTCTACACTCAGAAAAATAAAAAAATCACCTTTAAATCTGTCACATTTTCCTCGTTTTTAGAAATGAATTCTGTATATCAATAATCAAATCAAAAATTATGGGTAATTTTCTATATTTTGAAAATATTAGCTATTATTAAAAAACATACTCATCCTGATTCTTGAAAAAAATCCTCCCTAAAATTAAGCAACTATCTGGAAAAATATAATTTTTCTAAATATTTAAAAACTAATGAAAAGAAGATTTTTTGGAATATGCTTTTTGAATAATAAGATGAGTCAAAAGTATTCTATTCAGGTAGATCGTTTTTCTGAGTGAGTTTGTCTGGCTGTCAGTGCGTGTGTGTGTGTGTGTGTGTGTGTGTGTGTGTGTGTGTATTTCAAGGCTCAAACAGTTTGCCATCATTTAGTTTGAGTTTGAGTATGCGTTTAATATGATAATATATAATGTGATAATATGCCATGTGATGTGATGTGCCATGTGATATCTCTTTGCTCTTCGCTGAGCTGCAACAGCTGCAGCTGTTGAATGCTTGTGCATTGTTGTTTATGCCCTTATTCATATTTGCATTTGTTTGTGTTTGTCCTGCAAATATATGCAAGCAATAATGAAGGCAAACCAGAAGCAAACAGGTTGCTCCAACGAGCCGAGGCAATAATTTAGCATATGATAATAAAATGGCAGCAGTGCAGTAATATATTTTGAAATTCAAATATTTTGTGCAAGATTGTAATAATAATGTGAATAATATTCAACTGCATTTATCGTAACAATGTCAATTTATAAACTTTTAAATCAATTCTTAACTCATGCAGCTGTTTGCTTTACAATAACTATTAATATTTATAGACCGCTTTGTGTTTAAATTACAGAAAACTCTTTATTATTGTTACGATAGTATTTATTATTATAAAATTATTATTTTATATATTATTGTAAACATTTCAAAAATTAAGAACGATTATCAAAGAATTACATCGCCTTTCAGATCGCAATCAAATTGTCTACATATCATTTTCATTATATATGTATTTATTTAAAATAAATATAATAATAGAAGTCTGATGTTTGTGATTTTCTTTTTTGCTAAATTGCTAATTACGTTTAGCAATTATTTGTCTGATTGTTCTTTTTTTTAAGGGATTTCCCCAATGCCAGATTTGATTTTTCTTTCATTTTAAATTTTACTATATATTGTTTAATTTGTTGCTTTAATATCCAGTTACAAAATGTAATGAAAACAAGAATCTATTTTAAAAATCGAAATACTCTTAAAAGCCTGCCCCAAATCAATAAAAGTTCATATTGAGGTTCAGCTCTAAGAGCAGTTTTAATGGAGTGCTTATTGCTTATATATTTAATTCGTATATTTATTATTTGAATAGCGTTTAATACACAAGACAGCCCGAAGGGGCACGCACACACTTAGCCAACTTTACGGGGCCCTAAAACCCTTCTCGTTGACGGAAAATTCTTAACGGAAAACCCACATGTACATTTTGTGGGGCGGAAAAGCTAAAAGACGATAGCAGAAAAGTGGAAAGAGGAAACGAGAAAGCAGAAAGCAGAAAGCAGAAAGCGTGTTTGACATGTTTCCGCAAACTAAACATACACAGCGAAAAACCAACACAATGAAGCACAGTTTGTGGTCAAGGCCCACCTACATATTGACCCAGACACGCCTACTTCTACCCTTCTCTATAAAGCAACCACCTCCTATGTTCACCTGGTCAACATCATATTAGACCACCCCTTTTTTCTAGTTCTTGCTTATGTGTCTTATTCCCTATTAAAAATTGATCACAACGTAATTGCTTTTGCCACTTACACTTCATATGTGTGCGTGTGAGGGTCTGTGTGTGTGTTTCTTTTTAACAACTTTTATGTGTGGCTATGAAATTGATAGCAACTTCGCCAACAGACACCAGACGAGTACTTAATATGTCAATGCCAAGGCCAACAACTCTGACCAGAAACCAGATAAAAAAAAAACACATTTGGCAAAAAAAAAGTAGGAAAAAATATACCCTTATTGAAAACTAAATGACTTTGAAGAAGCTTAAATAAAATTAATAGCTATAAATAATAATGGTGTTTTTTTCTTCGTATATAAACAGCTTAAAAACATTTTGTGCAACACTTGTAAAAAACAAGTAAGTATGCTTTAGTGGCCTAAACTTGACTACGATATACCCTAAACTATAATTAATTTAATATATTCTGCATTAAATCTATTCACAAACCCATAAAAGAATATATTATAAACTATAACTTGGGCGTATTTGAACCGATCTGTATGAAATATGCGTAATAATATGTAAATCTAACTAATCAATAAAAGTATGTTAATCTATCAATTTAAAATTGTGGCTTTTATTGCTATCGAAAATTGATTTATATATTTTTTATTAGATATGAATTTATTTAATATATTTTACATATTGTATATTTATATATTTCATAAACCCTTCTTGACCATATTAAATTTATTTTAGGGTATTAATATCTGAGAAAATGTTGATTAAAAACTGCGCTGTAATCTTTGTCAATTAGATTTAAGTTTTGAGTCAGTCGGCTTAGTTTTTGAGCTAAGCGGAACTTTTAATTAAAGATACGAACGCACTCGAATGTCTAAATTGATATTTAAATGGCCTCAAAGTTAGCGTTTAATTTTTGCTTTTCCCTCTGCATAGCATTATGAGCTAGACTTATAGCGCCATCAATTGCCGTGACTAGATTTCTACGATCTGCTGCGTCATGTATATATACATATTTTATTCGCTCGAATCATATATAAAGTATATTTGTTGTTTGTCATGTTAATGGATAGATTTTTAGAGAGATTTCCGAATGCATAACCTATTCTTGGAAGTATAATCCTCAAATGGTGCGACGAAGTCAATAAATATCGAGACGTAAAACTTTAATTGAATGCATTCACATTTGTTTAACCAGTTTTTTTTTTACTGTACTCAACTAAGCATTTTTTATGTATCTAAGTTCATTAAAAGTACAGCAAAATAACACGTGCTTTTTGCATTAAGCAATTGCTTAGAAACAATTATTGACAAGTTGTTCTGCGGATTATTTTAATTATAAACACAGAAAAAACAAGAGAATTATAGAATCAAAGTTGCGAATCTTGATTCAGGAGAAGACTATGATTATCAGGTATTCATAAAACTGAGAATGAAATCTATTTGGAATAGTTGCGATAGATAAGAGAGGGGTCGACTGTGGGATACCCTGTTCAAAATATATAGTAACCTTGCTGATGGAAGTCTGATCAAATGAATATACTTTTTAAATTATGAAAAATGAATCCTTATCAATCTGAATACAATTTTTGCAGTTGATCAATAGTAAATCAATTGGAATGCTATATCCTTTTATATATCGATTTGTCTCGATATTCACAAAACGGCTGCATTTATCGATATAGTGAAATAAACTTTATCAAGAACTTTTAAGTCTCTGAATCCTATTATCTAGATGAGGTATGAGATTGCAGCTTCATAAATAATTTTTTTCATTGTCATTTCATTTAATCTACACCAAATTTCTTTGAGCTATCTGTTTTAATATATAATAAAAATATGCTTTACCAAATGAAAAAGGCAGAGGCAAATGAGACAAAGCTTTGCTCAATGAAAAATTTGAATTGCAATTAGCTCAATTAGACAATATTAGAATTTTCAGAAAACAGGTCCAAAAAGGAAAAGTTTAAAAGAAAACCCACGCATAAATGCTATCAAATAAAAAGATCTTAATGACTAAAAAGAAAAAGAAAAAAAAAATAGAACAAAAACACCGCCAATGGAGAAGCGTGGCCAATATCATTAAGACCAATTATATGCTTGGTCTGTTTAATTAAAAAACTTTGTGCCCAAGTCCAAGTGGAATGGGTACTGGCCACGTGGCGTATGCTTAATTTATGTAAAATTTTCCACTCACCAACGGCGACGTTGCCTGGCATTGGAGTGCAGCCAGTGTATTAAATCCTGCAATTTGGTCTTGCGATCCTCATCCTCATCCGGATCGTAGTCATCGTTGGCCTCGGCTGTTTCCTGCTCCAGATGATAGGGATCATCGGAGTGATCGGTTATCATAAAAGTGGGCTTTATATATGCATAAGGCGCGGACATTTTTTGCGTTCACTTTTCTATATGATTTCACAAATGAAAGAAGCACAAACACAAACACGAACACTTTTCACTTGACAGAATTTGTTTCTCACACATTTTCCACTTATCTAATTGAGCAACTAATTTTTGGCTGTTTTTCATTTAATTAAAAAACATTTCGCTGACAGGCAATGTCAACCGGTGGCGACCTCTGTCGGCCATCTACTGGCAACACTCAAAGTGGATTTCACAAACAAATTTTGTTTTTTTTCTTGTTTTTGTTTGTTTTTGGAAAATGTCGTGTGGAATGCGTGGAAAGCGGAAATAACTAACTAACAAAACTGTTTTTCTTTCTCTCTCTCTCTCTCTCTCTCACTTATTGAAAATTCTCTTTTCCGCTTCTGTTATTCTTTTATTCCTGTATATATGTGTGTGTGTGTGATTGTGTGTAAATGTTGCGTTAATCTCAGTGAGGCACTTGCCAGAAGCGTTATTTGTTTTCACTTGACGGACAAATTGATTGTTGTGCTTTTCCCTCAAATTGTTACAAATTGTTGCCAACTTGCCAAGTTCAAGCGAACTCTTCAGCAAAATGTAAGAGAATTTATTGACAGACATTGTTTGTCACAATGAATATTAAAAGTGATTTATGATGTGGCTATAACTCATCTATAAGGGAGAGTTAGGAAGGATCCAATTGGTCGCAGAGTATTAGAGTCTCTTAATAATAATAATAATAATAATGATGATAATATAATAATAATATAATAATAATATAATATAATAATATAATAATATAATATAATAATCATGATGTTTTTCATTATTTGATCAGATTGTAATAAATATTAAAATATTTTATATTCATAACAAGTATAATATAAATAAAAATAATAATAATTAGGCTGCTGCTTCCTCATTAATTAACCATTTATTAATTATTATTATTGCCTTGCAATTTGTGCATATTTCTGCAGATTTGATTAAAATCGTAAAAAGTCTTGATGTCTAAAAAGACGAAAGCAAAAGTATTTTCTTACAAATTATCATAAATTATTAAGTTATGTAGTCTTAGTTGACGTCAAATGCCATTAGCAATGCAGCAATCGTCACTATATATATATATATATGTATTTTTTGGAATTCCGTTAAAATTGCCTAAACCATAATTTCGCAACAACTTAATTATAAAATTCATATTTATATTTAGAACATCGAAAACTTTGCTAATACTTATAGAGAGTCACGACGTGCTTCCATTCAGCTGTCGACTTTGAAACTAATTTGTATGTGTCGTTTGTTCAAGTGTCTCTATAAATAGACGTAAGTCTTCAACTATTTCCTATAATAACTTTTTGTTTATGGAAAGAGTAATACGAGTCTCAGACGCAATAAGAGATAAGGGTTCAACAAAACACTGGTAAACTTTATTCGCAGCTGTTTCCACACAATCAACTTGGTTTATGTGAGAACTAAGATATATTTAAATATATATAGCACATGATGTGTGAGCAACAATTAAAATCAGACAGTAAAAATCGTTAGATTTTAAATAAAAGAAGTTGCATTTCTGATTATTAATCTATAATAACTCAATTCAAGAATAAAAAGATAAAGGAAAGCTTTACATAAGTGTTTAATAGGTAGAAAGAAACCGCTTCGATCCCATATATATTATTGATGTGGATCAAAAGACGAGTCGATTTAGCCATGTCTGTCAATTTCCAGCCAACTTCAGAGAATATTAAAGATAGATATTTCGAATACAAGTACAACACAAGTACTCAAGTTTATTTCATATTTCTTTTTGGTAACATCAATTTTATACAATTTTTATTTAATGATCTAAACAATTTAATGGATAACATTTCTAAGATAATAAGAGTTATAAGTTTTGAATTGAATACGCTTTTCCAAATACTGAATGTGATAAATATATATTTAATTGGTAGTTCTAGTTGATATCAAATATCCAGAAATTGGCAACACATAGATCGAATTAAACTAATTAACATTTGTTGTTTGTATTTAATCCCAGTTGAAGACGACGTGGGATAGCATCAGATAGATGGTCATTAGGGTCACCTGACCCAACATCATCGGCAGCATCGTCTTCAGATAGCGGGTAAAGGACAATTTATAGCCATGTTGCTCGGCAATCCCAGCTGCGATAACATTTGCCGAGGCGCCATACAAACTGCCATTGCCACCCAAAGAGGCGCCCAGGGTTAATGACCAAACCAGGGGTTGCAGTGGCAAGCCAAGCGATTCCTTGGCAACCAATGAGTTGACCAACTTGACCATCATTGCCGCCACTGGAATGCTGTCCAGCACCGATGATGCCAATGCCGATGTCCAAAGTATCATGAAAATGGCCACCGCCAATCGATGCTGTTCATTCACGGCCAGAATCACATGCTCCGTTAGCTCAGCAATGCTGACAAGCAATCCCAGACGCTCCACACACTCCATCATCACAAACATGGCGGCAAAGAAGAGCAGCGTCGTCCACTCAACGCGATGTATCAAATGTTCCATATCCTCACGATTCAGCACAATCAGCAGCAAGATGACACCGAGCAGTGCAACCCAACCAAGTGGCAAAGTCCTCCAATGTGGCACCGATTGCACCAAGAAGCACACGATGACAAAGATCAGAGCACCAGCGGATTGCAGCAGCAATTTCATGCTCTTTATCGGATACTGTAAAGATACATATATAATTATGGTCAGAGGAATCAACTCTTGGCTAAACTTTGGTCTCCACTTGATAGCCATTTCGAAGTGAGTTCAATTCAACACTCAGCAAAAAAATCGACTTGCTTTTTAGAAAATCTTTCTCTCTTTTCTTTCATTCCAGTGCCGATTTTTCTAAAGTGTATACAGATAGGCAGATAGTTTATAAATTCATATAATCTAATTTGAAAACACTAAACTCTAAAATTGAATATCAGAAGTGCTTTTTTTTTGTAAGTGCTGCGCAGTTTCTAAATCTTTGCTAGAAATCTATTTCATTAAATTAGTACATATTATGGAAAAATAGCAAAATAGACTATCTAAAGCCTTTTTCTATGATTAAGATGAGTTCCGAAGGAAAACGAAATGTATCCTAATATAAGAAAAGAAAAAACAAATACAGTTAACTGCTTACATGCATTAAATAAAAATATATAAATATAATATTAAAATATTAAAATAAACAACTGAAATAATTTATTATAAGCCGAAAATTGTTTTACTTTTTTGGTAACTCTTCATTTTAGTGCAATTTTCAAAATATCAGCTTAATTTTTTTCTCTGAGTGTAGACCCTTGAATAAACTTTGTTGTCACATGATACCCATTTTAGAATAAATTATATATATACACAGATTCTGTAAGTGCTTACCTTCTGCTTCAGTTCATCGAGCGTATGCGTATAGATCTCAGTGGATGCCACGCCTTGTTGCCTGCGTCTCAGCGTTCGCTTCAGTTGCTTCACTTTTCCGTGGAGCTTGCCACGCACCAGTTGGGCATCCTTGGAGCAGGCAGCAATGGCATTCATGGCACGCTGCCACACACGAATCTCGCGACGCAACTCACGCAACTCTTTGGGCTCATTGAGACGCAGTGTGTCAATGTTGCAATAATAGAGACGCAAATAGCTGCAACTCTGCAACACAGCCAGCAACACGCCGGGCAACATATGAGCAACAAATGTGAAGAAATTGATGCCCTAAAAAAAAGGCGAATAAATAAATAAGATACCCAAAAGAAAGTAGATCAATCTCCACTCAACTTACATTCTCCACAATAAGATGATTGGTGCTAATAATGATGCTGATGGGATCCCCAATGGGCGACAGAGCACCACCAATGTTCGCATGAGCAATGATGCCCATCACAACTGGAATGGGATCCAGTTGCATCACCTCACACAATCGAATCGCCACTGGTGTCAGAAGCAGCACTGTTGTCATATTATCCAGCACACTGGAGACGAGACACGTGACCAAGCAGAGACTATAAATCATTGGCCAGATTTTGCCACCGGATATTTCAAAACAGATGACAGCCAAATAGTCAAAGATGCCCGTCTCCGTCAGTATCAATATGAGCAGCATCATGCAGAAGAGTAGTGTGAGCAGCTCCATATCCATCCACTCCTTAATCTCCTCCATATTGGGACGATCCTGGAACATGGCCAACGCTGTCACAGACAGTATCGAACAGATCATGGCCACAAAGGGACGCTCCAGCTGCTCCCAAACGAGCAGGCCATAAAAGAGGAGCAGAATAATCCCCGCCAGAATGCTACCAGTTCGTATATTGACAATCAGTGGATTGTAGTTCAACTCAATGGCCAAATCCTCTTCCACATTGCTATAGATATGCAGCCGTAATTTGCTATCCTGTTGGGAGAGTTGATCCTGCAGCTCCTCATTGAGGTGAAAGGTGTGATTGCGTGCCACGGGTGCTGCATGTGGCAAGTGCTCCTCGGAGACGAGCGCCAACTGCCAGGGCTCCAAAATGTTCTGTGCAACAAGCAGAAAGTCATTTCTTAAATAAACACTCGGAAAAAATATTTGAAAATAATCACTCTAAATAATATATAAATA
Source organism: Drosophila setosimentum (assembly GCA_035043505.1). Taxonomy (NCBI): domain Eukaryota; kingdom Metazoa; phylum Arthropoda; class Insecta; order Diptera; family Drosophilidae; genus Drosophila; species Drosophila setosimentum. The sequence goes on from JAWNMY010000007.1 coordinate 21,995,368, forward strand.
TAATAATAATAAATTATAATATAAATCACTCTTAAAACAAAAATAAAAATTTTGCTTCTTAGAAGTAATTTCTAAAATTCCAAATTGGTATTTTTCTATTTATCAGAAATACTTTTTTAGATTAATAAAAATTAAAAACAAAAGTAAAAGAATTGGTAATTTTATAATAAATAATAAGATTAATTAAATAATTAATTAGCTATGTAAAATGTTTGTCATTTTGCTGTATGTAATAATAATAATAATAAAATAAGAATGTTACCTTAAAAACGTGACTGCCATTGTTGCCACCACTTTGAGATATTTGAGGTTGCACAAATAGAAAATTCTGACTGATGGTTTCATTGGAATCATTCTTAGTCTCAGTGAGCAGTGTCGAGGTCTTCTTGAAGGCGCCAAGCAGCCTCAATCTAAAGTCTCCTGTGGGCTTCTGTTGCAGCTGGAAAACTAAAAGACTCCAAGAATTAATTTCCTATTCACTTGTGAGATTAATTGCTACCAATACATTTGCCTGGTTCTCCACGCGGCACTTGAACGATCTTCTCCAGCAGATGCTTCTCACCGACACTGATCAGCACAGCGGCTGCAAGTAGCCATAAGATGAGCAAACCACTTCGCTTCCAGTATTTATCCCGCTGCAGTTGCTCCTTGGAACGTTTGGATCTGTGATGGATGCGCCTGGCTAGACTTTTGGCATTGCCGGGTCCATTTGCATGCGGTTCGTGTTCCGAATGTGTTGTGGTTGCCTCATCATCGGTGCTCTTATCACCCTCACCGCTGGGTCTCATTTTAATGTCGAGAAAATCGGAGCCCGCATAACTGGAGCCGGGTGCATCTTGCAACTGCAACTGCAATCGGCGACTTGCCACATCCTCCTCCGGATCCAGTTCAATGGCACCCAAATCGATGTCGTGCTCCACTGCCTCTGCCTCTGCCTCGGCCTCTGCCTCGCTGTTGCACGCTGTGGAACCTTTAATGCCCCCCCCCCAAAGAAAATACATATAAATAAAACATGAGCCTATTATTTTAATCCTTGTCAAATGGTTGTCAATCTATCGATTTGACAGCGATTAATATTCGATTAGTGCTGGCTGCTTGTTGAGCAGATTGCGATTTGTGTTATTGTCGCTCGACACAAATTGACGCAGAAAACATTTCGATTTGGTTTTTTTTGTGAGGCGTAGTTTGATTTGATTCAATTATTGTTGTGATAAGCTTAATTTATATTTGAATAGAAGAAGCCACCACGCATACACTTAGCAAAACAAATGTAGAATATATCTGGTACTTTTGGCGCCAAGGTTAGCTCAATCAGAAAGTAATATTTTAATATGCACGGAATGTCTTTTTATATAATGGGCTTATTAGTTTTTGTAATCCAAGGGAAACTTTTCTTAAATTTAGAAAAATGTGTTAAATTCTTTGTGTAGACAGAAAACTTTAAAATATATTTGGTTACTAGAAACATTTGTGCATTTTAAGATTTTACAAATTCAAACATTTAAGATTGTTTATAAAACAATATAAATTAATTTGAAAAGAAAGCTTACAACTTTATGACAGACAGCCAACAGCTAAACTTTGGAGAGGGCGGAGGGATTTGTCTAAAAACAGTGCTTCTCACGTCACTCACCGTGAATACGTTCGTTCTCCATTTGAAAGCTGGCCATGCTGGGATCATGTCGAATCTCTGCTGGCAAAGTGCGCCACACCTGCAACGATTGCTCCGTGACCTGGGCCAGTGGCGCCACCCGAGTGTGCCCCTCCGCGAGATTCGTTCTAATTTTGCTGCTGCTGTTGTCGCCGCCAACTCGATGCTGTAGCTCAATGTTGCAGCTGCCCCGCGATGGACTACCAGGAGTCAGACGACGCAGTGACTCCAACAGACCCATGTTTAAAAAAAATAACAACGCAGTTAATGAGCGGAAAATCTAAACTGTTTCACTAAATATTTAATAGCCTTAATTAACGGAGCACTTGGACGACATGTTTGTCGCGCTGGGCTCACAAGTTGCGACTGTTCTCAGCTCTGTGTGTGGATGTGCGAGAATTGAAACATTTGTGCGGTTTCCCGAGTATCACAATTCCAGCCCACTCACATTCAATATTGAATGCCAACAATTGTTTGCTCCCCCAGCCACCTGCTGCCAGCACCTCCCCTCCCCAAAGTGATGCTCTTGGTTTTTTCGCTTTCTGCTTTCGGCTTCCAGTGCCAGGATTTATTTTGGCGCCTGCGTCATAAATGTTTCTCTAGTCTTTCACATTTCTGTGTTTTGTTCGCCGTATTCGTTGTTATCAACAAGTATTCAGCCATCGAGCAGCTGTTTTATTTATACGACGTGTCAGCATTTCGTTTCAGAATTCAGAATTACGTATACACCACTTTTGTACCAGCTTTTAGCCCATTCACCAAATATCATTTCAAACTGGACAGCGAACACTTAAAAATTGCTCATACGGCTGGTTGGCACATTAGGCTCTGGGGCACGTAGCAATCTGCTCGAAACGTGTGTCTACAAAAATCTTATAATGACAGACCAAAATATTGTTGAATGGCCATTTGATTTTTATAGCTTAGAAGCAAAAATATACAGTTCACTTTAGTTCTGGGCGATAATTTGAATTCGCAAATTATTTTTAATTTATTAGAGCTCTCTTTTTGCAAACAGAAATTATTATATTATTAATAAATCTGTGAGCAAATGCTGTTCAAATTAAAAGACTTTTTGCCGGAACCATAAATATTTATATTATTTAATAATAATTTTAAAATATTTAGAATTTTTCTAAATCAAATCTTTAAAAATGTGAGCTAGAGTATATCAAAGACTACCACCCTCGAGGTCCAGTTTAAAGCTACGTTAAGTACAGACAATCACCTGCTTTGGCTAGTGCAGCTCGTCTTAGAGCGCCACCAAGCGGATTTCATCCTTCATTAATAAACCCACCACACCACAACGCAAAGTGTTTGTGACTTTGCTGGTGGTGCCAAGACACACTTAGACCTGAGGTGAATATAGCTAAACAGGTCTGTGTCTCGGATAGCACCAAAATTATTTTATTTATTGTATTATTCAATTGATCTACTTATAAATATTAACTTAAAGAATTGTTAAAATTGTTTAGGTATGGCTTAAATCTTATATATATATAATATATATTTTGCAGAGAATAATATACACTTAATTGCAAGTCTATTTTTTAGTATCATACATTTTTTTTGCCGGAAAGGAGGAAGATTTACGATAAATGGAAAAACACAAGATATTAAATTATTAAATGTCATGCAGAAAACTTTTTACCTACTCAAAATATATGTATCCAAATATATACATTATTTTAATAACACCTTTGCCTATAGTCTGTCTAAAAATTCCACATCTAAATTCGAAATTTCCAAGCCTTTTCTCTAAATCCTTTTAGCTAGAAAGGAGATGAGATTCGGATTTTAATATAAGATGATAGTAATTAAATCTACGTTGCTTGTGGAACATTACAAAAAGGAACAAGCTGAATGTTAAATTATTAAATTTCATGCAGAAAACTACTTTTGATCCCCTCATAACATTATTTCTCATTTCTTCAATAACATCTTTAAAGTTGCAACACAACATTAAATGGTTTGAACTGCGATTAAGCAATGTAATCAATAATATTTATGCCACATACAATTCCACGCCCCCTCAACCGCCCCACTCTACATTTGTGCGAATTAAATTCTCATTAGCAATAAATTTGTTCTAATTGAAAATGCAAATCGCGAAGCGACTAAAGCAATTTTAGATGAGAGAGAGAGAGAGATCAGAGCCAGGCGAGTGGCTCTAATAATTCCTGGGCAATTCCGGAGTTTGTTGACTAGCAACGAACGAGTTTTGTAATAATGCTGCTGCTGTCTTTTAAATTGTGTTCCGTGGACAGTTTGCTCGATGAGCAACGCTTTTATCAGTTGTCGCCTGAATTGCCTCCTGTCTGTCTGCCTTTCAGCCTGCTTGACTGCCTGAATGGCAAAATGGTCAAATGGCTGAATGCCTGAATGGTTGAATGGTTGAATGGCTTGTAGGGCCTGGTAAATCAATGCAATTAGTGTCACATCCTCTGCATTTAATGTCTATGTTTCTGTAATCGACTCTGGCGCCATTATCCACTGTCCACTGTCCACTGTCCAGAGCCTCAATCTAACCAGTTCTGAAATGCCCTCTCATAGCATTAGTATAATGTATGCTGTTCCAGGCTTTTACATATTGTTTTTATTGGCAAATATGCTGTGAAAATGAATAGCTAACAAGCGTAAGCAAAACATATTAATTAAATAGCTATTAAAACAAAATATTTAAATTAAATAGATATAATAATAAAATAAGTAGGCCTAATTGACAATGCTAATTGACAAATAACACCCTACAAATCCACTAAGACTTACATTTAATTTATTTGAGAGATATTTATAAGATAACCTTTCACATAAATTTAAATTAACTTTAACAAATAATCTCCTTCACTAGTTCTAAAATTGCTGATTATTCTCTGACAGATTGTACAATAAATTAAATACCTATATATACAACATTATATAAATATATTATCTGTCAGAGGTTACATATAAATTATTATGTTAGTAATCGAAGTTTTTAGTAGCCTAATATAAATAATTATTAAGAACCTTTTCTCTTTCTCTTTAGATCTACCTTTGTATAAACCCGTCCAAGAAACCTGATAAAATTATATTTATAATGATTATTTTGTATTGTTGATATAGTAAAATAACAAAGAAGCTTGTACACTTTCCTTTAACAATTGATAAGCAAGCGACGCCTCACACATCAATTAAAATTTTTAAATTAATGCCAAGTGCACTTATAAAAAAGTTGTCTTCTTTCTTTTCGTTTCTCCCACTGAAAGTTGCTGTCTTTTTATTGCCCAACACTTTTTCTTGTGCTCTGCAGCAGATCGTTAAGTAATATCACATTTAATGGGTATGCATGTTTATATAAACCAATTCATGTTTATTTCCATTTCGCATTCATCCAGCTGCCATCTGCTATCAGCTTATATATATATATTTATATATATATATATATAGGGCTCTTCTCTTGTTATTGTTGTTGTCGTTGTTGTGTTTGTTGCTTGGCTCATTTGTGTTTTAATTGGCCATTTATTGCCTGGTCGTCGTCTGTTGTGGTGTCTGTTGAAATGGTGTTGCTCAGGCAACACTGCTTCACTTGTTCAATTTTATAGCCTGAACAGATTTGGCAGTAGCCTCAACGGATTCAATAGCTGAACAAGTTGTTCACACGAAAATGGCCAAAAGTGACGACCAGACCAAGGTTTTTCTCAATGGCAAACAATATAATTGGCAAATGGGCGTAACGTCGCCCGCCCATTTTGGCATTACCTGGTAGTAGCACTTTGCAGTCCTTTGTGGGTTCCTGAACCCTGGCCCCGTCCTGGCCCTGTGACCAGGCAAGCATTCCATTTCCGCCTTGCCAAGCAAACTCATTTTGCCTTCTAGCAGCCAAAAGTGGAACTGTAGCTTCAGCAGATAGCGACAGCTACACTCAGCAAAAATATTTCCTTAAAATAAAAATAGCCCTTAAAGCGAGAAATAATTTCCAAATATAGGAAATAATTTTCTAAATATTGGAAAGGCTTGCCATAAATCGAACATTTAACAAATAAAGTGTTCTTCTTTAATTATTTAGAAATATTTGATATAATATTAAATTCGTCGTTAGTTTTTTTCTTTGTAAAAGTTATATGAATTCATGTTGTGCCCACATATGAAAAGTCACCTTGAAAATTATAGTAAGTATTTCCAGAAATTTATAAAAATAGAACTTGACCTTGTTTTTCGAAATATACTTTCTGAATAATAAGCTGATTTCTAAAGATCAGCATAATTAATTTTCTGAGTGTGTTGGCAGACGTAGTTGGTGTGCCATTGAGCCAGGATCAAGAGCACACACACACATACAACTACAAAAATACACAAATTGACACACACACACATACACACACAGACCACAGACGCATGTTTCTTTGGCTGCAGTTTTTGAATGCAATTGGCCAACTTGCATACTACAGCTTTATTTTTGAACTACATTCACACATATATAGACACACACACACACATACAGACACACATCCAACACACACCCAACACACACACATTTACAAAGGTCTCTTCAAATTCAGCCTATCAAACAGATTTTAATTAATCAGCTTGCCATCGATTTTGTGAAGTCGGCAAACTCCACTCAAAATGCCGATGAAAGTTGGCAGGAAGAAGTGGTTAACTAGTTATTTACAATCCACACTACCACAACTTACCTCATAGCCCTAAACTCTATTCTTAACTCAAACCCATTTGCAGTCCTTTTTTTTTGCTCACATACTTTCTGTTTTGCTACTTTCTACATTTTTTTTAATTTCCATTTCAGTTTCATTTTACTTCTTTGTCTTTGTCTCCCTGCAGCTGTTGTGGCTTCCACAAGAGTGTGTGTGCGTGTGTGTGTAGTGTGTGTATTTTATGTAGGTTACTTGAGTCGCTTGCATTTCTTTTGAACTTTATTTCGATTAAGTCACATGTGTGTTTAACATTCAAGAACATTTGCCTTGGGTTAATTGTTCATTTAATTGTTTTTAAACTTAAAAATTAATTAAAAATGTAAGACGAATTTAAACATGTTGTTTGGTATTGTTTTACTAAAATGACAAGTTTGAATATAAAGGAGATATCTAAATCCCCATATGGTATATGTATTCCTGATCAGCAGTATTAGTCGAGTTGATATAGTCATGTCAAATAACTGATGGTTCCTATTATAGAGTTGAATTTTAAGTGACTAGTCTACACCTAACTTAAGGTTCGAGATATGTGGATATCTAAACAAATAAAACATATTCAATTACCATAAGATAACTATTTTTGAACAACGAAAAATATTTACTAATATTTCTTCAAAACTAAAATTTCATTAATAAATCGAAAACCTTATTAAAAACTAAAAAAAAAAATATGCAATTAATTCAAAAATTAATTTTCCAAAATACAAACAAATGATATCAGCAGATTAACTTCCACATAGAAGGGTATTTATGTATGTAAGATAAATGTACTTTTTCTGTTTCTTTCAACCATATACAGATATCATTTTATATTCACAGCATTTATCATATTAAAAGTCTTTCAGTTTGATTTCCTTCGAGCTTTAAGGACAGACAGTCATCAGCTACAGCGATCTTCCGTCTGTGCAACTGAACCCAAATGGAGTATCTGAAACGGGCTTGCAACGTAGCAGTTTTCAATATTTCATCATCATCATTATTGAATTTCCATTTTTTGTTTTTTTGTTTTTGTTTTTGGTTGCCTTCTGTCGGATGCGCTGAATGCGCAGTTCATTGGAACGCTTTTTGGTGCCTTTCGGGCGAATTTTTTGGCTTTTGTGAAACTGAGTTGATGCTTTTGCCTTTTTTCATGTTGCCGTTGTTGCTGGCCTTTGTTTACTTCCGTTTCCGCTTGTGTGTGAGAGGGTGGCAGGAAGGCAGGCGCAGCATATGCAAATATCTTCAACATGATTGCATTTCGCTGTTTTGATTTCTTGCTTTTGTGCTTGGCCATTCAGAATGGTCGCTAGGTCGGCGATAAGCCTGATTGATTCCAGTTAAATGCATAATAAGTTTAAATAAATTAAAGATTTAAAGTATCTTTAATGGCTTCACTTCAATGGAAATTAAACTGAGCATGTAGTAATCGTAATAATCTGTAAAAATACATTAAAGTCTGCATTATAAATATGTTTAAATAATTTGTATGTCTTAAAAAGAGTGGGAAGTTTAAATGGGTGTTAAAAGTGCTTTTCGAATGCTTCTTTATTTTATTCAATTATTAAGAAGAAGTTTAACAATTAAATGCTCAACTTACTGCTTAATCACATAGAATCTCATGAGGAACATATTAAACCCTTAAGAAAAGTCTAAATTTTATTTATAAAGATATCCCTTAAAAATACTTCGAGAGAATATTTAGTTTTAAATACACACTTCTTTTTTAGCTTTCCTTTAATTGTTCTTATATTTTAGACTGCTTTAAGCATATCACAGGGTATCTTAAAAGCTCTTCTTGCCAGTTAGTGTGACAGGCTCAAGTCAGTTGTGCTTAACTTTTTCACTTGTGTTTTGATCTCCCCTGCTCAACTCACCCAAAATGTAATGAAATAAATTTGTTTATTTAACAAAATGAGCTTCGCACTTTTTACGCGTTTTTAAGCACATTTTCAGTCGTTTCTCTGAACACTTAAACTAATTAACTCAAATATGTTTACACATGCCGCATGTGACCCTTTCTCTCCAATTTTTCCCTACGCATTAGCGATTTTCCTGCTCCTTTTCCAGTTTATGTGTCATGTAAATAAAAATTAAAACCCCTTAAAAATCTGCTACAGGGTATGATGAAGGTTTGGAAAAGTATGTGAAAGTTAAAAGGAAGTTTCTTTGAACTGATACTGTATATATATTCTTGATCAGCATCGACAGTAGACTCGATTTACCTTGTCGATTAGCGATAGCAACAAAGGATACAATGGTAAAGATATAACAATTGATGTATAATATAGCCAGATATATTATTGATCAACTGTAAAAGTTTGATTAAGATTGAATAAAAGGCTTCGATTTTCTTAACAAACAAATATTTTCATATTGAAAATTCTACTCTTAGCTCGGAATTGAATAGCAGGGTATCTCTCAGTCAAGCACTCTCGACAAGGGCATTCCAACTTGTATTTTTGATGCTGTTTTTCGTGAACGACAGATTTGGGTACTTTGCGGGAAATGTCAGCAAGGTTTTGGGTAAACTTTTTAAACGACTTTTTGTTTCAGTTGCGTGTGTTGAATTTTTGTACGGTTTTTGAGGACGTTTTGCCAAATTAATTTAATAATGTGAAATATGCTGAATTTTAAGTGGCTGATATTCGTTTTTTTTTTAGAAAACTATTTATAAGCCCCCATGTCACAGTGTAACTGACAGGCGAAATGTTAAATATTTAAACCAACAATTTTAGCTTATATTTAGCAGATATTATGTCATGTTTTTTACAACTTAATTGCATTTTTTTTTTTTAAATAATACTTGGTGCATTTGTGGGCAATTAACAAAATTTACTATTAAGTCATTTACATGTTCAGAGGTAAATCGCCAACACTTTGAGTTTGGCAAAGTGGGCAAATATGTTGCACGTTGCCGCCGGCTAAATAGTGACATGAGAATGGATTGCAACGGAAACAACAGAAAAGTGGCATTGGCTACCAGTCTTTTGTGGACGGTCGGGCTTTATGTTTACCGTATGCAGATATTCACAGTCCGATAAGCCTCAAATGGGGGGAATTTAGCAATGCAAATTAGTAGCCAGAGAATTAAATCGTGCTTATCGCGATGTAAAACGTGAGTTATTATGCCAAAGATTAAATTCCACATTTGACACACGCGATAAGCTTATTCAAATTACCTTTAATGTCAACATAATACTCAACAACCTATGTGAATTCAGCTGAGAACAACTGTTGTGTTCAAATATTCGACACATGTGAAGTAAAAGTTACCAAAGGTTGTTGTTATTTAATGTCAGCTATTTAGCACTTGTTTGTGTGTACTTTTAAGTACTTTCAATTGGTTATTTGCAAGATATAATATCTATATAATAACTCAATTATCATCTCTTTAATTGAGTCTCACATAGATATAAATAGTATCTCGGATATTGGTACTTTTCGGTTGACAGTCGAAATTCCAAGAAGTTTAAAGATTTCTTAATTAAGTTTTGATAAATATCAGTTGTAAAACAAACAAATTGTACAAATATTTTAAATTGTATAATTAACATCGTTCAACTACTCTAAAAAACTTGTTAAGAGATTGTCTAACATGAGTCCCAAGATATAGAAATATATCTTTTGGGACTTGAAGTAAAACAATCTGCTGACTTATTGTTGTTTAAAATAATATATCTAAAAGCTCTTTATTTAAGTCCAAGCCTTAAAAAGACGTTTAACAAGTTTCTAAGGAATTTTCTTTTGACAGATTTTATTTTTATTTTTTTTTTTAAATTAAGATTTCTATTTAAAGAAAATGCTGAGATATGCCTTTTGTTATACATCTCTGTTTAGTTCTGGTATTCTTAATTTGCCAAATAAACTTTGTTAAACTTCTCTCAAGCAGATGCTGGGACATGTCTTTTGTTATTCTACTGAATGTTATTTTAAACTGTAAATTCTCAAGCTGTTATTTTTAATTTCCTCTCCCAATTGTTGTCTGATAAATCTCCATTGCAGTCTTTGAGCACAACTTTAATTGCAAAATTAATAAACTACAGGAAACATGCTGAGACATTTATAAATTTGCTGAAGTTGTATTAAATTTACACACACTTATCACTTGTGTACAGACATCTTAAACTTTAAGTAGAAGATGGCAGAAGTTCTTCCCAAGATATGTTCAGGTGTTGAACTAAAATGGACAGTGGAGTGATGGGCTCCATTGTCCCATTTGGGGTAAGCTCAAACAGCTGCTGTTGCTATTGGAACGCATCCATCAACGGCCAAACTGGTACAAACTGGGAACAATGGGCACAAAGGATGCGTAGCGCTGCAGCAGTCACTTGGCCAACGTTGTCAGAAGCCACGTTGGTCAAAAGCCTTTTGTTGTGATTTATATTGATGGAGCGATAAGCTGTAGCTACCAAAAAAAAAAGAAAAGAAAAACTCAAAGCTCGTCCAATGGAGCCACGCTTCACTGAATATTGAAGCACTTGCCTGTAATGATGGTAATGGCGGTCTTGCTTCAAGTGTTATTAAATTTGCCCAATTTCATACAGGTTATCTTTGTTAGCCTAGTGCTTAAAGCTTAGTCAAAGCTTAATGGTTAACCGATCACTTCTAATTAGCCACCAATCTTTAAACTACAATTGTGACTCTGTCTCACTTTATATATTTTATACCATTCTCTACTTTCTTTATCGTTCTTTTTATCTTAATTTGGCATCAATTTCATTCTCTAAATATCAATATACTTAACTTCACTTCAGGTTGTACAAATTACAAAATATACAAAAAAATTAACCTACAAATAACATATATTTTAATTCATTGTAGGCTAAAAAGATAATAACAAATTGGCTAAAGTGAACTTAAATCCATTACGAATTTTAAACAGTTCCAGTTCCGGAATGACATAATAGTTTCCACAACGGTCGTCTTACATAATTCGATTACTCAAAGAATAAAAAAGCGAAACTCTTGTTAAAAAAAACATTAAAAAAATGGGAGATTTGCTAATAAAATCATTTATTGCGGCTTGAGTTGAGTCTTTTTATATATGTCAATCTGTTCGCATCCCCAGTCACAAGACAGCTTTCAGTTTCGTTTTAGAAAGTCGCTGGACAATGTCTGCATATATAAAAACCGTTATTTTCTTAGCTCCTTTCGCTGGCAACTAGCTAGCAAGTTATGTCAATTTACGGTCGGCTGAAATAATGCATATCTTTTTGGTATTTTGTTTGTTATTTGTTGAAGCGCACAATTTGCATTGGCTTGCAAATTGTTGAGGTTTTCCATTTAATTGTTGAGTAATTGTTAAAATGGTTAAACTGCCAATGAATCAAAAAAAAAAAAAATTGCCATAACAAATAACATTGATTGCATAGTTGCATGTCATTTTACTTAGACCATAATCGACTGTAATAAGTGCTGGAAGAGTCTTGTAAATTGACATTAAAAAGAAGAAGATACTAAATTACATTATAATTATTTTGTGCAGTGTATGTTGTTTGTGGTTTCTGCTATTGAAGTATCCAAGTTTCACTAGTCACTTGTCTAAACACAATTGATAATATTGATATATTTTTATTGATATAATAGATATGTGTATGAAATAAAGCCACATTGTGATTATTCTATGCAGTAAATGGAGCCGAGATCTGTTTTATTTGTTATTTGTAGTAGACATGTGTAAGCTCAATATTAAAAAGGTTTTAGTGATTGCTTTTAGCGTTTATTGAGTGCCTTATAGGGTGCTCTATTCAAGATGATTTTTCAAGGGCCACTCAAGCATAAATGTTAGCTACCAATTAAATAATTTCCATGCAAACGAGCCAAAAAAAATCGTGGCCCACGCTGAACAAAACAAGAAAAAAAAAAGAAAAAAAGAAGAAAAGTGCGTTTTTGAAGAATGCTCTAAATATTTAAATTAACTCAATTTGTCAGTTGGCACGAATGCAAATTGACCTTCAGGTTGGCCGGAGACTCGGCCTGACTCATCGGCCCTATTGACACCTACACCCCCTCCATCAGATGGTTTATATATATGTTGCTCCAGTCCAAAACCAGTTTGAAATTGCTTCGTTTTTTTTCTTTTCATATTTTTATACAGTTGCTCTGCGGTTGACATTGAAATTTTTGTTGTTTTGTTCCATGGCCCCACGTCGAGTCCCATTCATGAGATGCACAACAAAATCAACAACAATAACAACAACAACAAAAAAAAAATCATCAACGAGTTTTCTTTGAGATGCCGATCATTTTAATTGGGTAGCTGCGGTGTAGTAGTAATTTGTAAGCCTTATCAATTTATCAAGATGCGGGCCATACGCATGTCCATACATGTTTATGCATGTCATTTCTTGTCTCTCTTTTTTCTCTTTCTTTAAATGTTGTTGGTGTCTCTTTTTTTGTTTTTTCTTCTTCTTTGTTTTAAGTTGCGTTGTTTTGGCAGCTGCTGTCAAAATAATGTCACAAAGCGAGATTTTTGTTTGTTTTTGATTTTGTCGTTATTTCCCATATTCATTTAAATTAGCAGGCATTAAGTTGTAAGTAAGGTTTAGCTTTTGAAAATCTGTTCAGTTTTTACAGAGTTATGACTGTGAAGAGTATTTATCTAAGTTTTTTCTGGGAGTATAATTTCAATATAAAAATCGAGTCATCGGATCACATTTGAATGTAGTCTTTATTTAGGGGTCAAGTTTTGATAAAAAGCAATGGAATTTGAAAATCAGATCACCGCAGACAAAATTATGGCAGTGGGAAGTTTTGACATACCTCTAAGAATTCTTTTTAGGAAAATAAACTATGAAAGGTGTGGTCAGATTTAACATTTCAACTTTAAAGTATTATTATTCAAACCACATTTAACAAGAGGTGGTTTAGAAAATCGAATCACTTTAGGCAGAGCTGCGGCTTTGAAAAGTTTTGATATACTACTAAGAACAGTTTTTGAGGTTTTAATATTAATATGAAAGTAGAGTTCGAATTTCGTTTTCTAATTTGAATGTAGAATTATTCTAGTAGTCAAATACTGACTAAGAAGCTATTGGTTTTTTGCAAATTGTTTAATTTTCTTACAAAGTTATGAGTGTGTAAAATAGAATAAGGATTGCTTTTCCAACTTTAAGTTTAGTATCATTGTAGCGGTCAAACCATTATAAGAAATGGATGTAGTTTTGATGAAATCTTGACTAAGAAGTGCTGTTTATTTGTTTCTTACATGTATTTCCATATGATAAAATTCTACAAGTCCATTAAAGTATCTTCAATCACATTTGATATCGCTTGAGTACCCTTAACATTAAAGTTTCACCTATTTTTGATGAATGAAAAAGATTTGCAGAGTAAATCTGCCGCTGAGCAACGCAACTTGCTTGATTTGGCCTATTTATAAGTGGATCGTTGGGCACTCGATGGCTTCATTGCTTTGGGCCATGTATGCAATTATAGCGTTTCTCTTGGATTTGGCCAACGACTTCAAACGATGTTTTTTTATCAAAAGCGGTTATCGCATGTGCTTGGAAAAATTTCAGCTTTAATTGCCGCTCATTTCTGGCTATAATCACAGCAAGCCAACCACCACTGGCAATCTTCATTATTTGTTTATCTTTTGCATTTTCATTTTGCTTTTTGCACTTTGCATTTTGCATTTTGCCAAATGGCAGCCTTTCATTTAGACCGCGACCCGCCTGTCTAAAATCAAAAGCGATTGTCGTTTGCCTAGTCTGCATTTGGTAAGACCTCGGGCCAAGATTTGACCAGGTCTTAACATACTCCGGTCATTTCCGCTGTGTGATTTGCATACCCCTTTAAATCACCTAAAATGTTTACCAGGTATACCAGTTCTAAGTATTTACAGACAGTGTGAGAATTAACTAAAATGTTGGGTCTTCCAACGATTAGTTAAATATGTATTTATTAGTTAAAAGTATATTTAAATTTTCCTTAATTAAGACAATTCAATCACAATTAGCAATCATATCTAATACTTAAAATGCCACACAGGAATTGAATAATCAGTTACTCCTTTAACCAGGGTATCTGCTGATCTGGCAGACAGCTCCAGTTTGCTGTTAATTTGTTTTTAATTGCAATTGGAAATTGTTGAGTATTATGTAATGTGACAATTGAAACATTGTAGACACTGGCTCCACTTGACACTCACAGCTGTCACTTGCCACAGTTTACCCCTCCCTATCCCCTATCCCCAATGCCACTCCAACTCCCACACACACACCACATCCTCTTCTCTCTTTCTCTTGTAGTCATCAGTTTATCAAGTTGCAGCTAGCAGCTTGTGGCTGATGTCATCGTTAGTCAGTTGCAGTTTCTTGTTTGTGTTTGTTTGTCTTTCGATTTTGTGGCAGCTAGTTTTCCTATTTACTTTGCATATTTGCCACATGCTTGTCGTCGGCCACTTGAAGCAACAGCAGCCGCAGCAGCAGACTTGAAGTAAACCAAGTTAAGCCGTTGCAAAATAAAAAAATTAAATAGTGATCAGCTGCTTAACATGTGCCAAGTGCTCGAATGCGACACAAATGTTTGCTTTGGGTGCCTTTGCGTTTGTTTTTGGCCAAATTGAAATGATTTGGTCAGCGAAGCTGCTGTCCAATTTTGGCTAAGTTGCCCAAGGTGCAAGATATGCAAATTTAGATCCAGCTAACAAATGAAAATATAATAATAATAATAATAATAATATAGTTCAAGTTAGAAAAGAGAAAATAAAATTTTAAAACAAGTTAAATTATAATCATGGTTAGTATAATAATAATTATGTATAAATTATATAGCCTAAGAACAGCTGATAGAAAATTTGCTTAACAAAATCTGCTCTTAATAAAATTTAAACTGTTGATAAAAAATATGTCTGTGTATCTTAAATATGAATGTGTTTTTTATTTTTTTTTGCAATCGTTAATCGATTTGTATCGATATCAAAATCACTGTAAATGCAGATAAAAAAATGCATTTATTCTTTCCGCTTGTTTTACTTTAAATGTGATAAAATCTGAAGTTTTCAATTCTCGTTCTTTAATTTATCCTTTATATATTTTCCTCTCTTATTCATCTTTCAGTTTATTATGATTGAAGTTATTGTATAATTAACATCGTATTTATATTTATTATTATAGGACTTAGTTCATACAAAATTAGCAATGCACACCCGACATGCATGAATATTTTAAACAATAATCAATAATTTAACATAATAAATAATAAATGCATTGAAATTGTATTAGCCTGACAATCATACATACATAAATTTAAATTTCGACAGAGGATGGAAAGGTATTATGCAACCAAAATAAATTTGATAAAATTTTTAATCAAGTTGCACGAGAGAGAAAAATAGATTAAAATTGGAAGACGAGAAAAATATAAATGCAATTTCACACATCATATTTAAAGGCAAAATAAACCGAATTAAAATAAATGTCAATTGTGTTTTGTTCATTGAACTGGCCTTGTTAAGAGTGCTTCGCAGCCAACTGACAGCTAACAACTGAGATATAAAAGTGGCAAGTGCTCGTCGAGAAGATATCCTGTGATAAGTTTTGACCATAGATATTAAAGGATTCATTTTTTTTGTATGTTTAACAGCCCATTAATTAATAGTTGTCAACTCTGGCATGCCGCATACATTTTTCACTATTTGTGATACCCTTCACGTAACTCTTGTTAAAGGGTACAAACTGCATGAATGTATTAAACAGAAGTGTACAAAATAATCAAGCACTCAAATAATGAACAATCACAAAATACACAAGAGACAGAGATAGAGATAGAGAGATAGAAAGAGAGAGTGTGTGAGAGAGAAAGGGAAAAATATGTTTAAATGCGTAAATAAAACTAGTATAATATCAACAACTACAACTACAGCAATAACAACAACAACTGCGACAACGAAAACAACAAGAGAAGCAGTCAAAGTTGACAGGACAAAAACAAGCCAAATCCCAGTCCAAAGCCCAAGCCAAAAAGCATTGGCAGTCGCTGTCAAATCTGGCGCGCTGACAATGACAGCCAAAGGGAGGGGTAGAAGTGAAAAGGAAATATGGAAAAGGGGCGTAGAAATGTAGGGGAATGTGGTGAAAAAGCAGAGGGGGGGGGGCGGGGTGTTGCTGTTGAGTGGGGGATTTTAACAAGTTTCACACAGCTAAATAAATTGTTTTCGCTACACAATTTTTTGGTGTTATGCGCGCCACTTGACTTGTAAATGGGCAAATGGTTTCACACACACACACACACAACACACACACATAGCACAAAACAGACAGTAAAACAACCGTAAAAACAAAACCAAAAACATAACAATAACAAAAGGAAAAGTAGAAGAAGAAGTCGTAGATGAAACTGGCACAATGTGAACTCGCATTGTTGACCCAGTTATGAGCCACAAGACAGTCCTCGAAACAAATAAAGAGCGCCTGGGAAAATGCTGCGAAAATACTCCAAATATGCTTGGAATGCCTCGCTAATGACAGCTGCTCAACAGCTACGCCGGGTGTGCGGGGTGCTGAAAAGTATGCTATGAGTGGGATATGCTGACACAAGCAGGGTGCATAAAAATTAAAGATATATGAGCCAAAACGCTGACCATAAACTCACCACAAAACAGCAGCTGAGGCAGAGGCAGAGGCAGAGACAGCATGACGCCAGCCAAAGAAAACTTTGGCATAGAAATTAAAGTTTTCATCCTGCAGGATATGCTCAAGCACTCAGCAAAATAATCGCTAAAATCGCCTAAAAACTACAAAGTTTTTCTGGCACTTAGAAATAATTCCTAAATTTAAGAGAATAAAAATTCCAAAAATTATGGCAAATTCTTTATATTTTTTTTTAAAGTAAATAGTTGAAATGCAAATACTGATTTTTAGCCAAAATGCTTTCTAACACAAAAAAGTAATTAAATTTACTGGCTCTTCTTTAATATTAGTCTTCATTAGTTTTTCCAAACTTAATTAATTTGTATCTAATTGTTTGTGTGAAATCTTAATTCTAAAGTTGTTTGAAATATACAAATAAGTTTTTAAATTTTAGAGAAATGCATTCTGAAATTGAGAAAAGACAAGAACTGGTTTATAAAAAAAAACATTCTCTATAATATGGTGAGTTACACTTATGTTTTCTAAGTGTATAAGCACAAACGCACACACATACACAGAGAAAGAGAGGGAGAGGGAGAGAAAGTGGGAGAGAGACAGAAAGAGAGAGAAAAAGGGAGCGGGGGAGAGAGAGCTTTTAAGGAACTAACTTGCCCGATAAGTTGACTTGGACATAAATATGACTTTCCCTGCGTACTTAAATAAATTTGCACGGAAGTGGAACACATTTCACCGCAGGATTACGCTAAGTGAGTGCATAAAATATCACAGCGCTTATTGTGAAATAATGCCAAGGAATAAGTCTTAGACTAGAATATGAATATATAAAATCCAACATTAATCATACTTCACGTTAATGGCAGTGTAGAAACTGTTAAAACCCTGATAAGCTAAGAGTGACTAGTAAATGAATAGAATATATAGTTCCATTATTTATATTACCAAAATGACTAATAGCTTTCATGGATAAATCTTTCTTTTATGTATATAAATAGTTTAAGTTCATTTCTTATTTAAAACTGTTTGGATATTTTTTTAGACTTAGCTGCAAACATTTTAACTATTTATTTATGTTCAGTATAAATCAGGGTGTCAAACAATAAATATGTAATTATTAGGTTTTTTCAGCGCATTACTTTTCTACTCATTCAAACAATTTTTTTTACATTTTTTTTCAGCAATTGAATATCAACTTTTACATAAAAACGTTTGTATTTTCATCAATTAAAGAATTATCAGCTTAACACAAGTTGTTAAACAGGAAACTGAAACGGAACCGCAACTTTATCGATTTAAATTTCGAATCAGAACCAATATACAAGAGTTTTTTTCTGGTTATATTTTATTGGTATATAGCAGTTTTGAAACTAATTCATATTTGTCTGCCGGAACTGTTTAATTTTGAGTAGCAGAAACCTTTACAATTCACTTGCAGAAACTGGAACGGAAATAGGATTTGGTTTATTGCATTTAATTTAGTAACCTAATCGTTGTTCTGCAACTGAAACGTTTAATTCCTGGCACCCCATCAATTGTTTTTATTTGAGTTAAGTAATGAAAACTTTTTCATTGCCTAAAGTTTCTTTTCGGTATATTTGGAAGCACTTAACAGCTTAAGAAGTCCATGCCAATATTTGGCATCATTAACAAACAAATTAATACAATTTGTAAACTAAGCGCAATACTTAATGCCTACATCTAACTCCCCCCACCCCCCTAACCACTCGAAAAGCCTCTCTAAACAAATAGAGCCCCATTGAGTGGAGTTTGCGTCTAGCTGTCTATTTGTATAGTAATTAAAAAGTATAAAACCAGCAAATTAAACGCGCCAACTGTTGAGAAGATTTTTTTGTAATATTTTTTTTTGGTTGTTAGCTGCCGCTTGCGAAAAGTTTTTGCACAAACAAACAAACAAGCAGGCGTCGCGTCGCCGCACTTAATTAAATTAGAAAGCGCCCACAGTGCGCACAGTGGAACCAACGCAACGAAAGTAGCCAAAAGTGACGCCAACCAATAACAAGTTGTTCTTGATAATTGAGCTCAAAGTGGAATATGGAATACACTGATACAGTTTGAAGAGCTGAACAAAATAAATACATGTTAAATAAGTAATAAATATTATGCAAAATATTTGTCAGATCTATTAAATTTAATAATCATATTAAATATATTAAATATAATAATAACTGTTCCTTAGAAAGAGTCAATACACAAAAGAAATATTACCAAAAAAATATATTATTTATAGTAAATGTAAAGCAATCTTATAAATGAGAATTGTGGGATTATTGAGAAAGGGGTTCGAAATCAGAATATTATTGGATATTTATTATAATATTTAGTAGAATATCTAGGAATTTTCGCTGCTAGTAAATGCGAAACTATCTTACATTTGAGAATGGAATTAATGCGTAAGGTTTTCGAAACGATCTTTTATTTGAGAATGGACTATTGATAGAATATTGTTGTATAACTAGAATATACAGTATTTCAGAAACTTGGAACAATTTTTTTAAACAAATATATTGAAATTTAATGAATTATTAAGTATGGTTTTTTAAACTAGAATATTGTTGTATGACAGGAATATTTGATCTTTTTACTTGTAAGTTATCATATATACTACTATATAATACTAGAGATTTTCTTTCTTATTTATAGATAGCATATATATAGTCTCACGTCCCAAGACTTAGCCTTGGGCTCTTGCCAACTTCATCGCTAATTGTTTGTGGCGACTTGAAAAGGGTATATTGAAAAGTAGACGTTGAAGTCGAAGTCGAAGTCGCCGTCGCCGTCGCCGGAAATCAGTAAAACTAATGCCAAAACTTTGGGTTATGGTGTGGGTAGCAGGAGGAGCAGGTGGAGGTGGAGCAGCCATGACAGCTGCTCGGTGGTTGTGTAAACTGAGAGGCGTACTAAGAGATGACAGGGGTGGGGGGGAGGATCTGCTGGTGTGTTCATCATTGTGCTTAGAGTGTTTACTGTGGCGGAAAATAGCCGACGACTTTGTCTGCCGAGCGAAATCTCTTTTCTATTTTTTTATTTTCCTGGTTTTTTTGTGGTCGTTTTTGGCAGCCAAAGAAGACAGCCATGAAACTGGTGGTGTGGGCGTGTCACGGCAAAGTTTATCAACTTAATTAGAGGCTTGATTACGTTGGCGCTGGTGCTCATCTCAAAAACTGCGAATGGCAGCCATTAAAATTAAATGCGGAGCAGACCAGATTGCGGTCAGAATGAAGACAGGAGACAGGAGGCAGGAGACAGGAGGCAGGCAACAGGACCTCAACCAACAGGACACGGTCTGGACTTTGACATTTTAAAGCCGATTCACCGTTGAGTCTTATCGCCTGCACGTCTCTCTATTGCCCCTCCCCCACCCCTTCTGACTGCCGGCCCTTTGAGTTTTGTTATCAGCTTATGGCTGCCATTTGGTTAGCAGCCCTTTAACTGCCGGCCATTTATCCTAGATTTGATTTATGGCGCAATTAAAAATTTGCACAAGCACAAGGGGAAAATGGTGGGCGGGGCAAGAGGGGCGTGTTGGGCTGGCCACCTAGTTTGTGGGCATGGCAGCAGACACACATAGGAGTCGCGCTCGCATCGATGCAAAATTTATGGCAGCGCATTTATTGCCAAGCGGCGCGTATGAAAATTTAAATGTAGCTGCCGCCTGGTGGCGCCTCAAACGCGACAAACGCCACAAAAACTCGACAAATGTCGTGTGGGCCAAGCGGGGTGAGGCGACCAGAGATTCTCAATCTCTTTGCGTTGCAATATATGTATATATACGTAAACCGACTCCCCCAAAAAAAAGCACTCGTTAAAGTGCATGTTTTTTTAGTGCTAGGATTATGGGGCTAGCACGAGGGTAGCCACAGCAGTTGCTAGCATATGTTTAAAGCATCTGTCTCAAAATGTAGCAATTAGCTGATAATAAATTATTAGTTAGCGATATATATAAGTCAGGGAAATTGATTTTTAGTATGTTATGTAGTCATTTGCTAGTATTTCATTATCTATTATCCAAAAAAACAAAGAAAAAACCAATATAAATTACATTTTTTGTGTACATAATCTTTGCAATATGAATTTCTTAATAATTGAATTAATATTAAAAATAAAATATTTATTCATTTTATTAACTTGAATAAATTCGTAAGCGTTTTAATGGTTGAACTATTAAAGCGAACCTCGCCCTTAAGAGAGTCTTACCATTATCAGTTACTGCATGGCTGTGTCTTCTGCTCACTGCCATCCCGCTTCTCATCCCCCCCCCTCCCAGTTTGTCTCTCCGCCCATCTCCCAGTTGGCTGGTGAATTTTGGCTTTTGCCTTGAACTGGCAGCTGTTAGCCTGCACTTTGAGTAATCGCTGCCTTATGGCGGCTTTTCCACTTGGACTTGTGTCAAAAGACAAACACACACACACACACACACACACACATGTACATACACATACACGTAGATACACATATATTGTTGGTTGTGTCGTCGTCAGTGCAACATGTTGCCCGGGTCATGAAATGTATATAAATTTCTTATGCGGCCTGGCAACTCGTAAAACACGAGGTTAATGTGGTAAATGCTGTTGGGACTTGTATCCAAAAGGGGCGGTTGAGGGGTGTGTTAACGGGTTGCAATGGGGTGGGGGGTGGGTGGTGGGTTTGTGGGTAGTTCATGCATCCAACATATTGTTGCGACGGCAAACTATTAGTGCTTGTAAGTGGCATTAAATGGGGTTGCACGATAGACTTCGTGAGTTGTTTACTTTGCATTTGCCCAACGGTGTGCATATTTCAGTGGCAAGTGCAGGTTGCAATTGCAACAGTGCAACAGGAATTGCTCAAATATAAACAAAACAATGTATAGTAGAAGCTTTGAGACTGTACTCAAATTCTTAAACCTTGAACTAAACTAGACCCAACATTAAATGAACAACAGCATTTTTTTTGTGTCTTTTAAGATAGTTATTTTGAAACAATATGACAGGTTCCCCTTTTAATACCCTAAGCCATTAACAAAGCAGAGAGCAGCAACGACTTCATAAAAAATATATATATATATATATTCTTGATTGGGCAGATCAATTTTATTTAAATTTATCGATAGCTACACACGTTTTGCGAATATCGATATAAACCAATCTACTATGAGAGCAGTTCACGCGAAACTAAAATATATATAATCTTGTATTATATTAAAAGTTTAATTTTATATTTATATAATATACTTATCTCGTATTAAATATATGTATATAAATATACAATACTAATATAATATAATAATAATACTAATATAAATATTATATATTTAATATTAAACTAAATAGAATTTTTAATATTTGTTTTTTACCTATTCCATATCGAGAAAAGTCCTTCATCTATTCAATAGCTTTCTGCAGGATATATCCCAGTCGAGCTCTGGCGACTTGCACATGCTAAGTTGTTTGTTTGTTTTTTATACATTTCTATATATATCTAAACATTATCTATTAGTAATTGGGTCGCTCTCGATGTGCAGCTTAGTGTTGCTGCTCAACAGCTTGGCAACAGTGGCTGGCAAAAGTTAAGCAACGGCTGTTAACCCTTGCCGCTTTATGGGTAGACAGACAGACAGACAGACAGACAGACAGTAACCGACCCACTCAGCTAATTATTATAAGCTGACAAATCTTTGCCAGCGCTTATCACCAGCCAGCCAAATGGCAAACGCAAACCAAACCAAACCAAAAATTTCCTAAACAGCTACCCAAAAATAAAGTCTATTACAATGTCCTTGCCACTACCCCTTGCCACTTCCCACTTCCTATTTGCTACTTGCTGCTGTCTATTTGATTAACATTCGCACACAAATTTTGTTTAACTTTTTTGGGTGGGTTTTTGGGGGGTTTGAAATTAATTTTCGGTTGTGCTCCATTTCGACATAAACTTCTAATTGGCAGCAGCATATTCCGTATACGCCGCGTGTTGTTTTGGCCCTCGTTCAACTTTGTTGGCAACAACTTTCACGTGCCACCAACTTGTGCCAGCCAACTAGGGCCCGGACGGAGCCTAAAAAGTTATAATAGATTTCTAGTTTCACTCATTTAGTTGATTTTTGTTTTCTTCTCACATTGTTATTTTTATCCCATTTTACATTTCCGAGCAGAGCAAAAACCTAATCATTTGCAGTTATGAGCAAAGTTGCGCTTTGAAATAATTTCGAGAGGAAATCATTGTTTTTATATGCATTTTGAT
Organism: Drosophila setosimentum; assembly: GCA_035043505.1. NCBI lineage: Eukaryota > Metazoa > Arthropoda > Insecta > Diptera > Drosophilidae > Drosophila > Drosophila setosimentum. Next base: position 22,018,521 of record JAWNMY010000007.1, read on the forward strand.
AATGTTTCTGCCACCAGTTAAACGAGGAAACCCAAAGGCCATTAAACCGCTGCGCTCTGAATATATATTTAAATTAAATTGTGCAAACCATGTGAACTACGCTGAATGCAAAATAATATTTTAATGGTGCGGAAAAATGAATATTTTGACAAACGCAAAAAAAAAATTGTATATATTCATAATTAATTGGAGTTTGCATTTGCCATATACATGCAGCGAGCATTTTTGCCTGCATTTTGTGTGATTTTTAGTTTAAATTCACATGACAAATTTTTGTGTTATGTGTGAAGCCTTCACTATTTTCTTTTAAATAAATATAAAATATTAATTGAAATCTCATTGAGGCAAATAAATAAAATGATTCAGTTTGTGTTATTTCAATAAATTTATTTTAAAATTGAATTTAAAATCGATTTACATCATTTCGAATAACAAAAAGCAGCTGAAAGTAGATTGTTTTTTTTATATTATTTTTCTTTTATATAATATAATACGCAGTCAACTAACTAAACTAGGTATAGTAAGAATATATATAGCAGAATGAGACAGGAGTATATGTTATGTCTGAAAGAAACATGAGATTAACTCTGAATACATTAGTAATCCTCAATTCGAGAAAGATTTCTGCATTCTGTTTCACGAATAATACTAATAAATGTTTTGTATATATATATATTTGTTCATTTAAATCTGTTTTTAATATTTAAAATGTCATTTTACATATGTAAGAGAAAATAAAGAATATATATACATGTATATTCGTACAGTTTACATTATTACATAATTAAATGACATGAAATTCAAAGCTCGCATTTTGTTAGGCTTTGGTTAATTAACTCTTGATAATATTTGAATATTTCTTTTGGTCATTTAAACAATATTTAATTCTTTCGCTTCAATTATAAACTATTTTTTGGTTAGAAAGTAGAGTTATGGGCTGTCATACTTACGTGGCGAGGAGTTTATATAATATGAATTAATAATATTTTATATGCAACTGATTTCAAATATTTCATAATCATAAAAGACAAGTCATTAAATTAACCTCTTAATAATGTTAAAAATTCATTTTACACTTATTCAATTGAAGCATTTATGTTAAACCCAATCATATTTAACTCATTTAGGAATAGTGCAATAATTAAATATTAACAAATAAATAGATCGTAAATACGGTCAATGGCAACGAATATTATGTGTCCTATAAACTTGGGTGGATATAAAAAGAATATCATAAATATATAGTTCCCTTAGCTATACCATCTGACTGTGTTTTATTACTTCCCTTACTCTATCTCTGTCCTCTATCTTTAGTTATGCTTCCTGTCTTTAGTTGTGGCACATCATTCAGCTTCCACACTTTCCCTGAGCAGAGTCAGAGTCAGAGTCAAAGTCCATATTCATTTTGCTGCCCATTTCAAAGAATTAGTTACAAACTATTCGAACCAGTCACATAATAATAATGGAAACACGACAAAATTCTTATTGCTAACTTACAAGCTTCTTTTTGGCTCATAAGCTTTGCCTTTCTTGCAAAAACAATTTATTTCTCCTTTCCTTTTGCCCCATTTGGCAAGCTAAAGCAAATATTATTCTTCATTTATGGCAAAAAGCTGTGGACAAGCTCTGGGCTTCTTCATGAAAAATCAATTAAAAATCAAGAGATTTTCTAATGCAGATTTTGTAAATGCATCAGCTTGCAGCTGTAAATACAGATGTGTCTGTGCAATAAAATGTTACCAGGATTGCTAAGCCAAGAAGATTTTGTGCTGAACATTGCCACGCCTGCAGTTGAAGCCCTTTTTGGCCCAAAGGGGAAAATGTCGAGCATTTGGCAAATTTCTATTCGATTTGTGTAACGAGTTTTCTATAAACATTTTCCCAGTTAGCCAGTTGCATGTGAGTGAGTGAGAGAGAGACTGTTAGGGAGAGAGTGAGAGAGATGGTTGCACATATGTGCACATTACAGTTCCATTTACTTTTATGGCAAGCGGGGATTTGGTTTGGGTTTTCGGACAAGTTTTAAAGCTGTTTCTAGTTCTGGTTGTTATTGTTGTTGTTGTTGTTTGTCGTGACATTGCCGCAATCTTGGCAGCTCATTTCGACAAATGGCTGACAGGAAGTGCACTTTTCCAGCTGACGTTTCCATTGGCATTGGCAACAATGCCAACTTGCAACTCGCACAACTTGCAACTTGAAAAGCTCTAACGCGACTTATCGAATAAAAGTCCCACGAGTTCAAATCCACAACTTGGCCATATATCTATTAAGCAAACGTGCTCATCCAAAATATATATATATATATATATATGTACAGAGAAATTGTTTTGTTTTGCTTTGGGAAATTGTTTATTATGTTTATCTATCGAGACGCATTGAAGCTGCCCAAAATTGATTGAGTTAATTTAGTTTTTTTTTTTGTGGCTTTGTTTTTATTGACACTTTCATTGAATAATGTTTTCATATGAAATATATGCCTTGACACACACTCTAAGCTCGTTGTCTAACACATAACACACACATTTATTGGGGCTTCAGGTTTGAGGTTATTTTTCATGGTATTGGGGGGAGGGTGGAGTGGGCTATTGGGTTCAAGTGTTGCTGACCGCTCTGGTCGCATAAATCAGCTCGAATATCGAGTCTCCAATGTGCTTGCAACAACAGGCAATTTTCGAGCAAATATTTTTTTTACTAGCCATCATTGTCGTTGGCCATTCTCATCCCTGCCTCCCTCTCTAACCAATTCACACAACAACAACAAATGGCAGCCACGGAAACGTGACCCAAATATTTGTTTGATTTATTAGCTGCCGTTTTTTTATTTTTATTTTTATTTTGTTTTTTTCTTCTTTTATGTGCCATGAAACAAGTTGTTGATATGTGAATATTTGGGTAGTTGGACTACTTTTAGGCGTTTGCAATGCATTCAGCAGGTATGTGTGTGCTGGGAATTTTAATTGAGCATTTTGGATATGGCTTATCTGTGCATCTAATAGACTTAAACGACCACAATATGTATTTATTTATTTAATGTGTACAGAAAAAAGAGATAAGGACATTTAAAATTACAAAATAATGAATATTATGGCTATAATAAATCTGTTCAATATAACAATCAGCATTATTTTAATGCATTAATCAGGTTGCAGATAGGCAGGTTGTAGTTCCGGTTCCGGTACGTAAAAATCAAAGTTTCCGGCATTTTTTTCGTTGTGGCACTAGAAAGACTTATAATATCGGCTCTGTTGAAGGGTTCTTAAAAAAAATAATCAAACGTTATATTTCCCTGATTTCAATATTACTATATAATAAGTAAAGTTTCCTCATTTTAAATATATTAATTACTTTCGTCCACTATAAATGTTTATATAATATATAAAGTTGCATGATTTAAATATATCTATTACTGTAACTCAATAAATACACTTATAAAGTACTATTAGATTAGTGCAATATATAATTATATATTTTATCTGTAAAGTTCTCTGATCTAAATATATTTACTACCTTAGTATATATGTAGCTAGCTTTTTATTCTACAGTCATGTATGTAGTATGTAGGGTATCAAGAGTTCGTTTCTGGCCGAATCACTTTCCTTTTTATATGTTTCGTTTACGGCTTGCATTCTTTAAAAATTAAGTGCGACACAGGTGGTGGCACAGTAGTTCTGAAGTGCAACTGACAGATACAAAGCAAAAGTTTCGACCAACTCGAAAACAATATTTTGTGGCTGCCCAAAATTCTCACCTCATTTTTAAAGTTACCACTAGCAAAGGCAAACAGCAAACAGCAAACGGCAAACGGCAAATGGGTAAATGAGTAAATGAATGAATGAATGAATGAAGTACCAGCAATGAGGAAGCGAACGTTAAAGTGTCGAATTGTATCTGCAAGATACGAGATAAAAGATACAAGATACACAGATACACAGCACGTGCAGCTGCATCTTTAACACTTGCCAGCCGGTTTCTTGTTTATTTAGCTTATTAGGGCCAGAAAGTGAATCCGCTGTGGCAAGCGGCAAGTGCGCCCCGTAAAACTTTTACGGTTCTTCGGTTACGTAAGTTTTGGCCCGTTGCAAGTGAAATTCAATTTCCAATCGGTTGACTTTGGTTTTTACTTTTTTTTTTCCTTTTGGCCAACGGGGATTTTGGTCTAATTCAATTTGCAACGGCTTAAGACGGTACCAATATTTGTGGCAGCCATATTTATGAGCTGTCCAAACGTTTTGTCTCTCCTGTTGCGACTCAAGACGATTCGTTACGATTCAAATTGATTCGATTCAATTCGATTCGGTTGCCATTTGTCACGCTTGTCCCCACCCACCCACTTGTGTGGGAAAAGTCGTCGCAATGTCAAAGTCATCGACGCCCCAACAATTTGCCGGAAACTTGTTGCCCCACAGTTGTGCAGCTTTTTGGGGTCTGTTGTGATATCTTGCACGATATGCCTACGCTTCAATTATTCAACATGAAACAAAGCACAGAGTTGCCCCTATCCACCACATCTACCCCCCCCCCCTCCCCCAGCATCGACTACCCCTCTTTGCCACTCTATCCACAATTTGCATTTATCTGTTTTTCTTTCTCTGTGATTCTCACTGGCTTGCCTCTTAGCGTATTCTTTTTCTGTTTTGCCCTCGGCTTGTAACATAAAACTCGGCACAAATGGCGTCTAATGGATATTCAGATATTCAAGTCTTTTACGTGGTAGCATTCGAAACGCTCGATGAATGTATTCACGGGTCAAATGTCCAATCGAAAGTGACCTGCTCTCGAGCACTCAATTTGTTTTTGTTCGGTGGCATTCTAAATGCAAAGAGATATATGTAAATGTTATTTTCTTTCATCTACATTTCCCTAACTGTAATTCTATTCATTTTTATTTTGCGAATTCACTGTGGATGTGCATCATAGCTAGGCTCTACTATTATCACACCTCCATCAGCAAATGATTTTCTTCTAAAATAATCTGCATTTTCGCTACATTTTTAGAATTATTTCCAATTACACATTCAACTAGTATTTGAACCTAAATCGAAGTATTTGGCATTTAAAATCAGCAGAAATCGAATAACATTTGATTTTCACATTTTGACATTTTGCATTTCATTTGTAATTTAATTTAATTGAATATATTTTTTTACTTTTGTTTGCATTGACTGACTTTAGTTGGCACTAAATAAAACAATACATTTTTATAAGATATCCGATTTTTGTTTTGAAGAATATATAAATCGTTTTATGTATGAATAATGTATGTATGCAGATAAAGATCGATTATCGATTTGTTTTTTTTTATTAATTTGTAATAAAAGCTTTAATTACATTTATCGTGTAAGAATTATATACTCAACTAGTAGATAAGACTAAATAGGGATGTATATATACATAAAATGTTCGATGTTTTTGAACGATATATAAATTATTATTATGCCATTTAGCTTGTGAATGAAATTAGATCGGAATGTAAATGAAAAAGTGGATATAATTGTATTAATTTTATTTAATTATGTATTGTTTTTACTGATAATTCTAATCAACTGAATTAGGTGTCTGCCACAGGAAAGCTTCCTTTTGTCAATTTCAGTTCATATTTTGCTTCTGCTGTGTTTTAATCATCAATAACCCATCAGACAGTCAATCAAAGCAACGTTCTTAATTTTTATAGCTGAAACTACTCTCCAAATTAATTGCACAAATGCATCTCTTAGTCAATTCTAGTTAATAAACAGGTATGCTAATTCTCTCTCTCATTTGTCTACTAGATGCCAATTTAAAGAGATATTTGTCAAACACTGTCAGACAGAGAACTGCTATTTTATTGCTTAGCATACTCATTTGCTGAGTGATGATTGGTGAAACGAAAGCGTCTTCTGGGAAAGCAGTCGGCAACTGCTTGGCCAATTGGTCATTTCAATCAGAGAGTTGTTTGGCGGTCTGTTTGGTAACTGATGTCTTCATCTGCTAATCACTTGACTGCTCCATTTGCCAAGCAGAGGTTGACATTGTAAGTGCCAGTGCTGCTGGTGCTGCTGGTGCTGTCATTGGTAGTGCTGCCGGTGGTGCAGCACAGGTTCAAGAAATCTCTTTGATTTTGATTTATGCAACTGCAAACTGCAAACAACAAATAGCAAATTGTGAAAAGCAAATTGGAAACTGCAAACTGAATATTCGATGCACCATTTCTAATAACTGGACTTGGAAGGTGGTCATAAATCAGTTGCCAGTTATTCGTTGCATGCACTGCCTGTTGCAAGCTGCAAGTTGCTTGTTTTCCGCTTGTCAGTTGCCGCCTGCCTGTCAACGTTGGCGGGCCCAAAACGCAAAATGCTAAATTCAAAACTCAAAACGTGTCTGGCGTCTAATCACTGGCATCAACGGCCTCTCACAGGCGGCAACACACAGTTGCCACAGATGCCACATGATTCAGATGCCACTCATATCACCAACAGCAACAACAACAACAACAACAACAACAATCTTCCGCAATGTCAAAAAGGTAGCTCTATCTGTGAAAGTCAACATGGCATTCAAGAGAATTAAATTTACTCGACTGTGAAATAGATCTTAAGCGTAATTAATTTATCTAAAGATTGATATGTTTCAACAATATCTGATAGCAGAGATTAAGGAGTATTAAATGTAGCTAACGTCCATGAGAGACAGAGAGAGAGCGAGATAGAGAGAGAGAGAGAGAGATATGCTAATCTTTTGATGTAAGTCATATATTATTAATTATATTATTAACTCAATATTTAAATGCATTTTCAACTCATAAATCTTCTTCTATTTGTATGGGGCACAGCTATTGAAAAGAGCTCTGTTTCTTGGCACTCTCTTCCTCATTCTCTTTTTTTTTGTTGGATTTGAATTTGATGTCCTTTAATTTGTGACTTTATATTTTAATAAAACATTTTTATGTTTGCAAAGCCCCTTTTCATGTTTGGTTTTTTTTTTTTTTTGCAGTCTTATAAACTAAATAAAAACTTTTTGGATTCTCTCGTTATCTACCCCATTGCTAGGATCACTTTTACACGGTATCCAATTAGCATGTGCATTAAACAATGCTACTCTGCTTCTTAGCCAACTTCTGGTTGATGGAGATTTAAAGTATAAGTAAAACGCCAGCCAGGAGTTGCATAAGGCGCACAACATCAGATGTGTGTGTGTGTGTGTGTGTGTGTTTGCGTATGTGTGTGTCTATGTGTGTATTTGGGTGGGTGGTCCTCACATACATGCATAAATATATCCAAATGTATCAGCTGTTGCAGTAGCAGTAGCGCATTGTGGACACGGATAGGTGTGCCACAATGTCTTCCCTCTGCACTAACTCCTCTGTCTGCCACAAAAAGAAATACCACAAAAAGTATGTTTTTTTGAGTGTAGCTATTCCATATCTACTCCTGACTGTTTTTCTCCCACTCTCTTCACTCCTCAAACCCCGCGATGCCCCTCAAATTGAGCGCCACAATTCGCATGCAAATTTCATGCAAAAATATGTGCAATTTTCGATTCTAGACGATGCCAATTCTGCTGCTGCTGCTGTTGCTGCCTCTGCCTCTGTTGTTGTTGTGGCAGTTGTCGTTGCCACGTTTTGGTACTCAGCTGATGCCTCTGTTGCCGTTGCTGCTTCGGTTGCAGCAACTCGTCGAAATTTATGGCGTTTGCATGTCTGAATTTATCTGCTTGTTTCACATGCAAATTCATCGCAGTTCCAACTTCGTAATGTAGATAAAAATAAAAACAACATCAGCTCGAGAGAGAGAGATAGAGAAAGAGAGAGAGAGAGAGAGAGAGAGAGAAAGAAGAAGTGAGATGGAACCACAGAGAACATGAACAACTATGTCGCAGGAGCCATTTGAAATGCCTTTAACTGATTTTTTGTGTTTCGGCCACGCTTAAACGCAGTCATGGCCAGTAAACACAGCAAGAACAACAACAAGAACAACAACAAGAACAAACAACAATAATGCTGGCAGCAGCAGCAGGTAGCAGCTACAGATTACAGTGGCTAGAATGTGATCAATTTGGCTTACAATTTGAGAAAGATTGATTGATTTATAAAATATAATTTTGGATAGAGACAGAGATAGAGATAAATATTAATAATAATAATATAAATATTATATATATATTTGCTGATTCTTCAAAGATAGAACAAAGAATGCGGGATAGAGAGAGTGACAGATAGACAGAGAAAGGTAGATAGACAGAGAGAATGAGCAATAAGTTTCTGATAACATTTTTAAAGAATATAAAAGTTAGTTGTTATGTTCGAATAAGAAGAGAGAGAGAGAGAGAAAGAATATATGTATAAATATAGAGAAAGATGGACAGAGAGACAGAGACAGAGATAAATACTTAAACACATTGTTTATAGATGGTATAAGTGGACAAGTTTGTTACGCTTGCGAAAAAGAGATAATAAAAGATACTGAATTATAGACATAAACAGAGATAGGGTGAAAGGGAGAATTGGAGATATAAAGATAGATAAAGAGATCGAGAAAGAGAGAGAGAGAGCACACAAAATATGTTTGCTTTTGAGCATTTCCCCAAATTTCCATAAATAATTTAAGAAACATAAATAAAACATTTTTTTTCTATATTACATTGAGTTCAAGCCCATGGCCAAAATAATTTCCACATATTTTCCAAACTATTCTTCGATCTCTGCTTAAATTCTTTTGTTTGTCAATCCAATTGTTGAACATGCATATTTGGCTTTAATGGTTGCTTTTCAGCATTTGATGCCCATTGTATTATTGTGGTCGGTCGGTCTCTGCTGGCACATTGCTCTTTCATCATACGTGTTCATTCATAAAAATTGTATATTTATTTGCATGCACACACAAACACACTCACACACACACATACACATACACAGAGAAACACACTCGCACAATCAAATATAAACACACAACAACTCAGGCAGACAAACAGTTCAGATATAAATGGGGAGTTGCTTTTGGGATTCCAATTTTGAATTCCGATTCGCCAGTTCACTTAGTTGACTGTGTGTGTGCGTGTGTGTGGGTGTGTTATTTTCTGACCTTGAGCTATGTGAGAGAGCCTGCAGTCAGTCCGTCCAGGTGAGTCGTAGGGGTTTTGCTTTGTGCGACTGTTTTAATATTCCTTTAAAAGCAGAACACTCTCTGCTCTGCCTGCACTAAGAAAAAAATGGTACTGCATTAATGATAGGGTGGATATTTTCTAATGTTTAAAAAAAATATGTCTCATTTTCCTTGTGTTTATAATGAATTATTCTTCTATTCAATTTTTTTTATTGCTTGTTTTTATTTATAAACCTTCTCAATTTAAGATATCAATATGCCAATTCTAAAATTAAAAAATATATATCTGAAAATAAAGAAAAGTGACCATATTTTTGGGATTGCCAGTATTGTGGGCAAGCATAAAACATTATTGGACAAGTATTTTCTAATATTTAGATATTGCAAGAAAAGCATTAAAATTTTCTTTAATATAAATTAATTTTACAGACAAAAAAAGAAAAACTTTCTGATTTTCAGGGCGATTTTCCGGGCGATTGTTTTATTTTGAGTGTGAGGAGTATTGTTGCCCGTGGTTGTAATCTCTGATCTGTCCAGGTCTGTGCCCGTCCACACCCCCAAACCCCCCACCCCATTCCACCATCCCCCTTCCACAACCGAACTCAATGTCTTTTATGTGCCCCTGTTTGCTTAAGAGTTTGGCTGCTTTTGCGTTTTACTGCTGGCAGTTATTTGCTGCCACCTACGTGACTGCCAATTTGCTGACTGCTGGCTGCCTGCCTGCCTGCCTGCCACTGATTTTGATGTGGACTCTGCGGCATGGCAACAAAGTGTGGCTATGTGCCACGCCTCGCTTGGCTGCAGCCGTTTCCTTGGCATTCACTTTTAAGGCCGCACATTTTGAGTTTACAAGTTTTAGGCTTAATACCATCAAAATTGACAAAGGCAAAACTAAACTTTAGACTCACTGTTTGACTGACTGACTGACTGATTGCCAACTCGTGGGCGGATTCTTGGGATTTGTTGTCCCTTTTGGGCGAACTTTCTAAATGTCCGTGTTGACTTTTAATAGCCAAACGTGTTTCACTGGGCAATAGCACATCACATCTGCACAGAGCATGTCGAAATCATTTTATCCAATTTGAAATTGTAAGTTGCTTAGTTTAAGGCACAACTTGACAGCATCTAAGAAGTTCTTTTTTTTTTGGTTTACTTAGCTTGAAGTTACTTCACTAACGAGCAGGGACAGCTTTGAAGAAATGTTCTTATCAATTTATTTGTGTAGTCAACTCTGTAATTAAATTTAGATTTCAATAAATCAACTCAATTTTGCAAAGCTCTTTTCTATGACTAAAATATATATGAAATAAAATGAAATACTGATCAATATTATAATAAAATTCTTTTTGGGTTTACTTAAGTTGAAGTTTTCGGAGGAAATACTTCATCAGCTGAGTTGAAACTATATTAGACTTGCAGATATGTGTATATCAATTTAAATATTGTCAACTCTATAAATAAATATATCAACTCAATTCTTAAAAGAATGAATCTAGTAACTTGGCACTACTTGGCAGCTTAAACTCTTGTCTCCCTTAGTCTATTAAGTATATTTTATATTTAGTTTACTTATTTAAACATAAGAATTAATAATTTTTTTTACAAACTAATTTAATGTTTGTTTTTAATCTAGACCATTTCATCTTCGTAAGTAGGCAAATTGAAATTTAGTCTGGAGCCAAGTCAAGTGAATGCACTTGCCAACACTTTGGCCAAAAACTTTCCCATGACTTTTAAGAGAGTGTGTGTCTAGTGTGTGTATACATGTGTGTGTGTGTGTGTGTGCGTAACAAGTTGAATGTTGGCCCTTAAACTCTGCCCAGTTGCAACCTGTTTGGCAGTTTGGCCCAACACGCCCAGCACTTCCGTCTTGCCGCATTTGCATCAATGCGTCGCATTGTCAATATGCATAGAGTGTGCAGTGCTGTTGCTGTTTGCCACATGAGGCAAACGGGGAGCTGTAAAAATGTATCTTTAAAAAAGCATTTCAGTCGACACAAAGCGATGCGTTCTTTACTACTACAACAAGCCAGACAAAGCGAACAAAAAACAAAAAAACAACAAAACACAAAAACATAAAACACAACTAGCAGTTGGGGCAAGGACTGAGACAAGACATGGAAAGAAACGCGTTAAACTTTAGTGTCCTACGGAAGGAGGAGCATGAGGAGGAAGAGTGGGGGGGGGGAGGAACAGGCAGAAGGTGCTGCGGAAGCAGTGCTGTTAACAAGGCATAGGCAAAGGCAAAGGCAACAAGGATGGCTCCTAAACAAGGAAATTGTAACCCGACAGATAGCGAGACGCGTATAATGGAAGCACAGACATATTTTTCAGATTTTAACGAGGCTGTATGGCTAAGGACAACCACTACTGCTACCACTACCACCACTAAGGATAGCCATCTATATTATACACACAGAGAGAACGAAAATTGCACTGAATTTAAGAAATTCGCCAAGCGTAATTCAACTTATTATTCAGAAATTAAACATTTTTAGGTATTATGAATTTAGATCAAGTTTTTATAATTTGAAGAAATTTGTTTTCTTACAATGTGCATGTCTTTTTTTTTGAGTGCATGTTGTGTGTGTGGTGGGGATAGTAAAAACAAGACAGAAGCATTTTTCGCCGGCCAGTCCTTTTGGCATTGTTAAATTGTTGTTGGCTTCAGCTGGAGTTGGCCAGAATTGAGGGCGTGTCAGTGGCACAGAGTGTGGCAACATTGTGCAGCAACATTGCTGTGTGATGTTAACTGTCGCTCCTATTTGTCATAAAAGTGGCTACAAAGTGTGCCAGGTACAACAAAACAGAAAATGGAAAGAAATGAATTTTGCAGACTTCCTCTTAAGCGCATGTTGGTTGTCTGTGAAGAACAACAGCTCTAAACTTCTGTTCACACTGTGTTGTCACATTTAATGTCCTTGTGAAAAGATGATATATCTACTTTAAATAGATAAAAAGTCACACAATTTGTACCTAATGTATACAATTTATAATGGCTGCTTTAAATATGACGTATTGTTTTTTTTAAGGAACGCAATTAGTATTATTTTTTGTGGTTCTTATTCTTATATCTATTGATACACGCTAGAAAAAGGAAATCACAGCAAAGCTAAAGGAAAACAATTAAAAATGATCAATAATGGCATTCATCAACTCTGACCTATCTTAACTTGATTACCGCTCTTGAGTTTTTGGCAACGCCTTCGCATTGTTTTCAGTTCAAGTTTGTTGTGGGTTGCCAGCCAATTTATTTTGATTGATTCGTATCTGTGGGCAAAGTTTTGCACAGTCAATTAAAAATGCTAATTGCTATCTGCTTATCTGTCGAACTGTCTGTCTGTTTGTCAGAGTTGACTTTGCCAGAATTGTTATCCATGTGTCTAATTAACCGCTAAACTCACAAGTAACAATTAACATTTAATTTCGTTGAGTCTTAAAATCAGATGTCTGCATTCAAAATGCACTTTAATTACCAAACTCTAAAATTATACACTGTCCTAAAACCGATTTGTATTTTGATTATGTTTCAGACTTTTAATCGCTTAATTTAAGTTAGCGATTTCGGTTCCGGTTTTAATTTGATTCGCTGATAATGAATAATATTCAATATATAAAATACAGCTGCGTTGTATTAATAAAAAATAAAAAAAAATACTTAAAATATAATTCAAAATTTATGAACATTTTATTTGAACACAAGCAGTCAATACTGAAGTTAGGTAAATATTAATATTAAATATTTGTTGTTCAACTCAAAACAAAAGATAAACAATAGAGATATATAAAACAGAACAAGTTATGTGAGGAGATTATATGGAAGAGTAAAATAGTCAACGGAACCGAAGGGATTATAAAAGGAGTCATGAATTTATATTAACTTGCATGAAAAGTATATTTTCAGAGCAACTAAATAGTAAATAGATTTTGTAAATAAAAATACATAAACAAGAAACATTTTTAATAATTATTTAACTTGACATAAAAGTTTATAGTTTGCTATTTTTCATATCATTTCATTTCTGCTTTTCATATGTAATAATTACTTTTTTTTTTTTAAACTATTTGCAAGGTATCTGCGAGTCGTTCATGCATTTCTTAGATATTTTATAATTGCCCTGCTTTTGGTTTTAATACGTTTGTGTTTCGTTTGCAAATTGCTGTGTGTTAAATGTCAGCTCAAATATTTATTTATCTAGCTGCTGACATTTCAGTCAACTCATTAAAGCAATTAAAAAATTTAGCTATTTGTTCGCTATGTGTGAGTGTGAATGTGTATTTTTTTTTTGGGATGTGGGAGGCTTGTCCTAAAATGGGTTTTGGAACTTTTAGCATAGTTTAAAAAACATGAAAAGTTGTTGAAAAGTTTCGTATTCTTTTTATTTCATAGCGCTCTCACTCTCTAGCTCACTCTACCTCTATCTCTCTATGCCTATCTCCGTCTCTGTCTGCAAGAGTTGCCACGTAAAGTCAGCTGTGCAGCTTGCTTAAAAAGTTTGGTCAACTTAATTAGCACGTTGATTATTTTTAACGCCCTATCGAGCACAGGCAATGATTTCATTACTGGGATGCCTGTCACGGAGGGAGGTGTGTGGGGGGTGTTTGGGAAGCATTGTGTGTGTGGGTCTGGGAGAGTGGCTAACCCTCCACTGTCCAACACCCCGTTCTCCACTTCACTAATTTGCCACATTGCTGATGGGATTTTTGGTTTGTCAAGTGCAGCGTAAATTGCGCTATGATTATTTAATTGCCGTAAAGTCTTGCCACAAGTTGCTCGATGAGAGGCGGACATTATGAGGGGGGAAGGCGGGGAAAGTGGAAAGGGGAGCTTGTAGCATGCCAAGTGCAACATTTGGCCGAGAGTCGTTCAAGTTGCAAATTAGTTGGTCCGCAAATATTTATATAATCTTATATATATATATGTATATATATATATATATATATATATATAAAGTGGCTGTCATTTTGACCCATTTGAATAGTTGATGACACTTTGCAGCTGTTAATTTGCATTTTCCATCCACAAATTGTGGCGCAGAATATGAGAAAATGCGGAAAAGGAGGTCAATGCACCCAGGCATATTGACAAATTCTGTTTTGGTACAGCAAAGTGCATAATTAAATTGGGAAGTTAAATGCAATTATGCGCTTAAAGTGGCTTTAAAGATTCAATTAAAAAATTCATAAAATATACAAAAGCTAAAAGTTAAAAAAATAGTTAAAATATATGGTGTTTTCATAAATTTGTATAGCTTATAAAATTGATAAAAATAAATAAACTTAATTTAAACTTAATAAAATGTATGAAAATAATTAAAGTTACATTCATTGAGAATTACGTTCAATAAATTCAATTCAAAGTAGACAAACTTTCTATCTAAATATCAAAACAGACTTTGTTAGCAGTTAAATAAAGATATAATCGCAAATTTTTTATGTTTGAAATTAACTCAAAATAAGTTTGCAGAAAGGATAAGGAATGAGTCAGAAGGAGTCACAATAAGTTACTGCATTAATTTGAAAATAGTTCTTTGTCCTCTTTTGTGGCCTGCTAAACTTTAGTCATTTTCTGATCCTCTTTTATGAAGGATTCAGAATAATATCAGGTTAAGGAACTGTTAGAAACTAATGGTTGAGCAGAAGCTTGCCAATCCAATTCTTTAACAGTAATCTAAGAGTTTAATCTAAGACAACTTCGTAGACATAATACCTGTTTGAATTTAGAATTATTTATTTTGTAGAAAATAGGATGGCAAATTTATAGAAATTGAAGAGTTTAAACCTAAAAGATTCTTGAATTTGATTATATTATTTAAATGACTATTTCAATTGAGTCTCAAATAAAGCAGTCAGATGTAATTACGGTTTACACTAACTATAACGGGCCATATATCATTTCATATTCAACACAACCAATTTCAAATTGTGTTGGCATCCATTTGGTTTCATTTGTTGTCTCATTTAAGTCATGCTGCGTCTCAAATTAAGCGTTGAATTTAACACATAATACACGTTTTATGACCCAAGCGCATAGCTTTATAGCTTGTTCCATACTCACACAGAAACACACACACACACACACACACACACACACATAACTGCCCCCCTACCCTCATTTATAGCTGCTATCTGCTCACTTTTAAATGTAACTTGTTTGCCTTTGAGCTTACATCTGGCAAACAGCGTTCAACACACATGCGAAGGGGAAAAATAACAGAACTAAAGAACAGAAGAACCGAAGCACAAAGGTTGCACTCTTAAGAAATATACATACACTTAACAAAAAAACAACCTTGAATTTTTAGAAAATCGCCATTATGATTGACGCCCAGTGTAAATCAGCTCAGACAGTATATTTCTGAAAATCAGTGTTTTCTTCACAACTTTCTAAAATTGCTAAAGTATATGTCTAATTTTTTACAGTGTTTTTTTCACATGTGTAAGACAACAAGCAAATCTCACAATAGCTTTTCTGTTGCTTATATTGATGATAAATATTAATATTTTAAGATTTCACATATGGAAACATTTTAGATAGTTTATAAATTCATAAAATTTAATTTGAAAAAAATTACGACAGCTAAACTCTAATATAAAAGTCGAGTCAGTATTTTTTTGTTGTATATATAAAAAGTATTTCCGAAAAAAAGAGAGAAAACTTTTCTAGAATTCAATAACATTTTTTCTTTAGTGTATATATAAAAAATTATACGTAAATATATGTAAACTGTGAGGATATCCATATCCCACATCATGTCTCATTATAATATCTACCTAGGCGAGTTTAGTAAGAAAAATTTGATCGCCTGACAAATCCTATTTGCACGCTTCGCAGGAAAATCAATTTTCTTCGCATTGTTCTCCTTCTTCGCCTTCTTCTTATTGTTGCGTCATAAAATCTTTTTTAAAACTTCATTCGACTGCCTTGAATTGGTTTTCTTTTTTTTTTTATTAGTATTCTGCTTGCTGCTGTGTTCCAACAACCCTTTTATCATTGATCATGCTTACTTACTACTTTGGTTCTCTTTTTTATGGACTTGCTAAGATGCATGCAGCGCTTCCTGTGAGGCATGCCCCATCCCTGTCGCTTGCTCCTCTATAAAAAAATACTCTGACTCATTGCGGCACCAGCCGCCGCTTAATGGCAATTAGTTGGAAAATGTTGTTGAGCTGGTCGCTTGATCTAGTCGAAACTATATAGTATATATATATATATATCTATATATATATAAATTTACTCTCAAGTTATTTCCACTGAAATCGCACCCCGAAAAAAAACCAAAACAAATAAGAAATAGAATCATTTATTGTCTGTGGTTAGTTCTTGTTCTTGAGTTTTTGAGTTGAGCGCAACTGCAACAATTTGATTATGTGATTTAAGTTGCTGCCCACATCCGAGGTGGCAGCTTCATCAAGTGGTGGCAGCCACATATACAAGATACACTCAGAAAATTAAATATTAAAATGGCCATTAATCGCGCTAAAATGGAAATCCTAACAAACAAATTCAAATTGAATTTATAAAATATCTAAAATGTTTGCATATGTACAATTTTCATATACTAAGTTATGATAATAATTCTTCTGTGATACATATATAGAGAAAACAACATCCTGAAAATGAGACAAATAATTTTATTACATTTCAGTATAGTTTACTAAGAAATTTAGAAATGCAAACGCGGTGTTTTTTACTTTCTGAATAATATGATGACTAAAACCATTGGCGATTTACTACAAATTAGGGCGATATTTTTTCTCAGTGTAAAACCATATTGACAGTCTTTATTTTTGTTGCTGTTGATTTTGAACTGAATTTTGTTCTTGTTGTCGTTGGCGTTTGTTGAAGATTCTGTTGCTGTTGTTGCTTAACACGTGGGCGCTAAGGAAGTTGCAGACATGCCAGCAACATTAATCACACACACACATACGCACAACACACACACACACATGCTCGAACTAGAACAAGCTGAAAAAAAATTGCGCTGCAGCTGCTGAAAAGCCGGCAATCTAAGCAAACATGTTCGCTGGCAAACATGTTCGCTTCTTGTAATTGCTAGCAACACAACAAATGTTGCTGCGTCGCTCTCTCCCACTCGGGCCCTCTCTTGCGCAGCATGTTGCCTAGACATGTTGCGCTCTCATGTTGCAATGCTGCTATTAAACTAGTTAAAAATAAAACAACGAATTATCTATTAAAATTCAATACTTAAATTAGTTAGTTTATTTAACTTGACTTGTCTTTAGTTTTAGTGCACTCAAGTTGGATCTTTGTAGTACTAGTTTGGCCCCATTTCATTCGCTCAGTGTAGTCATGCTTGTGCTCTCAACATTGCGGCGCATCAGTTTCAGATTCATTTGCTGGCCGTCAGATTCAGTTGTTATCTGTAAGTCGCCCCGTGTCGTCATATGTACGGAAATTGCAGTAATTTTCAAATTTTCCACAAAGTGTATTGTTCAAATTTGTAACAACATCAAGTAAAAAGTCGTGAACAAAAAATTCATAAAAAAAAATATTTAATGCACTAAAAATAAAAAGTATTTCTGAAATAATTCTGTCAGCCGAAGCGACAAATTGTCATTAAAATTGATTATTTTTGGCAAGCAAATTTGTGTGAAGAATTCACGCGCCAAAAAGTCGCGCGCAGCTTGTCATAAATATTTGACAACAATTTTTCATGTGTTGTTAGAGTGAAGAAAAAATTCATTAACAAAATACTTACTCAAAATTGTGAAATTCATTGTGAAAAACGTAAACGTGTTGAATGAGTGCCAAAAATTTTGACAAGAAAAAACGCATATGAAGCAATTAATATTTCTAATTTGCTGAAACGTAATTGAGGCGTTTTCAGTGTGATTTATGGCCACAAGATAAGTGCATTCAACAAAAGGCAAATGCCATTAATAAGCGGCAGGCTGCAGAACGTGCAACAACAAAGAAACAAGAAATAAAAAATAGGTGCAACAACAAAGAAAAAAGTAATTCAAAGAGGTGCAACCAAAGCAATAATTACACATAATAAAAAAATAAATAAATACTAAAACAAAGTGAATAAATACTAATTAAAAAAAAAACAAAGCTAAAGATACAAATAGAGATACATTTCGTGTTAAAATTGGAGGCATTTAAGGAAAAAGATACGGAATTGTTGATACTTAGAGAAAAGACAATTATAAATCAATTATAATAAAAAATAAATAAGTAATAAAAAAGTAGAAAAACAGAGCAAAAAGTGAGAAGATTCAATTAGAGATACATATATACATTTCGAGCAAGAGTTGCAGATACTTCGAGAGATACGTAATAATAAATAAATAATTATTGAAAAAAAGAACAAAGCGAGAATTGGAAAGTTACAAATAGAGATACATAGATACATTTTTGCGTGGAGTTGCAGATACTTGTAAGGATGGCTGGCTTCCCGCAGAGCAGCTGCAGCCGTAGCAAGGGCTTATTTCCGTTGATGCTGCTGCTGTTGCTACTCCTTGCCGATCTAAGTTTTTCGGCCGAGGAGCATCCACATCGTCACTCGCACAATGCAACAACAATGAGTCCGACACCAACTCCGATTCCGATTCCGATTCGCAGCAGCCGGCGTAATCAGCAACAACGTTTGCAGCAATTGGATGGCTTGGGCTTCGAGTTGGAGCAACACCAACTTCATCATCGCCAACATCATCAGCATCATTTGAGGCACGAGCAGCATTTGCGCGAGGAACTGAGCAACAGGCAGCCACCGGTGGCAACAGTCAAACAGCAACCAGCTCCATTCCAAATGGAATTGGAGCAGTTGCAACTGCTGAGCACTGGGCCGGGGCAGCAACATCATTTGCGCCATCACAATCATCATCATGTTGCCTGGGAGCAGCGAGTCTTTCCCGGACAGACAACAACAACAACAACTGCAACACCCAATTCGATCACCACTGATGCTCCCAATCTGCTCACTAATAATGATAATAAAAGTCCCAATATTTCCACTCGATATTTTGATCGCGATGGCATTTATCCGGCTGCTTGGATGCAACCACAACATGCCACACGTGCACCCAACTGGCAACAGCAGCTGATCGATAGCGATGAGGATCAGGATGATATTGATGACGAGGATGAGGAGGATGAGGATGCGGATGATGAGGATGATGAGGAGGACTACGATGATGGCGCTGAGAATGAGGAAAGTTTGCGAGCCGCCGCCGAGTTGGCCAAACAAATGCCACGCTACTCGTTCTTCAGCCAAAAGTTGCCACAGATCAGTTCCAATGAGAAGGATTACGATGAATCAGATGTGGAGCAGGTGGGTAGCCACAAGAAGGCAACCAATCGGCATCCCAGCATCTCGGCGGGACACACAAAAGCAGCCGCCAAGCGAAACATTTTCGATTGGTTCTTCAAAGGCAACAAGGAGAATGTGAAACAAACCACAACTGAGAGACCCAAAACTCCGGAGGGACGGGAGCAGAAGGATCCACTGGCTGCGCCGCCCAACAATGGTTACTCCAATGAGCAGTGGAATAAAATTGAGCACGAGCATCATTTGATGAAGCAGCAGCATCAGAAGGAGTTGCAAGCGTTGCGAGACAGCAGTCGTAATCGAAATGTGCCACTAATAAGAAATGTGGCATTGGCACGCGGCAGCATTGATAATGAGGTAAGTGTCTGTCTCTGTTTGGCATTGCGCCCATTAGCAACAACTGTAGCTATTATGATAATCATATTGATAATGATAATCATGTTAATGATGATGATGTCATTGGGTGTTGTTGTAAAATATACGCACAGCTGATTAAAGTTGAGCATTTGCATTCACAATCGAAACTCAAACTGAAACTATAACAGAAAATGTGTGCCATAAAATAGGCCACAAATTGGATGGGTTTGTGGCTGACTGGTCAAGTAGTTAGATTGATACGCAAACAGATAAACAAACTAACCCACAGATAGGCAAACAGACAGGCAGACAAAGGCACATTAAATATTTACACTGTGCGAAAGCGAATGCTCCGAGTCGCAACTGCTCTACAAAACAAACTAAATAAATAGGTTCAAAATAATAACAATAATAAATAATATAAATGCAATAAATATATTATAAAATAATTAAAGTAAATAAAATAAATATAGTAAATGGATTTAAAAATAAATAATCTTTAAAAATAATAACAATAATAAAATAAATCAAAGAAATATAATAAATAACAATTAAAACGCTTTCCCTTTCTTTAAGATGTATTATGTTCAATCAAATTTTTTGACTTGTTCACTTAATTTAAGACGAGCAAAAAATGTTTAAAATTTCTTGAAATTAAATTTATTAATTGTGTATCTTAGATGTGCTTTTTGTGCTAAAGAAAATAATGAAATATTTTAAAATCGAATATTTATTTATTTAATAAATTTATATTATATTTTTATATATAAATTCAATAAAGTAAATACAATAACTAAATGAATTACTAAAAAATTGATAGATTTGAATGGCTCGTCAGAAATATTCATAGTATATTATGAATTATTGTTGGACTACAACAAAGAACTACTTTTCTTATATGAAATATTAAAATTGATGAGTTTGTTGTGTTTATAGGTTTTGCCTTGAAAGACTTGCTTTATTTATGTATAACGAGAAAAAAATGTATCAAATATCTCAATATATCAATTTATTAAATGTGCTTTTTGTGTTAATAAAAAATGTGAAATTTTTTGATATGTGATACATGTTTTTATGAGCTGCAATAATAAAATAATTCAAAAGTATTAAGCACACAGAAGAAAGCAACTCCAACACTATAAATTATATTCTTGATCAGCATAAGCTTTAAATTTAGTCGATTTAGCAAGTTCTAACTTGGTTTATTTCAATTCCGGCAATCTTTACCCAATTTTTATTGCATTCCTGATATTCTATTCTATATAGTTAAATTTATAAAATGTGTATTTTGTGAAATCTGAAACTTTGAAGTACTTTGAAATGTGAGAAATGTGTTTTTTAGTGAGCGGTTTACTTCGAGTCCTAGGCAAGAGAAAGAAAGAAAATAATTTGAAATTATTTAAATTCAAAATATTTACATTTTCTCTGCTCACATTTTCCGTTTTCACATTGTGTGCTAATTTTTTTGGATGGGTTTGGCTCAAACACGGTTGTGCATATTAAATATGTGAAAACCACAAAGATTTCTTAAATATTCCAAGCACAAACTTCTTAGATAAAAGATGAATAATATTTTATTGAGTGTTGTGAGAGACTTCATGCCTAAATTTAAATGCTATAAATAAAAACATTTTTTGAACATTTGCAAAGATTGCTTAATCATAAACATAAACTGTTTAGATAAAAGATTACTTATATTTTATTGAAATCATGAAAACACCCTAAGGCATTAAGATAACGTTATAATTTCTCAAAGTAAACTTTTTCAAAGATTTTGTAATCATGTTAATCATAAAATTCTTAGATGAAAAAATTACAAATAAAGCACTTCAAAGCATTAATATAATATAATAAAATTGTACTTTATTGTATACAATTTTGCTTGATAAAAGATATTTGATTCATTCCAAACATAAGCTTATTAAATTAATAATGACGAAATTACCTTAAATTATTAATAGATAATTATTTTATTTAGATAAACGATGATGAATATTTTATAAAATCACTTTAGGTGATTAAATGCAACTGACCAGGTCTAATTTTATTTGAATTTTGACTTTCGGCAACAGCAACAGTCACAGCAACGACAAGAACTTGACTCATGTTTTGTTCAGTGTGTTGTTGGATTGTTAAATATTTAACTGGTATTTCGTTAAAGAGGCAAACGTTGATTTTGTGAACAGCAGCTGCTGTCAAATTGTTTGGCCAGTTGTTCAGTTATTTGTTGTTGTTGCCCTTTTGTGGCTGGCTAATTGAAGCCAACAGCAGCAACCAGAAACCAGCAGCGGACTTGCAACAAATTGTTGCATTTAATTAGCGCTTTTTGCAAAGCTTTCGTTGTTGTCAGCTTTTAATTGCATTTTGGGTCGCATTTAGCTCAAATTTAATTTTCTATTTTTCTTTTTCCATTTTCCATTTGCTGCATTTTTTTTTTTCATTTTCCTTAACACCCACACACCCGCACACACACACACACATACATACCTTAGCCTAATTGAAAAGGACAAATTTAATTAGCCCAAATGCAAACAATTGTCCCACCAGCGAGGAGGCTTTTGGGAGGGATGGGCGTGGCACACTACCCGCATCAAGTAGCAAAGTAGAACAAGCCCCGAACAAACTGGATAAATGGTTTACAAACCAAAGAAAGAAAGAAATTTTCTTTGCTTTTTTTTTATCAACTTCGCCATTTTTACGACTTGAGCAATTTTTGTAGTTCTTTGAGTAATTAAAATGGTGCAAGTGTTAAAAATAAATTCGCAGGGCGAATAAACCAATTTGAATAAAGATTTAAAGACTCACATTAAAAGATTTAAAAAAAAACTTTATTACACATTTCAGTTTCGTTGAAACTTTATATTATTTTATCTCGAAAAACAGATTCAAAGTCTGCCAAAACAATTCTTGAAACAAGTCATTTATTTTATAATCATTTTATAGTTACAAAAGGGCAACACAAACTTTGTCTTATTAAATGATATAATTTTCCAAATGCAGTTTGCTGTAAAGGTTTTTGTTTTGTTTTGGTATTAAGTTTGTCGAAATATGATATTTAATTAAATCATCTTCCATGAATCCAATTTATACAATATTTTCATTAAAACGGTTTTAATAGGTGGTAAAGTTAAATTTGAACATGAAAAGAAAATCATTTATCATGTTTTGTTGGCACAGCTCAACTCTTGCTGCTTCTTGGCTAGACGCATGGCTTCCTCTTCGCTGCCAATTGCCACTTGCCACATGCCACTTGCCACATGCCAAATGCCAAATGCCACATGCCACTTGCCTTATATATATGTACTTATATTTTTAATTCGTAAATCAAAGAACAATTGCCATCATAATTATCGCGTAATTATTATTGCATTTTTGCCGAGTGCCGCAAGTAAAATAAAAAACACAAACAACAAAAAGCTGAAGCGTGCCATAAAAATCAACTTGAATGAAATCAACGAGCAGAAAGAGAAAAAAGGCTGAAAAAATATCGCTCAAAAATATTGTAAATATCAAAATAAACCGAAACGAGAGAAAATAACAACAAAAACAAGAATAACAGCAGCTGTTGGAATGAAGGAAAACAGCTGCAACAATAACAACAACCAAATTCGGGTTGGGCGTTGTTGTAGGGGCAACAAAAAAGAATGCGTCAGGTGGAATTGGCATACTGCCACTGAGATGACAGATGAGGCGCCTGCAACCATCAACCCTGCCCCACACCTGCTCCTCAAATTAATATACATATTTACAGTTGTCTGCGGATGACGTCGTGGCGCTTTTGTTTCCTTCCTGTTTTTGCCCCGACTCCTCATGCTTCAGCCCCAGGCCCCTCCCCCCCGCACCCTCATTGCGCTCAGTCACTTGTAAAATGTATCTCAATGTTTGCATAATGCATTATTTGCATGTTGCACTCATTGCTGCTCCCTGCTGCTGCTGCTGTTGTGGTTGCTGTTGCACTTAATTGCAAAGTTGGTTAAGCATTTTTTTTTAAACATTTATTTATACCCTTGAAATGCTTAAAATAGGGTATGTTAGGAATACAATTATAATGTAGGCAATCTTGATTTGAGATTGCGAAATATCTAACTCAAGATTGTCAAGATAAACTTAAAAATGTAGAGCTTTATATATATATAAATTGGCTTACATGCTTGTTCATACTATTCAGTTCAGTTATAGCTGTAATTATATCGGATTACATTTCAATATATTTACTGATAAGGATGCAACGCTGCAACATATTTAATTAATTTATTTATCTATATACTTATTTCTGGCAGTACGAAGCTATGACAAGAATCTTCAATTCATTTACAGGAAATTCGTTAGTCAAGTCTCTATTTCTCTCCTCCTTTGCCCCTCTGCCCCTCTGCCTCCTGCCTTTATCTCACTCAAGAGCATTGTTAGCTGATGTATTTGTAGCACTTTCCGTTGTGCTGCTCATTAACGCTTCAAGTGCGGTTAACCAAGGCGTATACGCAATATGCAGCAGTCATTTAAAATAGGGTGTTAATCAGGTTGAAAATGTGCAATAAATTAATTTTGTATCTTTTAATTACAAATTCATAGGAAATTAAATTTGTTCGGCAATTAACTGTCCCAGTGGAAATTAAATATATTTGCATAACCAAAATAAACACAAGTGGATTTTTTGCTGATTGCTTTTAGTAAATTAACAATTACAAACGCGATACAAACAAGCTTAAAAAATAGACACATTTTTTTACATTCAAACTTAAATCTTTTTGTTAGCTGCTTAGCAAATGGAATTTCGAATATTTTGATTTTAAATTCTTTGTAAATTGCAATGTAAATTACATATTTAGTATATAATATGATTATTTATCAATTTATTTATCAGAATGGTACTAGAATATAAAGCCAAACTAAATTTATATCTGAGCGTCACATTAAATAGTTCTGCTCAGGATGGAAGGGTATTTGTACACTTTAATCTCTTTTTCAATAAGTTGCACATTTTGCATGGCCAATTTATGATTACATGAGCTGCTTAAGCTGCATTTGTTGCATGATGCTTGTTTTTAAATCGCTTGTCTAAGCCCTTAAACTGCTTTTTGACCAAAGCTCTACAATTCGCCTAGCAACAACAACAGCAACTACAAATAAAATGACGGAAAATATTTGACAAAAATAAAATGTTTGCCATCGAATGGATATTTTTATGCTTTACCTTTTTTGCTGAGCTTTTGCAAAATGGGCGTTGCACAATTCATAATTTCCAAGGCGATTTTCTTTAGAATTCAGTGCGATTTGTCTGAGTGTATGCTATTGCTGTTATTGTTGTTGCTGCTGCTGCTACTTCAGCTATTTTTTTTTTTTAGCTGCTCTTGTTGCTATTGATGCTCTTCTTTGACCTTTGTGAGCTGTTTCAATGAAGCGCTTCATTTGCAAACACACACACACACACACAATAAATACTTTCATACAGCAGCAGGCAGCTGCCACGCCCCGTTCCCTAACAGCATGTGGCACGCCCACGTTGTGCTGTCAGTTTAGCTACAGATTTGATTGCTGCTGCTGTTGTAGCTGTTGTTGCTGTCGTTGCTGTTGTTACCGCTGCTGCTGTCGCTTTATCGTCTCAGGCATTTGTAGTTGCAACTCGTATCTTGCTGTGTTCATAAGCTTTTAACAGCCTTTTGTGCGCGACTCTCTCCTCTCTCCCCTCTTCCCGTCTTCCCCTCTTCCGCTCTCTTTCTCTTTCTCTCCTCTCGCTCTCTGTCTTCTCTGTGGCTGTCTCTACTGCTATAGCAACACCCCTGCTGAGCTGCTTCCCTTTTCATCCCAATTCTCCCCTCTTTTCGCCAATGTTATTTCCCTTTCTGGTATTCTGTTTGCCTTTTAGCAAATGTCTGTTTGCAACAGCAACATAAGTTGAAGGCCAAATTGAGCTTAGTCCGCACTTCAATTGGCAACAGCGGCTTACAGTGAAATGAAAACTAACCACAAAAGTGGCAAACAAAGCCGCTAAGCAACACCAGCAGCAACGACTCCAGCAACAGCAACAGCAACAACAATTGCGTTGACCTTGACGTTGAGTTGTGTTGCACAGCAGCAGGCAACACTGACACCAACAGCAGCAACATCAACACACACGACTTCAACATCTTTATACAATACATATTGTTAGGTTCAGTAATCGTCTCAGATGTTTGATTGCCATAAACCTTACAGAAAATGGATAAGCATAGAATAATTCAATTCTTCAAAGCTACCTTCTGAACTGATTTTCATTCTAAAATTGAGTTGACAAAAAATCATGTAAAAGTCAAGTAAAAGCTTGTCAAGTTAAGACTTTCAATGGCCTTAACTATAGTTAAATCTGAACCGATTTTCAAAACCAATGCTTCTTTTATTTGACTCTTCTTTACCTAAATATTTATGTTAATAATTATAATTACTTATGAAAATGTAAGGAGTTCAAGTTGGCCATAACTTTGTACAAACTGAGCCGATTTTCAAAAGCAATACCAATTTTCTCATGGTTTGACCTCGAAGTTAAAACTACACTTAAAGTTTTTTACGCTATTCTCAAACCTATAGCTTAAATTCAACTTAAAAAATCTTGTTGTCTTTGTTTATTTTATTTGTATAATTTATAATTTATAAATGTACAGTGTATTTGCCAGTCAGTCATCCACCACTGAGGCACTTTCAGTGGTTTCTTGTTGTCAGCTGCTGTTGCTATTGCCGTTGCGTGCTGCATGTTGCTGTATGTTGCTGCTGCTGTTTTTAACTGCTTCATTGCTGTAGCGATATTGATTATTATTGCTTGCTGTTGCACGTAGCATATTGCTGCTGTTGTCGCTTTGCGTGTTGCTGCTACACTCCCATGTTGCAAGGCAGTTGCTGCTGCTGTTGCTGTTGACAGTCACCCGCATATCATGCAGCAAAGTATTTTCTTTGCTTCTATTAAACATTCCATTTACTTGTTTGCTATTTGCTGTGCCATTTCCCGCTGGCATTCATTAGCAACAGTTGCAACAGCAGCAACAGCAGCAGCCAAGCTGCTTTCATGCGGCTAAAGTCAAGAATAATTTTCAGCACATTCAATTGCACAACTTTGGCTTATTGTCGCTTTGAAATTGTTTTTCATCTTTCTTTGCCACATTTTAGCCAATTCTTTGGCTGCAAAAGTGCCTTTTGTAGGGTCGCCAGAATTTATAGCTGCTCTTAATATAAATTTTAATTCTCACAGCTAATTGGCAAAGAGCTCGCTTGAAGTAATTTATTTTAACGTAAACCTATGGATTAATTTATTTACTGATTCATTTAAATTAAAAAAAAAAAATACTTGCAAATAATTGTGTTCATTGAGAAAACTGAAAAGGAATTGCAAATTATGAAATTTCTATTGAAATGAATTACAATGAAAGCGGATAAAAGTTATGTGTTATAAGGAAACTTGTTTGAAACTTCTGGTATAATAATTTAGCAATTGATTTGAGAGTTGTACTTTGCAGTTGGTAAACACTCTACCAAAGAATGCCTTACTTTCGTTTCATAATATTATATTTAATAACAATAATAATACATTGTCTTGGCTAACAGGTTTTCAGGTTTATGTTTTCTTAATTATGCCGGAAATATTCCTTTATTATTAGTTATTATTTGAAACCCATCTTTCTATCTAGACGATTCATCATTCTGATAAGTGATTTTTTATCGTTTTATTTGAACAGTCAATTAAATTTCCAATTTCCGCCAAGTTTATACTAATAAAAATCAATTCTTTTTATCTCAATTTTCCAGGACTAAATTTAACTTCTCTTCTTTGTCTAAGAATAAATTAAATCAAATGTTATTTTACCGATTTGTCTACGACTCTTTATGCATAAAATATATATTGCTGCTAAAGAAGCCCACACCAGTTTCTATGGAGCCACACATGTTGCAAAGTATTCTTGGAATGCCACTAAATCTTCTGCGGCTGCAGCGGTTTCATCACTTTATAAATCATTATGCACACATATATACATATATAAGAGAGTGGGAGGCAACACTGAGAGAAAACGACGACAGTTTGCGTGCTAATCTGACAGCAAAATTGTTTGTCAGACATCAACAAGAAATTGATATGTATCTTTTTTGCTGGGGCTGCATTCGCATTCCCTTGAAATCAGTTACAGCATTTGTGTCAGCTTATATATACACACATGTATGTATATATATATTATGTAGTATAATCTTGACGCTTGTCCAAAAACTAAAACAGATGTCAGCGGGAGATGGGCATTCATGTCTTGTCTTTCTTAGTTGATGCCGACATTGTTTTGTTCATGATGCATTTGATGAGTTTCATTGGAATGCATTCCACTTGGTTTAGCTTTGTCTGTCTATCTGTCTGCACTCGAATTGAGGTCAAGGTATATGATGCATTGCCCACTAATTAAATACCTTTACACTTGATTACAGTTAGAACCCTCTGTGTGTCTGTTTGACGATCTCTGCTCAACGATCACGTGGCAATGACATAAGAAACAAGAAACCAGAAACAATCAAGTCACATAAATAAAACTATTACGTGACTGGCAAGTTGAGCATCTGAATTTATATAGAAAATGCGTGAATTTCCCGCCTCTTTTGGCGTGACAAATTTAACACCTTTCCCTGCTACCATATTGAGCCAAGGCGCTCACTAATTTGTGTATTATGATTATATATTGGCTAACTTTTTATTCAGTCTTGCATTTTTTTCAATTCCATATATTCAGTTCTTTTTTTGTTTATAACTTTTCTTTGTTCATATTTCATACGTTAATTCGTTTATTTCAAATATGAAATTCCTCTTAATATTATCATTTTATTTTCACTTTGCCAAGAGCATATTTTTAAAGTTGCATCAATAAAATTTTTATTTAATTAGATTAACTTTAATTTTCCCGGCTTATCATTTTAAATTTGCATATTTTAAATTTTTAATTTGCCAATTTTCTCTGCATAAATTTTAATCTTTTAAACTGCATTTAGTCGATATTAAATAAATAAATAAATTATATTGAGCTGCCTCCTACTTATAGGTATTTTCGCCTAACAATGTGTATGGAAATTTTGAAATTTTCAATTCTTCAACTAACAATCATGCCAGATTCTAGCTGGAAAGTTCATCATGGGCTTAGCGTGAGTTATGTTCACTAGTGGCTCAAGGGCATTCCAGTATATC
The DNA here is from genome assembly GCA_035043505.1 of Drosophila setosimentum. Lineage (NCBI taxonomy): Eukaryota > Metazoa > Arthropoda > Insecta > Diptera > Drosophilidae > Drosophila > Drosophila setosimentum. Next base: position 22,047,431 of record JAWNMY010000007.1, read on the forward strand.
TAATCAACTTGCAAACACACAAAACACACTTGCCTACACACGCACACACACGTCGCACACACACACACCTCAAAGTCAACAGATATGTGGCACCCTCCCCCTCGTCGCTAACATTTTTGTTATTTCCAACGCAACGCTTTCAAGTGACAAACAGCAATAAGAACAACAAAAGCGACAAACGACAAGCGACAAGAGACAAGCGACTGGAAAATAATATGCTTGTCAAAAGCGCAAAAAACAATAAATCATGACAGCAAACGCAATGTGTGTGTGTGTGTGTGTGTTCGGTGTTGTTGTCCATTTGGCAATCGCCAAACATGCCCATGTCCAAAAAACCATATTCCCATTCCCATTTCCGTAAGCGCCAAAGAGTCAAATATGCTTCAGAGGGTGCAGCTGAAAACTGTAGCAACAACCACAACAACAACAACAAGAATAACAACAACAGCAATTATTGCTTGTTGTTGCTTTTTGGGTAGTTGGGGTTCACAGTTCAAATATTCCACAAATTTAATGAAGCCCAAATAGAAAAAGTTGAACTCTAAATTGTTGAATGTTTATTGTGGATTGTTGATTGTTGCTCAGGTGACCTGTAAATAAATGTGATGCGACTGTTGTTGTTGTTGCTGTTGCATTCTAATTTATCAAGCGTTGCACATAAATCAAACAAAGATGTCAGTTGGACTCTTTTGTTTGGAACAAAATCGTGAAATCAATCAAACCAAACCAAATGAAATCGAGTCAAGCCCAAAATCAAAAACCAAAATCGAAAAACCAAACTCCAAATTCAATTGCCAATGTCACCTGCTGTTACTGAAAATAGTTACCTGCATTTAATGCCAACTTTATTATTCTTCTCTGAATTGCACCTGATTGTTTAGTTTGAGTGCTTGTGATAATATCTCCAGAAAAAAGGACAACTGAACTGAGCTGAGCTGCCAGCGATTTTATTGATGGCAGGCAAAAGGCGCTCTCCATTAAAAATCCTAAACATAAATCTTGACATACTTACATGGACAGGTGTGTGTGTGTGTGTGTGTGTGTGTTGGTATGTGTGTCAAAGAGTACAAAGAGCACAACAGAAATTACGTTGCTATTAAAACAAAGTAAAAGTCACTTTTAGACGCTGACAAAATAATACGATACGCCAAAAGGGGCGAAAATCAGAGAACCTAAATAACACACCTAACTGTCAAACGTCTGTGTGTGTGTTAGTGTGTGTGTGTGTGTATATGACAGAGTGCGCCATTATGTTCTCTATGACAAGTGTCACCTGGTTGCATATAAACAGCACAGTGGTTGCGCATCTGTGAAAAGATACTTGCAAACAATATCTAAGATACAAAAGTATCTTTTGCTTAATTGCTGATCAAATTCAAAGTAAATCGATATTTAAGTGAAAGATCTTTTGTATGCGCTTGAGATTGAATTTTTCTAATATATGAAAGGGAGTTCAAATATAAAAGTAAATGGAGACTTGAGGGAAATAGTTTGTGTCTAAAGGTGTATGAGAAATTTACTTAACATAATAACCAACGTTTTAAGAGTTAAAATATAAAAGTAATTGGCGATATAATGGGAAGGAATTTATCAACTAATTCAATTAAGTCTTAAGAGTGAAAATATATAAGAGAACATAAAATATAATATAGTTAAAACATATATGTAAAAAAACACTTTAAGGAAATTATATTGTATCAATGAATTTATCAACGATATCAATCAAAGTTTCAAGACTTTCTGAACTTCTAATTTAAGTTTTTCCCATTAATTTCCATGAATTTCCATGCTCAACATGCCAATTACATAAATAAGTAGTTTCCATTTGCTTGCAAATAGCTGTCAATTTGCATTCATTAAAAACTATTTTACCAAGTGGGCTATAATTTTACTGATTATCCATTTGACTTTTGCCACAACCATTTTAAGATTGCGTCCACAGTGCGCACAATTATTTCACATGCAGAGTTTCTGTTGCACTCAGTTCGCGCACTTTTGCAACAACAAAAACAAATAAAAATAAAAATAAAAAAATGAAGAAAAAAGGGGCAGGTAGACAGAGTGTGTGGCAGACATGCATTTGGCAGGAAAATAAAAAAAAATAAAACAAAAATCAATAAGCATAACTCTTGCCACTGACAAGATCAACGTTGCACTTAACCGAAATGTTTGTGTGATTTTTGGGTTCGCATTCATTCACTGCCTGTGAGTGCAATTTGCATTCGAATGAGTTTTTCAATTAGTTGATGACTCAATTTCCTACATTGCAAATGTCAAACTTTGCGTTGCGATTAAAACACGCATTGCGTTCACATTTTTTTCTTTTCCAACTTGTCACAAATCAAAGGCGAAACGGACAGCAAATTGAATGCCAATGCCAGCGAACCATCAATAAAACTCATAATGAAGTCAATTCGATGCGATTGGCACAAAAACAAAAGGAAAATATATAGAGAAAAAGACCAGTAGCATAACTTGATCTGACATATCAGCGCTGAGTTTTTGTTTATAGCTTTTGAGTTTGCGCATTTCTCGAATGTGCCAGCGAAGACAATCACGAAATTGAATTAGAAACTTTCAACGTCTCAAGTTGCAGTCCCTGTTGCATTATGCATGAGGAGTCGCCGTCGTCGGTTCGTTTGACTTGCGCACAATGCATCAATAAATTTTTATCAATATTTCACTTTTTTTTTTGGACATTTTGATTGCTGCTTGCAGCACGTCGTAAACATTTCTTACACAATTCAATAACAATTTTATTGATTGAAACAAAACACTTTGACACTGAGCCACCGAAAGAGGTGTTTTATTATTGGTATTTGCCCCACACACCACCACCACCACCACCACCACCACTTCTTTTCTCATTTAACGGTGCTTTCTAGGGTGTGGCATTGGAAATGCTAGACAATACTTTATTTTACAGTTGAAGACTTTCGCTTTTCGTAGAGCAAAATTTCGTCATATTGAGATGAAGAACTTTTTTTTCTCTCTCGAGAAATTTCCATCAACCGGAACTGTGTGCACATTAATTTCTGTGTGTGTGTTGTGTGTTGGTTTTCACTGTTGCACGGAAAACAGAGCCAAGGCTATGCCTATAATTATAAATACCCCAACGTGCCAAACACTCGTCTCGTCTCTGCGGACCACTTTGATTCGTTGTTTCATTCGATGATTCATAATTGCTAATTCCGTGCGTTTTGCAGTCAAGGCTAAATCTGACACGTAAAAATAGATTCGAACTCACTTCGAATGATTATGAGTTGGGGTAGGCTCTGAAAAATAATTAAATATAAAACACAGTGTCTTTTTTTTGTTTTTTATTTGTGTTGTTAATGGTTTGCAGCACTCTTTCCGCTAATTATTGCAAATTATCAGGTTTTCTTCTCAAATGTGAGAAGCAAAGTATGATTTGAGTTAAGAATATACACTAATAATTTGTAAACATTTTCATGCACCGATTCAAAATCGAAGGAGATTATATGATAGCAGTTTTTTTTTTTTATCATACTAAAATGAATTCACTTATCAATAAAATGAAATAAGTTTAATTTGACGAGAATGCATATTTTAAGTTTGAAATCTGCAGCTCTTATAATCTTTGCTAGCTAAAATTCCATATAAATTTAGGGCAAATACTCTTTTAAGGTATTAATAATAAAAAAGTTAAGTATTATATATTTATTACTCTGAAGAGTTCAAGGCTTAAGCACTTAGTTGACCAGACAGCTATAAACGGTATATAAACAGTCGATCTATAAAAATAGATAATAAAAAAAAAATTACATAATTATTGAGTACATTTTTTTTCAACTAATTTTCTGCCTCAACATTGTGTTAATTATATGCCAACAAATAGCTTAATGCTAATATAGCGAATTAGCTCATTAATTGCTCATCGTAAACGAATACAAAAAAATGTTGTATTTATCTATATACGTATGTGTATCTATATGCATATATTAATGTTTACAATAGCAGATTGCTGTTGAGATAGATCAGTGATTAAGACTAATAAACAGAGAGCTTTCGGGCTTTTGGGCAGCTACAAGGTTTAGTTCATTAGGAGCATTGCCCTTCGCTGGATGAAACTCAATTTCCAACTTAATTCAATCGGTATTCAATTGTGGCATGCACCTGCTGTGCTGGGAGGGGAGGGGTTTGGGCATTTGAACCCCGGGCAACCTCATCAACTTAATGGAATCAAGCCAGGCAGAGGGGGCAAACTATTGTTAATCACTTCATCAACGTCAGAATCGCGAAATGCTAAATGCTAAATGCAAAATGCAAAATGCGAAAATCCAAGCAAATCTTGCAAAAATGCAACAAATCAGAGTCACAGTCAGAGTCAGAGTCAGAGTCAGAGTCGCCACAGCCGGCGGCGAAGCTAAACTTGTTGTTTTGTATCTATGTATCTGTGGCAGCTGTATATATGTATATACATGGAACCCAGACCCAGACTAAAACCCAACGTCATCAAAATCTTTGCGGCCTTCGTGTGTACCCCAATTGGTTGCAAGCAGCAGCCACTGCTTGTCTGGCTTTTAGTTTCGGGCAAGACTCATGGAATTATGATGTGCTCGTGCTTTGCTGAACTGCGATGACTGCCAACTAATAATTGCCAACTGCAGGCGACACGCGTTATGTGGGGTAAGGTAAGCGACGAGGAGGGAGGAGGGGGAGGGGGGGGGGTGGTATGTTACTGGCAAATAAATTTGCATAGAGTTGCAAATCATTTGGTTGCCAGCGACTACCAACTGACAACGTCAGTCTTTGGCGTTTTGATACACTTGCCAAGAGGGCACTTTAATTTGGTCACGAAATGTGCAACGAAATTAGAGAAAAAAACGAGAAAAGAACTTTGCGAAACTATAAATCAAATTATTAGATGAGTCTTGAGTCTATTGAGAAGCAATATGAACTGTGCCCTTTCTTTTTATATATGTTTATACTGCCAATGAAAACAAATAGTAAGAAAATGATTTTCTGATTTTTGAACAGTCAAGAAATGTGTATTTTCTCAATTTATACAAAGTTCATTATTAAAATTATTGTGTTGGTTTCTTTTTTCGAATCTATAAATCTGTTTCGATTTGGAATTATTATTTTTTAATAAAGATTTACTTCCAATCTGTCTGGATACAAATTAAGAAGCTCTTCCTTTTTTATTATTTATTTTATTGTAGTATCTACATTCAAATAAACAAATCACTAAATTTTAATTAATACAAATATTAATTGTATCAATCTGAAATATCTAATGATTCTTACAAGTTCTAATCAAATTTGAGCAATATATTCAATGGGAGCCAAGAGAATTATAATATCCTAAATTGTTTGCCTAAAAATGGCTGTATTTTTAGCAAATAGTTAGGGTATTCGGTATTCGGTTTGTGCATTATTCGGCCATTCTTTCATGTTTCATTTTACAACTGTTGGTTTTTTCTAGTTGTTGGTTTTTTGTTGACTTGTTATTTGTTGCTATTTGCATTCCAAAGATTTGTTTGCTTTGCGCAAAACTTTTGATGCTGTTGTTTTTCTTTTTTTTGTGTTTTATTTTTTTTTTGTGAGTCGCGATTATGTCATATGCAGATGCAAATACTAAATGAATGAATGAGACGAATGAAACGAATGCGCGACACTCGAAACAGCCAAATATCTTATCTGGTTGCTAATCTGTGCATTGCCCCGTCCCCAAAATAACAGAGGTGATGCCAATTTGCTGCGGTTAGCTCAAAGAATTTAAATTGAATGCCGAGTGATGGAATTTTACAAGTATTTTACAATCATCTAAAAGCAGTCAGATTTGCCGAAATATTTTCCCAACTAACTTGTAAATTGTTATTTGCATTCTTTCCGTTGCAGGTGAGTCTATTAACGACATTTCCCAAATGCCAGTTGACATTTCAAGCATGGCACACTATGACAAATGAAAAATGCGGCTCTAACTTAAGAGACATTGAGTTACAAATATTTAGCAAAAAAGAAGCAAAGCCAGGCAAGTACACTTTCAGAAAATGCGGCTATAAATGAAAAGACATTGAGGTAAAACGCTTAAGAATACAAAAAGAAAATCTTATGAAATGTTTAATTAAACCTCTTTCGCTTATTTAATTATTTATATACTTTACAAAAAGTATAGAGTAGGAAATAAATTACACTAAATTAGAAAAAAAGTGAAATATTTAAATTGAAATTTTCAAAAATATTTAGAAATATTTATAGGATTTCTGGGAGTTCTTAAATGCAAAATGGTACAACATTTGTTGCATGGATTGGGAAAGATCTAGAACGAAATTGTTATGAATTAATTTAGAGTCCAACCATTAATTTTATACACAAAACATGAAGTTTAAAATTGAGTAGAAATATTTAAGCTGTTGATTGTTTTAACGTACAAAAACTTTACGTATTTAAGCTCTTACTTATATCGAAATAGTGAAACAACTTAATGCATTTAAGCTCTTGCCTATTGCAAAATATTAAAACAACTTTACGTATTTGAGCACTTGTTATAAAAAAGTTTAACATGCATGTTCTGAGCAGGTTATATTCTCAAAATGTCCTCAATTTTACCAATCAAAAATTGTAGCTAAAATCTGCAAACCTATTTTTTACTCAGCTGAAAACGTTTGAGCCTTGGTCTGATTTTGATTTCCCATTTGTCTCAAATTTAAGCTGTACAATGAATATTATACATTATATACAAATATGAAACTATTGCCTTGACTTTTGTGTTGTACAATTTGGTGCCTTAATTAGCCAGTGTCTTGATTTATTCCCCACGCAATTTGTAACTCAGCTCAGCTCAGCTCAGCTCATCTCGAGCAACATTTCCCCAAAGTTGCTGCAAAAGCTCAAAGCCCACAAAGCCAACTCCCTGTTAACGTATTTTGCTTTTGTTGGCAGCACACGGCTAACGGCCCATTAGTCACGTCAGCACACACACACACATACGCACACACACACATACACACACACCCGGAAAGACACTGAAAACAATAAAGTCAAAGTGATCGTGTCCAATTGTTACTATTTCTGTTACAATTGCTGTTGTTGTTGCTGTTGCTGTTGCTCAGCAACCAAAGCCAGACCAGCAACAACAACATCCCTTGCAAATATTTACCCAATGTTGACAAACTTGTGGACCATTCCCCAATCCCCTCTCCTCTTCCCCTCCTCTTCACCATCCCACAATTCTACTCTATTACATTTTCTCCTGCGTTTGCCCAGTTAATCCCAATTGACCTCCCGCCCAAGTTGGGTTGACATTTTTCTGTGTGTGCTTTTGGGACTTTGGGTTTGGGCTGACAAAAATGCTCAGACTGTCCATCAACTGACCGCAAAATGTCACTCAACTGACGCCTCGATAAAATGGCTGAACACTTTTGTATATTTTGTTAACTTTTGCGGCGAATAATAATGTTTGGAGAGAGACTATAGCAGGGAGAGGATAAATAAATTTGGTGTGAGCAAGTCTGTTGCTCTTAAAGGTATTAGTTTGTCATCAATCGAAAATAGCTTATATAATATTCTATCAAATTGGTTACAATAATGGTAGCAGTTCGAAATAATTGGTTATCAAATCGGATATTCGTTTCTAACTAGTTTACATAATGATTTCAATACTTCTAAGGGATTGCGTATGATAATAAGTTGATACTTAGACCAAACTTAGAAGAGAGAGCAAAGTTAATAATTATCTATAGAAAGAGAGAAGAAGGTTTTCATAATGTGTGCACACCTATATATATATATATATATATATTGGTATTATTTTCTCTTTCTTGGCAATAGATATAGGGTACTTTGATGTCAAGTGTGTGATTTAATTTATTAGACGCTTCCCAGCAGTCAACTTTAAATATTGTAATAAAATATGACTTTGCATGTTCTCACTAATTCATCACGAGTATCATCATTCGACAGCCTATTCAAAAAATGCTGAACATTAGATTAGATTCCCTCTCGTGTGTGTGTGGGTGTGTGTATTTTCGTTGCTGTTGATTTGCGAATTGAATTTGCATATTAACATGCGACTAGCATGCAAAAATATTTGTCCCATAACACATACATGTATGTATATATGTATATGTATATATATGTCCGCATACGTGAGTAAGCACACACACACGCACGCACGCACACACATTTGTGCAACAAATCAAATCCATTTAAGGCACACGCCACTTCCTGCGTACCTCTTCTCCTGACTTGACCCTCGCACTTAGCTGCCGCTTCTGAAATGTGTGCAGTACGCTGCGAAATGAATTTTCGAGCAGATATGCCACAAACAAAAAATAACAAAAAATAAAAGAGTCGCTACACTTAGGAAAAAAGCACCACCATTTAGTAATTCGCCATGAAAACGAAAAAGTATTTCTTGCTTAAATCATTTTTAGATATAGGAAAAAATTCAAATAAGTAGAAAGTCTTCCATTAAATCGACCAATATTAATATTTTATATTATTAAGAAATGCATTTCTAAAAAGTAGAAATGCAAACAGTTATTCTGAAATCAAATCCTTTACGAGATTTTGAAACAAGTTGTGCATTTTACTGACTCAGCTTTTATATAAGAGTCAGATTTTTAAAATTAAATTCTATGAGTTCCTGGTTTTTAGAAGTATTCCTTCTGAATAATAAGGTGAGTTCAGGGCAATATTTTTTTTTTAATGTAGCTGCAACTCAACCTGTCTTTTTTTTTTAAACATCCTCCCAAATAAAACTGAGGCGCGCAGTTTTGGGCCAAGCTGCTGATTTATACTCTACCCGCTGGGTACTAATGGCCTTTTAAGTGGATTTGTAAATGCCAGTTTCAGGCATACTTAGTAGCATTATTATTAGCGGGAAAATGCTATAAAATAATATTAATAGCCATACATTATGAAAAACTATCAGTGAAAATGTCTGTTTTAGTTTGAGAGCATTTTGCTTTCGGATTATTGTGGGCGAACTTTGGTTTAATTTTTTATAATATTTTGTGTGGGAGGTTGGGTGGGTGGGGAGTGTACAGCAGTGAAATGGGTCTAGTGCATTCTGTTCTTCTTCGGACTGCCTGAGTGGCAGAGTCTTTTGTCCTTCGTCCTGCGTCCTGCGTCGCTTGTGGCCTTCACTTGCGCCGTGCTTCGCACACAACGCAAACAAACACAAAACTGCGGCAAGAAATTTCAGAGGGGAGGCGTTGGGAGGAATTCAGCTTACTGTGTGGACTGCCAACGTACTTGCCACATGTTAGACATTCTCGATGCCACACGATGGACATGCAGCAAGCAGCAGCTGCTTCTGGCTTGCCCCCAAAATTGAGTTTTGCGCCACGACTTGGATTTATTTGCATAGCTGTGACTTTAAAGCATTGCCAGGCACTTTAACATTATCTGTGTGTGTGTGTGTGTGTGTGTGTATTTTGGGTGTGCGTGTGTGCATCTGTAGTAAATGGCCACAGGTCAGGCAGTGGAGATACACACGCAGTTTAAGAAATACACACACTCAACTTTAAATTGAAATATGAAAATTGCCATCAAAGAAATTAAGTGATAAAGTTTTTTGATTTTGTGAACAGTCTGCGAGATTTTATTAATTCGTTATTAACTTTTATAGCTATTAAAATATGAATATTGCTTTTAGAATGGCTGTTGCATGAAATTGGGGCATCGAGTTCAGGTGCAGTCAACTAAACTTTGAACATCTTAAAATCATTATTGAAGTAGCTTTTGAGAGATGGGAAAATCAACTTAAAATCGGAGAGAGAGAGAGAGAGACAGAGGAAGATATAGATAGACATTGACAGGGAAGATTGATAACATTTGCTTATATTTTTGATATTCTTAGAATGTTTATTGAATGCATTTTGTAAAGCGCAAACATGTTCAACTAAATAAAGTAGTCCAGCGAGTTTCACCATCTGTTAACCATTTTGAACTAATTTTGAAAGAGAGAGAGAATACAAATTTATGTCGGAGCATTTTATAGTTTATAGCTTGTAGATTCAAACAATTTTTATTCAAATCTTTAGAGAGAGAGAAAGAAAAAAATAGAGAGGCAGAATTTTCATTTCCATTTAATAATTACCTTTTAAAGAGAGAGAACAAAAAGTTATTATTTTAATTGCCTTTTTGTTTTGCTTGGAAACGAATTTCATTCCAATTTAATTATTACGCCTAATACAAAATATCTGCACAAAATCAAATCAAATCAAAGCCTTGTGTTATGAAATTTAATTTGCCAAATGTGAGGGAAATACAACAATACACATTAAAATATGAAAGTGGCAGCATTTGCTACACTGTGCAGCCTGCTCGGCTCCAGCTGGAGAGTTGTGGACTTAAGTAGATGTCGTTGTCGTAAGCCTTTTGAGGGCTGGCCAGCTCAGAGAGCTGCAAAGTCCTGGGAATACCTCAACTAATCCTCCTGCTACAAACAGACCCCACTGAACTGGAAGCCTAAGATGTAGCTGTAGTTGTAGCTGAAGTGTAAATGCCGTCATAATGCGTGTACCGACATCAGTTTCTGCTTCAGCTCCAGCTCCAACAATGAGCTCTAGCTCGTGACAGGCCCAGAGAGCTCGAGTCATCGTCATCGTCATGGCCAATGTCCATTTCCCCCGAGATGCTTGAGGCACGTGCCTGCCCGACACGGGGATCGAGAGGGGTCAATTACACTCAGAAAAATTAAAAAGCCCTCCACTTTCGCCAAGGGTAACTCAGCTTATTAATCAGAATGTAAAATTCAAGAAAGCCAGTGATTTTTGGGTTTGTATAAATACTCTTTAGAAATGCATTCCTAAATAATAGATACTATTTATATATTTTGTCGATTCAGTGCTAGCTCTCTAATTTGTAGGAATTTGTTTGCCATCATCTAGAAATTATTTATAAAAACCATAACAAATTTATAGTTTTCAGCGTCGATTTTAACTGTGTGTGAGATTTTTTTTGTGAGTGTAGGAGTACGAGACTCTTGGTAGGGTGGCAAGTTCGCCTGCTTATTAGCCATGCAGTTGGGTGCGTGTCATGTTTCAGTTTGCCTTAATTAATTTTAGCCAGCTAAGTAATCTGAGAATTCACACAAAAAACAGTCAAGAAAAATGAATGATATGAAAAGAGAGCCACAAATAAAAAAAAAACATTGCATACTTTTACCAGCACAATTTGCCAGATGGCCAAGCGAAAATGGATTGTGCGAGGATGACATAAGATAACACGAGGCCATTATGCATTTTAATCAAGTGGAAAACCATTAGAATTTAAATAATAAACTCAACACTTGTCATGTGCGTGCTAAGAGCCCATCAAATTCAAATTTCAATGGATACAATTGAATACGCGTTGAATGGTATTCTTAAATCAACTTCTCAACTAGGCACATATTTTTAGTTTCAAATCGTTTATTAAATATTTGCAGTCGCTCTTTGTGTGCCATTTGTCCCATTTGTCAAACTCAATTGGAAGATTGATCGCCCCGGCAAATTTTCGCGCTAATTCGTTGCGAAATTGTTCTCCAAATTGGAATTGCAAGTCTGCAAAAAGCAAAGCAATTCAAACACTACACACAAACACACACACACACACATACACACACACACATACATATATTTCGATATAGATATTGATTTAGAATTGAGTGTTTTATCGCTGGATTCCGGCATAAAATCGAATTGCTTTAAAGCACTTGGCAAAGCACAGCGAACTTTTGAAAACGCGTTAGCTGCATTTGCAGTGCAATTTTTGATTACATTTCAGTTGCTAAGACTTCATTTCGTCTGATAAAAATAAACAATATCAAATGCGAACGCTGATCGAGCTCGACGAGCAGATACCCTGTGAGTAAACTGCTCGAATATGAACTTTGAATGTACGTTTTATAGTTATTTAAAGTTGTGCCTTAATTGCAGTTGTCAGGGTATATAATTATCTAATTGTCAATTGGATGGATTCTCTTTAAAATTGTGTCAATTTTTATCGATATTTGCTAAGCTTGGGCTGTTATTTACGATCACTTGTATTCCAAATTTATCTAGTTATATTATAGAATAAATATTTGATGTTTATTCTGATCAACTACGATATTTCTTCTACCTGTTGCATACTTTGCCACTGCATTAACATAACCATCTTTCCTGTTTGCAATGGGTCTAGGGTATTTAAACGATATAGTCGACTAGCGGGCACAAAATGGGTCACGTGCCGAATGAAGAACGTTTGAAAATACAAGCGCCAACACTTGCAACACTTGCAACATAAATGGTTCACTCCCAGCACTTCTGTCTGCAGGCGTGGCACGAAACGCAAAAACAGAAAAAATCAAAATAATTGAAAAATAAGTGGATAAATCACATAAACTGATAATGTGCAAATAGAAAAATATTGAAAAATATCTATCAAAATTGTACTACAATTGCATACTGCTTTTTATTCCATTACGAATCAGAGATGTTAGGATAAGAAAAAAAACAGCGATTAGTCCTCGACGAATGCAGAACAATTTCCTTGAATCAAATACAAAAACTTTTTGCCAATGTTTTATGCATGTATTTAAAAGCGGCAAAATTATTTCCAAAGTACTCAAATAACAAAACAAATTTGTAAATGTCAAAAGTTGACAAACGTTAAAAAAAGTAATAAAAGCAAAAAAAAAAAATTCTGACAGTTAAAAATTTTGAGAGAACAGTTTCAGGCACTTTTCAAATAACTTTTGATAGAGGCAGTAAATTATTAATAGAAAAACAAAAACATCGACAATATAACTTTACAATATAACTAACAATAAAAACCATGAATTTTATTTAAAGTTTGGATGCTTAATATTAATTTAGTATTGTGATGTTTGTTTCATTGTTTAATAACAATACCAATTTTTTTGCTGGCTTGCATAAATTTTAAGAGTCAGAAATAAAACTTGAGGTGAAGTCACAGTCCTGAAAATATTGCCTTTAAGTTCTCTGTGGTATCAAAGTGAAATCAAAAATTATTTCATGTTTGGCTGAAATTTCGTATTTGCAACTGCGACTCCAACTGTCAAAAATGTGACAGTTTCTCTGCGAAGTTGCGATGTGATTTGATTTGTGGCACTGATTTGTCCATATTGTTGTTGTTCTTGTTGTTGTCAGAGAATGTTGTCGTTTCTGTTATGCATTTCAATGTGCAACAAAAGCAGCAACAAAATCAGCTTAATTTCGCTTTAGCAGCGCAGCCAACTTCTCGCATCTGTTAAACAAAATGCGCATACGCCGTGTGGTACGTGCAACGATACTAAATGAAAAGTGATGGAAAAGGGTGGGGGGAAAAGTGGCCGTGCAGAGTTATTCACATATGTGACTGACTGAAAAGGAAGCCAGGATGTAATGGAAACGTGGAATGTTCTCTGATGTGATGAGTGGATTAGATTGCCATTGATATCCTCTACGTGATTGATGTCTGCCCTGTCGGCAATGCTATGTTTGGAGGGCTTCTCTATTAATAGATGGATTGGGTTTACTTGGTACAGACAAGCCATCAATTCATTTCAAAATTTCAACCAAAAAAAAAAGTGCAGACAGTGGAAGTTGATAACATGATAACCTCATATAAATTGGTATTCAATTTAATCTTAATAAAATCAAAAAGTGTCTTTATTTGTTAGACACGTCATTAGCAGACGTAGCAGATATATGATATTTATTGCCATATATTTAAAAATTGATTACGGTATAAATTTGATGTCTTTGTTAAAAGCTGAATTAATTAGTCTCATGTGCATAAATAAAAACTATTAAATATTAGCCTGAAAATACGCTAACAATGTCAATTTGTAAACTTCTAAATTAAAGTGAATACTCAACGAACTGGGGAAAGCCGATATTGCTTTCCAATATAAGTTTGCTTCAAGTTTTGCAATATAAGTTAGATAGTTTATAGAATAAATATAAGTTTATTGAATAAATAGAAAATAGAAAAGGTAAATCAAATTTTTAATGAACTTGATATCTTAGATTCCTGGTTACTTAAGGATTTACCTCTTAGCCTTAACTAAGCACCTTGATACATAAAATATCAAATTTTAAATTGGTTTTAAGGTTTTACTATACACTGCTATCCCTTTGCTAAAAGCTATAACAGCTTCTCATCAGCACGATATATTTGACTATTAACAATTTGAATATACACCTTGATGAGCTCAGTGCTCTACTCGATTTCCGTTTAAAAATAACTCACTGGCATACCCTGGCATAAGCCCATCACCGATTTGAGTGTAATATTAAACTTTGTTTAACTTTCATTTCTGTTTTGGCTCTGATCTGACACATCATCCACCAAACACTCTCAGCTTCATTCCCTGTGCTCATCAGCTGAGTTGACTCTAATGCTGTTTGGACAATCCTTCCAGTCAGAGTCACACCCAGTGCTCCACCTCCCACCTTCCCTCCCCTTCCTCCCGCCCCTTCCTTCGTATCTGCGCTTATCTTTAAGCTTTGGTCACGTAACAAGCAGCTCATTTCCCCAACTACCGTTTAGGGCAGCAGGAGCAGTTGCACATAGATGGATGTACACTCAGAAAAACGAACACACTGAACTTTAGTAAGATTTTTCTGGTTTTTAGAATTAATTTCTAGATATAAGAAAATAAATTTGCTTAAAATTAGAAAGGCCTGCCTTAAATCAACTATCACAAGAAATTAGTTTCATTTTTATACATTTCTAAAAGTAGAATGCAAAATAATATTTAAAATAACTTCAGTAAGTAAGTAATTAAATTTTCTGGCTCGGCTTTTATATTCGCGTTTATTTAAAATATATTATTTGAATTTATAAACTATCTGAAATGCTTTTGTATGTGTACTAATGATTACTAAAAATGATGCTTTGTACACATCAAATTATACATAGTCATGTTATTATTAAACTTATAAAATGATGCGATTGTTTTGTTTTTAATTTTTGCTGAGTGTAGCTGCAACTCCTGCTGACTGACTTTTACTTTAACCGGTTGCGTTGTACCGCTCCCTCAGCTCCCTCCGCTCCAGCTCCTTGTGCCAGTCTAAGCATTGCAGCTCATTAATCAACTGGCGCTTCACACGATGCGACTTCTTTGTCTTTGCCGTTGTCTTTGGCTTTGGCTTTGGCTTTGTCTCGGTCTTTATCGTGTTGACGTTTCGCCTTCAAGCCGTCGCTTCCTGGGCGTGACATACGACAAACACACACACACACACACACAGTCACATATCTTGTCTTAGCTTGATTAATTATTTAGTCAGTGATAAGGAGCTCTGCTGCCAGCTACTCCGCCATCGTTGTCCAATTAAAATGTGCCCAGTTGAGCGATAAGTCACACGCGAATATTGAATAACCAAAAAAAACTGGGTGCCATATTTTTTTGTGAACCATTCTTCAAATATTGGCATCAATTGGCTGCCTTTGATGCAGCCATGCAATATTGAGAGTTGAGTGGGCGGTGGGGGGCGGGGGAGGGTTTGGAATGGTGGGGCTGGGTAACTGAACAGTATGTGTTTCAATATAACCCGTCAACTGTCGTTATTGCCACTTCAGTGATGAGTTCTTTCACAGGCCAAAGGAGACAGACATACAGACAGAGAGAGAGAGAGAGAGAGAGAGAGAGAGAGAGAGAGGGGAAGAGCGAGAGGGAAGCAGACACTCGAGCACACAGCAATAAACACATAACGCACACACACACACACTCAGCACACACACCCAGCACACACACCCACAATAAACACCCGATTGCACTTGTCTGAAATGCAGCTCACAATTTTTGCTGACTTCTGTTCTCGCTTGCAGCTACCCTGTAATCGCTGCAACAGCTGGCATATGCGACTTGGCATAACTCAAGCTGCACTCTTTTTAAAAAATGATTATTATTATTTATTATTCATCAGCTTTTCTACAAGTACTCCTTGCAATTTCAGATTTTAAGTGAAGAGAATAAAAAAAGAGCTTAATCTATTTATAAACTTTGCTGATTGTGAAAATTAATTATGATAATAAACTTTATTGATTGTGCTGTGGCAGATTGTAAATAGAAAGTACCAAAAATTGTATATGCATTATTATATCTAAATTTAGCACTTACTGACTATAGAGTCTACAGTTAACAGGGTATTCAAGGGTGCAACCACTACCCCATCTCCATCACTCTTACACTCGTTTGAGCTGTTGTTCGTGGCTTGCATCATTGAGTTTTGTTCAGGAACAATTCTTTTACATGGGCACACGGCATTTGTGTGTGTGTGTGTGTGTGTGTGTGTGCGTGTGTGTGTGTTTGACATTGTTTGAGTGCATTTTGGTTTGCTGAGCTGAGTGCTGGTATCTTCTGAATGTGACTGCAATGTAATGCAATGCAGGTTTTCCCACTCCATCATCATCATCGTCGTCAGCCTCGTTATAAATGCCGCTGCTTTTGCAAAAATTTCACTGGAAATAATATTTCATGTAATTTTGCCATGATTTGATTTGGCTTTTGGCTTTTTTTCCTTACATTTTCCAACATATTCTGCATTTCTCATATTACATATGAAACTTGTTTCCTTGTTTTCAACTTTTTTACACACACTTTCAAAGAGAAGAATTTCATTTTACTATTTGTGGTTGCCAAATATTTACAAACTTATATTTCAGGATTCATGTTTAACTTTCAGATATATTTTCCTCATCTATTTTCAGCTTCTTTGTGCTTGCGGAAAACATATTTTATAATTTTCGCTGGCTGCTTCTAACGGCCTGTCAAATAATTTCCACACTTTGCGGCATTTTTCTAGCTGAAAAAACTTTTTCGCACAATTAAGTCGCTACCAGGGGAGGGGAGCAGGAGCAGGGGTAGTGGCAGTGGCAGTGGCAGGGGCATGGCCTTTAAATTGTGGCCTCAGCCATCTTCTTCCTCTTCTTGAGGACATGGCTGTCGTTTTGGCTGCTGACTGCTTCTGTTAGCTGCCAACTTTGTTAACCAAAAAAAAAAAGCTCGAAATTTAATTTCTTTGGTAAATATTTTTACATAAACTTTTATTTAATTTTTCAAGTCAAAGTTGAGCGCAGTTAAATCTCAGCTGGCACCGAAATGTCTTCCATTAGATTTTTATATAACAATACAGTCAAGAATAATTTAAATAGAGAGATAGAGAGAGGCAGGAAGAGAGAGAGAGAGAGAGAGAGAAAGACGCTTTCTATTAAATATACTGCTGTGGACTTTAAGAATACTTTTCTAGGTGCAAACCATTTAATCTAAAAAGCTGGCTGCTCTCTTTCTGGTTTACTACTTCACTTATTCAACATTCATTGTATATTCATTCAAAAATTCATTCAATATTTTATTCAATATTCATTTCTCAGACTTTGAGCTCACACAAGTAAATCAAAACAAACACGAATCTCAACCATTTTAAAGCTGTTTTGTAGATAAATGTATGTAAAAAATAAAAAACAGAAATTAGGGTATATTGAAGTACTGCAAAGTAATGCGAATATCGATATAAATAGAGTATCCATATCAACAAAAAGACAATTGTAAAGAAGTAGGCCGTCAATTGATATATATCATATTTTCAGGAACATGATTAGCAATTGTAAAAATTGTATGAAGGTCTCGTGATTAAAAGATATACATTGTATATAAAAACATCCACACATATTTATAATTAAGTTGAATGCCTGAACTAAGTATTATTATTTAGCATTAGAATAGAGAAAAACAAATTTATTTAAAAATTAAACTATGAATGAAGATCGCATAAGAGACACAAATCACATACATATGAAGAAAGTAATATCAGCTAGCTGGGTGCAGGGTATCTGTGGGTCGAACTCTCTCAACTACTGCACTCCAATTTGTTTGTATTTGGTTGAATTGTACGTCTGGGTTATTTTATTCTCGAATCGATTTGTAAGCAAAGTAATTTTCATTTAATTTCACTTAAAATGCACTCAAATTGTTTCGTTTTGTTATCGCAAACGAAATCGACGCGTGTAATAAAACCAAAGACCAAAACTAAAATGAAAATCGAAAATGGAAATGGAAAGGTGCAACAAATTGGATGACTTGCTTCAATTGTTGTCAGTATTGTTGTTGTTGTGGGCTGCTTGTTTACATTGATTGCTGGGCAGATAGAAGAACACAACAACAACAACAGAAAAAACACATACAAAGAGCTGCTGAGTTGAACAAGAATATCCTGTTTATTTTTACAACTAAAACGGGCAGTCAGCAAAAATGCGTTCGCCTACCTGAGCAGACAGACAGACAGACAGACAGACAGACATACATACATAGGGACAGAGAGACAGACTGACTGGCAGAGGTACAGACAGAAAGCGGGCTCAAACTGAGCCTGGTCAGGGATTTCTTTTTATTTTCGGTTAGGCATCAAACTAATCCAATTAGTTAAACAATGCTTGGCCAGTTGCATTTATATATATCTCTCTCTCTCTCTCTCTCTCTCTCTATATATATATATATTTTTGTGTTTGTGCCACGCCTCTAACAAGTTGAGTGGGTTGTTGCCTCGTGCTTCAAATCGCATCGCACCGAATCGAATCGGATCGCATCGGATCAGTCTATTTCTTTACATTGAGTTTTGGTGGACTTCTTTTGTGGCTTATTGTCTGGTTATTGTTTGGCAGCCGTTTGCGTTTTGGCAGACCCTCTTTTAAAGCCCTCTCTATTGTCTGCCATTTACTACACTCAATTAGAGAGCACGTAGTAATCCTTGGCCGGGCCATCATCCATCAGTGCATTTGGCTGTGTTGGCGACACCAGCAACAAAGCCATTTCAATTTGGCACACAAGCTACGCACGTATCAGCTTATAATTATGGCTTCTATCTATGCATAGATTTATACACGCAAAGAAAAACTAGTGGCATATAAAATGGTCAATACAATAAACGAACTTACACTCAGAATAAATTTGCTCTGAATTTTAGCAAATCGTTCTATAAAACTAGAAAGTTTTTCTTGTGCTTAGAAATAATTTTTAAATATATGAAAATATTTTTTTTTGTTAAGAAATATATATTCTATATATTTAAATTATTTTCGTATGTTTCCTTTTCTGAGTGTATTTAAGTATTACCTGGGCTTTAAGTAACTCGCATTTTGTGGCTCGACTTGGTAGCCACTTTTCATGGCATCAGTTATGGTTATTGTTCTACGTTCTACGTGGCTGCTAACTGAAATTGGCCAAATTGTTTATGCGGCTTACAATGTGGCCAACACATGCAGACGATAACAGCAATATAACATTATTTGGCTTACAGTTGTGCGGCCAAAGGGTTGAAGGGGAAGACGTCTTTATGTTTTTAGCCATGCTGTGGCCAAATTGAGTCATAACGGGTTAAGTGGAAGTCATTGTAGATAATGCCAAATGACGTTGTTAAAGCTAATTGGCCAACATAATCCCATATTCAAATAATTGAATTGAACACAAGGCAAGCAAAATTGCAAAACGCTTCATGTCTGCCAATTTATATTACGATTTTACAAATATTTACTAACTGAACATTTTTACTACTAACTGAAAGCATATTGTGTAATTTATTTGTGATATTGCAATTGCTATCTGTAGTAATTAGTAAAACATTCCAATGATTGTTTAAATTGTTAGGCTGTCTCTTATCCAATCTTATCTTTCAAATCAAATTATGCAACTGAAATTTTATGTTTCTCATAAATGCAAAATTTATTGTTGGATAAAAAATACCGCTGCATATAAAATGCTTGCTTAAAATCTTAAGCTGTCTTTTATCTAATCTTATTTCTCATAATCGAATATCCCTCATAAATGCAATTGTTGATGGATAAATAAATCTCCAACACATAAAATGATCGTTGAAAATGTGAGACTGTCTCTTATTTAATCTTATGTCTCCCATCAAACTATGCAAGTGAAATTTAATGTTTCTCACATACACAAAATATAATTTGCTGCATTCCAAATCGAGTTGCAACTGTTTTGCAACACCTTCAAATATTTCCCATAAAAATAACATTTTTAATTTTCATTGTCTGAGGTATTTTCTTGCTTTTTTTTATTATTGACTGTGGCTGTGAGTGCTGTTAAAAAATGTGCCCCCTTCTAAATTTCTCACAAAAAGCATTTCCATTTTAATCGACACACACACACACAAAATCAGCTCAGACCCCGGCGGCAGTGACTAATTGCTTTTCAACACTGGCGAATGTGGTTTTTATGGGCTCCTTTAATTAGTCTTCAGGTGTGGCACAGACTCCAACTCCCAATTTGCCACCAACTGTTGCCGTTGCAGTCGCTATTTGTTATTGTTGTTCTGTTATTGTTATTGTTGCAGTTGGAAACTGTGTCATTGGGTTGTGGATTCTGGGTATCTGAGTGGCATCTTCTGCCCAACTTGCCACACGTCTCGCGTCGACTATTTGCCGCATCAGCGGCATCAGACTGCAAAGGCTGCATTTGTTTTTACTGCTCGTCTATTTAAATTTTTTAACTGGAAATGCAGTCGAACTGCATTGCGTCTGCTGCTGCTGCGTCTCTCAAATGCATCGTAAAAATCTGAAATGTTTCCACGGCTTCTTCTTCTTTTCCTCCTCTTAATCTTCCTCTTCCTGTCCCTCCTGCTCCTCCTCCTCTTCTTACAGTTAGTGGCAACTGATGTCTGCCTTGTTGTGTCTGAGTTTCCTTGTGGCATTCTTTCCACATCATTTTGTATAGCTAGAAAATTGTATTTTTATACAAAATATAGTCATTTAACTACTCACAACTAACTATCAGTAATTGTAGTAATTAAATAAAAATCAACGTACCAAATCTAAATATATATAAAACTTATTCATATCATAATTTATTCATTTCATCAACACACATTTCACATTGAGGTTCATATTGCATACAGACTACATTAATATTTATCATTTTCATTTGCTATAATAGATAACACACACACACACACATATACACGAAGAAGAGTTTTAATATGATCTTAGTCTGATGCTTGATTTGCATATCAGAAATGCCCTCGTTTATTTGGCTGACCTTTGACTGCCTTCCGCTTGCCCTTTCAATGTCAACTTTTCTCATGAAGACGAACAAAACAAACAAACAAATGGCTAATATTTAACTCCCCCTTTGGTCACTCATCCCACACGCACACACACACACACACACACACACACAAAACACACACAGCCAAGCCGGAAATTGCGTTGTTCACCCTTTTTTCCGTTGGCCTTGGGCCATGTTATTTGAGTTAAGTCAAAGCTAGTCAAAGAGTCAAAGAGTCTGTGAGACAAACAGACGAACAGACGAACAGTTGAACAGTCTGTCAGCTCTTATTATTCTTCTTCTTCACTTGCTTTATCTAAGTCAATTTGTTGCCCCTCATCAACATCTTGAAGGGGAAGATCATCATCATCATCATCATTATTATTATTTTTATCACCAACTTCATCTGTTACTTTGTTGCGGAGTAACCAAATCTTAAACGGTTTCCATACACTGTTTGCAATGGGAAAACTGAGTATATTGAGTATGTTTGATATTATATATGCAGCAGGCAACAGAGCGAAATGATGAAGAGGGGCGGGACAGAGACAGATATATATATTATACTATATATATGTATATCTTATATTATCATATATCTGATATCGGCTAGATTATACAGATAGATAAACAGATGTGGCTAAGATGACTCAATTGTTGAATCTGCTCAAGAATACATATATCGTTGATTTCTTCTGTCTGTCACATATCTTTCCACAACTCAAACATACCTATTATTCTATTTTGAATTTGTACAGGGTATACAATACAAAGGAGTCATAGATCAAGGGATCTCTGCCTCTCTCTGTCTGAACTCAGCGTTGACATATTTATGGCCAAGTTGGCCCGCTGTTAAATGTGAATACCATAAACAATTAGCGGTTCAACCTTTGACAGCGGAAATGACTGCTCAGTGCTAGGGTTGCTCTACAGATAAATATATATATATCAATATATATATATATACACATATATAGGGGTGTTCCATGTAGATACTTAGGGGTTGTTGTCATTATCTCTGCGCCTCTTTTCTGCTCGGCTGTGATTTTATTAGACTCTTGCTTAATTTTGTTTTCCTCTTTGCTGCCTGTTGTTTTCATTCATTGCACCTTTTCCTAGGCATTGACTTTGGTTCGGATTTCAATTATTTAGCAGGCTATACCAGTTACCCCCTCCCCCTTCCCACCTCATTTTATTCCTTTGGAGCCGCTTTCAATTTGATTTTTATTATTTTATTTCATTTATTTTTTTTTTTTGCGGCACATTTTTTGTTCTGCTTCATTTGCATTTTGTATTGAATTCGTATTTCGTATTCGTATTCGTATTGGATTCTGTAATACATATAAATATATATATGTATGTATATATGTATTTGTCTGCGGTTTGTCTTTGTGGGCTTTGTGGCAGCTGCTGCTGCTGCTGCTGCCGCTGCTTCCTATAGCTGCCCCCCCTTTTGTCAGTATCTTTTTCTGTGGCATTGCAAATGGCAACTTAGGCAAATTGAAAGCGTAGCAAATGCGAGAACAATGCCAACAAAGCATGGCTAATGGGCAAAAACTCAGGGGAGCAGCAATTGGGCCAACAGCACCACCACCAGCTGATGATGATACAACTCCAGATCCAATACAATCTTTCATCAGCCTCATCAGCAGCAGCAGCAGCAAATTTGATTTCCATTTCAATTTCCAATTGAGAAAACTTCCTCAACTGTTTCACCAATCTAATTGAGGCCTGAAACTGCTGCTGACCTTCTGTATATATTTCTACACAAATATTCATCAACCATTTAGTTTGGCTGCACAAGTTGCACAAGGTAAGAACTAAAAAAGATCTCGGGGAGATTCATTTTAATTAGCTTGTGATAAATGCGCCATCGTTGAAAACCGGCAACATCGCAAAATATATCCATTTCGCCCACCGCCCCCAAACGAGCAGCACTGCAAAAGGTCGAAGGGGTAAAAAAATTAATAAACAACTTCTATATCTTTTACTGGTCACCAGCAGACAGTGCAGACATTTGAAAAAAACAGCCAAATACTATCCAGGAAAAGCTAAAACTTCTATGAAGTAAAATAAAATAATGTTGGTTATTAAAGCATTATAAATGAAAACTTAAATATTTCCTTTTACATATCTAGTCGGAAAGTGGATTTTTAAAGTTAAAGTTAAGTTAAAGTTGACGCAGTAATATTTTATCAGTACATTTGTCATATCTCAAAGTTGGAACATTTTTTTTTCTAGCACATTATTAAAAAGTTGATGCTGTATTTTTTTAAATAAAAAATATCCATATTTGTTGACGGGAAAAAAGCGCACATCTCAGCAGAAAAATCTCCGACACACTCGCTGTGTCTGCAACGGATTCCCCTTGCCACATTGCATTGGCTGCCACAATCGGCGCCTGGGTGGCCAGCTGCTGCTGCTGCTGTATGTGCAACATAATAATTTGTAAACATTTATCAATTATGCAGCAACAGCGGGAGCAACAGCACAGCAACAACAACAATGATGGCTACTCGAAACGCCCCAAAGATGCCCCAAGCGAGTCGAGCTCAAGAGTCAACCAAACTGGCAAACGGGCAACGGGCAACGGCCAAAACTGGCCACATAAATTTTCCACATAGGCCACGAGCAGCTACACGCGGCAGGGCGACTCTCCCTCTCCGCCTTCCCTCCCTTCTTTAACTTTAGCGGCTGCGTTTTTGGGGCGTTGATTTGCCTTGCCCCAAACACGCAATTAACTGCAAGTGGGCAACACCTCATCATCAATAGCAGCAGCAGCAGAAGCTGCAGCAGCAACGGGGGGCAAAGTTGGAACAGGTGCCACCTAAAAATGATGACTCTCACACCATGTTGCACGCTGCACGCAGCACGTTGCCTGCTCTGCGGTCAGTCAGTCAATCGATCAATCACGAAAACTGCAGCGTGACTTGTTGACAACCGTAGCGAGAAACAATAACAGCTTAATCCAATTGCACTCAGCCACATGTTGCTGAACAAATGTTGCCAGAGAGTTTAAATGAAGCCAGGCTAATTTCAATTTTAGTGGATGTACAGAAATTTAATTCCAGATAAAGTAAGAATGATGAAATTTATTTGTGGAGAGAGTGAGCTAGTTTTGATAATGGCAATTATATAGAAATATATTTCTAGATAAAGACTTGAGTCTTTCATAAGTTATGAAATTTTAAATCAGACTTAGATCAAACTAGATTTGAAATCAAATTTTTGTGTCTACATTTTTACATGAATCTTGAGCTGGTCTTAGCAACATATTGTGAAGTTAGCTACACACACGCAACATGCTGTGCAGCAGCCAGTACGCACTTATAGTCTAGCAACATTTGTGCTCGCTGCTCTCACGCACTCCACTCCCCTCCCCTTCACACAACTCTCGCATTTCCTCTCGCTCTCTCTGTTGCGCTCACTGACAACTCACTGTTTATATTCGCTGCAAAATCAGCTGTTTTGTATTTTGTCTGGTTTTTGGTTCGATGCAACCAAGCAATTGAGTCGACCGCAAACTTTCGCCGTGTGTTCGCCCAGCGGGCGAATAAGCGCTTCAAACGTCAGTCGAATGCGAACGCGTGCACATCTCGCTTGCCTTTGCTTATACACATGTGTGTTGGTGTTAGTGTTGCTGTGTGTGTATGTATTAGTGTGCGAGCAGTGTGCTTGTATCTCAGCTAATGGTGCTATTTGCTTTAGCTGCATTGTGCAATGATCGACAAAACATTTCTGCAACTTGTATACAAAGTGGAACTTTGCTGAAAGAAGAAAACAAAGTGGAAGTTGCTGTGGGAGAGAGAAAGAGACAGCGATATTTACACATTTAGCAATAGTTTTTCAATTTAAATTTCTCAATTTTTTTATCCCCAAAACGAACATTTTTACATTTCATTCACAAGTGCATCTGGCATTAAAAAAAACTCAATAAATTTCGACTTGATGAATAATGCGATGCATGCTTAAAATATTTCATCATTGAGAGACCATTGGATAATTGTTTATTAATAGTTGTCAATAGTTTTTTCACATTTCCCGTTTAGTGCATTTATTTGCTATTCCTAGTCGAAGAAAAAACCACATAAATTTTAACTTGATGAATAATGCGACGCGTGTTCAAAATAGTTCAGAAATTATATTCCAATACAAATAGAAAATATATGGATATATTAGTTTTTACATATTTTTCTCAATTTTCGCTTAGCACATATTCACAATTGATTAATTTAACAGTAAAAAAAATCGTGAATAAATTTTGACTGATGAATAATCCAAGTCATTTCGAAAATATTCAATTGAGAGCGTAATCAATATTTTAATATTTGGCAATTGTTTTGCGATCGATTTGTCAAAGCAACCATGCTTAAAATTTATTCATTCATTCATTCATTTGACATTCGTTAACGAAAAAAATCGCATTTATTTCGACTTCATAACGAATGCGAAGCGTGTTCAGAAAATTTCAAGAATTTGCCAATTAAAAGCAAAGAAAAACTAACAAAAATGCATAAAATTATTTTAGTGTCGACTACGCAGTAATTGAAAAATACCACCAATTAATTAAGGAAAAACCTGTGCAAAACCCAAAAAAAAAAAAAACTGAATCGAGCAAATTGCCAGCATTTAATTAGAAAGTCAAAAAGAATAGTGAAAAAGAAGAGGAAGAGGAAATGCAGCAAGGAGAAATGTTGTTGCTGACTCGAAGCTGGAGCCTGATTCTGACTCTGACTCTGAGTTTGACTTTGACTTTGAGTCTGTGTCCGCTGGCCAACGCTAATGACCCAGAAGACAATCTACCCATGGAGGAGGTGTTGCCCCAACGACTCCAGCAACAGCAACAGCAACAGCAACAGCAACAACAACAAGATGAAGATAAAAGCGACGATGTGGAGTTAAAAATGCTGCAGGCAATGCCCAGCGAGAGGCATCAACATCAGCATCATCAGCATTATTTGCGGCATTTGGACAAATATCAGCTGGCGTGGGATCCACAAAAACAGTTGCTGCAACAGCGCAACAAAAATCATCATCAGCATAAATCGCAGTTGCCACAATCAGAACGGCAAAGCTCAACAGGCACAAACAATACAATGGTGCAACAGGAGAAGGAGATAGAGGCGGAGACGGACGCGTGGCAGGCATCCCAGAGATTGCAACACGAGAGAATAATCAAGTGGCTGTGGCTAAGGAACTCAAGATTGAATGGCAGCATCGCATTCGCGATTAACGATGTGAGTAACTCAACAACAAAAACAACAGCGGTTGCAAGTATTTCATTTGCCTCCAACTGTTGCATTATAGTGGTGGCGCATTTTATAATATTATTTAATTAGAAGAAATTAGAAATAAATCAATCGAATCAGAATATAACCTTTTGTTAAATAAGTTAGATTGATTCAATTACTTACTTCAAATATTTATTATATTCATCTATTTTGAATATAAAAATGCCATTCTATGATTTATTTTCCATTCCAAATACATTTCTATGTCCAGAAAAAAGAAAACCACAAAGATTATAAGCAATGCATTTGTCAGCTTTTGAACTGCAATAAAAAAGTATTTTTCATTTAGAAATGCAATAATTGCGCCGATTGTGATTCAGATAACAAAGTGTGAAAATTGAAATATTGCAATTATAAAGCAGAAAAACACAAATGGACTTTTAATTGGTAAAAGCGCCACATAAATTTCAATTGAATCTGAACAATTACGCCGGGCAGCAGTTCATAACAAAAGCGTGCCACACAAACAATCAACATGTCAATTGCCAACTAATCTATGGCTAAAGATCTTCACGAAATTGAATGGAACGTGCTTGGTAATCCCAATAGTAAAACTCTGAATACACTTTGAATAATTCATTTGTATGCCAAGTGGCAAACTCAAAACTGAAACTGAAACTGAAACTGTGACTGTGAAAACTCTCGAGCATCGTCGCAGGCAAAACAATTTGCTTATCACTTATTTTGTTTCATGTATAATTGAATTAATTTGGAATCTATCGACATCTAGGTAAATCTGTAACGAAAAACCAAAACATCAATTCACTTCCAATAAATATATCAAAAATATCAGAGTCTCAATCACAGCACCTGCAATGACGTCATTCATTCATTGTGAAATAAATACTAACTTCATAATTGAGCTTGAAGTCAGTAAGCTGTTCTCAGTGCATACCTTTTGCCAATACAATAATTGACTCATATAAGCACTATAAAATAGAGAAATTATTATTAATGGGAAATAAAATTCTCATAACTGAGATTTAATGTATGCATAAAAAAACTGTTGGAAGTAAACCAGCTATGTATAATGAACTATTTATTTCTGAGATCATGCAATAGTCTACAGATAATAGAAATAAAGTAGAGTAAAGTATAATATAGTGATAAACATGTTAAATATCTTTCAGATTACTTATAAATATGAATTTCTGTTAATATTGCTCATATGTTTTATGGTATGCCAGTTATCTATATATATATATGGATGCAGGTTGGTATGTGGTCTTAGCTTTACTTTCCAAGTCAAAAAAAGTACGCTGAAATTCATAAATTTCAACTTAAAAAAATTTGTTAGTTTTGGCACGATTCTCAGTTCCTAGAATAGCTTCAGTCATTTCCCGATCATTTAGCAATATAAATTCTTTAACAATTTCATCAACACTTTTTCCTCATCGAAAGCAAATAAAACGCATCTTGCTGCTTAATTGCATTTGGAAGTATAATAACCCAATTAAATTGAAGTTATCTTAACGTTTGTTTATTTACTTTTCATTTTTTTTTTCGCATATGAAGTCATAAAGAAACCACTTGAAAATTGTGTAGAAATTGTATATGCATAGCTGCATAGGAGCATATATATATATATATTTATATATATATATTCCACTTTCATCTGGCAAACTGTTTGCATTATTAACACAACATTTGTATTTAGTTGCCGTATGGATTATTTTCCTATCACTTTCTACACTCGATTCCCATATCGACACTCAATTTAATGTGCTGCTTTAATCGAACCCGACACATATCTGCCCCTGCCACTGCCACTTCTTGATAGTTTGTTGCAACTTTTGGATTCAGTCTATTGCCTCGCCTCCGCTTCGGTGGCGACTCCATTTCCACATCAAACATTTTGGCGCAAGTAAACAACGTACAAAATCCGCAGCTGCATTTATATGTTTAGGGAGGGGGCTCTCATCGAGGGGGGGCCTTTTGCTGGTGTTCAATTTAAGCAAGGCATTCAAACAATTAAGCGGCTGTGTGCCTTTCTTTATTGACTTGGCACACACCATCCCACACTCCCCACAACTCCCCCAACCCTTTTAAGTATTTCTCTTGTGACCCAATTTTCACACAAATTAGTGAAGCTAATTTTTAATGATGATTTTTTGTATTTATTTTTTTCGAGTAACGCCTTTGCGGCTGAAATCCCACTTCACTTAGCATTTTTCATAATTTCCATTTTTCTTAATTTCTCTGGCTTTTTTTTATGCAATTTATGAGAATTCTCCACCCACTACCCCACACCCCTTTATCCCCTTTTATCCCATCCCACTCATTGCTTGAAGGCGTCGTTGCGCCGACAAATGCAATTGAAATAAACATGAGAACAGAATGTTGTTTCGTCTGCTATTTTTAGGGGGCCACTCACAAGGGGGGGGGGGGGTGGAGGGGTGGGGTGGGTTTGCCGTGTTGTGCTGTGCAGCATGCCCAGAGGCAAATGACGCCTTCTTCATATTTTTTCAAGGGTGCTATGGAAAAGGAGGAGCAGACGAAGAATTCAACATTCAGCCTCGCCTGCATGCGTTTCAACTCATTTGCACCTAATTGTCATGCAAGGGCTGCAAGGGAGTGGGTGGGGGTGGGGGGTGTAGATGGGGTAAGAATATATAGCCTACAGATATACACCGATATATACATATGTACAAGTAGCTGTATCTGCTATCTTCATACATCTCTCGCTATCTACATCATCTCTACATCTAACAATTTCTGGGTGCTTAGTCCCAAAAGTAGCAAGGAATGAAAGACAGACAGACAGACAGACAAATTGATGGACAGAAGAATATGGCTATATTAAAGTCAGAACTCAAAAGCCGTTGAAAAGCAGAGACTTTCAATTTGGAATAAAGTTCTCATCTAAAAACTGCAGTTCAATTTCAATTTAATTTATCGATAAGTGAAAGCGTTTAGCGCAAATCGATATAAATCGATTTCCGATAAGAGAAGAAATCACAATTTTCAATAGAAAGGCTACTTTCCATGGATATTTGATATGTCTAGACATATTATTCATCAGCTGTAGAAATGTAATTTGCATGAGGAACACAAATTTATTTCAAATCAAAAAAACTGCATTCAGCAAGCCTGCTAAGCATTTAACAGAGTAGCCACAAGTCAAGCTCTCTCTACTATAGCATTCTAACTTGTTTACTGTATATTATATACATATATATATATATATCTGTATATATATGTCTATGCGTGTGCTATTATGGCTATATCTATAGGTTGGGTCCGTCGCCAGCTGGCTGCCACATTTTTTATCATTTGTTCCACATCTTTTGCTCTCTCTCTCTCTCTCTCACTGTTTATCTCTCTCTCTCTCTAACTGTATGTGTGGGCATGTTGTTGACTTAATCTGCATTTTTTGTATCCTCTTTTTTGCTATCTGCTATTTGCTATTTGCTGGCGAATGTGTTCACATTTTTGTCGCTGCTTTCCTGGTTAACAAGAATGAAATTTGCATAGTTTCCAGCTGCAGTTCTTAAATTTTATTTTAAGCCAAGAACAAAATAAAAACCAAGCAGAAAGCAAAAAGTTAAATGTTTGTGAAAACTTGCAAACAACTATTAGAATATGATTCTTGATTCTTTGCATATATAGAAACGGAAATAACACTGGCCTATTAAACACAGAACCTCATCAGAACACTCATCCACACTTCTAGTTGTTAACACTCTAATTCTCCTCATATGCACAAATATACTAACACAGATGAACAGATAGAGTTTATGCACAAATATATATGAACAGATAGAGTTTAAACCAAACTTTTACTTGTTTAATAACTAGTTCCCCGCATTGCTTTAATGGAAATATCTGCACAAAAATGCATCACATTTAAAGAGCTCAACAAAAATAGAATGTTTTAATCTATACTTATTTTAGTTTAAGTACATCGATACCTTAACATTAAATTTCTTTTAAAAATGAGTTGTTCAATCTCAAGAAAACACCTTGATAAACCTCAAATCACCTCAATTAAATTCCTGGAAAATTGCACATATAAATTTACTTGCTAGAAGAAGACTTCAACTCAGTCAACCTTTCTTCATTATTGCATTTCTCCAAAAAGCTCCCTGTTTTGGTGCCAGTTTATATATAAAGATTGTTATTAAATAAATAAAGATTAATCTCCTTAACTCCAACAAATCGAACATTAACCAGCCAGTTTCCTTTAAGCAAAAGTAATTTCAATATTTCAAAGTATTTCACTTTAAATCCGCTCCAATCAAAAGTGCATATAGCTTTTCATACAGAGGGTTGGGCGAATTCTGTAAAGGTGAAGCCGAGTTATAATTTATCTATTAATTTTAATCTAATACAATGTGGGTCTATATAGAGTGGAATGTTCGGGGTGGAGGCAGCTGCCACCTGCATATGCCACTGCCTCCTAATAAAACACGCCACACACGAGCGATTTATGTTTACACTCTAAATGAATGCTAATAAATTATAATGTCATCCTAAAAACAAATTTATATAAATTTATAATGATTTATATATATTTCGATAACACTTAAGTGTTTTTTAAAATTCCTGCAGAGCGTATTCTTATTTTATTGCGAAATGCTTAATGCATTAAGTAGGAACTCACGAAACCCATAAGGCATATGCATATTCTTGATCAGCATCAAGAACCAAATCTATATAGCCATATCTGTGTTTGTTTTTATGTTTCTCTGTGCGATTTCTAAGATTATCAGACGACAAAACTATTCCATTTTTAAAGTTTTCTGACCAAGGAAGAAATTATTTACATACTTCATTACTGTCTCATGTTTTTTTTCCTATATTTCTACAATTAAATTTAGTTTTAATAACTAGCTTAAACATATTTCACTAACTTAAACTAATTTGAAATGAAAATAACGAAAACTAGCCATTCTTTGGAGATGATTTTCGAATTCCTTTATAAATATGTGACTCTATTGTTCTTTCAGGTTTATCTGGGATTTTTTTTATGCATTTAGCATGAGGAGTATGCCACGACTTGTACAGTTTTGCTCCGACTTGTCCAGCCTTGTTCAGATTCGTGCCATTTCAAGCGCTGCTAATTCTTTGTCACCTTAAATGGGATAAGGTTCTTTGTCCAAACAGCAGCAGCAGCAACAGCAGCAGTTTGTTAGCCAAGAGCTCTTTTGTTTTTCCTTTTTTTTTCCCCCTTGTGCTTTGTCCAGCTCTATTTGGTATAAGCAAAAAACTGCTCTGACACGCCCCTAACCCGACAGCTCCTATCCAGCCCATTTTTGCAGCCAACAAACGACGCTATTTCAATTTTACTCTTTATGCTTTTTCATTTAGGCAGCCACATTTTGAATTCTCATTTATATTTCGACAATGCTCGCAAATGTCATTTTTATTTATTTTTGTTCAGTTTTTTTTTTTTGCATATTAAAATACCTTTCTTCTTCTGGCACATTTGCGTATTTATTTCAGTAGATTTAGCTATGTTAAATTTCAATTTTTGCTCTTTTCCTTTAGCATTTAGTATTTAGCAATTTTCTTCTTTTTTTTTAATTCGGTTTGTGTTTTTGTCGTTTATCGCTATTTTGGCGCCTTTGGGGGGTCTTTGAGCCGAAAGCGCTTTTCCTAACCGCAATTTGCGCATTTTCACTTTTAGTTTTAATTAACTAAAAATTTGGTGAATGTGCGACAAACCCGTTGCTGCCGCCGCTGCCTCTTCGTCCCCGCTCCCTTGGGGTTCGCTCTCCTTCGCCTTTTTCTTTACGAAATTTTATCCTTTTTTTAGTGAGGGTTTTTCTAATTTTGTCCTCAAATGTGCTGAGGAACTTTTTAATTATTGGAATGAAAAGGGTTCTTACACAAAGTTAGAGAAAAATATCTTTTATCAAAAATATATCGGATCAATATCAGTTTTATTAAACCGGATTTCCGATTGATTTTCAGAACCGTAACGGATTCAGTTTAACAATCCAGGAAACTGAAATTGAAAAGAAAATGGTTAATCTTGAAGCGAGAATTATAAATTCCTTAATTGATATTTTAGAGTTGTTGGGAATCTTGTTTCTAAATGGAACAAATCTGAAGCCGATAAAATATGTGCTTAGTTTAAGTAGCTTTATTCTAGAATAGCCATTAAAACAAGTGTGCATCAATATTTTTTGTATATTTTTTACACTTAATTCTAATTTGAAGTCAAAGTTTATCACTTCAAAGCTTTCCCTTGCATTACTGTTACCTTTAACTATCTTTCAAATCAGTTTGGTATTTTACTATATCTATATCGTATATAGCATTAACTCTTAACTTCACATTAAGTACTCTCTGATCCAGTGAATTGCATTTTGTTAAGGGCATTCTAGTTTGGGTTTTCCAACTGGTTTTTCTTTCTTGCACATTTTGTATATTATTTATGCATTTTATTTGCATTAACAGCAATTTTTACTATTGTATTTTGGCTTTCTGGTTTTTGTGGTTTAATTTTGTTTTTTGTTTGGGTTTTTTTTTTCGCCAATTTTTTGTTGTGCACACAATTTTCCGGCGCATTTTCACAGCACTTTTCTTCTGTCCGCACAATTTTAATTATTTGCAAATGGAAGGCTTTTGGGGCGGCCTTTCAGGCTACTCATTGCTTGTGGGCCTGGGGTCCTTTGACAAAAGGATCTGCTGCTTGGGGCTGCACTCCAGGCAGTCTGCTTCTCTCTCTTTCTCTCTAACCCGCTGAAGGCCAAACTGATTTTGGTTGGCAAAGTTCAAAGTGCAAGTTTCGTTTTTCATTCAGTTTTATTTTATTTTATTTTGGTTGCTTGCTCAGCTTGCGGCTTTAACTGTAGTCGCAGCCAGACACCCTTTCAATGTGCCCGCGGTTGCCACAACAACAACAACAACAACAATGATAACATTTCTTTTGTTCTGCAAACTAATTAAACATTGAATGAGGAAACACCCAACTTATTCTCTTTCTCCTCTTTGCCCAGGTGCCGAATTGTTGTTCTTAGTTTTGTTGTTGATGCCACACTATTAATTTGTTTTTAAATTGTTTCTTCTACGTCTTCTTCCTTTTCGTCTTCTTCATGTTTTTGTTAACGGATTGAAGCCATGGCCAAGACTTGATTAATGGCCACGTGGACGTAACATCATTTTGATTGCCGCCTGTCCAATTGGTCGTTTCCACCATTTGTTCTTACCAAAAATAAAAAAAAATCGAAACATACACACACAACACAAATACAAACTCGGCCAATATCAATAGAAACCAAGAAAAACAATCGAAATGCGTTTGGCTTTTCAATTTTCCGTTGCAAACGGCTTTTCTTGCTCATTAATCAGTTTAAAATTTTTTCCTTTTTCACTTTTCTGGTCTGTTTTTTCCGATATTTGTTTGTGTGGTCTCTTGGCCAATACAAATTAGCTGGGCCATCGATTTCAATTGGCTTGTGAGTGTTTTTTTTTATTTGTAATTACTTCAAATCCGATTTTGGGCCAAGCTCGAAACATGGCCCAAATGCGAAGTGAACATGTTTGACTTGTCTTTTTTTTCGACTATTGAGCAATTGTTGTAAGTGTTTTATTTATTTTTTTTTGTTTCCACATTGAGTTTTCATGCGTTAAAGTTGCGTACAATTTCATCATATGCAGATTATCGTTATATAATATTATTTTTATGGTAAGTGAAAATATGTCGAAATGCGCACAAAATCAATATAAAGACTGAATTATAATTGTGCTATCAGTTGCATTTAATGGCATTATTTAATGTACACTTCATTTAATGCATGTAAGCACCATAAAAAATAAGGCAAATAAATGCATAACGGCATAAAGGCCTATAAGACCCATTAAATGCAATAATATTTAATATAGAAACTCAGATGGCTTTCAGTTTCATTCTCATAATATTCTCTCATTCATTATTTATACAGCAAATATACAAATGGGAAATGTAGGTATGATATTATTTTGCAAAAGTATGCACTACGCAGATGGATATAAATAAAGCACACAACTGTCAAGTTAAAGTCTTACAATTGATTTTAAATATACCCTGTTATATTATTAATCAACTGTAAAAATTACATACTACTATCAGAAAGTGGAGTATGTACTTAACAGGTTGTCTGCAAGTCGAGTTGAAAGTTGAGTTTAGCTTGTGAATATTCAAAACGCAGTTGAAATGTTTAACTGATTGACTGATTAAGGCAAATCCTCACTCAAATCGCAGGTCAGACTTAGACATTATTATTTATAACTTGACAGTTTGTTGTTCGAATATTTGGATATGAATAATAATTATATATTCATAATGTGCCGTGGTGTAATTAGCAAATGCCCAAAAGATTCATTTGGATTAAAATTTACATATTATTTTTATAGAGTAATTACCAAAATCACAAAAGATTTCAGCTGCTGTGCTTTCTTATATCTACAATAATTTAGATCTACCATAAAATTAACAAATGATTAAGACAAAAGTCAAACAAAATCAAACAAATGTGATAAATTTTATTTTTTATTTAATTTAATTTATTTATTACTTTTGTGTATTTCGCCAATTTTGTCTACTAATATTAGTTGACAATAAATAAATAATTAAATGACAGATGAGTTTCTAAATTTCTCTTTAAATGTATTCTTAATCAATTGATTTGCTTTCTAAATGCCACACATGACTTGCACTTTATATGATTGAATGTTTTGCTTCAATTAGCTTAAAAGGCATCTATAAATCGAATGACACCTTGAAAAGATGAAAAGCTTATTCACACACACACACACACACACACACACACACACACACACACACATTCAGATAGGAAACTTTAGCTGACTTACTTCAAAGTTGTTATTCATTGCATATTCTGTAATCGGAAAAGTTGCATCGACAGCCGATTGAGGTTCAATGGACCGGCCAATGCCACAGTTGCCCCCCTTCATTCCCATTTGTTCCCTTGGGGCAGCTGTTGCAGTGAGTGCAAGTGGCACTTTTTACTTGCAATAAACATGTAACAATAACAACAACTGGATACACAAAAGTATAAACAAAGCAACTTGCCGCTGGCATAAACAAAAGGCCTGCACTTAGTAATACTCGACAGAGGGAGACGTAGAATGAGAGACAGAGAAAGTGAGAGAGAGAGAGAGAGAGAGCGAGAGAGAGAAAGCAGTGGGTTGAGAACAGTACACAAAGTAAGTCGAAAGATTTTCACTTTATATTTGTGTTCTGCTTTTCTCGCCTGATTTGATGACATACTTTATCATGGGTACACTTGGGAAAGAATCGCACTTAGTTTAAAAAGAATAACTCACAAAGTGTATTTCTAAAAATCATGGTTACTTATCTTGATTTCAGTGTACAATTTTCTAGTTTTCAATGTTTTCTTTTCATATATGTAACAAAGAACTCGAAAATTGGCTATTTTGCTGCTTATTCTAAGATTTCACATATATGAACATAACATTTTAGATAGTTTATAAACTTTTAAATAGAAGCCGCGATAGTAAATTGCATTACTTGTTTCTACATTTTACTGCAGATCTTTTCCAAGCATCAGGATTTGCATTTCTACTTATTGGGGCAATTTGTGTTCAGTGTGTTTCAGAGGGGGGGAGGGGAGTGCCTGCCCAGTTTGGGCTAGGTCGAAACTTTTTGGCAATCCATTAAATATGCTCGCCCCGTTGGAATGCCATCTAAGCAAATGTCAATGGGGAAATATAAAAAGATAGCAGAAAAACACAGAAGTTAATGAAGCCCAAAGCGCATGTCGAGCAGCAAATGAAGCCAATCGACAGCATTTCATGAAAATTTCATCACAGTATATTTTTCAGCAAATGCAAAAAGCGACAAATTCACAAGAGTTCACAGCCAAAAAAAATGAAAGAAAGGTTACAAACTAACAACGTGTCGACATCATTAAAATACAAGTGGAGTTCAGCGAGGTGTTTTTAATGGTCCCAAAATAATGAGCCATGTGAAAATGTTGGTTGTTAAAACTTAAATTCAAAATAATTTGAACAAATTATGTGTGAACAGCTGTTCGTTACATTTTTACCCAGAAAATAGGAGTTTTGCATGAATTTATAAAATATACATAGTTTTCCACAATAAATACATCTACATCTACATCTATGCCAATATTGCTAAAATTGTTAGAAATATATATATATATATAAAAGATTACAAAGATATATCTTTAATATTGTGTGGATTTTATTAACCGCGTAAATCGATTTTGTTAAAAATCTGGCAAAGACACAAATTTAAAATAAAAGAAAAGCAATAAAATTGATCTGTGATAAATGATAAATGAAAACTAGTATTTCAAATTTTAAATCTCTAGCTCTTATAATCTCTAAGGTGAACTTCCTTTTATAGACGGATAAGTGGACAACGGCTTTTGAT
This sequence comes from Drosophila setosimentum, assembly GCA_035043505.1. Taxonomy (NCBI): domain Eukaryota; kingdom Metazoa; phylum Arthropoda; class Insecta; order Diptera; family Drosophilidae; genus Drosophila; species Drosophila setosimentum. The sequence goes on from JAWNMY010000007.1 coordinate 22,084,092, forward strand.
ACTGATCAAGAGCATATCTACGCTGGCAAAAGTTTATTACTTATTTTAAATTGGATAAGGGTTTGAGGATATAACTTTTCCCCGCAGTCATAAATTCAATTACTCCTCAAATATTAACAAGCTGAAAATAAATTACAGCCAGAATCTGAAAGACCCTCTTTTTCAGCAAAATAGCTATTCTCAAATCAATGCCTGATATAATCTTATATTTATTTGGACTGCCCCTATATTATATATATATATATCTAAATATATATACTTATGCAGTAATTTATTGCTTGTGTTAATTGTTTTCTCTGTTATTGAACATCCTGAACATATTTATATATATATATCTATAACTGCTTCCCAATTGTTGCAACCACCCACACAGCGATTGGTGTGGCACACAAATGCTGTGTATTTTAATTGACAAGCTAAAAGGGCAACACTGAAACGATGAAACCCCTGTCAAAATCTCGCCATGACGTAAACTGATTGAATATGCGGGCGAACAGACCCCAACAGCAACTGTAACTGCAACTGCAACTGCAACTGCTATCTGTATATCTGTATATCTGAGTATCTGTGTATCTGAGTATCTATGTATCTGTGTATCTGAGTATCTATTGGTTGCATGCCGCATACAGTAGCCGTAGATCAAGTTGCCAAGTGCAGCACGCATTGAATCATTCAGTAAGTGTCTTTCAGTCAGTCTCTCAGCCAGTCAGTCAGTCAGTCAGCCAGTCAATTATACAATGTTGCCTGGTAACTGACAACTGGCGACGAGCATCAAGATGATATCTATTAGATACATGATTTTTTTTCTCCCTTTCTTCCTCTCTTCCTCTTTATCTCTATCGCTATATCTTTTTGTATGCAACGCAGCTAACTGAATTTATGTCAGTTTTTGTGTGCGCTTTACATGCTACTGGGAGCTGGAAGCTTGCCCCATCATCATCATCGTCATGATGTTCTTGTTGATGACTCCACAGACGTTGCATGAACTTTTTTTGCTGTGTTTTCTTCTTCTTCTATCTTCTTCTATCCCGGGGCTCGACACATGTTGTGTGGCAAGTTTAGCTTCCACTCTCTGCTCGTTGCTTGGACATTCGTCAGCTGCTTTTGTTTTTCTTCTTTGCCTTTGCAGTCTTGCTTTTAATTTGCAACATAATTAAATCATAGACAGAAAAAATATGCCCACCACCACGCAATGCTCTCCAAGATTTCTGGGTCATAATTTGGCCTGAAATTTATGGCAGCTGCTTCGATTCGAGCTAAGTAAAGTCAGCCATAAATTAGAACTCGATTCGTGCAAACAGCAAAAGTTCGAAGCCAAAGCCAAAAAGCCAGCAATAAATAACCATATATGTAAATGGTAAACAGTGTGGCCAGACTTTGCCCGCTCTGACAAAAAGCAGCCGACAATTGACATGAAATAACAAACTTGGAAGTGTTTACTTTGAGCCATAAATAGAACGATGTTAAAAAAGCAAACCAAAACAGAGAAAAAGTTAATTGCAAAAAGAAAAGTGAATATATAAAAAATTATTTTTCTTCTTGGCTGACTTTGTTCCTTGTCAAATGGCGAGTGTGACCAGAGAATGATGAAAAAGGCTCAAGTAAAATAATTGTTTTCAATTATTTTTACACGCTTTGGCAGTGATTGAATACAAGCCCAGATTAGAATAAGTCTCAAATGGCAAACACTTACTCCTTCCTTTGATTCAATTAACTTGGTAAAAAGGGCAAGGTTTATTAATGTGCCCAAGTTCTGGTGAAAAATAAATTTTAATCTGAGCCTTGTTGACTTCCAAGACCTCCATTTGGGTGGCGAAAAGTTTGCTTAAGAGCACGTAGAACCTCTACACAAATTATAATTTATTTTTGATTGATTGATAAGAAGCAAAGAACATATTTTGTATTAGAATTTATATACAAAATGTCGGGGACTTTGTTGTAGACCTCTTTCATCAATCAATATATGAAGACTGTGAATATTAAATTTAATATTTGGTCAGAGTGGTTATTAATAATGAGCCGCAGATTTGGCCAACTCGATTGCATTATCTTCCACCTAATTCTGTGAATTCTTTGAACTAGATTATATTCAACAGACATGTTATTCATATCTGTGTATTAGGCCCAATTAAGATAGATCGCTCTATACTTTTTGATATAAAAAGTAAAGCAGGAAAGAACCTTATATATATATAGCTTATCTGCTTCACTGAATAACATACTTCACAGTAAACTCATAATTCCCGCTGGTTGTACGAAATAGGTGCTTCACTGTGAAGAGCAAACACTTCTCATTCACTTCGCATGCCAAAGCACACAGACTGAAAAGTCATTTGGAATTAGACACGGCGCTTGCAACATCAACTTAACTGACAGCTGGTGCAGATGGTGCCTCCACAACAATGGAGGCGCATCAGAGCTGGCCACGAACTCTGACCCAAGATCAAAACGATGAAGATCATCAGGCCTTGGCTTCGCCGGGCACTTGTCATGGTCAGTGGTCGAAGTGGATGGCAAAGCATAATCAAGCCACATGCAACCAATCATAAGACATGCCTCGGTTTGGCAACGCCCATTCATTAAACACACGCAGAGCAGCAGAAGAGTTTCAAATCAATTGGGTCTGAAGGAAAGAAGCCCAAATGTGACACACACTTCAAAGCTGTCAGCATTTTGATGTTTGCGGCACGCAACCAGTTCTTCAAAAAGAATAGGTATGGTGTAGTGGGACGGGTGGTATATGATGGCTACCCAACAAACCCAATTAAGCAATTTGATTTGTCGTTTCACATGCCACACGCATCCGTCTAACAGAAAAGAACTCAACCTCTAATCTTGAGCCATAAAATTTGATGCAGCGCATTTGATGCGACATTTGACACAATGAAACCCCAAAGAGTTTTTATGTGTTTTTTCTTTTTATATATCTATGGAGGGGAGTGGGTTGGGGGTATATATGATTTTTACTATCGATAATAAAACACCAATTTTCACTCTGGTGACCCACAGTAGTTGACTTCTGTTTATGGTTTTATGGCCAACAAACTGTCCAAAATCAACCGACAACAAGGCGCCATTATTCAAGATAGGGTCACTTGTTCAATTTATCATTCAGTCAGTTGTTAAGTTGCTCAGTTGGTTTCATCAATATTTGCATACGTTACGCCCTTAAGATTTTTTTATGACTTTAAGTCGACCATTCAACGCTTTTTAACGTATCTCGCACCCAAATCTCAATGTAAACACACACGTAAATAATCCAAAAATCGATAAACAGCAATAAAAAAATATGTAAGTCGAAAAGTGCTTGAAATATTAAGCAAATATTTGTATTGAATACAAAATCAAAAACTGAAAGTTTCACACACAATAAAAAAAAAAATAGAGGAGGTGGTGGGCGTGGCAGCATAATTAGTCAACTGTTGTTTGACCTTTTGTTGGTCGCGTTGAGAGGCATTTCGAAGATTTATTGACACCTAATCGAATGCAGTTTCTACACTTAACGCATGTTAACCCATTGTTGCCCGGCCTTTTGTCATTCAATAGCCAAACATTTGTCACACCACAAAAGAAACTAAACTCTGTAGAAGCTGAAGTTATTTCGACGGCAGCAGCAGCAGCAGTTGTTAATCGATATTTAAATTGAGTCAATTTGTGTGGAGCCCCCATGAAAATGCTGAGAATATTTGTTGTTTACATCGCGTAAATCGTTCCTCAATTTGTTGACTCAGTTTTCCATCTTTCTCTATTTGAACTGTGTCTGTCTGTGAAAGTTTGAGCTTCAAATAACTAAAACTACACAAATGACTCAAATGTCAATATTCTCTTATTGACAAATCACAATTTAAATAATAAGCTCAATTTACATATTCTAGTCAAGACAGAGCTTGACTAGCAGATACTCAGAATCCAGCTTTAAAATATATAGAAGATTAGCTAATATTTTACACCATTTATTTTATTCAGAGTATAATTTGTTATATTTCTTTGATATATATATTTGCATTCAGAAATGCTCAGAACTATTTTCAAATCATCTACTTTATAGTGCATATACCGATGAGGAGTCGATTAGAGGTATACTTTAGGTGTATAAGTACAGTTTATAATTAGCTGTTTGTTTACTTTTTCATTCTGATAAATTTATGGCAGTCTGGCAACAAGTAGACATATTTGGGTATTAGCCCAGATACTTTTTGTGGTCAGTTCGATAAGCAGTAGATTATAAATATATATATAACATAAATATATAGCTTTTTTTTATTTGCTTGGGGCTTAGTCTTTTTGGTCTACTGAATTTACCGCAGTCTAACAAATTGACTGACAATTGGATATCTGAGTATCTGGTCACAAATACAGCTACAGATATGTTAAGTCAACCCAACAGATACAGATACAGATACACTCAGAAAGAAGATACACTCAGATCGAGCTGAATTTGAGATAATCGCTTTGAAAACTAGAAAATGTTTCCTGTTTTTATAAATAATTTTAAATTATAAAAGCATAAATGTTCTTCTATAGATGATACACTGAAATACGAATGTTTCTTAATTATATAAGCAAAAATAAATGAAGAGCACCTTTATATCCATAGACATATATATGTTTTCTAATTTTTAGAAAATTATGATGACTTGATTTACCCTTGCCTCCAAAAGTTTAGCTGATGTCTAAATTTCAACGAGTTTGTTTTTCTAAGTGTGCTCAGATAGAGATACACAGCCACATAATGGAACCGACAAATGTCGATTGTCGACTGTCGATTGGGTAGGTGGATGCAATGCGTAACTAAAGTTCATTGCTTCGACTCTGCACTTGAAATTGCATTTTGTTGTAGTTGCTTTTGTTGGATTTGAGTCTCGTTTTTTTTGTGGATTTTGGCTGTGTCGTGTTTCGCATGGGGAGCAGCCGCATTGCATTATCTTGTCAATTCCAGAGCATATCAAAGTTTGTATTTTTTGTTTCATGCTTATCCGTTTTTGTGTAGCTTTCATAGACGCTGTGCAAAGTGCTGGGCAACAGGGCAACAGCATGTCAAATGCCCCAAAAACACAAGCCCTACACAAACAAGACTCGACTTTAGTGTCAGTTTCGAGTTCAATCCAAATGCTTCGAGGGCACGTCGAGTGTAAAAAATAAGCTGCAAAGAATTTCTGAATGGAGCACAGCAAAGCGAGAAAAAAAAATGCAAAAAACCAAAGTGAAGTTTAGTGAAAGGCAACTAAAAAAAAAGTCTGTTGCTTGATAAGTCAATATTTGTAAATGTTGCGAAATGACTATTAAAGGACTGCACAGAATGTATGCATATAGATATATATATTCATACATATAGGTATATATACATATGTATATAGATATATATATAGATATAGTTTTATTGCCTCGCATATTGTTGTTATTAAGAAATATGTTAAAGAAATCTAGCAAATTCGAATTGACACTTTAATTATTTTATATATTATTATTTGTTATATTTTGTATTTATTTCTAAGAACATAGAAATCATAATTTTCAGAATGATTTTAATTTTAGGGCGATTTTCTATTTTCTCTATTCAGTGCATTTTTTTCTCTGAGTGTAGTCATGTTTGTCTGTCTGTTTTAAACAAATTCTTTAGCTTTTTGAAGCTTAGCACAAGTTAAAATGGGTCGCATTGAAACATATTTATTTCAAACATACAAATATTTGAAACTTCGAACTAAAAGTTAGTCTAGAAGAGTAAATAATATTCGGCTTGCCCAAGCTAGTTGTTCTCACTTGTTAGTATAAACATCAGATTGAGGGGCCAGCAATTTGTTTGGCATCTAGCCAGTTGTTAGTCGGCCAATCTATCTGCCCACATATTATTCAAAATGTATTCGAATGCTTAATCCAATCAGTAAAGTACAGAATAAATAAGCTTTTGAATCCGTTCGATGTATCACAATAAATCAAAAGCTGTGTTAATCATGTAGACAAGCACAAGTAAAAGTATTTAAGGACAATCTAATTGGGTGTTTAAGATTTGTGTTAGACAAAGATATATATTTATATATAATTATGTGCCACATAAATGGATCGATCACATTTTGGTAGTATTTAATGATTTTATCAGGCAAGTGTAAAACTATGCAACAGATACAACTACAGATCACATTGCCACAACATATTTCCAGCATTTTTTCTAAACAGCTGTAATAGTCTGAACAATAATATTAATATGTATAATTATCAATAATCAATGAACAGCTCGCTGCTTGAATGTTGAAACTTGTCAATTGAAATTGGATGCGTTTTGCTTATCGCTTTCCATAAATTTGTCACGCTTCTCACACAGAAAACCAACAAAAACAAAAAGAGAGATCAACACCCTATAAATAAAGTCACAGAAAATACACGAAATTATGACATAAGCCAAGCGCACAAGCAGAATACAAAACAAACAACAGAAAAAAAAGGAAAAATATAAAGAAATTTGAAAAGGGAAAGACAACAATAACAAAAACAACAAGAATAGCAACAGCAACAGCAACAACAAAAAGACATTATCAATTACGCCACTTAATTATTTTTATTGGAGCATAAAATGCTCCATTTCTCGGCAGAGCAAGGCGACAAAAAAAAAAAAAAAACAAAAGACCACAGACCAATTTTCTCCCCACTCGAATGTGTGTGTTGTGTGTGTTGCTAGGCATGTTGCACATGTGTCAATGATGTGCTAATTGTCGCGTGCCCACTTTTGACAGACTTCTCGGCTTCGATGCCTGAATTGTGTGGCATGTTGGCCCCCTCCTGTTCTTGCATCCTCCTCTGTGTTTCCTCGACTCCCTGTCAATTATGTGGCATGGACATTTTGCATATTATTTTGTGCGTTTACCGTTAGCTGAGTCGGCAAATTTGTTGACAGTTTTGGAGGCTTGGCCCAGACAGCAAAGCAAAATTGTCACAGGCGAAGGCGTTTCACACTTTCCAATTCAATTTGGACCATTTGTTGCAGTTGAAGATTGGACTTGGTAAATAAGTTAAATGGGCTATTAACTAAATCACCCAAATACTTAACAAACAAACAAAAATAAATACATAAATGCATAGAAAATAGGGAAATAGAGAAACACAGGAAAGCAGTGCGGAAAAGATATGTCTTTTAAAAGAGGCAATTATTCTGCTATATACTTAATTAAATGTTTTATTCTATTTTACCCATTGAACAATAGAAATTGAAATTTTTCTCATTTAATGTTAAGTTTCCTTCAACTTCGTTTTAATATTCCCATTTAGCATCAGCTAATTTATAAATATGTTTCTGCAGATAATTAAATACACATATTTGCATGCTTCTATAGATAATTGAAAATCAAGTTTTATTCCGGAACCATATCAAAAAGAAACAGAGAAATAGCAAATCAGCGCCGTAATTAGCTCTGTTGTCAGTTTTTTTTGGCTATTTGCAATATTTACAATTGTTGGTTTGGTTTTTGCTGCAGTTGCAGTTGCCGCTGTCATTGCTGTGGCAATTAAAAAAATAGTTTTCCAGCAAGACAAAAAAATAACAAATAAAATATGTACTTATATAAACTTGCAACAGCAGGTCGCAGCACACATGTGGCATGCTTAATTCAATCGCGCACTTTAATTGCCTTTTTGTGTGGATTAAAAATCAATTGCAATTGCTGCATTTTTATGCCAGATTTATTTATTATACACTTGCCAAAGTTGCCGATATTATTTTGGCGTTAAGTAGTTGACTTGAATTAGATAATAAGATATATAGATTCTTGATTATATATAATAATTAGTCAAAAGATAAGTTCACGTTTTTGTTTGCCAAGTTATGCAAACCAAATTCATAAAATGTTTATATTATTTTAATTCTCACATTTGAACGATACGTGATCAAATTTTAACTACTATATTATTATTTATTTTTTACAACAATAATACATTGGTTTTAAAGTGACTTTTGCAAGGGTATTTAATCTTCTGCGTGCTTTTCTCTGTTTGTTTTTACTTTGATATTTAGCCGTTTTTTGCGCTTTGCCAATAATTAAATTAAAGCCCTGTCAATTGACGCCCACGCGGCATGCCAAAAAGCCCAAAAAAAAAAACTTAGAAAAATAAAGGAAAATCGTTGCAACAAATGCGAAATATTAAAAAGTGATTTATGTTGCCATTGTTTATTTGCTGCTCAAAATAAATGCAACAAATTGTTGCCTGTCTGCAGCCTGTAAAAGTTTTGCGGCATTGTTTGCGTGAAAGTTGCCAATACATTTTTGATAGGAACCTGGGAGGCAAAAACCAAAGAGAGAGACAGAGAGAGAGAGAGAGAGAGAGATAGATAGATGATAAAGACAGCTCGAACTTGAGTTTAATGTTATACATTACATTAAGTCGCAATTAAACGTTGTAAACGTGCCACGCATTTCACTTGCCAAACAAACATTTGACAAACGACAGCAGCGTGCGCAGCTGTGCAACATGTTGCCAACAACTTGCAATGACAACAACAACAACGTTGCAACAATATTGCATTTGACAACAACGCCCAAGAGCGGACAGCGAGTCATCAGTTTGGTGTCTATTGGATCCGTTTTTGCCACTTGATTGATGGCCCATTTGGCACATGAAGAAGCAGCAGCAGCAGCAACAGCAACATCAACAGCCATTGTACATACTAAATAAATGCCGCATGACTCAACAAGTTGCAACAGACACCCGCACATATTTTGCTTATGCTGTTTTAAGACTTAAGCAAAATGTCTTTTTGACTGCCAATTGCGGCAGGTAAACGATAAGTGTTGTTGTTGCCACATATCAGCTATCATTGTGCATCAAGTGTAATTAATTATTGCTTTTACACTTTACTGAATGTGATGAATGTGATGAATGCGATGAATATATTAAATGTTATTAACGATCTATCATTATTTTAAATTGACACAATTTGCATTATAGATTTAAATCTGTCAATTTAAAATGAGACTTGATACACAAAGCAAATACAGATGGAACATGGAATATGTGGATAGATTATCTAAAAAGGCATATTTTCTATCTGCAGCAACTGTCTCTGTTTTCAGCCTCGTTAAATTCCCATTTTGTTAGAGATAAATAAGGAATGTTGCATAGTTTCTCTCTAGTTGAATATAAATGCAGCTTTGTCTGCTTCTTAGAATTGAATACATTATTTAATTGCTTACAAAATACTGGTATAGCAACAAGTATTAAACTAGTACTAAACTAGGTCTACGACTCTTATGTCGATTTATTTATAATTCCATGTCAATTTTTTTATTATGACAAGAAAAATTGCCTTTTTCATCTACAGCCACACACAATTTCTATGCCAACCAACTTAAAGCATATGATGCTCAACAAAGCAAAGGTGTTTATTAAAACGTCATTGAATTTTCTCAAGTTGAATGTCGAGGGCTATATTATATTATGCTGGTTGCATGTGCAACAGTTAAATAAGTGGAGCACTTGCCACATATTTGTGCAGCTTGGGTGGCTCGAAGACAAAGCATTTTACTTGGAACTTGAAATAATTGTTGGGTCTTGAGGCATAAAAACTTTGCTGTCCCTTGAAAGGGATTCGTTGACCATAGGCCAAGACTTCTAAATTCAGCTAAAAGCTTGCCTCTGTTGCAACTTTGTTTGAGCCCACATCAACTACGACTATAATTATTCTAATGCTTATTTTTTCCACTTACTCTGTTGCAGGTAAGTGCCGCAGACACCAACAACGATGATGGGCATGTGAGTAACAGTAAATCATGAGTGCTGCTAGAAGACACCACCTACATGTGTTGCATGCAACAGCTGCCCCTTACCATTAGTGCTATCTGTGTGGTCTGCAATTGGCATTATGTGAGCCACTCCTGACAACTGTCGTCACTTCCGCTGCCAAATAGCTAGAAAAAAAAATTTAAATGGCAAATGGCAATTGTGCAAAGCATTGAACTTGCCTCAACGCCCCCCTCAAAACAGACTACACACACACACACACACTCAGACACACACTTCTACACTCTGCTCTGTGTCTGTCGATCGACAGAGGTAGTTGAACCCACACTGATCCCACTCTAAACAGCAGCAGCAGCAACAGCAGCAAAAGCAGCAACAGCAACAACAAATGCAACCACAACTGCAGGCAATAAGCAAGTTTTTAGTCACAAGCAAACTCGACTTGTAGTTACCCTGTACTTGCAAAGAATTTCAAGTTTAAATGTTTTGTAGTTATTAAGCCATAGCTGAAAATTAAAAAACGTAATTTTTGAAAATCATATTATTTTGGGCAAATTTATGGCAGAGAATAGTTTAGACCTATTCTTATAAGCACTTCTTCCAAGTATAATCTATTATTTAGTTTTATTTTTTAATGTATCGTTGGAAACATTGATCAATCTCGTAAAAGGTTATAAAACATTAATATGACAATTTGAACGAAGTGTTTGACATAAATAGACTCATAGATTTAACAAATTATATATAATACTAAGGTGCATAATAATCGGGTCACTTAGTCAAGTAGAGATCAAACACTTGTATTTATAAATCGGTTAAGTTTCGACAAATTTATGGCAGTTGATTCTTTTGACCTATCGATGTTTATCGATTAATTTATAACAGCAGCACTTCTCCTGCACATGATGTACACAAATATAAAGCTCTCGTTGCTCTCTTACTGGTTTTTGCCTCCACATATGCGGGCACAAAATCCAACTACCCATTTGAGCAATTTCAAATACAGGGTATTTGGATAACAACAAGGCGGCGGCGTCTGTTTAACGATCGTGACCAATTTGTTGGTCAAATCAACAGCGACATGAGCAAATATTTACATTATACGATCGTCTTACTGAGTTTGACTTGGTCTTACTTCTTTGATGGCCCCTCCCCACCCCGCTCCAACCCACAACGCAGTGACGCCACTGCCTTTTGCCTGCTTGTCAATCAACTCGTGTGCTTTGAATACTCATTTCATTTATGAATCCAATGTCTGAGTGCTTTTTTAGTTTAGCTGGAATTTGCAATAAATTGCTCATAGTTTATAGACAAATTTGATTTGCAAATTATTTCGTCGGTTGTAGTTGGCTTAATTGAATTGTTAACTGGAAATCTTGGTCGCTGATTTGACGACAAGCTATGCACATTAAATTACTAAAACCGAAAGAGGAGTAGAAACTGCTAACAATAACTGAAACTAAAACGAAAACCCTTTTGACCCACTTACAAAGTAGATGGCCCTTAGGGCCAATGGCTAAAAGCGTCCTTACAAGTTTATGGCTAACAGTGCTGTACGAGGACTTGCCACGAAACAATGTGGCACAATGTTTACGTTCCTCTGCGGTTTCCCTTTTGGCCAACATACGCCAAAACCAACCGGCAGCAACAACAGCAACAGCAACAGCAACAATAACAATAACAATAACAAAAACCTGAAACACACAATTTATTATCTGTGGCATACCAAAGTTTAGATATGCTTTTACAATGCTTTTACACTTAAATAATGTGCTCTTACCCAAATTGCTTAACAAACATTGCAATATATTTTGAATTTGAAATTTATGCCAACAGAAATGGGCAATAAAACATTTATGTATTAGCTACCAAATTTTGCTTTAGTTTGAGTTAGAAGGGAAAATACGTGAAAGAAATTTGAGTAAAATCTCAATGTATGTCATATTTTGAATGTTTTAAGTTTCTTTTTCAGCAAACTTGTGTATTGCTAAAGGAAAACATATTTACTTTATCACTGTTCATTTTAAGTTTACTAATTTATTTCTGTATATGTCTTTCGCTGGATTCATTATATTTTATACTCCATAAATTTAACTGAAGTAGTTTTTAATTGGAGTAGTCATATCTAAATTTAATGATCAATAAACGATAATTATAATATTTTTTTTTACTTAACTCTAATGTATGTTTGTACATTAATCTAAAGTTGTTTTTAGCAGAATAATTTTTATCTAAAATTCACCATTATTATTTATTCTTATTTATTATTATTTTTATGGAGTTATTTTAAGTCTATAAATTTAGTTTAGTTTTTAACAAATCTAAATATATCTATAAATAATATGATAATAATCATATTTTTTAGAATTCATTTTAACTGAGTTTTTAAGTACGTTTTTAAGTAGTTACCACTTATCAGCTTTGATAGCATAATAGCGATAATAATCATAATAATTAAATTTTTTATGTAGAGTTAACTTTCAGTACATAAACTGAATTACTTTAATCTAAAATAACCCACTAACTCGATAGTAATAATACTCATGTGGCGTATTTTTTTCACATCTGGATGACTGAACACATTTATATATAAAAGCGGATAATAGCAAATTTTTCACACTCAAATAAATATCTCGCTGTCTAGGCTAACAACTCTTTATGTTGCACAAATATTTAATCAACAAAACTGTCACAATCTCTGTGTTTAAAAAGTATTAAAAACATAAGTATATTTTTACGTAAAATGTCATTTTGCATTTGACATCGTGAATTTATTTGAGCGTAACCAATTTGGACTACTGTCAAATGCAGTCAAATGACAGCAAACCAAATGCGATATGTCCACAAACGCATGGCTCACAGCAGGAGGCGGGGGCGTGGCCATTAAAATGGCCATACAGTGCACACACCTAGCCACACCCACACATACAACACTCCTGAACAAAAGGTCAACAAGAGTGGCAGCCGCGACAACAATGACAACAAGACAACAAAATTAAAACCGTTTGTAAACATGTTAAACATCAGCGAAAATATATAAGCCAATATTTGCGAAGCATGCCAAAAAACATGAAATATGCACAACTGACGTGAGGGAAAAGGAAAATGGCAAAAGGGCGGCAACTAACCTGAAATGGACAGATTTTCAATTTTTTTAGCCACGTTTTAACTCCGAATTGTTTTGATCGTGAAAGGCTTTTTGCCTGAGTGGCATTATCCGTTTGAGTGGCCAACACATTTTGGTCATAACACATCGTAACTTGGCTGAAACCGAAACGAGGCAAATATTGATATATACAAAAAATGAAGCTCTGCTTTGCTGAAATTTACATTTTAAATAGCACACAAACATTTGCTTGCCAGTGTAAATTATAAAATTTGTTTCGCAAATATTCGTTTTTAAACTGCTGTCTGAATATCTCTTGCAAATTTTAATTACATTTTTCTGTTGCAATCATAAAAACGATGGCCACGATAATTTCATAGGACTTAAAAGTATTTAATTACCATGACATTTCATATATTAACCGATTGAACTCAACTAAACTGAACTGTGAACTGCAGCTCAACTGAATTTAAATTCATTTTTGAATTTGCCATTCAAGCTATAACTATTAAATTTAATTATTTGTGCATATAGAAACACAGTTTTCGGTAAATATTCGTTGTTAAAAGATATAAGATTTTAGTTTGTTCAATATGAAAATACAATTTGTTGAAATAAATCTGTGTTTCTTAGCAAATCTTAATGAATTTTTCAAAAAGACAAACATACAGATATAACTAGCTCTCCTCGACTTTGCTGCTGATCAAGATTATATATACTTTATGAGATCGCTGATGTTTCCCTCTGCTTGTTACAATCTTCTGCACAACTTCATTGGTTATTACTATTACTATTATTATTATTATTATTATTATTATTATTACGTAGAATACGCTCATCTTATAACTACTCTACAGACAGTTTTTTAACAAATTCTTTAACCATTTATGTAATTTTTAAACCGATCGCTAACTGTAGAAATCTTCAACTTTTCTCTCAAAGACAGACAAAAAGACAAAATTAAATGTACGCATGCTGAGCAAGTAATTATTATCTAACAATTGTATAGCTACAATAAAATTCTTGGAATGAAATTGATCTGATAACTGATGAGCACAGAACACTTGAGCTGGTAATTGATCCACACACAGCGGATAATGAATTAACGCCACATGAAGAGTTGCTCGATTCCTTTGCCGCAAAAGGATATATGCACCCAAATCCCAACATGAAAAAAAAACACCATAATCAAAACCAAACACAAAGCCACGAAATTAATGAGCTGCACACACAATCTACCTGCTGACATTTTTGGCTATCTTCGGAGTCGGATTCTCGAGTCTCGGCTTGAGTTCTCGCTTCATTAGAGCCCATTAGAGGCGGCAACAACAATGGAAATTACTGCAACTACAAATACAACAAGGGGAGCTGCTGTTAAAGGCGGGAAATGGAAATGGAAAGTGGGGAGTGGGGAGGGGAGGTAGGGGGAGTAGAACTCACAGATACAGTCAATTGTTGAATTGAGCAAACAACAAGCGAAAGGGTAACAAAAGGGAAGCCACATCGAAATACATTTCTTGGGATAATGCAAACACAAAGTTCAAAGTGCAGTCGTTGAAAGGGAGGCAAGTCGACTTCTGTTTTAGGTTTAATGCACGATAAGCGAAATCGAAATCGAGTATTACAAAGAAGAAGCACACTTGAAATAACAACCGATAAGACCCAAAAATATATAAAAGCCACTCAAGAAACAGTGCAATGAAGCGTGTGGCTTTCTCATGTTATTCGCCTTTGCGGCTGCCACAACAGTTCAATAGTTGACATGGGATCACATAATCCACCAACCACCCCTCCTCAATCTCGCCATCCCCCTAGGGATTATAGATAATTATAAACTTTGCCCATTGAAATGGCGAATAATGATGCTGTGATACTGTTTCTAGATATCAACTGGCAACTGGCAACTGGCAGAAGATAGCAACTTTGAACACATTAATTATAAATATTCTTGATCAGCATTAACATTAATAAGCCGATCTCAGAGCTGTATACTTGAATCTTTAAATATATAGCTTATTTCTTATGGAGAATTGTGAATTGGATTTCAAATCGATAAAACACACAATTGCAATTTCAAATGATATATAATAATCTATATACGCTAGCATGTTATTGATGAATTCTTCAAATGAAATGCACAAATTTTGTTAAGCCAAAAGTATTTTAATAATTAGTAAATCAATAAATACAACAACTGATTTGAGAGTATCTACAAGTCGAGCTACCTCCGCTTCTGAGCAGCTCAAGTCTAAAATACATGGATTTTAAAAGTTTTTTAATTAAATGGCAATCAAAGTAGCAGTCAAAAACAAGTTACAACTTTTTGGCCACTTGTTGTTCTCAAAACTATTCAGACGACGATGGACGGAAAACCGAAGCCAGATGCGCTTAATTAAAGCGAGGATTTGTCCTCGAATCCTCCTCGAATGAAGCCAATGAACCCAATATTGATGGCCTTTGCTCAGCTTGACGAAAGGAGAACGAAGTTCTTAAGAAATTCGCTTAGCAACACAAGAAATGTGCTTGTGCAGCTCATCATCATTTATTTAAGAGAATATTTGCCGGCTGCAACGTCATCTTTCACCAGATATGCATTGATGAAAAATGAAATAAAAACTCGAAATCAATAAATTGCAAATGTCTCGAAGCAATGCGATCTGCTGCCAGCTGTAAAATCCCAAAATATACCATCCTTAAATATGCACATCAAGATAGGTATATACATATGTGTATTTAACATGCATATATATACAGATGATATTTATATATCTGCTTTGTGTATGTGGCAGATGAGCGAACGCGCAGAATGCAACATAAGAACTAAAGCCAATGAGAAATTCGATGAAATACAAAATAAAATTGCATAAATTATGCTCCACCCAAAGATATTTTCGTGTGCATAAATATTCTTGCAGGCGTAATGCTTAATGAGTTGGTTATGCTCGACTTGGAGATACCCTGCAAATATTTCTTGTGTGTTCGTATGTGTGTGCATATTATTAGAGAAAATGCTAAAGATCTTTAACTCTTTTCTCAGATATTAAAATATATTTCTTTAAAGTATAAATAAGTTTTGTCCTTTAAGATTTCACTCGAGAATAAATCGAATAAATCGCCAGCAGCAGCTGCAACTTGATCTCAATGCAGCTCACACGAATTATTTTTCAATCAATGTCTGCCACGCCCCACCCGCCTTTACCTTGTGCAACAACTTTGTCGCCATGAATTTTTCCCAGTTTGGCATTGGGAGCGCCACAAAGCGCGTGCCTCTGGAATATTTATGAGCTGTGTCCGCCAACTGAGCCAAACGTCGGCAAAAATCAACGCTGACCCACTTGGCAAGTGACAAGTGGCAAGTGGCAAGTGGCAAGTGGCAAGTGGTAAGCAGGAGGCAGCGACAGCTCCCACAACTATAGCCTCCAACTACGAGAGAGAGAGCAAGTGAAAGTCAAGAAATTAATTTCGCAGCAACTCATTAATATTAAGTGCACAAAAAAAAAGAAAAGGAAAACTCCAAAAAAGGACATCAGACATGCACATAATGATGAGTCGAAGTAAGTCGCCTTTTTTACTCGCTTTAATTGCTGCAAAATTCATAACATTCATAAAAAAAATAAAATGTTGTAAACATGCAGCTGAACCTGGAGCTCCAACATTGAATGTTAAACTGAAACCAACTCGATTCCTGCTCGAATTGCATTTTGATATCCGTTTCCGCTGCGTTTCCATTTGCGCTAAATTTGTTGCAATGTTTTCTCATTTTTTTCTACATTTATTTTCTCCGTTTTGGCAACCCAACTCTTTGACACCCTCTCCCTCTCCGTCTGCCTCTCCTCTACCGTACAATGCGAGTTGTGATTTATTATATGAAATTACAGCGGCTGACGGCTAGTAAAAAGTACAAAATATAAAATTCTATTTTGCAAGTTCCGATTGAGAAATGCTCTTTTAAGATTGAATTTGAAATTGGTATACAAATTTATTATATTTAAATATGTTTTACTTATTTTTTAATTTCTAAAATAAATTCTGGAAAAGGCCTACTTTGATAATGATTAAAAATCATTTTTTTTGTTTGGAAAGAAGCTTTGATTAACATTGTCAGGCATTTTAATATTTTTTCACTTAATTTAATGTTTGAAATTAATTTCTACACTTTAGAATTGTATAAAAATTATTATTTGGCATTGATATATACATTTTATTGACATATCTAAAAATATGTCGATAAGCATTTAATTATTTTCACTACATGAAACACAAATGATTAAAAACTATTCATTCAAAACTCACAGTTTAAAACTTAGCAAGAGATTACTCAATTGTTCAGATAAGGATATAACTAACAGCATGGCATGTTTTTGTATGTTGCTATCAAAGAAGTTAATAAATCCCTTGGGTTTTTCACATATCTGATTTTAGTCTGGGAATGCTTTCCATAACTACCTGAAGTACTTGAAAGATAAAGTTCTGAAACTCAATTTCTCATTCTGTCTTTCTCTCTCCCTCTCTCTTTCTCTGACTCTCTATCTCTATTTGCTAGAGTATCGCAGAGCAACAACTATTTATCGCCGTTGGCTTTTAGCTTTGAATTTTTCACTTCTTTTTTTCTCCTGTATTTCTTTTTGTGTTTAGTCGGATTTCCGGTCAAATCGATAGCAGCAAATTTATGAGCAGCGTTGCCATACTAAATGAATTTATGGCAACCGCTTAGCAGAACCGCTGGCAAAAGAGTTGTGGGCGGCACTGGGCTGTGGGGGCGTGGCTGTAAATCCTGTACTACAAAATATGCGTAACTTTTGCCCGTATTCTCTATGTGTGTGTGTGTGTGTGTGTGTGTGTGATGGTTATGCCCGCAGCAACAAGCCCGCAAAAAGTTGGCAACACTGAAAATTCATTTTGGGGTTTTGGGCTTGGTTCCGTTTTGTTTTTATTGTGTTTTCATTTTTCTAATTTTTTTTTTTTCTGGTGCTTTGCGAAAAGTTTTTGCGGTTTGTGTTTTTCGCCTGAAAGCAGGCTTCCAACTTTGCATAACCTGCAGAAAGCAGAAAGCAGAATGGAGAATCAAGCTCAGTCTGCGGGCCTGTGCCGCGCTGCTTGCCTGCCCCCTGGCCGTCATTGTGGCAAGTTGCAATTTTAAATTTGAGGCGATCGTAAATTTGACACTTTTTGGCTTCATGGCCAGTTTGCTGACAGCTGCTGCACTATTGCACCACATGCCGCTGCCACATGCCACATGCTACACACACACACACAGACAGACAGGCAGCACAAGTTGCCAAGTATTTCTGCGGTTTTATCTATGCAAAGTGAACTTTTGCAATTCAGTTGAGCCAACTATGCGCCAAGAAATCGCTGGTTATAGAAGCCAAGAACTTTGCCAATGACTCCTTGAGGAACTCCTTGTTGCACTATAGTATTAATTGCGATGAGTTTCTAAATTAGTCTTAGTCTCAGTTAACAGCTGCTTTCTCTTGCACTTGAAATGTTGCCCACTTCACTTTTGGAAAGTTGCCTAATTAATTTGCAGACTGGCAACCAGCCAAGAAACATGAGTTATTTTGCTCTGAAAGTGTTGAAGAACATAATAAATTATTGCTACTGCATATTATTAACGTATATATAGCTGAAACATGGTCAGAACGAAGAAAAGTCCTTTTGCAAACAAACATTCGGCATAAAATAAAATGAAATAAGATAAATACAAATAAAAAGTACCTTTTTTCAACACTTGAAATGCAGCTACACATTTAAATTAAGCAAATATAAAATTGTTTTGTGTTTGGAGAATAAAGTAAAAATATCGTTTTTTTGCGCATTGATAAATTATGCGCATAGCAAACAATATAAATATAAATATGTTTGGAGAATATAAATAAAGTCGCAACGTTTTCTTTTTTATAAATTGATAAAGACTCATTAAAAAACAGCTAGCTAAATATGTATTCAAATTTAATATTACAAATTTAATCATTCTGCATGCTCTAAATTAGTTAATTCTACTAATAGATAAACTCTTTAAAAAGAATCATTATTATTTGGGTGTCTTATGTCCTTCAACCTATTAGAATTGTTATGCCTCTTCTGAGTTCTTTGTAATTCTTCCCTAATTCTTTTCCAGTTTAAGATAAATTATTCATTTTTCTGGTTAAGCTTTAAATGGAATAGATTTAGTATATACTTGAATAAATATATTTTAAAAATCTTTCTATTTCAATCCCACCACCTCCATAACAATTTGAAAAATCCACCTCCCCCATCCACTTTTCAGGACTTATTTCACTATTTAGTCCTGTGACAGACTGCTCCACTTTTAGATATTAAGACCTGAGTGGATTGCTTTGCAACAATTGACTGATGCTGCATATCATCATCAGCAGCAGCAGCAGCAGCAGTAGCAGCAGCTGTGGAATGAATTTAAATCTAATTACTGTCTGCACAACTGTTGATGACACTTCCGTTTCCGCTTCAGCTTCCGCTCGACTGCAACGAGTGGCAAATTTATTACCTTCAGCGCTTAGCAGCACTTTCAATTGCTGCACTCAACACAAAGCTATCAAGGAGGCAGAGTGGGTGGCAAAGCTGTCTCTCTCTCTCTCTCTCTCTCTGTCTATTTGCATGTCCGACTGTCTGTCTGTCAGTCTGTCTATCTTGTCTGTCTGTCAACAAAGTTTAGCGCTAAGCGTTTGCTTATTAAAAATGCGAAGAGCTGCTTCGTTTGAGTGCTAAAATATGGCCAAAACGGGACATTCCTCTGCCGACTCCTCCTCTTGCTCCTCCCCAGCCTCATCCACATCCACCTCGACCTACTCCTCTGCGTGGCTGTTTGTCATATTTGTGCGGCGTCAAGTGGCAAGCGGCGCTGTCAAGTTGATAGCTCAGCGTCGCAACGTGCTTTTATTTATTGGCTGAAAGCGAGTCAGCTGCAACATCAGCAACAGCAACAGCAACAACAATATCTACAGCAACAAAAACTTTTAATACAATAAACTCATTTAAAATGAATAACGGCGGAATAAAAGTTAAATATTTAAGCAAAAGTATGCAACAGACAGAAGGAAGCTACAAAGTATATATATATTTCTGATCATTATCAAAAGCAGTCTGTCTAAGACTATAAAATATAATAATATTTTAATATCTATAAACATTTTTCTTAAAATCGCTTGAGAAACATGGCAGAAAATCGAATTTTTCTATTTACCAGAAAACAGAGCAACATTTTCGGAATACAAATGGCCAAAAACATTTAAATTTCATTAAGAAACAATATTGGCATACTTACAAATGATATAACACCTTTTGAATATAACTTTGGTTGCAGTATTAAAGAAGTAAACGACTTTCCCAGTGGAGCACTCTCAACTGGAGCATTCCAATAAGTTATTTCTCCATTTTTCTTCACTCTTAATTATACACCGCAAAATATGTAAATATAGTTTCTGATTTGTTTGCATCTTCATCACACACTCTTTCTGCTTCACATTCTGCTTCACATTCTCATTTATATTCTACTTTGCATTCAGATTCTCCTTCACATTCTGCTGTGGTCTGCAACACGTTTAGCAAATTGTTCGCTTTTTGCTGCACGTTGCCTGCTTTGTGGCATCTTCTGGTTTATAGTTGGCTTTTGTTTTGCTTCGCTTTGAATTGAATGCAAATTGCGCATACGCCCTGCATGATAATTGCATTTTCATTTTTAATATTTATTTTGCATCGCACAACTTTGACATATAGCAAGAACTGATAAAAAGTTTGTGCGACATAAAAGCAAAAGCAAATCGAAAAAAAATAAAATAAACCGATGTCAAAGCTCAACCGAAACTTCATCTAAAACTGCAGCCAAACTTGCCGCAAAAAAAAAAAAATTAAAGGAAAAAAACACAAAAGAATTGTTAAAAATGTATTTTATTTTGTGGTACGTTGAGCTGCAAAACTTTTGCTAGCAAATAAATGGAAATAGAAATGAGAGAAACTAGTGTGGTTTTAATAGCAACCTGCCAATGCTCTAAAGAAGTAGTAAATATAAATATATAAAAAAAAATTGTAAAACAATTGTTAAAAACAATAATAATAGAACACACAATAAGATATGTTTTTATTTTAAGCAGTCTCTATTTTAATATTTAGAAAATGCAAATGGGAATTATATTTCTTAAGGCATAATTAGTTTTAGGTTAGCTTTTCAATTTAAAGCAAGGCTTCAAATCGAAACGAATTTCCCTTCCTGTTCCGTTAAAGATTATAAATTATGAATATTTTATATTTATGATTATTTGAACTAAGATATTGATTTCTGATAAATGTTATCTTAAAAATGTTGAGCCACGATTTTCAGTTTGACACTCAAATTCGAAATCTTAAAAATTAAATAAGCTCAAACTTTCCGCACTTGTCCGATATTTGTTGTTACCTTGATAAATTCTAGTTGTTAGTCTCTCTCTCTCTGTTTTCCAGACCATTTGCAAAAAAGGTGTTGCAATTTATGGAAAGTATTTGTTTTTGTTCAACACTCTTTGAAATGTATTATGAAAATAAGCTGCTTTTGTGAAGAGTACACAGAAAATGCCGCAACAAACGCAAGTCAGAAAATGCTTCCTTAATTGTTGTTTACACACAGACGCAATGTGTAGAAACAAAGCACATACACATACACACAGACACACACACACATACACACACACACACACATACACACACCGCAGTTGAACTTTAACCCTTGTTGGCCATGTTTGTCTGATGCGTTTTGCAATGCATATAAATTTCATTTGTTCAACTTTATAATGGCAATGAAGTTGATGTTACCACTAAACTCTCTTTTATATGGCAGAGACAGAGAGAGCCAGTGGGGGATTGAGAGGGAGAAAGAGATAGCGCGAAAGAAATACATATATAGAAAAAGTTTTGTTGTGCAAAAGTTGATTGTTCGCTGCAAAAGTTTTTCTTTTGAGGTAACGCATAAATTTGTGTTATTTATTGCCGCTTGTTAGGAGGACAACGTTGCTAACCCGGCAGCAGACCACCTCAGTGGTTTCATCATGTGGTCGCTGTGCATTCCACCATGTGGGTGGTCTCAACTCCCGTTCAATTTACCAACGGCTCAATTCCCCAATTGCACTTTAAGGCT
Source organism: Drosophila setosimentum (assembly GCA_035043505.1). Classification (NCBI taxonomy): domain Eukaryota; kingdom Metazoa; phylum Arthropoda; class Insecta; order Diptera; family Drosophilidae; genus Drosophila; species Drosophila setosimentum. The sequence continues at coordinate 22,106,051 of JAWNMY010000007.1, forward strand.
GCCTGTGAAAGCGCTTTGTGGCGCATTTGATTGTGTTTTTCCTTCTTATCCCTCTGGCATCTATTGACAGCTGAATATTTTCATTGAAGTTTTTATTGCTCATATTCACCTTGTTTATTGAAAGCACTTTTTATTGCTCATATACACTGTACAGAATGCTTAAAAAATTTCTATCAAAAGTCTGCAGATTGAAAATATTTTCAATGCATATTGAAATCCTTACAAAAAAATAACGACTGCAGTTATATAAAATATGTAGCTAGGGGCACATAAAGAAAATATTTAGCAATATGCGAAAAATTAGAAATTTAACTTGATACAATAATTATTTGAAGCACATGTGTAAAGATAATAATTGAAAAGATTCACAAATAAGTTGATTCTAGCTTTGAAATTGTAAGAGATATCAGCTTCTATCGATTTGCATTTATCGACGTTGTTAATTGCCTTAAGTCGCAGACATAGACGAATATATATTCGAAGTCTCAAGTCTCTAACTAATATGCCACCTTTCCTAGCAGAACATAATAATTGATAAATAAATTAGCATATTTCATGGAATTGCAATCTTTAAATTCAATGTTATTCCTTGCAGACAAAGCATTTTATCTAAGACCTTACTCGACTCATAACTCCTCGAGCTGCTTACTTAATTGGTGTTGTAGTAATATTAGAAACTTTAGCACAAGCTGCAACACAAAAACACACACATCACTTTTGCCCTTTGGCGTAAGAAATCTAATTATAGCGCATACGACACGTATTCCCAGGTATATATATATCATATTTATATATATATAAATATATATATGTATATTTACTCACAACAACAGGTAGCTGCTGCTGCTGTTAAAATTATTTATGAACTCTTGCGCAAATTTCCCAAGTGCCTGATGCCAAGACTTGAGTTCTGTTCGACTTTAAAGAATTGCTGCCCTTTAAACTTAAGCATCGAGTACATGCATATATTATGTGTCTATGTGTGTGTGTGTGAGAGTACTTTCTGTGTGCGTCTTCAGCCTCCAGTTATCCTGTTAGTCCTTTTATCTGTTGACGCCACACAAGGGGTGCATTTACATGCGTCTGTAATTCAAGTCGAGCTTAGCTCGCTGCGATGACTGCTGATGACCAGGGCGGCAGGTCGGCAGGTCGCTAACTGTAAAATTGTAATGGTAACCCCAACCTAATCCCCTGCCCCCTCTTAACCCTTCTCGGTTGAGATTGTCTGCAAGAGCAGCTGTTGAGGCAAGACTCCTTGCCTCACTGCTTACCCCACATGTCTGCCGCTCACAAAGCTATTGTCAAACAGAGCGTTGACTGCAGTTCATTGCTAAATTCATACACTCAGACAAAAAAACGACTTGAATTTTGGAAAGACGCTCTGAAAACTCGAAAGTCTATCTTGCTATTAAAAACAATTTCTGAATAAAAGAAAAACAATTTAGAAATATCAGAAAAGCTTAGCGTAAATTGAAAATGTATATTTTAGAAATAGTTTCTATTACTAAGTTAACAAATTCTCTAAGGTAAAAATGCTGTCCTTTATTCTAGGAAAAATTCCATTTTAAAATTAAGAAGAATCTCTTCTTTGCCTTAAAGACAGAGTAGCTTAAGCATTTGTATATATTTTTATTTTTAGTGATTTATATAAATATACTTTTTGATTAATAGGATGAGTTACAACGTTTTCAGCTTGCTTTTTTCTGAGTGTACACCTAAATGTTCCACTCCCAATATCACAGCCCCCTTAAGCCCCTTGTGAGTGTATCAATCGCCTTAATTTAGTCAGGTGCACCTTCATCGTCAGCTCTCCCTGCCAAGTTCCCTTCGACGATCCAACTAACGAGCCGCTCAATTTAATCAGCTTTTGTGCAGAGATAGCCACAGAGAGGAAGGGATGAGGAGGAGGAGGAGGAGGGTTTTTGTGTGGGGCTTATGTGATTGTTACCCATTGTGGAGAGTACTCAAGAGTACTTATGTTTGCAATGTAAGAGGATCTGTTTCGAACTATAAATTGCCGGCAGACAATCAATATATTAATATTTACTAATGCGGACAAAATAATAATAATAATTTTGCAAAATGCTATACAGAAATAATTAAAATATAGTTCAATAATACTGAAGAAAAGTAAACGTTGAATGATAGCTAAATAAATATTAACAAAGCAAGGACTTTAAACGTATCACATTTGAAATAGCCTCAAAATTGTGTTTTATTTATACATATATAACTATATATAAATAATGTAAAAGTTCCCAGAGTCATTTACTGTTCCTAACTCGAATCCCTGACAGAAAATGTGTTTAATATTTAATTTAATTTACAATTGATTTGACAATTTAATTTTATTGAACTACGTTTAACATTGCATCTTTTTAAAACATTTCTGATTGAATTGGGTATTTATCCAAATGGGATTCTGGTTTCAATTATATTATAATAGACATGTGCAATTAACTGAATTTAGCTAATGGGCAGATTCAATGGCCTTTATGCCCATTAAAAATGTGAGAGAGAGGATAATGAAGGTGAGACAAAGTATGTAACGAGCGGAAGACAGCACATAAATAAGTTTAATTACTTAACAGCTGTGTACAGGGTATCTTCTAGTTAATCTGTATCGATGCGAGCATTCTGTCCTATTTTCTTATTCATTGTCTCATTTTACGCCATTGATTTCTCTACAGAATTATTTTAGTTAAAGACTTAATTCATATTCGCCTTTTGTTCATATTCAACTAAACTGAGTAGCATATATCACTAGATATATTTATATGTTATATATATATATATACTACATATATTTTATTGTGTATATATATATATATATATATATATTTATGTATATTTGTACAACTTCATCGCACGGCTTACACAGTTCTTTGCCAATTGCAAAAGTTACCTTCGTTTTTTTATGGTCATCCACAAATCCGATTCGATGGCCAAGAAACGATTTATGTCAGCTCAATGGCTACTGCAACATCAACTTGTCCAGTCAAGGGGGCGAGATGGGGCGAGGGGGGTTTGGGGGATGGAGTGTTTTAATCAAATTGAATTGGTCTTAATGCCTGTGGCAATGCCATTACAACATGGTCAATGCGGTTGGTCATAAAGCAAAGCGTGCCACTCCAAGCCAAACAATTTCTGGTATTTGCGCATTAACGCCACATTGTGGCTTCTATAAAGAGGGGGAGGAGTATGCGGGGTGGGGTGGGGATATGTGGCAGGAGGCAGTGCAGGGGACACAAACAATGGACCCATTCATAAGAAGCCAAGGTTAAACCGCTAAAAATCATTGAGCAACATCAAAAGAGCCATTGTTTTTTGGCTGTAAGCCAACACACACGCACACCAAACACACACACAAACACACACACACACCGCAAGGCATGCTAAGCCAAATGAAATGAAGTAAAGTCAAATGAATAGAGTACGGCAACAACAAGAGGGAAAAAGGCAAAGACGTTAAGATTTATGCCAATTGCTCTTGAGCACCTTGGCGCACCTTCCCTGCCACCCCCCACCACCCTACCCCTCGTGCCACAACACGAAGCACTTGCAACTCCTGTGTGACTAATGAACTGACGCAGTCTTAAGTCTTAGGAATTCGCCTTCAAGTACACTCAAAAAAAATATATTGTGACCAGTATTTAGTATTGAGCAAAAAAGTGAAAAAAGTATTTATTTATATTTATTTTTTGTTAAAAAAGCTTAACAACTGAAACTTATAACAATAATATGTATGAAAATATTATTTATTAACATTTAGTTTTATCATATTTATATTTATTTACATATTCAAACTATTTTTCTAGACTGATTATTTAGTAGCGCCTGCCACTTTTCTCAGTGTACGCCTTCAAGTCTCCGCTGCGGTTTCTTTGCTTATTTTTTGGACACCTTCCCGCCCACTTTCGTCTTTTATTTAGCCATATTCCCGCCCACATCGCCTATCGCCAACGCTTTTATTAAATGAACTGTTATTTCTGCTCATTTCTTTTAGCACTTACCAACACTGCTCCACTGCTCCACTGCACTGCGGTCTGCCTCTGCCTCTACGTCTGCGTCTGTTTGTCCGTCTGTCCGTCTGTCTGCCAGCTCATTAATTTCGCTTAACTTCACAAATTGCCAATTGTGCGCATTGGTCAACATTTTTTGTCTTATTCTTTTTTAGTGTTGCTTTTGTTTTTGTTGCTTTTGTTTTTGTCGTTTTGTTGGTCTACGTTTGAGTTGTGTGCAGCATTGTTCTCTATGGCTCCGTTGCCCGTATTTATTGCCAGACCTGCCAATTTGTTTTGTATGCTGCCATTGTTATAAATAACACTGGCCCAAGAGAAAGACACATTTTTGGCTTGGCTCCATGATTTTCTCATTGTTTTTGGGCCCTGACTTTTATTATATTTGATTATTTATAACATATTAAACTTCTGCTGTAAAACATATTGAGCAACTCTTCAAATCTATTTCAATTCTTCAATTGCTTTTGCGCTAATCCAAAATAAATAAAGTCCCAATTCTAATTAAGCAATCTTGACTTATGAATTTATTCGATATTCCTCCTTATATTTGTTATAATTCCCAAGTAGCTTAAGCACATATTAGAACAAGTTAGATCCCAGTTTTGAAAGAATCTTAATATTCTACAGCAAAATATATTGTGCTATTCTACTTCTCTTAACATTTCACTTGCTATAATTTCCAAGTGAGTTAAGCATATACCAGAATAACTAAAAACTCAGTTAAAGTGTTAAAACACTCAACTCTTATAACAGAATAAGTAAAATACTCTCAATTAACTACCAGAATCAGTCAATTTCAGTTAAAGAAAACCTTTCAATTCTAACAGAATAAGCAAAATAACAGTTGAAATAAACATTTTCTCAATTATATTGCCAGTTATTCATTTATGGATAGTGCATAGCAAATTCGTGTTTTAGCCCAAAGCTATTGCTAACTGCTGGCGATTGTTGTGCCGACTGTGAAAACACATGAATTCTTAGTTTATGAAGTTCTGCAGCAATTGACCCGCTACCCATTTTGTTGAATGGGCCGATCTCCTCCCAGTCAACCCATACAGACAGAGAGACGGACAGACAGACTGCCTGGCAGACAGACAGACAGAGTTGATGTTGTTTGTCTGGCAAACGTTACCTGAATCTGGGCATTTGTTCAACTGCTGCCTTCGTTTATCTGGCCTGATTTGGTCTGTGCTGGTCTGTGCTGGTCTGTTGGCTACAATAAATATTGTGACAAATTGCCATCACACGGCTAGGCAAATGGGTCTTTTATTTAGTGATGACTTTTATGTGTTGCACATGGCGTATGCGTAATATGTGAATTTGTCTGCCTTTAAACAATGCCAGAGCATTGGCCACACAACTTTCCAATTGTACCTTACTTTAAATGCAATTCATTAAGAACAAAAGCAAACTTGACAATAATCAAACATCTGTTTTTGTGTTGTTTCTTCAACAGGATATTGAGAACAATAATTATGCAAGGAACAATCACATTGCTGGCACGTTGACGGAACGCAAGGAGAAATTGCTGGGCAGACCGGAAGCAGTGATCGATGCACGTCGCCAGCTTCAGACGGACATGGGTATGGCATACACTCAGCGAAAACTGTGTGAGCTTTACTAATTCTCTCTACCCCCTTTGCAGCGCTGGCCAGCAAGCATATGGAGGAAATCAGTTGCGATAAATCATGCCTCATGCCACAGAAACGTTATGTGTCTGTTGCAAGCGATCCCTCCAAGTTCTATACGCCCCACTGCACCAGTGTTTACCGTTGCGCCGAGGACTCCGGCTGCTGCCCCAGACGCACGGAGATCTGTGCCCCAAAACGAAGCCACAAATTCGAGAGACGCGTTCATGTAAGTAAAATCATTTTATTTCCATTCAAGTTGCTAAAGTCGCGAGTGCTCGACAGGGAATCATCCTACAAGCAGCTATTAAATAAAAACATCGACTACACTCAGAAAAAAAAGAAAAGTAATTGCATATATGTATAAATATTGAGTATAATTGGTGACATAACTTTGTTCAATATATCATATCATATATGTAGTCTTTCGGTTTGGTTAGCAAAGTGCGCGTTTCATTTCCGACCTTAATAAAATGCCTTCAGTTGATTAATAATATATCTGGGTACGTTATATATTTATTCATTTGAAGTCTCCACTTCTTAAAGCCGCTGAGCTTAGTGCCTCAAAGTCTTCGACTGGCCGAAATGGCTAAATCGTCTTGACTTTTGACGATAATCACAAAATGTTAATATCTTATGAGTTTGCGGCCTACTGGAATAATTTTGTTAAATTGCTAATTAAATGAAAATTTTGATCATAAGCAGAGCGAGGCATGAAAATGTTTTGGGGCTACACACCTTGAAAATTATAATAGACAAATTACACACACACACAAAGCATAATTACATTCTCGATTTCAACATATTGAATGCTCGTTACAACAATAATATACAAAAGACAACAGAAACAACGACAAAGACAACAATATCATGTGGCATAAATCAGCAACAAATTGAATTATCATTGCGTCATTAAAAACTCATTTTGGGGAGCGCACAAGCGCAAAAAAAAAATAAAATTAAAAAAAAAATGTGTGTTGTACAAAAGAAAAAGGTGAAACGATATAATTATGTTGCAACATGGCGCCCTCAAGCATGACCTGTGACCCCCGCCTCCGTCAAACGACAACAATCAGAGCAATTACAGCAACAACAGCAACAACAAATCGTGGGTGGCTGCCACAAAGAGCAGACAAGCGACAAGCGACAAGCGTGTGGCACCGACTCCCAACAAATGGTAACAACTTTTCAAGTATTATAAATTACGAGCATGCCTATAAATAAATATACATGGAGGAGTTCCTCAATTTTGTTATTGTTGTTTTTTGTTGTTGCTATTGTTGTTGTTGTTGTTGTTGTTGTTGGCCGAGCGCAACGATAGGAAATTAAAAATCAAGTAATAATGAAAAAGGGCAACGTGTGCAATGAGTATTGAATAATAATAATAGTCGGGTTGCTATTCACTCTACCTATTCACACCCACACCTCGATATTCACATTGTCAAACTTTTTATCATTTTGGTTAGCCACACAACTAAAACTTTAATTGAAAGCCGTCTAGTCTAAACTTTTTGGCTTGGGGGGAATTGGAATAACATTTTTAACATAATCTGATCTGAATTGAGAAACTTATTTTTTGTGCTTGCTTTCATTTTATTAGGGATATTATCTAAATCGATTTATACGAGTAATACCTGTATTTGCATCGGATTTTCATAGGGAATACCTACTTCGTCTCAGTCTTCGTACAACGTGTCGTCTTTCATAACTGAGTCTTAAATGAAATGCTTCTTTAACTTTTAACCTTACACAACTTTGTCAAAAACTGCAAGGATTCCTCTATTGCCAATGCTTGATCTCTAAAACAAGACTACCTGAAATACTAATTAAACTTTAGACCAGTTGAGTTCCTTTCCTTTGGGGGAAGGTACATCAATTAACACCTTGTCCATGGCTCATGTGAGAGATATCGCAGAATGTGTTTGCAACAAACTGCATAATTGAGTTTGACACAAGTTGGCCAGAAGTGCATGTAAGCCAGATTAACCCTCAAGTGGTTCATATAACAAATTAGTCGAGCACTGGACCAAGTTAGGTGCACTTAACTGCCTCTGCAACCCTCTCCCCTCTGACAACTGTCGAATGTGGCCCCAACTGAGTGTTGAATAATTTTTGATAATCTGCAACTGGCGTCGCTTCTTTTTATTTATTTATTTTCTTTTATTTGTTGTTGTCGGCATCTGAAAAGTTGCCGCTGAAAGTTTCGTGTCAGTTGCATCCGCTGCAACATTCCCATTGCTCGCAGCACGCAAGCCAAAGCCAACAACTAGGCTTCTGGGAGCTACCCCTACAGCACTCATACTTCTGTGCACTGAGAGAAAATGTACTTTATTTTCTTTGGAGAAAGAACTTGACTTATTTTCATAACCTTGAACTTATTGAACATTTCTAAAAAGCGCTTAACGAAGCTCTGCAAAAGGGATAAGGAAACATTTCAGAATTCATTAGGTATATATATTTTCGATCAGTACAAGCGAGACTCTCCTAGAGACTCTTCATTTTGGGTTCATATTAATATTTTATTTATTGACAATTAGCTAAAGATTATTGTCTAAAAAAAAACAATTTCAATTATTTATTTTATTTATTTAATGTGAGTCGACAGACAAAATACAAAAAGTTCAAAATACGAATTATTTTCCTCTAGTGGCTGGCACTGTTCTGCAAATTCGGACGTCATCTAATATTCTAGTGCTGATATTTTTCTGCGAGTGTAACTTTGACTAACTGCTACCTGTTTACGTGTTGGCAGTTTTGGAATTTGCTGGCGGCTTGGGAATTTCAACTGGCGAAATTGCATTACGCGGCGGATGTGTCACGAACTGGCAACAGCTGCCACACCTGCACCCCTTACACACACACCCACACACACAAAAACACACACACTCACGCACACACACACACACACACACACGCACAACCCACACTCATGGTTTAATAAGCAATATTAATGCTTGCTAGTCTGCAAGCTGATTATGCATGACGATGCCTGCCAGCAGTGCAGTGAATCGTGCCACACTTTGTGGCAAATTAATTAAACGTTCGACAAAAAGGACAACAACGGACAACAGGCGAATCTTGTGCCTGTCAGCCAATTGACTTTTACTTTGCATGTTTTGTTCAGGTGGGCGAGAAACTGTCTCCCATCTTTCTCTCTCTCTCTCTCTCTCTCTCTCTCTCTCGTCTCGTCTTTCTCTCTGTCTGGACCCAATTGGTGCTGCTCATTTTTGTGTTGGCGTTTGGCTTTCACGTTCAGCTTTTCTAGTCGCAACTTCTTCGGGTGAAAGTAATCACAACTATATACCCCTCTCCACCTCCCCCTCCCCCTCCCTCTCACTCCTTCTCTTCATCCTGCTCTCTCCATGTCTCTCTGTCTGTCGCTGTGTTGTGGGTGCATTGAACCCAGAACTCAGGCAATGGCGTCATAAATCTCGCTACGCTTATAACATGTGCCTCGGTCCCGGCTTCGGCTGTGGCCTGCCAGTTTTGTGCAGTCTCCAGAGCGCCGAGGTCATTGAACTCTCTTTTGCACCGGCCAACAATGCAGAGTGCATATATACATATAACCCCTTCGACACCCCCTCCCCTCCACCAGCCCCTTTCGCCGTCTGTTCCCCTTGTAAGTCTTGCGCATCTACCTACGAAAAATTTGCGCAACATAAATTATGTTTTGTAAGAATGTGTGTGTGTTTTTTTTGTTGTTTTTGTTGCTGCTGCCAGGTTGCAACTCTGTCAGGCTCTTGTCCACTTCCCCTCTTCCCACACCCGCTCTGACTCCCGCTTGTTCCGGGCTGCAAGGCTTCTCAAGCTCTCTGTTTGTTCTGGCACTTGACACCTCTCCCAATGACAGCCGCTGAGCTGCGTTGTGTTGTGGCTTGGCTGACACAACTCCTTTGCCCACAACGCCCCCTACCCCTCCCCCCTCTCCCGCCTCTCTGCAACAGCTGCTTCTGGCCAGATATATGTTTTTGTGCTTTATGAAGACATTCAGCATTCGTGTTTTATTCCCTTCTTTTTTTCAAGCTGACAACAAACATTTATATTATATTTTTTTTTTATTTTAGTTATAAGACGTAACGCTTAAAACTACTAAAGATATCCATATAAAACCTCATATTAATAAGTTAGAGGGCTCTCGTCTAGATAGCTCGACTAGGAGATACCCTGCACACAGCTGAGACTTGCTTATATATTTTACAAATATGCTTTGTTTAGCAAAATCTGTGTTTCAAATTTGATCACAATAAAATTTGTATAGTTGATCAATTACATTTCTCATCCCATTTAGAGCATTCGAAATTCGACTTGGCAAAACTCAAGTCGACTTTTTTTACTGCCAAGTTGCCGCCTTAAAATTGTTATATTATTTGCTAGACTTTCGTGAAAGCCGTCGCCATGGCATAATTTCTGCGGTTTTTGCCTAACTTTAATTGGATAATTAAGGGCTGCTCTGCCAAGTGTGTGAGTGGGCGTTTAGTGGGCGTGGCATTTCTTGTGGTCTGTTCTTTATTTTTTTTTTGTTGCGCATCAGCTACTCTGCAGCGAGTGTGTTGAAAACTTTATTTGCTGTCAGCAAAGCGCAGCAATTTCGTAGGTGAGCAGTTTGAAAGGTGGGAAAAGGGGGAAATGGGGGGAATGGGATGTTGTCTGCTTATCTGTAATTCCATTAAAGTGTGGCACGCAGTCTTAATTATAACCAAAGCAGATCCCTTTCAACATGGAATTTTGCTCAAAGGTATTATTATCAAAGCATATCAGTTGAAGTTCTATAAAAATGCGTTTGAGAGAGAAATGAAAATTAAATAAAAATGGAAATGAATTTTCATTTGCAAAACAAATAGAAAGTTGAATTAAATGTGTCTCACATTTTGTTTGCTCAGCTTGAAGCTCTTTATTTAAACATTCCGTTTTGTGCAAAGATTCTAATTACATTTGGGTACAATTTTAAGCAGGACACATTTTTATTACACTCAAAAGAAAATCGATTAACTGACCTAATTATTTGAAAAAAGCCACGAATTTCATTTTCATAATTGAAGAGTAAAATTTCCTAAATTTTACTCATTATTAAACATAATTTGAAAAGTGCGCTAATTTTATTAGTTCTTCTTCATTGCATTTTATAATTTTAAGACAATTTTTTCGAATGTTATGTAAAATTGTCTGATTTTTAGGACAATTTTCATTTTATGCCTATTTGGTATGCATCAGTGGATTTTTTTCTGAGTGTAGACCCTAATTCTGTTGACATTTTTAACACTCTCACATTAACTATGTGTGTGATTTAGACAGACATAATCTAGAGATTCGTGTGAAATTCCTATAACAATTTTCTCTGCTATTTTTCTTTGTTTTTTTTTCCATCATACAATTTTAGCCCCCTTAGCACAACATCTCTATTATTTTGTAGCACAAAATCTAGCACTGTCAAGTGGTGTAAATGGCATAAATGCCCCGCTCACAATACACTAAATATATAATTGTACAACATTTTATATGCTTGGCTTTAGTCCTTGCCTTGGGTCCTTGTGTGTAGTCTCTTGAGTGGCACACAGTTCGTCTCCCTCTACAGAAGCAATAACTGACTAATTGCTTGAGTCTAAAGTGCACACTTCTTGCACACACACAAAAGCATACACAGCACACACACAACAAACAAACACACACACAAGACGCGTAAGCACAACACACTTTTGCATACATCCAGCAAGCTATGCTCAATTAGGGGCAGGCTCTAAAGTAACGACAACTTGAGAAACTAAGTCTCCCCACTCCCCCCCACACACTCACACTCACACACTCACTCACACGCACACACACACACACAGCAAACTATTTATATGTATTTATGGCTTGGCATATTTATCATGCTCAAAACATGACGCTCGAGCATTTTATGGCAATTTTCGATGCGGTTGCAGCAACAGCAACAAAAAACGTTGCAACAACAAACAACTAGAAAACAAGAACAAGAACAACAACTACAACTACAACTAGAATGTTGAAAGCAACATTTTGCACTTCCGTTTCCGGCAATTATTGTGCAGCTCTTCAAGCAAGCCCAGCAAGCATTTTTATTCCTTTAGCCACAGCTCAATTTTCTTGAATTTTATGCTTTACACACACACCTATGCACACACTCACGCACACACACAAAGTGGGCGTTGAGCGACATGTTTGAGCTTGAACAACTTTTTCAATTCGTTGCATTTTCAAAAAATTTGCATAAACATTTCCCGTGCCAGCAGCTCAAACAAAACGAAGAAAATATTGCTAAAGCTACATTTTTCGTTTTCATCTGTCTTAAAAGTTTAACAATGGTCTTTATTATTATTATTATTATTGCTTTTTGTATCGCCTGGCAGTTTTCTGCTCTTATGCGTTCAATCAAAATGCGATGCTTCAGCAGAGAATACATTTTTCCATGATTTGAGACCAGCTGAAGGCTAAAGCTAAAGCTAACGCCACAATTACAACTTCATCTACAGCTATTTACTTAGCTTGATTAATAGACGGGCTTGTAATTTTAATTAAACGAATCGCGTTTAATTTATGCAATTCATACAGCATTTCATCATTTTGCACTTGTCATGCAACACAAACTCGCCTCAATTCAAACTCAAACTCAAACTCAACTCAAACTCAACTCAGACAACCACATTTCGCAATAAGTGAAACAGAAGCAGTTAAAGTTGTCACCTAATGCTTAATGCCAGTGGCTCATTGAAAACAAATTGACAAGGAGGCGAAATTTATAATTGGTTTTAGGTTTATATATTTAATTTCAGTTAACTAACCAAAAATATATTAAGATATAAATAGACTTGGCACACGAGAACTCACTAGGAAACTTTATTAAATCGAAATCTGTGATTGGTATTCGAATTTTATATCATTTATGGTATTTCTATTAAGATATATATATACACTAAAAGAAGGAAGTCTACTGGAAAAAAAATGCAGAAAAATTATAGCAAGAAAACCTACCAAAAAATGTTCTCCAAATTGTAGATAGTACATTGAATTGGGGATTTGAAATCAGTGGTTAATATTGGAATTGTATTCCATTATTATTATTATTCAAGATCTCTCTGTCTTTGAATTACTGTTAAGATATACATAAACTTAAAGCAAGATCAGCAATTAGAAATCGTTTTATAAAATTATAAAAGAAAGTGGATAGTTCCCGAGTCCGCTTATCAAAAGCTATTGGGGAGCGATGGAACTTAATTTTCACTTAAGTATATTATTTTCCCACATCTACTCGGTTACGTGATGGTACTACTATATACTATACTACTATAAATAATATCGTTTCCTGTAACAGACTTTTAGAATAATGTTGAGTTCGTTTTCGTCCTTGAATTTCAATTGGTAAGTTGTGATTCAGTTTCTCGATTTAAAATCAATTGTCTTCACAAATCTGTTTAAGTTCAAGCACATTATTCTATATAGAGTAAGCTTCAGCTAAGCCAACCCCAGTCAAAGCAAAGCCCCCTTGAAATCTGTGCTGACAACGCCCATTTCTGTTACAAATAGCAAAACTGACAGCTGACAACTCATTTAGCATTTCAAGAGCTATGGCAATCAGAATAACAATGACGACAACTTTGATGAGCAGTCAGCTTAAGGAGAAGTCAGCACACATACACACACACACTCCACACACACACACACACAAACACACACCACAGACACAGATAATGTTGAACCCATTGGAACTTTGGCATAACAATTTCCATATGCAAATTGTGCTGGCATAATTAACTCGGTCAGCTTGTCATCGAGACAGATCATGTGTGTGTGTGTGTGTGTGTGTCTGAATATAAGTGTGTCTTTTGCACAGCACTTGCATATTAAGAGCCAATTAAATGGGGAAACTAAGCAAACACAAAACCTGCCCAATCAACATCGACTTTAACACTTGACTTCCCCTCTTCTCTCTCTTCAACCGCCTCCCGCCCCCCACCATCAACCATCCACAACGCAGGTGAAGGGACCGAAGGACAGACGTTCCACGGTGGAGACCATTATCCTTGTCAATCACACTGAATGCCACTGCATCGAGCGGAGCAACTATTATGCCGAGGGAGCGTTGCAATCGAATAATCCGGGACTGTTGCAACGTGCCACAATTTTGAACTGCAATTGTCCGGCGCCCTTCGAGAAGATCCTCCAGGATAATGGCCAGTGTCGCTGCGACTGCTCCTCGGGCAACGATGGCTGCGAATTCCTCAAAAGCGGACGCGAACACTTCTCCATGAAAAATCGCAAGTGAGTGCAGATCTTATTCATATTATATTCCTATTCCTATATTCTTACATTCCCAATAAGTTGTAATTAAACATTTAACATATACAAATATTTCACATAGTTTATCTACCCATCTAAAATAATTTCAATAAAATTTAAGTGAAACTTTTAATGATAGATTCATTTTAGGAATTTGTTCTACAATTAAATGGCAATAAATTGTAATAAAGTAAACCACAGAAACTAAAAGAGAGCGTAGAGTGGACAGTGTAGAAGAGAAACAGAATTTGTAATAAAGAACTAATATTTCAAATTAGAAGTCTGCAGATTCTAACAGTCTCTGAGATTGGCTTATTTATACAGACGGACAGACAAACATGACTTTATTGACTCAGCTGTTGATGATGATGAAGAATATATAAAATTTATGGGGTCGGAGCTGCTGTCTTCAACCTGTTGCATAATTTTGCACAAATCTAAAACTAAACTCTAATTAATCAATTAACAAGTTGAAGTGTTTAAAACATTATATTCATTAATATAATAATATCACAAATGACAAACTGTAAAACTGTAAAACTGTAAAACGAATACTTAATTATTTAATATATAATTTGTAATCCATAACAGGTGCATACAACATGGTCACTGCAAGCCGCCCACCTGTCAGTATGGGGAGTATATGAAGAAGCATGGACGTTGCCCCAATCAGCAGGAGCAGCTGCCCCAACACCAGCACTTGAACTACAATACTTTGTCGTAAATGAAGTATACGCCGTATGGAACCGAACAGGAAGCGAAACTTAAGTATTAGTCTAAGAGCTGTTTAACAAAAAAGTGGAATCAGACAAGAGAAACGATTTGCGATTTGCGAACCCAAAATGAGATCTAAGCTCAAATTCGTTTCAGCTGCCTGGCGATTGAGTAAAGAAAGAGATAGAATAAGAATGGAGAAGATAAACAGAGAGAGAGAGAGAGAGAGAGAAAGAGGTGAATTTAGTTGCATATCCTATCCGAATACGAGAAACATATATCCTCTGATCGAAATTAGCTAATCAATTAGCTAACACACAGTTTTTGCCCTTAACAGATCATCTTAAATAGCTGTAAAATCGAAATATACAAAAGAAATAATTAAAACGACTTTTAAATTAGCATTGTTCATTGCAGTTTAAACAAAGAGTTCCACTTTGGCAAGCCGAAGATGTAACACCCTTACTTAATGTAGTATTCATCGAATATATGTAGTAGTCCCATCCAGTCGCATAACAAAATATATCTATTCAACTGAGATCGATTGCTTAACGAACAGAAATATTTCGCAGATCAGATATATATATATATATATATACACACACACATATATACTTAATGGCATCGAATATATTTCCATCCAAGCGTTACACAGTTGTAATACCCACTGTAAGGGTATCCAAACGAATGCATATTATTATAATACTAAAGAAAAAACAAAATAAAACAAACAAACTCAATAAGTCTATAAAATTGTATGTAAGCAAAAATATTCCAAAATATAAATTGACTGCGTTTTAGTTTAAACTTACTAATGTTATGTTATTTAATTATAAAACATAAAAAACACAAGAAGAAAACAAACATTATATTATTAAAAATTTTAAACATACGATATACACATAAAATAAAATATGAAAAAAATTATCACTCAAAACCCCAAAACTCGAAACTGCTCAGAACTCATCACACAAAAGAAGCATTTGGTATTAATTAAATACCAAATAAATACTGGCAGAAAGAAGCAAGATAAGCAATTGGTATTAATTAAATACTAACTCGAATACATTATATATAAACTATTTTTAATTTCTAGTCAAAGTTTTTTGTACATGATTTGTCTCAATTCCTTCGAGTTGGCCAAGGAAAATAAAAATAAAAACTTCTTTGGTCAGCAAAAAAGGGCATTTAAATAAATCCGCATATTTATATATATAAATATATAGAAGGAAATACCATATAAACAAATAAAAATACTTACATATATCGGACTGCCCTTACTGTCATTCTACATCACTCTACATCACTACATCAAAAGAAATGAAAACCAAAACATTAAAATATATATTACAATTTTGATATTAATTCAAAAGCCATTAAACATAACACAAATAAGACCCACCAACAACAACAAAAACAACAACAGCAACAAAGACAACAAATTTGAATTCGAGTTGAATTGATGAATTTTTTGCATTATTATCATATGTAGATTTTAATTCTTAATTTTAGTTTCAGTTTCAGTTTTAACGACGCGTTTTTCCCCCAAATTAATTCCGCTCGAAATTGTGTTGTGAAAATTGAAACAATTGGCAATAAAAAGCAAAAGCAATTTATGTTTTAGATATACTTAAAATAGTGATTAAATTGTAAATGATTTCGTATATTAAGTTAAATCACACACAAATCCATTGCTTAAGCCAGGGAAATCACTTATCGAATCTGAATCTGAATTTTTGAAACACTGTGAAAAAATCAGGCGAAGTTGAATTGCGATTCTTTAAACGTTTACTTTAGATTAACGAAACCTGGTTACATTTCCAGTTTGAGATGCAGTTCCATTTTGATTCCCTGCTAACAATTTATTCATTATCCAACCGCAAACTCATTTAATTCAAATGCATTTTTAAAATAACAAAATAAAAGCAATCACTGCACAAAACTAACATTATAAATTCATTTAAAGCTCAATCAAATTTACAGTCAAAACAATTAGCCATTTATTTTGTTTGCCATCATTTATTAGCAATTTATTTATATTTATTCAACACACACACATACACACACAAACAAACTCTCACTTAAGTGAGTAATTTGTTTCACACATAAATATTGCAAATTGTTCGTATTGTTTATAAATGTTATAATAGAGAATATATTCGATGCAGAAAGAAACAAAACAAAAAAAAAATACGAAATACGAAATCAAAAACCAAACATTTCAAAATGATTTTATTTCTAACTTTAGCATAAATTTTAAATGTATTGTATAATAAAAACAAAACAAAACAAAACAATGATAAATGAATGCAAAACAAAAACAAAAACATTTAAGAGCATCAAGCAAACCCTACTTATAAATAATTGAACAAATTATTATTACTATGCAAAAATCCAAATAAATATGATGAAAATAAAATACAAAAAAAAAAACAATACAAATGTTATTTTCTTTCTTTTATTACAAAGTGAAGTTAAGCTATTAAATAAATACCCATAAATAAAGGCACCGTTCATAGAGATAATAATGGAATGAAATGCAATAACTATTTTATATAGGTTATACCTTTAACATCAACATTTTTTCAACTTTAAATGTAGTATTTATCTAGAGTTCAACATATAAATAAAAGTTCTGAAGAGAGAGGTAATCATTTTTAAAGAGTTGCATTTTGCAACTTTAAATCAAGAATTATTCTAGGGGTCAAACCACGACTACGAAGATATATTTTTTGAAAATCTAATAGCATTTATCCAAGCTTGTCTATTGAAAGATTAGACCCGTCTATAAATGGGATTTTTTTAAGCATGAATTTCGAGTTAGAATTGCATTTTCAACTTACAATTTAGTATTAATCTGTTGAAAGTTTAGACCAGTCTCCCTACATAATCTTTTGAAGAGATAAATGTTTGGAATAGTCAACATTAAATACTTAATCAGTTTAAGGTTTAGTTTTAGTATATCTAATAGTAATATTAATAACAATATTAATAATATTAATGACCATATTATTAATATTAATAATAACAATTATTTAAATAATAGAAGATAATATCATAGAATAATTTTAAATACATAGTTATCGATTTTCAGTTTCTGTTGGCAAGCGCCATCTGTCGTCCACTATGTGGAGCAATGAACAAACACTATTAAGTAGATTATCTCTACGTTTAAGGCTATCTCTCCCTCTCCCTCACTCTCTCTCTCTCTCTCTCTCTCTCGTAGCTAATGCTTATGATGATGACTGAGCACCTGGAAGAACTTCTAATGAAAATGCATAACAATTCGCTTAGCTGTTAACCCATTTTCACACACACAGCCGCTAGGTGAAAAACAACACACGCAGCTCACGTAGTGGCCACAAATACACACGCACAGACACCTACACCCACAAACACCCACACACACACACACACACATACACACACCTTATGTGGTATGAGTATTATGATCTAAAATTTATAGAATTTATAAACAGGCGGCGTAAGCCAAAAGGGTTAACGATGATGATGATAATGATGATGATGGCGCGCCCTGGTGGCCAAGAGGCCAAGGCAACCAAAAACCTCCAGTTAACTGTGCAATTAGAGAGAGATAGAGAGACAGACAGAAGAGAGAGAGAGAGAGAGCGAAAGAGAAAGAATGAATTAATGAAAAAAATTAAAGTCGCTTTGGAGAAATCCTTGAATTCTCTTGCGCAATCCATTCGATTTTCGTGTGCGAAATAATGCGAAATCCAAACAGCAGCAGCAAGGGGCGTTAAGTGGGCGTGGCAACAGGATCAATGCACAAATTAAAACCGCACACGCACACATAAAAAACGAGAGAGAGAGAGAAAGAGAGTGAGAAAGATGGGGAAGAAAGAGTGAAATGCAGGCAGTAAAACTGCACAAGCAGCAGCAAACAGCAAGTGGGCGTGGCATGCGCGGGGGGCAACAATGATGTTTGCCCACGATACGCCTGCATAATTAATTCCCCAGAACGCCCACAAACAGAGGCCCAGTGGCAAAGGGTGACTCGCCAAGGGGCAGAGGCAAGAGCAGGGGTGTGGTTGAATTACAGGTGGCAGTTGAAATGCCGACAAACAGCAAAATGCCGCAACGTTTAAATTGAAACTCTCGCACGCACACACATGCACACACACACACACAGGCAGAATGAAATTTACATGGAGCAGCAGAGCTTGCCACACATTCCGCCACTTGCCTCCCTTTCCCGGTGCCACAAGGCTGGCGCTCTATTTCCCGTTGGCAACTTTTTACATACACTTTGTGCGCCTTTTTGGTTGCAGGTTGCACACATTTTCTTTCCTATCTGCAAACAAATTCAACAGTTCAACAAAGCTATAATTTTCATATGGAAATCGAGGCAAAAACTTCTTTTCAACTTTAGGTTTAGTGTGAAACTACAGTTAACAGCAGGGTTTTTTGTAATTTTGAAAATTCTTGTCTGTGCAATTGATTGAGTTTTTTTGAAACCTTACTTTCGAGCTAGAATCGAGTTTTCAACTTTGAATGTAGTATTAAACTAAAGGTCAACAATAACATTAATAAGCTCAAGTTTTTCAAAATTAATTTAGTTTTTCAAGAAAACTATATATCATACCTAAAAGTCCTTTTTGGTAGTCTAATATAAACATTCTAAATTTTAAATGTGATATTATTCTATAATTTACCAACTTTGAATGGAGTATTATTAAAGAACTCCAGTCATGTTGAAGAATCACTGGATTTATGAATTTTATTAAATATTTAAACACAAAATTTGAGCCAGAATTGCATTTTCATTATTAACTGCAGTATTCTAGGGGTCAAAACATGGTTAAGAAGCCCTGGTTTTTAAAAATAAGTTGTGTTTTGTGAGGTTAATTTTTAGATGGATTTCGAGTCTGAATCGCGTCTTAAGCTTTAAATGTAATCTTACTTTAGGAGTCAAGCCAAGTCAAGTTTTGACAAACTGATGGCAGTCATAAAAAAGAGTATTTGCAATTCGTCGAAGATGCTTTGCTGCATATATTTTTTGTCTGGCATTGTTTGCCATTACAATGTTGCATTTTTATAAGTCCCATGTGTGTGTGGGTGTGTGTGAGTGCGTGGGTGTGTGTGAGAGTGTATGCTTTTGGGGTGTTCGTGCTAATTTTGGTTTCTGGTTTCATTTGGCAAACGCACATAGCAAACATTTATATAGAATTAAGCATTAACACAATTTGCGAAAACGATTTGCATTTATGGGCGCCAATTTTTAATTGCATGCCACATATCCAAATGCAAATCTGAAACGAAAATGCAACAAATTGCAATAACAACAACAACAGCCACAATTGCAACATTTAAATTGTCCGCTTTTATGCGATGTTTTGCATATCTGCAGATTTTTTCTACAGAATTATCCCAATATAAATTCGTGCTGATTTCAAATTGTGATTCTCTTGAATAAATAGATTTGAATTAAGCTCGTAAATTGTATTATACTGAAAAATAATAAAATCTTTGGAAGTTAACACTAATTTCGATAAAAATAAATAAACAAAATATTGTCGATTTTTAAACAAGAATTTAATACTGATTTCAAATTGTGTTTCTCTTGAATAATTAGTTTTGAATTACGCTCGTAAATTGTATTATACTGAAAAATAATAAAATCTTTGGAAGTTA
The DNA here is from genome assembly GCA_035043505.1 of Drosophila setosimentum. Classification (NCBI taxonomy): domain Eukaryota; kingdom Metazoa; phylum Arthropoda; class Insecta; order Diptera; family Drosophilidae; genus Drosophila; species Drosophila setosimentum. Next base: position 22,126,362 of record JAWNMY010000007.1, read on the forward strand.
AAACTAATTTCGATAAAAATCAATAAACAAAATATTGTCGATTTTTAAACAAGAATTTAATACTGATTTCAAATTGTGTTTCTCTTGAATAAATAGATTTGAATTACGCTCGTAAATTGTATTATACTGAAAAATAATAAAATCTTTGGAAGTTAACACTAATTTCGATAAAAATAAATAAACAAAATATTGTCGATTTTTAAACAAGAATTTAATACTGATTTCAAATTGTGTTTCTCTTGAATAAATAGATTTGAATTACGCTCGTAAATTGTATTATACTGAAAAATAATAAAATCTTTGGAAGTTAACACTAATTTCGATAAAAATAAATAAACAAAATATTGTCGATTTTTAATCAAGAATTTAATACTGATTTCTCTAAAAATAATCAATAGGAACTATTTTAATTCAAACATCTCATTTGTAAGAAGAGAATATCAATTTTTTTCTCCAAAAATAAATTAAACACTTTAAAATATAGTAAATATAATATAAAAATATATTATATAAGAAGAAGAAATAATATCAAATAAATATTTAAATCAAGTGAACCAATTATTTGAGGCCAAAATGGTTCGTGTCTCAGCTATTTCTATTGTCAACGGGCAAAAAAAAATAAAATAAAAAAAAAACTATATTGCATACTTTTTTAGGCATGCCGCACAATTCTTATATAATGGATGAGTGAAGATTGGCGTACGTTGCATGCCACAGATAGAAAATCGCTCGTTTTGTTAAAAAGCACCTTTCAAACTAAGAAGAAGCAGGAGAAAAAGCGAGCAGTGTAAAAATGTTGTTTGTCCACATTCAGAGCGACCTTGACTCGTGAAGGGATTGGAGAATGTGGGAATGTGGGAATGTTAAGTAGAAGATCGTGCCGGGTGCGACATTGACCTTTAGACCCCACAACTGCCAGGCACGCACCACAGTTGCCCCCTTCACCGCCCGTACACACGTAGGCACACATAACCCCTCTGTTATTGTTGAAACATTCGCGATTATCCTCGGTGTGGGATAAAAGGGAACCCAACCCAGGCAGAACTGCCTGTGCCCCATTGATATATGATATGGTTATGCGGCTCCTCCACTGTGCCGCACCACGCCCCTTCCACATAAGACAGCAGCTAATAAAAAATATTTACACATGCGCGCTTTTTGTGCGTGTGCAGAGATGTAGATACAAATGTATCTTGATGTGAACAGCGACGAACTCCCCGACTCCCTCCTCCCGTGGGAGAAGTCATCGAGCTTGTTGTGTCGACGTGGTTAAGGTTCAGCTGGAGCTAGAGCTGGAGCTGGAGCTGGAGCTTAGGGTTGAGGTAAAATTGGATTAAGCAAGAAATATTTACGGCCTCAGAAAAATGAGCGACATTTTGGTGCGATTTTAAAGATAAAAGCCAGAAATTAATAAAGATTTTTCAGCCTGAATGAGGGAAGAGATATTTAAGTTGTTGTTTTATTAATTTCTAAAATCTAATTTAATAGAGCACACAAATACTTGATGCTTCTTCTTCAGAAGTCTCTTGCTTTTAAAAATTCACACTGCGAAAATTCTTTAACGATTCTGAATCAAATCCAAATTAAGACTCTTAAACTTTTTAAACTCTTTAAATCTAACTTATCTGTATAATCACACATTAACAGAGCTCAACTAAAGTCATAATCAGAGTTATGATAGGCAGTCCTTTTTCATGGAAGCAACACAATTTTATATAGAGACCTTAACAATAACTATCTTATGCACACAATTACTAACATTTCAAGCAAACACCTTCATAAAAATGAAAAGCCCTCAAATTAAGTCTCTCGAAATATATTATATATAATTTCACTGGATGGGAGCAGATTTAAACTTCTTAGATAACCATACACAGCACCTGCCCTTAAAGTATTTCATTTACTTTGAGCTCCTATCAAGGCTGCACTTTAAACAAGATCAACTTCAATACTCTTCTCAGATGATTCCACACTATCCTTATCCACTTACAAACCACTCCAGTTGCCCAAAGTTACTCCAAAAAGATTTGGTACCAGTAAAGGAGGTATTCCTTTCTCTACTCTGTTAATATGCGTCTTAACATATTTTTAATATAATTTTTGAATCACATTAAAAAAGAAATTTAATTTAAAAACCTCCACTCAAAAAGCTTCTTCAACCAATTCAACCAATTTCCGTTAAGCAACTCTGATTTTCAGCCTTTGCAAATTTGTTTTGTTTTTTACTTAACAACATATAAAAAGAAAAATTAAATCAATCTACACTTAAGTCTGATACTTAAGTCTACACTGTGAATAACCGCAAAATAAAAATGGATTATTTAATCATTTAGCAGTTTCAAAAATGCGCAAAATAGTATAAATATTAATTGACGTTGACCAGGCACAGCTAAGACACATAAAATACAATTATTTTCCACTTACAACAGACGACGGCAACAATAATTGAAAGTGATTAAAGTTGACCAGTTGTGTTTAAGAATCGAATGGACATAAATATAGTACTTAACTGAGACCAGTTCTGTTCTTTTCAGGCTGAGTTGAGTTCTTTTCTGTTGAGTTCTGTTCAGTTGAGTTCAATTATGTTGTGAGCCGCATTTAGCCCACATTTGTGGTTTACCGTAGCGTAACGTTCAAGCCATTAAAAATCCTTTTACACACACACACTGTGTGTGTGCTACCCAATGTTTTAGCAATACGAAATGTGTGTGTGCCCACAAAGGAACGAAGCAACGCAAAAAGGGGGGGGCCAAAAACAAACCCACAATTGCAAACCAAACAGACGCCGTTCAACAACAAGAACAACAACAACAACAGCAACTGAAACAACAACGAATAACAACAACCAGCAACAATAACAACAACCAACAACAAGAGTTGCTGCTGTGTGAAGCGTGTGCTAATCTTATTTTTATGGTCTCGACGGACTTGGACTTGTTTTTTTGGCGGCTCATATCATGGCAGACAGCAAGTGCCTAGCGTGTGTGTGTGTGTGTGTGTGTGTTTGTGTGTAATGTGTGTGTACGTGTGTGTGTCTCATGTGTGTGGCTGCATTTGAGCTAAGTTAAGTTATTGGCAATGTGTTGTGTTGGCGCTCGCTTGTTTGCATATTAGTCACAACGCACGCAAAAAGCCACAACAGCAACAAGGCGCGAGCTGAGAATGATGTGAAGAGGACTAATCGACTAGCAGTTACCCTGTAAGACAATAGAGAGGGAATATAATCTATTACTCTTTACAAGCTTAGTTAACCATCCTTACCTATTAGTTAATGTATGGAACAGCTTTCCGCCTACATAGGAACTCATTGAGTTGATCAATCAGATAGAAAAACAAGTTAGAATGCTCGAGTTGAGAGAGAGCGTGACTAAAGGATACCCTATAGTCAGCTGTTGAATACATGGTAGACTGACTTTAGTTTTTTCAAATAAAAATAATAATATCGAGTCTTAAAATCTGTGTTTCCTATTCAGTCTTAATGTCTTAAATGAATCTTAAAGTTTTTCAATAATATGTAAATTAAAAATCCATTTGAAAGAAGTTTGTTGCTGCCGGTAATCGATATATATTGTGCTCAGCTACCGATGATATTTAAAATATAAATATATATACATTAAGTATATATATATATATAGTTTTATATTTATATCTATATATATATATATATATGTACTGCTTCATATACTGCTTTGTGTTCCTGCTACTTGCCCAAATTTCTCTTCTCTGATCAATTTTCAATTCGTACAGGGTATACCGATGACGATGACGATGACTACTCCATGTAGCAGGTCAGCAGACGCAGAGTATAACCACAAGAGAGAGGAGTGGGGTGGGGAGCCGGGGAGGGTTTTTACGGGGTGTAGGATAGAACAACAGACACTAAATTGAGTATTAAACGAAAGAAATGATGTCGAGGCTGCACATCTGAGGCTATTAGAATTAATCAAAAGGATTTGTTAGCGCTTTGCGACCGCAGGCGGTTCATGTAATGGAGAGCAGCCTGTACTAGCAAAGTAAAAGGGGGACGAGGGGAGTGTGAAGGGGCTAAGCTGTTAGCATAGAAGAAGAGGAAGAAGTGTGGGCTGCGAGTTGGTTGTTGGTGGTTGGTTGTTGGCGGTGCCTCGACTAAACACCAGAACAGCTGAAGAAGTTGCTCATGATAATGGTCAGAGTCGATGATGTTGTTGCTGTTTTTTTTTTTTTTGCTCCACTCAGCACACTCTGCAAAATAAATTGACAATTCCAAAAATATGTACATTTTCTGTTTATTTTAGAAGTATTTTTTATTATTATTGAAATAGTATAAGTCCCTAATTAAATAAAATACCAAGTATTAAAATTGACTGGCTGGGTTTTTATATAAAAGTTTAAAATAATTTAAAATATTTGAATATGAGAAGTGATAAATAAAAATGTTTATTAATATTAGTAACTAATTAATATAAGTAACAACAATATAGAAAACAAAACGAGGAAAATTAAACATATTTTCTCAAAATATTCGAAAAATCCGCACTAAAATTTATAAATGCACAAAATGTAGGACGTAGGATTTTTCTGAGTGTAGAAACTGCTGGCCAGAGACCGATATCGACTGGGAGGATGCTAGTTTTCGCATTTTGCGGTTACTTTTGCTAATAAATTTGTGCTGGCTTATTGATATTTATGATTAGCCCCGGAAATTGAGCTCATGTCTGCCCCCAAACAAACATATATCGTTACAATAATGTTAATCGGCGTTGGAATGAATGGCACCTCTCGAAACTTCTCAAGTCTGCTTCCTGCTTCTGATTCCAATTGATTGCCATTGGCGGAGGTTTAAAATAGTGTTTAGATTTTGTGTGAGTTAAGTGGGTCAATTCAATGACAAAAGCGTGGCAACTCTACCCAACTGATTTTTATTAGTTGTGCCATAAATAAACATGAATAACAGCAATAAGCAATTATTTACGAGTTCTTACGCAAATTCTGAAATAGTTTAAACCTAATTTGATTGCCGCAATTTGCATTGAACCTTTATAAAAATTAATGGGAAATTTTGACGAGTTTAGAGTGAAGCTGAACTGGCTTAAGCTAAAAGCCATAATCTGTCCATAAATTAATAATATTTATAGTAAAAGGTGACATTTATCTAATATGCTTAAGCCCTTAACATCAGTATTATTCTTTTATTAGAACTATTTCGCATTAAGTTTATGTCTTGAAAGAATCTTTGTGGCCAGTTGAGAATTTGTTGTGTCTTCAGAGTTGATCACATGTTTACCAACACTCAGAAAAAAAAATTCCAAGCAAATCGATGCTAATAATTATATATATTTTATTTAAATATTTCAGAAATAGTCTTCCCAAAAGAAGAAACGCAAACCCTGATTCTGAAATCTTTTCTGTAAATTATATCGACTTTTTCTTAAACTTTAGAAAAATGAAATGTACTATATATATACCCTTCTACAAATATACGTTCCGAATAATAGTGTGAGTTACCCTTGATGGCAAAAGATTGGCGGTTTTCTTAAATTCTACAAATTTTCATGTTATTCATGTTATTCAGTATTTTAATTATATTCTTTGCGATGAATAATTGTTTCTCATTATAGTTACCCAATAGATTTGTGGCGTGAGCTGTCTTTATCTTTATTAAAACTCATTTATAATTGTTTTGCATATTGCAATCATTGTAATATATTATGATAATATATCTTTCTGATTGATAATTTAGACATAAGTGTTATACCGTAAAAATAAAACAAGCCTAATCGATGCAAAAATAAAAACAAAACCTTTTAGATGAGCACGTTTCAAAGTAGTGCTTAAAAAATTGAAGAGTTTTTTTTTAATGCCTTGTTGGCCACAGACATAAATGACAGCCAAAGGTCTTGACCGATGTCTGGCATTTATAAAAATGAAATAAACCTCTGTTCGGCCTACGCCAAAAGTTGACTGTTAAAAAATACAAATTAAAACTGCAAAAAAATAACAACAACAAAAACGAATTTCAATTTGGCATACGATTTTTCAACGTGTTTTTTATAGGCTTTCAATTTCAAATGCGATAAACGGCAACAACAAGAAAAACATCTGCCAGTGACTGTCAAAAGATTGCATCGTGCCCCCAAGAGGAGAATAGAAAGAGACAGAGAGTGACAGAGAGAGGGAGAGAGAGATATTCATATTCATATTCATAATCAAATTCAAGACCAAATCGAAATCGATTTCGACTTCGACGATCGACGCTTTTGCATCTTTGGCCTTTGGGCTCTTTTATGCCTGTTTTCCGATATCATCCTGTTGTTGTTGCTGCTTTTTTGTTGTCATTTTTTTGTTTTTGCTGTAGTGGCAATTAAATTGCGAAATAATCATTTTTATTGCTCGCTTGCCAAACGAGATGAACCCGCATATGAAATGGAAATCAAGTGCTGTGCTTTATTATATACACCCTGGCAGAGTACAGAGTACAGGGTATAACTATTTCAAACTATTAACTATTTCAAACTGAGTGTGAATAATATAAACATATAATAAATACAAATAAAAAGAATTCAGTCAGAAAATGTATTTTTATGAAATACTTTCTGTAAAATTAATATTCTTTCTTTGTTTACGTCTTTTTAATTATTTAAATGTGTATTTTGCTGACTTCAGGTAAGTGTCTTAAAATGAGTAATCGATGCATATGACCCGACCTGATCATACTTTTAAAGCTTATATTATTGACTAGGGATTTTGTTGGGAAACTGAATATGTTAAATATCACTCAATCAGACATATGGATCAATCAATATAAAAATCTGACAATAAGTCATTTTATATTATCTTTCAGATGACTCCCATTTCTTCTTCTTCGTATAAATATAATATATTATATTTAATATATATGGTTCAATTCCATTCCATTTGAAGGGTATTTATTCTTCGCTGCCTCTGCTTCAAATGTTTCCCATATTTGTCGGAGGATTACAAATAAAATAGTTACCATTTTTAAGCTGAAATATATTAAATATAATAAGCTGAAAATAATACATATTAGTTTATATCTTCACATAACAATCTAACAATCAATCAATGTAACTTATATTTTAGCTTTTGTTAGTATGCCTAATCATTTCTACATACATTTGGTATATTATCAGAGGGTATTTAATTATCGTTGACCTGTTTTAAGTGTTTCTTTTAGATGTTGTTATATGTGCGCTTTGTTATATATAATATTTATTTTTGTTATAGACGACAGCTTGTTAATTTGGCGTTTATCCAACTGCGGCGTCTGCGGCGACTGGGCGTGAACAGGTCGCAATAATTGGCAACAGGCAACAGGCAACAGGCAAGCGGCAATTCACAATTGGCAATTGGCTTTCTCATAATAACTGAGAAACTGAGTGAAATACAAAAAAAAAAAAAGAAAAGACGAGTGCACATCGAGACCTTCGAGACGTTCATTGACCCATCGAATCGTATCGTATTGTGGGTGGGTGGGTGGTTGGTTGTTGTACTAGCATCTGTCCCCTATGGATCAACTACCCCAAGCTCGTCTCTCTCTCTGTCTCTTTCGCTTGCTGGCTCTTTCGATTTAAAACCCACTGACTAAGTTAAAGTGACATGCGATTTAAGCTTGCTGTGGCACCATATGAAAAGTAAAATGGGGCGATAACTTGTTAAATGATTAAGAGGCGTTGCATTAGCATTTTCCAAACAACCCCCCCTCCCGCACCTCCTCCCCCTGCCCCTTCTCGCTACCCGCCCTCTTCTGCTCCTGCTCCAGTTTTGTGACGTGGCTGCATTAGAAAGTTCGTGGGAAGTGGAAGACTTTTCAAGTTGCAGCGTTTTAAGAGGCAGTCAAAAGTTTGTGCCATGCAAATGCCTTTTCATAAAGGAAGTGCGGCTAAAACTTGAGAGGTGGTAATGAAAAGCGCTAATATTGCCAGCCAAGACGGACGACATGTGTGCACTTGGCGAAAAAACCCACTTCAAACTCCAAGTTTGTTTTAAAACTAATTGCTGCATATCCTTAATAAAATATATCTCATATTTTTTGCTTTTCCTAAATTATTCATTAATACACTCAGAATTAAAATCGACCGACATTTCAGTAAATCACTATAAAAAATATAAAGTTTTCCTTTTACTTTTAGAAACCCGTTCTGAACATTAAGAAATAAATTTATGAAATTTAGCAAGATTAACTCTAAATCGACCAATATAGTTTTTCTATTCTTTAGAAATGTTTTATATTATTAAGAAATACGTTTTCAAAAAATAATACGTTAAAACGTTTTTTCAAATATATTTATATGAATTCTGAAAAGTAGAAACACAAACTCTAATTTTAAAATCATCTAAAGTGTTTCCACATTTTAAAATAGTTATGTTGAATATATATATAATATTAGTTAAAATACTAATGTTCAATAATAATATAAATATATAAAATAAGAATTCTTCTAAGGTAAACACACATAGAAAACAACACTTTGAGAATTAGATATATTTTTTTAAATTTTAAACAAATCTACACTTTATTTTCTAAGTTTTATGGTGATTTTTTTTAAAGTGTACTTAGTGCAAGCGAATAATTTTGTAAATAAATAAAAAAATGCTTTTGATATAAAAATGGTCTGCAACTTTCACACTTAGCTGCTTGGCTCAAAGTTCTCTATACTTGATGTGACTACGAAAGTAACTATTATTTTTTACAGTATAAGTGGCATGTGTGTGTGTGTGTGTGTGTGTTAGAAGTTTTATGTTAATTGAGGCAATGCGTCAATGGCATTCAGTGCTCTTGCTGCGCTTGTGCTATTCTGTCGACTGCAAAATGCAACTTTGGGTTATGTCAACTGTGAAAAGCGCCTTGAAAAGGTGACAAACAGTTGCCAAGAGCTCAACGAGTGGAAAACTTGTCTGCCTCGACTTGATGCTGATGATCTGAGTTGATGCTGATGCTGCTCAAGCTGATGCTGCTGCTGCTGCTGCTGCAGATGTGTGTGGGCTGCCTTTATGGGCCACATGCTGTCTGCAAAAAAAAAAAAAACATACACAAAAAGACACACAAGAAACATATTCATGTTTTAAAGTAGAAATTAAAAAAGTTTCATCAAGCTGCGACACACAAGTGAATCAGCATAAAAGTTAAGCAATTTAATTTGATATAGTTTTATATAGGATTAATCAAATCGAATGCAAGACACTTAATTGATTTATGCATTAAGAGAATGTAGAATGTAAAAGTTCTTTTCTGTTAAAGTTCATTGATTAACAACTTAAAAAAGTCGAACAATTATATACATTTCAAACCAGATGTATCCAGCATTAGAACTGTGCAAGATATACAATTACGCCACTTTAATATATTTAGTCACGCACACAAAACATAGAAATTCCCAGAATTGACACAATGGCTTTTAATGCTATTGAATTTTCATTCTTGGAAATAGAGCTGAATTCTTGGCGATATATGTTATTATGTTTGTTTGTGCATATATACATATACAACATTTTTCTTTGGGGCTTGCCAGTTCCATATACATAAACATTAAAAAAAATTGTGCTAATAATTTTTGTTGTTGTTTCGCATTATTTTGTTTATTTTTATTTCGATTTGGTTATTTGGATGCTTGGCAATCTTTTGCGAGTGGGCGCCATCGGTTGCCAATTTGGCGACAGACTGTGCCACGCGTGGCAGCTGCAACAAGTGCCACAAGTTTGATGATTAATGGCCTGGCTGAAACTGTAACTGTCTGTTGCCAAAAGGAAGCCACTCGAAACGGTAGCCCACAAAGATTTCTGACTCCAAATTGGGTCAAGCTATGCCCGCTCGGATCTTGAATCTATCTGCTGCTTCTGCTGCTGTCTGTCGCCAGCAGTTCAAAGTTCTGACCCGACCCGGATATGCAGAGGCAGAGACAGACAAATGGATGGGAATAGGGAAATGTCAGGGCAAAAGCAGAGCCGCAACCCAAACACAAATGCCAAACCAAACATAGTAAAACTCAAAGAGATGCCCATCAAAGGCGCGCCCTTGTCCTGGCCTGGGCCAGACCTGATCTCGACTAATCGACCGATGTCTTCGCCGTTGTCTTCGTTGTTGTCTGTGGAGACCTCCACGCTTGCCTTTGAGCAGCAGTCACCGATCTTGGGCCAGACTACAATCTAGAGATGAGCGCGTGACAGACACAGAAACAGTATATAATAATAAATAAATAAATATAAAATCCAAAACATATATTAATTAAAGCAAGAGCCACAAACGAGCTGCGATTGCTCTTTGAAATTCTTATCTTATGCAACTATCGTTGATCGTTTAGCAAGTCCATCTCCCATCTCCAAATAAATCTAATCTTTCCTTTGTGCATCTCGAACTGTGGCCTGGTCTGGTCTGGTCTGGTCTGGCATTGTTTGCACAATGTTCATTTGTTGTTTCTCGTCTTGTTATTGTTTGTCAAACATGCCCGATTAGAATCGACAGAGGCAGCAACAGCAGCAGCAGGGGGACGGGGACGGGGATGGGGAGGAGTGATTGCTCTCCGACAAACATGTAATAAGCGTGTATTACAATTACCTCTTATCGGTTATCAGTGAAACGCCTCAGGTTATGCAGCGCTTTGTATATATACATATATATATATATATATTTCCAATTGTTTATCTCGAACAAAGTTCAAGTTCAAATAGCCGACCATTGAAAACCCATGTTGCCACACGTTGTGGCAACCTTGTTGCGTAGAATAAAAGGACAAAAAAACCAGACTTTAAAGCGATTTAAAAATTAAGTAGCTTTGAAAGAAAAAATGCATATTTGTTCTTAAAAATCAACTGCGAAAAATACAATTTAATTCGATAGAAATAATACATTTTTTTTAATTTCCCAAAATACTTTCCAATTTTAAAGATTTAGAAAGTTATTTCTATATGCAAACATATTGTATTTACATATATCTTATGATCATTTATTTATATATATTTTATGATTATTTTTACATTCTTATATTTTATTTATATAATATTTTAACATTGTTTTACATTAATATATTTCATTCATGTATTTATTATAATTATTTCTCAAGTACACAGACAAAAAATACTTTTGTGTGTGTGTTTTTTCAACTTCTAGCTCATATATTTTGTCGAGTGTACTTGCTTCTAATTAAATGCGGCGTAATTCGATGCATGTGAGTTAAACAATGGACCCGTAAAGCCCCCATTGAAAATTATGTCAAAGCAGATGTTGACCGTGTAAGTGTGTGTGTGTGTGTGTGTTAATGTGTGTGTGTGTGTGCCTGTGTGTGTGTGTACTAAGTGTGTGTGTTGTTAGCTAATAAGCACGTGGCCAATTCGAGCAGGTAACTGCCTCAATTGGCTCGTAACTAGAGGCAGACTTGGTTGCAGTTGGCCACAAAAACTGACGGGACGAGGTCGCAGTTTGATTGATTGAGTACAACACACACACACACGCACATGCACACGCACACACACACGCACACACACACACACACACTGAGGCACAACAAAGCGCACTTGACAGCTGATGCACTTGGTGCAATAATCCCCTCCAATTACCACCCAATTAGTATTGCTTGTTCAGTTTTCATTTGTTTTTTGAGAAAAATCTCATCTATCAAAACTTCTCCCCCACTGCCCCTTCCCTCCTTCCCCACCTTATAGTCTTCCCTTCCCTCTGCGATCAATTTGATTTACCAAGCGTAGCTAAATTTCTGTGTCAAAGAGCTAAAAATGTTCGTGTCTGGGTTTTAATTTGGAAGATACCCTTTGAGAAGGTATTTTCAGTTGGTTGAGAAGATGCAGTTGAATAGTTTTATGATCAGCCTTATTATACGAGTCGATCTAATCGATATGTTTTATATTTATCTTTCTATCTTAAGTTTAATAAAACTTGAAATACTCTTTAAATAACTACAGATAGATAGATATAGATATTTATATATATAGAGAAATGCACTATATAAAAATATATATATTTAGATTTAAATGTAGATATAAATAGACAGATATACATATACATAAATATATATAGATATAGATATAGATTTAGAAATGGAGGGTGTTTAATATTCGGCTATGCTTTTGGCGCATTAACTTAATTGCCTTGGGGGCATTCAGGAGGTTTTTTATTACCGGTTGACCTTAGCGCCAAAAGCATTTCTTGCCTCATCTGCATATGTGTGGCAGGAGCATGACAGGGGTGTGTGCAAGGCATGGCATGAGAGGGAGAGGTGTCTGGGGGAGTGGGGGGGGAGGGTGGTAACTGTTGCTGCCAGCTTCGATTATGAAATCGCTCGTTTTTTGCATTTTTTGCACATAAATTGTTTGCGACTGTTGACTATTTTGAATTTTCAACTGTGATTTTTGGGCGAGTGTGTGTGCGAGTGTGTGTGCGAGTGTGTGTGTGTGTGTGTGTTGTTTGCTGCGCGCCTGTCTGCCAAACGAGTGGAAAAATGAGACAATGTCTGCAGGCTCGGCTGGCGACTGTGCAAAATATGACTTTTATGCAAATTGCTTTTGTAAATTTGCCATTTTTTTCCACTGTGTGCGGTTTTTCATATACTCCTCACCCCCCTCCCCCACTTCATAGTCTACACCCTTTCCACTGTCCACGTTTTGTTATTATTTGAGTCGCTTTGCAGTTATTGTAAACCAATTTGGCAACGTGATTTGTCTTTTGTCTTTGCGCACAGTTACTTCTTGGCCATCGTTTATTAGCCAAGTGGGCGTTTCTCATCTCACTCTTCTCTCTCCTCTCAATCTTCTCCCTTTGGGCCTTTAGATGCGACGAGGCTTGTCGGAAGTGTCGAAAAATGGGTGCCTGACTTTTCACAAAGTTTTCCTCATTGGGTGTGTTTCAACAATTGGTGTTAACGGTTTTCCAAATGTTTCTTTTTCAACATGCTTTACAAAAAAAAAAAAATCAAAAAAACGAATCGAATACAGCCGATTGTGGTGCAACAATTCGATCACCTTTCAAAGATGAACTGTCTGCAGTAAAATAAATGAATATATGATATGTAAAACTTCGAACTTAATTCTCAAAGAATCAGACAGATAGGCAGACATATATATGTATATATATTATTTATATTATAACCATATATTTATTTTATTTATATATTAAACATTCCGTACTTATTATACAATTCCCTTTCAACTGCCTCATATAAAATCGATTAAATTTCAATCCGAAATATAATCAGCATATAAACTAAGCAACTTTTAGTATTTAATCAATATGATTCGCACTTAAACTTAACAGCTTTCCTGCTACTGAATCCGCTATAAGCTGATTTCCATTGAGAATAGTCCCCGCTAAAAGTGGGATTTGCTAATTTAGGTGGCTACTGTTGCTGCCAAATTTGCTAAAATGACCCATTTGCGTTGCCAAAAACTGCCACAACTTTGATCAAAAAACAAATTAACACTTGCGCTTGTTGCCAAACATTCAGCAAATTTCCTTTCATTTCATTTTCCTCGTCTCATTTTATAAGATTTTTGTTTTGTTTGTTTTGTGTTTTGTATTTTCAAATGTGCCCACGCAAAACGCAAACCGCAGAACTGGTTAAAACTGGCGCAGAGACTACTTATGATGATGACAACAAAGACAGCATGTCTCCAAACATAAATAAATACTATAAATTGCACCACTTCCACCCTGCCTGAATCTGAATCCGAATCCGAATTCGAATCCGGCAATCCAAACATGCATCATCATTAACAAAAATAGATATAATTTTTGTTGTTGTTGTTGACTTTTTAATGTTGCGGTCGCCAGCATGTCTATGTCTACACATTTATTTTATTTCTTTGCCAAAAACCATGTATTTCACTTGACGCGTTTACTGCATTTTCATTTGGGGTATTATAAATGTGTTACGCGAGCTGTTTATAAAATAATTTATAAGCATTTTATTTGCCATTTTGTAAATGATCTCATAATATATATATATATTTCTATTTTTAATATAAATTTTATTTTTAATCGATTTCCGTTAACCATAAAAAAAAACGAATTAGCTGTAAAAATGTGATAAAAATGGTATAAAAATCACAGAGTTTGTTATCAACAAAATGCATTTTATATTAAACAAACTACAATCAGCAAACTACTTTCTCCAACTCTCCCAATCTCAGTCTCTCTCTCTCTCTCTCTCTCTCTCTCTCTCTCTCATTTATTTAAAAGCCGGTCTTTTTTAACAACTCATTTCTCATCTTTCATATAAAGATATAGCTAAACAGATGTTTTTTTTGCATTGATCTTGATTTCATTAAGAGCTTTTTTAATCATCTCTTAATTTTTAAATAATATAATATAGCATACAATATATTGCTCTTGTTCAATTTAAAATGAAATCGAATTTATTTTTCCATTTTGTTTACTTTGCTGCCAATTTTTGCATTCGCTGTTGTTTATTTGTATGTTTCTGGCCAACATTTCTTGGCAGCGTTTCTGGGCTGGTTTCTTTTCTTCTTTGTCGCTGTTGGCCAGCTGTTTAGCGGCTCTTAACTAGTTGTTGTTGTTATGCTTTTGCATTTGTATCTCAATTGGGGTTTTACCTTTTTGTGGAGAACAATTTGTCTTGACCATGTTTTAATCCTGGCCCTCGTCCGCTTATCGTGACCAATGAGGCCAATAAATCTGCGACTCTTAAGTCTCAAGCCTGCCCACAGGGCCGATAATTTGTGTGCCGCATTTGCACATTGACCATACTTTATGGCCAGAATGGCCTTTGGGCCATTTTCTGCACTTGCCAGCAAATAAAATCAAAAACAAACAGCGACTTATTTAAAATGCAGTCAGTGTAAATAAATCGGAGATTCTTTTGGAATAAGTTAAGTATAGATTCCTATTTTCCTTTTGCTAAATTGATTACTTTATTATGCATTATATCTATATTATTTCCATATATATTTTATGTCTTTATTTAATTCTCCTTTTCATTACTCTATTGACTATCTTTTAAATATATCTCTATTTTTTTTTAATATATAATAAAGTAATGGATTAAGTTATTCATCGATTGCAATTTAAGAATTGTAATTCTCTTGAACTTGAACTTAGCACAGTGTTTTTCTTTGAGTGTATCGCACAATACAATTCCCATTCGCATGGAAAGTGAAAATTGAGTCGAGTTCGGAGCCAGAGTGCAAATCATGTTGAACACAATTCTCACACGTCTCTCGAACAAGATCTCAAAAGTAAGCAAGAAATCCACAAAACGAATTCATCCACGAAAGCATTTAGTTTCTGTAAACAAAGGGCTGCAAAGGGGTGCAAAGGGGGATAGTGGGATAGGGGGAAAGGGGGCCAAAAGCGACACTTCCACTTTCACTAATTGACAATTCTGTAGCCCAATCGGAAAAGCACAAAAACATAAAAACATAAAAAAAGACCGCAGACAGCAAGCAGACAAACAAACAAACAAACAATCAACAATAACAACATGGAACGTGCTTTCAAACTGCAATAGATATAGATATATAGATAGAAGACAGAGACAGAGACAGAGCCAGAGAGAGAGAGAGAGAGAGCGAGAGAGACAGAGAGCAACAGTTACACTTGACGCCCCCACAAAAAAGAGTATAGAAAAAGTGAAACTGGGTTAAGCATCGATGCTTATCGATAAATGCATTGAGTTTAATCATTCAATTCAAAAGGAGACCGCTAAGTGAGCAATACTGTTAGAGGAAGGGTTGCGAAACTGGAACGCATCGAAGTGTTCCGGTTCAGGCCCCGATTGTGAAAATCACTAATCATTAAAAGCAAATTGAATCCAGAAAAGTGATCAATTTTGTTAGAGGGAGAAGGTTTGTTCAACAGTTTCCTAAAATCATTAATCATTGAATGCAAAAAGAATCTACAAATGTGATCAATAGTTATTGAAGCAGTTTAAGTTTCGGTTCCAGTTCAGCAATTATGTAAGAAGCAAATCACATTAAGGGTTCATTTTGGTTCCAATTCTGGTACGTAAATTAAGTAAAGCCACCGGGTTTTTCCAAATTAACTTCGATATTCGGTTCTATTGCGAACCGGTGCAAGATAAAGCTTTGTAAAAGCAAGTGAAACAGAATAAATAAAAATTAATTTCTTTTACTGATGAATTGTTGAATTTCGGTTGTGATTATTATTTCAATTGTAATTATTTCTTGATTTTAGATCATTTAAAAATTATTGAAGAAAACTTTTTATTTATTTACAAATTTGATAAGTTATAAATTTGAAATTTAAAAAGTATCTATTCTAATACACTATTAAAAGAAGTATCTGTGTATCTTCTGCAGACTATCTATGCATTTATTTCTTATTCCTCTGTTACCAGGCAACTCTCAAAATGCGTCTGAGTCTCGTTCTGATTGAGCCAGTTTGAGAACTCAACTTGATTTCCGTTCAGACCTGCCACACATTCCAGACACACCAATCATACCACACACTCACTCACTGACACACACACACACACACAGCTCACAACAAATTGAAACGTAAACAAAAATCGAGTAATTTTTAAGAGCAATCTGATAGAAATGATCAGCCCCAAGAAACATTTGTTGCTGCTTGTTGTTGTTGTTGTTGTTTGCTGTAGTTGTTGTTGTTGTTTGTTTGTTGTTGTTGTTGCTGTTGATGCGCTTGTTGTTCTGCTTGTTGGCGTGACTAATGCATAAAAACATGTCAAACAATTAGGAGAAATACATTAATCATTTTAAGACCAAAGATCGTACAAAACGCCCAACACACACACACCCAGACACACACACACGCACACACACACACAGATGAGCTGTCAAACTTTGCAGCAAACAACAAGTGAGAATGCTATAGTAGCCCTGTAGTCAGCTGTTTGATAAATATTCTAGTTTTATCGCCAAACTTCACTTTAATATATATAAATCAAAACATATATAATAAATATATATACAGAAAACACTTTTGCCTGCGGATAGAAATGAGATCAATATGAGAATACATTTCTCGACTATAACTCTAACAGTTTGTGCAGCTCATCAATAATATGTTAAAGAATAATAATTATAAAATTTGAAGTATCTAATTGCCATAATCTCTGATATCCGTCTCTGATAGTCTGCTGTTGATGCTGATCAGGAATATATATATACCTTGTGAACTCGTAAATGCTTCCTCCTTCCTCCTGCCTGTTACATACTTATGCACAAAACCATCATATACTTTTTTAACTATTTTTAATGGGTATAGAAAAGATAAGTTGAATTAAACAAGGCCAAACAGAAGATGACTGAAAGACAATAGAAGAAACCGCAAGCCGATAAGAATTATACTATATCTTATATATATATATATATATATCTATATATAAAGATAGAAAGAGAGCGAGAGAGAGAGAGAGAGATAGGGGGAGAGCCGGACTTGAACTCAACAGAATATGTATGCAAATTTCCGGTGCTCAACTTAAAAACTTATGTCATACTTTTTATAGGTGTGTGCGGGTGTATGTGTGTGTCAGTGTGTGTATGTGTGTGTGTGTGTGTGTGTGCAACATAGTGTCAGAATTCAGCGCAGTTGACCATTAAAAAAAATGGGGTTTAGCGATTGTCTGATTGTCTGCTGGCCAAACAGAGAGTTGTTGTTCAGCCACAGAGCAAAATACGCGACTCGAAAACCAAGTTGTTGACAGAATGACAAAGCGACAGACTGACAAACAGACAAAGTGACAAACTGACTGACAGACAGGCAGACTGCCTTAATATACACGCAGAAAATCGAAATACTTTTGTCGCCAACTTGTTATGCATAAAATATATAGCTCAAATTTCATGCAGCGTTTTTTTCATGCACTTCGAAAAAAAATCGCCAACAAATTATTTCATTTTTCTTAGTTTTCATTTACTTAGTGAATAATTAAGTTTGGTAAAATGTAAAGCGACATTTTTTCTAAGTGTATATAGAGTTGTGCATATTAGTTGGGGTGTCTTGCAGTCACTTGACAAGATCATTAATAAGATTTATGCGCTATTAGCTAAAGCAGCCACAGACCATAAATAAAATGCAAGCGAAAAACCCAACTGAGAACTGATGGAGAACTGAGAATTGACTGAGAACTGAGCACTAAGCACTGAGCGCTGCTAAGAGGCTTTTGAGTTGTTTTGGGGCATCTTTTTGCCCAGGCAGAAGACAAGAATATGAGGCGGCAACAAACCCGTTGACAGACGCACGCCCCTTTAACTGGCTCCCAGGCAAATCAACTGACACCTCGCACCACTTCCCATGAAAACTATCCATAATATATTTCCCAAGAAATATATATATATTTATATATAGCTACTATAATATTTGAAGTTTGTTTTTCTGCTAAACTCTACCTGTAAATTATTTTTATTACTATATAATATATAAATTATTATTGTTATTAGTGTAGAAGCTATAATATTATATATAAAAGTATAGTTATAGCGGTATAAATATAAAGATTTGGCTATAAAGTATACTATATTTATATAAACACATAACTATTAATTTAAATCGTATATTAACCATTATACTAGTAATTTATAATCAAATACAAGTTGTTCAAAATAATATTAATTTAACATTTTCTAAATAAAATAAATGGAAAATAGACAAATGGATTAATTATAATAAAATTACAGTTTTT
This sequence comes from Drosophila setosimentum, assembly GCA_035043505.1. Lineage (NCBI taxonomy): Eukaryota > Metazoa > Arthropoda > Insecta > Diptera > Drosophilidae > Drosophila > Drosophila setosimentum. The sequence continues at coordinate 22,144,988 of JAWNMY010000007.1, forward strand.
TTTAGCTCCAAATTATTCGTACTCTTCTCAGATTCTCAGAAAATAAAGAATGTCTTGCAATTCATAATGCTTATTCATATTTATTATTTACATAACTATGATTAAATTTTTATTCAATGCAAATTGAAAAATTCATGACTCATTTTATATTGTGCCATTTAATTTTTGTAAAGCAATTAAATTCATATTTAAAATCTGTAGAAATATTAAACAATCACTCGACACACGCTCAGAATTGCACATTTGATAATTTAATCATATTGACAAATTTAAATTTAAATGGGGCAAACTTTGATCATTTGTGGAGCTATTCTTACGACGATGTGATGACAAATTGAGCAAAACTGCAATCCTACATGTGAATTAACAGTAACTATATATGTATATACATATATAAAATAACTTCTGAATTATTAAAATAATATGTTAAATAAAATGTCCTTAAGTTCCAAGATCAAGAAAAAAGCAATTCTTCACAAGAGCTTTTGCAGCTTTGCAGAATTCTGATATTAAAATGCCTTTGTTGTTGCTGTTGTTGGCGCCACTTTGCCTACCCCACATGCTAATCAGATTGCACAAATACACAGTGTGTGTGTGTGTGTGTGTGTGTCTGCGTGTGTATTTGCAAAGCAAAATACAGTCGCAACGTCTTCGAAATAAATCACTTTAATTGTCGCCTTTAGATAACGGCGACAACGACAGCAGCGCAGCGACAGCGCAGCGACAGCGCAGCGACAGCGCCGCAATGCGTGCACTCTTCTTAAGAGAGACACAGATACGCATGCGCGAGTTAAGATCAGCCAATCAATAAACTATAAATAAATATGACGACTGCATAATTCGGGCGCAGGCGCTGAGTCATTTGCGAAGCAGAGCACAAAGCATACAGCAGAGCAATGCTGCGCGTCAAACATGCACGCACACAAACGACGGAAACTAAAGCAAAGCCGACGCAACTCCCAAAAAAAAAAAGTGCTTCACACGCACACAGACAGCAAGAGCGCACGAGAGCCAGCGAGAGAGCGAGAGATTGTATGGGGCGATTTGCATGCAAAGCAAGTCCTCCGCTAAATTGTGACACCCACACACACCAACACAGTTAAACTCTTCCAATCTAAGCCACGCATACGATGCGGTCGCTGCGCACAAGCATGCTTGCGCTCACAAGCACACAAGCGCAACGATCGTTCAAAGAGAGCCAACGAGAGACAGCAAATTATCGAAGCTTTTGCTGCTGGCGGCTGCTGTCTGCTGGGTGCCCTCATAAGATTGAGAACTCCCGACGAGTTCACATCGCACCAAAAACGAGCTCGCATCGTTTTCACAAACAAACTAAAGATATTACTTCAAAAGACGCGTGTTCAACACAAAAAAAGAAAATTATGTTCATCGTTTGAAAATAAAAGTCAAGTGTGTGTGCAAAAATTAAAATATATATACATATATATATATATATATGTATGAAGTGGACGCAATCTAAAAGTGTAACAGAAAAAAAAAGTCGGCATGGTTCACAAAATATTTTTAGCCGTTAAACTAATGCCAATTTGACAAGCAGCCGGTTCACAAATTGACAGCATTTTTTTGAAAAATTATCAAGAAATCGAAATAAATAAAATATCTGACAAATATGTCGAGTTGAGTCTGACCAGCTGCTGCACAAGAAAAAAGCAGAACAAATAAAAAAAAAAAGGAATACACGTGCCAATCAAAATAAAATAGCTCGAAAATATTTCGCATTTTTTTTTAAGAGGTATTAAAAAATATAATAAATATGAATATAAATAAAGGACAATTTTGACAGAGGAAATAATAAGTGAAATAAAAGAAATAATAAAATATATATATATATATATTGAATTTAAAACAAATATATATATAACAAAGATAAATAATAAAAAAAATAAAATAAATACATATATATTTCTATATTTCAGACATAATTATAATTCAAGACTCAAACAAATTAAGTAGTTCAAAGAATGTCGGAAATGTGGCGTGTTTTGTTTTTGCTGCTGCTGCTGAACGCGTTGGTTGCCGCACGGAAAGGCAGATCGAGTCCTGCAACAAGTGGCAGGTACTGGGTCAGCCTGAGAAGGGGCACAGCAAATGCGCTAAATCAAAACAGAAATCAACAAATAAATAATCATAAAAATTATGACGCTGAATACAATTATGACAGTGATGCTGATGATGCTGATGATGCTGATTATGTTGATGATGATGATGATTATGATGATGATGTTGATGCTGAGGATGTCAATGTTGATGTGGATACAACAAGTGATTTGGATTATGCGACACAGAAACACTACAACTGGTTGCACAAATCTGCATTCCCCCACAACTTGCAACAATCCTACTCCTACTCATTAACAACTTCGCCCCCGCGCCCCTTGCCACATCAACTGAAGCGCGTGCCGCGTCATCATCCGCAGCATCAGAGAGGAGGCATCATCAGTGGCAGTGGCGATAATCGCTTGGACGACGTTCATGAGGTGAGTTTTTCAATTTTTGTTTTTTTGTTTCTTCGCCTTCCTCTTCTTCTTCTACTGGGTGGCCGGCGAATCGTTCCACGGAATCCATAAAATCTCTGTTATCTCCCTGCGAGTGTGTGTGTAAATATTTGCAGACAAAGAGAGAGAGAGAGAGATGTAGAGAAATATAGAAAGAGGGAGAATGAAGCGTGGGTTGACTCGGAAAAAAAAACATTTAATTGCGCTAGAAATGCATATCACAGAGATAAAACAGACAAAGAGAGAGGTAGAGAAAGGGAAGGAGAAAATACTAATCTTGCCAGCCAGTTTACTATTTATATTCGTATATATATATATATATACATATATATATATATATATATTTATATTCTCATTTATATTTGCATCTCAGAACTGATAATGATGTATCCCAAGGATACTTTTCAAACTGTGCAACATTTATTTACACTTATCACATTTATTGAAATATAATATATTCAAAATATGTGTGTGAATAAAAACTTAAACTTAATAATATTTATTCCCATATGCTAGACTTATATATTGCTATTTACATTTCTATATACAAATTTCTGTCTGCAAAGACTACATTTTTAAACAATAAAGTCTATATATATATATATATATATATATATGAATGAATGTGACTCATTATTTTTTTTTAAATGTGCTCCATTTTATAACTCAAGATAGATTTGTGTAAATATTATATATATTATATATTATATATAATGAGTCAGATTCTATTCTTAATACAAGATATCACATAATCACAGATACTTTTGGATAATTTAAATTATATGCTATTATTTGGTATGCATAAATATTTTCGTTATTTGCACAGCTTATTTGAATTCTTTGCAAATTATCTCACATTTGTCTCATAGTAGCCAGCTCAATCTCACAGATAACGCTGACATATATCAACAATTTTTTTCATAAAAATTTCAGACGTGATGATTCATGTTTATACTGAATTGTTACTTCTAAAGGTTAAAAGTATATAGTTACATTTATCACATTTGAGTGTATCTTTTTATGAATCCAAGAATATGTGTGTGTTTAGAAACGTAAACTTAATAGTATATATACTTCTATATACACTTCTCTCCTATTTCTGTCTAAACATTTTGCAAAACAAGTTTTAAATTTACATTTCAATTTCAATTTTTCAATTTGTTGAGCAATACTTGTGAAACGTATATTCCACATTTATGACATATATTAATATTAATACTAATAAAATATATATATTAATAATAAAAGAATGCAAAAACAAGATTTAAGTTTACATATCAAATTCGCATTTCTAATGAGAAATTAAATGTAATAATTTATTGAGCAATACTTTTGCAAGTTTGAAACATATATTCTACATTTATGACATAAATCAATACTACTAATATATTTAGTAAAAATAAACTCACTTCTATCAATTTCCTTTAAGTTAACAAAACTTGCTAATTGACATACAAAAATGCAATAATTTATTGAGCAATCCACTTTGGATGGAGGCCGGTTTTTTGTCCGAGATTCTTTGCATTAGAAGTGAATGCCTCACCTTGAACCTTGAAACTTGAACGGGCAATTAATGCACTCAGCGAGTGAATGAGTGAATATTGTGAATATGAATAATTTAACTGAATACCAGAACGAAACGAATGTATTTAATGGCAGCAGCCCACCCAACCAGAGTTATTCAATAGTGAGGAGACGCCTCGCAAATTAAAAAGAAACAACAAAAACAACAACAAAAAAACGTGTTGCAAGTCAAAAGAAGCAGCCAATTTGGTTAACAAGCCAATTTATGTCTTGAGTGGCATCAATTGCCTTCTGATCCTGGCCTGGCCAGGCCTGAACACTCCAATCGATCGATCGGTTTCACTTTCTGGCCTGTAATTGGGCCAACCAAGCCGACAAAGTGAGACAGAGACAGACAGAGGGAGCAGGATAGAGAGATGGAAAGAGAGAGAGAGAGAGAGAGAGAGAGAGCTAAAGTTGAACCTGAACCTGAACCAGAAGCTGTCTTCTTTAATGGCTGCAACAAGTGTTTAACTGATAAGCGTCAATCATTGTTGCCATTTAAGGCCAAGCAGAGTCTTCTCCTTTCTACTCTTCTCTTCTCTGCTCGCTTCTCCTCTCGCTTGTCTTCTCAAATCACTTGCCGTTATGCTGGCCCTTTAATTGACTTGATTGACGGGCGCTTCATCGAAATGAAATGATATTTTATAACAGTTGCCGCCTCAGCCATGCAAATCAGAATTGAAATCACTTCCCAATTGGCCCCCATCAAAATTGTGCCTGACTCGTTGGAAACTAAATTAGAATGCTCGCAACTGTAGAGTGCTCGTCTAGCAGCTCTTGAGGAGCTCTTCATTTGATCTGTTCCCGGTTAGACGAGTAGTTATAATACACTCAGCAAAAAACTTGCAATGAGTTTTAGTAAATGGCCAGTGATAACTCATCTTAGTAAATTTATAGAATTTAGAAATAATATGTCTAATTTTAAGCCTCTTGTTTCACAAAGATTTTATATATAGAAGCATTTAGATAGATTATAAATTCAGTAAATTTCATTACATATTTCTCAAATTTGTTTGCCTAATATTTAGAAACTATTTCTAAATCAAGAGAATTACCTATTTTTCTTTTCGTTTTTTTCCTGAGTGTGGCTCTTAAAATCTCATAGTCTTATAGTCAGACAGACGGACATGGCTTAATCGACTAGACTGTTGCTGCTGATCAGGAATATATATACTTTATCAGATTGCAGATGCCTCCTTTTGCTTGTTACTAACTTTAGTACAATTTTATTATAGCCTTCTTTCCAATTTATTTAGAAACTTCTTAACCTAATTATTATTCCCTAACTTGAACAGTGAATCACTGTTATCAAACAATATTTAAATTCAGTTTATGTCTGTTTACAAAAAAAGAATGCATTTATTAAGAAATTATTGCGATTTAATCAAAGCAAAACAAAAACAAAACAAAAAAATGTAGATTACATTTCAAACGGGGATTCCAGCGAAATCTTATATATATATATATATATATATATTTGTTATGCATATAGAATACAATCTGCCATTGCAGCTCCTTCCCTTTAACCCACCCACAGGCCAAGGCCAGCAATTGAGAGGAGATTTCATCTCAAGTGCTGTCGAGCGATAAAGTGTACCTGTTATGCCTGTTCTTACAACGCCCCCCCCCCCCCCACCCCCTCACTCAGCGTCCGGGCATCCTTTGACGGTTGACCTTTAGCTGGAATTTAATATTGCCTCGTTGTCCTTGTTGTTGCTGCTGCAACTGCCTCTTTGAGTCGTTGCCAGTTTCAATCAGAGCACTTGTTATTATTTCTGCTTTATTATTATTGCTATGCATTCCATTTGCATAGCTGCTGCGTGCCACAAGCTGCACAAGCAGCTGCAACTTCAGAGTGCTTTCAAACTGATCTGTTAATAAGTAAAAAGCATTTTTATTAACACTTATAACGGATATTACTTATATAACAATAAGTGGATCAAAATATTTTAGCGAAATTAAAACTATTATAAAATAGTTGACTTATTTAATAAACAAATGAAATACTTCCCTTCGAGAATCGATGATTAGTCAGAGTATTTTGTATCTTGGCTGCTTTAAGCGCAGGTCAACTGGGTTATCTTTCTAATTCTCTCTCTCTCTCTGTCTCTCTCTCTCTCTCTATCCCTCTCTCTGTCTCTATCTCTTTCTCTCTTTTTCAATGCCAAACAACTTGTTATCAGTTGTCTATGGCACTCGCAAGCTCTGCTCGGTGACTTTGTGCAACAAACAATTGTAATTTGTAATCGTCTTTGTTTGATTTGACTGGGTCAATAAATTCCACATAGCTGCTTTTTAAACAAGAGTTGTAATGAATGAATGAACGTGTTGAGCGTCAATTATTTATTTATCAACAGCAAACTCAACTCAATCAATATAGATAAATACATATTTATATATCAATATGTACATCATTTGTATATGGACTTTTTTATCTTTCCGTATTCAATTGATGAACTCATTTTATATTTATCACAAAGCAATTTCTATGCTATATCTTATTAGATCCACTTTCCACAAACCATTGCTCTAATTCTCTAATTCTCTGCTGCTCCGAAATTCTCACTTAAGGTTTTAGCAAGCATCGATGGCTTTGATTTCTCATCGGTTCTTGCCACAACCCAACCCGCCCCTCATTGGGGAATGGGGGAGTGGCAGACTAATTGTAATCTCTTAAGCCTCCAGCGGCATTTTTCCCAGCGCCTCACAAGCTACAAAAAAATTAAGAAAAAATCTGAAAAAGCTGAAAAAAACTGAAAAAATCTTCAAAGTATTACCTTGATTTATTGGCATTATTCATTTAGTATTGCGCGATGGGCGTCCGCTGTCATAACTCGCACTAATGACAACCAAATCGGCTTATGACACAATAGCCAATACACTATATACACATATATATAGATATAGATATAGATATAGATATATATATGCACATTTTGTACATTCATGATTTATAGTTCGGTTTAAAATGCGGAAGCTTTCAATTTATATGACAATCCATAAAGTTTTATACATATTATTAATAAATACATTTCTTGTTTGCATTAATAAACAAGGAAAATCCAAAAAAACTTAACCAAAATAAAGAAAAATAAAAACAATAAAAGAAAAAAACAACGGGAAATGTCAAGCCGAAAAAATGTGTAAACATTTCAATAAATTAAATGTTTTTTTTGTTTTCCCATTTGCTGTTGAAAGTTGTTGGGATTTTTTTGTCTCTTTGGCCACTTTGCTGTTCATAATTTACTGCCCCGGACTGTTGTTTGGTGGCCCACCATTTTGATCGATCGTTAAACAACGACTAACTGAACGATAATCGATGGCTCAATGAAAATTTGCCAACACTTTTTAGCCACTTTTTTCTGAGCTGGCCAGCCATTTTAATAGTAGTATCAATTTGGCAAAAATATATTTAGTGAAATTTGCATTTTATTTGCAGTTCGTTCTGTTTTATATTTTTTGAAGAGTATTAAGACTTTAATAATAAGAATTATTAAGCATTATATATAAAACATCTGTAATAAATATATATGTATATACCTATAGAAAACATATAGAATGAAGCCCAGATAGTAAATTGAATTATTTAAAAGAAACACAACTCAAAACTTTATTTGGCAAAGCTTTGCACTATTACAATCAAAGATAGAAAATTGCCGTGAAATTTAGAAAGTTTTTCTAGGTTTTACAAATATTTTGGAAAGAGTTTAGAATATTTTAACCCATGTAAAATATTTGTGTATGTGAAAATGTAAAAATTAAAATGTTTTTGCCATACAAGCTAAAAAGCTAATCTCAGAATTCTTCTCCCAAAATTAGACATATATTTTTATAAATTTAGAAATATGCTCACTAAAATTTAAAAAGGCAAAGCATGGTTTTTAAAAAAAATCACAGCATAAACTTTAGTTATTTCCTTTCTGAATAATAAGGTGATTAACACTTGGCACCAAAGGTTTGGCAAATTACAAAAATTTGGGTTAATTTTTTTTTTGCAAAGTGTACAAATTTCTTCAGTTTGCAAAGTGAGTCTTAGCCTGTCTCTCTCTATCGCCCTCTCTCCCTCTGTCTTAGAACAAATTGAGGCAAATTGCGAAAGTCAATCTGTGGGAACGCACACACACACACTTGACACACACACTTGGTACACACACTTTACACACACATTGCGTACTCTTGGGCAATCTCAATCTCGATCTTCAGGGTTGTTGCGTGTAGGCGTTGCAATTAGAGGGAGCTGTGTCATGTTCTGCTTCTGCTGCTGCTTCTCCTTCTACTTCGACAGTCTCGACGGGGCAATCAGTCAATTCAATCGCAATATATATACCCAGATATATATATATATATGTGTGAGTATATCTGTATTTATTCTGTGTCTATATCGGTTCATAAGCTGTGTATTGAGGCCACATTTCCGCCATCTTTTTAATGTTGATTGCGGCCAAAATAATGTTGATAGTCCGTCTGCCTAGGCAGCATGTTGCAGCAACATTTAGCTTAAGCGCTGCTCGTCGACATTGTGATCATCTGTAAGCATCAACATACTCGTTGTCGTAATAACTTTTCTGTCATTGACATTGGCTGCTGTTGCCGTTTATGGCCGACAGGCGGCGCTTGCTTTCTTCTTCTTGCGTGAACTTTCTGCTTTCTGCTTGATGATTTCTGCTTTCATTTTCATTTCAGTTTTCGCCAGCGCCAAAATAAAAACAAATAAAATTGTCATAATAAACAGACAGACAGGTGGACAGACGGATAGCCTGCGAAGAGTGTAGAGTGTAGAGTGTAGAGGGAAGAGGGAAAAGTGAAGAGTGTCTTCCGTAGATTTCCATTTATTTTTGCATTCGCTCGTTAAAATTAAAAAGCATTTTTGCACAGACTCCAAAGCGAAAAATTGTGTTCGAATAAGAAAATAATGCGAGTAGTTTCAATTAAGTTATAAAACCCAAATGCAAATGCAAAAATTGTTGAATTTTTTAATCACTTGATTTTTATGGCCAACAGCAACAACAACAACAACAGCAGCAACAAGAAGAAGAAAAAACAGCTATTACTGCTGGCCAAGCCAGAGTCTAATTGGCACTTTTATGTCAAACGTCAAAATGAAGCAGGCCAAAAAAAAACTTAAAAAGATACAATTTATAAGCATTTCACATTACGCATTCGCCATGTGCCACCAACAATAACATTGTGTGTGTGTGTGTGTGTGTGTGTGCGTGTGTGTGTGTGTGAGGAGTGTGCGTGTGGGAGGATGTGTGTGTGTGTGGGGATGCCTCTGCTTCTGTCCGGGCCATGTTTACAATTTCGAAATGAATATATTTGAGGCGAAATGTTTTCCAAAACGTTACACTTTTCAATGCCCTGCTTTTAGCCAAATTGCCACACATTTCAGCTTGCAACTGTTGCCATTTGTTGCCATTTGTTGTTGCAGTTGCAACACACACAATTGAAAGACAGCAACAACAACAACAACAACAACAACAACAACAAACAGAGTAGAGTAAATAAGCGAACTTGAGTAATTGAAAATTGTTGCGATCTTGGCATGCTCTGATTTGCATTCTACATCAATATTTCAATAAAAAAAAATTGTGAATTGAATTTGAAAGTTAAACAGATTAATAATAAGAAGTAGATAAAAGAAAAGCAATTCTTATACTATAATCTCCAGTCCCTGTTTAAGTGTAAGAATCAAATCAATTTGAAGTCTATATTTCTAATAGTCTCTTAAAAATATATCGCATCTTTACCATAATTTTTATGCTTTACGCAGAATAGGAAACGATATCCAACCTGATCTACATAATTTATGCACCAAGAAATCGTATTAAATTCACTTTAAAATTCACTCGTTTTTACTGCTTTCATTATAATTGCTAAGCCCATATTCAATAACTTTCAAATAATGAAAATAAGAAGAACAAATCCAAATGATCTCATAATAAAATCTTAATTATTCATTTAAGTACTATTATTGAATCTTTAATAATTAAATCTCTTTCGCTCCTTGCAATTTGGCACAGTTAAATTATTATTATTTATTATCAAACTACAATACATATCTGTATAAATAATATACACTCGCGAGCTTGAGTTGTAAATTCAGACTGACTTGCTCTGACGAGCAAGTGTTCATTTTATTGACAAATCTTAAAACTAAATACAGCTGTTTCCTTATCTAACGCAAATGACTTTTGGGGATGGGTTGGGCTGTTTGTGATCATAAAAATGAAAACAGTTCAAGGCAAAAGTGGAGAGCTATTTGCATTTGGCTCATAACTCTTTTGATTGCAAATAAACAGCTGTACGCTTTTTCGTTGTTATTGTTGTTGTTAGACTCGAACAAGAAATCGACGAAATTTTTATTTATTGTTTTCTGCCAAGGCAAAAAGGGGTTGGTGCGTACTCTTGGGCAATCTCAATCTCGATCTTCAGGGTTGTTGCGTGTAGGCGTTGCAATTAGAGGGAGCTGTGTCATGTTCTGCTTCTGCTGCTGCTGCTCCTTCTACTTCGACAGTCTCGACGGGGCAATCAGTCAATTCAATCGCAATATATATACCCAGATATGTGAGTATATCTGTATTTATTCTGTGTCTATATCGGTTCATAAGCTGTGTATTGAGGCCACATTTCCGGCATCTTTTTAATGTTGATTGCGGCCAAAATAATGTTGATAGTCCGTCTGCCTAGGCAGCATGTTGCAGCAACATTTAGCTTAAGCGCTGCTCGTCGACATTTGTGAGCATCAACATACTCGTTGTCGTCATAACTTTTCTGCTCGTTTTTACTGCTTTCATTATAATTGCTAAGCCCATATTCAATGACTTTTGGGGATGGGTTGGGCTGTTTGTGATCATAAAAATGAAAACAGTTCAAGGCAAAAGTGGAGAGCTATTTGCATTTGGCTCATAACTCTTTTGATTGCAAATAAACAGCTGTACGCTTTTTCGTTGTTATTGTTGTTGTTAGACTCGAACAAGAAATCGACGAAATTTTTCAAATGATTACATCATCGATATTAATGTTTATATTCTACTATATAGATATAATAAGAATAGACGAACTTTAGCTGCGCATATATGTATACTGCTCGTCGTTCGACTTGGACTTGGCACCACGAATATATAAATTATTTATTTTCATTTGATATTTTTTCTGAGTGTAGTTGCTGGCTTGCTGCTGCTCCTAGTATAATAAAATGGCCAGACGTGCGTCACACCCACGCCACGCCATGCCATGCCATGCCATGCCACGCCAGGAGTCCAGCTCAATACCCTCAACGGGCATCCTTCAAACCGGAGTTAGTGTGCGAGAGAGAGAGAGAGAGAGGGAGAGAGAATGAGACGTATGCAAATGAAGTTTATTTTTATTGTTTGGGTACCTCGAACAACAAGAATAACAACAATAACAACAACAACAATAACAGCAACAACTGCAACTGCTGTGCATATTTTGAATACTGTCAACCGGCAGACACTTAATGGGTTTTTTCATCTGCCAAGGCAGAAGGGGTTGGTGCAGGGGGCAGGGGGCAGGTGTTGCATTGGGGTTATGCGTACGTCACAGGGTCTCGAAATGGGCCTGTCATGGCTGAGCATGCGTAATGAAGCTTAAGTAGAACTGGTTATAAAAAAAAAACATCATGAAAAGGTGCTTTTGTTAGTTTTCTTGTTATTATTGCTGCTGCTGTTTTTGTTGTTATTTTTCTTGTTTGCGGTAGCCTAACAAATTGCGGCAGGAGCTCGGCTTATGCCACCAAAAGCAAATGCTTTGTTTGTTGGGGCAACGCGATGAGTAAAAGTGCCAAAGAACCAAAGACTCAAACTCAAAAACCACACAGAGCGAAGACACATAATGAGAGAAGATCACGCGAGAGACATAATAGATATAGCCACAAAAAAAGGAAAGAACTGCAGTTTCTCATACGAATATATAATTCTGCATAAATATTATGAAATTGTGGTAAACTATGTATCAGGCAGAAGCTCAGCTACTGAGATGAAGTTCGATTTCTACATGCATATCGTAACAAGATTTTCTACACTAATGTTTATTTAATAAATATGCAAATGAATATTTAATAAATATCTCGAAATTGTACAAATTTTATTTAACATTCTAATAATTGCGATTAACAATTGAAAGAAATTCAAATCTTTCTATAAAAGAAACAAGCTAAAAATTATTTTAAAAAAATATGACACTTAAAATCTGTCAAATAAGTAGTTACCTATATCATTTCATCTCAAGATTGTCGATACACATAAATTTCTTATTTGCGCAGGGTATCTCTTAGTCGAGCTGCCTCTAACTTGGTATCATCTAAATATTATAAAGATAATCATTTTCTTAGCATTTCCTAGGAAATTAAATCAAATATGTAATTTAAAATATTCCTTGACTCTGATTTTCACATGGTTTTCAATAAATTTTATTTCGCAAAATGCAATTAAATTGATTTATGTATGCTTCAAAGAAATAATTCCATTCACAAACAATTTAAAATATTTTTAAATACATTTTTAATTTACGAATTCATCCTGCAATTGACACGTATCCCAGAATTTAATTGAATTTATGCATATGATTTATGCTGCATATATTTTGTGTGTGTGTGTGTGTGTGTGTGTGTAAAGGTGTGCGATTTAACAGATTTTAAGCAGTTGCAGGAAATTGTTTGGTAGACCACAGAAAACAATATTTCTGCAAATAAAATCAACAAAAGTAAATTCTGAGCAAATTGTTTACTTTTGAAGTACCCTGCAAGTAACTTTATGTGATTAATTGGGTTAGCTTAGCTTACAGTCTGTTGAACTATTGTTTTGTTGACGATATCGTATGTTAAAAAAAAAATTATAATTAATAATACAATTCAATTAAAAGGGGAATTTTTACTCTCCCACCCCCTTCAAAAGAGGCCTTGGAGTCTGGATTGCTCCAAAGCAACTTAATGTTTTTGTGGTCATCTAAATAGAATATTTTTATTTTTATCAATATTTCTATTTTAAAAGGTCACCCAAGTACAGTTCTTAAAGCAATCTGATATCTGTTTAATTGATCCACGAATTGAATCTCTATCCTACTTGTTGTTGACTACATAAATTATTTATATATTTATAAATATTTATGTATCTAACGCAGCTTAAGCTCAAAGGGAAAACTAAAATAATCTTTTTTATATGCTTTAAAAACACATTTTATGTTGTCTGCTGCATATTGCATCATTTAACTTATGATTAATGGGCTACAAGGTATTTCACAGAGCATCAACAACAACCACACATGTGGAGCATGTTGCAGCAACACCTGAGAGAGTGAATTGGGGGGTGGTGGCAACAGGAGATGGAAAAATGTTATCACTTACAGCTCAAAGAGCAGCAAATAAGGAAAAATGCAAAATGTGAAATGTGAAATGTGAGAAACTTAAACAATTTTTACATGTCAGTCGCACATACCGATATTGATTTTCAACAAAGGACGCGACTCCTCGACTTGACTCCTGGAGACCACGCCTCCTTTCCACTACCCGCTTCTGCTTTGCTCCGAGTGTCGTGTGAAAACTGACGACACTGACTGAGGAGAAATGTGGCAATGGGAGATGGGAGATGTGTGGAGCTGGAAAGGGGTGTGTAATAAATGAACTGTGCATGCAAGAAAAATGGCTGCCCGCTTGAGGAGTGGGGGGTGGGGGGGGGGGGGAGATGGGGTTGTGGGCAAGGACATGTTCCGCATAACCCAAGTCGACAAAAACGCGTTAACTGAAATGCCCAACGTCCTGGGAAATGCTAATGTGATGCAAGGGAAGTGGGGAGATGGGGGAGAGATGAGTGGGGAGTTTGGAGTTGGGGAGAGGTAAGTGCTGTGCAACAGAAACCAGTTTAAGTTGCATATTTTATTTCTCTTTTTTTTTTGGGTAAGCAAAACATACGAAGAACTTCTTGTTTGCAGTTTGAATTTTTATTTTATTTTTTTCTGGGAAATGTGTAATTTTTTCTGATATCGAATGCAATATTAAAAAAACAACAAGAAGTATGCCAATTTATTTGTTTTCATATCACTTTTATCTTTTTCATGCATTGCACAATATTTACTTTGCATGTTTTTTTTCTTAATGGCCCATTTTCAATGAATTCCCAGAAAAGTTGTGCATGTGTCATGTTGATTTCATATGCTGCGAAACATATTGAAATAGCGCAATAAAAATAATATAAAAGTAAAAAAAAACACATTTATCAAGTCAAGTTAATAAAAAAGATACCCATTTTATAAAAATTGTGTTTTGCAGCTGGAAAATAAGGGAAATGAGAAATCAATGGAAAGAGTTGACTAAAAGATACTCCTTAAGCAGTAGCAGAAGACGAGTCTTGCAATTGAGTTGAGCGTTTTTTTTTATTTCATATTTATCTTTATTTAACATTTTTCAATAATATTATATATACCAGATCTATAAAACAGACAACCCAATCTGAACTTTACAGGATATTTATTTAATGGTAACATATGAATGTCCATATGTACATTGATAAAAAGTTCATGTGGTCAGGAAAACGATAAAGTGAGAAAAACGCGACAACGCGACAACTCGACTAGGAAATACTCTGGAACCAGCTGTTAAGTAAATATGATTGCTTATGTTAGTTGATAATTCAGTCAATCTGAATCTGCGTTTGTCATCCAATTTTGAAGTATTTATCGCTGATCATCGATATTTATCGATATTGGGGAAACAGCAATAGTTGTCGATCGAAATGAAATAAAACTTGAAGTGTCCTTATTCCCATTATTGAAAGTGATGGCGTCTCATGGAGATGGCTATATCTACTCGACTGTTCAAGAATATATATAAATTATATATTATACATATACCCATTTTGGTCGTTCGCAAATGAGTGCAGGGCGTATACAAATAAATTTCGATATCACATTTCAATATCAATTTTTCACATCTTCCACTTTCGTCCGTTTACACACACACACACACATACTCACTCACTCACACATGCACATCATTTCAGGCTGGCTATCAATCGGATCAACCAGTGGGCGCGATAACCGCACAGAAGGAACAGGAACTGAGCAGCCCGGAGATGGTGCAACAAAGTCGTCGCCACTACCAGGAAAACCAAATCAACCAGAGTCAAAGTGAGTAGAGTACATCAATATAAATACATGCATATACATGAGTACTACTTCTTTTTTTTTTTTGTGGCGCCACACATCATGATTTGTATGTCATGTGTCTGGGTGCATGTATCGAGCTATTGCCAATCTATAAATGGCACACAAGGCGCTACTCGCTCGCTGACTCCTTCGCTGACTCCCTCGCCTGATGATCTTGATGGGCACGTTCTGCTCATAAAATCATCTGCTAAACAAATGCGAAACTTTGTTTTGTTTTTTTTTTTCAGCAAATGAATTCATTCTCTAGTTTTTCTTTCTTCTTCTTCTGCTTCTGCTTCTTTTTGTCTGGGGGCACGTGACTACACTCAGCAGAAAATCGACCTAAAATGTTCGCAAATCGCCATCATTTTGGCACATATGGTTTTTCAGCAAGTGAATTGCTCAATTTAATAGTTGTGGCTTTCTAAAAAGCGCAGTTTGCATTTCAGAGTGCATTTTTCTAGAATGTAGAAGAAATACGTCTAATTTACAGGGTGTTCTTTTCTCTATGTGTGTAGCATAAAAGAATTGTTAAATAAACATTTGTATTTGTAGATTTCACACTTAACAAATTAGTATAATTTAATTTGTAAAAAATTACTACTCTCAACTGTTCTAATATAAAAGGCGAAACAGTACATTTCATGACTTATTTCTGAAATTTAGAAAGGATTTCTGGAAAAGCATTTACTTAATAATCAAAAATATGAATGAAAAATTAGAAAATTCGTCCTATTTCTGGGATTTTCAATTTAAGGCAAACCTTTCTACAATTCAACATTTTTTTCTAGCTTTCTAGGTTAAAGGGCGATTTGCCTTTTTACTAAAATTGAGTTCGTTTTTTTGGTGAGTGTACTCACTGCTGATGACTGACTACTGATGCAGAAGAAAACACAGCCAAAGGGTAAAAATCTAGTTGAGGCCAAAGCCAAAATAGCGACACTTTCTAAACGGCCAGCAACTAAACTGACTAAGTGACTCAATGATACACTGACAGACGCACAGTTGGACAGATGGACGGATGGACAGACGGATAGACAGGCAGACTGATTGACTGCAGAAGGCCAACAACAAACTGGCTGTTTATTATTCTTTTTCTACATTTTCTTTTTCATTTTTACCTCAACCAAAAACTGAAGCAAAATGCCAGAAATTTTCACTGCTTCTACTTCTGCTTCTGCTTCTCGCTGCTCTTCTCCCTTCACTTCTCTATGCTAACTTCTCCCTCCTTTTTCTATGTGCACTTTCGTTGCAATTAAAACAAGTTAACTTGTCAACGTTTGTTAGGCTCTTCTTCTCTACACTGCTCTCTGAGAATACCACTCTACCATTAATAAATGTATGCTAGAATACGGAGAAGAAAGTCTTCAATTTGAATTTGCTAAAATTAAGCAGAAGAAAACATTTCCATGTAGTTTCATTTCAAGTTTAAGCTTAGTGCAAATCTAATAGATCAGTTTAATAGTTAACTTCTCTTGTTTATTTCACTTATTTATAATAATTATTATAAATTAGTGTGCTTAATATTCGGTGTGCCGCATTAAAACAGAACAGTGCACAGAAATGTGGTATTTTTTTTATATTTGATTTTTCTTTTTTGGCTAGTGCTGATCTTTCCAATTACTTCATTAAAAGTCTGCTCGGGACTATCGCACATTCCATTTCTAACGACAACATTTGCCCAGTTGTGAAGTGGCGATAGGGAAGAGGGAAGAGGGGAGTGGGAAGAGAGGAGAGTCGAGAGTCAAGGGGAGGAGAGCCGTGGGGCATTGGCAATGAAATGTGAGCTCATCGCGTGTATCTTTTACTTGCCACTTCCATTCGTTTGGAAAATTTCCGCTTAAAGAGCGTAAAAAATTATTTGCTTCTTCTTCTTCTTTTTCTGCTCAATACCCTGTACACATTTTTACACAAGTGAGACATATAATAAAGAAAAGAACCTGTGGAGAGAGATAACTTTACCACAATTAAGCACACTCAAAGGCTTACCAGAGATTTGTTAGTATTGAAAATTTAATGAAAGGAAGAAAACTAAATGAAAAAATTATAATTTCATCAATAACAGACAATCAGACATGAGTTTATAATCCGAATGGAAATTATTACTTTTATGAAAAGTTAGTTTTTTCAAATTTGAATACAGAATTTATACAGATAGGCGATGTTGCACAATATTATTTTTGACATAGATATTTGAAATGAATAAATTATATAAATAACGTAAAATACATTAAAAAAAATTATGTTTCGTATAAAGAAATTATCAAGATTTTAATGTAGAATAAATATATTTGTTAAAGAATGATTGATAACGAATACAATTCGCAGATCGGCGAAGATATGTTAATAGGAATTTTAATTATTATGAAAAAAGCTTGAAGCAAGACAAAATTATTTTCAAATTTTTAAGCAGAATTATATAGATGAATATAAATGATTTATTATACAATTCTGGGTATCTGTTGGACGATCAGTGCCTGCCAATGGCAAGCAACATTTTTGCAAGCCGTTAGCGCGTGTTTGGACGGTCAGCAACAACAGCAGCAACAACAGCAGCAACAACTTCGTCGTCATTGCCACAAATGAAAGTGTGTCACTCAGCCTGGGAAATGGTTAACTGATATGCCTCGGCGACTGTTGTTGCTGTTATTGTTGTTGTTGTGGTTTTAAATGCGTAATGATGCAACAATTTTCTTATCACATTGTTGCCTGTTATCCGTTGTCGGTTGTCATCGATTAAGCGCTGAAAGTCAGCTTTGCCTGCGTCTTTTTCTATCCTATAAATTTACTACAGACTACTGACTACTTACTGCTCGCAACTGTTATTAATATTGGCATTTGCACAAGCGACATGTTTGTTTATTAACCGTTATCTCAAATGTTTGCTCAATGTTCTTATTGTGGTTGTTGTTGTTGTCGCTGCTGCTGATTCAATTATTGTTTGTGCATGCAATTTTCAGGGCATATGCCAAATGCCTTACTTAAATTGACTGCTAATCAGTCCTGATGTCTTAAGATATATGCAGTTATTGTCAATATTATAAATAGTTTTATCTCTAACGCAATTTTCACTGACTTCATAATGATGTCGTTCAGCAGCCTTTATATGAATCATGCTCTGAATATTGCTTGTAAATTTGGTTCTTATTTTGTTTACTCTTCTTCGTTTTCTTCTCGTTTGCTAGTTGTATTTATTTTTATGATTAGGAGCAGCTTCATTTTATGATGCTTGCTGCTGAAAATCGACAACTCTTATGAATCTTCAATATGTGCAAAAATCAAATTTTAAAAGCAATAAATGTTTGGTTTATAATAGAATTAAAATTAATTATAAAAGAATTGCCAGCGAAACTTCATGATTAAATAATGATAAAGTGTAATATTGTTTAAGATAAATCTGTTGAACTTATTTGCGGAATTGCAAAACGTACATTGCCAAAAAAAAAAATGATTATAATCCGTTTAAATGCAATGGATGGCAATGTCCAATTAGAAGTATGCCAATAAGACACAAGACTTTGGACTGCCCTCAATTGTAAGGCAGAGTAGAGTTTTCTTCGTATATAAAATTCTACATTACATTTTTCAGCTCTCCAACTCCTTAGATAGACTTACAAACAGCAGTTTCCAATTGGATTTTTCAAAAAACCAAAATATTTTACAAGCTAAATTAATTTAACTCAAATGACACTTTCGCAACGCAAAAGTAAAAAAAATGGGAAGAGTGTTAAAGGCAATTCTCTTTTCTCTCTTTACGCTCTCTTCTGATATTTCTGCGCGGCAAACAGAATTTGCACGCGGTTCTTGCTTGCCTGCTTGCTCAAACTCTGTCTCTCGCTCACTCTCTCTCTCCCTCGTTCTCTTTGCTTGCGTCCAGCAATAGAATAAAGTCTTTGCAGATGCTTTGCACTGCTTAGTCCAGAACACTTAACAGTTATGTCACTGTTTTTATTGCACTTGTTTTGTAATCAGCTGATGCCAATTTATTTTTTCCATATTATTCATTTATTAGTCAGACGAATTCTGATGAAATACAAAAATTATGCTATTTATCAATAAACAATTTTAAATGCTTCTAGCACTTTTTAGTTACAAAAATGCGTCCAATCACTGAACAGAGTAAAAGAGAGAGAGAGAGAGTAAAGAGAGAGAGAGAGAGAGAGAGATAGAAAGATTATCATCAAACTAACACAAGCAGTTTCTTTTGCATATGCACTGCTTTGTTTTGCACTAAGAACAATTTACAGCTAGTTCTTTGCATTTGCTTTTACTCTTTAGGATCAGCTGATCTCTTTTAAATAACTTATTTGATAATTTCTTAGGAGAACACAATATTTTTTCAATTTACACTTTAAAATGAAACTTTATATCAGTATTTTTGTATGCAAATAATAAACTGCAGATATTTTAAGCAATTTGTGCGAATATCACAGCCATGAATAATAATGACATCTTTATTTTATGGATTTAATTTTATGATAGTTTTTTCATAGACTTGTTGTACGCGTTTCGCGCGCGTTTTTTACCGCAGTTCAGTCAACTTGTCAATTTGAACTTGCTTTTGCACCTTTCAATTGCATTTTTGAGCTCGTAATTTAGCTGATATGCTGTAGTTGTAGCGCCAATATGCGACGCTATCGTTTTATGTGAGTTTTTAGCGCTCGCATTATTTTAAGCGGTTTTCTTGTCATAATGCTTGTGAATTATCATAATTTATGTATTTTTTATATTATATAATTAGAGTATTTAATATTCGTTGCATCGATTAGAGTTTTTCTTGCATTTTGTAATTTCTTTATGGGTCCACGGACGGTTTTTGCCACCTTTATTGCTATCACGATGTTTACATTAAATGTTGCCCCTTTTACATTTGCTATTGTTGTCGCCATAAAAGCCATAAAAAAAAAACATACGCAGTTTTTATGGCTTATTGCTGTTGCTGTTGTCAGTTGCAGGTGCCGACAAAAATATTTGCAAAAACGCAAACAACGCAAAAAAGTCGCAAGCATCACCTGCCAACAGATGGAGCCACGAATTGGAAGCTAAATGTGAAGCAGCAAAAGTGTAAACATTATGTTTATGTTGGATATATATTTGTATATAGAGTACATATATTTGTATACATTATTTTTATGCCCGCCTCACAAATGAATCTTAAAAGATACCAACAAAGCAACAGATATGAGCAGCAAAGTGAATTAGTTTAGGCACTCAGTTGCTAACTTTTGATGTGTATATTGACTTTAAATGTATATATTCTACATATCATATATTAATCATTAACAGCGTTAAACAAAACAACAGATGCAAGCACCAAAGTGACGACCATCCACCGACAGATGGAGCCACTGTCGTCAGTAAGAAACAGTATCAGAAGCAGACTCAGCTTAAACAGTCTCTCAGACTTTTAGTGGCTAGCAAGTATTGTTGAAACACATTTAAATGTACATATATATATATATATATATATATATATATATAAATATCAATTTATATGTATGTGTTGCACGATTGAATCATCAAGTTGGCAAACAACATGGCAACAACTTGAGATCATCCCATGAATTATTCAGTTCGTCCAATTTATTACTGGCTGCTACTGCTGCTGCCTTTGCACTTGCCCCATTGGTGGGCGGTGGCAGTGGCAAATTGCAGCTGTTAGCCGTGACCGTAGCAGCAACACCAACAAATCCCTCAAGGGGCATAAAAGTCATTAGTCTGCTCCAAATGCAAATGCAAATGCAACTGCAACTGCAACTGCCACTCGAATTTTACATGCCTTAAGTTAACAGTTATTTGTCCCATTGCGAAAAGAGAGAGAGAGAGAGAGAGAGAGAGATAATGAGAGAGATTATATGGAGAGTAAGAGAGGCATCAGTATAAAGACTAGAAATAAATAATAATATAAGGAAAAACATCAATAAACATATTTCAAAACTTCAAAAATATAAGAAAAATGAAAAGATCAAAAAATGTGTTCAATACTTGATAGAAGATAGAAGTAAAATAAATATCAGGATATAGATCAAGATATATTTAAATAAATAAATAATTGACATACAAACTTATTTATATATATATTTATATATATATATATATATATATATATTAACTTAAATATGTTTGACGATATTCGAGCAGAAAGTAAAATACTTTTTATAGTCTTTCAGACAAACAATTGCTGTGAATATTTGTTAGAAATAAACTTTATAATGTTTCGGAATAAGCATTGTGTGATTTATTCAAATAAAGCTATCAGAAAGCTGATAACGCAAACAACTCATTTAAAATACATATTCAAAATATGAAATAACGTAACCAAATAGTTAACAATAGTTAACAAAAATATATATTAATGGTAGAAGAAGCTGAGTTCTGCTTAATATTTACAATTTGCAAATAAAATATCGAATTAAAACAAAATTAATTATTTATTATATTTATTTCTATTTATTAATGGTTGTTCTTTGTTTTTGTTTATATTTTTAGTGCGGAAATTGGTTTTGTTTCACACTTTGAGCTTGGAAACAGAGCCGCTGTGCCGGTTGCCGCAACCGCGCATCATCCGGATGGACATGGATCCGTCGAAGACGTATTCCCCGAAGTTCGTCAAGTTGCATCGGTGCGACAACAACAGCAGCTGTTGCCCCCGCCCGGAGGTTTGGACGGTGAAGAGCAATTCGACCGTCGAGCTGCCGTTCTTCGTGATGCCGTTGCAGAGTCGCCACGGTTTCTACATGATGGTCCAATTCATCAATCACACCGAATGCCAGTGTGCCACTCCGATGGCTGTGCGCAGGAAGCGCAGCAACCAGTGTCAATGCCCCAAGCACTTTACCAACTTTGGCCGCGAATCCGGCCAACCAATTTGGGGCACATTCAACACACTTGCCACAAGTGTGGCGAGCTGCCGTTGCGATTGCCACCTCAGCGATTCGACGTGTCAGCGCATGAAGAACGGTGCCGAGGGATTCGCTGTCTCCGAGCTCAGGTTGGTCTTTAAATCGACTCCAGTTACTCTTCAATTATTTTTGAAATAAATACAGAATAAATAATAGAATAAATAAATATATTCATCATAAATCATTAATCAACAAGATGAATTCTTGGAAAAACAAACTAAATATTGTTGGTTTCTTTGCCAGAAATTCAATTCTTAAATTAGAATCATTCAGAGAGTTTTTAAAGCACATAAATATTATTTAATTTTGAGCCATTTAATGAATACAATCAATCAATGAACTACTTTAAAGTCTTATTTTCTGCAACATTAAAGCAATTGCCGGAATAGAAATGTAGTCATTTCAAAATGGATTTCCAAACTAAAATATAATTATTCTCAAATTAGAATCATTCAGAAAATATTTTGAAGTCTTTTTTATCTTTTAATTAATTTATTAAAGAATATATAAAATAAAATACATTTAATTAAATTGTGAAATTTTCGATACAATTGCAGAAAACACACTATCAGTTATTAGTTAGTATTATTTTATTATATATATTATATAATTATATAGATAATTTTTAATCATCGACAGAGTGTTTTTAAGTGTTTTCATTGTGCAACATTAAATAGATGCCAACTTGTCTTGTCTGCCACATTTTCAGGTGCATTCGCAGCCAGAAGTGCAGTCCGCCCATTTGCACATATGGCGCCTTTATCCCTGCCACAGGGCGTTGTCCGCGTGCAACGCAACGTTAGCTGGGATTTGGCTAAGGCGCCTCTTTGGTTGGTTGGATGGAGGAACACTGCTGCCTGCTGCCGTTGAATGCAATCCAGAACTGCGTAAACACTTAAGTAATTACTACACACACACACACACACACACACACACACACACGCACATACACTACCTGCAAGAGAGGAAATCAAAGATGACCAACAAACTTGACAAACTTGAATCTATAAATACTATTATAAATCACTATTATATATACTGTTTTTTCAAGGAGACGTATATATTATATACATTCTTAATCAACATCTTTTCATATATTTGTAGTTTTTTATGCGCAGAACTTAATAGGTTCAATGCAATCATACTAAAACTTTAGATATATCTGTATATTTTGGCCAAGACAGTATATAGATAGATCGAACGATATATATATATAGCTGCCATAGGAACAATCGCTTGAAATATGACTTATAGATCGAGCTCAAGAAAAATATGATTTCTCAGCGAGTTAATCGGCTGAAATCACAATTTTGCTCAAATTTGAATTATAAGAAATATATTTGAGTCAAACGAAATATCTGAAGAAAAAAAATATAAAACAAATATGGCACAAAAATGAATATTTTATCTGCGTAAGTCCGATCTACAAGGGTATTTGATATTCGGGCTAAGATAACCATTCTTTCATGTTATTTTTTCTTTTTAAAGACTTATGTAATATTATATTGATATTATATTAAGATTCAAAAAAGAATAATATTCATATAAACTATTTTACTAAATAGTATTGCTAAACTCAAGATCGACTTAAATAGAATTAATAATTTTGGCAAACAAACTTAAATTTTGAAAACGTTCCTTTTCCAATTATGGGCAGAGTTTAACGAGTTTAAGTTTGCATTTTGTATATTTTTAATATATATTTTAAAACAGATATATATATAGTATATATAAATATAAATATATAATATAAACTTGAACCACAGAACTGTAAGGCGAACCGTTTTTACAATCGACAAAAAAAAAAGAGTATTGAAACTAACATTCAATTGTACTTAAGACTTAGTTCTAAAATAACCTATTTTATACAAATATATATATATATATATATATATACATATTCATATATTATATATATATACATATATATAATCTATATATTAACGAAAGGATATGAATAAACGACACAGCTAGTCAAGCGAATGCAGAGGAGTCTATTTAATTAGCCACAATGCTGTCCAGCTGACTAGAAACATTGTGCCGTAGACGACAAGGCGTACATCGATCAGTTGGCGTTGCCAAATGGTCAGCTGCCTGGCGTTGCCAGATAGATGCTGAGCACCCTTATGCCTAATGACATACTCCAACCAATACACAGTCAAATTGCTGGCACTCAAAGGACGATCCCTATAAAGTTGTGAATCAACTTGAATCCTCTGTTTAAATCTATCTTCTTTGAGCAGCCTTTGTATTGTTGCCAGCAGTTCGAGTGGAGTCAGTGCATCCATGTCCAGTCTTAAGCCCCAACTCCTGGCTTGCATTTTGAGCAAATTGGGTCGCTGATCGCCGCACAGTGGCAAACCGAGTAGGGGTATTCCATAGTAGAGCGCCTCACTCAGACTACCCTTGCCGCCATGCGTGATGAGCAGACGGGTGCGGGAATGTGCCAAGATCTGTGTCTGTGGCCACCAATTGGACACTCTTATATGCCTGTTAGCCAGGCTAATCTCTGTGGCATTCTGACCATCATAAGTCCAATATATATCATAATCAGACAGCTGAGCAAATGCATCCACAAAGATGCGCTCCAGTTGCGGCGGAGCTGAGCGCCAACTGAAGCGTGTCCCGAGACTAAACATGATAACGGAACGATGCTGATTCAATTCCAAATCGGAATTGTTTGTCGATATGGATTGCTCCATCACAATGCCGCCAATATCCAGCATGCTGGGCAACAGTGGAGCAATGGGTCCCTCGCTGATCATGTGCTGATTGTTCAGCGCCATCGAAACTCGAAGACGCATCGCCTCAAAGCTGGGATAAGGAGGCGTGGCAAAGTGAGTGCTGCCACAAAGTGGAAATATTCATATTCATTAAAATCCATAGCAAACATATATGAGTGGCACTTAAATGAATTAATAATTAATAATTAGACACAGATCTAATTTTCATTTATACTTTAAATGTTTTTGTGTCGACTGATTTTCACTCACCTATAAACTCTTTGCATGACGCGCCTGGCCATCAGCTCGGATGACTTTTCCCACAGTCCGAACACCCAGCCCTCGAATCCCGTTCTCTGGCGACTATCGTAGGGTTGGGGGACATACCAACGCTCTTCGGGATTGCCCAGAAGACTGTGCACAAAGCCAATGGGCTGCTGAGTGCTGATAATGACGACGGGACACCCAAAGTGGGCTGCCACGCCCAGCAGATGATCATTGAAATGATAGCCAAGCAACAGCAGATCATAAGGCGTTGTGGGCGTGACACGCATAAAGCTCAGCCAGGTGGGTTGCAGTAGCAACTCCCCAGATAGCTCCAGAAGAGAGAGCGTTCTCTGCAGACGACCAACAAAGTTGGCATTGTAATCAGTTAACAGCTGCTGCTGCTTCTCCTTTGGCTGCCAATCGACCAGAACGTGTGTAATATTCTCCGAGAGCCAAGCATCCTCGAGGGGTAAACTGGTGACGATTGTCAACTGATGTCCACGCTGGAGAAGCACACGTGCCACAGACAAATGTACGAGCAGCTGGCAGCGATGCACATTCACAAATACACCCAGAATATGACTGCATCCGATTTGTGCAACAGCCCAAGTGGTGAGTAGCCAGACGAGTGTCAAGCTGAGTGACCACTTCATAACTGAACCCAACAAAAAACATAACATTAAAAACAGGCATTTTGGATATGCCATCCATCAAATACAATTCATCAAACGCTGATAAAATGCCAAGCAATTTGCTTGTGCAACTAAACTGAAAGCGACCAAATTGAATTTCTAGAATTACACTTATAATAAAAATCATATCGCTTAATGATAAATTGTTTTGTTTTCTTTGAGTGCACATTTAAAAAGCGACAATTTATGTACTCGCTGTACTCGCATTGAAAATGGTAAATGGGGTATTCTAAATCTGTGCACAATTATGTAACAGCCATAAAATAAGCTATTTTTGATCTAAGTCGATCTCAGAGACTGGAAGATTATAAGAATTCAAATTTGGAATATAAGTTTTTGTTTAACAAAGACAAAGTTTCTTTCATTTTATTAATAACTTTGATTTAATAGAAAATAGATTTCCGATAGCCATAAAAGAAACAATTCTAAATTGTTTATAATATACCCAGTTATATTATTGATCAACTCTACAAATTTCATCGGACTAAGAAAAGCAAAAACGATTATTTTATATTCAATAAACTATTAGCAGAAAAATGTATTTTCAATTTTAATGCAGAATAAAGATAATAAAAAAAAATCATAAAACATTGAAAGTAATTTGCAAATCGGTTCATTTTTGGCGATGATAAAAGATATAAAAAATATGCTTAAAGCTGGAAAATCTCGAAATGTATCACAAAAAATATATAATACAGATTTGATATAGAGAAAAGAAAAAAGTATTTTCGAGTTTTAATGCAGAATTATTAAAGATAAAAAGCTTGCACTTTTATATAACTTATATATTTTTGGACGACTCCTCGTTCAATGCTTTTTTGGGCAACTTTGAGAAGAAGTCCTCGTGAAATTCTTTCAGGATCAGCTTAAACTTATCGGCCTGCTGGGCGAGCTGGATCTTCTGCTCCTCGTTCTCGTTCTCGAGCATTTCATCCGCTTCGTGCAGCGTCTGCAGATAGTACAGCCAGTTGGGCTCCAGTTCGGCAACCTGCTGATGGGTCTCCTCTGCAATGGTCACTCGATATTTGAGGAGGAGCACAAACAGCTCCAGCATGGGCGTGAATCTCATCTGCTTCAGGGGCAAATCGCGAACAAGGCGCTCAAACAGCTGATGAGCAACGATGGATTCGCTGTGAGTTCGTGGCACTCGCATCACCTTCTGCTCATTGCGTGCCATATAGCGATAGACAGCTGTACAGGTGACATATGAATAATTTTTATTATTATTATTATATATATAGTGTCGTCAAAAAAAAAAAAACAGCAATATTATCAACAGCAAACAAAAATAGCACTGTTTGAGTACAAATTATATCAGTTAAACTCAAATTGTTGAAAAAATAAATAATAAAATGAAATTCATACATTCAATCATACGAAAAGCAGACTTATTTTATGCTGCTATTCATAAATGTATTTATCAGAAGCTACTCACATTGTATGAGGTATGTTGCATGATTGAGAAGCAGTTTAATATTCAGCGCCTGCCACTTCTCGATCCAGTCGAGCAGGGTGCTCTTGATGGGATTCTGATTGATGAGCACAAAGTGCACATGGGCGATGGCATCCACAAAAGATATATCATCGGCCAGCGAGCTATAATGCTCGATGCCCCCCTCAAATACCCCAGCAGTCTTGGCGCTCGACAGAACACGCTGAGTGAATGCCTCCTCGGTCATCTCCCAGAGTGCATGATGCTGCTGCCAGTGGTTGATGTAGTCGCCAATATGTTGCTGCTGCCCCGCAATCTCTGCTTCAATGCGACGCACCAGCTCCGAGCATTCGGCATCATCGCGAAAGGCTCTCGCAAAATTTGGACGTCTCTGCTCCCGTGGCAACTTCAATTTCTGACCCAAACGTTGAAACTGATCCACCAAACTCTGCACACGATCAACAATTCCACGCAGCACTCCGCCAATTGTTTGCATATCGGGTGAAAGGACAATCTGCGCCTCCTTCACATCCGATTCCATCACCAGAATGGGTGCGGGGGACATGTCCTCCTCACAGTGCAACGCCTCCAGCAGCAATTCCAGCGAACTGCGCGCACAGCTCATAAAAGCACTTGCCAGCATATCATCAAAGACATTCACATATTGATGCCACTCCCTCGACAGCTGCAAGAATTGACACCCTTTTTTATGCTCTGATTGATATACTGAAAATATATTATTATATCCTAGTTGCCGATAAACAAACTGTTAATTGCCACTTGCCAATGAAGGATAGAAAATGTATAGAATCAGTAATCGAAAATCGATCCAACCACATATTTGCCACAACTTTGAAGCTAGTCGTTAAGTCAATTTAATTTTATACTCTGATTGATAAATTGAAAATATATTTATTTGGAATCCCTTAAATCCCTCCCGATAAACAAAGTGTTAAATAATAAATAAACTCACACAACTCCTGCAATTTGAGGGCTAAATTTGCCAAATTTGACGTCCATCACACATTAATGATTATTCAATGGTCGCGAAGCATCCCCTCCCCCCCTCCCCCCACTATAGCCCCGCCCATCTTTTCCTCCTGATTGCAATGTTTTCACTTGTTTCCGACTGAATTGATTTTCTGAGCGCTCAAATAATGATTACTCACCTCATCTTTGACGTCGTCAAACTCCTCCGACACGGCCAGCATTAGTTCGACAATGGTGTTGTAATACTTGCGCAAGGCACTGTTGCCCCGATTGAGTCCACTGCTCAGCTGCTGCTCAAACACGGAGATTTCGACGGCGCCACTAAAATTCAGACGTAGCATGGACGTGTCGCAGATGCGTTCACAGCAGCGAACAATTTGCCTATTTGCACGCTTGTAGATCTGCATAACTTGTCGCAGTTGCTCCACATACCACACACAATCCTCCAGCCACCGGGCGTACGCGCCATCGGTGTCGCCACCAGCACCACCAGCAACGGAGCCAAAGCTCAGCTTAAAAATGCCCGGCGCCAGCTGGCGATCACAGGCCTGAATCAGAGGCCGGAACAGCTTCCTTTCCCTTGGAGTCAGTCGCAACATGAGTCGATTGTAGTCCAGGCACAGCTGCAGCACACTGCAGTAAACGAAACGAAGCTGCTCCTGTCGCTCATAGATCTTGCGCACTGCCACCGGCAGCGCAAAGGCCAATCTCTCAAAGTGTTCGGCCTGCTGGCAAATGTCCAAAATGCCAACATCAATATTACACTGCAGCAGCGATTTGCGCAACAGCAAATAACGCTCCAGCTTCTGGCCAAGATGTGGGCCACAAGTGGCAAACAATTGTTGCCACTGTTCGTGGGAGACTTGCATCTGGCGCTCAAATTGCTCGCGCAGCAGCTCAAACTTCCCCAGCACTTGGGCAGTCTGCGGCACCGCTGGCAACCAGGAGGAGCTGCTGTGAGCCAAGCGATTGCGTAGCCAGCGCAAACGTTCCAAATTGATGCGATAGCCGAGCGTGTGTGCAACATGCTGTGGCAACCAGGATTGATGCTGTTGCGAGCGCTGTTGCAGCAACAATTGGCGCATTGTCGCATCCATATCCTCGCTGAAAAGTTGCCACACGCGAGTAACTTGCCGCAAGTAGCACTTGCGCAGTGTGGCATGATATGAATAATACAACATGACATTCAATGCCTCCAGTGACTCCTCCACGTTGCACACACAGCGAAATACGTTGGCAATCAGTCGCTGTTGTGTCTCCTCCAAGCGTTGCACACTCCTCCGATAGCTTGCCACCTTTTCATACCACTCGGCACGGTGCACATTGAGCATCAGTTGCTTGGAGCCATTGCAGCGCAGTTGATTGAGTGCAACGAGAAACTGTTGCTCCACACGCCCCGCAATCTTCTCCAGCTGCTCGCCACTCGTGCCACTAAACTGGGTCCTCTCCAGCTTCTCATTCTCATCGAGGCGACCGAACACAATCATTGCCTCGCATATATCCATTAAATCTCCCAAACGTTCCATGAATGCGTCGACATGATTAAATATGTTGCCCAGTTGCAGTTGCCACCCAATGTTCTGCTGCAAGCGATGCATGTGCTCCTTGTAGGCCATGCAACACTCCAGCGATAGATTGCACATCTTGATGCCCAAACGTGGACGACCGGCTAATATAATATCCAAATCTATTTGCTCTGTGCAGTATTTGATTATCTGATTGCTCAGATTGCGAAAGAGTATCGTTATCCGATCACTGCTCGCATAATGCTCCGAATGTGTCCAAATGAAACGCATCAATTGTATAATCTGTGGCAGCAGTTGCGACACTGCGGCCGGCGTGGTTGCCACATCGATTTGGGCACATGGCTCCACAAGCAAATGCAGAAACTTTATGTTCGACATGGCCAAGAGTTGCTCCTGCTGGCCAGCCTCGATCAGCTCCCCAATTTGGGTCATGTGCACAGATTGCCATTGACGAAGCACCTTAAAGACGCGCTGCACATCAAACTGGGCCAGCTGCGAGT
Organism: Drosophila setosimentum; assembly: GCA_035043505.1. Lineage (NCBI taxonomy): Eukaryota > Metazoa > Arthropoda > Insecta > Diptera > Drosophilidae > Drosophila > Drosophila setosimentum. The sequence continues at coordinate 22,175,259 of JAWNMY010000007.1, forward strand.
TCATCCCCTGCAACACCTCCACTGCAAGTATTACATATAATAATAACAATTTTATAAATTTACATAAACTGAAAATAATGTGAAATATTTAGGGGTTATTTAGGGGAGTAGAAAGTCAGTCCTCTTCAGGAATTATATTGCTTACAGTAAACTTGCATTTTCTAAATAGAAACTCCTCATCGATCCATCAAGAATAAACTATATATAAGTGATTATAAATGTACCTGGAATCTTTTGACTCTGGCTTTCAAATTGTGTGAGATATATAGTTTTACCATTTTATACCATCGGGTATATCGGTTTTAGATTACCATCCTATTTTTTTATCGTTCCTTAATGGAAGTTATCAGGAGCATAGTTAAAAAAGGTTGATGAAAGATTTTGAAGGCCGATCTTTGGCTGACATCACCAACAATATAAGCAAACAAATTTGGTGGATATAGCTTTAAAATTGTACAAGATGTATGGCTCTCTCTATTTGCGATTACCGTTCTTTTTTTTATCGATTTACTAGCCTTCTAAGAATGTAGCATCCCAAGCTTAAATCCTTGTTTGACGTGGACACAGACAAGTAAATGTTCCATTTTATCTTCAGTATCAGTGTATAAAAAAAAAATAATAATAACTTTATGAAAGAAATCTTAATATTTAAAAAAATGATGCTCACAGCGATATTCCCAAAACTCGAACTCATCGTTGATTGTGGCCAGTTCGTGGGGCACCATCAGTGTGCGATCGCCGAGCACCGTGCGTATCTGCGTCGTCCAGTAGACGGTAATGCTCTCCAGATTCTTGAACAATGGCCTGTCGCAGACGATCTGCTCGCCCCCAATCTGATGCAGTACAAAGGGCACATACAGCGACGAGATGCCGCCAATCTTGGCGTTCATGGCAAACAGAAAGGCTAACAGCCTGTCCAGACTGGCACAGAAGCGTGAGCGAACCGTTGGATTCCAATCGCTGTAATTGCGAAAGATTGGCGCATAGAAACGCTCCAGCAGACGCAGCAGACAAGCGTCCACATCGCTGTGAATGCTCCCGAAATGAATCTCGTCGTGAAAGCCTTCAACTGTGAAAATCTCATTCGGTGCGCCGCGCAGGAAATAGCTAATGTCATCCACGTGTTCCGTGGGAAAGCCCAGACAAGCACTGAGCTTATTTCCCTCATAATAAATGCTTAGCAACGGTTCATTGACCTCCAGCAGCCAACGGCGTATCATATCCAGCGGTTCCTCGCGCCAATCCTGTTGTGTGAGTGAGTAGAGCAGCGTCATCCTTTGTATATACTCAACTAGTTGATTGAGCTCCTCATCTGTGTAAGTGGGACGCGGCGTTGGCGGACGCACTTCCTCCGGCTTAATCTCAACTTTGCGCTCTATTGGGGAATACTTGATTCATGCGAAGGTGTGCCAGTTTTTTGTTTTTTTTTTGCAAATGCTTACCCTCGTCATCGGATAAGTCCGAGTCGGTTAGTCGTTCATCTTCCACAGCGCTCGAGGATGTCATTTTGCACTTTTCGCAGCAGGACACACAAAATAAAACAATACATTGTTCCTATGGCAGCTGAAGCGCGTATTGAAAAAGCCGTTAAGTCAGATGTTAAGGCCACCAACAATGGTTAACAACACTTAAGACTCAAAAGTAAGTAGCTATCGACATATCGAGTAGATGTTGTTTGCATATCGTAGAGGAAGCTCAACTTACTCTGTTCGCATACATAAAATAGAAATAGAAGTAAATCCATAATGCGGTAATAAACTGTTTATCGATAGCATTGTTTTGCTTTTAGTAAACACAAATTGTAATGAAAGTAACAATAAAATGAGTAATAATGCGGTAATGGAACAGGTTCGACTGCGGCCAGTAAACTATTCAGCGATAGCACTTATCGATATATAGGGTAGATATTATTTTGCCTTTATGAAATAAAATAAGTTCTATTGAGCGATAGCAGCTATCGATATATCGAGTAAATATTACACACCTATCGACGCCAAAGTCAAATTCAAGCGCGACGTTGTTTTGCTTGTATTAAACAAAATAGAGAAAGAAGGTATAACAGAGATAAAAACAAGATGAGTAACAATGAAGCCATCGAACACATTTGTTCATCGGCCAATAAACTGTTTCCTGAGCTGAATATGCGTCTCAGCGACCTAACGCAGCCAACGGAAGCATTTCTCACCCGTACTTTTGTACATTATTTGCGTGCATTTGGCTTTCGCGTAGAGCCGCCCTACAATATTGAATCGAAGGATATGTCGCGGGAGAAGCGCCAATTCCTGAGCAAACTGTGCCGTCAAGTGCAGCGCATACTGCAAATCTCATTTCCCAACAGACCCTTCACCTACATGGACATTTTCGAGCCAAGTCTGTCAATTCCTTTATTAATTGATAACTAATAATGAGAGTTTATATATGCAGCTGTTCGCAAGACAAGAAATACGCTGGACGTGCTCTTTAATTACTATTGTTTCTACAAAATGCACAAGAAGAAGATTGTCTCGCCGATTGTGGAGAAGCACAAGGAACATCAGACGCTAATCTCAACAGTTGGCGCTAAGCAAAAAGAATTGGGCCAAAACGAACAGGATGCTGCCCAAAGGAAGATTAGCAAAACCAAGTCTGAGACAAATATTGAACAATTTCGCGAGGATCTACCCAAGGCACTGGCAGAGCTACAGGAGCAATCGAAGTTGCTCGATCAGAAAGAAGCCGAAGCCAAGTTGAAGGAGAAGCAGCTGCAGGAATTGACAGGCCAAGTGAATCAGCTAAAGCAGCTTGTCAGTGATGTGCCCCATGTTAAAGAGTAATTAAATATAGTCTAGAATAAACATAAATATATATTATAATGAGAATTGTCATTAACAGGCAAACGGCACAAATCACTGCGCGCATTGATTGCTTCAAGGTGGAAATTGCCAAACAGGAGGAACAACACAAGGAGCGACGTGTGGAAACCGAGACGAATCAGTTGCTCAACGACGAAATCGACAAGCTCTTGACCATACTTCCGCCAGAGGCACTGAGCGCCTACAAGAAGAGCCTCAAAGAGAAGGAGCAGCTGGAAAAAGAACTTCCCTTGCTGGAGACCACTAATCAAGGTCTCCTCACCAACGAACAGGAACAGCAACAGCAACTCCAACAGCGTGAAAATGAAGTGAAACAGCTGAAACTCAGCTGCGAACACGAAGCACAGGCAGCAAAACAAAAAATCGCCGAACAGGAGGCTCATATTGTCCAAGAAGCTGCTCGGGTGGAGCAACTAGAGCAGAGCAATAATAATCTGCTGGAGCAGTTGGAGGCGGAGCAGTATATGGCTGAGCATGTGAAGAGCTTCATTGTAAAATTAGATGATAAAAACATAAGCGATATTTAAATTCCTAATATATTTTCATTTGATTATTTCTAATTCACGATCTCTGCTATTTTTTGTGGTTATGTATCCATTTTCTTGCTCTCCAAGTGTGCCTTCAGTTGTTGACTGAAATCATCTTCGACGTTATCATCGTCCCAGTTGTCCTCCCATACATTGGGCTCCTCCACATCGTCAGCCACACGAAAATCTGCAATTGCAATAAATTAAATTTTGCTTTTGCCAAAAACAACAAATTTCTTCACCTTCAGCGGGAAACTCTTCGAACTCATCGTCTTCCTCTAGCAGACCCAAGTCTTCACTCTTCTGATTCGTCTCCTCCTTATCCTTATCCTTTTCCTTATCGGCCGAAGACATTCCTATTTTTCTTTGAATGTCTGATCTTTAATTGTTCAACAATTTTCTTTCTCAATTTGACGCCGAAACGAAATGATGCCGAGTCATTTGACTAGTGATGAGCGACTAAGCTTATCGATATATCGATAGAGTAATGTGACACGATTGTTGGTATGCAAGGTGCTGCCACATCGACGTTAAAAAAGTTGGCGCGCTCTTTGCTTGCTTTTTTAAATATGCATTTATTAATTTTTTTTTATAACATTTTGACTTGTGGCTATTTGACTTTCAAGCTAATAGGGTTATTGAGCAGTTTGAAATGTACGTAACATTAACATTTATAATAAATAGTTTTGCTGTATGCTTTTGATTCATTGCATCTTTTTGGTTTTTCTCTTGTTATTTTTTTTTCGAATCGTGTTCATTTGTTGCTGGGCTATTATTTTGTTTGTCCAGTTGGATTTTTTTGCTTGCCAAAACTGTTGCTTTTTTGTTGTACGCTTATTGTAAAAATTTTGTATGCCAAAATATATCTACATGTGTATTATATAGATTTTTTTTCTGTTTTAATATGCTACTTTTATAAAGGAATAAAACACCATACATTTGATTAATTTATACCATATTTGAACTTATTGTTCGATTTGTTTTTTCCTTTGTTTTACTTCATTATGGTTTATTTTGTGTGTGTGTGTTTTTTTGTTTTCTTTTTTTTTTATTAATGGGCTTTCTCAATCTTTGTTTATTTTCTGCTCTATACATTATTCATCACAGACGCACAACGCACAAATAAAAAAAAAATGCAATGCAATTATTATCATCATTTAACAATTTGTTTTCAAGCTCCATTTTGCTTAACTTTGACGCCGACCTCTTTAGAAAATGTCATTGTCCAACTGATTACAATATTTCGTTCAGTTTAACATATATAACTCACATTTATATAATACTAATTAGTGCTGCTCTTCCCAAAAGTTTAATAAATAATATAACTTTTTTGTGTTTTTTGTATCTTTCTTTTTTTTTGTTTTTGTTGCATAGTTGGGTGTTGTAATTTGATTAATTTGATTATTTAAAAAGTGCATGCCGCGTCCCCTTTTCCCCTTTTAAGTTGCACGGCCCTAGTGTATGGGTGTGTGTGTGTGTGTATACGTATGTATTTATGTATATAGTGGTATGTGTGTAATATTACATAGTATATGAAAGCTTTCTAGAAAAAAACAGTTTATCACATATAGAGAGGAAGTGTTAAATATGTTTGTTTTCTGTTCTAGCATTTAGCGTTGGTTGTCTATTTTTTTTTTTTTTTTTTTGTTTTTTTGGATTTGATATTTTTGTTTCGACTTTAAGTTGAATAAAACTACAAACATGCATGGTATGTATATACTATTGGTAAACTAAATTACATAAAAAAAAAGAGAAGAAAACAGCTTAGCCTCATAAAATGCATATAGTAGTAGTAGTAAATAACAGACATACACATTTGTCATCATCATCACCATCATTATCATCATCATCATCATCCTTATGTCCATTTGATACATATTTGCAAGTTTTTTTCAAGACGAAGAGCACCAATAAAGTTACGCTTGAGCTTAAGCAAAAAAAATAAAGTTATAAACATATATACATGCACATATCATATATCTATGTACATATATCTATGTTGGGGTAAAACCAGTTGCATTCATAATTATGGACAAATAATATCTGACAAAGAATTATTTTAACAGGCTACAATACAGTTACAATACGGTTTAAGTTCTAGCACACATAGTAAAGAGTTGTCTCTCTCTCTCTCTCTTTCTCTCTTCTCGTCACTCGCCATTTCATTCAGCACTCGTTACTCGTTGCTATGTGCGCAGAGAGACTTTTGTAAATAGTTGAGAGTTTGTTGGTGGTTTTCTTGTTGTTTTGTGTGTGTTTTTGTGTGTCTCTTCTTTTGTTTTTTTTTAAAACGCTAAGCGTTCTCTAACGGTTTCTGTTTCGCGCTTACAAACTACATAATTACACATCGAACATCAAAAATATTGATATATATACATATATATATATATATAAATATATATATATATATATATATATACATATATATGTATGCATAATAGTAATAATAAAGGATTAATGCAAGTCATGCATGTGCTAAGAGTCGTTCACAGCAAATGCAGAGAGTAAAATACACTCGCTCTCACTCTCTCTCTCTCTCGCTGCGCATTTTACTCGCTACGCTTATGCAGAGCGAACTTTACAAGTTACAAGATTATACATCTATACACATATATATATATATGTATATGTAATTATTACAAACAACAAATTACTACAGGAAACTGTTTTTGTTTTTTTTTTTTGTGTTGAAGAAAACTGCTTTTTACTCGCGTCTTGTACGTTTTGGACGAGTGGCTGCCAGCGTGGAGCTATCGCCACTGGATGCTGAGGATGCACCACTCGCTGCAGCACCCGCTGCATTCCCTCCACCTCCACCACCACTGGCACCATTGCCCTCCGCTGAGGAAATGGTCGTTATGGTTGCCGAAATAGTCGCCGTCTGTCGATTGTCTGCCACGCCGCGCACCTTGCGCGATGCCACCGATTGAGCGGTCACCTGCAGCGAGATGGCATGCGTGTTGAGCTTCTCAGCCAGCAGTAGATCCTTGAGACCCTTCATCTTTTGGCTGTAGAGGGTGATCACGGGACGCTTTAGCATTATCTCGAACGGATCGTAATCATCGACAAGTGGTGCAGGTGGAGCCTGCTCAACGAGTGCGTTGCTCTTGCTGCTGCTCTCCTCCAATTTAGCTTCTTTGTGCTGCGCTTTTTGTTGCTGGGTTTCGTTAGCCTCAGTCGGTGGCAACTGCGTCAAAGTGTTGCTGCTGCCTCCATTGCTTGTTGTTGTTGTAGCCTCCTTATCGGTGTTGTTGCTGTTGCTGCAGTTGTTGTTGTTGTTATGCGTTGCTTCACTGGACGTAGTTTGCTCGACGGCGACAACTGCTGCTGTCTGCTGCTTTTGGTCGGCAAATGGATGACCACCGCCCTGTAGCAAAAAATCGGGATTCAAAATCTTCTCGCCACACGCTGCAGTTAAATCGGCCAATGTTGTTGGTAGCTCCGATTTGGGTTTCTGTCAACAGAATAATGAAGGAATAGAACTAGTAGTTAATTATAAATTGTAAATATATTGGTTTATATATACATATTTTTCAATCCGGAAAGAGATTAAGTTATGATTGAAATGTTTTAACGGTATTTTAAAGGGAACAGTGTCTTATCAGAACTGGCTAAAACGGGTTTTCGTTCACTTTTAACTATGATAAGTCCGGCAAGAGACCGCTCCAAGTATCCTTAGGATATCTAAGTAATCATTCCATTTCTTTTTTTGGTAATTTAATATAATGCTGCTTTGCCTTTAATAGATTAGCTGCTATTACCATTCAATACGAACAGCATTGATATTCTCACTTGATATTAAATATAATTTGTATATTATAAAATAAATGGCTGCATATAGATAAATGCATATAGAATAGCTAAAAGCAACCCGCCGCACATTGGAAAATTCCCATAGAAAACTCAATTAAAATTTGACCTACATAAATTGAGAGTCAAAGGAAGTGGGTCAATCAGCTACCCCAACTTTTATTACGCACCTCATCTTTTTTGACAACCGAATTGTTGTTGTTGTTGTTACCCTCCAAATGTAGCAAAGCCTCCGCAGTTGCCGCAGCTGCTGCCACAGCAGCCGCTGCCTTTTTAGCCTCCAAAGCGGCGGCCTGTTCGGCCTCCAAATCCTCGGGCAACTTGATGACCACCTGTGAGCGTATATCGTAATCAAATTTGGTTATGTTGGTGACCAGTGGTTTGGCCCAGCCAATGTGAAGAATGGGCGTCAAACTGTCCTCCTCCCACTGACAGATGCCGTCGTAGAAACGCAACAGATTGGCAAACACCTCCGAGTCCCGAATAATGCTGCGTGCCGAATGGCCGGAACTCTCCGTCTTCATCACGTACGGAATTAGCTCATTGGCAATATCGAGCAGCTCCTTGTAGATCTCCTCGTCGTCGCGACACTGATACGTATACAGCCGGATGACATCGGCTGCATTGGCCCAGGCGGCGAATGCCTCGCGATACTTCAACAGGCGATTGTAGTAGTTGCCCTGAAAGATGTGCGGATACACATGATGATTGTGATAATGTGTTCGCGACGATTCGATGGCCTCGCGGAATAGTTGTTCGCAGCCAATGGTGCGATGCGTCCGATTGATCTCCTCCAGTTCGCCGAGCAGACCCAGTGCCATCGGATAACGCTTCAGATGTCCCAGATCGTAGAGTAACCAGAGCAATTGTTGCTGCAATTCGGCAACCTCAACACAATCGCTATTTGCACTCAGCGAAATGTTGAGTGCCACACAAATCGCAGCAACTTCCATGCCACGTTCACAGACCACAGCGAGTCCACCCAAATAGAGCCACGAGCCGGATTCGATGCCGGCGCCAATGTCCTGGCCACGTTTATCCTCGCTACCCTTGCCGTGCCAGGTCACCTCGATGCTCTCCACATGCTTTTGGCCAAACACCACCCAGGCGTGATCCTCGGAGATGGCTAGACGCACATCCCTATAGCCCAACAGCTGACAGCCGGCGGTTGTGGCAAGTGCCACACCAAAGCAATCCAACTTGTTGCCCGACAAATAGCTGTAGAGATTCTGCAAGTGTGCTCGATCCTTGTAACTGCTGCGTATCAGCGAATTCCAAATCACATCCGACACCTTCTTAATGATGTCCCGTGTCGCCTGACGATGCGGCTTTGGCTTCTCCACCACCGACAATATGGTCTGGAATTTCTTGTAGAGACCAGCAATTAGCTCGTGTGTCACAACCGGAAAGGGGACGCTGTTGCCCATGATGACGTCACTGCTGCCACCTAAATGCGCCAATAAACCAATGTAATTAGTAAAAACAATCACAAATAATTATTAAATATGTTGCACAGCAACGCAACAATTATAATAAACTCATACATTGATATTAAGCCTTCCATCAAACAGAAACTTTTACCATAAATAATAGCTTCAGAGAATGTTCAATGTACGAATTAACAGATTGTTTCTGTTCTAAATCCAAAAATGAGCTATTTACCTAAAAGTTAGATACGCATTTCCTATATATTATTTTATAGATTTTCAACTGTTTTTTTTTCTTGAAAGCTCTAAAAAGTATGCTTTAAAATTTGTATTTATATTTATGTTTGCTAATATACGGATTATTGACTAATTATTTATCATTAGTATTTCACCAAAATGTTTTTTTTTTTTTTTAATTAAAATTGACTTATACAAATTTTATAAATACTTCTTTCGAACATACAAAAAAACTCCAAATAGTGGTCAGCCTATAAATATTTGTTAGCCTACGCTTTAAACATTTTGATTAACAAATAAAATTGACAGAAAAATATATTTATACTGAACTTTAACTGAATATGTTAATGCTTTTAAATATATTTTGACCAAAAATATTCATACTCTCGTTTTAGCTTTTAATTGTCATGTAAATTGTTGAAATCGAAATTAAAACTGAACTGCTTTATAGTTTCCTTAGCTTTCAAAACAAAATTCAAAATCTTTGCTTAAAATCCCTATATATATATACTGTTTATAGAGGGGAAGGGGTTAGGGGAATGCTCACCTATAGCGGCCTGGGCTGCCTGGGCAGCTTGGGCCGCCTCGCCCGTTGTCAGCGACAATTCAATGTAGCCGACGACAATGGAGAGCAGGGTGAGATCTGGTTCGATGGCGCTTGTGAGGGAACGACGGAATAGATTCACCACATCCGATGTGGATTTCAAAGGGAACAGGCTGGCGTCCACTATGCCATTTAGAGCCATGCACGGACTGGCGCTGGCGCTGCGTGTAACTGTTGACATGTTGGCGGCTGCTTCTCTGCTGCTGCTGATGCTGAAACACAACACTTGACAAACACTAAACTGAGAAAAGGATTTGTTGCACACTTTCTATTGCTTTGGGTTTGTTCTGCTTCTGCTTCTCCTTCTGCAGCTTCTTCTTCTTCTTCTTCGTTTGAGCAGTTGCGCCGTTGTTGTTGTTTAGCACTGGCCGCAGGCGCTGTTGCATGCACACTGGACGAGTTGCACTTCCACTTGACAGCAGCAACAACAGCGGCAGCAGCGGTAGCAGTACAGCCAGACACTTTGTTGCTGCAACATTTGAGCAGAGAGCATGAGCCAAGGGAGAGGGGGCGGTGTGTGTTTGTGCAATGGACGCCACAAGTTGACAAACAACTTTTTTACTTTCCACCTTGTTTGCGCGCACTGTTTGCCCTTTTTTTTTTTGGTTTTTTTTTTTTTTTTTGTTTGGGCCTCTTTTCTTAGTTTAGCTTTGTCGCGCTTTGTGCACTTATTCTTGAGCAGGATTTTTAATGCAATGTGTTGCGCTGTAGATGGCGCTGCATTTTTTATAAATAATTTTTGCAATTGTAATTCGTATTCTCTTTTCGCGATGCGCTTTTTCCGTTTCTTTGTGTATATGTGCAAGTGAGTGCTTGTGTGTGCGTTGCTGTATGCGTGCGTCGGTCAAAATTGCACTGGCGCTTCGTTAATTTCTGTCGTGCAGTTTACAGTTGTTGTTGTTGCCGTTAAATATCCTGTCGTCGCTTCGCACTCGTTTTGCACACGTCAGCAGCAGTGACGGCGGCAGCGCTGCTTGTTCGGCAGGTGCGTTGAGCGTCGGCAGCAGCAGCAGCTGAAATTGCGTAGCGTTGCCGTTTTATTGCGTAGCATTCAAAGTAGCCCCCCGCTCCACCTCACCAACCCCTCGCTTGCACACGTGGGAATCTACGTCGTTAATAGATGCCTCTCTCTCTCTCTCTCTCTCTTTTTTGCAGTGTGTTGAATTTTATTTGATAATTATTCTTTTTGTATTTATCACAATTTTATTTATTTTATTTTGTTTGTTGCGGTTAAAATTTGTGTGTTGCGTCGACTGTTTGTTGTTGCCGCTACTTTATTATTATTGTTGGCATTTTGCTTTGGCCAATTGTATGCGTTTTTGTGGTCTTTTTTAGCGTCATTAGTACACTTGGCAGCACTCTGGTACAGCGTTGCCACTATGTCGCCCTTAAAGAAAGTCTCGGTGAAGAATCACGGTGATTTTAAAGTGGAAATGATTGTGTTTAGATATTAGTTGTTTAAGATTCTTGAATAATATAACTTTTAATAATCTAACTTATAATTATAATAATAATAAATAAAAATAATACTAAGGAGTCTCACACAATTTGCGTCTCTCACCAAGTTACTCTCAATAACTGTTACTTTACAGTTGCTCATCTCTAGCTGTTGGGCATTTCAGTGAAATTCATGTAAACAAATGCCGGCATTTCTCGATTTCAATTGTTGCAAAATCGTCGACTGCAAACAGGGCGCAGTGCGTGCTGTCCGCTATAACGGTAAACCTTGAATAGTGCCATTAAATGTTGGAATATTTATATGCGTTAATTGCTTTTAGTTGATGGCACTTATTGCATGAGTTGTGGCTCCGACAAAAAGGTGAAACTTTGGAATCCCGCAACGGGATTATTGCTCAAAACGTATGGTGGCCATGCGGACGAGGTGACAGATGCTGTGGGCAGCTGCGACAGCAGCTATATCGTCTCTGCCAGCCTGGACAAGAGCATCATCTACTGGGATGTGTCAACAGGTGAGAAAACTTCTCTACACATACAGTTGCGTACACAATTATAGCACCATTACGCTATTCTTTATTACGCATACATTTTCAAATTGTAAATTTTAAATATTACAATTACTTTTTTGGAAGTCTGGAATCTTCTGATAAATAGATTGTTATTTATCTTAAGTCCGTAACATTCCTTATATAGAATTATATATATTTCAAATTAACATTTAAGAAAATTGCAAAAACTAATGGTTTGTTTTTTGATATCGTAATAGTGCTATTATAATTTCCGCAACTGCATCTATATATATTTATGTATATTATATATATAGATAGGCCAGCATTTATATAATATATTATAACGATTTTTGTAAAGACAGCGTAGGTGTTGCTATTATTCTACCCCAGACAGTATGTAGACTCACCTGTTCCGGTTGCATTTGCAGGTACTCCCGTGCGTCGACTGCGCAGTCATGCTGGGGGCGTGCGCTGCGTCTGCTTCAACGAGGACTCGAGCATAGCGATATCGGGGGGTCGGGATAATGCTGTGATGTGCTGGGACATACGCACCCGGCGCCTGGAGCCGGTGCAGGTGATGAAGGAGGCAAAGGATTGCATCACCACTGTGCTGACCAATGAGCAGATGATCTTTGCCTCGTCACTGGATGGATGTGTGCGTCACTATGACATACGCATGGGCGAGATGTGCTGCGACAAGATTGGCCAGGGCATCACCTACCTAGCGCAGACGAGGGACGAGCAATGCCTGGTCGCTGGCTGCCAGGATAGCGTTGTGCGTCTTCTCGACTGCGAATCGGGTGGTTTACTCTCCGAGTATAAAGGCCACCAGGCCGATGATTATCACATAGAGTGCGGCATCTTGGCCAGCGATGCGCATATCGTTGCCGGCTCCAGCGCGGGGGATGCCATCATCTGGGATCTGCTCGAGGCGAAAGTGCTTCAACGCATTCGCATAAGTAATTATATCTTAGATATATATATACTAAATCCGATATTTACATTGTTATATCTTCTTAGGTGATAATGGAGGCGTGGTGCATTCTTTGGCCACGCATCCCAAGCGACAGGAGCTGCTCTTTGCAAGGAGGAGGGATATGTATGTCTTCTCAGCAGATCTTCAAATTGAGGAACAGCAATTGTAGCAATGCAGAAATTGCAATTGATCGAAGAGCTATGGGCTCAGAAGGGGGCCCAATAGATCAGTACATAAACACCTCCTATAACAGTAGTAATATTTGTAGAATAGCAAATCTTCTGGCATTTAGTTTAAGTTTAATTTATATCGAATAAAGATAGTAATAATTTTGTCAATCTTATTAATTGTATAGTTTGTGTTAAACTTTATTTATACCAGTAAATTTCAAGATATGGTTGGAATCTTCTGATAAATTGATTTAATATTTATAAGATCCGTAATAATCCTCAAGATTCCCTCGTAGAAATAAGTATTCCTCATGGCAGGAATATCAGCGCTGAAATGGATGAAATTCGAAAATCTCCCTCAACAGTTAAAATCACCAAATTGTATTTCTTTGAGGGGAAAAGGAAAAACCATTTATTTGACATAATTTTTTTTTTTTTATGTTGTTTTCGGATTTTTTTTTATATTTAATGTATTTTTTTTGTTTATATAGAGCATGAATGTACGTAGTAATATGTTGTTGTTGTATGTATGATCTGGCTTATATACTGCATAATCATGTTTCTGTTGTTGTTTTACTTGTTGCTGTTGCTGTTTTTAGCTATAAATTTGTTGGCCTGCAACGCGCTCTTCTTATATCTCGTATTCTCTTACAAAAAGAATGCCCAATGAATGTGCAAGTGCGTGAGTATGTGAGTATGTGTGTGTGTGCATGTGTGTGTGTGTGCATGTGTGTATGTGGGTATGTGTGTGTGTGTATGTGTGTGTGTGTATGTGTGTGTGTGTGTAACTGTGAGTGTGTTGCGTATTTGTGTGTTGTATGTGTGTGTGTTTGTATGGGTGGAGCGCCGCTCTCTCCATCATTCTCAAACTCTCTCTCCGTTGTGGGGGGTGTGGAGCACAAGCCGTTGCTACGCTGCGCATGCGCTTGTCAGACAAAAGCTGGCTGCTCTTCGTGTGCGCGCGCATGCACAGCGTACCATCGGCTTAGCACGAGAGCTTAACACTCTCTTCTCTCTGTCGATCTCTCTCTCGCACACACACGTACAGACACACACACACACACGCGCGCACACAGTGCACACGCGCACAGTGCACACTCACACATGCATGGGGCATTCGCATTTTGTTGGCAGCGTTGTGTTGGCCAATCTTTCTCTCAACTGTGTTTTTACTGTTGTAACTGCGAACTTGAACTCACGCTGCTTGCTGCACTTATGTACTATATATTACATATTACATATAAAGGTGTTTATATGTATGTATATGTATGCAATTTATTTATTTGTGTGTGTATATATATATATATATATAATTATATGTATGTGTGTAATTATGGATTTATATATGCATAGTTTTAATGTACTCGTATTTGTAGTAATATTATTATGTAATGTTGCGTTAGCTTATTTATGTATATATTCATATATATATATATAGATATATAATTATGTGTTGGTGTGTGTAGTTTATATAATAAACGATTCTCACTTCTTCTTACCACTTTCATCATTCACTCGCTCTCTTATAATTAGATATACAATCAACAAAAAACTCAAAAAAAAATTCGCATTTTCTTCTTCTTCATCATCATCATCGTTTGCTTTTGGGTAAAGGAAAAATACAATCAAGTTGTGTGTTTAAATGTTAGGTTATGTTATGTTTGTATGTGTTGGTGTGTGTGTGTGTGTATATATGTAAATTTACAATTAATTAAATAATAGAAAATAATTTAAAAAAGTAAAAATTAATGCGATGGTGTTTATAGAGTTCAGCATGCTCATATTATATATATTATATATTTGCAGATATATATATACATATATTTCGACATATATATTTAGCATGTACCATTTTTTGTTTTGTTTCAAATATTTGTTGCTTATTTTATATGTATTTATTTTTTTATTTTTATTTTTTTTTTTTTTTACTTTTTGTTTATGTATTGTTTTGTTTTTTTTTTTTGTGTGTGTGTGATTTTGTAATAAACAGAAAATCATAAAATTTTATGTCTATTTTGTTTTTTTGTACTCTGTTTTGTTGTTGTTACTGCCTGTTGTTGTTGTTTGTTGTTTTTCTCACATTTACTTAAACAATAATTGAACAAAATTGATGTTTGCTGCTTCTTAATTACAGTGGCTATGTGAGTTTTTCTTTTTATTTTAATGTAATTTGTTTTTTTTTTTTGCAAATGGAAAATGTAAAAACAAGTAGTTAATTAGAAAAATTAGTAATATTTTTTTCTTTTTCATTTTTCATTATTTTTTTTTTGTTTTACTGCACAAAATTGTTGACTAAATTTTATACATTTGCCCCATTGTTGTCAACGCTGCTGCTTGTGCGCCTTCTACACAAGAGGGCGCGCGCCACAGCTTGTTTACATTTTTCGACGCAAGAGAGCGCGCATGCTGCGTTCAATGTCGTCTAACAGCGCGGTTTAGGTTAATGCATTGTGGCGGCTGCTGGTTTTTAACATAGCTGTGTCGCTTATTTAGTAGAATAGGAGTTGCTGCTGCTGCAGCCGTTGCTGTTATGTTATTGCGAGCGCTGTTAATGCTGATGTTGCTGCTGCTGCTGATGATGCTGCTGCTGTTAATGGTAGGCAATCAGGATGACGGCAGCTGTTTGGCAACAATGACGCCAGGACGACACTGTTTCAGTGACGTCGTTATGGTCACCGGTTGATGTGACGTCATCGTTGCACCGCCAATCGTCCCACTGCTGCCGCCGCTGCTCGTCTGCACCTTAAATATGGCTGTGGGTGTCACCACATCCTTGGCCGATTTGGTTGTAATAATGACCTGCTTATTGCCGCCAGTCTTCAGCTGAAGAAATGGTCGCAGCTCAGCGAGCGCTGTATGCTGTTTACCCGTTGTGGTCAGTGCCAAAGGCGCATCCTGCGCCAGGCGATGACTCGTCGTGATCAGCTGATGATGTTGCTGAGTCTGATGTTGTTGATGTTGCTGCTGCTGTTGCTGCTGCTGCTGCTGATGTTGCTGATGATGCTGTTGATGTTGTTGCTGGTGGTGTTGCTGCTGTTGATGTTGTTGCTGCTGATGCTGTTGATGTTGCTGTGATTGATGCTGTTGATGTTGCTGTGATTGATGATGTGATTGATGCTGCTGCTGCTGTTGGTAGTGATGCTGCAATTTGTGCTGCTGATCGCCGTCGGCAAACAGATGATCTCCCTCCAGATGCCGGATGGCCTCCACAATTGTCTCCAGATTTTGGCGGGAGCGTGTAAAGACCGCTGTGGCACCCATCACCGTTGTCGTCGTCGTCGGCTGATCCAATTTCTCGGTTTTAACCTTGACGATCTTCTCATTGATCCGCTCCACTTCGACCTTGGGTGTGGCCTTGATGGCCGCCTGCAGGATGGGCGTACTCATGCCCTCGGCATACGCTTTGGCGATCGCATTCACGTTGACCTCGTTCTCCGATTCCGTTGAACTATTCGACGAGAGGATGACCTCCTCGTGCACCTGATCCTCACTGATAATCTCAGCGGCGGCATCCGATTCGAGCTCCTCGATGCTGGAGCAGACCACAACTTGTTGCTGGCCCGTCATCTCATCGATTTCGACGTAGGAGACGGTTCCACCCAATTCCTCCAATTCATCGGCACGCACAAAGTTATCGGTGTGTTCGATAACTTCGCGTGGTATCGAATAGGTGGCACCAACACTATTGCTGCTGTTATTGCTGCTACTATTCACTGTGGCTGCTGCTGCCACAGCTGTGTGCGGCGGTGCAGTTGCCACACTGTACAGCTGCCGCTTGATCATTTGCAACTCATCCTCGAGCAGGCGTCGCAAACTGCGCTCCTTCTCCAGCTGCTTCTTCATCTCCAGCAA
Source organism: Drosophila setosimentum (assembly GCA_035043505.1). Classification (NCBI taxonomy): domain Eukaryota; kingdom Metazoa; phylum Arthropoda; class Insecta; order Diptera; family Drosophilidae; genus Drosophila; species Drosophila setosimentum. The sequence goes on from JAWNMY010000007.1 coordinate 22,191,681, forward strand.
CTCTTTGGCTGCAATGATGCTGGCATTATTCAATTTTGCTGCTGCCCCACCGGCTGCTGCAACGGTTGCTACCCCACCAGTGAGCAGTGTCATCGGTTCAGGTGACATCGAACCCAATCCTTCATCGGAACTGTCGCTGATCGTTTGCATAATCACATTGTCCGTCAATTTACGCTTTTTAATGGCAACTGCATTGCCATTTTTATTGTTGTTGGAGGAGGATTCGTTGTTGCTGCTGCTATTGTTGTAATTATCATTGGAGGCGCCTCCACCTCCGCTGCCTCCACCTCCGCCGTTTGCCTCATGTTCGCCCACCTGTCGCTTGAGTTCGCTGTTTTGGGTCAGCAGCTGTGTCTTCTGATTCTCCAGATCGACTATGTATTGAAAGGTCTGTTGCAGTATGGCAGCCTATAAAATAAGAACAGTCAAAATTGGAGGAATTAATATCTATATATAAAAATTTATAGAACAAGATTTTAGATTTAGATTTAAGATTTAGAAGATTTCTAAATTAATTAATTAATTAAATTCAATTCATAATTCTAATTGAATTTAAAGAAGTTCTATAAGCAAATGAAAAACACGAATTTAAAAATGTTAAAATATCAATTTAAATTAAAGTTTAGATTTTTCGCAATTCGCATTGCATGAACTAAACGCACACTCACACATATGCATATTGTACACTCACATATATATATACATATATCTATATCTATATATATATAAATATATATATACTGTAACAGAGCTAGAATAACATGTATGTTGGCAACAATGCAAACTCATTCACAAGATGCCAGCAAGCGGAGCACAGCATAATTTGCCAAAGTGCGAGAATGAGAGCGGAGGCGAGAGTGTGAATGAGAGAAAGAGAGAAAGAGAGAGAGAGAAAGAGAGAGAGAGAGAGAGAGAGAGAGAAGGGAAGCTTTGATAATTACCGCAAATGAATGCACGCATATATGTAAATATACATATGGACATGTATACACATGTATAGCATATGTACAGAAATTCATAAGTGGAATTTGCATTGGTATTGGTGCGCTCATAGTAAATAGTGTAGTAAAGCCTGCTTCTGCCGCTGCTTTTGTTTGAGTTGGCTTGTGTTGTGTGTTATGTTGTGACGCCGTCTTGTCTTCAAAAGGTGAAGGAACTTGTGTCCTTCAAAATTGCGCGCGCTCTCTTGCCACAAAACAGCAAAACAACACACAGAGGCATGTGCACAATTATGTATGTATGTATTTATTTCAAAGCATATTCAGCAACTTTTGTATGCATGCACAAAAGTTGCGAGTATCTCTATTAAAAAAAAAAACTAAATGAAAAAAGTGCGTGGGCAAAAAACACGCATAACGGTGAAAACAGGCATAGAAAGCAGCAGCAAAGCGTGGGCGACATTTGTGCAAAACGGAAAAGATTGCATACTCTGGCAACACCCAATCAGCAAGGAATGTAAGCGGCGACGCTGGCTGAGCAGTGGCAGACGCCACCGCCTCATCGCAAAGGAATGCGAAACTCTGTGAAAATTCTTTGGCTTTGATTAAAAAATAATAAATCTCTCTGTTGTGGTTGTTGTGGATGCTGCTGCCTGCAGCAGCCATAAAACTTGTTTCACATTTTACTCGCTTGTTGTCGGAGGTCACAACTACAACAACAACAACAGCAATAAGAAGAATAACAGCGACTAGCTCTCAACACCGGCGACTCACACACAGCTGCTGCGGCTACTGCTGCTGCTGCTCTCACTCACCCCTCCTCCTGTTAACCGTTCTCTCTCTCTCTCTCGCTCGTTCGCTCGCTCAATGCACAGCTGTCTGGGCGGCAAAGCTGTTATGTTGTTTTCATAAACACAACACAGAAGAGAGAGTGGGAGCAGAGCAGCAGCAGCAGCAGCATTTTGTTTGTGTACAGTTTTCTCAGCACTTTGGCTGAGCATAAAAATCAGCGACGCAATCGTCGACGTCGACGTTGACGTCGTCGGCATTGCAATGTCGCGCGCATATTTTATAAATATAAAAATAACAATAAGAATAAAAATAATCAAGCACACATTCAACACTATATTAATTTATTCTATTCAATTCCAGTTGTTGTCGCTGGTACCCCAAAGGCCGTTCATTGACTTTAGTTGTTATTGAATTGCATTGGAAATTGGATTGTATTGGAAAATGACAAAACGTTGGAAAGCTGCACAGGCAACCACAAAAGCAGAAGATGCAAATGGGGCGTGCAGATGGTATATGTGTGAAAATTAGTTTAAAATAACAAAACCAAAAAAAAAAAGGGTGTTTATCTTGATAATTACTATTTGTATTATTATTATTATTTCCATTTACATAAACATAAAGCTAAAATTTGCCGAAGACTTTTCGAATACAGAATTTTCAATAAAAACCCTAGAAAATATAATTGCTGACTATTTAAAAACATTTTTTACATAAAAACAAAAAAAAACTAGCTTGCAAACTAGGAATAAGCCAAAAAAAAAAAAGCATTTCCAATTTGAATATTTTACAAATTCAAATGACAAAATCAAATCAGAAAGCTTTTTTTTTTTTTAGCTAACTTTAGCTTATCACTTTCTTGTTGCGAGAAAGAAAAAACAACTGTCGAGGCGTATGTGTGTGTGTAACCGGCAAGTCAGGCCTGGGCTAATAAGAAATTGTCGTCGTCGTCGTCAGCAGAAAATGCCGGCAAAAAATCTATGCACAAAAATCGCCAGAGGAAAAAAATAAATAAAAATAAAACAAGAAAAACAGCAAAATTCGCAATAACAGCAGCAGCCACAGCTGTACTATAAACACACACACATACACAAATTCATATGTGTATATATGCTATACATCAAACTGTATGCATGGGTGTGAGTGTAAACAAAAAGCCGATCAAAGGCGCGCTGTTGTTGTTGTTCCAACAAGAATCCCAAGCAGCCAACGCGTTCGAGCAGCGAACCAAACCAGACGTCAACCAACGACGACGACAACGACAGCAGCAGCACAGCGCTGGCAGCATTTTTGCGGCGACTGTACTTTTTTCCAACACACAACGAAAACACACCACCAAGCAGCAAGCAACAAAACACCAGCAGCAAGCAGCAGCAACAGTTCCAATACGAAAAGTTTTTCAATATTCGCCGGCGTTTCATAGTTCAACGTTCCCACAAAATGTTGCTAGCGTGCGCTCTCTCAATATATGTGTGTGTGTATGTGAGAGAGAGAGAGAGAGAGAGAGAGAGCGCATGGCTTCGTTAAGTTTCGTTTGCCATTTCGTTTCGTGTGAAACGGAAATTGTACTGCAGGCAGCAGCAGCAGCAGACGTAGCGAAAAAACATGTGGACGCAAGCTTTTTTCATTAGCTTTTGCTTGCTCTCTCGCTCTAGCAAACACGTGTTAAGTTAAGAGAACCTTAATGCTTCCAGTCCAGTCCGCCACCGCTTCCAATACAAATTTGGAATATAGTAGTCGCTCTCTCCCTCGCTCTAGGTCTCTCGCGTGTGTGTATGTACAGCAGCAGCTGACTTGCTGCCTGCTGTCTGTTTGCTGTCTTTGCTTCGTTTCTATAAATGGCGCGTCTGACGACGACGTCGTCAGCCTGTTTTCTTCTTCTTCTTCTTCATCTTCTTCTGCTTTATCTTATTTTGTACACTACGCTACAATTTGTTGATTGAATAAAATGCATATAAAAATAGCTTGCAATGAGCGCTGCGCGCGCCAAATGCTGATTCGTCATCATCATCATCAGCTGAGTTGCGTGTGTGTGAGTGAGTGTGTATGTGCCTCTGTGTGTATGTATATGAATAGTAGCCACCCAAAATGCACAATGCTCCCCCTTCCCCACCTTCAGCAGCAGCTGTCTGGCCTACGTGCGTTAACGCATGCCATGCGTATTAAAACCAAATCTGTTGTAACAAAAATATATACAAAACAAAAAAAAAACAAAAAACACGATTAAAAAAAAAATCAATTCACTTAGAATTTTCTTATTTCTTTTCATTGGTGTTTTCATATCTTTTTGTGTCATATAGAATTGCATTTGATTTTAAAAATTTATTTTACTCATTTATATCGAAGTTGAATATATCGATATATATAATAGGGAACATCCAAACTTTTATTTTTCTTTGTTGTTTGGTAGTTTCTTCTCATCTATGGTAAACATAAAATTGCATTTGATTCTATAGATTTTATTTTACTGCCCTGCTTTCGACTAAATGTAATTTTTTTTGGCTAATTTAAATATTGAATTTATTGAAGCTAGAATATTAATTTATTTACCATTTTCTATTTTCAATTGCTTTTTAATTCGATTTTAAATAATATATTATTATTGCTCTGCTCTCTGCTCGTTATTTCTTGCTATCGAAATTGAATTTATCGATACGCACAATTTGTAATTTGAGTATTGTAGCAAGAATCTGAGTGCTGTAATTCCTCTTTTCTTCTCTTCCTCTTCTCATCGATTGCATTTACTTTTGCTTTTGGCTGTTGCCTTTTCTCTGTTGCTTCTTTTTTAGCTGCTGCTATTGCGTCGCACGTTTTGTTAGCGGCAAACAACAATTAGTGTTGTTCTGTTTGTTCTCGCTGCTTCTGCTTATCTCTCGCTCTCCTTCTCTCTCTCGCTGTCTCTACGCTGCTGGCTAACGACAGGTGTGAGTGCTGCGACTTTATGCATGTGTGTGTGTGTGCGCTCTCCTTGAAGAGTGACAGAGAGAGTGGGGAGGGGGGATATCGCATACAACAAATGTGTAGCACATCAAATAGAAAACAAGTCAGCTGACATATTAAAATTGTAGTTTCATGTTTTTCTTCCTCTTTTGTGGTGTTTTTTTTTTTTACTTTTCTTCTTCAATTTTGGCCAAAATAAAGCGCGTGTTCTTTTTTGCAATTCATTAGCATTTTTTTTATAGCGCTGAGCTTTTGCATGTCGAATATTTAGCTAAAATTAGCAACACACGCACACATATGCCTACACATGTGTATTTACAAGCATAACGGAATTTGAGAAGGCCGCACACGTTGCAGCACACAGCATACAGCTCATTTTGCAAAATACACACCCACACACATGTGTACAAATATACGCAAACAAAAAAACAGCTGCGGCTATCAAACGGTGTTGCCGGCATTGATGCTCACACAGACATGTAATAAGCACCCACACATAGAGGAGGTCGGTTATCTCGCTCGCTCTCGCTCTTTCGCACACTCAGCTGTCGCCCACAAAACAATGGGCGCCAAACATGTGTTTTCTACACACTCTCACATACATAGCTCAAAGCTCGCACAGCATTAAACGATAATGGGTGACAACATCACACTGAGACAGAGAGAGAGTGTGAAGAGAGAGCGAAAGAGACTGACGGCTGGCAAATGCATTAAATTAATACACTATTTATAAACTATACAATACTATAAGCAGCATTTGCCGTTATTTGCGACACAGTTTCCAAGGCGCTGAAAAAACTAATTCACAAAATGCCGTCATCGAAAATAAACTGTGGGAGAGACGGAGTGGCAAAGAGAGAGGGAGGGAGAGAGAGAGAGAGCGATTACGCAGCAAAAGGCGAGGTCAGTTGGGGTCTTATCTGTGTATGTGTGTGTGTGTGTGTAAAAATGGAAATGTCAGTGCAAAAACAGCTGTCGATTCTCTGCCAGCACTCAAAATATTTAAATATAAACATTTCTTTCTTTTGTTGTCTGTTTTTCTTCTTTTTATGCCAAATGTATTTTTGCGCTTTTAGCTAATTTAGAGTCGCCGGCGCCAGAAGCAGCTGCTCCTCTTTTAATTCTTCTTTGCTATTTTGAGTCATAAAAATGCAAAAACTATTATAAGTTTTTATAGGTTTTGCCAACCTTCCAATTTAAAAAATGTTCATTTTAATTTAACATCGATTTTTAACAGTTGCCTAACATTATTCCAGGCTGCCAGGCACATAAACATCTTGCAGTCCTGAGACAGCGTTGCATAGCTGCAGGCGAAGCCTAAGAAATGTTATTGTTGTTGCCGTTTCGTTGTCACTCGCGCTTTCAGCGCGCTGCATTAAAATTCCATTACAAAAGGTCAATAAAACTTTGAACCAGCGAACAATAACAACAACAACACAGAAAAGCTCATGGTCAATGAAAGCATTTAATTAGCATACGAACGAAACAACAGCGAAAAAGAAAAAAGGAACAAAAACAGTTACATGTATGCATGCATGTGTGTGTCTGTGTTGAGCACGAATTGAATTTGAATTTCAATAGAGAGAGTGGGAAAGGGAGAGAGTAATGCGTTGAAAGCACGAATGAACGAGCAACAACAGCAGCAGCAGAGGCAAAGAGCAGTGTTGTGAATGCCGGCAAAACGTTGCCGTCAAATTCCAACAACAACATGGCGACGTCAACGCTGACGCTGACCCTCAAATATATACACGCACACACACACATAGACACACAAACCGTAGATCAGCTGATCAAATTTCATGCCTACATTCATAAAAATAAAGCAAAAGCAAAGAGAACGCTCTCTATGTGTGTGTGTGTGTGTGTGTGTGTCAGACTTCACACCCAAGACAGCTGTTTTAATTAACCCAAATAAAATTAAAAAGAAACAACAACTCTCGCTGCATTTGCTATAAAAATACAACTCACAAAGAAACATACACACGCAGTAATTGCAGCGCATAATGAAATATTTATAAAGCAGCGGGTGGATGACGAGAGCCAGTTGCCCCCCCCCCCCCCCTCCCCCTTCACAATCTCACTCACACACACACTCACACATATGCATATTGCTTACAATTGGCTGAGTGACTTTGTTGTTGTTTTTGTTGTTTAACTTTTGGCTACGACGCACTTGGGAAAGCTGAGCTTTTGCTTTTTGCCGGTCAACCTTGTTATTTTGTGCTTGACCAGCTGAGCTCTGCGCGCTGACGTCGCTGCTGCTAAATTGCGCAGCAAAAATGCCGGTTGAATATTTTGGACATTAAATACACAAAATTCTTGTTGTTTTTGCTGCTATTGTTGATATTGCTTTGCTTTGCATTTCTTATTACGGCTGCTGCTATTGTTGCCATTATTCCATTGCATTTCTTATTGCTGTTATTGTATGTATGGGTTTACATTATTATTGTTGCTGATGTTGCTTTTATTATATGTATGAGTTTACATTTCCACTTATATTCTGCTGTAATCTCAGCTGTTGCGCTGATTCATTGCATTTACGGATGCTGTAAAAAAACACACACACACACAACATTTTCTGTAGACGAAAATGGAACGGAACTAATAACAATGCAGATACTTCCATTTGGCGCCGATGCTTTTGCTGTTAATGACTATTTTTTTGCCATTGATTAAACTGCAAAAAAAAGCACCGTTAAAGCGCAAGAGTCATTAAATCCGGCGAGACAGCATTCCATGTAATCAACAACAACAGCAGCTTATAGTTTGTAAGCTCAGCTTGAAAGCAACAAAGCTGCAGCCAAGCAACAATTGACAAAGTGATGGCGACGACGATCTTGTAAGCGCCAGACGACAGAGCAGCGCAGCAAGCGACCGACCGACATTTTTGCAAGCAGACACAGAAAGACACACATACAGCTACACTTGTCTGCCTGCTGTCTGTCTGTCGGTGTGTGTGTGTCTGTGTGTGTAAAGAAAACCCACAAAGTAATTGATCCATTGCACTTATGCTTTAGCTAGCCGTCATTATTGCTGTTGTTGTTGGCGTCGTCGCTGCTTTCTCTTCTCTCTTTGCTTTCCGCTATTTATATGCACATTCTTTTTGCTTGCTTGCGAAAGTGCAATGCCAGTGCTGCCAAGTGAGCGCGCTAAGTTGATATCTCGTTTCTGCCCAACGTGGCAACACTGCGCCAAACAACTACATACACTACGTGCCACGCAAATAAGTACACCCAAAGTATTTAGTTTTAATTACACGACGCTAAAACAGTGAGCGACTGCAAATTAATTGCAATTTGTGGCAACAAAAACTGATAAGGAACAAAAACATTAATCAACCTACTAAAATGTTATAGAACATTGATTTGTAAAGGTACGGATAATAGCAGTGAATTAAAATCTATACCATAAACATAGAATTGGTTTTAGCAAATACATAACATTCAATATTACATGTGTAGCACATTAATTTAACGCCCATCAGATATATATATATATTGAAAAGAATTCCAGGACTTTTATTTATAGGGCCGAATACTAAACAATAATAACATTAGCATTTAAACAAATTGCAGAACTAACTCGTTTGTATTTGCATTCACAAGACAATATATCGTAGTGATGCTAGTAATATATATATATATATATATATATATATATATATATACATAGCTGACATAACCGTAAATATTATATACAGAATATATACTGTTATATGCAACCGTTAAGTTGGGTGTTGGTCGCAATTCCGGCACAGCTGCTTTGACGCAAAAAACGCAAAGGTTGCACGATGCCAATGGCCTAGTGCACTGTTTACACCACCCATCCCCACCCCACTCTGCACCCCCCACTCACTACCCCAGACGCCGCCACGCCTTTTTAGCCCTGTCATCAGCAACAGACTCGTCGTCGTCCATCTGCGCAGCTGCGGCAACGAAAAAGCTGAACGCCCAATTTTCATATGATTTCCAGTAATCCATTCCAACAGCCAACCAACCGCTACCCCTCCCCCTCTCCCTACTTCCACTCCACCTGTCACTTTCCAGGTAGTGAAATAATAATCGTCATTGGGCGGCAAACAAACAAACAGCTGCCTACCAGGCGCCAAACAGGCGCCAAGCCAGGCTACAAAATGGCAATGAAACAAATCCACCCCTATTAAGCCACCCCTTCCCAAAGACACCCCCAACCCTTACCCCTCCCTTTGACATGTTCCGAGAGCGTGCGTTGCTCTCAGCTGTGAGCAGCAGTGTGGGTGGCAGGGGAGGGGGAGAAGGGCAGCAGGCTGTTTTTGGGCTTGGCTTCAGTGAAGACTGTCAATGTTTTGGTTGAGAGAAGTCTGTGCGCCGACTACAGTAAAGGATGGCTATTAATGTTTTAACTTAGCAGCAGTGTTGAAGTTTATAAATGTTATTTTGCATAAATATATATATCGCTTTGAATAAAAGGATTTATATTGCAAATAGTATTCGAATATTCTCAGTGTACTTGTATTATTTAAATTATGGATAGTAATTTGAATAAATAAATATGATTTCTGTAATAAATCCAAGTGTAAGCCGACTAAAGTAAAATATGACTATTTGAAATTTGTGTTTTACCAATAGTGTTGAATTAATATGTATTTATTTTCAATTTATAAATATTAATTTCTATACATAAATATTGCTTTGATTTCAGGCATAAAACGAAGTAAAAAACACATTGAAATTAATATGTTTTATTTCATTTATCAATATTATTTTGAATGCAAAAGTATTAATAATATTTATTGTTTAGATTTCAGTTTTTTCAATACTTATTTTTCAAAAGTGTTAAACAATTTTGAACAATCTGCTCAACATGGTTTACATTTTAGCAAGCTTCACTGTATCTCCATCTCTATCTAGCCCTTGTCTTTTTGTCATCTATTCCTTGTGCCTGGCTTTTGATTCGAGTTGTGGGAGAGAGTTTGCTGCCAACTCGGGGGTTGTTTTTAGTTGGCGCTTTTGGCGCGCTCTGGAATGCCATGCAGCGCCACGAGGCGACAATTGGATCGATAAATTTGGAGCTACAACTGAAATTGAAGAGTCAAAAGAATTCCAGTTGTGCGTCCTTTTTTCCTCACCCCCTCTCTCTAACTCTGTCTCGCTCTCACAGTCGGCTCTTTAATGTAGGTTAGTTCAGTTGCTGCTGCTGGCTAACGGTAAACTGTACGCTATAAGTTTTGATGTACTTTTGCGCACTTTGGCGCCACCTAGCGAGTAAGTTCAATGACCCGCCTCAACGAGTAAATCACAGACTACTTGGCACAGTCGCCCACAACAGTAGTGTACATAACAGTTATGTACTTACACATACACATTCATAAGTCTAGCTGTATGTGCGTGTGTGCAAAAACTGTCAATGGCGCAGTAGCAGCGACTATTGCTACTTTCTGCAGTGATGCATCTTTTTTGCACACTTTTATGTCAACTAAAAGCTCTACGTGTGCATGTGTGTGTATGTGTGAGCTGCATTCGTCGTGCGACCTGATTCCGATTCTATTCGTCGTCGTCGTCGTCGTCAGTTTGTTTTCATTTTAGGCCTAGGCTCAGCAATATAAAGAGAGAGAGAGAGAGAGAGGGGGAAAAGCGGAGGGGGTGCTGACTACTACTCACAAGTTGGTCAAGCAAAAAGAGCAGTGCAGAAAGTTACTGCTATTTGCCATCTCGCTTGCACACAAAAAACTACTACATACTACAATGTTTACTATGTGTGATAAATGCATAGGAAGAAGAAGCAGCAGCAACAGCAGTAGCAGTAAAAGAGCATGCATAAAAGAAAAATCCATAAACTACTTGCAGGGCGCACACGCACACCCCACACCTCTCTCCCCCACACTCTCTTTCTCTCTGTGCTGTCATTCGTCACGGCTGCTCTACGCCCATTATGTCATTCATCAAGGCACAGAGCTCGACAGCACTGCTGTTGCTGCTGTTGACGTCGACGTCGCTATTTGCCTTACCCCTTTTCACATTTTGCGCGTATGTCGTAAAAAAACTAATGTTTTTTTTTTTTTTTTCGTGTTATTTACATTGCTTTCGATACATGGTGTTGTTTTTTCAGAGCACTTTTCTTTTAAGTTTTCTAGTTTGTATGATTTTTTTTTTGGGTGTTTTATTTTTATTGTTGCTTGACACTTTTCAATTAGCAATAAATAAAAGTGCAAGGATCACAACGAAATAAATCGTGCTATCAGTGTTGCAAAATACGCCCTTGCCCAAAAAACAAAGAAAAGAGAATGTTGTCTAACAGCAGACACATAAATAAAAGTACCACCGCCCACCTCCCAAAAGAAAGTATGCACATAAAATAAAAAACCCACACTTTTTTCTTTTGCTTATTTAATGTGACATGTTGTTTGATTTACAGCCGTCTGCAGCTTAGCCAAGACACCCCAGTATCCCTCAATACCTCCTAGCCTCCCTCTCCCCACCCGCCCGCACTCACTCACTCAAGATGCCGCCACAACAAATCGATGTTTGTCTCAAGGTGAACAACAAGAAAAAAATACATACAAGACAAATGCGTAGGTATGCAGAAAAAAGCCTAAAACGACGACGCCAAAAAGGTTGCCATATCAACATGAAGACGGCGGCGTCTGGCGGCGACTGGAATAAGGGACCTTCATGTGTCAAGAGTTTCGCTGCTGAAGTCGCACACACACAAACACATACAGTTGGAGATTTTGGAAAGTTTTTAGCAAATTGACTGCAGCAGTGTGTGAGAGTGAGAGAGCGAGAGCAGCAGGCAGCTTGGCAATTTGTCAACAGAAGATAAAGCACAGTGTTGTAAAGCTTGCTACTCCTGTTATAATTGTAATTGGAATGGGGGGATGGGGTGGGGTGTGGGTGCATGTGTGTGTGGAATGGGAATAACAAAGCACAATTGCCAATATACGATTGCGGTCAAAATAATAGTATTACTGCCTCTCAATGCACTTAATAATAAAAATACGACTCAATTTGTTGTGCCCTAATCGAGTCCTCTAAAACAAATTTAAAATTAAATATTATTTAGTCGCAAGGAAAGCTGAGAAAACTTCACTCCCATTATAATGGTAAAATTTTTTAAAATTTATTTTATAAAAATACATATCAAATCAAAATATAGGTACGAACTACTTAATTTTGACTGCAGCTGTATATATGTATATATATATGTATGTGTAATCCAATTAGCAGTCAGTGCAGCTCAATCTTCTGTTTTTATTTATTTTATGCTTTAACATAACGTAACGTAACGGAACGTTTAACATAAACACTTACCTTGCTCAACTTTTCGCCTTCGTGTCGCGGCAACAGCGAACGTAAACTCTGAAAACCGGCATTGATGCTCTGCATACGTCGCCTCTCATTGCTATTTGCTATTTCTCGCCGTATACGTTTCTCCGTATCGAGTATCGGTTTACCGCTGTTCGGCGAACACCGTCCTCCCTCCCCACCCATCATATCACTGCCGCCTCCTCCGCCTCCATCTTTTGTTGTATTCGATGCGCTCATATTCGATTGGCGACGCTGCGAACTCGTCGTCACCTGATGCGCCGGCTCCGTCGTGTATTCAATGTGATACGTATTCTCACCACCCGAATCCTCTAGTTGTAATCTGTAATTGAATAAATAATATATACAAATAAATTAGAAATTTTGTATAATTCGAATTAGCTGAAAATCAATGTTAAATAGATATAGATATATATATAATAGATTAATAATAATATTAAATATAATACTTATGGCACAAAAAAAAAAAATTATAAGAAAGTTGCATATTTAATCAGTGCTATATAAATCTCTACAGTGACTCTAAAAATGTAACCTTATACGCTCTCTCTCTCTCTCTCTCTCGCTCTATCAAACAGTGTAGATTAATAATAATCGTGGGCATAATATATATGACACTAAACCAATTAACTTTTACACACACAGACAATAGCGCTGAAAAATTCATTCATTCATTCATAAATTTACAATTCCATTCAATTCAGTTTTAGTTTAGCCGCAGCCAACACACTCACATACACACACACACACACACCTACGCACACAGTGAGAATGGACAGAGCATCAATACAAACGAAAAGTGTACAAATAATAGCAAATACAATAACAATGCTGCCAGCAGCATAAAAAGCAACATGCCAGCTCAAAGAGAGCATAACAAAGAGAGAGAGAGTGGGAGAGAGCGAGTGTTGAGCAGCGCTCACAGATGTCAAATACGGCTCTTTTTTTTGACTGTTCTTTTCTTGTTATTATTGTTTGCGCTTGGATTAAAGTTAAATTTATGCTGCACAGCCAGCCAAATAGCAGCATAAGAATCTCAAACCGGTTTTTTTTTGTAACTGAAAAGCATTTTCACAAAGGTATGTATGCCTTGTGTGTGTGTATAAAGTTGCAACACTGCATTCCAGCAACAATACAATAAACCAGGCAGCAGCAGAAGAACAGCAGCAGAACGACGAACAAGCGCTCAAAGAAGAAAACAACAACAATAAACGATAGAAAATCTTAGACATCGTCGGTCGTCTGCTTGCATTGGTCTATTTTTAGCAACACAGCATTGCCATCCATGACAAAGGTCGTTCTCCGCATCAACACACGCACACACACGAACGTACACACATGTTTGTGTGGATTCAATACCCTTTGCGAGTGCTTGGAACCGTTGAGCGGTATATCAAGCTTTTACTTCAAGTTGATGGGATGCGATTTAAGCTGATTTAATTAAACTTGCTTTTAACACAGAAGACTTGAATAATTAAGCATATTTTTTTGGGAAGCCTGTCTATAAACATAATTAATTTAATAAAATGATTGTAAATTAGTCTTTCATTGTTATCATTTTAATATGGAAAACGAAAATTACAAGTGTTTCAATTTTTAAGCCAAATTGTAATTAGATTTCTATTTCTATTTTTATTTATTTTCATATTTAATTTTAAATTTTATAATTATGAAATGTTATTTTTGAATGGTTGATTATTGAATATTTAACTAAGTACAAACTTATATTATAGATATAATATAAGTTATTCCAATTTTTTTTTTAAATTCAGATTTAAAATGCATATAAATAAATATAAAACTTAATTTTTTGTTTTGTCTTGACTGATATCAGTGACAATTAATGAAATACAAATGATTGATTCCAAGTTTACCCATTCTTATTAACGAATTAAACGTTACATCAAATTAAAAATTTATTTTGAGAGAGCATCTGAAAGTCGCATATGCCCAAAACATTTCATTCATTCTTTAGCGAGATGTTGCCAAACTTGGCTAAAGCGGATGCACTTGCTACAGCTATTTACGCTTTTGTTATTGTTGTTGTTGCTCCACTGGCATTTCTATTTGCAAGCCTTTTATGCAAAAGCAAAAGCCACAAAAGCTGTGGTGGCGGCACTTTAAACTTTTAAGTTGAATGAAGCTGCTACGTCAAGTACAAAATATTTGTGGCACTCCTGCACACACACATAAGCATGCCTTTATGTGTGTGTTATGATTTTACAATTTATTGACATGCAAACATCAACAGCTGTTGTTGAGCTTAATTTATACATAGCAGACAGCACTAGCTAAAAATAGCGATCATGTTAGATTAACAGACTTTAAACTCAACAAGGGGACAAGACTCTTAAGCGTTTGCTAAATGGCAATTATGTTGAAATTAACGCCATTAACTTATAAACCGTTAGGGATGCATAGAAATTTAACAGTTGTTAATGTTCAATTAGAAAAGTGATCATGTTAAGAGAATGGTAATTAACAGCTGTTGCTGCAGCTGCTATAAAAGCATAAACCGTTTTTAGAAAGCTTTTTCCTATTTTTTGGCATTTGAAATTGTAAATTGCATTTAAATTCGCGTTACGCATTTTTCGCATTTCACCAGCAGCAAGCATAACAAGAAGAAGAACACATGGCATACAACAGCTGCTGCCCGGGGCCGACTGCTGGTGTTGCTGCTGTTGCCTGCCCCAAAGTTCAATGTAGTTCATTGGCCACTTTTCGCCAACTAACCAACACTTACACACACAAAGCTAAACAGAACAGAAACAGACAAAGCCGAAGTCACGAGTGCCGTCGATTTGTTGTTGTTGTTGTTGCAATTGCTGCTGCTGATGCACATAAATCGTACACGTGTGTGTGTGTGTGTATGTGTAGTGTGTACGTTTATTGGGTCAACGCTTACGTCATCAGTTTTGCCTGGAATTTTGTCGGCAGCAATTTTGCCGATTGCAGGTGGAGTCGTCGCATATAAAAATATGTGTATATATTTATATGTATATATATATATATATATGTATATATATCATAAAGCTAAGCACACAAGAGTTATGTAATGTATAAATATATATAGTTTAAGATTCGCGTATCTTCAGAGAAGAGTAAAATGATCTTGCTATCTGCTAGAAAAATAGATAAAAATTGCAGGTCTTTTTAAGAAAGATCTGTAATATTTTTAATTAAAACATAATTCTATACTTTACTTATATTTATATATTAACTATAATTAATTGGTTAGTTATAAATTATAATTGAGTTACTCAATAATATATTAAAATACAAATATGTAAGATCTTCACCACTTTACTTATTATTTAATTATATTCACTTAAATTAATTGTGCTATAACTATGCCGTAATATATTTAATCAAAAAATTATGTAAGGCCAAATGTCTAATATTATCTCGTTAATGGTCAATATTATTATTATCGTTAATAAACAAAGATTGAAACACTTAAGCAAAGCGAAAATTTGAAATGTTCTTAATGGCAGATTATTATTATTAACGATGGAATTAAAGTTATTGTACTTTTATTTTTTTTATTATCTCAAATAAATATGCATATATGTTAAATATTATTTTTGATACTTGAATTTAAGTATTTGTTATAAAAGTATTATAAAATTAATTAAATTTATTTATTATTATTATATATAATATAATTATATCATATAATTATTATTATAATTTTTATTATTTCTTAATATATTTTATTATATAGCACTGGTTGCTTCAAAACTTATTTATATATTATTTATTTATATACACAAGAATCCAATTTGAAATTTCGCTTTTGCTTTCATTTTCATGGCCTTAGATTTTATGGCAAAAATCCCAAATGACTTTTTTATGCATATTTATCTGTTTATAGTTTATAGTGGAAAAAGACGGAAAAAAAACACTCTAAAATTCTTATCCTTATGAGAGAAAAAGAGAACGAGAGAGCAAGAGAAAGAAAGAAGACATAGCATCTGTTGCACTATAAAAAAAAATGGCAGTCATCATTTTATGCCCAGTCACGTACCAAATAAAATCACACCAACACCAATGCAAGTTTGTATCAATGTATGTGTGTAGTGCGTTCAGACTAAAGCGTAGTAAGTGCAACAACAAAAATAGTAGAAGCAGGGAGTGAGGGATGGGGGTGAGCTATTGGCAAAATGCGCAGTAAAACGCAATAAACTTTTGCCCACTTGCGCAATGTGCAATGGCCAGCAACAAAATAAACAGGCAACAATGTAGCATAAACAAATAAAAAAAAGTTTAAGTCACCTGCACAACCCCTCAGCACCCTTTTCACTGTAAATAAGTGTCAGTCTTTTGGCGCCATTTGCAATACGAAAAAAATATAAACAGAGAACAGAACTGACAAAAAAAAAACCCGTTGCAATCGCTCAAAGCAGAGTGTGTGAGAGTGAGGGTGACAGACTACACATAACGGTTACATAAGCTCTCTCACACACACACACACTTGTGCATGAGGTAATCTGAGATGAGCAGGTGCAGTGACTGCAGCGGAGGGGACCAGCGGCGGGAGCGTGACAAAATAGAGAAAGAGCGAAAGGAAGAGAGAAAGAAATCAACAGCTGTGTTGTATGCGATTAGAAAAAAAACACACACAAGTATAAATATAAGTAAACCGCTATTACGTACACTAAAGTCACAGCTGACGTCTGCGTTAATCTTTAATACATTTTTTGCAAATCCAACTATTTTAGCTACACACTAATTCACTCACAAAGCCAAAAATCATGTGTTTTTCATCAACAACAATGCCGCTTCTTCTCTCTCGCTATCGCTCTCTCTCGTTCTATCTTTCCCCCCACTCTCACTCTCACAGGCGCGCAGGTTGCCCATTACAATATAAATGCCGCATGCAAAAAATAGAAACACAATGGGAAATTGAAACACACACAGCAACTGAAACGCTTGGCATATGAAACAGCAGCAGGCATCGCCCAAAAATTTGCGCAGCAGCTTTTTATCTTTTGTGTATAGAATTCTTATTGGGCCACACACACACACACACACATGCTGCTTTTTATTTTTTTCTTCTTTTTTTTCAATGAATACGTCGTCGTCGTAGTAAAAAGCATTGCGCTGTGGCGGCATCTGTACTTTTTTGCAAAATTCCCCTTATTATTATATTCCAACCACTCACTCTCTCTCTCTCTGTTGCATTGACGAAGGAGCAACAAGCTTTTGAGTGCAATGCAAACACTCACCTCACTCACTCTTGCACAGTTGGACAGAAACGAAGAAGAATGAGACACACACACACAGACACTGTCACATGTGTGTGCTCCCCCCGCAATGAGTCAATTTTACAAGCGGTCTTTCCAGCGTGTGGGGAAAAACGGAAATGACGCCACGCACACCATGCAAAGAAATAGAGAGAGAGAGAGAGAGCAGCAGTTGCAACGCGCGACTTTGGAGACTTTTAGCAAAGGCACTTTTTGCCGGACGCGCAGCTGTTTTTATTACTTAATAAAATTTGCCATTTTATCAATCTACTCAAATTCCATTTTTCACTAAAAATAAAAAATAAATAAAAACCTGTCAGCTGTTTTGCGAAACTTGACAGTGTCGATAAAGCAGCGACGACGTTTGCAATTACACAATACAACACAAACATATGGCAAATGACAGCCTTATCACACAAGCCCACACACACACACACATACAAAGCTTTCAAGCTGTCAGCTGCCCAAAGGGAGACAGATAGAGATTGCTTTCTTTTACGTCAGACATTCACTCGCACTCTCTCCCTCTCTCTTTGGGAACATATGCTGTGAGAAGCAGAATAATGCTGATAACGCAGTCGAAATCCAAAAAAATATAACATTTTGATAAAAACAAAAAAATATAAGAACAAAGCAAAAATTCGCAAATAACCCAATAGCAAAAAAAAAGCACGCATACTAAGGTAGTCATATGATTATGGCAAAAATATACCGGTACAGCTGATTTTGTCGCAACTAGCATATAAAAAAATATAAGACACTGTTGGCGATAAGCAGCAGCGCAGCTGTTTCGCGAGCGAGAAAGAGAGGGCAGCAGATCGCAGGTCAAAGTAAAAGAAACAATAACGGCAACAACAATTAAAAATTGTATTTACTTTGTATTGACATGCACACTATTTTTACTGGCAGTGTTGTAAACCAAACATTTGGGAAAAAAACAAGCCGAGAAAACAGCCGTTTTTCAAATATGGCGACAACAACAACAATATATAAACAGCAGACGCTGGCACAGCAAAAAAAAAAAAAAAAAAGTAGCGTCACCTTTTTCCAGCGGCACAATGTGGAAACGAAACGGGCTGATACAAATTGAAATGAAATACATGGAATGTTGTCTGTCGTTTTCCCATATATATATGTGTTTGTGTAGTGAGTGTCTGTGCGTGTGCTTGCTTGCATTGGTGGTGGTGTTTTTATGCCGCGTTTGTTTTGTGCGGCAAAACAGGCGGCAAAATTAAACGTTTTACATGCGACAGAGAGAGATGGAAAGAGAGAGCGAAGGAGACGAGAAATAATCAATAATTTGCGTGATAAAAAATTAGAATACAAATGTTGAGCGTACTTTTTATTTTAATTTATCATTCTACATCTATATATATCGGATATATATATATATATATATATATAACGGTACTTACTGTAACTCTTCATCCAATTCCTCGGCGCTGTTGTATTCGGCGTTTTCCAAAATGACTTCCTCCGTTTTGATGGCCAGCGGTACTGAAGACATGTTTTATCTTGTTCGATTTTATCTCGCGTGTTTTGTTTTCTTTGTTCGTCTTTGCGCGCACTTTAAATGGTAACTGTAACTGTTGTTGTTGTTGTTAGAGCAGGACACGTGTTTTTTTTTATTCTTCGTTTGTTGCGCTTCTGCTTCGTCTTTTGCACACACAAACGAACACACAACACAGATGTAAATCGATCGTTGACTTTTTGGCTATGTGTGTGTTTTTGTAGTCGTCGTCGTCGTCAGCTGGTCTTCTGTCTGCTTCTTCTTCTTCTGCCTCTGGCTTCAGCTGCTTTTTGTGTTTAGCGGCAAATTGTTAGGCACAATACACAAACACACTCACACAGACACACTCTCACACAGACAGCGTACTCACACGCTCTCACTAGCATTCGCACTCAAAACAGCAAGCGACGCGCCGTAAAAATATTTAGCGCGTCGTCGTCGTTGTTGCTGCACAACACTCAAAAACACTCGAAAAATTTTTCACAAGTTTGTGCAAAAAATTATTTATTATTGCTGCTCTTGTTTTTATTTTCTTCTTCTCCTTAATTTTTCGTACACAAACACACACAAATGCACTGTTAAATATATATGCATGTGTGTGTAGGCAAAATGGTTGCACTGTACGTAGAGACCGCGTTTTTAACACAGGGCGTCCGCGACGTACGTCTGCTCGGTTCAAATATTCAACGCAAAATAACAGCTGTTAACATGTGCGTAGTGTGGCCGTGGCAATGCCTTGCAGTATATACCAAAAGTGCACAGGGGTTGAAAAGTGAACGATAAAACATTGCCAGCGGCAACTAAACGTTAAATAACGTTTTTATGAATCTTGCACTTATATATGTGTCAAATCTAAAGTGATAATGTAATTTCTTGTAGATTTTTTTCTAATAGCCTTCAAAAAGTAGAACAGCTGCAAATATTTGCCTGCATATTCATAAAAACATTTACATAAGTCTTCGTAAATTCAAAATTGAATTTGTAATTCTGCTAGTGTGACCATGTTCTGATAATGTTTAATCCATAAATACTGGTGTGTGGTGATTATTGCGCTGTTAGCTAACATTGGCGCTCTTTGGCTGTTAACTTAACAGATCAAAGAGAGACATAACATTTTGCTGTTAAGAATAACAGCAGTTGCTTTTGTCGTGTGTTAAAAAGTTTAGTCAAAAGTTGTTAACAGAGATTGATACTCATTTTAAGTACATATTGTTTTCAATGTATTTTTAAATGTGCACAAATATATAATCTAAACGAATCTGCCTGGCATAAAATTCAAATTTCAGGCAGTGCATTTTCAGTGTGGCCAACTAAATGTTGAATGTTACTTTAGCAGCTCAAGAGTTGGAAATGGGCACGACATCTGTTGTGTAACAGCTGTCACGCTACAGAGGGGAATTACAGAGAAAGAGAGCGGCAGCGAGAGAGAGACTGACAAAGAGCGCTTTGCCAGTGCTGTAAAGCAAGTGCTAAAGTAGTATGCTGTTAGCTGCCAGCAATTTCAGAGTATTTATTTTTGATATATATTTTGTACACAGCCCAAGCAGCTGCACTATCTGAATTAATAACGCAACCCAAAGCAATGTCCGCATCCAATCTATGGGAAGTCGTCTCTAAGTCGCGCAAACAAAAGAATCTCGAAAGAAAATTAAGCGCTCATACGGAACAAAAGAGAATTGCCGCCCAGCTGCCAAAACTGGAAGAGCTGCGTATGTTAAATACAGTTATTAATTACTTGAACATAGCTTAACTTTATTTTATGTCTCGCTCTCACTCCTTATGTGCAGTGCCAGCGCAACAGTATATGAATTTATTCGGCAACAGCAACAATAACATAAATAAAGCTTCGCCAGCCAAATCCACTTCCAGCAATGCATCTGGTTCTGGCAAAAGCAAAAATGCTAAAACAACAACAGCAGCAGATGCTAAAAAGCAGGCAAAACCGACGTCGATAGCGAAACCTAAAACGTTGGAACAAGCCATAAAAAAAATATCACCCGATGATTTTATGGCACAGCTGGCACAGATCAAAATCAGCTGTCCCGGCTCCGAGCTGCGCTGGCTGAGCAGTGTAAGTGTAACGCCCGAAACACCCTGTGCATGCTTAAGTAAGCCACTCTTCTGCTGTTACAGTTACTGATTTTTCTTCTTGACAGATGGCCAGCTATTTGAATGAAATTATTTGCCTTGATTGCGATCCCACTTTTTCCGGCCGTAGTGCCCAATATCCGTGTAATTTGGCTAGCCCGGCACTGAAACAAGCCATTTTGGAATTTTTATGTAGTGTTGGTGAAACGAATTTAGAGTATTTCTTTTACTCACTACTCGATAGCATGGCAACAGAACTGAATGCGGGGCAGCATGTTGCTGGCTATAAGTTTGTATTGCAGCTAATTGGGCAACATTGGCCCAACATCTGTGCACGCAACATGGCAAAGACGGCAATGTTGCGCAACTCGTATCAGAACCGGAGCAACATTTGCCTCAGTATCCTCTGGGCCATTGGACAGGGTGGCTATCAATCGTTGACTGAGGGCGTCAAAGTCTGGCAGAATCTGATGTTGCCCAATTTGGAGCTGAAGAATTTCAGTAAATTTGTTGTGGAGCACATTGAACGTGTGCTGAATGTAGCCACAACTTCCAGTCGTAAATCGGATACGTTGTTAATTAATCAACAGGAATTTTTTGCTTGCTTTTATTCACTAAATGCCACATATAATAATTTTTCCAAGGAGCTGCAATTGAGTCTTAAACGTAGCGCCAATTTATTGCTGGTGAGTAAAGTCTATCGATAATAATTGCTTATATCGATTAATCAATTAGACCTGTTTACAGCAACTTTACATTGCCAGCCCCGTTAAGCATGCGAACATTTTCCTTACGCTCTTGCGTGACGTTAACAGCAATCAGAAGCAACGCACGGAAATCGATGGCTGCATCAGCTGTTTGCTGAGTAGCGGCGCCGATGACTGCTTTAAAGTGTGGCGCATGAACTACAAGAAACAACAGCTGCCCAGTCTGCTTTTATTGCAGGCAATCGGTAAGACTCTATTGATCTGTAATACTCAATAGTTGTGCAACAGTTTGATTCATTACTTTTACAGATGGTAATTGGACTGAATCCACCAAAACTTTAGCGGAATCGCAATCGTATCATGTATTTTTGGACGACATTAACAATTTAAATGTCGAATTGCAAGCGGGCAAACGTAAAGAGACATATATCGATGATCTGCAAGCTGTTGTAAAGGCAAGTATAAGTTTTAAATTTTTCCACTCTTTACGTCGCACTGCGTGCTCCACCGCTTACGTCAATAGCTGGTCACACTGCCTGCAGCTGTTTGTGAGAGCGCAACTTGTGAATGGAATGGACGCCATTGTGTGTACACGTTGCGCGCTGATTGTCAGTTCATTGCAAGTAGCTGCACAACAAAAAAGTATTTTTCAACGTCTATAATTAATGAAAAAGAAAAAAAGATAGAATAAGAGTTTGAAATGGCTTTCAATTGGAACTGCAATTGTGTTCACAAAAATATTATACGCCAATTGAAGAGAGAAAGAAAGAGAAAGTAGAGAGGCTGCTGCGACACATTTTGCCGGGCGCTGTATAATTTCTTTTTTCTTCTGATTTGCGGCGCAAAGTGCGTTTAATGTGTGCGTGTGTGTGTTTTTATAACCGTGTGCATTTTTGGCTATGGCGTTGCCATGCGGGCTGACAACTTATTTGCCGCTTATTTATGTGTGTGTATGCGTGTGTGACCTGCGCTTATCGCACGCAGCACAGGCTGCTTTTTTATGATCATCTATCGTCACTTTTGGCTTTACGGATGATGTGTTCTAGCTGCGATTGGTTGTTTGAGCTTGCTCACTCCCCCATCTCTCTCGCTCTGCTGATGCACACCCTTGTTGATTGTGCGCAGCGATAGAAAAAAATAACGGTGGTGGTGCCATTCCATTTTAGCGATAACAAATGTCAAACGTACCAAGCAAAAGAAGAAGCATATTAAGAAGAGCCCTGACTGTGCATTTGATGACCTCTGCACACGTCACAAATTTTCCATGGCGACAGCCAGCAGCAGCAGGCGAAGAAGAAGCAGCACGACAGAAGCACTGGCAAACAACAACAGTTGTTTTTCTTGTATTCTTGTTGGCCATTTTCTCTTTGCTATTAATGCTGCAACACGTGGCGTCTTCGACGTTGGCTTATTGCTCTCTGTTAATTTTCATCGTTTTTACACTTTTTAGCCTCTGCTATGTTGTCAACAATTTCCCAAACATGTTTTGTTTATTTTCATTTCAAAAAAAAAAAAGAAAAAAAAAATTGCAGTTCATTCAACCGGTTTGATTATTAACAATTGCTATTACATTTATATGTGCATGTGTGTATGTGTGTGTAAGTACAGTGTTCACTCCCAAATTGGAAATCAGCAGTTAGAAAGTCGAAATTTTTATTGATTCTTTAATATTAACAAAATATAATAAATAAAAAAGTATAATTATAATTCATAAATTTAATTTTGCAATTTTGAAATTTTTGCTGCAGTTTAAAATTGCGAGTATCCACTGTAGCTGTCCTAGTGTTAGGTGACTGTTTTATGTGTTTGCTTTGAAAGTTTATCAAAGTGCCACGCTCTCATTATATCTCATCTACCTCTCTCTCACTTTGCTTTGGTTGCCCAGCTGATGACGCGTCATCAAAAAATTGTTAGTGCCCTTGTGACGTATGCAGCTGCTGGCGTCGCTGCCTCTGCTCGATGCTGTTATTTTTGCGCGCCTTTTGCCAATTGCATGTTTATTCGTGTTTGTGTGTTTTACTTGACTACGTGTAGCAATCTGTCTGTCTGCGTTCATTACTTTAATTGTCTCTCACTCTCTCCCACTCGCTCTCTCTTCTACTCTGACCGATCACTTTGCTAAGCTCTTCTTTAACTACGACTCGGTGACAGAATTGAAAAAGCTTTTAAGCTGGCTCTCTCTCGCTCGCTATCACAGAACACAATTGCAGAGTTTAAGAAGAGTAACGAAATTGATTTGCATTTCATATTGTTTTTAAACATCAATTTTTGAAATACTCGCAGCTGTGTAAGAAGTTTAGTTGAAATTATAAAATAAAAAAAAAAAATCATACATAAATATGGCTCAGGTTAAACCGAAACAAAGCAAACAAGGCAAACAAGCGCCTGCAGCCAAAAAGGTAATTAATACAAGCAAAATACCCCACACTGTTTTTAAAAGAGCTTTTAATAAACGCTGACTTAATATTATTCTATTCTCTCTCTATCTGTGTCTCCTTCTCACGCGAGCAGACGGTGCAGGAGAAGAGCAGCGCACAACAGAAAAAGAATAAACAGAACGCAACGCAAAAGAAGAAATGCGGTTGCTGTAAATGGACGCTGGGCAGCATTTTCATTATAGCTTTGATTGCTGGAGCCCTCTGCTACGACACCGAGGTTAATGGCAAGGGCATCTTTGAGAAATCTGCCACGGGCAAAGTGTTGAAAAATGCCGGCGTGTTGCCCCATGTGCAACGCGGCTGGTATGTTACAATGTCGGCAAGTGCTCGCGGTTACAAGTGGGCCGAGCAGCATGTGCCCCCATATGCCGAACCGGCCATCCAAACCAGCGTCAATGTGTGGAAAGTGTTGCGCAATGCCGGCTGCACAGCTTGCACGCACAGCCTCAACTGGTGGCGCACCAGGTGGCCAGCGGTTGCCAAAACGGTGAGTTTCACGTTATAGCAGAGGTTGACATATGACGTTTATCTGTTAAAGAACTGCTGAGCACCCGTTAAACGGTCACTGGTCATTTTGATCGAGGAGAATGATTTTTTCATTGACAGTTTTTACTTTTCTTTTTTATATGTACTTTTAATATATTTATATACAACTTTTTATATATTTTTCATTTATTATAATTTTAATTTCATATATATTGTTTATTTATTTAATTTAATTTGCATAGTTGCAATTGAATATGGTAGAAATTCAATTTATTTAAATAAAATAATTAAATTGTTATTAAAACTGGTGACTCAGCATAGCTCGCTCCATCCTATGTAGTTAGTTTATTGAGGTAGAGATCGGATGCTGCTGACATCATTCTCCAAGCGGTTGCTTTTTCATTGTGTTTTTTTTTGGAAAGTTATGTTAATGGCTTATGATCGCTTTGTTAACCGGTTTTAGCAGCAGTTCTAACAATATTTCTAACCTTTTGCCTCACCTTTTGCCCCCTTCTCTTTTTTCTCTTGTAGATCGATCAATATGTGCCCAATTTCTCGCATAAACTGGAGGCCATTGCCGATGGCGCCAAGAATTTGGCCGTCAGCAGCTACGACAAGTCCGCTACGATCATCAAGGAGAAGGTGCTGGTGTAAGTATAAATAATATATATATATATATATATCAATGCACAGATATGGTCCAAAGTAGCCACTAAATATATTAAGATAGTTTTCATAAAACGAGAAGCACCTTTAAAATGAGAAAATAAATGTAAAATAATTCGTTTATTTTTATTAAGTCATTGACCAAAATTTATAACTAAAATTAAACGCTTACTTTAATTATTGATTAAACCATATCGAAGCCTCGGGTGTTGTTCTTTAGTTATTTGGTTTATTCTCAGTTATATCCAAAAGTTAATTTTCCCTCAAACAAGTTTGAATGCTTTAGTCCAGAGGGTTCGATTGAAAGATATCGTGAACACTGCTGTTCAATATAATATTGTTTGCAAACAGTTTCACAGAACCTCGAACTGAAATCAACATACCTCACCGTTGGCTGTTACAGACTTTAGCACAAGTTCCATATACCCTTTTTTACTAATTTTTAAAAGGGGTGACAGAGTTCATGAAATAGTTTCTATAATTAGTATAAAATTTTTTTATTTGTATTGCTTGTTTTGGACCGCAGATGTGTTTTGTTATATGATATTATAATTTGAACTATATATAATTCGATATTTATGTCCCCTCTCGCCCCTTGCAGTGGTCGCTTCTCCCCGGAGAACATCAACCAGGCGCTGAATCATACGCGCATTGCTGCGTTGGAATATTACAATCAGTTCCACAAAAAGGTCGATGCATATGCCAAGCTCAAATGATTTTAAGCGTCTGGCACGTTTAACAAACAAACCACAAACAACAGCAGCATCCACAAAACAACAACAACAAGAAGAAAAAGAACAACAACAACAAGAAGAAATAGAACAACAACAACAGCAGCAGCAGCAACTACAACAACAACAGTAGCAACAAACAAAACACAAATAAACCAAAATGCGTCTTAGTCAAAACGAGGAAGAAATAAAGCCAAAAAACTCGAGACGCATATTTCCATTTTTTCGCATAATTAGTCAAAAAACAAAAACAGCAAACGTTGCAAAATCACACACACACACAACACACAACTAACAACAACAACAACAGCCCGTTTGCTGTACTTAAAAAAAATTTGAAAAGTAATAATTAAATATACATTTACAATTAGTAAATTTAAACACACATAATCAACAATTTAGTTGTGTAAAAAAATGCAAGGAAGAAAGAACGATAAACTAAAAAAGAAGAATTGTATATTTTGTAAATGAGCTCGCGAAAAACTGATGTAAACTTTTCCGAGGCGAATTTGCCGTGAGGGGGCAATGAGGAAAATGCGGAAGAACTTTTTGTTTTTACGGAACGCGTCGCGAGTTTCGTTAGATCAATGAATTTGTTTCACACACATTTTAATTAAATATGTATTTCGTCTCAAAACAAACATTCAAAAACTTTACGAAAATTTCCCTCAATTTGTTTTGCGCGCGCAACGAAATAAGTTAAGTTAAAGAGAGAAAAACTAAAATAAAATCGAGTCAACAACTAACATTTCCAATTGCATTTCAGAGCAACAAAAACAACATAAATAAATTTATATTATTAAAAACAAAATACTATTGGAACTACTTAAATGTTTAAATTTTAAGTGTTTCTTTTTAAATGCTTACATCATTATATATTATGTAGTTTAATTGTGTGCATGCCAATTTTTAAGCATTTTCTCTGAAAGACTTTCAAGTTAAACAGTGTGTGTTAGGTCAGCTATATATTTATATACATATATATATACAAACATATTTCTCAATTGTGTATTTCAGTTTCAAATTCCATTTGTAAGTTAACGTATTGAAGGATTTTTGCATTAATAAACGTTGAAGTAAATGAAGATTTCCCTCGTTTTGTTTTATGTTATGTTGGCGGTGAACAGTTGACTGTTAATGGGAAGGAAATTACTAATGTAAGCAAACGTATTGAAGGATTTTTGCATTAATAAACGTTGAAGTAAATGAAAATTTCCCTCGTTTTGTTTTATGTTATGTTGACGGTGAACAGTTGACTGTTAATGGGAAGGAAATTGCTAATGTTAACTACCAGCATTTTACTATTGAGCTTAATGTTAGATTGAATGTAGTAAAGAAAATTGGTACTGTTAACTTCATGAAGTTAACTGCTAAGCTTTATGTTAATGTAGTACGTACAACAATCATTGTAAGCTTTTGGAATATTTTAGTACGCGTGTTTCGTGAGGGGTAGCTGTAAATTTAACTGTTAAAATTAACATAAACATTGATTGCTTGTATCTAAATGAGGTAAGAAAGGGGCAATAAAAATATAATTCGCTAATTGCCAGAATAACCAGTAAGAAACATTCAAAGGATACATTTAGTATAGTGGCTGTCTTTCGAGTGAACAACTTTTTGATTCATTTATTTAATATGACTAATTAAATTGGACAGTAGCCATCACTTAATATTTACATTCATTTGTAACGGTCAATGTTAGAAAAAAATCCTTATTAGTCTAACATTATTGATAACACACAGCTTTAATAAAAGGTTTAATTTGAAACTTCAGAACAAACTGACTATTAACATTCTTTAGCATTGCCAACTAACATAACGAGGAATTATCAACGGCTGCTGCAATCATAAACAGAACTTCAGTTCCTTAACAGCCTTATTTAAATAACATATTTCATGTGAAGGAGTCATATCAGAAATTTTTGTACAAAGTGCTGCTGGTAACATAAACCATTGTGCTTGGAATTAGAAGCTAACATAAGGATTTTTCAACAGCACTTGCACATCATAAGTAATGCCTTAACATACTGCCTTAAATAACATAATTCATGTGAAAAAGTCATAACGGCAATTCTTGTGTACAGTGCTGCTAATTACACAGAGACTACAGACTGTGTTTTTAATAGCAACTGCTCAGCAGTTAACATTAGCTGCAAGAAGGACTTTATTTTGCCTGCCCCTTTTAACTCAATTCGCCGCATTTAATATTTTCGGAGTTGGCCGAAGGCAGCCGCATCCTGCACTCGGTTCGCTGTGGGTGGGTGATTGGGTGGCTGCTGTCGCGGTTCGGCTGATTTAAGAATTCGGCATGAGGCGTGAAAAACAAAGCTTTTGGCCATCGTGAGTTGAGTCAGTCTCAAACGAGTGTCAAAACGCGTCGCACGTGTTTCACCGCAAGCAGCGCGCGTCTTGCGTCTTTTTTGTGCTCCCGAAAAGTGCCGTTTGTCGTGTGCTGATCGCCTCCACGAGGCGAATGAAAGAAAGTGCAAGCAAAGCACAGCGTTTAAATTGATTTCGCATTTGTGGTGCACAAAGTGTGCTAAAACGCAAGTGAATCTCATATCCGAAAACGTGGAGAGTGTAAAAAAAGTGTTCGTCTCCTTTCACTGACAACAACAACACAAATATATAACAGCATAACAACAAAAAAACAGCTGTTTCTTTGCCGCAAAAAAAAAATGAGCGCCTTAAGCGGCTCTCTTAACATCCACAACAACAAAAATGGACTAATTTTGCCAACGAGTATTTTTAGCTAAATAAATATAAACGTAAGTTATAACAGCGTTCATTTCTTATTCAGATTACTACTATTGGGATAATAAGTTTCTTGGCTTTTATGTGCTTGCTGGACATTAAGAGCCCTATTTATATATATCTAAATAAAATCAGTCCAAGTAAATATTACCAGTCGTTTCTCTCTTCCTGTGTCTCTTTCATGCTAACTTTAATCTCTTGGTCGAAAGGTTTTATTTTACTTTTGCTCCTTTTGCTCATAGTATAACCGGCATTAACTGTAGTTGCTCTTTTTGCACTTTGTTATGCGATCATTTAACAGTTTATCTCTTAGTCGTGGGATGTGCTCCTTTGTGAGTACTTCTCTTCAATATTAATTATAGTTGCATATTCATACATATAACTGTTAATCTTTTAGTCGAAGTTGGTTTCCTTTTTTACTCTTCTTTTTCATCAGTATTAATTGTAGAGTTCTCTTTGCGTTTTGTTACACATATGAATGCATTTCACTTAAGATTGTTGATATGAGATTATATAACAGTTAATCCCTTAGTCGAAAGTTGGTTTCCCTTCAAGCTCTGCTTTTCAAATTAATTAGAGTTGCTCTTTTTGCATTTTGTTGTAATGCATGTATATCACTGTTGATATAACAGTTAATCTCATAGTCAATGTTGGTTTCCTTTTAAAATAATGCATTTTTCTCTTCTTTTTTCTAATCAGTATTAGGTGGTGTTGCTCTCTTTGATCATATCACAGTTAATCTGTTAGTCGAAAGCGGATTTCCTTTTTTGAGTAATTCTTCATTCTCATCGGTATTAATTTAAATTGCTCTTTTTGCAATTTGTTATACATAAAGATGAATTTAATTTTCGATTATGGTTATCATACATAACAGTTATAGCAGCTTGCATAGCAAAAATCACTCACAAACAAAAACAAAAACAATTGCACTTTTCCAAAAATCTTGCCAAATCGATTTATATGTCATTATATTTATATATATAGTTTTCATGGATATTTTTGATGCACCCCAAAAGCCGCAATCAGCCAAATAAATCAAGAATAAAATATTTATTTGCAACGGAAATGGACTGAGACAAGCGAGGTGATTTAATGCCAATCCAAAATGCATTTGTTACATTAAAAACACCAAAAAAAAAACACTAAACGTACAAATATTTTGAATTATGTTGAACTCATGTGTGGATTTCTTATCGTTCTTGCAACTTTGTGTGAAATGCAGCTGAACAGATGAAAGTTAAAAGAGTTCCCGTAATGGACCACTCCTCTCTTCCCCCCCTCTCAAAATCTCTTTTCTTGTCGAGTTTGCGTTTCTCTTTGTTTGACGTATCGAACTTTTCGAAAGTTTTGTTCAAAGTTACTTTGAACTTATCAGCTTTTTATTTGGTTTGCTCTATTGCACATTTATTTTCTTATTTTTTTGGTGTTTCGCCACTTGCTCTTAGAGCAGAAACCCCAAAAATCGAACACGTGCTCTTCATTTTTAGTACTTATTGCATGATTGTGAGATAAAGTATCAAGATTCTTACTCTGAGTGACGAATGGTGTCAGTTATACGCATTAGTGCGTTTTTTTCTCTTTTTTTCTGTTTTCTTCAAATAAGTAAGTCTTTTTTTAAGCTACTCTTTGCGGACAACGAATCGAGAGGAGAGAAAGAGAGAGAGAGAGAGAGAGAGAGAGAGAGAGAGAGAGAGAGAGAGAGGAGACAGCGAAACAGAAAGAGAGATAGAAATCGAGATTTCTTTAAGTTAACTGGGTTTATTTTATTCAAGAACTTAATTAACCGAAACAAGAATTGCAACCGCGTTTTTACCGAATAACATTAGAAATGGAATCAGAAGCTAAATTCGAAATTAAATCAACATTTGTTCCGAAAAACCCGTATCGGAATCAAAAAATTGTAACGGAACTTAATTATAGTCACACATATGAACCGAAAAACGTTTCGCTTATAGCCGACAATTGGTGCATGGCTAGAACCCAAATTGAGTTTATAAATAAAGGTTGTTTAACCAATTAAACTAAATACTCTGGTTGCCAATGATAAAATAGAGCTGCGAGCTTCATTACAATTTATTTTGAGCTTTTCATGTACTGCTCATTTCACAGTGCCTCACTTTTGTATGCCGACAAAATGCAGAAAGAACGATTCCAATTCAATTCAACCACTCCAAGCTAATCCCTGCCTGAACAATGCTCATCTGGGATTTGTTTGGCATTATTGTTGGTTATTTGAGATGAAAAGAAATTGTACAATTCTCCACAGGCGTTGGAAATGTCTGCATTCCATCAATGTATACAATTTCAATTGATGTTAATGCTTCAAGGGCAATCTCACTCTCACTCTCTCCCTCCCACTCCCACTCCCACGCCTGCCCTCTTTCTCTGTCTCCCTCTCTCTCTCTTTCTCTCTATATATATTTATGAAATTGTAATTATTTTGTTGAGAATGTTTAATGTGAACGTTTGGCAGTTTATCGTTAGCGGAAAAGACTCCAAATCAGCGGAAATTGCCAAAAGAGAAATCATTGAAGGAATTTGAAGAAAACTTGCAACAAGCATAAATGGGGATGGGGATAGGAAATATCTGTGGCAAGCCGTGTATAAAGGATATGCGGCGCCTTGGCAGCCACTTGGCAGTATAATGAAGGTGGGGAAGGGAAAGGAACTGGGCACAGCAATTAATTAGACCCCACTGAAAACAATAACAAAAGATGAGCTTGTCGCTCATTAATCTTATGACCTCATAAACACCAACAGAGGACACATGTCACACACACGGAGAGAACCGAATAGAACAGTTCGACAAGGACGGCAAGGACATCGACAGTTCACTTCGAAGTCGACTCTCACGTGCCTTGAATTGAATTTTTGGTTTTATTTCCCACTATACAAATACCCTGCACTTATTTTAAATGGCCAAAAGGGTATGATCAAACATATAAAAATATTTATAAATATACAAAATATTTGTAGCAGTCCAGTCGATATATAGTCTATATCTATTTTCAACATTTCTGAATCTATTAACCATCTACATTTAATAAAATTGTTGCCTGTAAATTTACCCTTTAAGGCACAACATTCTGTACATTCAAAATTCATTAAGTATGTTGAGAATATTAGTAATTATAAATATTATTAATTTTTTTTTTGTATTATTTATAGAATTATGTATTGATGCTAAGTCACAAATAGTTGATATTTAATATTTAAATTTCTAACATTTAAGATTGTTTCCTTATTTAGTGGATTTTTTTGCAGAAAAGTGCTTATGTTTTTATTAATTATTTAATTATTAATTTCGGAAAGCCAAGCGATAATTGTGCCAGGGATAAGTTAACGCATTTTATCGATAATCTCATCTGTTTCGCGAATATCGATATAAATCGATTGGCAATTGCAATAAAAGATACACTTTGTAACGATATAGCTTACAAATTATATTATTGGTCAACTGATTTCTATTCATCAGCTGAGTAGAGGGTATCTCCTCGTCGAGCGCTCTCGCTTAAAACATTCTAAGTTGTGTTTTTTTCCGCTCACTTTCCGGTTGGCTTTTGTGGTTATCACCTGGCGCCTGACCGTTGTCCCGGTGATTAATGTGCAGACGTGGCTTGTTTAATTATCTTGTATTTACACACGCATACACACACAATTACACACTCACACTCATACACACAGACACGCACACGCACACAGAGACAAGCTCATCCACTCTCCTGGTTGAATGCGATATCCTAATGGACAACACTTGTTAACTTGATTTCATTTGGGGTTGTGTTTTGATCTCATGTGGCTTTTTCCATACAACGGGTTTGAGATTGAAAGTGAATGTAAATGAATACACTCACTTGACAGCTGTGAGTGCTCTTTGAGTCCTGAATATGCTGTCTCACCTTCGCTAAGCAACTAATTATATAAAGTGATTACATAACTGCCATGATTTGCTATATTCATTAGGCTGAACGCATAAAATGCATAACAAATTTAGTTGAGTCTTTGGCGCAAATTAACTCATTTATATTGTAGAATTTTCCTTCGAATATTCTCACATTTTTTTTTCATTTTTAAAGTTACTTTATCACCATAGTTAGCTGAAATACATATACTTAAAATAAGAAGTGTTAAATTGAAAACATTAGCAGAAAACTTAAACAATAAACCGATTTAGAAAAATGAGTTTAGGGTGCAAATGTTAATTAAATTGTACTTCTATTATTTAACAATTATAATATTAATCAATACACACAGACACAGCCAAGGCTAAATTTTTACTGAAAATGAGCAAAAAGGAAAAGCTTGCCATATAAATTGACTATCGAATATAGGAAATTTCGCTATGTAAATATCGGAAGCATAAATTTGTCAGTTATTTTGACTACTTTTTATTAGAGCAAATGATAAAAAAAAAACACAAAGCAAATATACTGAAAATTGTTTGAGTTAAATTTGCATATTGATGACGACGCTTTTGGCTCTTTTTGGCTTGTGTTAATTAAAGCAAAGTTTGTTTAAACCTAATTTGGTCGCAACTTCGAGGAATTTCATTAAATTAGCATCAAACTCGGCCTGCGGCATAATTAAAGTGGGAAACTTGTCCACAGACAAAATGTCCACTGTCATTATGATAATAGCTTCTACATTTATATGTTATTAAGTACGAAAAACATTAACAGATTATTACATTGATGATAGTTAACCATTTTAAACATTTTTACAATGTTTGCTAAGTGAATATTCCATTTGCCTTTATTAAATATTTAAATTCATTTTCATGTGTAATTAATTATTTTTTGTACAGAAATTATTTTTTGTGTATTAAAGCATTTTGTTATGAACTGTGTTATGGATTAAGAAAGCATTAGATATATAAATATAAAGCAGGGATATGATTTTCTTATGGAAACGCATGCGGTTTGTCAAATCGGACACCGAAATTCATAAACGAAACTGCCAACGAAATTCAACCATTTTCAAAGAGCCAGTTACAGAAAATATTTATTATTAGTTCATAAAACCTTTACACTTTATTCTAATACATATTTTTGGATGATGTAAAATACTAAAAGGGCATAAGATAGTGTTGTAGAACTGTTTGTAGCCAGGTTGTCAAACCGGAATCGGAACCGGAATTGTAATTGAAATTTTACCAAAATTCAACATATTTGAATTATTATTTCTTTTTAATTAGTCTTTTTATTATTCTAAAACTTCTCACTTATTGATATCAGAGTGTTTGCTTTGCTCACATGTATGTTTTTCTTATCTTAACAGGGTAGGGGTAGGGGTATGGTAAAGTTCAAGGGTTAAAGCATTGATAGCTCACTCTCCAAAAACATTAAGTGTCCCGAACAAAATCCAATTAAAATGTTAATTTTCTGCGTAAACAATAGCAAACAATGAAAATTTCAGCTTGCTGCATTAATTTACAGCATCAACACGACACAACACACAAGCCCCAAAAATGCAAACCACACACTACACACACACATGCACACCCGCACACACACACACACACACACACACACACACACTCATACTAATAAGCTTGACAGCTGTTCTGTGTGTGTGCGAAGGATAATCACAGCATTTAAATACTTACACATTGTGAATGCAGCTCTCTGGGATATTATAATTGTTGTTCCCTTAGTTGTTGCTTTAGTTGTTGTTATTTGCTGTTGTAATTGGTATTGTGTAATGAGCTGTTTGGGGCCTTTGGGCGACCAATCAAGCATTTAAAATTAACCAGCGCACACACTGGTAATTGTCATTTGAGCAGCAACGAAATTCTTTTATCGACAATCGGCAAACGGTAAACGTTAAGCGAAATAAGGCAGTTTTAAATAGTCGTATTAACTTTTTGAGCTGTTCAATAATACCATTTATATATTTGTACACAAGTCATTTGCATTTCTTATTATTGAGTGTGTTTAACAAACGGAAAAATCATTCAGCATTCATAAATAATTAAAGCCAAGATTAAAGCATTAAA
Organism: Drosophila setosimentum; assembly: GCA_035043505.1. Classification (NCBI taxonomy): domain Eukaryota; kingdom Metazoa; phylum Arthropoda; class Insecta; order Diptera; family Drosophilidae; genus Drosophila; species Drosophila setosimentum. The sequence goes on from JAWNMY010000007.1 coordinate 22,226,273, forward strand.
TAATAATAAATAAAAATATACATATTGTATTTCAAATATAATGAAATTTAGATAATACTTAAAGTATGCTCAAATATAGCTTCTTTAAAGCGTTGCAAACTTGATGTCGAAATTATAATTTCCCTCAAAAGTTTTTTTATGTTTGTTTCCATTTGAAGTGATGAATGAGCCAAAGTAAATTTTAATAAAATTACATTCGCATTTTCTAAGAACACGGGTTAGAGTGGAGCTAATTACTGAAATAACTCGCTCAAAATTCCTTTCAATTAAATAACCAAGTCTAAATTAAATAAAATGCTTCGTTAAATAAATTTTTGTTGTCAAGCCAAATATCTCTGCATAAAAAATGGGTGGAATTGTTGGAAAAAAATTGTTTTCCCATTTGCTCCAAAAATATTTGTATTAGTAATATAATATTTGTTCTTATATTTGTAATTATTTGTGTAAACAATATATTTTGTTCAGTTTTTGTCTTTTAATTTTTATTTAATACCTATCAGAGGAATTTAATTAGATAATCGAATAATTGAAGTCTAAATTCTTTCCAGTTTTATTAAATATTTATTTATATATATATTATATATATATATATATTATTTGTATATATATTGATTATTTATTTAAGTTCATATATAATATTTTTATTTAAACTGGCTGTTGGCAGCAGCAGCAAATAAGTAGTAAATGTTAAGTGCCGTATGAGCGGCAGCAATCAGCGTTAACTGCTCTCTCTCTCTCTCTCTCTCTCTCTTTCTCTCTCTCTCTCTCGCTCTCTATCGACAAAGTGCGCTCGGCAGCTAAGTGTTATTTGGGTTTCAGAACTATAGCTAATCAAAGGTGTGTACATTTTCTATATTGTTGTTGAGAGACTAAGCCGCGTCTTCTAGTCTAAAGAAATTAAAAAAAAATCAAATCTATTGTAGTGAAACTAACTTATAAATATATATTATATAAAATATGATTTGATTACATGATTAAATAATTACCCATCTATAGAAATAAAATCATTTGAATGTTGATATTTGATTTGAAATTTGATTAATGAATAATTCCAAGATTATTTGTGTTTGATTGACACATTTTTGCTTAGTGCGCAATTGGAGTGTGCGTAAAACTAATTAGATAAATGGATAATTTAATTGCAGCCGCAGCTGCAACCGGGAGGGGCAAGTGCGACAACAAGAAGCTCAGCTCAGCTGCTGGCAGCTGTTAAATCATGTGAAACTAAACCAGTGCAAAGAATCCAAGCAACAGCAGTAACTAGAAGCAACATCAAGCACATTAATCTAATTCATCAGATGCCTCTAATCAAGCTCGAGTAAAACCAAAAGGACAAATAATTAAAGCAAACAAGCAGGCAACTGTGTGTGTGTGTCAAGCAACTGTGTGGCTGGCAAACTCTGTGTTGCAGGCATCATGGCCAAGTGTGTGAGGCTGTTGTTGTTGCTGCTGCCACTGCTGGCAATTCTGCCAACAATGATAAATGCTACGGCCATCAAGGAAACTTTAATTGCAACTGCAACGGCAACGGCAACGGCAACTGCAACTGTTGCAGCAACTGCGCGACAGCCCGAGGCAACTGAACAACGCATTAAGTCAATATGTAAGTACAAACAACTTAGACATATAAATCTGTTTAAATATTTATATATTTATATAATATATATCTTTAGCTTTGTTTGCACATTGCGCTTATTATCGTAAGAAGTTAGGCAGCATGTTGCGGCAGTTGCCTTATTTATCCAATAACTAGCTGCAAAATCAACATCATTTCCTGCAGCTGCCACAATTGAGATAATCAGAATTATTTTAGCCTTATTTATTTATACACATTTAATTAGGTAAATGCATTTTATGCCTTAAACTACAGATATTCTGATTGCGAAGGTAATTTATTCGATATCTAATGAATATTACCACAATATAATCGTCTTAATTAACTGTATGTGGTAATTCATTAACTAAACACTTTGAGTTGCATTTAAATTCCTTAGACGAATATTGAATTGAATGAAGAAATATTTATTTACATTTATTTGCAAATATTTAACCAGAAAAATGTAGCTCGAGCTCAAACTAAACTGGAATCGAAAGAGTTAACTCAAATCTGAATATTGTTGACTGATTACCTTTACTTGAGTGAAACCCCGAACCCGAATCGGAACTAAAATTCAATTCCGGTTGATCTCAGAATCATAGTTTTGTTTCGAGGTTCGGCCTTTTGAAAGTAACCTACCTGCAAATTTCGGTGAATCTATAAAACTTTATCAGTTATATAGAATTTGATAACTCTTCTTTTTGACCCAACAAATGTTGTAAAAAATTTGTCAAATTTCTGCTCAGCTGGTTATTTTGCATAGAAATTGCTTCAGTTTTGATAAATGAGCAGACAGTGACCTGTACTTAATATATATAGTGAGTGAATATGATTAAACGTATTTATATAGATTTGATTAAATTCCAATGAGATCAATTTAATATGCTCTTTTTTTTTCTCAGCTGACGCACTTTATTGTAATATTATGCTTAGAAAGTTGTTCAGCTTTGTGGCTTACATTTTTGGTAATATTAATGGATTTGATGCTGGTCTCATATCAAATATAAATGACACACACATTTCACATGACACAGACACTCAGTGAGAGAGGCGAAAATCTTGTTTATATATGAAGTAAGGCATTGAATTTGTTTGTCAGACAGACAGACAGACGGACGGACTTCTCGACTTCTCGACTTGTCGACTTGTCATCGAGGTCAAAGTGCAGCGTCATCCCCAAGTTGACGAGCAACTACAATATGAAATATTGCCTTATCATAAAGTAAGAGCCTTGAGTGGGTGTAATGCAATGCAAATAATCATACACTCAGAGAAAAAATGTATATGAAATTAGGTTAAACAGCTTTTTCTTCTTTTTAGAAATAATCTATAGATTTAGGTTAAACATTTTTCTTCAACTTCCAAAGGCAATTCAGAAAATAAGATGATTTTCAATTACCTATTTTGTAGAAATATTTTTTTATTATTATGAAACGCATTTCTAAAATGTAAAAATGCAAATCCTATTGTTAAAAAAAATCATTGCTGAAATTCAGAAGTTATATGAATTTTACAAACTATATAAAATGTTTTTTCTTGTATGTGTGCTGTATGTGCTAATAAAAGAATTCATATGTGTGCAGATATACAAAAGAAACATCTAATTTCAAGATTAGAAATTGAATTTTTCTAAATTTTATAAAAGTTCAACCTGAAAATAAGAAATGCAAACCCTGATTTAGAAATGTACTTTCTGGTAGATTGACTAAGAATATTTTTTTCTGATGATATATTTACAATCATACATATATATATATATATATATATATATATATATATACTTATCATTGTAATTGTAAGTTCTGTGGCAGCTTTTTTTGCTAAATCAAATCAAATATAATTCATACGCAGTGTTGGACGCTTTGTTAATTTATGTGCCAGGATTTTTTTCTCTCTCTAGTTTAATGCAGTAAACGGCTAAATCAATTACGCAGACAGTGCAGACTACAGAGGGAGAGAGAAGGTGAGTGATAGAAAGAGAGGGAGCAACTTGGTAGAGAAAGAATGAAATCTACTTAGCACATGTAGGAGCTTAATTAAATCATGTTTGAGTAGAGACAGCCGCAACATCAGGCTTGTAGAAGCCAGCAGCTGAATCGAGTGCCTCGCCTTGTCCTACGTCCTTCGTCCCCCGTCGTTTGTCCTTTCGTTCGTGGTCCTTGGTCGTTGTTGCTTCACATCAACATAACTCATTGGCATTCTTCTGCTACTACTTGTGCTGCCAGTGCTGTTGTCTAGTGTTCCGGATGTGGCGGCTTTAACGCTCCGAAAGAAGCGACAAGGACTCGCTTTTATGATTATTATCATTATTACAGCACATACTTGTTCTTGTTGTTTCTTTGTTGGTGTTGATGTTGCTGTTGTTGTATACACTGTGATTCTCAGCCCTATTCCCATTCGCATTCCGCATTGGCCCATTGTCATAATGTTTGTTGTCGTTGTTGTTGTTGTTGTTGCAGCTCGTTGTGCGCTTATTGTTATGCTCCACAATTTGCCAGGCGCAAACAAAAAAAAAACGAAGAAAAAACGATATCAAACCTAAAAAATATAAAAAAGGCGTTGTTACAAAAATCTGATGGCAAGTGTCGAACGAACGAAATTAAGAAACAACTGAACAACTGAACAACTGAACTGAACAACTGAACTGAGCGAATGAGTGAATGAGTGAACGAAGGAATGAATGAATGAAAGAATAAGTGGATGAACACGTGCCCCAAAGCACAGCCAGCTGTAAAATACTTATATAAACAAACAGCCACAAAAATATATATATGTATATATATATATATATGAAAAAAAAGCTAAGAGAAATGTGTCCCAAGCCTTTAATTGAATTTTTATTATTTTTGCGCAATTTTGCGACAATTCTTTCGCATTTCGTTTCACACAAACAACTAAAAAAGTTGTAGTAAATGTTTTTGCTCATTTGTAGCAAGTTTTTTAATTTTTTTTTTTTTGTTGGCGGCTTATTTTTATGCTACACATTTCGAATTTTTAAAAATAATTTGATTTGGCAGAGAGCGATAGAGAGCGAGAGAGAGAGAGAGAGAGTGGCAAAGAAAACTTGTCAAAAAAAATACTTGTTAAATTAGTATTTCAATTTTAAATTGAAGCGAACTTGTTTAAGAAAGAAAATAATTCCAGCTTTGTTTTTCGGTTACAAATGTTTTTATAAATTTAAAAAACCAACAACAAAGACTTTAAATGATCTGGTTTCGTCAGCATTGCATATTAAAATGATTGATGAATGATTTTTTCCAGCAGACAAACAAAATTTGTCTCAAAAATATTTCATATACATAAAAGTCTGCAAATTTGTGCACAAAATAAAAAATATTTTGTAAAAGCCAAAATAAATATTTTTATTTAATTTTATTATTTTTCTTTTTAAATAAAACGCTTAAATATGGATATTTTCAGGCTTACAAATCGCTTCTTTGGACAAGCTTAGGAAGTCAGACAAATAAGTTAATTTAATTTTTTAGTCGAGAAATGTTGGGGCATCTTTTATTGTTGTTCTTGTTCTTGTTGTAGTTGCTGTTGTCTGCGTCTGAAGACCCAGAGCCTTGAACCTTGAAGCTGGCTTACAGACGCCGCTGGAATTAGGGGCAAGTGGTACCTGGATGTGGCACGAGATCGTCTGTTGTTGCAAGAGATGGTAGATGTGCAATCTGTCATATTAATTTACTGTAGTCGCAAACAGCAATAATGTCAAGGATGCTGTTTGTGGCACATGGTTGTCATAGACGACAACATGCCACGAGTGTTATCAGCTTGTCTGGGCAAGGTTTAAAGCATACACACACACACACACACACACGAGTGCCACTCGAGAGTGCGTGTAAAACCTGCTTTATGCTGTGCCTCAAGTTTAGTGGCACAAAGTTTTTTGGTGGCCCTTGAAGCGCCGCTGACGCGAATTAACAAATTTTATTTGATACGCTGATTTATTTAGTGGCTCTCTTTGCCCACTTTCAACCCACTTTGGCACTTGCAACGCGCATAATATTGTTAACGCTTTTATGGTCCTGAAGTTGAAATAACTTGTTGGCAGCAACAGCAGCAACTAAATTTTATACCCAAATGTGCATAAATCACATTTTCCGAGGGTGCTGGCAAAATTTTCGCTTCATGAAAAACTCTTCAGCGACAGGGATTTAGTATTACGCAGTGTGTTGTTAATTTTTATGTTGCTTTAAGTAGCTGACATATTTTATGGCCCCAGCTAAGATACAAGCAGCGAGGGCAGAGTTGTGGCATGGGGCAAGGCAGCGCGTGTCGCGTTTGGCCTTAAGTAATTTAAAAGCATCTAATTTGTGCTGGAATGTGGTTTACGCTTCGCCTACATTTCTGGCCTTGAATTGAAAGTAATGCTTGACTAGCACTCAAATTAGCAAACGCATTGAATTCAAATTTAAAACTGCTTAAATTAAATAACTTCATAGTCGAGTGAGCTTCAAGTTTAAGTGCAACATTAATTTAAATGTGTTGCACACTGCAAAAATAGTGCTTGGGTTGCAAATGCATTTAAAGTTGCTGCAATCATTGCTACAAAATAAAAACAAGTAAAAGTACTCTATTCGATTAAATTTATTCTAATATTATTATTAACTATATTCATTCCACTTTAAAAAGATTTGCACTGAAATGCGAGCAGCTCTGCAAGCGCCCTCTGCCGGCAAACACACGCAGAATACACACAAAAACATTTCGACGCTCGCGTCGATAATCATGCCATCTCTTTCTCACACATACAGAAAATGCTTGCGGCTGCTGATAGAAATGAGATCAATATGAGAATATATTTTAGTTGATCAATTTTGTATTGATTAGAAGATTCTGTCTCTAAAATTGTGGCATTTATTGCTATCGGAAATTTAAATGTATCGATATTCGATAAATGGAGACAGTTATCGATAAAATAATTGAATAATTGATTGATCTGCGCGTGGTATACGAGAACCTATATTCCAAATTTGAAGTCTCTAGCTCTTACAGTTTCTGAGATCTCCGGACGGACGGACGGACGGACAGACGGACAGGGCTATATCGACTCGACTATTGATCCTGATCAAGAATATATATACTTTGTGGGGTCGGAGATGCTTTCTTCTGCCAGTTGCAAACATTTGCACAAAACCTTTATACCCTTTTTTCCCATTTTTAATGGGTTCAGGGTATAATAAAATACATTCAAAGTCGATTTGAATGCTTGAGGACATTTCAAGGACAACTTTGTGAATTTAGTTGAAGCTTGCAAGAAATGATAAATTGCACTCAATATGAAAGCAGCTGTGGGGATTTATTTATGTTACAAGCCCTGTCAACATTTGCAACAACATTGAAAGTATTTATTTAAGCTGATCAAAATGTATTTGAAGAGTACCCTCGACTGATTCTGTTGCTGCTGCTGCGGAATGTGTGTTGCAGTTGCAAGTTTCGCTATTTGTGTGCACCTTTGCACCTTTGACTTTTGGCCCACTCAGTCAATATAGATACGTGTAAATTGACGCTGCTGTAAATCCGGCAAACTTGATGAGGGCAAGGTCTTTGCCAAAAAGCTGCCAACCAGTCAGCCAAGCAGCCAGCATCTGGCACTCAGCCAGGATCTGGCACTTGACCTGTCGCTACGCTCACAACAAAAAAAAGCGCACTGAATTTTACAAATTCTCCAAAGGTCAATCACTTTATTTTTCAGCAAATATATTTCTAAGAAACGATGTTTTACTTTCAACATTTCTGTATTAATTTTTCTAAAATTTAGAAAAACATGTGTCCAATTTTTAGGATGGCTTTTTTCACTTTAATTTTTAATTTTACATATCTACACATTTTATAATTTATAATATATATTTTATAATAAAAAAAACTTACGATTTTATGGTGCTTTAAAAATACGGTATTTTAGAAAAGTTTTTTCCTATAATTTTTATAAAAATAGGAACAACTTTATGGTGCTCAGTGTGAATTTTAATTTTGAATCTAGTTTTTTTTTTGGAGTGTAACAGCAGCAGAAAAAATGTTGCAAGAAACCGAAACCGAAAGAGAAGTCGTGCACAATGCCAGATGAAATGTCAACAACAACACTGCATTCCTCCTACGGCTAGCTGTGTACTTCTGCCACAGCCACTCCTACTCCCACACCCCGCCCACTTTTAAGTACAGACAATAGGGATACCACCCAAGCAGCCACACCTCTATTCGCTTACCGCCTGTCTGCGTTGCTCAGCGTTGCATAAATGAACTCAAACTTTAACTTCAAAGCGTCACAAGGCAAAGGTGGGAAGTATGCGGCGAGTAGAAAGTGGGCGGTTTGTGGGTGGGTGGGGATGGGCGGATGAACAGGAAAACAAGATCGTAAAATAATTTTATTACCCGCCAGCCTGGCCGCACAATTAAACTTGCTACAGGGCCCCCCGCCCCCCCCCCCCCCCTACCTGTCCATCCCCAAGCTTTGCGGCAAGTTCAGCGACTTTTGCTGGCAATTTTTTATTTCATCGAGATACAAAATTGAGAGAAAAGAGAAACAATTAATTGAGGTATATCGAATTATTACATGCCCTTTGCATCTATTGAAATGCAATTGCCCAAATTTAGTTGGCTTTTGAGAAACCGACCGAAAGTCCATTTAGGAATTATGAGATATAGTGTGTTAAGTTTGGATGTTTTGATTCAAGATCAGATCTAGTTAGCCTTAAGACTCATAGAACTGATAGAAGTACCTATCCGATAATTATAGTCGATATAGTAACTCAATGTAACTTCGAATACCGACAAATATTTGGAATATAATATAATCATAATCTTCTTAATCAAATCCCAAATACTCAATTGCTTAAATATATCTAATTCTCTTATTGTTATTTATGATATATATATATTTTATTTGTACTATACCTTTTTATTTATTTTATATTAGTTTTATTTTTTTTTTAATATCCTTTTTAATTATCCGTATCCGTTTTTTATTATGCGAACATACAAAGTACATTTTAAGCATAAATTGTTTGTGTGGCGTGTTTTTCGAAGGAATTGCAAAAAAAATGTTTTGAATAAATGCTGTTCTTGAGTATTCTGTTTGATGATTTGACAGCTGACAACATATATATGCTTTATATATTTTATGGATTTGGAAACGTTACTTTTAATGCGTTACACACTCACCGACAAAATTATACTGCCCTGCTCCTTCCGGGCATAATGAGTCCGGAAAAGTAAAGAAAGCACGAATGCAAAACGTGCGCGGCCATTTGTCGTGGCAATTAAAAAGTTTAGATTATTTTGTAACAATATTATGGATGGGGGCGTGGTCATTATATTGACTTGATGACAAGGTACAAGTTGGCTATAAATTATTCCCCATCACCACCCATATTCATAAATTGCATAAAAATGGGTGAGGGACCATTAAACGCGGAAGCGTTCGGAAAGTGTCTATCAAAGGGTTATGCGAGTCTCAAAATTATAATGATATTTTCGTTTTATTAATGAAGACAAAGTGCTCTGCAGCCGGTTCAGAATTGGCTCAGCAACAAATTTCTCAACCATGATATGGCCAATTAAAAATGCACAACAAATTAATGAGCCAACTAACGTGACTTAAATTGTCATTATTGTTTTTGGTGCTGCTTGTGTTGAAATTGTTATTATTATTCTTATCGTTATTGTTGTTGCTCTTATTTCACTCAATAGCTCAGTCATTTGGCGATTTTAAATCGGCTATTAAAATATTTGGCCTGGTCATTAAATTTATATATATCTAAAGAATTACTCTTTATTCCTGCCTGAAAGTAGGCAAATAAAACCAGAGCCGATTTAAGACTTGAAGGCTTGCAAATGTTCGTCTGGAAAATAGCCAGTATTAAATTCATACAATGCTTGCAAAAAAGTAATACTATTATCCATTTTCAACTTAAACAAATACATCTTTAATTGTCTGAGCTTTGATTTAATGGTTTATAGATTTTGGTAGAATAATTTTAGGTTCGAGTCGGAGTTGCGTTTTAAACTTTGAGTGTAGAGTACTGGTTTTTGAAAATCTGATATGTTTTGACAATATACTTGGCTTTGAAAAGTTTTGAGCCATCCTTACAAGCGTATTTTTGCAATACAAAGTTAACATATGAATCCAGCCAGAATAGGATTATAAATCAAAGAAGAGGTGACAAAGGTTTTGGTTTTTGAGAATCTGATATGTTTAGAAAGTTTTTTTTTAGCATATATTTATATTTGGAATGCCAAAAAAAATCGAGAAACTCTTTTCGCTACTTATTTGTCTGCAATTAATAATTAATAAATAAATATAAAAAAAGAAATACTTAATATTTGTTTTTAATGTTCTTATTCGTTTTCTATTTTGTTTTTTTTTTGGGTTTACTTAGTTTTTGAATTGCTTATGCCAATTTAATAAGCCCTAGCATATAAATTCATATTTGCTTACTCTACTAGTATATTTTATGAGTAAGAGCATGCTTTCACAATAGTTTCATATGTATGGTGCCTTAAGAGATGTTGAGAGACTATTTGTACATATTTGTGTAATGATTTAACTCTTGGCTCTTAATGGCTGTATCGATGGGTCTGTTAAAGCGCAAAAATATGTATGATTCTCTTATTTATGGGTTTCGTAGCATGCTCTCCATATGTATATATATATATATGTATATATGTATGTGTAGTACAATTTGCAGAGTTGGGTTTATGCACGCCTTTCATACCATTTAATGGCAAGGCGTACGCATACTGTTGGCACAGACTGTCTGCTCGACATTTTTGCCGGGTCAAACTTGGCTGATAAAAGCCAATGTCCTCAGCTTGGGACACTTTTCTGGGGCGTCGCAATTTAATAAACATAAATTTCATTTAAACAATACAAAGCAACGACAACAATTACACCAGTGTGTGTGTGTGTGTGTGTGTGAGTAAGTGTGTGTGTATACTATGCATATGTGCACGTAATTTTATTTCATATATTGTTGCTCACATTTTGGGGCATGTTTTGGTTATTGTTGTTGTTGTTGTTGTTGTTGTTGCGGTTGGTCCAACTTTTTGTCGCCGTTTGGGAGACGTTGGCGAGACGCGCTCTGTCGTGTGGCATAAGGGACCCCTTAAAGGATATAAGGAAATCATATAAATACATGCTCATAAAAATCATGGCAGCATGTCCTTTTAGTCCTTCACTGTTACACAGACAGCGGTTATTGTCCTGCATCCGAGAGTGTGTGTGTGTGTGTGTGTGTGTAAGCCGGCCTACTCTTTTTCCTGCTTTCATTCATATTTTATTTTATATGTCGCCTGCTTCTTTTTTTTTCTCTCTTCTTCTTCTTTCCCCCACTTTGTTCTGGCTGGGAGTGTTATGAATTGTTTTACATATACTTTAAATATGCGGCATATGTTTTGGCGTCCGCCACTTTTGAATATTTCTGCGGCACAAATTACTTTTGCACTGCGGCATCTGCTCTGAACAAAGGTTGCCTTAAACTCACCCGAATGCGCCAATGAGCATTTCACGGATATTACCCCAAATTTTGTTGCGTGTTTTCTGGTGTTGCATTTCGCTTTTTTCAACTGTTTAATACAGAATAAAACAGAGGGGCTATATAACTGAATAATAAGACGGCAGTATTTTTGGTAAGTGCACAAAAATTTGTTGAAAAATTATAATGGAAAATTTGTGGGCCAGCATTTTGAGCATAAGATTTTCAACTTTGAGTTTAGTATTGAAGAAGGGCTCAAACCATAATCAAAAAAGTCCTAGTTTCTTACTTTTTTATACATTTTATGCATGGGATCATTTGATGTTTTGGTAATAAAGAAATATTGGCTTTTTAATAATCGTTTAAGCTTTGACTTTCATGGCAATCTTTTGGTCTTGAAAAGTTTTGAGACGATTGAAAGTTTTGTGATTTTAAAATGTTAAAATCATATCAGTTCAGCAGTTTTTCTACTTTGCTTTAAGTTTTCATTTGACTAGATATTAATAATGCCATAAGTAAAAAAGGGTTTATTAAAGAAGCAGTAGACTGGATGTGGCTCAGGGACCAACTATAACTAACTACCAGAAGCTGCGCTGGCTAATTAGCTTAGTTCCATCTACTTTGTGTCCCTGGCCTTATTTGCCAACTTTTGCGCAGATTCTTTACCACCCTTTTAAATCTAAAAAAGGCCTGAATCTGCCTTAAGTCCTGCTCTAATTGTAATAACTATAATCGCAAATTTTGCATCCCTTTTAAATGAGGTCATAATTAAGGTAAACTGTTCTAGTTAAAACTACACTAAAACTTTCAGAAATTGCTGTTTTAACACGAGCATAATTCAATGCAATATAAATTATTTATTCAAAATTGCGATAACCAATTTAATCTATGCAATTTAATTTTTTCCTTTTAACATTTATGCAATTTGTATAATTGGATCATTTTTTTTTTAACTCACATAGTGCAAAGCGAAGCAAATTCTGAAATTAAATGCAGTCAATGGCCAGAAAAAGAGCTGTAGTTGTATATATATTGTGTGTGTGTGTGTGTGTTGTGTGATTTGTGTGTTTTGCTTATTCCTTTGGTACGTGCTTCTTTTACAGATGCGCCTCAAAGTATGCAAACATATTTAATAAAGTAGCTGCGATAGTTTCATGTAAAATAGAATGCAAGAATATCACACATACGCCACATTGCACACTGATAATTTGTTAATTGAGTTTGAATAACAATTTGATTTTGTGTTTATTGTGTGACCGAGAGAGAGAGAGAGCGAGAGAGAGAGTTGGGGGTTGGGGGTTGGGGGTTGCGTGTAAATCAACCATACACACACACACAAATTTGATTTATGCCAAAATGCGTTTTCAATGATGTTGGCCAAATGGCAACAAACACGAATGGTATTTTATGCATGGCAGGGGCGAAACAGTTGCGCCTGACATAAACGATTTGCGACTGGGGAGTGGGTTATTTTTTTGTGATTTTCTTTTTGTTTTTTGTTTTTTTTTTTCCTTTTTGGGTGGTTTTAGCTGTGCACTCAGCTGTTATAATAATAGTAAGTCATAAATTTTGTTGCGCTGCGACTAAATTTAATTTTAGTTGGCCAGCCGCAGTGCCAAACTCACAGACCAACTTCCCAATCAGCGTTCACGAACTTTTTCTCTCGTGTTTTTGATTGTTTTCTGTTTCCTTTTTATTTTATTATATGTATTTTTTTTCCGTAGGTAAAAGCGAAAAATTATTACAGGGCATTGTACCCAGGCAGTATTTTGTATGTTGTTGTTGCTGTTGTTGCTGTTGTTGCTGTTGTTGCTGTGTTTTATGTGCGGCAAGCATAATCTGTAACAAATCTTTTTCTCTGCAAAAACATTTGCCTTACGACGCATAAAAGTTGACATACATCTGTGTACACATCTACATATAATATATATATACATATGCATAATATGGACATATGTGTTTGTTTATAGAAAACTGCAGACCAGCAAAAGAACAGCAACCAAAAAATAAATAGCGAACCAACACATGCATAAACCAATGTATATAAATAACAGCGAGGGTTGACTTAGAACATATTGCACAGATGTGGCAAAGAATTGTTTCATTCCATGTTGTTAATTTGATGTTTTATAGCCGATTAATGGCAGCTTATAGGTTTATTATCAGCACGTATTGCAAAGGCCATAAAAACAAATTTTTGCTTTTTTTACATATTATTAAAACACAAAACAAAAAAACAGCTAATGGAAATTTTGCAGCACATAAGCGTGATATAATCTTAAATTGAATGGAAATTTTGCAGCACATAAGCGTGATATAATCTTAAATTTAATTCAATTTAAATCTGTCTTTCACTTCTCCATTTTTTTTTTGAGTTCATGTGGCCAATATATGAACGGATATTGCTCATCTGTTTAATTAAAAAATAGGTTCTGCATTTTGGTTTTGGTATTTCCCATATATACCATTTAAGGGTTAAGTTGTCAGAGTTGTTGCTTACATAAAATCCAAAGGAACCACTTCATCTAAACAATACAAAAAAACACAAACAAATTAAAAAACAGACAATATTTAAGGAATATTTTTCAAAAATATTTAAAGTGTTTTTCTTTCTTATAAAATATACTCATTAAGTTGCAAACTGCTCAAGTTGCCCTCGAATGTGGAAATAAGCCACAAAACAAACAAAGGGCCTAGCTGCTTATAAAATTTTTGGCCTGATATTGCAGGGCAACTTATAGATGTCGAGAGAAAGAGACACAGAGAGAGAGAGACAGCGAAAGAGAGAGAGAGACACAGAGAGAGAGAGAGAGAGAGAGAGAGAGGAAGAGAAGAGCGTATAAGCCACAAAGCCTTTTGTTAGATTTATTTCCGTTTTCGCCACTTTTGTTTGTAACTTTTTGCTTCTTTTGTTGTTTTTGTTTTTTTTTTTTTGCCATTTGCCATTTGCCATTTGCTAGCTTGCTTGTTTGTTTTATTTGTTTGATTGTTTACATGTTTGTATGTTCGTTGCTTGTTTGCTTGTTCGTCTGCCGTTTGATATGTAATACTTTGCATGGCTCCCTCCGGGGAGCCACAATGAAGGCTCCCAGGCCCCATTGACATTCGCATGCGGGCAATATTCGAACTGTTGTCGATTCATGAAGTATTCAATATATTGGAGCATTGGAGCAGCAGCAGCGTTTGTATGTTTGTCACCGACTGTGTTGTGTATTGTGAGTGTAAATTGAAGTGAATGAATAAATAAATTAAAATTGAGTTTGCATGCAACTGGTTCACTGACGAATTGAATCGAGATATGAATAAATAGGGCAAGTGGAAAAGAGTGTTTTCCAAGGCTGTAAGCCTGATGAAATATGAGAGAACAATTGATAATGCGCAAAGTAGAGAACGTTTTCTAAGAATAAAGAATAAAAACGCTGAAAGATGCTTATCTTACAAATTTCCATATCAATAAAAGAAATGAATAATTTAAGCAATGCGCACAGATTGTGTTAAAATATGACTTCAAAAGATTATCGAAAGTCTGAAAATCTGTTTTTAAATTCATCTGGAAAAGCCAAACATCGGCATCTTATTCAAATAATTCTTTATTTATATATATTGTTTTAATTTATTTAATGTTTTTAGTTAACATAAATAATAAGGACTAAAGAATTATTCCAAATAAGTTGCTTTTGTTTGCTTTGCCTTTATTGCATATTAAAAATGATCAATAAAAATGTAAAATAAATAAAAATTTAAAATGAAAATATAATAATAAATAATTTAAAATAAAACAAAAATATATGAAAATAAAAATATTTTAAAATTGTCAACCATATAATGTATGTATTGGGGAAACCCCGGAAAAATTAAATCAGACCAAAGAAAATCCTCAAAATTCTTTGTCTTGTAGTTGGAACCCCAAAATGTAAGCATTCCAAACTGCCCAATAAACATAAACGATAAACTTTTATGCAAGGTTGTTGTTCCTTAAAATGTAGCTGATTTTACTATGGTATCATTTTAAACATTTCACGGCCAAAGTGACAAAGTCGAATTTGTCTTTGGCCAACAACAACGCGCAACCTAATCAACGATTTTAATTATTAATTTTGAAACTCCTCCCTCCACTTGCACAACAAACACACACATTCAAGTAACATGAGAAAGTTTACACACAAAACTTTGCACTAGTCGTAAATCCTCGTCTTTATTCTACAATATTACAGCATAATTAAGCTGCACTCGCTACTTTTACTCAGCTTCATCTCTCTGCCGCTGCTGCTGCTGCTGCTGCTGCTGCTGCTGCTGTTGCTGTTTGTTTTGTGCAGAACACATGACCTTAAAATAAAAAATGAAAGTGGCAA
Source organism: Drosophila setosimentum (assembly GCA_035043505.1). Taxonomy (NCBI): domain Eukaryota; kingdom Metazoa; phylum Arthropoda; class Insecta; order Diptera; family Drosophilidae; genus Drosophila; species Drosophila setosimentum. The sequence continues at coordinate 22,241,698 of JAWNMY010000007.1, forward strand.
GAAAATGCGTGAAAATCTTCCCTGACTGGGACCTACCCTGTTTATATTTACAATATGAAATTTTGCAATTATAATAGGTATAAAAAGTAGTTGCTGGTAGACAATAAGTTTCGCGCAAAAGCTCAAATTCTGAATTTAATATTTTAGCAGCACACTTTCCGCACACTCCGCTTGATTTTAGTTTGCAGCGTTATTACATATTTTTGCCTGTTGCATTTATTAATGCAGCACTTTAGACATTTTATGGTTGGAGGGTATAAAAATGATGCCAAGAGGTAATTAAAAATTCGCCGCACAGCCAAAAGTCGCAGAGCAAAAAAATATATATACCAACAGAAAAAAAAAATTGTTATTATGCCATAGTGCTGCTGTGGCAAGACAAGCTTTAATAAGTTGCACACACTCACACACACACACACACACAAAGATACACAGACTCAGAGCACACACACAGAGGACTTAACTAGCACACATTGCTTTTGCACATTACGTATACGCAGCGTTTACAAATGAAGCTGCCAGCTGGATGAGTCGTGTGATAAAGTGAGCAAGTGCAAGGAAGACAGAGCACTGAAAACACAAGCACACAAGCTGACTGTCAACGATATCACACACACACACATACACACAAACATACACACAAACATACACACACACACACACTGCGAGTCACAACTAAATTTTGTACATATAAATTAACAAGAGGAACTTCTGTTCTTACCACGATTGCTGCCATTTGATAAGTGAGGAGGGTTTTTTGGTGCGTTGAGTAACAACAATTTCGCTAAATTACAAACAATGCTTATTTGTTGTTTATCTGTGTAAACTATCTCTACCTCATGGGGCATGCAGCATGTGGCATGTGGCATGTGGCAGGTGGTGCTCTAATATGCTGCTGCTCCTCCTTGCGCCTGCTGCTTTGTAATTGAGTTGATAAAACTCTCGGTCGCTTTATAGTAATTTACGTAATGCATGCAAAGTTAATTACCTCGGGGAGACCTCAGTAATTACAAATGTGATTGAACGGCGGAGCGGAGCGGCATCCAATGCCTGTGACACACAACTCCCCTGCCTTTTTGCCTGCGCCTCTGCCCCTGCCCGTGCCCCTGCCCCTGGAACTCCAATCCCATGCCGCAGTCAGGCTAAAAAGTAAGTCTTGGCCATTTATCAAGTTTCTGGTTGCCTTATTCCATTTTTTGCCATTTGACAAATCGTGCAATTGTCCAAAAGCATGCATTATAAAAAATTATTGTTATTGCTGCCACTGACTTTGCAGACATTTTCAATTAGCCGACAGTTTCTCCCTTGTCTAATCTGCTTTTGTCATTTGTAGATTGTCAGGCGATTACCACGCCCTCGCCCTCGCCCTCGCCCTCTTCTTCTTCTCCTTCATGTTTGGTACTTTTGCAATTCGTAATCGTAAATTGAATTTCAATCAACGAAACTTTGCAGACTACAATAATGTATTTTGTTTATCGGGCGACGAGTCTCGCCAAATAGCAATTGGCAACAGGAAAGGCTATAAAAAACCATGCTGCTGCAGTTGCAATCGAACTCGTTTCTCCTATTTTATAGACAAACAAGCAATAGTGAATAAAAATTAAGTGAATCAAGTGAGGAAAGTTATTTGGGCCTAGACTGATATTACATGCCAAATCATATAATTATTCTGAAAGTACAAAATAGGATTTTTCTTTTCCTAATCACAGTGTAGATTTTTCTTAAGTTTAGGAAAAACTTGTCAAATTTCCAGGCGTTTTTTTTCACTTTCTTTTGTTTTATAGAATCCAAGAGGAGTGTTATGAGATTCACAAAATAATTGAGATATCCTCTGTGAAAATATAATCGCATGTGTTTATTTATTAGATTTTCGACAACAATTTTAGTCATTATGTGATAAAAATTAGGAATTATTCATAGTGATAAATATAATCACATTATATGCGCCACAAATTATTTTACACTTAAATTATTCATTATTCAGAAATAAAACCATTTAAAATCATATTTATTGAAGCAGTATTTGTTCTACATGAATTTAGGTGAAGGCTTGAACAAGTTGTTGCAACATTTGCATACACACACACACACACACACATACACATATACATATTGATTTAAATGGTATTTTCGTGCTGTGTTTATTTTGTTTTAACATTTTTATATGTTTATTTTATATTTTTTAAAATTACACAAACATCAAATATTTTGCAGTTTGCTGAACGATCCAAAATGGAAACATTATTTGTTAGTTACATCAGACACAGACGCAGGCACAACACACACACACACACACACACACACACAGACACACTGTGTGCACTTAAATACTCATCAGTAGCAAAAATTGTTGAATTGTTGTTGAATACTGATAGATGCTGCTAGGCATTTCAGCACTTAGTCAAATCCCAGCTTGAATTTATGTACGCATATGCATTTCCTGACCGCAAAAAACTTTACAAAAAGCACTCATTCAACAATTCCCCCTCTGGCACACTCCTGTCCCCACCTTACTTTCAGATTGGGGCATGCATTTGGAAAAGTTTAGGGCTATATTGTAAAGACGTTAGTGGCAACAACTTTTCCAATTGTGTGGAGAGCAAAGCAATCTAACTATTTGAGCTAAAGGATCAAAATGCACCAGCTAATGTAAAGTTAATGCTGCAAGAATACTTTAAGCGATTTATAAAATTTATATATTACATAATAGCTTATGCAGAAAATAATGGAACATGAAAACGAACACGATCTGAAAACAAATTAAAAAGGTTTGCCCTAAATCGACAAACCATAAAGTATTTTATAAAGTATTTTTATTTGATTTTTAGATGTTAACACTACTAATGAAATTTACTAAAACGGTTTTTATAATAGAGTATAGCTATTGTCTACTTTAGAGGCCAAGTAACTTAGTATTTCGATCGTAAGTTTTTCAAACTAATTTGAATTTATAAACTATCTAAAATATTTGTTTAAATGGGATCTTTAAATACTAATATTTTGTACAATAATTGGAATTTTGGTTACACATATTAAAATAACTCCCACTAAAGTGATGTAAAGAAAAACCATGCTTTAAAAATAAATTTTTGGTGCCAAAAGTGTGGCAAAGTTCTAACGTAAAAAATTATTTCCACTTTGATAGAAACCAAAATTATAACTGCAACTAAACGTAACAGTTTGAAAAGTTCAACAAATGTCCCAAAATGTTTGCTTTGTTTTATGGCCATTAAGATATGTATATGAGTGGAGTTTTGTGGCTAAGTTATCATAGGTTCAGCAGGGCGGTAGGAGCTGCTGTGGCTATCAGGCGTCGCATTGGGTCAATGAGAATTTGCAGACAGAAGTGACGCCAAAAGTTTTTCGATAGTCGAAACTTAAGTGCCGGCGACTGCCAACGAGTTGCCTCTGCCCTTACCTATCTACATTCCCAGAGAGATAGGCAGAGAGAAAGAGAGAGAGAGAGGGAGAGATGCAGATAGAGAGTGTGTTCCGCTCTCTTTCGTTTTTGGTGCTTTGACTTTTGTGCAAGCCATAAAGTTACCCGGGTACTAACCATAAATTAAGTGCAGCTCTTTTTTCTTGCATGCTCTGAATGCTTTTTTGTTTCCAGCTTATTTATGATAATCTAAACATTTATATATATATAAATATATGTGCTTGTGTGTGTGTGTATACAGTTAGTTGCAAGTTTCCTGCTGATATTTAATTAATGCCACAACGCCTGAAGGTGCAGCGCGAATTTTGTCGCATAGCTTGCGACTCAATTTCTAATTAGAAAACTTGCAACTTGCTACGTTTTTGTTTTCTATCCCGCTGCCACTGTTGCAATTGTTTTTACTTTCTGCCTTTGGGTTACAAGCTTGACTTGACACTTTTGATTGACATTGACGTTTTCTGTCAATTTCTACAAAGTTCGCTCACCTCGCAATTCGTGTTCGTGTTGCTTTTCGGGGCCAATCAATTAACAGCGGTTTTCCTTTGTTTGCCCATTTTCTCATTTTCTTTTGCGGTTTCTTTTTTTGGTTTTTTCAAATGTTGCATACTTTGTGGCCGGCCCCAAGGTGTTGCCACATTTCGTGGCGCAGTTTAATTGCACGCTTTAGAATCTAGTAAAATTCTTTGAAGTTCGTTTGCCATGGTTTAACAGCTTGCCATTTTTCGAGTCTTTACTTTAAGAAATAATACTGAAACTCTCTTTTAGTGACACTTAAATAGGTTATAGGGTCAATTTCACTATATATTTAACAAAATCTATATTATATATATTAGTTCGATGTTGTTGTTGCAAAGTATTTCACAGAAACGTTAGATAGATATGAATACCGTAAACATCAAGGTATCAACACGTAATCGAATACCGTACAAAAATATAAACATAAACCTTACAGGAAGTTTTATATAGAAACACAAGTTCTTTTAGGTTAGATACACTGCTCTTTCTTAAAGTCAGATATATAAAAAGCAGACAACTTAGCTTTGAAATTTAGAAAATCGCACTAAAAATAAAAACGTCCAAATATTATAATGTTTCTCTTGTTGTAGCAATAATTTCCAGATATAAGAAACCATTTTCCATAAAATTAACCAGGTTTGCCTTAAATCGAAGCTTCCAAATATATTGTGTTTTCTTTCATATTTTTTTAGTAATATTTTATATTATTCAAAAATGCATTCCTAAAATGTAGAAATGCAAAGAAATCCTTTCCGAAGCTACAACTTTAAATGTTAGCAATTTACTTTAAAAAGTTGATATACCCTTGTTGCCAAAAGTATGGCGAATTTCTGGATAACTAGATTAATGTATCACCATTTAACTTGCTTGCGCTTGCTTTAAGCTGCTGAAACGTAGACCAGATGCCGTTGAAGGAATTTCCCAGTGCGCCAAAAATGTTGGACCTAAGATGCACACGGCAAAGTTTTAGCATATTTTGTTGATGCTGGTGCATTCCTTGAGTTTTTGGCCTTCAATGCAACTGTAAATTATGCGCAAGACAGCAATTGTTTGCCAAATAGTTTGAGTTTGCTTTGTCTTCAGCAGTTTGTTTGGCAGCAAATGCCGCAAAATGGCATTTATCATAACAGGTAGCAATTGGGAACGATGTCGTCTCACAGCAATCCCATCTCTCTCTCCCTCTCCCTCTCTCTCTTTCTCTCTCCAGCCAGAGTAGGCACTCAGTGTAATTGAGCGACACTTGAAAAATATGCGGCTCATTAGCTGCAGGCCCAAAGGTGTTTGGGGGCTAGCTGATCCCCGATGAGTTCGACAGTCAGAAAGACAACTCTTCATACAACTGAGTGATGTGGAGTGGAGTGGAGTGTAGTGAAGTGAAGTGGTTTGAGTAAACACACGACTGCACAAGCAAATATACTATGAACACACACACACACACACACACGTAAAGTGAGCTTAACGCTTGACTGATTTCTTTAGCCTCAAACAAAATTGGCACGCTCAGCGGCAGGAATGATGGCAAATACATATGTATATATAAATGATTTCCAGCAACTGTTGTTGCTGCTGCTGCTGTTGCTCTCCTTACACTCTGCAAAAATATGCCCTTAATTTTAGATGTTTGACCTAGTTTTAATGCAAATGGCAACTCACCTTATTTTGCAGACAGTATTTTTGATCAATCATGAATTTTCTGTTTATTTTATTATAATATATAAAACACTAAAGAAACATCTTAATTATTTCAATTATTTAGAAAAATATATTTTATATTCGTAGGGATTATTTCTGAGGACAAGAAAACTTGCTAGTTGTCAGTTCGATTTGTTTTTTTCTGAGTGCAGATATCCATCTACAGTTTATATGTGGTCTACGTGCCGCACTTTTCAACTTTGCCAGCCTGTGTTTGTTTTTGGGCTTAAGTTTTGTTACGTGCTTTGCTTATTTTTTTTTTTTTTTGCCTTTTTGTGGGGAACACGGTGTGGCATTCTCATTCTTAGTCTCATTGGGTTCAGATTACATGGCGTATACGTAATACGTTGCATAAGCAAAAGTTTTAGTTTGCCTACGCTCATCAGCACCATGGCAATTTTGGCTAGCTGCAACAAGTTGTGTGGCAAGATAAACAGCAAGAGTGGCAGCAACAATAACTTTAAGCTCAAGTTACGCTTCGCTTGGTTGCTCATACGCAACGTTAGCCACAGTCTCACCATAATTTCACCTTTAACGCCTGCTGCCACATGCACTTATCATCGATGGCCAACTGTTATTCTCCCTCTCTCTCTCTCTCTCTCTGTCTCCATATTGTGTTGCAAATGCATTCTGCTCGTTGTTAAATTTTGTGCAAACAAAACATTTTTTTGGCTTTTCATCATTTCCATTTCTAGTTTAGCATGGACCAAATTTCAGCCACAATTCTGTAGCCTGTATTGAACATGTGCCAGGCTTATTGAATAGAATTTTAAGCTCTTCATGTCGTTAGTTGCCATCGCTCGCATTCATTTTAATTTTGCTATATTTTCTCTTGCATTGTATTGTTGCATTTTCGCTGCATTGTTTTCGTACATTTTCAAATTTAAGCCCAAAAACAGTGTCAACGTTGTTGTTGGGAGCGAATCCTTTGGAAACTTAGCTCTGTAATATACCTTCCATATTTAATAGCTATATTCTAAGGGTGGGCATGAAGTTCAGAACCAACAATTTAGTAACAAATTTGGAGATTGTAGCTTTAAAATTGGGGGAGATATGTGCTTTTACCGATATGCAATTATCGATTTTGATTAAAAAGCATATGTTTCAAGCTTAAAGTCTCAGAAAAGACAACATTTCTCACATGGCCCAAGGCCAATATGCTCTTTTGTATCTTCGCTAGAAGAGTATAGAAAAATGATTTCCAATTTTTGTTTGCCATATGCACTAAATGAGCATTTAATGCTACGCTTTAGTTAACATTTAACGCTTCCTTTCAACAATGCATTTTCAGCTTTTTATTCGCTTTAAAAGAGTGTCTGAGCACTATCTCTCTATTCCTCTCTCTCTCTCTCTTTGTTGTTCTGTCTCTCTCTTCTTGTTTTCATTATTTTGCTGGCAACATCAATTTGGTGAACTCTGCTAAAACAGAATCTCCAGCGCATAAAACGCGCATTAGCAAACTATTACTGAAATCCCCAAGGTGCCATTTACCATGTCCAGAGTTGTCGTTTTTCATGCTCTCTCCACCTCTCTCCATCTCTCTCTCTCTCTCTCTCTCTCTCTCTCTAACTCTCTCTGTCTCGCTGTCTCTCTCACTCTATCTGCTGCTGCACCGTGTGGCATTTGCGATGTAATTTGTGATGCCTAATAAAATGCCTAAATACTCAGTGAAAGTAAAATAAATAATATAAAAAAAAAAAACGAAAAACGAAAAACGAAAAAAACAAAAAAAAATGTGCATAAATTATAAGACAGCAGCAGTCGCAGACCAAAAGTGTGAAAAATTACGCACACGCCCCACTCTCAACTCGCCCTCCTCAACAGAACTGCGGAGCACCACAAAGTACCAAAAGCAGCCGCAAAAGCCAACAGCAAAAAAAAAAAATAAAATAAATAAAAGGAAAAATACAACAAGCTAACATTTTACTTGGAATACACTCAGAAATTTGCCCTGAATTTTAGAGTGTTCCTCAGAGGGTTTCTCACCTTTCTAATCAGAAAGTAAATTTCTCAAATTGAAACTGGTGTCTGTCTAAAAATAAGGACTTGCATTTCCTAATTTCAGTTTGAATTCTTTCTTAAATTTAGAAAAAATATTTCGCATTACAAATGTATTGTTTTCTATGTGTGTACTTAGATGAATTATTATAATAGCTTTTGTTACATATATTAATTATTTAACATTAGCATTTTAAGATTTCACATTTACCAACCTGTTACATAATATAAAATTCATATAATTTAATTTCATTACTGTAAAGGATTTCTTAATAATAGATCATATTTCTAAGAATAGAAAGAAACTGATGTTTTTGGCATTGTCATTTTACTTATACATAGATATTATTTCTAAAAACCAGAAAACTTCAGGAAGACTTTTATTCTGAGTGTTTGGCAACTTTGCCAGTAGACAAAATGACTGACGACAGGCGGCGAGTAATTTAATTTGCTTTTAATGTTGAACTAAGAAAGTTTTAGGCGCAGTTGCCTTAATATGGTTTCTGATGCTCTGTTTCTGTGCTCAGTGCTCAGTGCTCAGTGCTCTGTGCAAGACTCTGGATGGCTGATGCGCATTTAATTATGCCCACATTTTTCTACTTTTTCTAAATTTTTTCTTGTATTTTTTTCCATCTGCCTGCAAATTGAGAAAAATGCGTTGAAGTCAGACCAAGTTTTTTGCGGAGAATAAATGCTTTAATGCTCTAGCTTATAGTTGGGTATACTTGAATGTTGACATTTCTGTTTGGATACTTAAATTTTGACATTTCTGTTAGACCACAATGTGTGTTGTGCAAAACTTTTCTGCACTACAATTTCACAACAATTTGTGTACCAAAAACAAAGCAAAGTGTTTCTGTTATTCAAATAATAACTTTTAACATTATTCAAATGTACATTATATATTTAATAGAAAGTAGCAAGTACCCATTTAAAATGACTAAAGAGGAATACTGAAATTGTGTCAAAGTATGCAGCAGATTGAAGAAAACATCTGCGAAGATATATACTCTTGATCTGCATCAAGAGACGAGTCGATCTAGTCATATTCATCTGGTTTTCTATACGAGCACACCCATCTCAGAGCTGGAGAAAATCGCGAAAATCGTCTCCGATTGCAATAAAAGCCACAATTGTAAACATAAAGCTTAGCAAATATTATATAAAATATATCAACATATTATTGATCAACTGTAATAATTGAAATCTGGATTCTTTCTAACTCATTCATAAACGTTTTCAACTGCGGTTTTTTTTTTTTTTATCAATGCTGAATATTCTTTGCTGCATTGTTGGGAATCTGAAGAAGGCATTAGCATTTTCTTAGGCAACTTAACTTAACTTTACTCAACTTAACTAACCATAATATTTGCTGCAGAAGTTTAGAAATAGTTTCTGTCTGTCTAAAATAGTCTTCTTTATACGATGGTAGTTTAAGTTTGCACTTGCCAAGTGCTGATTACTGACATATTTTTTTGTCTATAGGGTATTTAATTGCCAGCATTAGGCATATAATGCGACGTTGCCTATTGTTTTTAGTTGTTGTTGTTGTGTTTTGTGTCATAACTTTGACTTTTTTGTTCAGCTCGAACAGTTGAGTTGAGTTCAGTTTGGATTTTTGTTTGTTCAGTTTCTCTCTTGTGCCATTTGTTTGTTTAGCGACTTGGCTTGTTTTGTGTTTATTTTAACTTTTGTTGTTGTTGATGTTGCTGTTGCTGTTGTTGTTGCTGCTTTATTATGGCATTGTTTCGTTCTGTGCGCTGATTGAAATTAAGCGCATTTGGAGAGGCGGCTTACAAAATGTTGCCATAGTTCAAGTGGCTGCTGTTTGCGCATTGTTTCAAATTGCTGGCAAATTATCCGGCAAGTTTCGAGCGACACAAATGAATTCGTATATATATATATATATATATATATATATATTGTTCTGTGTGGGATTTCGTGCTAATTTGATAAACATTTGCGTGAGTTGTGCAGCACTAATAAACATGCGGAAATTGTCATAATTAATTTGAGTACCCTGAAAAGTAGACAGCATTTATTTCCATTATGCTTAATTTGGCTATATAAAATGTGCTGGCCATTTCCATTTTCATTTGCAAAATGTGACTAAAATTAGCTTTATATCTGTTGTCTTGCTTTTCAGCTTCTTTGAATCATGCTGCTTATTTATTTCAATAACTTTCCCATTTATGGGAATCAAAGTAAAGCGAAGCATTTATTTTTAGAAAATTATATCATGTAACTGGCCTTTCAAAAATGTTTTATTGCACTTCCGACTCTGTATTCCATTTCCTGTTTCACATCTTGAATAATTTAATGAGCAGTTTACAGTCTCAAAATGAAGCCTATTAAAGCATAATGAATTTGTCGATTTATGAAAGTTATGGGCATCTTCTAAGTACTAATAAAACTGCAATTAGTACATTCTCTCTCTCTATAGCATTGAATTATTTTGCAGCTGAATGCACAAAATTTGTTCTAGTTGCTGGAAATGCAATTTCAACGTCCGTTTTACAATTTTGCCAAAAATTCCAAATATCGCATAGAAGTGTAGAACATGACAATGAGCCCTAAATAATGTAACTCTAGGGCCTGAAATTGCCCAGGCATTAATTAAATCCAAATGCAAATTAGCAATGCTTAATACACTATTCGATAGTCAGATTCTGCAGTAAATCGAATGACTTTTTTTTGTTTTTTTTTTTTGGTTTTGGCGGGAGCTCATATTAGACTTAGGGCCATGTGATGGAATATAAAAAATTCGAAATGGAAACATGTATTATGGGGCATGTACTACGATTAGTCGATTTGAACTGGATATTATGCCGAGGCATGGCAACCAATTTGTGGCAAGCAGCCGGCTGCAGTTGCCTCCTAAAACCTGTGCCACACACACACACACACACACTCACACACACACACACACACACACACACAGACACCCTTCGAATGCGTGATGTGCACACACATTTAAGAGCCATAGAATTTGCCGTTCATATTTAGCTGCTGTAGGCAATGGGACAAAAGCATCAGCGAAGCGATTGAAAAATGCCAACCATTGCAGCACTTTTCCACAAAAGCAAAACTCAAACGTTGAAGTTATGCTAGTTGTGCAGAAGATAGCAGAAATTTAAGGTTTTGATCAGAAGCGCAAAATTTGCTATGTGACTGAAATGTACAATTCGGAAAAATCGGAAGAAAAACTAGGTAAAGCAAACATGCCAGTGGAATCATAAGCTGATATCATCTATTCCACTTGTAGAAGAAGCAAAAGATACTAAAAGCAGAGAGAACAAATTTAATCTGGCTGGTAGACAAAGTATTAAAATTAAAGTGTTTTCTAATGGGACTAGATTCCTATATTCAACAATAAATGTACAAATTAGCTTGAGGTCAAACTATGCTCAAAAGGGGCTGGTTTTAGTTAGTTTTGAACTGTCCGTAATCGCACTTTTTGTGAGTATAACTTAAGCATGAAAATTGAGTAAGAATCTAGAGGAACTTTTCTTAAGAATAATTGAATTCAACTGTGTACTTTATGCTACACCTGCACTATTTGTAATATATATACTAATATCCCCTACTTGTACTATTTGATAACAAATGTTGCCATACTTTAGTTCTGTCTAGCAAAAACATATGTTTTGTATACAACGTCATAAACTGTTGATTTATGACATGCTTCAATCAATTTACTCATAAAACACACCCAGCCACAATTGACCGACATTGCAGACAGTTTGCTGCATGCAGCTGTGTGTCTGTCAGTGGCTGTGTTTATGTATGTGGCATATAAACACGTTTGGCCAGCAGCATATGTGTGGGTTGAAATGAAATGCAATCTAAAGTAAAGCACAAAACAAAACTTAACAAACTGATGACCCGCTGTTGGCCAGCCGCAAAGTGTGTGTTGCAGTATATCGGGGCACTTCTGTAAATTGCAGTATTCGATGGCAAATGCGACCAACCGACAAACCGACCAACCGACAAACCGACAAACCGACACAACTGCCAAAGAATAAAACCAACGGATTGGAAAAGTGCGCCAGACCAACGCAAACACAACCACACACACACACACACACACGCACACACACAAAGACGGAGAGCGAAAATAACACGAACAGAGAGTCGCAGCCACAAATGCGATGAATGGTGTCCTAGAATAGAACCAACAAGCTCAATATAAAATGCTAAAAACGCCAAAAATGCCAAAAATTTGTGAGATCGCATGAGAAGCATATAGAGTTTGTTATACCCTGTAGCTGTACAGGAATAAGAATTTGTTCCTTAACCAAAGACAGCGTAGTTTTACTAGTAGAGACAGTGCAATTGTTTACCAGTTGGCTAACTGAATCTACAGAATTTTAATTTGAATTTCACTAGTTCGTTCAACTAATTTATTCACCTAACATATTCTGAAAATTCTAACTAATTCTAACTTTATACAAGGTGATTCTCGGTGCTTTATCTAAAATTCTAATATTTTCCATAGTAAGAATAATAAAATAAAAGCAAAATTTCAATGAAAACATATTTTTTTTAAAGTTTCTTTCTTTTAATTGTGACTTTTTTTGTCTTTTGTGAAAACTTAAAAAAACAATGCTAAAATTAGTTTACCTTATGGAAATTATTAAATTAGAAAAATAGAACAATAATTGTTAAGTGGCAAGGTTTATACAAATATTACATATAACAGAGCATGTGCCAGTCGAGTATGCCTTAGCTAATCCTTCCACGAACATTTGTGCTGCACAACGAGATTTGTTGGAAATAAAACAGTTGATAGCAACGGTACTCACGTGGCAAGTAGGCAATTCCCGTTACCCGTTTCGTGTGCGATTAGTTTGCATCTGGCAAGGAGTAATGACAGTTGACGAAAGCCTCGAGCTCCCATTGATTAATTGAGTGATGAGGTGGAGCTGTCGTCTGGATAGTGGATAATGGATAATGGATACTGGCTGCCATCGCATAACACTTCAATTTGAGCGGTGCACATTCGCATGTCGCTTAATGGCCCAATCCAGCTCAACTTAATTTAACGCGTCTATCGAGTATCGAATGTGTTTATTCAACACTTATTCCACACTTAAGACAGCTCTCTGCGTATCGATTGACAATGCTCTCTTCCATAGCATCAATATCCATGTCCATGTCCATGTCCATATCCATATCCATATCCATATCCATATCCATAACCATATCCATATCGATTCACCCATTGAGGAGAAGTACTTTTGCCAGTTTACAGTTATATTTACATCTATAGCAATAAGCTTTTATCTTATGCCTATTCGCTGGTTCTTCTTCTTTAATTGTTATGCAGATTCCAGCCCGGGGAAATGTGTGATTAAGTTGTAAGTAGGGAAGCACATACACTTCAAAACTCTTTATTCTCTTGGCGCCAAGGATAAAGTTCATTTAAAAATTTCATGATTTATGACTTGAGCTACTTGGCCATTAAGGCAGACGATCCTTGTTTCTGAATTATAGAAATGTTTTCTTCAACAAATAATTAATTGTATTTCTAGTTTCAGATAAATTAATTAATTAGTTACTATAAATTATTTATAAAAAAAACATTAAAAATTAAATCTTGTTTTAGGGATTGTCGATTTGGACTATTTAAAATTTAGAAATTGGTTTCTTATATTTAGAAATTATTTCTAAAAATTGTATTTCTTGTTGCAGGAATTATATATATATATTTATCGCATGATATTGTTGAGCGGATTGTAATTTGTCAAGATGCGAGATGTGAGTTTTGAGATGTTAGAGCGCGTTTGGCGTTTGTTCTTAAATTGCAATCGTGTGTGCAATTGGCTTATAAAAAGCTTACGGATAAACTGGCCAGATGCCAGTGAAATGTTGCAGCTGCAGTTTCTGCCACAATATGTGTGACACGACTGTCATCAGGTCACAGACCAGGGTCAGCCTTTGCGCTGTCTAACTGGCAACATGCCGAGCAGGAGCCGAGCAAAAGTATCGCATTTATATCATGTCCACACTTGACAAACGAGACACGTAAAACAAAACCACTCGTTTCTTATCAGTTTAAACAATTTTTAGTTGTACAAGTGTTTCTCACACTGTTTGTTGTGACTAAACCAAAGGCTTAATCGTTGCCTATTTAAGTTGGTCAACTACAAAAAAAAAATCAGTTGCATTCGTTTGCCATTGCTGAACATGAATCGTTCTTCAGTCGATTTTCTGGAATTTATCGAGCAACTCATTGAAATGGAGCATTCGGATAATTCCAAATTAAGTGGCATTAGTGGCCTGCGCATCTGGTTTCCCGATCTTATGAACAGACAGCCATATATTTTAGCCCAATCGGAGCATAAGCACGAGAAGAGTTGGCATTTAATCGCTTGGCGTTGCTGGCTAAGAAAGTGCTGGAGACAATTGAAAAATGTGCTCAAAAAGTATGTTTTTTCAACAGAAGGACGAAAAACTAAAATACAATTTGCAATAAATTGCGGAGAATTGAATTTAAATTTTCGAAATCTGTGACAATGATACGAATAAATTTCATTAATTAACATATATCTGATTATTTTGTTTTATTTGTTTTGAAATTATTATTTTTTTGATAATTAAATATAATTTGAATTTATATGAAAAGTTTTTTTTTTTTATTGTTTTTGTTTGCTGCTATAAGTCTTGGACATATGAAATGCATACAATTTCGATAAAATTATGCACTATAATCCATGGGTTTTTTTTTTTTGTTTTTTTATTATTTGCACATCTGTTTGGCCAAATGAAGCTCACTTAAGCTATAAACATTTGTTTAATGTATTTGTTGGCAATTTTCATAAATTCAGTGCTCTGTCAATTAAATGAATGAAAATAATTCGCGCTGACTCAGGCCAAAACTGGAACCCGAAACAACTTCATTATCGGGCTAATGAAAATATATTACCCAGGAAGCAGAGATGGGGGAAAGCCGAAAAGCGAGAAGCGAAATAAGCCATAACTTCATTAGGCGCACTGGAGCGACAAGTTATGCGATATATCTGACAAGATGAGTACTTATAAACTGTGAAATATCGAAAAAGAATACAGAAAGAGAAGGATATATATATATATATATATATATATATATAGAGAGAGAGAGAGAGAGTGAGAGAGTGAGAGAGTGAGAGAGCGGAAAGCTGTAGATATTTTATACGGTATAATCAATAAAAAGCGCTAAACACAAACATAATAAAAGGGATATGCGAATGCGGCACGAATTTATTAGCCATCAAGAAAGCCCAAAACGGAAGAAAAAAAATTGACTACATATATATATAGATATATATATATATATATATATAAGTGTGTGTGTTAGCCACGTCAATGGCAGAAAAATGATAAAAATAAATAAAAGTCTGTTTTGTGGGTGCGTTGAAGCGTGGGACGCGTAAGCAGTTCAAGGACCTGCTTCGCCGCATGATTTATTTACTTTCCAACTGTCTTCGTTCTCTGCCATCCTGATGACCTGCCACATACACTCATATGTGTGTGTGTGTGTGTGTGTGTGTGTGTGTGTGTGTGTGTGTGTTGGTGTGTGTTTATAGTGGTTCAATTGCCGCTTAAGTGAGGGCACATTGTAAGACATTTTATGGGCTACGTGCAACAGCGCAAACAAATTTACATGACACTGAGCCCTGCCTCGGCCCGTTGGCTCTCAACTCTATAGTGCTTACCTGAGCGGAGTAAGCATGCCTTATTCTTTTCTCTTTTTATTTATTTATTTTTTTTTGTTGGTAATTTGAACCGCATTATTGAAAGATTGATGAAACTTTGGGCAGTGTACAACACTCAGCTGACTTACCGGCTGACTTTCGACTATCGAACGGACGTAAGATAAATGACTTCACGGGATGGTTTTTCTGTTGGGGGTGTGGTTGTGGCACCGGCTAAAAGTTATTGCGGTCTGTGTGGCGCTTATAATGAATAATGAAAGATTTGCTGCCCTTTATTTTCGGGCGTTTTATTGCCGAAGACCAAACAATAAAATACTGCCTGGGCCATATTGGCTAAAACGGTTCCCTATACCCTAACCACAACTTCATTTCTCCATTCCCCAAAACAATTTAGTCGACTATCATGTGAGAAAACCATTGAGCAGTATTCACACTTTGATTTCATATATATATATATATATATATATATATATATATGTATATATGTGTGTATTAATGGCTTTTATAACGCTTCCTGCTGGCCCCAAATATATCTTGTTTTGGCCCTAGGATCTCTTTCTCTCTGTGTGTGTACGCCTGTGTGTGTGTGTATGTGTGTGTGTGTGTTTGTTCCCAGGACCAATTTGACTGTCAGCAACTTTCTTTTGATGCCATATATTGACAAAAATGTTTCTCTTTTTTTTTGTTTGGCTCATATGTAGATGTGTATATTTATTGCCCAGGGAACATTTGATTGAATGCCGGTCATAATTGCCGTTTTTGCTTCATTTCACGTTCGTTTCTCCATATATTCCTTTGATATGTTGGCCCCGGTTTCAGTCTCAGTTTCGGTTTCAGTTTCGGTTTCGATATCTTGACAAATGCTTTGCATTGATTGCTGCTGTCGGGGCCGCAAATCGCTTTGGGGGCTTCTTTTTCGGCTTTACGGTTTTCTCATTTTAAACGAATTTATTTTCATGTAGAAGAGATTCCCCAAAATTTGTCACAATTCTTCAATAAATGCCTCCCCGAATCAAAATTTGTTCTGACTGAAGGATTAAATTTAATGATTTGTAAAGACATCATATTGCTAGCAGGTATTCAATAGATAACGAACTTTCTTAAAATAACAATTTTCAATTTTAGAGTCGATTTATCTGTATGAACAGGCCGACTTCAGAGACTCGAACTTTAGACTTCAAATACAATAATAAAACTAACTCAAATTGAGCTATAATTAAATTATCAGTAAGTGGCTGAGTAATTTATTAATAATAAAGATAGAGATACAGATGCAGATGCAGATGCAGATGCAGATAATTAATCAACTGTTCAAATTGTGCATTGTGTTAGAATAAGAAACACAGATATTGTTAAAACATATTTTCATATTGAACAAACTACAATCAGCAAGCAAGCCTAATATGTATTTAACAGCTGTGCTAAGCTTATCTGCCAGTTGAGCTCGCTAGTCTTTATTATATTTATTTAAATCGTAAATCGTAATATTTGTATTTTTAATATTAATCATATAATATACAAAATGAACTATAAATTGCTTAACTATATTATTATTATTAACAAAACAAGTCGACCTTCGGCTTATTGAGTTACTTGTTCCGCTGAAGATTTAATTATGATGATATTATTAATTTTTGACTTGCTCGCTTAGCACCTAATTATGCGAATCCTTAGAAATGGAGTCAAGCAAACTGATTAAAACCGTTTTGGGCAGTAAAGCTACTTTTGCCAGCTTTCAGCTTCCAGCTGCTGGCTTTGTTTGTGAATTTCTTAATACTAATATTAGACTGTAGTTATTTGCGTGTGTGTGGGTGTGTGTTGCCAATTAGATGCTAACAATTTGGCCAAATTACTGCATTGTCAGATGGGGGAGGCAGGCATACTGTCAGAGCCTGTGAGTCCTCTGCTCCACAAAACTATTTACGGCTGTCAGCGAGAGCGACAGGAAGGTTGACCAGAAGTTTTTTTCTTTTTTTCTTATTATTTTTTCTGATCAGTCTGTGGGGCGTATGCACTATGCTGGTTGGCTTGACATGCGGAAATTGTTTGAAAATGTCATTGGTTACCACGCACGCCTCGCCTTGCCTCTCCAGGTGTCCAATGTCACATCGTGCACCCTGGAGGCGGGTCCGACAACATTTGGTTGCTTTTGGTGCTTTATTTTTGCATACTTATTTTGCTTTTGTTCCGTGTTGTGTTTTGATATTTTTAATTAAACACACGGACAAAAGCAACAAAAAAAAACAAAACAAAAAAAAAAAATGGGAGACTCTTGTTGTTTGGTGTGTTCCTTATTTTCGTGTTTAATAAATTAAGCCATTTCATTTCATTTTGTTTCGGACGCTTTTCTCTCTGTTTGTGGCTTTTATGTTGGGTTTTATTGTTGCTCTACCTGTTCGTAAGTAAACCCAGTGGCTCATTAAGACGACTACGTGAGCATTTAGCAGCCATGTTCGAGGGCGTTGACAGAGTTGCCACAGAGGCGGAGAGTGTGGGCGGGGGGAGAGGTTTGTGGCACGCAGGCGTGGCACGTGTTGCTTTTGTGGCATTGTTTACGTTTTGAGCAGCGCGTTCCCAATGTTCTCATTGTCTTGGCGAATTCATTTTTATAGCATCGACGCTTTTGTGCTGCTCGAGACTTGCTTAATGGCTCTGACACTGCTTATGCCCTAGCCGTGGGTATTCTTATTTTGTCGTAAAGTGTGCACACCACACAGGTAGCTACACCATTTAAATACTCTGCTCTGCTCTGCTCTGCTCTGCAATGGTTGGCATACTCATAGTAAATACACACTGATTATTTCACACATCCTAGTCAGAAAATATTCAAGGCCTTTGCTTTTTTTAATTCCAAGCTTCTTTTCACTAAATTCAAGATGCGTTTTTTTTGCATACACAGAATTCTTACATGACATTTTTTGATTACTTGTATTATTGTTTTTGAGCTTATTAAACATTAAGTTATGATTTTTGCTGGCTTCAGTTCAAGTGTTTTTTTTTTTATATGCTCCAAACCTATTTTAATTAGTAAAAATATGCACACCACAATAAAAAAATAATCATTGAAAAATTATTACACAATATAATCAAATAGTTAAATAGTTATTTTCAATTTCAAACATACAAACAATAATATAACTAATAAATTCATATTAAAACTTCATACAAATAAAGCAGTCGGCAGAGCAATTTGTAATGACTTCATTCTGAATTTTATAAAGTATTTGTTCTTATTTATTATTTGTGGGTTTCTTTGCAATTTTATATAATATAAAACATTTCTTAGAAATATAAGAGATGCTTTTTATTGCGTAGATTTACAAATTTAGAAATATATTTGCAAATTGAATGGAGTTTTTTTTTGTTTATTAATGTATTTGTTTGCCTCATCGGTCTTAGCTGTGTGTAATTGCTGCTGCTCTTATTATTATTGTTCTGTCTGTGTGAGCAGCAAAGTTTTTGTATAAAATGCCAGTTCTGTTGATTTTATTGTTTGTTGTTCTTCAAATAATTTGTATTTGTATTTATTTTAACATGGTCCTGCAGGCGAAATTTTTTAATTAAAACCATATTGTACCTGCATATTTTTGCTGTGCTCACAATTGAATTTTATCAAGGCAAATATAAATATGTAAATATACGGATATGTATGTATGTATATAGAACTCTAATTATATATGGAAGATATTGTTAAAATGTGATTGGCATAGGTGATGTTCTTGTTGTTGTTGCTGTTGTTGGTGTTGGCGGCAATTCCGCAGAGTGCCCAAAAAGTAAATCTACATATTTATGAGTGTTGAAATTAGGGCTACATGTCCGCACATGTCGTCCAATGTGACATCCGTTGCCATTTCCGTTTCCGTTGCTCGTTGCGCGACATGAGAAAACTTTTAGCATTTCTTTTATTTCACTTCTATTCTTCCTGCCTGATTTTTGTGCACGCCGCCCCTTGACTAAAATTATTTCAAATGTAAGCAGACATTTCTTTCTGTTCTTCTGTTTTTATTTTATTTTATTTTTTTTAGTTTTATCTTTTAGTTATTGCTTCAGCTTTGTTAGTTCTCCCTTCACCTTTAAGACAGACAGACCCAGACACAACGAAAAATGTTTCTTCACTAAAAGGAAAACCAACAATAAGGATAAAACTCATTTGTTTCAGTTGCAGTTGTAAAAGTAGTGGAAGAACTAAAGTAAATATTTATTTTTGGCTCCCTTGGCAGCTCGTTAGGCTTCAGCTCTCGACTAATGAGCAGCCAGTAAAATTATCTCAAGTTTCAACTGCAATTTGATGTGCATTTTATTTGTGAATGTAAATTGAGTGTATAACACAAATGCACTTCGATATATTCAAGTCGTTTGTGTCCTCGTCTCTGGTTCCAAGCACGACTGAGTCAGTTAAACCCTTATTATATTTTGATGTGTATATATATAAACAAAACGACCTGAGTATTTCTCGATGATAAAATTCCATTGTTAACAATTTGCTTATTGTTGTTTTGCCATTTTTGCTGTGTGCCACAGTTGATCTAAAAATTCAAATAACTGCTGCTCTGGACAACAAACATTTTTATTTTGAAGTATTTTGATGTTTTTGTGTTGCCCTTTCGATAGCTATGCAATTTTTGAGCACACGATACGAAATGTCACATACATATTTGCCAGAACTGAATATTGAGTGTTTTTTTTGGTTTTGTTTGACACAATGCATTGTTCAAGCGAGTTAGCTTTTTCAAATAGTATTACAAAAATAACTCTTGAAAATTGTTTCTTCCGTTCCCTTTGAAATTTGCTCTGCGTTTTTTAGTTGCTTAAATATCAAGTTTTAAGTGGTTTACGAAGACTCCTTACATATATAATTAAAGTCAATTACAATTTTAAGGGACATGTCTATCGTATTATTATTATTATTAATTAACACATTTCTTCAGGAAATTTCTGACTGTGATAAATTGATCTTATTCTATAGGTTCAGAGATTTTCCTATCTCTGGGTTTTTCCAAACAAAATAGATAAATAAATGTTATCTAATAGAGCTTTTAGCTCTGTTTTAAAAAATAAATAGATGTTAACTAATATTGCTATTAGTTCCATTCAGAAACATTTATGGAAGCCTCCGGTTATTATCTGCTTGAGTCAACTTAACCCAGAATTACCTTAGTTAAACAAGGCCTTTGTGTACCAATCATTTTCTGATGGCTGTTTGTTTGTTGGTTTGTTTGTTGTTCCCTTTATTTTTTTTTTTACAAATTGTAGTGAACATCTTAATAAAATGCTTTGCATTGTCGTCGTTATTGTTGTTATTGTTGTTGTAACAATAAGTATGCATTTGTGTTTGTATTAGCCTTAAGGGTTACATGAACTCTGCTTAACAAAACCACAACAACAACAGCAACAAAAATAAGCAGGAATGAGGTAAAAGAAATTTACAGTTGACAGTTTTAAGCAGGCAGGCGCAGCACATGCAAACCGGTACAAATACAACAGCCACAGACTGTATGGTATACAAGGCCTTTTGTCTTGTGCTGTAATGGATGTTATTGTTGTTTGTGTTGGTGTTGGTGTTGGTGTTGCTGCTGTTATTTGCAGCCACTACAATTATGATCATATATATACACACACACACACACATAGAAATACACATTTCAGATGGGGTGTGTGCGTGTTGAAATGGTGCCCATTTTCAAAGGCTTGCCACAAGCGTAATAAGCATCATGGCTCTGACTGTAACTGTGACTGTGCCAACAAAATGTATGCGCACACATGCCGCACTTAGTCCTCCGTACACTTAGGAAAAAAATTGACAAGATATTTCTGAAAATTTCCAAGTAAATAATAATAGTTTTTCTCTTTTTTTTTTTTGTTGAAATGTATTCTTTTTCAAAATTTAGAAATACAAGTTATATTTTACGAGAAGCCAATTTTAAAATTATTAGTTAAATAAAATTTCAATAAAATTTCTCCTTTAAAATTATAAAGTGCTTATCTTTCTTCGAAGATCAACTGATTGTGGGATTATTATGGCCATATTATTCATAACATCGATACAAAATGCAATATATTATCGCAAAGTTACTAAAATTTGTAACATACTTAAAAAATGTTGAATGTACAGAATGTTGTCGCTTATGGAAAACTGTACAGGCAGCCACTTAATATTCTGTAGATATTCAGGAATGTAAGAAATTGTTTTTAGGGGAATCACTTACACTTTTTATATATATTTGTTACAAAACTGTATTTTCTTATAACACAAACCGTTTCTATAAAAATAAGATAGACAAAATACTTTTTGATTTTAAGAAATTTGATTTGTTATAAGGAGGACTAACTTTTTAGTTCTCAGAGTGATTTTCATCTGAAGGTCACTATTTTTTTCTCTGAGTGTATGTGCACCGTTGATAGCATATATAGCGTGTGTTCTCTGGTCTGTGCTAATTGCGGCAACGCCTTTTTGTCGCACTGTGGTGACATTTCAAACGCCAAGAGCCAAGAGCTGAAATGAAAACCATTTGCCCTACCGTTTCTCCACTTTTATCCCACTGCTCCTCCTCCACCTTCACTTCCACCTCCACCTCCACCTCATCCTCTATTCCCTCCTATTTCAATAGTATTTGTTGTTGTTTTTTTTTGCTTATTTTTTGTTGTTGTTTTTTACTCCCAGTTCCAGTTACTTGGAGTCGCCTGTTTGTCGTCTGCTTTGTTTGCCTCAATGGATTTTCTGGACTGGGTGGCTGATGTTCATTTTTGGCCACTTTTCATTAAGGGGGATTTTTATGAACGCAATTATTCTATGGACCTTAAGCCTTATATTCAGTACGTTAATTGTTAGCGCGTGTATAGAATGCATTTGTTCTGCATTTTTAAGTAATAAAATAATTAAATTATTATTTATGGCTGGCCAACATGCAGTCAGTTGTGTCCACCACATTGCTCTGCTCTGCTGTGCTGTGTTCTGCTGTGCTGTGCTCCGTTCTCTCTGCTCTATGTGCTCCATTTAATGATGATTTGTTGGGCCAAGCCATGCAGACATATGTACCCCGAACTATGAACTTATGCCGCCCACAGCCATAAATTCACATCCACAGCGGGTATCTAGGTATTTTATTTTTTTATATTCCTTATTTTCTGTTGTTGTTATTTTATCTCACAATTTACGCGTTATCGATGCATGTCGCTCTCCCTCAGCGTGAGACTTCAAAAGGATGCCACAATTGTTAAGAGAAAAAAAAATTATTTAAAAAATAGTATGCCAAAGGAACAAAGTTGGCAATAAAATACCTATGGAAAATTAAGCATAAAGTATAATATATAGACTAAGAGATCTTTAGTCCAGACAGAGTGATGTAGTCGAGAGAGCTCAACCAGTTTAGATTTTAGATCAATTATATGTCTATGAATATTATATGTCAATTGGAAGGTTGTATTTTTACAATTGTGTTATTATTATGCTATAGAATAATCGATTTGTATCGATAAAGTGAAAATAAATTGACTGAACTGTTAATGCTGTTCAAGGATATGTATACTTTATCAGACTGGAGATGCTTTCGTCAAACTATCTGAAAGTGAGTACTTTCAGTAGTCGCACAAAAATTAGGCAAAACTATGAAATATACTCATCAGGATGTTGCACCGGAATTATTAAGAACATAGAACTCACATTAGTCCCAGTAAAGACTGTTATTTTGTGGCAAGAAATTCTTTTATTGCACTGTAGTTTCATCTTTTGGAAAATGCATGTCGACTGCGTTGAGATATGTGGCACTGCGCTTGAATTTATTGCACCCAAGAGAATGAAATGAAATAAAACATGATTTCCATGCCTGACTTGCGACTCTGCCAGCTGCAATAAGCTCTGCTCATAATTTGTGTTGCCCAAAGCCAATTTATTTATTTAGTACATGGAATTTTGAAATAGAGTAAGTGACAAATTGCACTCATTCAATAATCGTTATGTTTTTAAAATAATAATGCTATTGTTTGGGGATTCTTTCAGGAGTTTCAAGCATTGAATGACTTTAAGATATGCGTAAATAATACCATAAAAAATTTTGCGTTTATAATTCATACGATTATTTTTCAATTGGCTCTCTCATAGCTTTAATGATATTATTTATGAGGCTATCAATTTTTGTATTTTTCTTTTATCCTTATTCTTTTAAAGACTGTGAAAGAAAGCCAAACTTTGCCTTAAAAAATGCCTAATCAAATATTTGTGGGAATACTCAGCGAATTTCCGTTTAATTTTACAACATTTTTCTAAAAGTTGCATTTAAATAAAATGTATAGGATAATTTTTTAATGGATCTTTGCCAAACTTTATTGCAATTATTTATTAGGGTACACAATTTTGTATTTTTCTTTTTACCTTTTTCTGTCTGTGAAAAGGCAGTCTAACTTTTACCTAATCAAATATTTGTGGGCGTATTGAAATTTCATTCAATTTAATTTTTGAACAATTTCTGTTGCGTTGAAAGTAATTTCACTTTTTTAGGAAGAGCTTTAAGTATTACTCATACGCCGCATTGTTAATAATATATCGAAAATTTAGATACACAAGCGTCAAGGAACCCAACAAACTCTGCCTAAAACTACAAAAAGGGTGAACAAAATAAAAAGAAAAACGCAGCAGGGTTGGCAAAAAAAAATACCAACAAAAAAAAGAAGAATGTTTGAAGTGGCAACAGCTGAGGCAACAACGAGTAGCAAAGGCAACGCCTGCCACCGACGGCATCTTAATAAATTTGCTACGCAACACTTTGGCGTTATTAATACTTGAGTGAATGGGTCGAAAGCGGCAGAGTTGTCCTCGAGTTGAGAGCACAGCACAGCACCTAAAAACCGCTAACCAAGCAGTGGGCAAAGGGGTGAAAGTGAAAGAGAAAGTGAAAAGGGGGTTGGTGTTTAGGGTTGACGGTGCTTAATTGCACGGCTAGCACGGTTTGCCCGGTTTACCCGGCAGGGGGCGTATGCGTGCATGTGTGCGTGACAGAACGTGGACCCAACAAATAGAACAACGCGATTTTCTGCGATAATTAATTAAGCCAACATTTGCAGCTATTTTCAACTGATATCAGCAGCTAGTTTAAAGTTTTAACCTTCATTCAATTCGATTACGCAATTAATTCGTAAAGCAAATAGAGGGGGCGGTAGGAGGGGGAGGGGGAGGGGCAGGCGTTCCTAGCACATGTCAACATGTTGTGCAACTATGCTTAATTAAACAAATTCCGATGAGTCGATGCCATTTTTTTTTTGTATTTTTGTTTTCTCATTTTTGCATGCGCCGTGCAAAGCAATTTTAATGAAGTAGCTCAGCTTCAGTTCAGTTCGCTTTGGTGCGGTTCAATGCGGTTCGGTTCAGCTGGATAATTCTGAGTCGCAGAGTCGCATTCCATCTAAGCGCCTTGGCCAATTTGCGAAGACATTCCACAAATGCGAGTTAAAACCAAAAATCGTTCTTATCTGCGCAGTGCCGAACTTTTAATACTCTGACAGACACTAAGTCGTTGAGCAAAGGATTTCAAAACATAACTTAGATTCTGGTTCCTGTTTTCAGTTCCAAATAAATTTATGCTCGCGAAATTGCAAGCCTAATAATTTATTTGTTGAACCCACAAATAAAGAGGTATGTTGAGAGTGCTGAGAGCCAAGAAATTAATTTTTTCTTTGCCATTAAAATAATTTACTCTATAAAATGTAAATATTCAGCGAGCTGTTTTACACCGTTTTCATTTTGATTGTTTTATTATCGTTTCGTCGATCTAAAAACAGGCCTTCTATAAAAGTAGAATTTTACTACGATATTGCAGTAGTACCAACTGGTAGGGCATCATTACCAGAAGATAGTCGCATTTGCCTAATGATGTCTACGCTGCTGCTCAAGTCGTGCATAAGCCGCATGGACACCCCACTTGGTGGGGCACCTGTATGTAGTCAATGATGCGGCATACTCGCAGGCTCACAGGCTCACAGGCTGTACAGTCTGAACACCTACAAACAATATATTGTCGTTGCCTGTCAGAGCAATAATCCAACCAGTTTGCCAGACATGTTAAGTCATTTCAAGGGGGGAGACTTGTAGCAGTTTGTGCCACGCCCTGCTGTTTATTTATTTGGTTGTTACATATTACGCTTGGCATTCAGAATGGTTTTGCCTACCCAGCTTCTTGTGGCATTAGTTGAAATTAATTATGCAGATAAAGGTGCGTAGATGCTGCCCCAATGTCTGGCTCTGTAGAGCATCGCTGGCAACTGTAAATTTAAATGGCAAACGCATTAATTTCGCAACGTAAATTAAAGACTATTGAACTGAACTGTGAACTGTGTGTTGTGTGTTGTGAACAACAACAAAAAATTCAGCCCCACTTTATTCATCTACATGTTCAACTCGGCTTCATTGGCCATGCCACGAAGTTCACAAAATATCTTAAAGATCACCTCCTGCTTCTTCTCGTAGTAATCGTTGGCATTGCGATCCAGGGCATCTACCTCGGCCTTGTAGCTCAGCAACAGTTCACTCAAATAATGTATTTCCTCATTGCCACCGAGGCAGCTATTCATCGTCAGCAGCGACAACATGAACGATAAATACAACTGAAAATGCCAAATCTATTAAAGCTATATACAAATATATTCCGATTCCGATTTATATTCCTATTCCGATTCCCATATATGGAAATCAAACTCACCTCCTTATCCAGCGCCAACTCATGCGTCAATATGTTCTCATCGTGAGCATTCTCTACGGCATATTCGATGTCCATCTCTCTCTCTCTCTCTCTATCTCTATCTCTATCTCTTTTTATGCTTGCAACGCTTGCGTATCTAACGGGTTTGACGGCCAGTTGGAGACTGTTTTAACTTGCCTCGGGCGATTCGCATTTATTGCCCCGTTTTTGTTTATATTATTGGAGTCGATGGATTTGGTTATGTTTACACTCGCAAAAAAATTGCCTTGAAAACTTGAATATTTTTCTAAGTACAAGAAAACATTTTTGTACAAATTAGATAGATTTGAACTAAATCGACAATCTCTAAAAATATCCTATTTTTTTTTTAATTCTTTTATGAAAATCTTTTTTTTTACAAAGTTTCCTTTCACAGGAATATTAGGTCAGTTTACTAAAAATAAGTGTCAAAGATATCTATTCCTTCTTGTTATTTATTACAAATTGCAATTTTTGGAAGTGCTTGTCAGCAATATTTAAGAGATTTATATTTTGGAGTTCCCATAAATATGGCAGCACTCGCAGCGAAAGCCGAAAGCACAAATTGATTTGAAGCATTCTGAATTATGGCAAAAGTTTGTACAAAAAATATTCTAACAAAATTTTGGAAAATAACTTACACGTTACTGAGCTTGACTTAGTTGTACCATAATATGCAACTTGTAAGGAAATATAATAAAAAAAAAACAAACACATTTAAAATATATATGAAAATATGAGATCGCATGACAAGTAGACAGAATAGAAGCAGACACTTAGCTGATACCAGGCAACAGGAAGGATGAGTGGCACGATGAGACGTGCATAAGAGTCAAGTTGGTGCAGTAAAAAGTAAATAAAATTGACACCCGCACAAAAGGGACAAAAAAAATAAAAAAATAAAACGAAAAAATAAACCGTCTAAACGAACAACAAGCGGCGCTTAGATAAATAAACATTGTATGAGAGAGTATGGGAATAACCGCAGACAGGGCAAATCAAGTGCATAGAAAGACATTCAAACAGGGAATGAGAGAGAGAGAGAGAGAGAGAGAGATAGAGAGAGAGAGAGAGAGATGACAGCAATAGCAACAGAACATACAAAATACTACTATCCGAGGCGATGCCGTGAACTAAAGTGAAACTACCAGCTGCAAGGCAAAAAAGTAGAAAAAAAGATATATAAAGAAAAATGTGCTCGTGCTCGCAAATTTGTTTTTTATGAATTTTACATTTTGTTTATATGTGCACGTATTTTTATGGAGATTATATGCAGAGAAAACGATACGCAGTGTGCAGCTAAGAAAAAAAAAAAATAAAAACGAGAGTACAAAAATCGATGGGCAAAGCTAAGCACGTGCAGCACAGGTTGCATAAAAGTGCGGCATCAAATGTGCACAGTAATAAAATTTAAGTGCCGCATATTGAAAAGCTCGTTCTGATTCCCCTGGCTAATGTTAGTAAATATTAAAAAAATACACATACATATGTATATATAAATATATATATGGGAAAGTGCGAGATACATATTAGATATAATGTTGTGGGTGAGCTTTAAGTGAGCCTTAAGTTGAAGTGCCCATCATTTTTGTGATTTGCATATCTTAAGCATAAAATGCACGTTTTAAATCTTATTTACATTTAATTATTATTTTTATTGTGCTTGCAGCACTCAAAATTCGAAAAAATAAATTATTTTCTTTTATTTACAAATGAGTGAGCATATTTACAGCAAGACACCAGACACTTGAGCATGAGAATAAAATCTGCAGCATTACTGATAAGATGAGAACGTATTGATTGCAATATAAACAAACATAAATTGTTGACAACGCTTTGCGTATTGCTGAAAAATTTGATATAAACAATTCTAAGCTGCTTTCAAGGGGCTCAACTCGAATGCTAACCTGAAAAATTGTTGACTGTGGTTTAAGTCTGCCCCTTTTTAAAATATTATTCATATTATTATTTGACTACAGAATTGATATCGAATACTGATACATTTATCTGCAGCTTATCTTAAATAATAGACCTTGAGTTTGGAAGTCGATTATTTCTTTATTAAATGTAGATTTAATGCTATCCAAATTAAATTAAAATTGAATTCAAAATTAAAGGAATGAGTTAAGTAAATTTTTGAATAAAGATAGATAATATGCTACAGGCGGGTCATATATACGTAGGTGCCACACATCACCTGTCTGGGATCCCTGAACTAGGTCCGGGGCAATTAAAAAAAAAAGCTGTCAAAATATGAGTGAAACTGGCTTCGAACAATAACAGATTTCCTGCCATAAGCTGAAAATTGTGGACACATTTTATAGAACACATTTTAAAGCCGTAAGCAATATTTAATAATTTTGGTTTAATATCAATTTATTGCACAATACTCAATATGAATGTGGATCAATTAAAAGTAATAATGATATTAATAACAATAATAATAATAATAATATACAATACGTTTAAAAATGAATTGAATAACGTGACAGCTTTTAATTGTTTGTATTTGATAATTAATAAAAAATATTCCATATTAAGTCACATTTTGAAGGCCTTCCGAACATTGAATTACTGTGCATTTCAATTTTCAATTTATTGAACAAACTCGATCGCAATTATAATAAAAATAAATGCTGATGAAGGTTAAATTCAATTTGGCATTGTTGTTCGCCTTTGAAATATGAAAATGACACTTGAAATCGCTAAGCGATGTCGCCATTAAACGGCGGTTGCGAATAAATTTAATTAAGTAATCAATGTCTTAATTAAAACGGCAAGTGCTGGCAAACTCAAAGGCAGCTCAGACAAGTGTGAGACAGGGACAGAACCGCATATCAGATGCCACAATCAGGGGCAGGATCTGAAATGGAGATGGAGACACTGAGCATGAGTAATGAATTCTGGTGTCGTCATGTAAATAAGCAGATGCCAGATCAAGAATGTTGCCTACCAAATACCAACATATATAAGTATCTGCCACAGCATGTGTGTGTCTGTGTGCGTGTGTGTGTGTGTGTGTATATGTGGGGTGGTATTAGGGACCAGGGTGACAAAGCACAGACGGCATCGTCGACATTGTCGTATCGAAAATGAAGGAAATGAAATAAATCAAGACTCATTAAACCGCAGAAGAAGCTGGAAAAAACCACAACACGGAAGCTGCCACGGCAATTGTGCGACGACATATGTCTGTGTGTGTGTGTGTGTGTGGGTGTGCTGGTGTGTGCTGGTGTGTGCGAGTGTGTGCGAGTTTGTGTCTGAGTCTTTGAGTGCGTTTAGGTTATGTTAGCGGGCGCCAAAGCAAAGTTGACAGTTGTTGTCAACTTAATCATCGTCAACACCCATAGTTATGCACTCGGAGAAAATCATACTGAATTTAAGAACATTGCCATTGTCTTGACGACAAGGATTCCACAGGAAGTTAATCTAACAAAATTACAGGTGGCAGGTGGCTTTCTTAGAATCAAGTCGAGTATTTTTTATATTAGAGTTGATTTTGTAAATTGAATGTTGCTTTTTTTTCTGAGTGTAGCTACAGCGACTGTCGCTTAGATTACTTATGCATTGGCAAATACTTATCTTCAGGCAGCGGCAGCTCGAACTTAATTTGCAGCGATAAGCATAACGCGACATATTGCCAGCTCATTATGCGACTCGGCTCTGGCTCTGTCTTTAGGCATAGACATATGTGCGCACTGCCTAACTATCTATCTATCTATATATATTTATATATATATATATGTGTATACATATATCTACTTATATATCTATTATGACAACGACATTTTGGCGTCAACATCCGTTTGAGTGTCTTTTGTTGTTGGCTGTTGATGTTGCTTAATAATAGCAAATTACACAAGTAATTAGTCACGCATTTAATTATTATTTATGGTCTGTGTGTATATCGAGTGTGTGTGTGTGTGTCGATGTTTTTCTATTTAGCTGTTGTATTTTCCTACTTTGTAATTATTTACTTGAATGCTTGTTTTCGGCTTTGATAATATATGCATGTGTCAATAGATAAACACTAATTTCTTTATGGCTACCATACAAATATGTCTACTACATATTCTACGAGAGTGTGTGTGCGTGTGTGTGTATGTATGTGTGTGTGTGTTTGGAATCAGTTGGCAAGTGTTGAGTGTTAAGTGCTCAGTGGGCGACTGTCCCATTGAATTAGGCACTTGCGGACATGCTCAGCAAAAATTGCTTTTCCACAACAAAAATTGACTGTTTTGTTTTTGTTTTTGTTTTTGGGCACAATCTTAAAGCTTTTCGTAGATTAAAGCTAGCATTGCTAGGAAAATGAATTAAGTTATTGGGGAACTCATTTGTATTTAAAGTAGACTTGATTAGGTTAAATAGAATATATAGCAATACACGAAATGAACATTTGAATTAATCTTAATTGGTCGATTAACGTTAATCGAAAGAAGATGACTGGCAGACATTTTAAATTGGTCGATTTAATATTCCTTTTGAGCTGTTGAACTGTAGTATTTTATACATTTATACATAAGTCATTTGAATGTTTTAATAATCAGTGTGAAATTAAGTTAAAATCAATTTGTACTTTTGCACAGTTGATGAATAATGATGTAATTGAAATCGATTTAAATCGGTTGAAACAAAGAGTGACTTGCCTCAGATCGCATGATCTTGTAGACTCTTAGAGTGGCTCCTTTATACAGACATGCTGATCAGGATTGTATATACTATATGTGTTCGTCGATGCTCTCTTCTGCCTGTTACATACTCATACACAAATTCATCATACCCATTTGAACATTTTGTAATGGATTAAAGTTAAATGTTGTAAATATTTATGGGTTGTTTTAAATCGTTTGAAATGTGCTGCGTAAGGCATAAATTTGAAGTGGAATTCGGGTCATGTTTCAAATGGTCAACCAATTAATTATATATGGGGCCCGACTATTTTTCTGACAAATTGACAAATTGATGTATGCGTGCGCACAGCTGTTGCCAATTAGGTTAAAGTTCGCAACCGGTTCGGGTTTTTCTGGGTGTGTTTCGGGCCAGGGACCAGCACAGAAAACAGAAAACTTCGTCACGTACTTAAGCAAAAACTTTCATCGATTAAAAACTTTTGCGCTCAGCACAGCAGTATTATCAGCTCTTTATAAATATTCAGCTGGCTTTTGTTGTTGTTATACATATATTTCTTTTTGTTTGGCTTTTGCGGCGACAGCTGTATCAACTTTTCAAAACGATATTAGATTATTTGTTTGTTGCATAATAATTGGGCAAGCAGCGGCCAAATTGAAATGCCAGATTGCATGTGCCAAACAAAATCAAATCAGCCACAAAACGTCTTGACCAAAATCCAAGCCAAGCCAAGCCAAGCCAAATCAAATCAAAGCAAAGCAAAGTAAAGCAAATTCAAACCACATTTGTCGATTGCCATTTGCTTCTTGAAATTGGCAATCGATTTGTATATCGGAAATTGGCAGCAGACATCAGAAGGTCGAGGCTCAGTCAGCAGCTGATTGCCTGGCAACGATTGCTGCCTCTGCAGCCTTCGATGCCAAGTTGTTTATTGGAGCGTGTTGTAATTAGCATAACCTAAAAGAAATTGTGGTAAACGAGACGACTTAACTAAACAAAGCAATGCGTCGCGACGGCAAGATTAGACGCAATTTGCTTAATGCAAAACTTTTAATCACTCATACGCTCCGTGACGCCAGCAACGAGCAACAACTTCCAGCCAAGTTAAATATTTACACTCACAGAAAATAATTACAATTAATTTTTAAATATATAAGAATTTTAGACATATTTTCTATTATTAAGAAATGCACTCCTAAAAAGTAGAACTGCAAAGACTTTTATGGAATTGAGAAAACTTATAAACCATAATAACATATGTAATAAAATGGCAAATTTAAGACTAATAATAATATTATTATTATTATTAGACATATTTTTACGAAATTGTAGAAAAATCCAGACTGAAATTAGGAAATATATAAACACTGTTTTGTCGAAGGTCTCAACTTTAAATTGTAGAACTTTACTTGCTGAATAATTAGGTGAGAAATTGACTGCGATATTTTTTTCTGAGTGTAGTAAGCAAAGTGACTTGCAAAGTGAAATGAGTGTAAATACGACACAACAGAGCATCAGAAAAACTCTGCAGAACTAATACAATACACACACACGCACATACACACACACACACAGACACACACTCACACACAAACTCCGCACAGTTAGTAATGCTTACTTAAATATGTATGTATGCGCATCTGATTAAACATGAGTGTGTGTTGATTGCTCTGCGTGTGTGTGTGTTGTGTGTGTTGGTTTGTGTTAGTGTGTGTGCGAGTGTATGTGTGTGTGTGTGTGTGTGTGCTTGTCAGCGTATGTGATGCTTGATAATCCCCCAAAGCGCGACTCCTTTTGAGCATCAGTGGCCAGAAATTTGTGCCTCGCCCTAATCTTGAGTTTAATTTCCACTTTGACTTTTGCGGCTCACCAACACATACACACAAAACACACACACACACACACACACACATAAGCACACTCGCTGACGCAAAATTTAACTTTTAATGCATACTTTCTTAGACTTCGTTTGAGCACCCCGTAATTAAAATAAGGTCTCAAAAGGGTATACGAATAATTTTATCTCGTAGTTGTGTAATTATTAAAGGGTATACAAATAGTTACATTTCGTAGATATATAGATACTTCCTTCTATTTTATAACTTCTTAATATCTCATTTATTTTATGTGATTAATTAATGTTATTTATTTAATGAACATTTTTTTTCCTATTTATCCTAACGCTACAATTTTTCACAAACATATAAATTATTGCGCTGGCCACAAGGCATTTTGCTCCATATCAAGTTGTTAATTTAATTGATTAATTTATCTGTGTTGTCTTTTTTATATGTTTGTGTTATGTTTATACTTGGGCAGATAATTAAAATTTGTATTTATGTTTGTGTTTTGGCAAATCATCAAGAA
The DNA here is from genome assembly GCA_035043505.1 of Drosophila setosimentum. Lineage (NCBI taxonomy): Eukaryota > Metazoa > Arthropoda > Insecta > Diptera > Drosophilidae > Drosophila > Drosophila setosimentum. The sequence goes on from JAWNMY010000007.1 coordinate 22,274,742, forward strand.
TGTTATTTATGTTTGGCATACGAAGCAAAATATCAATTACACAACTCAACTAGTTTAATCTGATTATTAATCATCAGCTTCTGAGCTGTCAACATTATTAGTTTTGGTTTAGGTAAGGCAATAACTTCATTATTTTAATTTACTGCTCTGAGGGCTGTACAAATTTGCGAAATATCGCAGAAGAAGCCATTTACAAATAAGATTCAATTCAAACTAGTAGACTAATATTGATATAAATATATATCATATGGTTTGTGTTGGAAATTAAGCTGGGCAGTGGCACCAAAAACAATTTAAGCAAATTATCTCAAGAATCTCCAAAATGCTAAGCAGTCCCTCAAAATATATAGATCTAAAAACATAATTATAAATTGGCATAAGCAAAAAAAAAATAAAAATAAAAAATAGAGATATAATTATGATGTGGTAGATTCTTTGTTGATTCTTCCAGTTGGAGTTTTAATATCTCTTATTATTACTGTGTCTAATGAGTTGTAAATGAGTTGAAATTTCTTATTATTTTAATATTGATTTTGTCACTTTCATGTTGAATTTTTCACATTCACCTCGGAGAAATAGTTTGCTTTAAAATGGCAAATAGTTTTACCTGAATGATGCCTTAGGGCAAAGTTTGCATTATGCAAGTGAAAAGTTGTTGCTAACTGCTTTCCTGCCTTAAGCATGACGCTTTTAACAACATTACGCGGTATCTTTATGTCGAGCTTTCAAAATTCAATGATTTTTGGCGTCTTTTTTCAGTTGGCCAAATACGAGCAGTGCAATGCAAACTTCAGGGCGTTAAATTGCGACAGTGTTTGTAACTGACGACCTATTTGCCTAAACACACTCGCAAACATACACACACACATACACACACATACACACACATACACACATACCATGCGCACAGATCCCCATGCTTATTAACTCTGACTAGCTCGAGTTGGTTTTCTTTGCTTTGGTTTGGTTTGGTCTGCTTGAGCCTGGTTGGGTTTTGGTTGGCTGACTGCCTCTCATAACACATTAGCGAAAGTGAAAGCCTCCATAACGACTACTCCCAGTTGATTTTAATTTGCTGTGCGTGTCTGTGTCACACCGAGCACTCTTAAGCCCATAAATTTATATTAGTTGGAGATGCAGATGATGATGATGATGACGCTAAAATGCTAAATTTACTAAGAATATGTTTTTCTGCTTTCTCTTATTAACTCACACACACACACATTTATATATATATATATATATATATATATATATATGAACAAAAACTATTTGCAGGTTGTCAACTTTCTTAAAAGTAAATAACATATTCAAATTGAAATCTTATTATCACTTTTCAGTTCAACAAGTATTAATTGTTTTTATCTTATCTGCTCTTATGTGATAAATGTATTTAGAACTATTCAATCGTTAAACGTAATAAACTTTATTAAAAATTGAGTTTTACCTTTAGGTATCGTAAAGTTTTTCTGCAAATAATTGAATGTAGTATTTCTTGCTGAATTGAAAATATGTAAATTGATTTAATTGGCATTGAGCACAGCATGTGAAACATGTTCAATTACATGCCATTGCAGCTGGTAAACTGATAAATTGTAGCACATCATCAAAAATGTAGAACTTCACTGAATTTCAACTATTTCATTGAAGTACTTAACTCGACAAACATGGGAGAACGGGTATGATCGACTAGCAATAAATTCGCAATTGTAAAGAAAACGTTTTCTCATTAAATAATAATTTTTGTTATTTTTGTTTGTAATTAAATGAAAAATATTAATAATATTATTATATTATTATTATTATACTAGAGAGTAAACATCAGTCGAGCTCTTCCTACACTGGTGTATTCTAACTTGTTTGCTGCCCGTGTGTTTCGCCCACAGCAAGTGCTGTACAATTTCAATAGCATTGGCCAAAAGTTTCAATTAAATGGCATTACAAATATATGGCATATATATTTCGTTATTTTTCGTTATTTTTCGTTATTTCTTTTCTTGTCTCTGGTAGCTCGGGGCACCTCGAGACGCAGACCAAAATGAATTTTAATATAATCTGGGTACATTACAAAGATTACAAAGAATGGTAGCTGGCAAACATTGATTTCAGAGCCAGCAGCTAACGGCTAAGAGCCAAGGATTGCAGCTAAGACTAGTTGTGGATCTTGGCTAAGACAGAGTTGGATACATTTGAATTTGCATTTGCTCAGTCTCAGACTTACACATGGATGCATAAATATTTACGACTATTAGTTGAGCGTTCATGAAAGTTTTTCAATTTGCTGGCAAAGGCATTTGCATATCGATGAGAGCCAGGCTAACGCACTCAATAGAAGCGAACAAAACAACAATAAAATCCGACAATTAAAATAAACTTTATAGTAAGCGTTTGCACTGGTTGTTCTCCTTTTTTTTTTTTTGTATGTATGCACAGAGAAATTGTTTTAAATATTTTATGCTAAATATATGTAAAATCATTTTGCTGCATGAATTGAGACAACAAAATGCAAATTAATTCGGCTTGGCGCCTACAACCAACCAACCAACCAACCAACCAACCAGCACTCAACTGGGGTTCGACAACAACCCACACGACTCGCCAAACTGGCTGGTAAATCAAGGCCCTTACTCGTAGCCAACAACAACAACAATAACAAAATCAACAACATCAACTTGGCTAACAGAAAAACGGAAGCTGTTCGTCTTTGCACGTAGGCCATCATTATGAGAACCGCTCTTAAACCTCGCGCCTGACTGCCTCTCCTTTTATGTCCTGTCTTGTCCTGTCCTGTCCTGTCCTGGCCTATGCTGTTCTGTCCTGTCCTGTCCTGACCTGTCCTTTCTCCTATCTATCTCCCCCATCTATCTGTTTCTGTGTGTGTGTGTGTGTTTGTGCTTATGTTATTTATTTATTATTTATGTGGCTCAACTAAACGTTTTGCCACAAAAATTATAGCATAATATGTCAAAAAGCAGAAAAAGGCCATTGCTTTAAATATTACCAAAGGATAATCGCATTTGGGACTGCAGTCACGTTCAAATACCCTTTGCTAATATGTTTATCCTGCTCTTTTAGTGTTGAGTGATATTATCTTTAGTGACTATAAGCTCAAGCTGATAACATTATAATTAAATATGTTTGACTTAATAAAAAACCAAAATGAAATTACTTTAAATGAAATGCGTTATTTGCTTTAAAAAAACACTTTCTAAAATTCAGAAAGAACTAATTAAAAGAGCTTTATTGAATTTATATGTATATATGTGGATCAATTTATTATTTAATTCATTCTATTATAGGTATTTAAAAAGCTCAATTTTGAATCATATGAATTAGAAAAATTCAAGCATTATTTAACACAACTTTTCTGAGTTAATTCGAGATATTTATAAATTTGGCAAACATTTTTTTCCATTCCACCTTCAAACAGGCGTCAACAAATTTTAATTTTTCATTGGAATTTGCGTATGCTTTCGCCGCAAAAACTGCTCATCAGGCAGCTTATGAGCTTTGTTGGCTAATCTTTGGCAGTAGACTGGTTTGTGTCTCTAAGTATATTGACTAAAAGTCTCCAGTGCCAAGCAATTCGTACGTTGCAAGCTTTATGAGCAAGTTGTGCGGCTCAGTTGCTCTATTGATATTACGTATACGTAATATGCGCGTCTATTGGCAAGCACTCCTAAGCCGCAGCGCAAAACTCTATAAATTGTAAAGCCGCTATTAGCTGGGACTTAGTAGCGATATCAAGTCTCATAAATTCAGCGCTCTGTGGCAACAACAACAAATTGGATTCATCTTCCGCCCCCCACGTCTGAATTTCTTTTGTATATATATTTTTGCCGCTGTTATGAATTTAAATGTGATGAACGAGCGACGAGCCACCACTGACTTTGAGTGGGAATGGGTATTGGGAGAGCTGAGTCGCTGTCCAGCTATGTGCAGCATAGCGGGTGGCAACACCATTGTTATGCAATACACAACTCACTTCACCTTAACCCATTTGCCGCATCATTTAAGTCGAGTGAGAAAGCCAACTTTTTGCGGCACGCATCCTTTGTGTAAAAGTTATGAAAACCACTTAGAAGCCAGGTACTTAGAAACTGGAAAAATAAACTAGTTCAGGTAAAAGAAAGCAAACTGAGAGCAGCAGAAAGTTATGCAAAAGACGAGAGCTGCCTTTTAAATTATCGACTGTCAGCGACACACATACACACACACACACACACACGCACGCACTCAGACACACCTGATAGCAATTTATGTTGTGTATTTATATATCCTATATACATATAAATATATATATATGGTATATTTATATATTGTTTATTGACTTTGGTGCAAAATAATGGCTAGCAATTTGTAAGGTCTACTTTTTTTTGGCAGCGCTGCAGACAATGAAATATACTTGCGCAAAACACACATGCCCCAAATTGCTGCATGTGCGTGTGTGTGTGCGTGTGTGTGTGCGTGTGTGTGCGTGTGTGTGGCCTTAAGCACCATCATCAGTTACAAGTGTGAACAATAAATTGTCATCAGCTTTGTTACGCAGACTTTGCTTTTGTAGCTTCGTCTTCAATTTATGGCGGATTTTCAATTTGTGTGCCCCGCGACCAATTCACACACACACGCATGTACATAGCCTATACCCAGTCACACACCATACCCCAACCCCTTGACATACGCACATGTTGTAAGGAGAAATGCGACACAGACAGAGAAAAGCGGCGTTGAAGCTCACACTTCGCAGCCATCCTCAACTAGGAGCTGGCCGGAAGGCGTTGAAGTAAAGTCTCATGTGAAGTTTTCTTTGCGTTTTCATTTTCATTTTTGTTGTTATTGTTATTGTTGTTGTTGTCGCTGACATTTACTGCGTACATTCGGTGGCATTGATTTTTTATGCGATTTTGAAGTAGTTCAGTTGGCGACGCTCATAAGTAGGCAACATTATTATTATTTTCAATTTCTCTCTATTCGATTTGCGGCAGTTCTTTTTCTTTTTTTTTTAGCACAGACATTGATTATACACAAGTGTGTGTGTGTGTGTGGTTCACATTTGGCACTAATGTTGCTGCTTTTGTGAAGTGTATATTTTATTTATCTGTTTTATCTGTTTGCCACAGTGCCGGAAACTTAATAAAGTTTTTTGTTCATCTTGTTTTGTTGAACGCAAAAACTTTCAACATCATTGACAAGCAATGTCATATGAGATTTATGGCAACACTATGAATTTTGTATGACTTTTGAGTGCCATTCAAATTGCCTTTTCCCTTCGTTTTTTATATATTTTTTTGAGGTATTTTTTTTTTATCATATTAAAGTTTTGTGACATTTCGGTAAATTTTTGGTTGATAATAAAACTTTACTCCTTGGCAGAGTTTTTGCCGACAACTTGAAGAATGTGAGAATGAGGATGCTGGCAATAAAAGTTAAATTTACACAAAAACATTTAACTATATATCTTTGCGGCTTTATAATTTATATATAATCATAATAAAACTTTTAATTTTTAAAGTTTTAATAGTGCAACTCATTTAAATTTTGTTGAAATGAGCGACGCTTCCATTCATATGAGAAAGTTCTCAAAAATTAAATACCAATTAGTTATCACTTGATATCGTGTTTAAGTCTGTGTCAACTATTTAACTTTATTATTATTTCTATATTTAGAGATGATGTTCAGAGTGAAATTCTTGTTTGAAGACAATCAGCTATATTTGGCAAGAACTTTTGACAGTTAAGAAGTTGAGTTATTAACTACCAACTATGAACAAAACTTTAAAACAGAGTTGGGTTTCCATTAAAAAAAATATATGCAGGCTTTTGTTTAGATTACGTAATAAAATTGCAATTGAATTATACAATAAATTATCGAAAAAAGTGCCAAAGTTTTTCTTTTATGAAATTTGAATTGAAAACACATAAATCAATTTGTCATTTTGATGCTTTATTTAACAAAAATAGCTTTTCAAATGTGCAATATATGTGGGTAATAAATGTAAAACGCTTCAATAACATTTTTAAATGAATCGAGCTGCATGGAAAATAAATGTGAAATATGCAAGATTGTGTTAGATTCGAAAGTCAACAATAGGCGGATGCAAACACCATGTCAATGAACGCCAAGAATGCCATTAATCTTTGTGTAACTGCTCTTATACTACACTCTATATATAGATATATATATCTATATATATATATTATATATGTATAAATATGTACAGTCTATACAGTATATATACTTTCATGTTGCGACACTTGCAAACACAGTCCTGGAGCTATTTTGCAGTTATGTTGCATGCAGTAGCAGCTGCAACCCAAGTGGAAGCTTCAGTTTTAAGTGGCTGCCACACGTGATATTTGAGAAAGTGTGCGGCTATCTCGCCTAGTCTATTTGAGTTGGGTTTTGATGCCTTGAGCTATTTGCATGGTTCGTGAACGCATTTCTATGAAAATGTGCACATATCGGACATATATTGGCCAATGGCTAAATACACTGCTGTCCTCTGTTGTGTTCAGTTCTGTTCAGTTCTGTTCTGTTTTGTATGCCTGACTCATGTTTAGGCTGTTAGCATGTCTCAACTGCCACCGCATAAATAAACAGGCGACTCCTGTTTGCCTCATTGAGGGAATCTGTACAACGGGCCACAACAGACGCCTTTTCATATGTAATATGAAATTGTGCACAACGATTTTAATAAATACTCCCCACACAACACTCACAACCCATAGCAAGTGATGACAGACGACAGACGACAGACGACAAGCCGTCGACCGAGGAGCTTATTGAATTTTTCAGAAGCCTTTTTCTGCAGCACTCGACTCCATCCCCCCCCTCATCGTTCCCCTGGCCTCAGTGTGGTTTAAATACTTGAAGCCAAATGCTTTTAAGGTGCTTAGCCTTTCATGAATTTCTTATATGAAGACTGCATGCCAAAAATAATTTCAATTTTCATATCCCCCAAAACTTTGCAAAGTTTCGTGAAATATGCAATAGTCGCTAAATATGCCTTAAATAAAAAATAATTTAAATGTAAATATTTGTCAACTTAATTATGAACATATGATTAATTAGTAGCGGTGCACAATTAAGTTTATAAAAGCCAACTAATTCATGTTAAATTTTAAGGCTGAATGCAGCCATAATTTATAAAACAAATTGATTTGTATTTCCATTTGTGGACAGGTTATCCGTTATCAAAACTCTGGGTTAGTTTTTCAATATTTTTGCTTTAATAGTGAAAGGCAGATTTTACATTTATTTTTTCAGTTTGGCCAAAATAATAGCTTGAAATATAGACATAGAATATAAAATAGTTTGTTTTGCGCTGGATAAGCGGAATTTACTATTGATAAAGGGATATTCAATTCTGATATGCGTATTTACTCTTTAAAGAGTATTTACTGAAGTGGATTTTTATTGTTAAAAATAGCCCTTAAATACATGACTTTATTTTTAGCTTTATTCAGCTTTATATTTGTATTAACTCATTACTTTTTTTTTGCCTAAGGCATTTTCAATTACTCATTTATCGCCTTTCTATGTGAACAATTGAGCAGATCGTTTAAAGTCGATTTTAATATCAACTGTGGCGGAGAAAAGCTTACCAACAGCTTATAAACTGTAAGGCTGTTTTTGGCATGGCTCCTTTTGGCTATTTGCACTTTAATTTATTTCCATTAGCTAACTTTGAAGTGCTTTCCACTACTATTAATGTTGATGCAGAAGCAATTTATAAAAAATATGTTATTTTTATGAGTTTGTATCCGCTTATTTCCATAAAATGTGTTGCGGCTTTATTTTTGCTCATTTCAATGCAATAACAAACCAATAAACAATATTCAGCTGATACGTAAATCAGCTGACAATCCGAAAAGCAGCTTAATATTCACACCTATGCCGATAACCATATTATGAGCTGCTTAAAGAAATGTGCTTATTTATGTATATTTATCAGACAAGCTAGCATTTGAGTCGAATATAATGCCAAGGTCAATTGATTTGGCTTACGCAAATTCGCTCAAGTATAGAACTTTGGCATTTATGCGAATTTTTCCAATTTTATTTGCATTTGATTAACCCTTTCTGTACAGAATAATATATATACATATGTATATATATTTGTGTGTACTTTGTTTTTCATGCGCACCACTGCAGTAAAGCTTATGATAAATAACTTTGCCAGCCAGCCAGCCTGGCAAATTGTGCAACGGTGCAGAAAGTTTATAGGCGCATCAAGCACCAATAAAAAGAGAGAAAAAAAATTATATACAAAAAAAAATAAAATACCAAAAAAATAAAATAAAAAAGCTCGAGACAAAACCCAAAGCAAAAGTCGAAAGGCAACCATAAACCGCAGGAAACGGGGCAGCTAACCAACCAACAAGTCAACAAGTCAACCAGTCAACCAGCTAACCAAAACCAAGGCCAACAACAAAAAGAAGCCAGTCATTAAGCGCTACCCCTCACCTTTCACCCCTCACCCCTCACCCCTCCACCACCTTTAACCCCACTATTATCAACGAGCAAAAAAAAAAAAAACAAGAAAAGAGAAAAAAAGTCGATCGTTAAATCAAAAAGGCGCATTCGAGTGCCTGCAACATCATTAGTTGCAGTTCATACACACTCAAGCGCAAGTTATGACGCAGATAGCTACCCTTAACCATTCTCAATCCCAACATTTTAGCCCCTCACCCCACACACACACACACACACCCCACACACACACACCCTCAGCGTGTCAGTCGCACTTTTTTGTGTGAGGTGTCCAAATTAAATTTGCATCAGTTGCTCGACGAGCATCTAAATGATGCCAAAAAAAAAATAAAAAAAAATTATATGTGCGCCAGTGTGTGTGTGTGTGTGTGTGTGTGTGTGTTGGTGTGTGTCTGCAGCATAAAGCCAAAGAACAGCAACAACAACAACAACAACAAGTGCAATATTCACTTTAGCGCATTTTCATGTTGCTTCTTTTTTTGTGTTTGTGTAGCTTACTTTTAATACACCCTGCACATCAGAATTGCTTAACAGGGTATGCGAGTCGATCAGCAGACATTTAGAACATGTTTGATACTCCATATACATATATTCGAATAATTATGCTCAATTATTATAATATTATATTCAATATTATACAGATACTAGCAGCTGTATATAAAATGATTATTTCTGAATTTGCTGGCTTATGTTTATTGATTGTGAATAAATTAGTATCACATATCGTCATAAATAATTAATAATTAATTATTTTATTATTGATATGTGCATTTCTTTTTTTTCATTTTGCACAAGTGTTAAAAATTTTATAGCAAAGTTTAAGTAAACTTCAATTAAAAGTGGTATTTTTTTCCGTGTAATTTTTACTACCTTAAACGTAATGTTTTTCCATCTTGTTATTAATATTTATGGCTAATACCATCTAAATCAATAATATTAATGGTTATTTTTGCCAGTTTAAGCTGATTTATGCGATGTGGCATTGAATTTATCTGTGATGGTAGCTTGCAGTTGGATAATTTCATATTAATTTGGTTTTTATTCTTAAAAACTTGATTGAAAATAGTGCCACAGACTACTTCAATGTGATTCTGGTTAGCACTGTTGGCCTAAATGGTCTTAAATTGGCATCCCTACAATTATAATGTTTATCTTGCTGAAAAGTCCAGTTGTCTCCATAATGCTGAAATCCAAATGTGATCAATATGTAATATATAATAATATTTAATGGGTATCTGCTAGTCAAACTCACTTCGCACATTGATCTCTTGCCAGCGGATGCATGTGCACTCTCTCCGTTTCCCGTGTACATGTGGGCACTTAAATAATTTAGATTTTTGTGTCTAACATGCACAAGTGCCACAACGGCCTAAAAGATTCAAGTGCAGTTGCAGCAGTTGCAGCAGCTGCCACAGTGAGTGACCCAGTTATACAGCCAGGCCAGTGTGGGGCAGGGGCAGGGGCAGTGGCAGAGCCTGGAGAAGTTACTGCAAACGAGCCAAAAATTGTGAAGCAGCCGCCAAACGTTGAATTATGAGTGTCTCTAACTGTAGCTGTAACTGTAGCTGTGACTGTAACTGTGACTTCGACTGTGACTGACTGTCACAGTGTTTGTCTGGCCGTTGTCAGAGTTGTTATTATGCGCTCATTAAAATGTCAAATAAACTCAAATAGCAATGCAAAAATATGCATGCTGCTTGCTGCTTTGCAATGCTAAAAGGATGTCGAGGAACACGAGCGAGAAGTGTTGCACTTGAAAAAGGATAATACGAATGGGATTATGCAAGTCACGGCAATGTGCTAAATGTGTGGTTGTATATGTTTAATTTATCACTGCACTTCACTGCTGTGAGTGTCAAGTGTGAACTTTGAACTTTACGAATCGATCAATAATATGCCATGCTTACTAATGAGAATAATTAAAATCGTCTGTGTTGATTGTCTTGTCTGACTGTATATTTTATATCAGATGCACAACTCTTAATCAGAAACGGTTACAAATTATCCACTAACATAACTCATACCTCAATGATCTTGGTTGGATCTCTAGAATTTTTTATACACTTTTTATTCAAAGTACAGACATATCTTTAATAGGTATTTAATATTTTTTGAATTAATTTTAATCATCAAAACTGTTAAGAAAATTAAAATCTAGACAGAAACATAAATTACCCATTACTTTTATTTATTTATTATTTCTCGTTATTTGATATATTATATATATATTTTTTTTTCGAAATATTATTGTTTTGTTATATTTTTCATTATCGCTTAATGTGCGCTAAACATTTGTGCGAATCAAGGAACGCCACATTAAATGTTGACATAAAAATCGTGGTCTTAAAAGCAACATGATAAAAACTGTTATTGTTCGCTTGGCACGTTTTTCCATAGCACTCATTAAGTGTAATTTCAGAGTTGTCAAAATTTTTATCGCTTTGGCCAAGTGCTTAGCTCAACTGCCAGCAGAGAGTCGCAAGTCGGAAGCTGGATGCTGGGAGTTGAAAGCTTGGAGTGGCCCTCGTCTGGTTTATGTGCACTTCCGGCCACAACAGGACCGTTAAATTGCTTATTTATTTTAATTAAAAACAATTTCCGCTGTTTAGGCGAAATGGTCAAAGAGGAAGCATTTGATTCTTACTCTTCAATGCTATTATCATAATTATAACGAGTACTTTCCGCACATCATTTGGACCAAAGGCTGCATTCAATTTGGCCTTTTGTCTTATGGCCATGTCATCGACCTCTGTAGCTATTTGACTATTGCACACTCTGGAAACAAATTGCGCTGATTTAAAAATAAAGTTTTTCTTCTTTTTAGAAATCATTTCTAATTATGAATGAATATAGTATAAAGTATATTAAATGTTTGTATATGTAAAATATTAAGATATTAAACCTTAATAATTAATATAAATAACACAAAAGATAATAGAATAATTCTGCTATGCTGGAAATTATAAATAATTAAGATAATTAAAAGAAAAAACCTGGTTTTTAGAAATATATTTTCTGAATAACAGGGTGAGTTAAGCTTTCCTACAATTTTTCTGAGTGTATGACTATTGCACATATGCTCAAGCTGTGAGATGCGGAGGCGGAGAAGTCATGGTATTTATTACTCTTGTGTCTGGGCATTGAGTGGCATTTAATTAATTTGCTCTGAATGCAATGTATGCCCTTTGTTCTCTTAGTTGGGTCATTTTCTCGTTAGCTTTAAGTGGTTTTTTGCTTCCTCAATGCCTAAGCTGTACATGAAGTCTTGAGTTGGCCCTCTATCGATGGCCAGCAGACACACAAATCCTGATGCCAATTCAATCAACAATAGCTGCATTTGCTTATTCAATTCCAGTTGCTTGTTGCTCTTTGCTCGATGCTCGATGCTCGATTTTCAATTTTTCCATTTACCCTTATTAAACATTTGAGCTTTGCTTCGTATTTTTTTTGCTTCTTGCAGCTGGCAGCGTCATAGACAACGACTTGTTGCCCTCGATTGCGGCTGTCGATGATGTATATATCGCCTCGTTGGTGCATGGCCACAGCCTTAACCACAATGGCAACCACCATCACCACTTGCACCACAACAATGTGGCACAGTTCGACAATGCACTGGACGAGCACCGATTCGATGGCGATGCTGGCAACGACGATGATGATGCTGATGATCATGTGGATGAGACAACTTATCCGCCGCCTGTCTTTGACTTTGGCATGCCCCGGAATATAACAGCCCGGACGGGACACACAGCGGCCATCAATTGTCGCGTTGAGAATTTGCGCGATAAATCGGTGAGTCAAGTGGCAAAATGTGCCACTCTCGCTTATCACAAAATGCTTTTTTCCTTTCGATTTGCTTTAGATTTTTTTTTTTTTTTTGTTGGGGTTTTTATGCACTTTTAACTATCGCTGGGGCAAATGTTGAACTTGCCTTCCGACAACTAGTCAGCCTGAAAATCAACTTAAGCGAAAAGTTCGGTTTTTTTTTTCTATATTTTGGCTGTCATTTTTTGTTCGTTTTCTTTTGTTGGCATGTTCGGCTACTCGTATCGTTTTCCGGTTCCGCTTCCATTGTGCTAGTCATCATCTCTCATCGCATCTTTTTGTCATTTTCCCTGCTTGAATGAGATAGCATCCCCCCCCCTTCTCTCGCTCCCCTCTACCAAACTGCAGACCGCTGTCGTTATCCTGCTCTTCCTGTTTATTGCTCCTTTGTCAGTCCATTGGCATTCGCCACCCTGTAAAGTTTAGTTTATGTTTCTGCATTGTGTTTCATGTATTTATTCTTTTAGCGATTTTTCTTTTTAGACAACGATCCCTTGACTTATTTTCAAATTTGTTTTGTGTATCTATTGATTGGTGCGCGGCTTCATCATCTTTAAAGATTATTATCCAAAGTTTCTCTTTATCATCGCTGTCCGTTTTTATATTGTCTTTTGATACCCTGAAAATATGGAGCGCGATTGAACGGGTATATCGAAGGTATCGAGGTATGTAATATGCAGCAAGAAGAACATAGAATGTATATATATTCTTGATCAGCATATTCATTCATATTATCGATAATTTTTCCCGTTATACAAATCGATTTCCGATAACAATCAAATGCAAAGATACTCAAAAATATTTCATCAAGAGCATACAAGAAAACCATAAAATAGAACTAGTTAGTATTTAACAGCTGTTTACAGGGTATTTATTAGTCGCATTCTGTTGACTAGAGCATTCTTTGTTTGCTTTCTTTGCGGCCTCGAAAGGTCGCTTGCAACTTGAGCTTGTCTGCCACGAAGGCTGTGAACAGAAATAAATGTCAATCAATTCATTCATAACTTTAACTTTATTCTTATAAATATTCAAATTTGAAATGTTTAATTGCTCAGAGCAATTTGTTTTATTTTGTCATATTATAAAAGATTTCTCCGCATACTGATTGAGGCGTTATATATAATGGAATGGAAGTATCAGATACTTTTGTGTGAATATATATCATTTATTTTTATAGGACAATGGTATTTATGCAGAAGACAGTTCTGACCAAGGTTATGTCCCATTTCTGGTTTTAAAAAGGGTCCACAAAAGTTTTGGGCCTACTGCTTTGATATGGAGAGTGTCGGTTAAAGCACATCGGCAACCAAATGTATTGAAAAAATATTTCCTGCTTAAAGTAACGGCAGTATAAGTTTGCATATATGCAAATTAAGAACACGATTATAAAAAGTTTCAGTGACACAAATAAACTATAAGAATAGTTTTCCAAAAAGTGGTGTTGCCCTCAACCGGCCTGTGATTTATGGATTTGCTCAATTTTTAATGAAATGCACGAAAAGTTAGAAGCAAATATTTCCAAAAGACGGACACAAAACGATGTCAGTTATATAAAAGAGAATAAAAATAAAATCGACCAAAAACTAATTTCAAAAATAGTTTCCTAGAGCATTTTCAACATTTTCAACACTTACCAAACTATCAAGGTCAGTTTTGTTTGAGAGCTCTTCGCTTAACCTCAATGAATTTTTAGCATCTGTTTCAGTTCCGCTTTTCACTTTCCAACTTGTCGGCTGTCAATTTCCGCTTTCCAGTGTCCACTTTCCACTTTAGCAAAGCCGTTTTTTTTTTTCCAAAGGAGCCGAGAGTCTCTTATAATCTATGATTGGGATGTGTTTGCTGCTTTGCATACTCGCAGCTCTTTACCTTTTCGGTGTGACTTCTTTCACCTGGCAGCGCATCTATCCATTTGTCCGAGAACTGTTGCCAAGTCCAAGCATACACTCAGAGAAATGAACTAACTGAATAACTCACTTTATTATTCAGACAATCACATTCTAAAAACTACGGTCGACATTTCTTAATTTTAGGGAGGATTTTTCTAATATATTTAAAAATATCTATTATTATCAGGGTGTGGTTTTCTATGTGATTACATAAAAGAAACATCTTAGTTTACATTTTTGTTACGATGATATAATATAAACATTATTATTTTAAGATTTCGCAATTACAAACATTCATGTTATATTATTATAACTTATTATTTTCCGTAATTTGTAAAACGAATTTTTTAAAAAATATATTGCAAAATAAATGTTGTAATTTTTAGTTTGTTTATTTTTTTTGTTTTGGCTGAGTGTACGTTGTAATCATCATCCATAGCCATGTCTATTCTTTAAAGAGAGCGAGATTTAGTGGCACATTTTTTCATTTTCTTTTCGATTTTTCTTCATTATTTTCTTCTTTCGTTGTTGTTTTATTTTGTTTGATGTGGGAAGGCGTCGTTTCCCTTTTGCCACTTTGACACTTTTAGTTTTTCGGGGCTCGCAAGCTTTGGCTTGTTTTTCTTTTTCTTTTCCTTTTGCGATTCTGGATTTTCTCTTTTTGTGGGAGCAACGAAAAGTTTTCGTTGCCTGCGGCTGAGGCCGGCTAGCAGATTACATTCTGGCTGCTTTTGGGTACTGTATACCCCATCTGGGAGAGAGACTTTGTCCAACTTTAAGCCGCTGACATTTTGGAAACGCACTTCTCTGTGGCTGGTGCCATTCGTCCTGGATTTGGTTGCAGGTGTCGCAAATCGCTCGGTCTTATGGCGAATGTATTTTACAAAGGATATTTTTTATCTTTAGTTTTTCCTATTTTACTTTTTTTTATGGGTTTAGTTCATTTTGTCGTTCGGTTTATTAAATTTTCTATTCTTATTTCGGACCGGGTCCCTTTTGAAATTTTTTTTCTCAAATTGACTTAAGCGCTGATTGTTCTTTTGTCGCCTACTCACTTACTGTATATTTCGTTGTGTGTGTGTGTGTGTGTGTGTGGGTGTTTTTGTCTATTTGCAGGTATCCTGGATAAGGAAACGCGATTTGCACATCCTGACTGCGGGCATTCTGACCTACACATCTGATGAGCGCTTCAAGGTACGTATACGTAATTTACTTATTGTATTATCGCCCCCTCTCTCCTTCCCACTCACTCTCTCTCTGTCCATCTCTCTCTCTCTCTCTCTCTCTGTCTATACTTGACTTTCTTAGTGTGCATGCTCGTCTGGCTTATTAAATGGCCAAGAGGGCACACTGCTGCCATTTGTATGCCAAGTCAGCTTAATTGCGTATGCAATTCGTTGCTTCTGGCAAATTTACTTGCAGGCGCGTACTCAAAGAGTGGGCAGTGCGATAGAGGGGGGAGTGGCGATGTTTACTTGCCCCTTGTAACTTTACATGAACGCATTCGGAAAGGAAATTGGTTACATAAGACTGACGTTAAGATAAGCATGGTGTCAACTTTTAATTATTTTATTCAAATGAATGAGAATATTTGAAATGAAAAACTGTTCAAAGCACAAATTTAAATGAGCAGTGCCCCTTTTTGGGTAAAGTTTTTATATATACAGCAAACAGCAAAAAATGCAAACTTGATAATAAAGTAATCATGATTGGGAATTAGTCAGCAAAGTGTGTGTGCGATATTGATTGGATTGGACTATTAAAATGCAAAAATACAAGAAGTATAATTTGGCCCTCACCCCCTTTTTGTAAAGCTGCTGCTTTAAAATATGTGTGTTAAGGGAAATCTTGAAAATATGAAAATGGCAAAATGTCTTTTTATAATTTATAGTTTTTGGTTTTAATTACTTTTTAAAATCAACATAGTTAGGCAGCAAAACAGAAATTAATAAAAGTCAGCAAAGTAGGTGTGACCAAGCACAATATCGATTGGATTGGCTAATTAAAATAGAAAAACACATAAACCTTACCCAACACTCATTTTTAGTAGTAAAGCTGCCTACGTCCTTTTGTGAACATGAATGCCTGCAGGCAATGATTAAATTTGTGCATGAACACCCCAAAAGCTAAGGCAAAAGCTGACACAACTGAACCCATTCCCAAGCAAACCCTCAGCATGTAGTTGCCTTGACGATTTATCTCTGTGTGTGCTTGCTCATTGTCATTTCGGTTGCAGGTTGTACGCACCGCCGACTCCAAGGATTGGACGTTGCATGTGAAATATGCGCAGCCACGTGACAGTGGCATCTACGAGTGTCAGGTGAATACGGAGCCAAAGATTTCCATGGCATTCCGCTTGAATGTCATAGGTGAGTAAGAAGCTGCCAACTCTGTATCTATCTCTCTCTCTCTCTCTCTCTCTCTCTCTCTCGCTCTTTGTCTAGCTGTTTCTTTCTATTAGATTTTGTAATAAAGAGCCGTCGAGTTTCAGCGAGTTGTCGCACGACTTGCAACCAACAAGTTTTTGTATCCCATTTGAGGCGCTTTCAAATTGGGCACAAGCCTTGTCAGCTGCATTGGGGGGGGGCGGGTGTGTGTGTGTGTGTGTGTGTGTACAGTTTACAACAGCGCATAAGAACTTTGCATAAAGTTTTTGTTGGTCATGCGTCATGCTGCGACATCATTTCGCATTGCACCGCATAAATACATATACAACAATCCACGTATAAGCCAATATCTACATCTGGTTTAACACACACCTACACACACACACACACACACACACACACACACACACATATACACCCGCAACACATACCCATATAAATACACATATGTTTACTGCAAGGGTTTGGTTTTGCTCCTTATGCTTAAACCATAAAGTTATTGCGTTCAATTTAAGGGGACTTTCAGCAATTTTAGCAACGTATTAAAATATTTATATGTATATTGAAGTGATGGAAAAAAGTGCTCATAAATATTTGAGCAGATTTTAATGTTTCCGCTCGTTAAGAAATAAATTACAATTTTTCATATTTTTCTTTAAGAAATTGTTAAATTCTTTGTTGATTTGCTTTTATAAGTAGTAAAATCCTTTTGTTCAGTTAATGCATTTTATTTGGCAACATATTTATTCCTTTACTTTGCTACATCTTAAAAGTATAAGGTTAGTTTAGGCAGTACATATTTTTTCTTATATACATTGAGATAGTTTTAAACTCCACTTAGTTAAAGTTCGCTCATTTGAGAGATTTACAGGCACAAATTGTGAGCATTACAGTTTTTTATTATTATTATTATTATTATTTATTGACAGGCAGAAGACAGCATTCCTAATAAGTCAGGCCAACTGGTCTTTAAGAAAATGGCAATCTGAGAGACGATTAAAGTTACAGACTTCAAATTTGGAATATAAGTTCTCGTTTACTAGAGGCAAATCAAGCAAATATGTGAAAGTTTCGCGATTATCAACACAAATCGATTTCTGTTAGCAATAAAAACAATACAATTGTAACGATATAATCTACAAAATAATACACAATTTATTCACACATTTGTTTAAGTAACTTAACCAATTTATGTAGTAGCCAAGTCTTTAATTAGGCAAGCTCTTGGTCAATTTCTAAAGTAGACCATCAATTATCGCTTATCCGGTAATCATTCAAGCTGCGATGTAAATGTGGGTCAACGCAATGAATATATTGGCTACATCACGTCTCAGACTGTATACATATATATGCAATATATATATATATGTATATATATATGTATGGAGAGGAGAGTTAGTGTCTTTTGTTTCTGGTGTAAAATTTTCAACGCTTTCAGCTTGCAAACGCAATTTGCATTTAAATTCAATACTAAATTCATATGCTGGATGTAAAGTACACCAGGGCGTGGCCCCCAAGGGCGTTGGGCCAATTGCCACTGTGTGTTTCTTTGTGTGTGTGTGTGTGTGTATGTGTGTCTGTATGTGAGCGCTTATATAGAATCCTTTTAGGTGTGTTTTGCACGTTTACACAGCGCACTCATGCTATTGTTTTGGCATTTTACAAGTTTTCTACAATGGATTTCCGATGCGTCTCATCTTCAAGTTCTACCGTCGTGTGTGTGTGTGTGTGTGTGTGTGATAAATTGTTATATAATGGCATGCACGTTCATGTTTCATTCATGCACATTAAATTGATTTGAAACTTTATTTTCCCGACTGTTTGTCATCATGTGTGAGGAACCCAAAGTTTTGCTTGCTTATTTATTTTGATTTTGATTATGGCATTTCTACTCTTCCACTTCCACTTCCACTTCCAGTTCGATTTTACTTCCACTGCTGGGGCAACTTAATTGAAATTATTGAATAGTTTGGCGTCTGGGAGCTCAGCACGTTTCCAAATACTTTTTGTTTGCCATGATTGCTTTAGTTTTTGCTTTTGATTTGGTTTTGATTTTGATTTGAGCCGGTTTGGTGTTTCATATATTCCCCGTTGTGTATTAAATCGTTTTATTTGGCCACTTTTGAGCCACCACTTGAGAGCCATTCATTTGATTAAATTTGGTAAAAACTTGGATATATCCATTTCAGTTGCAGTTGAGTTGTGTCTGTTGTGTGAAATTTGGCGCACATGTCTTGTTCTGCTGACAAGTTCAATATAACAATCAGAGCAGCAACAGCTTGCAATGTCTAGGGATTTTTCTACACTCAGAAAAACACGACGTGAAATATATATATTTTTAAAGATAGATTTTTTATTATTACATGTACAAAGTAATTGTAGAAATGCAAACAATAATTCTGAGAATATTCTTTTTAAAATTCAGAAAAACTAAGTTTATTTTGTATGTATATAAAATTATGAAACATATATATCTATATATATTTCAACATAATAGAAAAGAATACCCTGAAATGTATACAAAAAAAAACACCTTGAATTTCCATGAATTTCTGTGAATTTCAAAAATTCAATGCCAATTTTTTGTGAGTGTAGCAGGAAATTGGCTGGCAAGGTAAGGCAGGAAGCCCTTTACTTTATTTATAACAAAATCTAGCAAAATGGTATAAGTCTCATCAAGAGCAGTAAACTTAAATCCACGCTTTCACTTCCTGTTGCTCCATTGCCCAATTGCATCCGTTGCATCCGCTTGCTACACACATTTTGCCAGTGTGCACAGAAAATAATTCAAGCATTCACCCCCCCCCCCCCCCCTCCGCCACTCCCTTCGCCACAACACACACAGAGACAAAACCAACCCATCGCCAAAGTAGTCTTGTGCCGGCGACGGAAAGTCGACGAAATGCCAAGTTGAAGAAAAATGTATGCAAATGATTTGGAAGAAAAAAGTGCTCAGCGCAGATTTTTCGTTGGCTTCTTTTTCTGGTGTTGGCGTCGAGATAAAATATTCCGTCACCAGGTTTTACTTACCCAAAACACAGAAACTTCGGCATAATTCTTTCCTTTGACACCAAAAATAAAAAAAATAAAAAAATAAAAAAAAAAACCCACAAAAATATTGTGCTTGACTGAAGGCAAACAAATTATGTTTATGCCTTAAGCGAGGTATGCTCTGTGTGTGTATAGAAAAAAACACAAGGAAATTTCAATTGCACAAGCGAAGTGACCCTGTTTCCACGGAATAACTCTAATCAAAGAAGAGATAGTGCCAACGAATTGGGTTATCTATGGAGCGGAAAAGCGAGGATGCAAAGAAGAGTTTCAATTCAATTGCTAAAAAGTTTCTTAAATTTGAACTTATTTTATCAATCGAGATTAAATTGCGCTAGAATCGAAATGTTAAAGTTAAATTGTTTCTTGAATAATTATATATAATTTATAGCTTAACAGAAGCCAGGGATTTAACAAATTTAAAATAAATGTCAGCTGGAAAATCACAAATTAATTAAGTTCATTACGGTTAACAGTTAATCAAATATAATTGTGTAAACATGCATCATGTGTGTGTATTTAATTTAAATACTTGTTAAACTTTTATGGACAGCTATTTGGGTTCGGGTCTCCCACTCAGAATATCAATATATTTGTGTCTCAAGTATCTAGTGCTGAAATCTTTGGCCATAAACAGAATAAAACCCTCGAAGCACTCCACATTCAGGTGGCCATTATGTGAAGAGTCAATTTCAGGGAATTGTTCGTGTCTGGTCTTTGTGTTATCGAAGGCTGCCCATAACTGGCACATAATCATCATAAAAAACAAGTGAGAGCTCGGCCAAAGACTGTCTGCACGACGAGAAGATACTCTACTATTTAATCATTCTTCCACAAATTTTCAATTTATTTCTACGAATATATTTAAATATAATTAAACCACATATGAAGACTATGTATTTAAGCTAGTATGGTGTCAAATTATGATGATTATGTGCTCAACTAGAGGGTACCCTTTAGTCATACTTTGGAATCTTTTCTATTTATATATCTTTTTGGGTTTTTCGATTTTTTCATACTTTTCTTTATGAAATACACTTTGTTATACCCACTTTTAGCCATTTAATGTGTGCAGGGTATGCAGAAAAACCAAAAACTAAATGAAATGGCAAAACTAACACATAAAAATTTGTAACCACAAAGCCTAAAATATTTGCTCGAAGAGGGGGGGGTTTGGGGGAATTGGGGGTTTGGTTTGGGATTGTGTTTTCCCAAGCACTTTCAACATTGTGGAGGACGGCGTATCATTGACCCATTGTTTTGGGGACTGGTGAGGCGAGAGGCGAGAGGCGTGGCTGGGTAGCAGTGGGGCAAATGAAGCCGTTGACTGCCACAATTCTGGTTGCTGTCGCGTATTTTACACACATTTTAAGTGTTGTTCGCCAGTTGTTATTGTGAATTCACACACACACATATGTGTGTGCTAGGGTCAAAGGACAGCACATGTATGTGCGTGTGTGTGTGTGTGTGTGTGTGTGTGTGTGGGTGCTGGGGATCATGAACGGAACCATTATGTTCACAGCGTTGCGTTGATGGCTCTTGCCTGGGTGCGTCGTGGCTTTCTAATATTGACCATGATTTTGGGGGCGAGATAAGCTGTTGTCGTTTTTGTTGTTGCCATTGTTGTTGCCGCTGTTGTTGCTGCTGTTGCTGTTGCTGTTGCTTAGTGCCTACAGTTGGTAGTTGGCTCTTAGTTGTTGGCATTTGGCAGTTAACAGCTGCCGCAGACAGAGACAAATGCGCGGCATATATTCGCATACTCGAACACATCCTTCTATTCGTCTATTGCCTACACTTACAAAAGAAAATCCATCTAAATCTATTTAAATAATTTTTAAATATAAGAAAGCAATTTTTGTAAAATTATTAAAGTGTTCTTTTCTATTTTTTAGAAATTATTTTTATTATGAGGAATGGCATTTCGAAAATGTTGAAATTCAAAAGTTGATTCTTAGAAAAAATCCTCCATAAAGTTCACAAAATAGGAGATAGCTTAGATAACAAAATGGTTAATAATTAAATTTAATATAAGTCTGAGAAAAACGAATATAAAAATTGATTTCTTTAGAAAAATACACACAAACTCAAATTTTAGAAATTTACTTTCTATTGCAAATTTTAAAAATTCAGCCACATTTTTTTCTGAGTGTACATACACAATCCACAGTTGGCAGTTGTTGGCTCTGCAAAATTGGCCTAATGTTTTTTCGTGTGTCCACCGACAATTTGGCAAGCAGCAGCAGCAGCAGCCAGTGAACAAAGTCAAATGTTGACGTTGTTAATGATGTGCTGAGGGTTCTAGAGCAGTGACTAGAATATGGGCAAAGAGAGAGAGAGAGACTAACAGCGACTAGCAGCGACTAAAGCCGATTTAGTCCACAGTAAATATAAACAATAAAGTAAGCGATGTTTAACTCTGGAGAGTTACTCAGTTAACTGGCCAGCAGAGAATGGCCAGCTCATTAAGGCCAATTGTCAGTCACGACAGCTACTGTCAATAGCAATAGATATGGCACACATCTGATTGTATATATTTGAGTTACGCTTCACTTGACTTAATAGGACAAAAGTGCTATCAATATTTTATGTAGTTCACATTAATGTTGCAACTCCTTTCTAGATAATCTCACTTAATTTAATTATGATAATTTAATCAAATAACCAGAATAAGTCATTTGTCATTTAACAAACTCACTGGTCACAATTTAATTTGAGTAATGGTAAATTAAAGAAAATTACTTCTGAATAAGATTTATAATAATGTAGGAAATATTGATTCGGAAATTGAATAAATTATTGTTACTTAGGCTCGAAATAACTTTATTTATATTTCTTAGATGCATAATTCAGGTCTTAATTTAAAATGCTTCTAACTTCACTCTTATGAAATCTGGAATAAGGTAAAGCTTGTGGCTGGTAGAGTCTGAAAGGAACCAATGGTTTGGAGTTGGCAAGAGTTGAACATTGACTTGGGTATTTCATTGTATCATTCCTAGTTGACAATTCCATTTTTCATACTAAGCAATTGAGTTGAAATCCCAGGCGGACATTGCGATCGAAATCCACT
This sequence comes from Drosophila setosimentum, assembly GCA_035043505.1. NCBI lineage: Eukaryota > Metazoa > Arthropoda > Insecta > Diptera > Drosophilidae > Drosophila > Drosophila setosimentum. The sequence goes on from JAWNMY010000007.1 coordinate 22,297,452, forward strand.
TGAAATCTGTTTAATATTCAAGGAAACTTCACGTGTCGACACATCTCAAATGACGTCACGTAAACCTGCAACAAGCTGCTTATTTACGGGTCTACACCGCTGTGTTTGTGTGTGGCATACAGGTGCATCTTTGATTCATCGAATCTAACTGTGGATGATCTGCTAAATTGTTGCCATGCGGAACCTGAAATGTGTGTTGTGTGTGGTTAGCCGCAAGCTTAACACCTGGTGGCAATATATGGGGGCAAATGTTCACTGCGTGTGTGTGTGTGTGCGAGGGATCGCCTACAAGTGCTATTAATCAATTTCGTACACCATTTTGTGATTGCAGTAACGCCGCCAGATGCCAAAGCGATTATAGCCGGTCCAACGGATTTGTACGTCAAAGTGGGCAGTGTCATAACGCTCACATGCCACGTAAAGCAACCGGCAACAGCGGCACAGGATATTGGACCAATTTACTGGTACCGTGGCCCCTACATACTGACTCCCTTTGTGGCGCATCCGAATGATGCAGCCATCGATTTGCAACGCATCTCAATGGAATCAACACTGGCCGAGAAACTGCAAAGCAGGTAAGCATTGACATCCTCGTCCTCGTCCTCGTCCTCGTCCTCATTCTCATCATCATCAACAAGGCATTTGTCTCCATCATAATCATGAAGTATAAAACTAAAGGAATTCGCATGCAGGATTAAACTGAGGGTCAATACACTTAGACAAAATATCGCCAAAGAATTTAGAAAGTCGCCATAAAAGAAAAGAAATGAAAAAAGAATGAAAATCGGCCAGAAAACTATTTAGTTTTAATTTTTAGAAGTAATTATTAAATAAAGGAAAATATTATTCTTAAAATTAAAAGGCTTGAATTAAATTGACAGTATTAAGTATTGTTTTTTTTTAAATTTTTTTTTTTGTTTACAGAATATTTTCTATTATTCAGAAATCGATATTTAAAATGTCGAATGCAAATCCAGATATTTAGAAAGCCGGAAACTTTAGTTTCAGAAATATTCTCTCTGAATAGTAAGATGAGTTGCGATAGGCGATTGTGTTTTTCTGAGTGCATCATCATCATCATCATCAGCAATGCTCAATGGTATGTCAAATGGGAAGGAATGTGTGTTCATCATATTGATGAAGAATCAAACTAAAGGAATTCGCACGCTGGAATAAGCTGAGGGCCACTTGCAAGTTGTGTGTTGTTTTGTGTTGTGTGTTGGTGCGATTGGTGCGATTGGTGCTTGGTGCTTGGTGCTTGTTAGTTTCCAGCTCAATTGCTGGCTCTGTGGCATTTATAACTTTGATCAATGGAGTTGAATACATCTGGCAACTGATTGGCCCAATGGATGTGTAGTTGCAACTGCCTCCACACAATTTATGCTTTAAGCGTCTGCCTTTGCTTTAATTCATGTTGCAGATTACGGATTGCGAATGCACAGCTGCTGGACACCGGCAACTATACGTGCATGCCGACGACAGCCGAGGCTGCCAGCGTTGTGGTCAATGTCATTAACGGTAAGTGGCAGCAACACCAGCAGCAGCAGCAAAAGTGGCAGCAACAGCTTTACTTTTCTTTACTTTTCATCTCTTTCATGCGTCACTCAACTCGCTGATAAATCGCATATCCTTCGATTGCAGACGAGAGTCCTGCGGCCATGCAGAAGAGCGGCGCGAAAGGCAGCTGCCTGCGGAGCAGCCTCAACTTTAACCTCGTCCTTGCCCTGGTTGCCAGTGCTGTGGTGCGGTGGTTGGGCTGGCCTCTTGCCTCCGCCAGTTCATCCTTAGTGCATATCAATTACGATGTCAGCCAGTCGCAGTCGACAAACAGCTCCAGGCTCCAGCAACAGCAACAGCAACAGGAACTGCAGCAGCAGCAGCAGCAGCAGCAGCAACAACAATCGTTGACATCATGATAATTAACTGAAACTGAAACTGAACACACAGAAATAAACAATCCTTGTAAATAATTATATAATTATATATTGATAGTTAAACGATAATTTCAGTTGCAAACAAAATTGTCAAATATTCATGATGATGATATGAAAAGATTAGGTTTAATTTTATGCATAGCGTAAATATAAAATAACAAAGTATAACAATAAATGAAACCAAAAACAAAATGCAAAAAACAAATAACAAATAACAAATACATAAACAATCGCTGCTAAAATGTAATTATAAATAATGTGTACAATTACTGGATCGCATTAATTAATGTATTCAATTTCATTTACCACTTTCCCCTGCACAACGCTTCCATAATAAACATATAATACTAAACCAAAAAAAGAAAAAAAAATTATTAATAATACACTAACGAAAACCAAAAAAAAAAAAAAAAAACCATAACTATAACTAAAATAACCATAATGAGAATAAAACAATTAATTGCATTGTTAATTTGAGCAGCAATTTGCGGACAACCAACAGCTACCAACGTGTACATATATATTTTAATGCAAAAACCCACACAATTTTGGTTAAATCAATTAAATTGTTAGGTAACAGTAACAGTAACAGTAACAGTAACAGTAACAGTGACAGTTTTAATTTGCACAATGCTCAAACTATAACATGAACTAAAAACTAACTAAACGCAATTAAAACTCATTTAAATAAAGTCTCTCGTGAATGTCAGCAAAACTATCAATAAATCCAAAACTATTTAACTGTTATATAAGCTAAAGTAAATATTTTAAACAAAAACAAAAAGAAAAACAAATAACAACAACAACAACAATAAGAAATGAAACTGCACACACATGAAAACTTTTGATAGTTTTCCATCGGTTTTCGATTGATAAACTGGAACAATATCTAACTAAATGTCATGTAGATAACATTAAGCAACAAACCGCTCTCAATGGCAAAGTGAATACAAATAAAATTCATTTGATAAAACAAATTTTGAAAAACAATTCTTTACTTCATTTTATTTAGACAAAAAAAGGGGGAAATTTATTTTCTCAATTGTTATATTTAGGTTCAGCTGTCGTTTGCTAAAAACAAAAAGCCACAAGTCACTTTGGCGAAGGCTTTGTTGAGATCTTTTGTTCTGAATGCGTGGTGTGAATCAACGCCTTGCCAAACGCATTCCATTTTATTTAATTAATATTTATTGGCTGTCGTATTTAAGTAGAGCCTGAGGTGGCTAATAATTCCAAGAAGCAGCACATGTCCTGGTTCAAAGGTTCAAAGGCAAAGGTGCGAGTTTCTCGAATCGAGTCTCGACATCAAAAGACATAAATTAAATTTTATTTAATTAATACATATTGGCTGTCATGTGTAAGTGGCTGATGTTTCTAGGAAGTGTCAAAAATCACAGGCTCCGATGCGAGATGGTGCGAGGTCTTCGTATCCGCGTTGTCAAAGGCACATGTAAGTTTTTCAAGTCTAAACTCCAATAACTAATATTTAATAATAATATATTAATAATATATTATGTATGGGTGGTATTCTTAGGTAGTAAGGGAGGGGCAGGAGGTTTTTTTCTGTGAACTGATGAGTGTGTGGAACCACCTCCCAACCTATATCCTCCACTACTATTGCCACAATTAAAAGAAATAATTATATATCCTTCGGAAATCTGCAAGGAGTTGATGGAGTTAGAACTGCTTTTCACTGACAATGCATTTATTTTGTTTGTTTATTTATATTTATTATTATAATTTAAGCAAAGCTTGGCCAGCCAATGTAGAGATCACCTTGGCCACAATCAGCTTTGTTTGAGCTATTAAAAAGAATCTCAAGCTGCCAAATTTCTTAAATTTCGCCAAGCTGCAGCTGCGATGTCACGTCTTCTACAGTTTCCGGAACGCATCTGGCCACTTGACCCAAGTCTGTGTGGTATATTCAGTGGATAGGTCAGCTTCCGCCGGGGTATCTCTGACAGTTGTTGTTTCCTGGGTACTTGACAGCGGATCTAAGGAACATCCCGTGATGAGAATAATGCAAATGTTTAGTTTAAATTATGATAGACATACACTGTAAACTGTTAAAGTAAAAATGAAACTAAGCACTGTGTTTTACTTAATGGAAGTATGGATTCTAGCTGCCCCCCTATTAAAAAGGTGTTATTAAAGAGCTATTTTCATAAATGGCTTATTTGCTTTCTAGGCAAAACTCAGCCATTTTTTTTGTGCTCACTTTAAAAGCTCCATCGATTTGCAGAGATTTTTAAGAATTTACAAAAAGAAGAGTAAGAAAAAATTGTGAGAAATTTAATAATCGGCCATAACATGACCATTTCGAGGAAGTTGCTAAACATACTACTATTTTTGTGGGGCACAAGGATTTTGTGATATCCTTAAGTGACATTCTTTAAATGCTTGGATTAATCCTGGGAATTCTTGGAATCGATCCTTAACTGTTGGATTACAGTGTGTGCTTAACTGCTGCCAGTTTCTGTTGGTTTGAATCGAATGCATTTCATTTTCGAGCTCAGCTATTGATGCCATTTAGCCGAGCTTTGGGAAACGCTAACTGAAAATAAGATTGCCTTAAACGGTTCTGTTCTGAGGAACTCTATAAATGAAAGCAAAACACTTTTGCTGACAAATTGAATTTGTACTACACAAATAGTTTTAAGAATATATTAATGCACTCTGAGTTCGCGTTGTGCTTCCGTTATTTTAATTAAATTTTGCTGCTTGTGTTGATTAATAAGCGTGCCGTAATTTGTAATTATTGCAGCTAAGGGCTGTTTAACGTGGCACGACTGGGATTAAGAATGTTTTGTTTGTACTGCTTAAGCATTAACTCAATAAATTGTTAATGTACTATTATTGACCAGGCACAATTTCCATTGCATATTGAGAAACAGCTGCATTAAAGCCGTAAGCGAAACCGTTTCAAATTAAGCGCTTCAGATAAAGCCAACGACTAGTCATTAATTCGCATAAACACAAAGTGTGTGTGAGTGTGTGTGAGTGTGTGTGAGCCTGTGTGAGCGTGTGTGAGCGTGTGTGTGTACTTGCGAATGTTTTGGCCCTGAGGGGTCGGCAAGGCGCAAAGTTCGCGCTCGACCGGAGACCAAAACTCGCAGCTGTGCGGTCAACTTATACGGACTGTTGATGGCGACCTAACCCAGAGCTGCCGCCCAACCCATCTACACCACTGCTCGCCACTCCCTTCATTTGTTACCCTGACCCCGCCCCGTTCGTTTTAACCCGGCCACTCTGAACGTCGTTAGTGGGCAACAAAGCGCAACTCTGTCTAATTTCTGGCTTTGCTTTGGGCTTACGGCGCGTATGAGTGATGAGTGTATTTTGTGTGTGTGTGTGTGTGTGTGTGTGTGTGTGGCCTCGTGTGCGGTCACATAATTACTCGCAGCTGAGTTGTTTAAATGAAATCATAAATTATTATGCACACGCGTCAGTGTTTCACTTAATTGTGGCCAAAATCATTTTACACGCGAGCAATTTAACCGATTAATAAATGTTTCAAGTATTATTATTATTTGTTTGCCTTTTTGTTATTGCTACTGCACCTTTTTCAAAATAATTTCATTTCATATAATTGGCTTTCTTTTTATCTATGCGCTGCGTGCACATGAAAATCTAACTAAAATTACTATTAAATATATTACTACTACTATAAATAGAACAAGTCGAGTTGATTTGGCCAATTCTGGTTGTCTGTCGATATAAGCAGACAAATCTCAGGAACTAAAAGAACAATCAAACTCCAATTTCGATGACAATAAGATTAAATATATAGCATTCCACTTGATATATATGAAATAACAAGACTTGTTGTTGTTAAACCGTAGAAATTTAAGAAACTCAGATTTTGTTAGGCAAATTAAAACTTTCACGTGTAACAAACTATCAACAGCAAGCCAATAAAATAATATTTAAAAGCTGGGCGCAGACTGCGAAGAAAGCTGAAAGTTAAATTGACTTCTAAGGAGTTAAATTACTATTCACCATTTAAATAAAATTGTTCTGAAGCGAACTCCATCAATGTCAAACTTAGCAACAAAATGCCCATCTAAAATTCCTGAAATATCGCCTAAACAAGGCCACAGCACGTTCTTGTTGTTCATGTTGTTGTTGTCATCTAAAAGTTCTCAATTTATTTATTTGTATGGGAATTTAGTAGCTGGCAGCGCTGAAAAGTCTGTAAAGCAATGAATACTCCAAACTCGCAATTATCTACACAGATACAGTGTCGGCAACACAAATAGCACTATTATTTACAGATAAAAACAAAATGATACAGCAACAGTTCGGGCTCACTTAAGGAAACCTTAACTTTGGAGGACTGCCACAGAGAAATGGAGAAATATTTTATAGTTAGTCTAATCGAAAGTAAGACGCTCTTTTTAAAGATGACTACCGATTGTAAGGTACAACTCCAAATTCACATAAAATCCATTATTTGCATGGGGAGTTTCAAGTAAATGTTGGGCTTTGCTTTTCCTATTAAACTATGATGGATTAACACGATTATGTTGGGTTAAAATTGAGGACAATTTGCTTGAAATAACTCAGCAATATCTTCATTTATTTTTCATCATTTTCATTAATTCTAGTTTTGTTTTTGTTACAGTCTAGTTTCCCTATTGAACTTAATTTCTTGCAAATAAACCAGGAATAGCCTTGTTTACGACTTAAACTGGTTTCTAAGCATGCAAAATCCCCTATTTGAGACAGCATTTTATTATGGTGCTATTTGTTCTACCGCATACAAAGAGAACAGAGGAGAAGAGTGAGAAAACTATTTCAAAGATTCCCAAAAAGGGACAGCCAAATTGCGTTCAGAGTTAATTAGTGTTTTGTCGTTGTTGTCATCGTCATCGTCATCGTCGTCGTTGTTGTTGTTCGTCGTTCGTCGTTGCCAGTGTGACCAGATTATCAGTCAGGTCACATGCCGTGAGGGGGCAGCAATTAAAATTGGAAAATAGTTTCGTGCGCGAAAAGTTTTCACATATTTGAAGTGCATGTCGAGCGCTTCAATTCCCGCTCAATTTTATATACGACTAGTGGGACAATTGTTGTTGGTGTTGCTTTGGTTGCTTTTGTTGTTGTCATATTTGTGAACTGTCAAGCGAGAGCTCGCCACATAAATTGACCCATTAACATTGCGAGGCATGGCAAAAGTTGGCCAGTTTTTCCGCACTTTATTTCCATTTGCCAAACGCAAAATGGCAGCCATTTTCTTGTCAACGTTGTCGGTTGTCGGCTGTTGCTGCTGCTCCCTGCTACTATTATTATTATTTTATTATTTTTATGTTGCTTTTAACTTAAGTTGTTGTTATTATAACTGTTTCTGTTGCTGTTGCGATTGTTGTTTGTTGCAGCCTTCGCTGCTTTTATTGCTCTTGTTTATTTATGCCGTCAACTTGACGCAGCCATTGAAAAATCTCTGCGGGCCAACAACCGGCTACAAAATATTCACACAACTAGAGAGAGATGGAGATAATGGGAGTGAATGTGTGTGAGAGAGACAGAGTGTGTGAGAGAGAGACAGAGAGTGCAGCTAACTGACTGGTTGACGGACAGACAAATGCAACATGAGTCGTTTCCATGGCACCTGGTTGAAAGTTTCTAGATGTCATCGTCATCCTCGTCATCATAGTTGATTCTATCCAAAGCCATTCTGCTATGCAATTTAAATAAAAAATGAAAAAACCAGCAAACGGTTCACTTAATGGGCGTGGCAGCATACTTTTATGACGCACTATGCAGGTGATATCATCACAACTTTTATTGTTATACCGCACAGAAAGAACAAACACTTTAAAGCTAAAATGGGCTAACAAAAATGCTTGCAAAAGAGCTCGCAAATGGCTTAAGGATCACTAGCTTGAAAAATATATATTTTCTAAATTTCTAAATTCCAATTATTTATGTTATGCTTATTGTATCAGCTCCTGTCGTATTAGCATAATTAAAATAGAATACACATCCTCTCCCAATATGCTCCCTGCTGTCAACGCTGTAATTAGGTTAAGCTGGCTTAACTTTCTTATGACAAACAGCCACAATTACCAGCCATAAGTCAAGTTTAACAAATGCAAAAAATCAGTGATACAAAAATCATTTCTGAGACATCAGAACCACAGCATTTATTTTATCTATCGCCAGCGACATATTTAACATCTGATTGAAATTCTGTTGTTGCTCTTGTTGATGCTGTAGTAGTTGTTGGTGTTGGCTGATCAGCAGTTATTGGTATTGTATAGTATTGTATAGGTATAGTTGTTGCTGATGGTGTTGTTGTTAGTGGTACAGCTCCACGGCAGGCTCAATTGTTTTGCTGATAAGCTGGAAGATCGTCATATAGTAAATAATATTCTGATTAGCAGAGAGTATAATTAATTAATACAAAAATATAAATAAAATTAAAAACAAATTACACCAGTAGCAGAGGTGACTGTGCCGTCTGAATAACATTGGTTAGTGGGAGTACTTGACACAGGTTAACTAGATTGGGTGCTGAGGTGGGACTCTCAGAACAGGTGCCGTAATTGCAGCCTTGAGTCTGTGGGTTGATGATTAAATTGCCGCAGCTACCGCTGCCGATGGCTACATCATTCTTGCAGTAGACCCATTGGTTGCAAGTACCAATAACTGGTGCCCAATTGTCGCCAACTTTGCCGTGGCAAGGATATGACACACCATAATAGCAACTGACACTGGACGACGGAATACGTGATCCTGTCATTTAATTGCATGCGAAATCGGTCGGGCAATTGGATTTAACAGAAGTTGAACAACAGTTTTGACTGTTGTAGCAGGGACAGGATACTGGGTAACCTTCTTCTCCTTCCATTATACTGCTACTCCTCTTCCACTTACCTGTCATATTCCGATGCGGGTTCAGGTGAGAATGGTTGAGTAAACACTGAATAATTTCACAATGCCAGCACTGTCTTTTTTAGTTCGAAAGATTCGATAATATCGCCTGTGTAAGCGATTTCCACGAAAAAGCACAAGAACACTACAATTTTTAATTATTTTGTTTGTTTGATTATATTGTTGCTTGCTGCTTCTATCCGATTTCAATTGAGTTTATCTAACATTCGACAAGCCCCAAACATTATCAACAACAATGCGACAACTAGCAACTCAAAAACTCTGCGTAACGCTTTTAAACGATTGCTTCAAAAGATTTTTATCATAGTAATTAAAGTTTAATTTGTTTTTTTAATTTCTCATAGTTTAGACTAATTTATTTCATTTTATTTAATTTATTATATAGTCTGATATTAGGCGACATTTAATACACACATTCATCAAATATCATAGACGATAAAAAAGTTGAATGAAATGAATATCCTTGATGAATCTGGCCAATAGATGAATCTGGCCAATAGAAATTGTTGATTCTGCTTCTGCAAATACAGCTTTCTAAAAATAGCTACTGTTACTAAGCAGGAAGCAATTTTAGCGTCATTTTTAAACTCCCAGGGGATATTTGATAGTTGAGCACATTCGCTTGCAGCTGTTGCCTGAAAGACCTTATATATATAAAATACATATAATATAAATATATATATATATATTTATATACATTTTCTTTTTGGCCAACTCAATTTCATATTGTAATTTGGCCACACAAAGCAAAATGCAATGCAAAAAAAAAGAAAGGCTCTCATAAAAAGAATTTTTTTTTGTTTGTTTTATCGTTTTAAAGTTGTGCGCAATTTTTTGCAAAAGTTAATTAAACGCCGCAAGCGGGTCGCCCATAAAAAAGGGGGCGGGCAGGCGCTGGGTCAGAATGGGGGCGTGGTAAGTAAGTTTTCGCTGCCTGAGTCACTTTTATAAATAAATCTTGAAATGTTTTTACCGGCACTGCGGCTGCGGCTGCTGCTTTTATTCGCATTCAGTGCAGTTGTTGTTCAACTTGTTGTTGTTGTTCGTGTTTTTCTTTGGCGCTCAACGAAGCGTGTTGTTAATCAGAGCTTGTGTTGCTGTTATTGTTGTTGTTGTTGTTGTTGCATGCGTGCAAATGGCGCAGATACAAATCACGTATTGTTTAGCTTTCAGTATTAAGTTAACAACAGCTGCTGTGGGTGTGTGTGCCTATGTGTGTGTGTGTCTGTGTGTGTGTGTCTGTGCTTAGCTGCCATAACGAGCCATTAGCCAGAAAGTGTGCCATGCAAATTTGCATATCATGAGGCATTTTGATTTAAACTTATTAATATGATAGCCAGGCAAATTACCAATGCAAATTGCTGCTGACCCCCATAAGCCACATGTGATGTTCGCCCCATCAGGCATCAACAGTATGGACACTATAATGACACACACACACACACACACACACACACACACAGGAGTCGAGAGTCGAGTGTCGTAATTCAGAAAACCACAACATGGCCGAAAACGAGACAACTTGAAAATGTTTTGACTATGGCACTAAAAACTTTTGTGGATATTCCACAACGAGCCAGTGAGTGAGAGAGAGACGGAGCGAGTGGCATAGTGTCGAGAGATAGAGAGACCCTTATGCCATTTGATCTAATCTGCGTCAAATGAAATAAATTAGTGCTCGACTCATTCGTTTCCAGGCATTTAAACAAATACAGCTGTGTGAACAATTATAATACCACTGTAATATTTTATTTATAGTATTCATAAAATGTAATTTTGTATTATTAAATTTAAATAAGCTAAAAACGCTGAATTGAATTATGATTTTATTTCTTTCTCATTTTGTCTATTAAGACTCTTCTGAAAGAGTTTTTATAGGATCCCAAAACAAACGTCAAACAGACACCATTGAAAATTATATTATTTCTTTCGCAACTGTAAATATATATGTATATATATACATGTATACAAAAAGCTGTTTCTATTGTTGTTCGTTGCAAGTCGGTTTTTGGGTCTCTCTCGGTCTGTCTCTGTTTTCGAGCCTTTTTTGTTGGGGAGACTGTTTAACTTTAACCACTAATTAAGTGCTTACACGAAGATTTTCGCATAAATGGTCAAAACGGAACGAACTCGTAACTTCAACTGGTCAACGAGGGAAGGAGCCTGGGCTGTGTGTGTGTTTTAAGTGTGTGTGTGTGTGTGTTCGAGTGTGTGTCCGGCAGGAGGCATTGAAAAAAGTGTTGGCATTTAATTATAAATTTACACGTTTGATCAGCAAAAGAGCAAGTTTGCTAAAAGGGATAGACACGTCAGCAGCAAACACTCTGGCAAATACACTACACACACACGCACACACGCACACACGCACACATTGGCACACACACATTATCTACGCTTAAGTATACACATGTGCTCAAGCTCTTACAGCCTGCAACTAAAAGCTGTTGTTGCTATGGGGTATATTATTAAACTGTGCTGCAAAACACTAAAAGAGCAGGCATTAAATGCATTTACTTTTAACTATCATTAAGACTAATAATAATAATAATAATAATAATAATAATAATAATAATAATAATAACAATCGGTATTAAATGGGGAATTTAAAGCTCATCTGCAGTCTGAATTAAAGAAATGTGCTGTTCAAAATAAAAACTAAAGTGAGAACAAACTGACTAAATCTAATAATATATTGTTTTTTATTTATATAACCTCATATAAATAATAATCAAACCACTGAAAAAATAATATATAAGAATTCCACAGAGATAGCAAAATCTAACTAGCTAAATAGCAAAGTTTTACAAGAAGACTTGGTTAAGTCCAAGATAATAATAATATATTTTAACACACATTAAATCTATTATAATTAAAATAAAATTAAAAAACCAGAATTCGCAGGAGAAACGAAAACTAATGATAACTTCAAATCTATGGCATAATTTATTTAAGAAATAAGTTGATAATATATATTTCTGTTTTAGATTTACTTTTGGCAAGCTTTGCTCTAATCACTAGTCTCGTAGGACAGGGTATTTGCAGGCACTCCATGCCCGAGAAGTTTTCATAGTTTTTTTTTGTTGGTAATATTGTGTTGAGTATTCGGGATTCGGGGTTGAGTTTGAGGTGTCGTTAGAGGACTCGGGCACGTTTGATGTGCACTGTTTGTTTGCCTGGTTGGTTGGCATGCATAAATAAAGCTATGGGTCTATTTGCACTTTAGTGGGCGTACTCGTGGGCGGGGGGAATGGTCAAGAAGCAGACCCGTTTTGGACGCACGTTGGTAAAAAAAATTTGTTAAAGCCCAAAATGAAATATGTTTATTCAAAATACCACCCCAAATAACAGGAAGTGAAGAGCAGTTTGTTGGCATTTAATATTCAGTTAAATAAATCATTTGACATGTGCCTTGCCCCATAATCATTTAGTCGATCAACTCTTTATATTTTGCCTGCGTCAGCAACAATTCAGAGTGCGTTGACCAGCTGACCAGATAGAAAAATGCTGGTGCAGCTCATTAAAATCGGTGGCATTTAAATTAAAAGTGTGTTTGATTTATTTGCGGTAATCAAATGATGGCCAACAACAATCAGCAAATAGCAAACAGTTTAAAACACTCGAAACAACAACAACATCTGTTTAAATCGGGCGTCATTCGACAAAATATTTACACACAATTACATTTGAATAGTTGTTACTAGTTGAAGCTTTTTTAATTGCATTTTCTGTGGCATATTAGTTGTAGTTGGCAGTTTTTATTTATAATCAGCTTATTGCACTTGAATTGTGTTTAATTAGTTCTCAAATTTATTCAATTTACTTTACAAATGGTAAATGGCATTTTGTAGCCGGTGGGTTTTAAAGTTTTCCCCAGCTGATTGCTGGCTAATTATGCTCACAATTGTTGAAGTACAACTTTTGCATAATGCGCTCTCAGCAGCTATGTCATCAAAACAAAATTCATTAAATGCGCATTGTAAAAGTTGCACGCTTCATTTAAACCAATCAAAAAAAAATTGCCTTGAAAAAAAAAAACAAAAATAATGCCCACAATTTGATATGTAGAGAGAGAGAGAGAGATCGAGAAAAAGAGAAAGAGAGAGAGAGAGAGAGATAGGGGGAAATGGGAGCCTCATCCAATTATATGAAATATGCATGCAAAAGCGACTCATTATGAAATCAACGAAAATGTATTTATAAAGACTCCGCAATGCTGCAAGAATGTGTATACACTCAGAGAAAAATCGCACTTCAATTAAGAAAATCACACAGAAAATCTAATTATTAAGTTATTATTGCTCTAAGAAATTATATCAAATCTACAAAAGGCAAAAAATTTGTTATTTTTTTTCTTTCTTTATATTTTATGTTATATAATATATTTTAATATTATTAAATGTAACAAAATAAAGTAATTTTTCTATGTATATAGAAAAAAAAACACAGCATTTTTTTTTTTTCTAAATCTTAGAAAATCCACCCTGAAATTAAGAATTTTTAATCGTTTTTTGTTTTTAAAGACTCAGCCTTCAATTTTAAAAATTTACTTTGTAAATAAAATTCAGGGCGATTATTTTTCTGAGTGTAGTATATTCATAAATATATTTAACGAACGAGTTGCGTCTGTTGTTGTTCCGTTTATCGAGTCCGTCTGTCTAGTCTCCGATTTCAGACTTAAGACAAGTTTAATTAATTGAATTAATGACGAATTTAAGTAGAGTATATACGCTTCGGTGTGACTAAGATAACTGTTTTTATTCTTAACTCGATTTAAACAAATTTAAAGCAACGTTAAATTGAATTTTTAAGCGAGCAACATTTCCGGCGGAAATTGAAATCTCTCGCACTTGTCAGCGATTGTGATTAAACCAGCAGCAATTTATAGCACCTATTTATACACTACAGAGGGAGACAGCGTAACAGAGAGATAGCGAGGGGGGGATTGAGACAGGAGAGAGAGAGAGAAAAGTGAATCCGGTTTTAATGTGAGTAATGCGGTCGCACTATCTGACTGACTTGGGCTTTGGTCTGACTACTGGCATTGTCAACTCGTCAGGCATTGATGCATTCGGTGCCAGTCAGTTTGTCACGTTGCTCGCATTGAAAAGTGAAGTGAAAAATCATGCAGGGTGCAGCGAGAAAATATGACAAGTAAAGAGATGCTCGCATGATAAATGACGCAAGAGGCGACACAAAGCCGACAACAAAAGCGACGCAGCAGAAACAAATGTGTGCCACTGCCAACCAGCCAAACAGCCAAACAGCCAGCCAAAGATGAAGGACACAAAACCACAAAAGCCAAAAGCACCAAGATGAACACGAAGATCCCACCACCATCATGATGATGATGACGATGACGCACGTAGTCGCGAATGAAGATTTATGAGCATTCAAATACTCACACACATATAATATATATGTATATAGAAATATATAGAAATGTGCCTTTAGACAGTTTAGAACTCATTAGAAGCCAGTTCATTTAGCCGTCGATCCGGGCATGAAGCGAAGGCGTGAAATGGCAGCACATAATTGCTGCAGTTAGTCGGGAATGCAACTGCAACTCCTCAGTTGCAACTTGCAAATGGAATTACTCATACGCCATGTTGAGCGCGAAACTTTTGCCATCTATGAATGAAATAAAATGCATACACTCGGAAAAAAAAATGAAAGAAATGGTTCAGTAATTTCTAAATATAAGAAAACATTATTCTTAAATTAAGAGTCGCTTGCCCTACATTATGCTGTGTTTGTTGTTTTTTAAGAAATATTTTCTATTGTTAAGAAATGCATATCTGAAAAGGAGAGAAGCAAAACCTGATTCTTAGAGAAAATCATGCTGTTGTTTAATTGTATTTATTAATAATAAAAGCAACAAAAGAGCTAATCAGAAAATTGCTTGTAAGGATAAACCATGGTTTTTACAAATAAACTATCTAAATAATAATTTTAGTAACCTGAAAATATGTGGAAAACACACTTTTTTATTTTCATTTTCTACCTACAAGTGACAAGAACTGCATTTAAATTGACAATTTACCATATCAGTGTATAAAAAGCGGAAGCTCAAGTTTTCTGCACTGTTACATTGTTTTAATTCCAGGAACTGGGAATAGGGCTTTGGGAATTTAAAGAGCCAAAACATTTGTCTATTAAACAAAAAAAAAAACTAACAATCAAATAAACAAATAAAGGGCAAACATTTAAATCAAACACAGACAAAGCATACAAAAACAGCAACACGAACAAAAGGAAAAGGTCAAAATTATGTAATTGAATTCTTCTGTTGAGGCTTTTTAATTTCAATGCGAATGGAAAAAAAAAACCACACCAGCTGATGGCCTGCTGAGAGATGGCTTAAACTGTGAAATGGGTGGACGTAAGGGGAGCTGCCACAGTTGGCCAGGTGGGCATATCCCTTTGTGTGGCCTTTGTCATTGCTTTAATGGAGTTGCTGAAATGAAATAAATGAAATGAGTGGCATTTAGAGAGACACAGAGAAAGAGGGAGTGAGAGAGAGAGAGAGAGAGGGGGGGGGGGTGGGGGATAGAGAGGGAGTTGACATAACGAGCCATCTGCACATGCCTGCTGCCTTGCCTCATTATCATTGGGAAGGGAAGGCAGCTGGGGGTCACTCTCTGACCCAATCCTTGTGGCATCATTAGGGACCAGGTTAGAAGACAGCGCTGCTCATCTGCACAGCTCAACTGTAATTGAGGCAGACATTTAATGGCCATCCATCTATGTGCTGCATGTCTTTGCACAGTTCAGCTAATTAATAAAAACGCTAAGCAAGTGCCGAAAATCAAATGAGTTGCGCTCAACGAAAGCCAATAAATAAAGCCGAGCAATTTTCATGCCCAAGCACTGCTCGGTAAAATGCTCTCGAAATTGCTTCATAATGAAGCTTAACAACTTTTTAAATTTGCTTAAATACTTAAGAACGCTTTTGCGCACAGCACATGAAACGGAATACTACAAAAATGAAAATGAAAAACAACTAAGACTGATAAATAAGTCGAAAAAGGCTCGACTAAAAAATACCCTTATATTCCAAACACAAATGGAAATACCTATTTAAAATCTAAATGAAATAAACTTTTATTTATTTATCAAATTGGAAGTCTTTAGCATGGACATGGCTAGAGACAGCAAAGAACTTGTGTGAATTATAAAAAGAGCTCCAAATTTAATGGTTACAGGGTATTAAAAAAAACAAAACAAACAAAAAAAAGGGGGGGGGGGTGGTGGGAATTACCAGGGCGATTCTGATGAACTCGAAGCCATTGCTGCTCGGTCGTAATGGTCGAGTGCTGCCTTTGAAAAAGTTACCTTAATCCTTAATTTAATCCGAAATGAATTTCATGCTGAGATTTGACTGCCAACTGGCTAGCAAAGCAGTCCGCAGGATGCATAAGCTCCTGCACAGAAGGATGCCAAACGTTGGCAATTTTTAACTGAATTAACATTTGGGGATTTCATTTCAACACAAAGCATATAATGGAACTGTGCTGTAAGCACTCATAGCAAAGGTGTAAGCAAATAAAGACAGACCGACGTAGAGAGAGAGAGAGAGAGAGACACAGAGAGAGAGATAGAGATAGAGAGAGTGCGAAAAAACTTAATGGAAATCAAAAGAAAAGACAATCATTGAGACAAAGAGATCAGATTGTGTTTGATTTTTTCGTTAAATACTTTAAACGATGTCATTGTGATGAATAATATTAATAATTGCCATTTTATTG
Organism: Drosophila setosimentum; assembly: GCA_035043505.1. Taxonomy (NCBI): domain Eukaryota; kingdom Metazoa; phylum Arthropoda; class Insecta; order Diptera; family Drosophilidae; genus Drosophila; species Drosophila setosimentum. Next base: position 22,314,025 of record JAWNMY010000007.1, read on the forward strand.
ACATTATAAACTAGTATTACGATATTCAGAATTGCACAAATACTATATGTATTTATTTTTAAAAATATTTTTTATTGTTGTTAGTTAGGCGAGAATTGCAAAAGCATCGTTTGACAACTTTCAATGGCATTTCACGCAATTACCCTTAAATCTGTATACATATAATGAAAAAAATGCAGCAATTGGCCAAAAGCTCGTTGGCCAAAAACAAAAACAAATTTATGTGTCGACTGCTCGGTGCGATATTAAATAATATCAAGGGGCAATTTACGCTCGATTGGATACATCAGCAGTGCAATTTCGAGGCATGCTGCAAGTGCAATTTGCAACACTCTCCCACCGCCTATAAAATGGCCCGATAATGAAAATGTCAAACCAAGAAAAAATAGCTAACAAGCAATCTGATTGAAAGTTGCGAATAAAGTAAAATTAATTTTGTGTGAAATATAATAAGAATTAAAAATGTCCAATAACTGACAACACAAAAATGTGTATCGTACAAATGGTATTTATATCATCTATATAATAATAATAAGAATAAAATATGTCCACCAAATGAGAACAGATAACGCATATCGTAGAAATGGTATATATATCATTTATAAGCGTTCGCTTTCCATTTGTTTTCGCCAATGATTTAAAATATGTTTTGAAATCAATGCGCAAATAATAATTTATAAGGCGTACAACATTCATGTAAGTAGATAATAAATAGAATGGGAAATATGTGTGTTTAAATAACAGTCATAAATAATAGCAAAGTCGGGTGTATTATACACAACAAATAAGTATGCTGTAGTTGAATGAACTCGTCTAATATATATAATGTAGTTAATTATTGAATATATATTAGAGTTCTAACAAAAGTTCGCCTTACTAACTTTTGTCTTTTGAAGCTGTCGATATTTTTCAGTGAAGAAATCTATCAATTAAGTGAAATAAACATTATTTGCCCGGTGAATTAGAGAACTTTCATTTCAAATTTAAAGACTCTTTGCGATCTGCATTTTCAAAAAGTGGGACAGACGGACATATCAACTTCACTGTTGATCCTGATCAAGAAATTAAACATACACTTTACACTCATTTTTTTTTATTATTATTATTTATTTAGATACCCTTGTAGAGCGGAGTTAATCCGATGACATACAAATTTTAGATCACTTTGTTCGATTTGAAAAGATTTTATTTGAACTCAAATTCGAATTTATTTTCGATTTATATTTTTGTTTTTTTATTTAGGTAAACCAATGTTTGTTCAAAACATAAATAATTTCTTTATGATAACAGTTTGAGATCTGCATATTCCACATTTGTCTATTTGTGTCTTATGCCAGCCGGCTATATAATAGAATAGTTCCATTAATGCGTTCCAAATTTGAAAAGCAAATCATAATGCCCACTACAAGTGAATTGGATAACTTGGTCAATTTATTAATGGATAAGAAATGGTTGCGAATATTGATGATCATAGATATATATCAAGAGGAAATAGCTATATAATTTTGGCAATATAATTTTGTGTGTGTGTGTGTGTGTGTGTGTTTTGCTTTATTAGTTTCTAACTTATGAAAGTGTTACTATTTTTTTTTTGGGATTTTTGTAATGTTCTTTATTTAAAGTTTAAGGTTTCATAGCTGAATCGTTGTTAATCAAAATTCAGAGTAATCTTATTTACCATCATCTGGGTTTATTGGTGTTGTTTCTGTTGTTAGCGTTGGTGTTGAATCTGTTGTTGAGTCTGGTTCTGTTGGTGTTGGTGTTGGTGCTGTAGCTCCACGGCAGGCTCCATTGATTTGCTGATAAGCTGGCAAGTCGACATAAGGAAAACAGCCCTGATTGGCTTCGTCGAAAAAGTAGTTGGGGGGGCAGTAGACCATAGTGCCACTGACACCATTATTACAATAATAGTATGAGCTACAGTCCGTCGTATTAACAGCATTCACAAAAGAAACCTTTGCATACTGGCAACGATTGCAGCCTTCAGCTGGCGTTGCCGACTGGCGTGAAGCACAATTCTCGTTAATTGTATCATAGTATTGACCAATGGGACAGCTCTTGGACACATATACTTTGTTATCGCAGAAATAAAAGTTGCCACACGTTACACTATCAGGAGTTTTTTCACCTTGGACAGTGCACGTACTTGGCACAGGATTTTCGGTGATTCGGTCACAATTGCCATTTGCATCATAGCCACAAGAACCTAAAGGTGCAACAAATGCCTAAAAGTAGCCAGTAAATAATATTATGATTAGCAGAGAGTATAATTAATTAATACAAAAATAGAAATATAAATAAAAATAAAAACAACTTACACCATTTGGACATTCGCCTTTGGCTGATGTGCCGTCTGAATAGCAATAGTAATATGTTGCACAGTCACTCATGGATCCGTAGTAAGTGTTTGGTGGGAGTACTTGACAAAGGTTATCTAGATTGGGACCTGAGGTGGGACTCTCAGAACAGGTGCCGTATTCGCAGCCTTGAGTCTGTGGGTTGAAGATTAAATTGCCGCAGTTACCTCTGCCGCCTTCTACACTATCCTTGCAGTAGACCCATTGGTTGCAAGTACCAACAACTGGGACCCAATTGGTGCCAACTTTGCCCTGGCAAGGATTTGACACACCATAATAGCAATTGGCGGTGGACGATGGACTACAAGATCCTGTCAAACGGTTGTACGAATAATCGGTCGGGCAACTGGATTTAACCGGTCCATTTTGGGTACAAACATAGTAATAATCACAGGACACAATGCTGCCCAGTGAGGTGCCAGTTTTGACTGTTGTACATGCGGCGGTGACATTATAATTGCCTTCGATAAATTGGGCCACAGATCCGCCAATGGCCAGGCACAGGATACTCGCCAACAGATAGATACCTGCAAGGCAACCATCAGGTTCTTCTTCTCCATTATCTTGCTCATCCTTTTCCACTTACCTGACATATTGTTTGCCATTTCGATGCGGGTTCAGGTGAGAATGGTTGAGTAAACACTGAATGATTCCACAATGCCAGCACTGTCTTTTATAGTTCGAAAGATTCGATAATATTGCCATGACGCACGGATCTGTGTAAGCGATTTCCGACCAAACATCCAATAAAATTTATATATATATATAAAACTACTAGCGAAAACCATTTTTTAATTATATTGAATTCGATTATGTTATCTTATCTAAAATTCGACAAGCCCCAAACATTATTAACAAGAACGAGGCTAACCAACAACTCAAAACTGTTAATGCTTGAAAGTAGGCCATAAACAGCGAACTGCCGCCCTCACCTTCCGCAATTCTATTGGCGATATCCACCATCCTTTAGCAACATAATGGATATTTGTATACAGGTTTTTGTAAGCTTCATCCAGCGATCGGCTTGAAACTGTAGAATCGAAAGCGAAAACATGTGATTTTTTTTTTCTTTTTGCGAAAATCGGTATTCCATAGAAATACACCATCTGGACATATGTAAGCGGGTCGTCTTCAACTTTTCCATGAGCTGCCAAATACTCACAAACAGTTTCATTGCAACGTATTTTATTCTCACTCAATTGCGTGTATATTTGCTTTATTGCTTGACACAGTCATGATTTAAGTTCACTCAATAGAGAATTTTTCAATGTTCTCTTTTTACTCAACACAAATAGCTTGGCTTTCAAGCGATTTCTTAGCAAATTCGAGTTTTTTTTTTTTTGTTATTTCACGCCAACACAGAAGCAACGCTTGTTCATCGAATTTTGCAACACACACTGCTACAGCAATTTCGTCACGACCATTGAAACCTATGAGACATTCTTCTACGTCACAAAAACTCATAGCAACTTGTTCGCTAATGTTTTATTGTCGCTATGCTCTCCGTTCGTTAGTCGACGTGCTGTGTTTTCTTATCATCCCTGGTATTTCTGTTCAATGCTGTTCGCTCTATGCTCGCGTTCTTTGTTCTCTTCATTGCTACCTTCTTCTTCGTCTCTGCTTTCTTCATCATCGCTGCCTTCGTCTTCGTCGCTGTGTAACGGCATATTTTCAGCGTTCTCTCTTATGCCCAATGTTAAGCAGATCGATACAAGGTCATTGTTGCACCGCACAACCAATTTCAATTGGATCTGTCTCCTTCTGCCTTAAATGTATGTAAATTAGTGAAGTGCGCATTTCCTGGACTTCTTTGCCAATCGTAGACTTTTTGCAATTAACTCATTTAAATTAAGTATATTTGCTAGAGCGAAATTGTCTGGTATTATTTTAGTTAATCGCACTAAATTGAACTTGATCATCGTTTTAAATTTCACTCCTTTGTCGTTTTGTTAAGTTTAGCTCCTTCATTGTTTTAATACCCTAAACCCATTAAAAATGGGTAAAACGGGTATATTGATTTTGTGAAAATGTATGTAACAGTCAGAAGGAAAAATTTCCGACCCATTGAAGTATATATATTCTTGATCAGGATCAATAGTCGAGTCGATATAGCCATGTCCGTCCGTCCGTCTGTAGAAACACGCAGATCTCAGAGACTGTAAGAGCTAGAGACTTCAAATTTGGAATATAGGTTCTCGTATACCAGGCGCAGATCTAGTTTACGGTTATTGTTTTTTCGATAGCTGCCTTCGTTTGTCGCATATCGATAAATTAAATTTCCGATAACAATAAATTCCAAAATTTCAAAGGCAGAATCTTCTAATTAATGCATATTTGTGATCAACTGCCTTAATTTCGTCAAGATCGGATAAGAAACACCCAAGTTACAGGCGAAAATATATTCTCATAATGATCTCATTTCTATCAGCAGCCGCAAGCATTTTCTGTATGCATAAGTATCCGAGCGCATGTGTGAGAAAGAGATGGCATGATAATTGACACGAGCGTCAAAATGTTTTGTGTGTAGACTGCAGAGCCCCTTTACCTGTATCTGTATGTATGTATGTATGTATGTGTGTATGTATATGCACGCGATTGTTGCCAGCCAATAAAAAGATGCGCTGCATTCGTCTGAGCTTGCTATAAGTAATGAGTTCACTTGCAGACCTGCTCGCTCACATTTGAGTGCAAAACTTTTTAAAGAGAAATTTGGCAATAAGAGCAGAACTGCAACTCTCTTCCTCGTCGTCATCGCATGTTACACTCACTCTTCGCCGATCGACTTCTTCCAGCAGATTAGCCGTATTGCGAGTTCGCTATCGTCGTTGTTGACTAGGTTTCGCCAGAAGCCATAAGCCCACCCACATACATATCTACCTATAAATTTAATTGAACCAAATCCTTATGCAATGTACCAATTAATCACTACCCGAAATAATAGTGAATAAAATTGCCATATACACATATATGTATTATATATGTACGTTTGCAGCCCCAATGTCCAATCGAACACAAGCTGTGTAAACTTTTCGAATGGTATTCAATGATTTTATTGCTATTTCATACAGACTTAGCCAGTTCATGGCTATGATCAGTATATCATCAGCAACTCTCTGATTCAGTTTAAACACACTTTCAAAAACTTAAAAAGTGTCTAAGTATTCGCTTGTAAATGATGGCTTTCAGTCTGCATGGCAAAAACCTGACCGAAAGATTTGATTTTGCAGAGGATTAATGGTTAACAGTCAACTTAAGGTTCTCTTCAATTTGCTATATATTTCCCACGAGTCTGGAGGGGCACCGAAGGATCTTCAGAGCACCAGCCAAGGTAAAAACTAACAACAGGGTTGGTTTTCTGGTCTTCTTTTGTTCATCGAAACTCCCAAAACGCACTCCATTTTTGTGGGCGCAATAAGTTAGACTTTCCGACATTGCTTAAATTAGGTGGTATCTACATTTATCACCACTTGGTTGTTCAACCTGATCAAGCCTCCTTTCCATACCGTCTGGCACAAGTCAATGGCTCAAGTCAAACTATCGAAGCCAAGCAACTTTCACATATCCCCTTATTCGAATTGACAATTCGGCTTTTGGTTTTTCACATTTGGCAGGCAGCTTACCATCGCAGTCAATTCCTGAAAACACGTTTAAGGACCTGGCAAAAACATCTACTTGGCCACTTTTGATAGGAGCTCGCAGATATCTTTCCATCCATATTATTAGGGCAAGTTTCTCAAGAACAAGAGCCGATTAAAAAGAAACATTCCTTTGACATTCCCTATTTATAATTGATAAGATATGCGAATATTGATGGGACAGTGTCATAGATATATATCAAGAGGAAAGAGCTATATTTATTTTTGGCATGTCGAATAAAATATTCTGCGTACCTTTTGGCTTACCTGCGATATCAAAATGGCTTGCATTGCTTGTTTTTAATTGCTTGCTTTATTAAATTATTAATTGTAATTTTTTTTTTCCCCCACATAAAGTTAAGGTTTTCATTGATTTCCAGCATATATTTCGTTGAATCGTTCATGATAATCATTCAGAGCCATCTGGTGATGGTGTTCATTTTACTCTGTTTTTGTTGGTAGTGTTGGTGGTTTTGTTGGTAGTGTTGTTGGTGGTGTTGCTGATGGTGTTGTTGGTGGCGTTGCTGATGGTGTTGTTGTTGGTGCTACAGCTCCACGGCAGGCTCCATTGATTTGCTGATAAGCTGGCAAGTCGACATAAGGAAAACAGCCCTGATAGGCTTCGTCGAAAAAGTAGTTAGTGGGGCAGTAGACCATAGTGCCACTGACACCATTATTACAATAATAGTATTCGTTACAGTACGTCCTATCAAGAGCATTCACAAATGAACCCTTTGCATACTGGCAACGATTGCAGCCTACAGCTGGAGTTGCCGCCTGGCGTGATTCACAACTCTGGGAAATTGTATCATAGTATTGACCAATGGGACAGCTCTTGGACACATATACGTTGTTATCGCAGTAATAAAAGTTGCCACACGTTACTTTATCAGGAATTTTTTGACCTTGGACAGTGCACGTACTTGGCACAGGATTTCCGGTAACTCGGTCACAATTGCCATTTGCATTATATCCACAAGAACCGATTTCTGCAACAAATGCCTAAAAGTAGCCAGTAAATAATATTATGATCAGCAGAGAGTATAATTAAATAATACAAAAATAGAAATATAAATAAAAATAAAAACAACTTACACCATTTGGACATTCGCCTGTGCCTACTGTGCCGTCTGAATAGCAATAGTAATATGTTGCACAGTCACTCATGGATCCGTAGTAAGTGTTTGGTGGGAGTACTTGACAAAGGTTATCTAGATTGGGACCTGAGGTGGAACTCACAGTACAAGTGCCGTAAGTGCAGCTTTGAGTGGATGCGTCGAAGTTAGAGCTGCCGCAGCTACCGCTGCCGATGGCTACATCATTCTTGCAGTAGACCCATTGGTTGCAAGTACCAACAACTGGTACCCAATTGTTGCCAACTTTGCCCTGGCAAGGATTTGACACACCATAATAGCAATTTGCGGTGGACGATGGACTACAAGATCCTGTCAAACGGTTGTACGAATAATCGGTCGGGCAATTGGATTTAACCGGTCCATTTTGGGTACAAACATAGTAATAATCACAGGACACAATGCTGCCCAGTGAGGTGCCAGTTTTGACTGTTGTACATGCGGCGGTCACATTATAATTGCCTTCGATAAATTGGGCCACAGATCCGCCAATGGCCAGGCACAGGATACTCGCCAACAGATAGATACCTGAAAGGCAACCATCAGGTTCTTCTTCTCCATTATCCTGCTCATCCTTTTCCACTTACCTGACATATTGTTAGCCATTCCGATGCGGGTTCAGGTGAGAATGGTTAAGTATGCACTGAATGATATATCGTGGTCAGCACTGTCTTTTATAGTCCGAAAGAAGCCCATTTTTATGTATATTTAATTTGTTTATATTATTGTCTGCTGCTTCTATCCAATTTCAATTTAGCTTATCTAACATTTGACAAGCCCCAAACATTATCAACAACGTTGCGGCAACTACCAACTCAAAATATCTTCGCTGCTGAGCTTTCAACTGATAAAAAAAACTAACAATTCCTCGTTATTCGCGTTTGATTGAACGAAAATATTTTTAAACGATTACTTAAATATATTTTTATAATAATTATCTAAGATATGTCAACATTTTTGACAAATTAATTTGTGCAAATATGGGCGGAAAAATCTCCCTGAATTTTATAAATTTGCCATACTTTCGGCGCAAATTGTTTTTTCTCACCGTATTCTTCAGCAAGTAAAATTCGAATACTGATGATTGCAGCTTTTTAAAAACCACTGGTTGAATTTCTCAATATCAGGGTGTAATGTTTTTTTAAATTAAAAGAAATATATACATACATATATTCTAGGCCGTTGTCTTTTCTATGTGTGTAAATAGTCGAATTATTATATTAGCTTTTCAATTATTTATAATATTATTAGTAATTAAGATTTATTAAGATTTCTCATATATACAAATATTCAGCATTTATGAGCAAAAACAAAAAGAAACTTTTTAAGGTAAATTCCGGGTCAATTATTTTTCTGAGTGTATCTATACGCCACGTTGTTAGATTTTTAGTTAGATATTAATAGAATTTATTTCTGCTTTGCTTTGCAGTTGTTTTTCGATTGCTTAAGAAACATGTAGCGAATATTATGGCTAGAATTTTTGGCTTGAGCACCTGTTGGTGTCCGATTGCAATGAAATGCAAGTAGAGTATTACCAATGGAACACAGCTGTGCCTATTTAGTTGTAGTTTTTGTTGCAATACTTGTTGCCACAGTTCAGTTGTTGTCGCACAGTTGCGTCATGCGGAGCACACAGAGCAACTGGGTGCTGCTCATCATTTTGCCCATTGGCATTTGGGCGGAGTCCAGTGCAAAGAAGCTGGAGAATCAGTCGGACAGGTTGGCCTATTGCCGTTCACTGCACGATCTTCAGCAGTATGAAGAGATGAGCTGCCTCCAAATCCTCGCCGATGAGCGTACAATGACCGGTGAGCTCCTGATGGACTCACAGCAACGCTGCTGGTGGGGCTGGGAACTGTTTGGCAGACGATGTCGGAAACGTGCCTAGAAAAAAAAATAAATAAATAAAATACAGTAGTAATATCACAACAATGATAAACAAAATAAATTTCTTGCTTTGTGGCAATGCTATGTGTGTTTATAGAAAAGACATTGTGTAAATAATACTTCGATTAAAATTAATTGTTCCCACTAGACTCACCCGCTACTTCTTTCCACTTTCTTATTTATCAGTATTTATTTAATGTCGACCAATCTACACAGAAATAGCCAAAAGTAACAAATAAAATTTACTATTTAAGCTTAAATTAAAAAATAACAAATATTTATAAACATTCAAATAAAAACTTTTGATTGTAATAGATTTGTTCATGTTATCAATTCAAACTCTATTCAATTATTAACTAATTCATATCAAATCTTGTCGTTTATATTTTCGATCTGATTGGTTTTCTTTCTGGGTTTTCTTCAATCCATTTAATAAATATTAGACCAATCTAAATTTAAAAGCATAAATGTAAAATTTTCTTTTGAATCCTATTTGTGATTTTTAATTAATGTTACATTTAAGTTTTATTCTACGTCATTTAAAACATTTTTATATGTTAATTTTCTGTTTATCGCTTGATATTAGGCAAAAATAAATAAATACAATAATAAAATAAAAAGGTAAGTAAATAGTAAATTCAAATATTAATTAAAACCTGATATATGTCGACAGAATTAAAAAACTTACTGCAAACACATAATGTGGTTTCTAAAATCTGTGGCACATTTTGTGTGCTTGGCATGAATTTTCAAGAATCTGTTAAACTTGACAACTGTTCAAGAAAGCACTGTCTGATTGGCTGACTAATTGACAGGCAGACTGTCATAAAAATCAATTGGCAATGTGCGGCAAATATCAATCTACGGCTTATTATATATAATTATTGCTGCATGCCACATGAGGTATGGAGAGAGAGAGAGACATTCAACCCTAATCAGAACTGGGCAACAACAAAAAGAGGCTCTGCGGCTGATGTTGATGTCTTTGACAAAGCCTTTGCTGGTTAACATTGCGTATACGCAATGTTAATGCAAATTTCGCGCGTGTGTGTGTGTGTGTGTGTGTGTGTGTGTGTGTTTATGTGCTGCCAAGGGGCACACTGACAAAAGCAACAACAACAACAGGGAGCGATACATCGTCATTTGTTGTTTATCAAACTTCCGAAAGCTAAAAAAAAAAAAAATGGAAAAAAATTTTGAACAAAAGTCAATCAACATCCGGTGCCATTTTACGTGCTCTTCTTCTTTTTGATTGTTGTTCTTGCCTGGCCATTGTTGTTGTTGCTATTACTGCTGTCAGTGCTGGGTGTCATTGTTGTTGCGGTTGTTGTTGGTTGTTTGTTAGTGTTGGCATTGTGGTCGTAGTTGTTCCATCATTGTTTCCTTTCATGTTTCTTCACGCTGCCTCACTTGAGGCATCATAACTTAAGCCATTGCCGTCAATCACTTGCCACAACAACAATAACCATAAGAACAAATGTCTCGACACGTGCATAAGCTGATGTCGACACCAAGCATCGACAAGGGAGTTCAATTGCGATTTATAATTGATAGACTCGCCACAATACAATGAACTAAACAAGATTTGAGACAATCAATTGGCTAAATGTGAAATGTTTGTGTTATTATAAATTAAAGTATTCGAATTTCCTAAGAAAATTACCGATAATCTGATTTAAAATAATTTAAAATATCGAAGGAACATTATTTTATTTAATTAATTTATTTTACTATAATTTTTTTATTTTGTTTATTTTATTCATGTAATTTTTTATTTATTCTTTTATTTTAAGCTGGCATTGGACTACTAACAGAGTATCGCGAGGTCGGTTACGTCTAAGATCGCAATTATTATTTATTACTGAAAAATGAGTTTCCCACCCAATCTTTATTATCCCATTTATCCATTGTAATCGGCATTTTTAAAATTACATATTTTATTGTTATCGAAAATCGATTTATATCGATATATGCAAAACGGGCGAAAATTAACTTTTTCTACTTATGGTAAACCAGACCTCGTGATACAAATTTGAAGTCCTTTGAGGTGAACTCTGACAACTGCGTATATTTTGCACTAACTCTCAAGCCAATTAATTACAAATATTTGGAAAATTACGCGCATTGACAGGCAAGCAGCAGTCAGCAAAATAATGCGAGTAGCAAAATACAGCGCAACATTTGAAATTAAATCCAATGCAGAGGCATACCAAAGCATACTTGTAGTTGGGCAATGCTGCTGCTACCAAAAACCGAAAGGCACAAACCAAAAACCAAACACGAAAGCCAAAAACCAAATCTAGCAAAAACAACAAATGCGGCCAACTAACTAGTTTAAGGGTAAGTTGAAGCAGAAAACTTTTCAAAGGGAACCCACACACAGAGAAAGGGAGAGACAGAGAGCGAGAGAGAGGGAGAGAGCGGGGAAGGGAAATGGGGCGCGCATTTCACTGCCGATTGCGCAAAACATAGTAGCGAGAAATTGGAGCAACGGCAGGTGTACTGACAGTAAAATAAGTTGCACGAGTGTAAGAGATAGGAAAGTAAGAGAAAGAGAAGCAGAGAGAGAGAGAGTGAGGAAGAAAGAGAGACACGTGCGGCACAAAACATTTGATGCAACATTATCTGCAGTGACATCCGTTTTTGGCTGTAGGGCAAAGTTTATGCAGCTACACTCAGAGTTTCGTGTATCATTATATAGCATTAGTATTAATTTTCCATGACTCCACACTGATCTCCATGGTCCTTAAGGCAGATAACAGCTAAAGCCTAATCAGCCAGCCGATATAACAATTTTTAAAGAATCTTTGTAAATTTAAGAGTGTATTTTAAACAAAAATAAATATACGGTTTCACAAGACTCCTCTTAGAATATATTTAAAAACAAGCATATTGCTATTTTAATTAATTATGTTTTAATTTAAAGTGTATTCTAAAGAAATATACGGTTACACAAGTCTCCTTTTAGAAAATTTTGAAAAAAAGGAATTAGTGCTAATAAAAAAAATATTTAAATTATTGCCAAGAACCAAAAGATTTTTTTAGTTTTCAGTGTGGTTTTTAATTTCAGTCGCGCTTTTATTATTTTGTGAGTGTAGCAATACCTCGTTTCAGCTGCAGCTTCAGTTTTTAGCTTGAATTCCAGTTTTGTGCTCCACCAGCTGCGTCTCTTTGCCTCAGCCGATCCTAACGAAGCAGAACGGTAAACAGTTACGCAAAATTGCCAACGACTGTGCATTGTTTTGCGCCACGTGGCCACACAAAGGTGACCTATCCTCCCTTAAGCAACCGCTCTTGCCATCGATCCCACTAACCCTTGACTGGCTGCAGGCATCCAGCTGCGAAAAGTTTTATTGGCCAAAAGTGCAGTTGCTGGCAACGCTTTTGATGCTTCTGCTGCTTATAACTTGACCCACTAAAGTTGCCAGCTATTAGAAAAACTTTGCCAATAAGCATGCGAAATATCGATCAGGATTTCTGATTCAGGATTCAACCTGACCAATTGCCAATCACCTTTGCTCATGTTTCGACCAACTGGCAACTACACTCAATGTGTTTTCTATTCTTCATCTAATTGAATTACTCACTTCAGATAACTATGATTGTGTCAAATAAACAGAAGTACCGTTTTCGGCTATAAAACAGAAATGATAACACTATCAACTGAATTAGATTAGTCTGGGAAGAAACAGTAACCCGGAAGTATTGATAAAGAAACATGATTTTACAATCAACATAATTGGACTTGAAACAATCTTCTAATGAATTGAATGAAACGTCTATTAAATAATTACCCATTTAGAGCTAATTGCTGATTGCAATTGATTGTGTGGCTTTTTCTTCATATTTATTTTTTCTTAGTTGACTTTATTTCAAGCGTTCTTATCTCCACCAATAACACTAATAATTCTTATCGTCTCTTAACGTTCATTTGTAAGCAAATGAAAAAATATATTAATTTCGTCTTAATCTAGAGATCATTTTATTTATAGAAATGACAAAGTTATTAATTAAACTACGATTTATCAAGTAAACACAAAACATTACTCACTGATGGGAATTCTAAATTGCAAATCATTTGCTTTAGCGGGCAAGTAAATATTTTGATAGCACAATCAATTTCATCTATCTCCTTAGCCAGGTTACCAGAGGGAGACGCCAAGAGAGAGGCAGAACGAGAGAGAGAGAGAGAGAGAGAGAGAAAGGGAGAGAGAGTGAGTGAGAGAGGGTGAAAGCACGTGAACGCCATATTTGGACATTTTCCAGTCATTGGCTTCAAAAAATTAAAAGCGTTCTGCTTAATAAGTGTGTATTGCACATATTCACGTATGGATGCTTATGCAAATATGTTTGCATATAAATATATATATATATATATATATATGTGTATTAACCTGCTGTATGCAAAGGTTTCATATTTTAAGATTTGATGTGTGTCTGCTAGATAGAAAGGCACGAAAGAACGCTCTGGTTGAGAGAGTTCGACTAGGAGATATCCCGACTAATGAATAATGAAATTAATTTCATTAAATACAAATAAATAACTATAAAAAAACTAATTCGAGCACGAAAATAAAATCATTTGTTTACTGATAATAGTTGGTTTTAGATGAAATTTACTATTTGGAAAACAGAATCTGTGCTTCTTATTCCATTATAATATAAATTGATCAGTTATATGTCTGGGTATACTATAAATCAAGTGGAATGCTATCTTTACAATGGTGCCTCTTATGCTATGACAAGTCAATTAAATTGATATCGATAAAATAAAATAAACTTCTATGAGAATTTATAATCAAAAATTGGAAGTCTCTCTGAAATCGGCTTTTACATACAGACAGATAAATGGACAGAGCTGAATTGACTCGCCTATTGATACTGATTAAGAATATATATAATTTAGAGATACGTCCTACTGCCTGTTACATAATTTAGCTCAATTTCATTATAACCTTGATCCTATTTTTATTTGGATTAGGGTATTAAGGGAACTTTATTAAAGTACTTCGTGCAAGCTGGCAAAATATGTTTGTATGCACAAGTGTGTATGAATGTGTATGAGTGTGTGTGCGAATGTGTGTGAATGTGTAAACATGTGGTCTCGTCTCTGCTAAGTGGATGTTTAAAAAATTGGTCATTGAGACTGAGTAGATTTAATTGTAGATGAGCTCCAATAAGAATTACCCAAACGATTCATAAATCAAAGATTCAATATATCGTCAATATATGTTAGATCATTTTTCTGGGGGTATTTAAATCCCCAGAAATCTTGTTAATATATATATTTTTTTAAATTCAATTTTAATATTAAATTGATGTGTGTTTTTCCTAATCTCATTGAATTTCATTTATACTTTTAATAATTTACTGTTTCAACTGATATTAGTCGGCATTAAATATTCAAAACAATAATAATAATAATTATACTTCTCCAGTAGAACACAAATAAAGCCAATAAAGCAAATTCAGCAGTTTCATTAGATGAATGCTTTTGGTGAACTCGTCTTGATTTGCACCCTAGCTAGATTTTACTAAACTGTCAAAGAAGAACAAAAAGTAAAAAAAAATTCAAAAATAAACTGTGTTCAGTGTAAAATTCTCCGTACGAACTGGACGAGAAATTAAATTTTCCACGATATTTCGAGGATAATTGAGAATGGCGTAAGTAGATAAAAACAGCAGAGTTGCACTAATTGCCCGAAAATAAAACTATCGATAAATTGGACGAGATCAGAGAGGAGTATAAGCCAGGTCAGGAGCCATTTCCAGAGCAAGATGATCGCAAATTGTTTTTCAAATTTCATTACAAGGGCCTCCTACTTGTATTGATACCCATCATTTTCGCACCACTTTTACTTGGCCCCCAACTGTTGGTAAGCTGAACGAGAATTGCCAAAAAAAAAAATAAACAAAAATCCTTTTAATTACTAATTAAACAGGCTTATCGAATGCTTTACCTAGCGATTTGTGTATATCTGTATTATGTGTGCAACGTTATGTCGCAAGGAGCGATTGCGTTTCTATTCATTGTTTTCTTACCCATTCTTGGCATAACGGTAAGCCCATAAATTGGCCATAAACTACGTAATGCATAGCCCAACCAACCAACGAACACACAATTTGTTTGCAGGCCTCAAAGCTGTTGTGTATAGCCCATTATACGGATTTACTATTTGCCACATTCGGTTGCCTCTTTATGGGCATTATGATGGACGCCTCAAGGCTTAGCGAGCGTCTGGCTCTTATTGTCATCGGCATCTGTGGCTCCAATCTCAGAGTGTAAGTTCTCCAATATGGGTATATGATACATTATACTCTGTTGCTAAACCTAACAATGGGTATCATGCAGGGTAACATCAATAGTCGTTCTGTCATTGTTTTAATTGTTGTTTAATAGTAGTAGTTTTTGTCTTGAACTGTCTGCATTTATCGACTGCTAAATTTATGTTGAATATCTTAGCACCTACATTTAATAGAATCTACTATTAAACTGTTTTATCGTCATCTATTTGGAATGTTTATTTTCGAAATATAGCAAACAAAAAAGTTCATCACATTAAAAAGGCAAAGGCGATTTTCTTTTTCTCAGAGTGTATATATATGGTTATATCTGGTAACTGTATGCTGTATATTTTGTAATTGGAGCCTCATTCGCAGTCTTCAAGTTGGATTGATGGTCGTGACCAGTCTGAGTTCGATTTTTGTCAGCAGTTCGTTTATGTCAGCGTTTTGGATGAAGGTGACGCAGGCGGTGATCGCAGAGTTAGGCAATGTGAGTATGAGATTCGAGCCGTTTATTTATGCATATATATATAAATATATATATATATCATTGATTTTAGGCCGGTGTATTGGTGACAAATTCAGATGAGGAGCCCTACGAGCGACAGTCGTAAGTTAAGTCGATCAATTTCCTCCACGCAGACTGGCATTTAAATTGTTAAAATTGATTTATGTATTAAGGAGACCGTATCCCTCGAATCCTGTCGTTGGTATTTATCTATCGATTGCGTATGGCGCCACTTTTGGTGGCATGATTTCGTTGTTCCAGGATCCCAATGCTGATCTCTATAAATTCTTTCAGAAGTATGTCGAGAACACACAAACTATCTCACATTGAGCAGCTACTTTTGTGCTTTTTGTTTAGGTTTACGGATGTAAGGCCAGAGAGTTTCCTGGTATTGTTTGTGGGTCCGTTCATTTTGGGACTGGTTGTGACGGCCATTTGGATAAACATCGTTTTCTTGGGTCTATTCAGTGGCAGCGTCAAGGGGCAAGAGCAGGCAGCTGCCAACGACGAGAATGCGGCCAAGCGGGCCATGGAGGATAAGAAGGGCAACATGGGACCATGGAATGCTCATGCCATACTCGTCCTCCTGTTGATCATAATCACAATGGTATTATTATTCACACGACGACCCATTTGCTGGCCCGGCTGGTATGACTATTTCCATCAATCGAAGTGTGGACTCTCCGTGGCCATCATTGGAATGTGCCTTCTCTATTTTGCTGTGCCGGCAAACTATTTTTTCATTCGCTATTACTGGTGTCGTCAGCCGATGAAGGAGGGCACAGCTCTCTCGCTGGTCGCCTGGAAGATCGTCAATAAAAATGTGCCGTGGGCGCATGTCTTTATGCTGTGCGCCGGCTACGGCTGCCTCACTGGCTACAAGGATTCCAAGCTGCTTCAGTTGGTCAGCAACGGAATATTTAACCAGGAATTGGACAACAACGTCTCTTTGATCGTTGGCTGCCTTTTAGGCACTCTGATTACCAATCTGGCTCCAGCGCAGGGTGTCGTTGCTATCACATTGGATTCCATGTTGAATCCGGTGGGTAAAAAATTAACTAACGCACAGTGATTGAACCATTTTTAACATGAGTTTAAGTTTATTTGATTATCAGATTAACCAATTGTACACTTAGAAAAAAAACTCGCCCGGAAAATCTATTTTTATCCAGAAGTTAGGTTTTTCTTTTTTATTTCTTAGCAATTTATTTCCTAATAGTTTAAGATAATAGAAAACTTCTCTAGTGTTCAGGGTTAGGCTCATTTTAGCGTAATTTTCTATATTTTTAAACTGTTTTTCTAAATTTCAGGGAGACTTTTTTTTCTGAGTGTATTTGCATATCTTGTCTATTATAACGAATTCATTCAAATAAGTGAAACATTGGTGAACATTTTCTGGCTCTCAATCGATCAATATTGATTAATAACATTTTCTTTATATAATCTGTGCAAACAGCGTAATGGAGCCGGGGTCATTGCCCTGCCATATGCTGCTGCGTTGCACAATCAATTCCTGCTGCCCGTAAGCACCACCTGCAACACAATTGTCGCCGGATTTGGTAATGTGAGACCATTTCAGTTTGTAAGTTTGATCGGATATATATATATATATAGCTTAAGGGTTTTCTATATAGTTCTTTTCAACTGTTTACACAGCTGCTGGGAGGCATTGTGCCCACTATATTCATGATAGTATTCATATTTGCAAGTGTCGCAATATTTGGCAACACTGCGTTTAAGGGATACTTAGGGACGTGATCAGAAAAATAAAGTGAAATCAAAATCGAAAATCTAAAACTGTTTTTCAGTTTACTGAACGCATACACGTAAACAATTTACGTATACGGCATGGCAACACTGGCGGCAACAGCCGGTATCACAGCAGACATCAATCTGGAGCAGACCAACTCTATCTGTTTGCCAGTTGCCAGTTGCCAATTGCCAGTTGAGTCCTTGTGTGTTTAGACCTAGATTGTTATATAAAACTTATGGGCTTGCAGAGAGTAAGTTAATTTTGTGAAGGTTTAAAAGAACACCATATTTTTGGTATTGTCAATTGAGTCAATCCTTTATAATTTTAAGAAAAATGTTTTCTTACATTTCGATATTATTTCGAAAAACAAGTAAAACTTTTTAACGACTTCTTTTCAGAGTGTTGTCGCACACAAGATTTAGATGTGAGTGTGTTCAGTCTTCGACTTGCTTGAGATGTCCTTGTTTTTTTTTTGTGTGTATATTTTGTTGCCAAAATAGCGCAGTGCGCAGCTTGCATCAAAAACAGTCGTAAAATTGAGTGAATTCTTACACAACACACTGACTGGCAGACGGACAGACAGGCAGGCAGGCCGACAGAGAGACACACAGATAAATCCTTGTGGCTGAGAATGCAGCCAAAATCTAAATATATACGAACATAGAAGCTTCAAAGTGTCTGTTTCTGTGCTTGTGGCACAGGTGTGCGGTCAAAATGTGTCGGTTGTGGTTGCCACTTTTGGGGCAAATGAAGTGGGAATCTGCAACAATTGAAAGCGAGCAAAAATGTTAATCAGACGCCAAAGGACTTTCATTAAAGCTTGGGGTGCTCATGCCACGCTTTTAACCAAATTACACAGTTTCGCATTTAGGGTAATCCCCGTTTGGACATTCGCACCTAATTCGCATTGTGCAAATCCAAGCATTGCCCACGAAAGTGTTCGCTTTAAATAATTCATTTGTTAATTTAGACATGCCCCAGACCCAACAACAAGGCCACGCAATATTGTGTTTGTGTGTGTATATTTGGCTAACAAAAATACCATAGCTACACTGTAAATAAAATTGGACTGTATTTTGGAAAATCTCCCTACAAAGTTTTTCTTAGTTTTAGATATAAATTCTACGTATTAGAAAACAAATATTTAATTGCTCTAAATCGACAATCCCAAAAATATGGTGTTGTTTGAATTTTTCGAAATATTTTCTATTAAATAAATTTCTAATAAATTTCTAAAAGTAGAAATGCAAAACTTGATTCTCAGAAAAAATCTTTTCACCAATGAAGAAAATCGTAATAGAAAATTATTCTCTTCACAACTATCTTAGAATTTAGCTGTTTTCTTCTCTAAAGTTGCTTCGTTAGTGTATGGAAAAAACACGTTAAGAATTTTACGTATTTTTTATAAATTTTAAAAATGTGTAAGAAAAGAAAAAGGCTGCATCTTAGAAATGCACTTTCTGAAAATGAAGGTGAGTTTTTAGGTGAGAATTCAGTGGAATTTGTTTTTCTGTGTGTACCCAATTTCCCCGCTGCCCGTCTCTCTCCCCTGTGTCGCACTGCTCAACTGCCTGCTGAGCTGCTGGCCATTTGTGGGCGTATTTATATTCAAGCTATTCAATTATTAAATGCGTCGCGCAGCAATTCATGAATATTCATGGTGCTCACAACAATCAAAATTTGCCTTTTAATTGTTTTGTTTTTGTGTTGTTTTGTGATGTTATGTTTTGTGTTATATTATTTGTTCATGTTTGCGCCTGCAGCTAATGGTCAACAGGTCATCCAAAAATATGACAGTATTTAGTGGAATTGCATTGCCATATGAATTTAATTTTTATGTTATTTCTATACCCTGTACACATTGCAAATGGGAAAAGGGGCATGATTCAGCAATTGAAATGCATTTTAGAGTCCGATAATTAAATAGATTATTGATTGTTAACTATTTTTAGTGAAATGCCTGGCTTTTGAAATTCTCCTTAAGCGTTTAATTTTAACATGGAAATCAAGTCAACAATGTTAACCGGTTGCTGGCTGTCAATTGCACTTTAGAGTAAACTATCGTCTACTTCACCAAAAAAGAAAAACTAAGAATCGAATTGCTTCATTCCTACATATATCACTTCAGTCCACCTCCAGTCATCCAGTCCACCTCGCTCAACTAATTCGCACTGTAATTTCTGAATTAAATTTGAGATATTTTCCAGGAGCGCTTTCGCCAGCTGAATAACATGCAAACCTTATTAAGTTGTAACGAAATAAAATACACATTTTGCTGAAATTCGAGCTAAAGCAATTTGCTGCTCATCACTTTAAAATTATTGAAAAATACTTGAATCATCATTCAAAACTTGTAATGTAATCATAATAAGCTCAAATATTTTTTGGCAAATTTCAAATTAACCTGCTAAAACACTCACCTAAGCCGTGCCATTTTTTTTTCTTCCTCATCATCTCATCTCTGGGTGCTTTAAACGAAATAAAAAAAGAGCGACTGACAAGGGAAAAAATACCGAAGAAAAAAATCAATTCACCCAGCAATTGTCAATTTAATTCTATTTCGCCCTCTAGTCATGCGGCTGAACAGGGAATGTATATATATACATATAAATATATATATATATATATATATGGTAAGTATATTTATTTGTTATGCACACCCTAAGCTGAATTTTCACGATGCCTACCGCAGCAATGGTTTCCCCAAAGCAGCTTGCCAGCTTCAACTTCAGCTTCATCTCCAACGCCGAGTCCAGGTCTGGAGCTCATTATCCCTTTTGACATCTGCGCAGATTTCACGCAGTTAAATTGACAAAAATTCTCTACAGGTATTTTAGTTGGGCCTGAAATTTAATTTGTGGCAAAGCTTCAGGCATTTTCTGGCTTAGATTTGGCTTTAAAATGTCTCAGCCAAAATCACTTGCAAACAATTAATTCAACAGACTTACAACGAAATGCACTTGCGCATACTTCATGTGCCCCAGTTGAGTTATTTTGGTGTGCGCTGGTGTGTATGTGTGTGTGTGTGTGTGTGCACATAAAAGGTGCCATTCAAAAATACACATGTTGTTTCTATGGCTGCAGCATGTCAGCTCTATTAAATGTACTAATGACTGACAGACAGCCAAATCCGAGTTGGGAGCCATGAAAAGGCACGGCGCATATATAATAGCCAAACTAGATGCATGCACTCGGCAAAACAATTTTCTGGTTTTTACTGTCAATTTCTAGATACACGAAAATAACTTTATAAAAACTGGAAAGTCATTTACAATTTTTGGGATATTTTTTCCATATTAATAAAAAAAATTAAATAAAAGTGGTAAAGTAAAAATGAAAACTCGTATTTTAATGAAATGTCACGGCGTACATTAATAGATTCATACACTTAGAAAAGTAATTCGAAAATTAAGAAAATCGCTTTGAAATGAAAATTGATCTTTTGATCTTAAAAATAATGTCTATAAAACAAATTTTCTTTAATTTAGAAAGACTGTTTTCTATTTCTTAAGAATTGTTTTCCGTTTAAGGAATACATTTCTAAAAATTAAAAATGAATTCTTTTTATAAAATGTTGCTGGGATTTTGTGATAGCGTTTTTTCAAATTACATTATATACTTGTCCTATCTTACATGTTCACATATGACAAAACTTAAAATAATATCAATTATTTCTGTAACAAATATATACGAATCCATTATTTATTTATTTATTTTTTTCATTTTTGAAAAATTAACATTGAGTTAGAGAACAGGCTTGACGAAAACAGTACATTGTAGATTAAAATTATACTTATAATTAAAGCACGTCGATTTTTTTAAAAAATACTGTACTATTTTTTTCTGAGTGTAAGCAGCGTTCAGCTAGGCAACTTTAACGAGACTTTAGAAAGTCACATCAGCTCTTCAGTTGTCTGCTCGTATTTCGAAATTCGAATTAACAAAAGGACACAGTTCGGAAAGACTGTTCAACGACTCAACGGCTTAGCAAATATTAAATACGCTAAAATTAATAACCGAAAAATGAGGCAACTTTAATTTGTAGCAATAAGTTGAACAATTGCAATCAAGTGTAAAGTTAATGAAAATTAAAAAAAACAACAAAAAAACAGTCTTAAACTGAACTGAAGAAGATGAATGCTCGCAGAGTTACTTCGATCGAGTGGCAGTTATAAATTTACCAAATTCAGAAGTGACACACTTAAATGAGTTCGCACAGCGAGTGATGATTAAATTATAATGCTTTCAGCAAGGGTATGCAGCAAAGTATGTAACGAAATGTTGCGTATACGCAGTGTATAAATAAATCATTTTATATGCCTTTATCCGGGCACTCAGTGTTTTTCGTCGCAGGACAGCTGCCAAGCTGCAAGTTTATTTGCCAGGGCCTTATAATTAAAAGTGATTCGCTTATGCCGAGTTGTGGCATGCATATTTATTTATCTTTTCTTTTCTCCATTATTTTTGTAATTATTTTTATTGCTTCGACTGTTTGTCTTTCTGTTTCCACAAAATAGTCGTCGTCTTGGCTCATTTGTCAATGCGTCGTGTGCGCAATAATGTAATGTCTTTTAAATTCACACATACAAACACACAGACACACACACAGTCCCAGACACACACCCACACGCACACCCACAAGGTGGCCTAAAGCGCATAAGCCGCAGCTCACTTGTGGCTAATGCAACATTTTTTTGGCACTCGACATGAGCGTAAAGCTCGATAAGCCATTTAGCCAGCTAATTGATTTGTTTGCCTGCCAGCTTGTCTGTTAGTTGGTAACTGATAACCGGTTGACTGCTGGCTGACTGATTGCATGGCTGCTGACACATTGGGGTCTGTCCCGGCAAAATTGGAACAGCGTCAGCGACAAGAATTCGCCAACAGTTATATTCACAGTCCACACACAATACAATATGCAAAATGCAAAATGCAAAATGTGAAATGTGAAATGTGAAATGTAAAATGCAAGTTGCCACTGCAGACGACAGGCTGACAGGCGCACACAACTATTGCAGTATGCATAGCAAGTGTGTGGCAAGTGGCACGAGGCATGTAGATTGTGCAGTGCACAGTGAGTGCAATAAGTAAGCGTGCTGTCAAAATATTCACGCCGCAGCAACTAAGCAAATGAGTGTGTCCATTGTCTCTGCTGCTTTGACGGCCTCTCTTAACTATGCATGCAGACACGGAATGAATACGCCAGCTTGAATCCCACTTGCCTAACTATGACAAATCTCCTCTTGTCTTCCTACAAGCATCTATTTTTATATATACATCTATTTCGTTTGTGTTTTTTTACTTTATTTTTTTCTATTTGTTGTCTTCGCTTGCATTGTTTGGCTTGGACTGGCCCTGAGGACTTTAAGATAACGAAAATGTCTTTGGCTGCAATAACAAAAGCAACAGCAACAGCAACAGCAACAGCAAAAAGAACCCAAATAGGAAGCCTGACATGCGAGAAAATGCTGCCCAGCAGGCAAAGCTGACACATTTACAACAACCAAGAGCAGTTTTTTCTTGTAGTCAATAAACTAAAGTATTCTCTATAGCTACTCCCTGTAGCCATAAAAACATAAAAAAAAGAAAAAAAATACAAAGAGTAGAGGCATATGCGATTCTTTATGGTACATGCAAGATGTTCACCTTTGAATAGTTTATTTAACCTGTACTCAATTTGTTAATGTATAATCATAAATATTTTGAACTTGTTTTACACCATCGAAAGTTTAAATTGCATATTTAAGGCAGTTATTAAATCAAAGACACCCTTTTCTAAAGCTACAAACTTCTATAATATCGCAATAATAAATAATTTTAAAAATATAGCGAATCGAAATAAATAAATTAACAGTATATATTTTAGGGTATTTGCTGAAAGAGCAGCTTATTTTATGGTCTTAATGAACTTGTCAGTCTAAAATTTAGGCAGCTTGGCACTCATTTTTAATCATAAATCTTTGTAACTTGTTTAAAAGTAAGAAAAATCTGACCAATTTCCAATTTAAAGAAGCAAAGAAGGAGCTGCTCATTGAAACTGTTTTAGAAATTGTTTAGCACATATATTGCAATAATAAATAATTTAAGAAAACCACATACATTTTTAGACGATTTCCTAGTTTTTTCTCTGTCCATAAATAAGTAAATAAATAAATAGCTTTTGTGTGCATTTGAGAAGAAAAAGCAATTGTTAAATTTAATTTGCAAATGCATGTATATATATATATATATATATTTATTTTCCTTTTATTAAAGCACAATCAGCAAATTGTATAAGTGCAATAATCTTGACAGGGTGGATTTTGCTACATTAACCCAATCAATATACATATGCAGAAAAAATGTACAATAATAATGTTGTCAGTTTTGCGGAAAATCAATGTCAGATAATCGCATAAGTGTCGGCTTTAACTTAATTCATAATAGGCAATAACAATAACAATTATAATATTGAAAATGTCAGCTGCCTGACATTTATCAGCGACTGAAAAAATATATGCAAATCCGTGGGCAAAAAATGCCATTAAACAGGAAACAACGCAAATGGAATTGTTCAAATAAAATGAAAAAATCTAATGAAATTAAAGCGATTAAATCCCTTTACAAATGCACTGAAATTACCACAAAGTCGCGCCAATGCACACAATTATAATAAATTTAAGCAATTTGCTTCAAATGCGATACAAAAACAAAGACAACATTATTTTTTGTATACCCTTACCGAATTATAATTTACAGAGACTATCTCTATATAGTATCTCCTTAAGGCACATTTATAGTCAACTACGAATTATGTTTAATATTTACTTAACATTTTTATATGACACTGTCGAAGTGTATTCTCCCTTTTAGAAGCATTTATATCAAACTAGGTAATATCTTTATAATTTGCGTGCAATTTGTAACACTCGTGTGCATAAAGTGTGAATATTATATCGACATATCTGAAGGCTATTTGTGCATTATGCTTTTGTCAAATTCGTGGCTTCAAAGATAGTTTTTGTGTAGCTTTAGTTTTGCGTGGAATGTTTCAAAATGAAATGTGACCCGAATCAAACTAAAAAATCATTTGCTATTCACAGTTTGGAGCAGCAGCCGGAAATCAGGCAGCCATGACGCCATCTTTCAAAATGGTCGTTTGCGTTTTTTCTCCCCTTTTTTTCTTCCATTTTTGTTTGGCGGTGTTGTTAACTTTACTCTTGGGCTATTTGCTTTCTGCCTCTGGTGATTAGCTGTCACGAATTGTGGCGAAAAACAAAAATGAATTATTACCGCGCTGCGCACAAAATGTTGACATAGATTCAAATTATTTGTAACAAAATCAACGAACTGTGGCGACGTCTCCAACGACGTCTCAGCCCCAAAAAGCGTCGCTGATTTGATTAGCTTGAAAATGTTTTCAGAGACGGAAAGAGAGCGAGAGAAATAGAGGGGTGGTAGTTACACAAGGGGAAAGGGAAAGAGTTTCCACTTAAATTACCCATCAAGTTGTTCGGCAAGTCTTTATTGTGGATATTATACAACTACAACTGAAACAATGACAATAATCTGGAGGATGAGAGCTGTGCAAATAATTTGTGCAATTAATAAAGTTTTGTGGAGGCAACTATTGCTTGTAGCTCATTTACTCTGAAGGCCACTTCAAATGCTCTTGGCCATAATTTATGTGCAAGCTTAGTGCTCCGTGCTCAGCACTACGGATTAGACCAATGCCCATTGTCATCAATTCAAAGGGCCAGCCTCAGCTCGGGCATCGGGCACATAATTACGGCGGTGCCCGTATTGAGCAATACCATTTTTTCTTTCTTGTTTTTGCTCAGAATCCAAGAAATATAATGAACAATGTGGGCTCAAGATTACACTGAGAAAATTCGCTTTTAAAATGAGTTATTCACCTTACTTTTGGCGCCAATGCAAGATACCTTATTATTAACAAAATATATTTCTAAAAAACAGTGTTCTTTTCATATTTATTCGAACGTATTACTGCAGCTTAGATTATTATTATTATTATAAATGCGCTTTTAGAAAAACATTTCTGTTTTCATAAGTTTGTTAATTTTATGTGTGTTACACATCATTTGTGTATTTGCTTATCTTATTACTTATTCTATTTTTAAACATAAGTAGTAGTAGTAATTTTAGTAATTGCACATATACAGACTCAAACGGTATTCTTTCTATAAATATTTAAAAAGTATTTAATTATTTAATAATAATATTTCTACAAAACAATACAAAAATTGACTGATATAATGTTAACAATTTCTTTTCATTTATTCAAAAATGATTTCTAAAATCAGAATGACTTTCTAGTTGTAAATTTCCCGAGATTTAGAAACTTTCTTCTAATTTGTTGTTTTTTTTTTTCAATTCTTTGTAATAGATAAAAAACTTTATAGTTTTAATCTTAATTCGATTCAGAAATATTTAGTTATATTTGAAAAATATATTTGAAATACAAAAAACCATGTAATATTCAGGCTGCTCTTCATTTTAGAGCGATTAAGAAATATTTTATTATATTTATATTTTCAGAGGTAATTTTGATTGTAATGCAATTCTCTATATGATAGGACGATTTTTTCCTGAGTGTAGTTCGATGCTTTTTACTCCGTTGCTTTGTGCTTTGTGTTATTTGCCATGTTTGCTTCTGGTTCGATTGCTGATTGGTCCTTGACTCCGGCGCCTATTGTGTGTGGGCCATTGACTCATAATCGAGAATGGCTTCGTTCTGGTTCCATATCATTGGGTCGAGACTTTGACCCAGGTACAGCGACTTTAATGTGGCTAATTTTTGATCATTTTGGCCAACAACTTTGCCCGTTAAACAGAAGCCCCAAAAATAAAAAAAAAACAACTTACTCAGCTAAGGACTGCTTAACAAAAAAAAAAAACAAAAAAAGAGGTAATTTCAAGTGAACCACATCAGTTGAGCGCCCCAACGCCATCCATCTATCGTTGGCCATTCATCTCTTTGCCCCTCTCTATCTCTCACACTCTTTCTCTCTCTCTCTCTCTTTCTCTTTCTCTCTGTCTGCCCAAACAGCATTTGTAGCATTAATTTTTGCTGTGTAAGCAGATAAATTGCAAAATGCTTCACAGAAAGTTAGACTCTGAAAGTCATCGGTATTAAAATGGAAGCCGTGTCGTTCAGCGTTTGCTCAACTGAACTCTACTCAACTTAACTCAACTTTCCAGTCAAAAGGCGACAGCCAATAGTCAACACCGGGAATAAATTTAAATTGCTAGATTCACGCACTTTGACGTCGCTCGACTTTCTTAGGGCTGTGTAAATATTGTGCGAAACTTATGAATATTGAGCATCATTCAAAGCTTTGGCGATACTAACCCGATTTCTCCTTTCTTAGTTTTAGTTTCTCAGGTAAGCAAATTGTAAACTTTATGACATTTGATTGAATTTGTAATGAGCACATTATAAAGTATTAGTTGCAGAAATGCATGGCAAAACTAGGCAACCAGTCAATTATTATTATTATCGCAATGAGTCTTTGTGTTTTGAGATGCGCGCAGTGCCGCGAGGCATGAGCAGATTGCCATCAAATATTTATAATAATTGCTGGTGGCAAGTACTGCTGGCAGACAGTGCGTATTTGTAATATTGACAAAGAAGCCGTCGCACAGTAGCTTGGCTAATTAAGTCTAATTGCTGCAAGTGCCCCAGGCAACAGCAACACATTAACTAATTCGCTTATTTGCCTCAACGCTAACCGAGCGTGCAGCTTGTTAACCGAAACCCCATCGACAGAGGCAGACAGAGAGAGAGAAAGACAGAGAGAGAGAGACGGAGAGTGTGTGTGTGAGACAGAAATATGTAATATATTAAATATGGTCTGTGTGAAACGCGTTTGACATCTATTAAAAACTGCCATAATTATTGTAAGAAATCGCTCAGTATGAATTGCCTTCGGTGGTGGAGAACTATCGAAGTCATAGATATGCTCAGATATTCTTGTAAATATCTATGTAAATATATTTAAAATGTATTAATTTTAAAATAAATGTTTAATAATTCGAAAATGACACGGTTTTCATAAAAAAGACCATACTAAAATTTATTTATATTATACGTGGATTGTCAGTATTACATTTCACTATTAAAATTTTCAGTGCTTTTGTTATAATTTAATTAGTGAACGGTTAGTATTTATTCATTAATCAGCCAATCCACTTGTTCTCAAAATTAGCAACATATTAATAGATATTCTTTGGGCGAGACCTTTTCTGAAACAATTTGTCTAACTTTAATGAACAAGCGTTCAAATGCCCCTTAAGCGACGGCTGTTTGTAAATATTTAAACATTGAGATTTTCATTAAGTCGACGTCTGATGTGTTTTCCTGTTATTTGCAAACAGTTATCAGTATTTCAATAAATATACAATTTAAGACAACACAACACAGCTAATTTTTTAATATTATTGCTTTTCAGAAAATTAATGATCAGTTTGTCTTGTGCTTTGCACTGATTGTGTTTGGTTTCTGCGGCAAGATCGTAGCTTTCCTCCCGGTCTGCACTCTGCTGTGGCAATCGAGATGGGCTCTTATTCTTGGCTGGAACGATCTGACGGTTAGTGTGGGCCTAATGAGTTCACTGCCTGGCCGTGTGGCTAGCCTTTTAATGGTCGGCTGCCTCGGCGCCGGCAAATGGTCCCTGAATGCTAGATGGGCATCATCGTAGCTGGCACTTCATCAATACACCAAAAGCAAAAACACCAGCAACGTCAACTTTCAACACGTGCCGCGAGGTCTTCAACTGAAGTCGGATTAAGATATAAAAGTCATTAAGCATTACGAGCCAAAGTAGCCCATTTGCCTCTACTTTTTTTTGCTTCTCTTATTTTTTTGGGCCCATGCTAAACGTCTGATGGTCCTCACAGAGATTTACATCCATTTGTGCAACTGCCACTGTATAAATACTTGGGCTGTTTATTTTTATGTGTATCTTTTAGCTTGTATCTGCTTCATCTACGAGTAGTATTTTTTTTTATGCCTCGCCCACCTGTCGTAGAGCACTCGAATTGCCCCTGATTCGGTGTCTGTTTCTTCATTTTCTTTCGCTCGCTTTTTAACGTGAATTATTGAAAAGTCTCGAGCAACAGCAGCAGTCGGCGCTTAAGCGGATTTACCTCGAGTTCCTCACTTCTTGTTTTTTTTTGTTCTTCCTTTTTTTCTTTTTTTCTTTTGCTGTTTCATCTTGAGCCTAAGTGGCAGCAGAGGGCGGCTAGAAGGTGGCCACACGTTGGCAATGTGGCAATGTGTCGTGTTATATGCAACAGCATGAGGCGCTCAAGTCAGCGCGCGTTCAAGTAGGGCCAGAGTTTTTTAAAAGGCACAACACAACCGTTAATGAGTTTTTGATACACTCACAAAAATAAATCAAATTCGATGGGTCAACACAGAAACGTTTGAAATTATTAATAAATCACAATTTAATATTTTATCTTTTTAATAGTCTCTTGTGCATAAATGCATCAAAATTATTGATTTTGTAGATACACTCAGAATGCGATAATTCCTTAATATCGTCCTGAAAACTTGAAAATATTTCTTGTTTTTCAAAATAATTTCTAAATATGCCAAATCATTATTTGAGAAATTGGAAGGTGCATTTTTTTTCCTATATTTTAAGTTCTATTTTCAATTATTAAGAAATGTATTTTTTAAACGTAGGATTCCTGATTCTTTAAAGCTACTTAAAAACTATTTTTTCCTAATTTTACAAGAACATACCCTGAAGTTAAGAAAAGAAAACCAAAGTATTTAGAAAGTTACTTTCTGTATGGCTTTCTGTATGGTCGATTTTTTGCTGAGTGTAGCAGACGTTGCGGCATGCATTTAACAACCGCAGAACAAGAGAAAGAGGAAGCCGAAGAAACAGCTGCAACAGCAAATGTAACAGCAAAAGCCGCAGCCGTGTTGCCTGACCTTCGCTCTTGACTTAAGACCCATTTGCATAAGCGCCACCGTCTCCTCGGCATGTGAGTGGTGCAGTGGAATCAGAATCGGATGGTGGTGCAGGGGTGCCGTGGTGCCTGGTGGCTGGTTGCTGGTGGCTGGTGATGCCCCTTCCTGGCCATGAGCCATTGCTGTTGTTTGTCCAATTGACGTAGCTTGTAAGCTTGTCCGCAGTCAGCGCTGCGTTTGTTGGTTTAATTAAAAATCAACTGCGATTTATTGACCCAGCGTAAAACGCAATTGACAGTGTAATAAACAAATGGCAAAAAGTCGAGGGGAAAACAACAAATTGGTTTGAGGTTAAGTTTCAAATATGTTTGAAATTGAAGATTCTACAATTTGTCTTATTTGCCAAATATTGCAATAATATTGATGCATTTCATTTAATTAATTTTCACATATATTTAAGCACATTTCATACGCTTTAGCCACTTTGAAGCTTTTATGGTTTGTGAAAGTTTTGTTATAAAATATGTAGCATTTTTGAATAAGGTTTTATTAAGCAATCCAGCAGAGGATTGAATATCCTTATAGATTGAACACAAATTGTCGTCAGCGAAACTTCATTAAACATTTAAAAACAGACCGATTGCAAAATGTTAGGAGCATAATAACGTGTTCAACTACTGATATTGATTAAGATTACTTGATAAGCAAATAAAAATAAAAAAGTTGTTTAAAAAATACTTCAGCCTTCGGGCTTTCCTATGAAAGCTATGATTTTTAGGTTCGATTGTGAGGAAAAGGCTATTTTTTACGATTGTAAACGATTCTTATTGCTATCAGATTTTTATCGATGCACGCGGAAGCGGATGAGTTATAGGTGAAATTAAATAAACTCGATTTGCGTATGGTAAACAGTAATTTATTTGCCTTATTTTAAGTCTCTAGCTGCTATAGTCTCTGAAACTGTCTTAAAGCGAAATGGCTAAATCGAATCGGTATTAGTTGGTGACCAAGAATATTTATAAACTTGATGGGCTCGCAGATGCTTTCCGTTTACAATGCAATCACTTGGTGGATTAAGCAAATGCTTGTGTGCCTTGGTGTCAGTGGCCCTTCTGACAATATTATTAAGATCCCCCAAAAAATGGCTGACATTCCTTGGGGATGCACTTTGCACTGACATGCCAGAGCAATGCTCAAGAATGAAATAAGGACTTGTCATAAGAGTGCAACCATTTCATTTTCTAAATGAAAACAGGGACAGAAACAGAGAGGGAGAAAAATAAGAAAATGTATGAAAATGCACGCAAACCCAAAAAAAAAAATAAAATAAAATAAATAAACAACGAACAACAAAATTCTAAAGATATATTAAAAGTTGCGTAAAAAGAGAGGAGAAGACAACAAAAATAAATAAAATAGAATGACAAACGGTTTGCTCAGCATTAATATATGGAAATGCAAATCTCAGTCTCAGTTGGTGGACGAGGCAAGGCGAGGCAAGGCAATGGCGAGTCGGGGTTGGATTAAAGGACCGCAAAGTGTTTTGAGGGGGCGTTAAATGTGGCGTATGAGCAACAACATTGCGTATACGTATGCAAATGTCTTTAATTAAAATTGTGCAACAAATGCAGGAGCATCCCTCGCTCTCTCTCTCTCTCTTTCTGTGTCTTTCTGTGTGTATGTGTGTGTGAATATGTTTAATGCTTAATGCAGCACAAACACACAGGGCAGCAATTCGCATTTGCATAAGTAAAGCAAACTAAATACGCGCTGAATTGCGCAAGTGTGGGACAAAGTAATGCCACAAGGAAAGCACACAACCCCTCACCCCCCCACCCCCTCCAGACACACACACACACACACACACACACAAGTCTCCATGGGCAACTCCCCAGATGGGGATTTAAATCTATTTACCTGCTTGAACTGCTGCTGCTGCTTCAAGTGCAGATAAGAGTAATCAAATAGTCGTAAAGTTCGAGTGTGTGTATAATTAATTTGGCAAAGCCAATGAAAACAAGCCACACGAATTGAAATTGAGCGCCAAAACCAAAAACTTTTGGCAAAGCACTAAGTTACCTACAACAAACCAAGAGTCATATTTGCTCGCATATTCTCCCAAATGGCAGCTTACTAGATTTCTATTAGTTATAGTTTCCCACCCGTGAAACTTTGCTGGGAAATGCGAACTGCACATAAAGGCTATGTAAAGCGAACCTAGTCATATTTACCCTAAGAAATAAGTATTATACTTCAACATTAAGTCTTTGCTTGTTTAATAAGTATTTTCAATTATTTAATATCGGCATAGTTTTTAGTATATGTTTGCGGTTTTCAATGAGAGTTAGATAGAAATATGCTGTAAGATATAGCATGTTATACTTCATTATTACGTCTTAGCTTGCTTAAAAAGAGTTTACTATGATTATAGCTATTTGCCTAATATTTTAAGTATGTTATTCGTGAATAAATAGAAAAAATAAAATAAATAGAATAGAATGGAAGCATTTAGTGAGAGAGAGAGAGACAAAGAAAATTAAAAACTTATATGCTTATATATGAAGTATTATTTGAGGTATCTGGTTAAAGAAGTGTTTTGCAGTTTTCTATAATTATTTTTATCTACCAAGTATTTCAAGTATTTATTTTAGAGAAAATAATATGTCAGCTTTCAATAAATGTCATTTGGAAATATGTTGCAACAAAAATATTAATCTTTTATTTGGAAATCTTATACGCTTAAGCATTTAATTTAGGTTGCTTAAAAGTTTTTCCAACGTTTTCTATGATTAGTTCAAGTTGCGTTATATTTTGCAAAATCCGCATAGTAAATGAAATGGTAAGACAGTTTTCAGTGAACTTAAATTAATTTGCAGTTTTGTTTACTCAAATATTATGCGCTTCAGTCACTTTGCCAAATTTCAAGTAACTTGCTCGAACGAGTTTTGTTTAATCCATGAGATTTGGGCTTACTTGCAGTATGTGTCTTTTGGCTTAAAGAAGTTGTGACTTTCGCATTTAAAATGAACTCGAAGGCTTAAAGAGACACGTACGCAACCAGAATGAAATCAAATGAAATGGAATTCATTTGGGAGATGCCGCTGCGAGAGCGTCGCATTACGTAAAAGCGCTTTTACGGCCAAATTTGCAGAAAAAACTCACTCACACTCACACACACACACCCACACCCACACACACCCACACACACCCAAACACACACACACGTGCGAGCGCAGCTTCTCAGTATGTGGCGTAAAACAAAAAAGAAAACCAAATCTAGACAATACTCTTGGCCAAGCTAACAGGTTGAAACGCAATCGAAAAAATAGCGTAGACAATAAAGCTTAGCTCTGTGCAACTTATTCTTCGAATATATATCAATATATATCAATATATATATATATATATATAAATACAGATATGTATATATTTTTTCTTTACATTTTCTTCATTTGCTTTGCGATTTTATTTGTTTATTTTTTTCTGGTATTTTCCAATAAACTCAAATGCCAGCTTACTTTTGCGGCTTGACAGTAAATGGCTTTTCATTCACAGAAATTTCCTTTAGAATTTGTGAATTACAAACGAGAAACGAATAAGTAAAGAGAGTTCGACGGACAGTTACCCTCTAGGTAGAAGATTCACTCAACACTGCTTTGTAATTAAATACTAGTTAAACAGTTTGTTCAATATAAAATCTGAATTTCTTATTGTATCTTAATATAAATTAATGATCCCTTTCAAAGTTTTTTTCACTAATGTCCAGGATTAAATTATATATAAATTGAAGAGCTTTATATTGGGTAACTGGGTAATCGATAAAAAGGAATAAATTTGATCTGCTTATAGTTAATGAAAACTTATATTCGAAATCTTTAATTTCTAGCTCTTATAGAGAGAGATATAAGATCGGCTTATTCACAAGACTAGTTGTGCTCTTCTGTTTATATATATATATATACTTTAAATACTTTTCACATGTACTTCTGTTGCTTAAATTCGCGCCACTTCATGAGACCCGTTTTACACATATTTAATGTGCAGAGCGTATAAATATTTATGCAAAAGTCGCGAAATTACAATGACATTTTTACCATTCACCATTCAATAATAATAATAATAATAATGGCTGTTGTGTTATTAAAATGTCATATTAACGTTTAACGCTGACTTTTAACTTCTGCGTAGAGTTGCGAAAATGCTTAATTTTTTGGTGTGTGGATATTTGAATACCCTTTGTAGAGTGTATTTTAATTTTGTCGTTAAGATTGTAAAGCATTGAAACAGAAGTCTCCGACGATATATATATATATATATTCGTGATCAACCTCAACAGATGAGTCTATATAGCCATTTCTGTGTGTGGATCATTTACCTTCCAAAGGAATAATCGGCAGAAAGTTAAATTCCTGTATAGAAGTCTTTTTAGTTGACAAATTAATCTTAAGAAAACTTTTAGTTATATTTGCTAATAAAAATTCTACAAGGATATATATTCTTCGGCGTGCCTAAAAAGCAGCTCCAATATCGTTTTTTTTTTATATATTTTTTTTAATATATCTTTGTTTGTTTTTTTTTTTGCTGGCAATCGGAATTTGTTTTTGTAGGCGCCAAAATGACTGCGACACGTTTTCTAACAGAGGCAATTTATCATAAATATGCATATGTATATAAACGAATGTGCCTACACTCAGGGGCATTAAAATAGGTGTGATCACAACATAAATTTATTATGCGTAAATAAAGCCCAACTATGTGGAAACCGCAAAAAACAATTACAACAGAATAAATTAGAATGGAGTAAAATTAATGTTAGAGCTGCTAAATGTGTTTCAATAAATTTAGGTAAGTATAAAAACTATGAACTAAAATATAAAAATATATATACTAGCTATAAATTGTGTAATTTTAAAATAATTGAATGTCCATGAGTGTAAATACATACACACACACACACACACAGTTGCACACACATATGTGGCACATATAAATCCAGCGCATGTTTAGCTGTCTCGCGTCCACTTCCTCATGCTCCTCCCCGTCCCCGTCCCCATCCCGGTACTCGTCCTCGCCCGTGTCCTTGCCGACCTTAGCAAGCCGCACAGCGGTCGCCTTTTGTTTATGCCGCTGTCAGCGTTCGTTTAATTCAACATTAGCGCCAAGCGGCGGGACCGGAGAAACAGTATTTGCTTTATATGTTTGACTTCTTTTTGCATACTCTAACAGCGATGGTGCTACAGAGTGTATTGGTTTTGCTGTCATGTTGCCTGTCTGTTTGTCTGTCAGTTCGTATGAACGTCACCTTTTTCGACGCCCTTCGAGTAAGAATACAGGGAAGCATATATACTTGTCTGTAACCGCGCAACGGCAAAGCTTAAAATTATGCCAGATATGTGATTTTATTGATTAGCAATTATCGATTTTTATCGGTTTCCTAGCGGCCGGGAAATCAATAAATATTTGTAATTGCAAATTATTAAAATCACGTATCAGCCATAATTTCAAAGCTAACAAATTGATATGGTATATTGTTGGCAATGTCCTTTAAAAATCGGCATCGAACAGGCCCAATCCCCGTTCAATCCGTTCCCAAATCTACGAAATGACTATATTTTCCGGTAGAGCCACCAAATTTTTAAGTTATATTCTTATAAATCCCTTCAAGTGTCAAAAATAAAGGGCCACGCCCACTCCTTCTCACACAAGTGCCAAAATCTATATATCATAAAATATAAATCGATAAAAACGTATATTTCCATCAATTCAAGTGTTGACATCTACATTTCTGCCCCAAGAAAGCTTAAGTATATATATATATACTATATATATATATATATATATATATGTATCTTGCACGATTCTTAAGCAAGAGTCATAAAGTTTGAAAAGTATGT
This sequence comes from Drosophila setosimentum, assembly GCA_035043505.1. Taxonomy (NCBI): domain Eukaryota; kingdom Metazoa; phylum Arthropoda; class Insecta; order Diptera; family Drosophilidae; genus Drosophila; species Drosophila setosimentum. The sequence goes on from JAWNMY010000007.1 coordinate 22,349,403, forward strand.
TATTGGTAACTCCTTTTTAAAATAGATCTGCGATAAAAACGATAATTATCTCCCGCAATGTAACAGCTGAAGGTAGCAACCTAGAAAGGTTGTTCACCAGAAACTTCATCTATAGATATTTTTTGCGAACACCCACTTAACCCACCATAAATCTCAAAAGAAATGTTCGAAGAAAGATTGGTAAGGAAATATTTGTCTACGCCTACTTCAAACCTAAGAATTATATCGCCAGCAATTTGAAGAGTATAGTTATCGAGTTTAAAAGTTTTTTATTTTAGTAACTTGCATTATAGATTGCTATAAATCATATCTTAGCCACTCCCACCCTGTTCTTTGCCAGCTGTTATCAGTTGATAGCACATTGATATCAGAGTATATGCCAGTCATTTACGCCCAACTGCAACATTCTCGCTTGTGTTTTTTTTTTTGGTGTGTGCACATCTGTCAGTATGTGTGTGTGTGTGTGTCTGTGTGCAAATGCTACAGTTGCCTTCAGCACCGTATGTTGTACGTCGTTCTCTTGTATGCCCCATGGCCGTTTTCATTTTCGCACGCTTTTATTCTTGCTCGCATTTTTTGCGCTCGCTTTTTAAATTGTCAAACTGTCAAATAAATTACACCAAGAGAAAAAGCATACACACAAACACACATGCACAATAGATCTGCGCCAATCGGCGGCGTGTTGAAACCTTTTGTAAAATATATATTATATATACATATTATATTATAATATGCCTAGTCTCTCTTGTGGCCTGTTTTGATTGTTGCGGCTCACCGCAGAGCAGTCTTTGTTTTTATTCTTTACCGCTTTTGCATTTTTTCTTTGTTTTTGCTGTTGAAAGCTGTCAGACACACGTCGCAGCAGGTTTTTCTGTTCTACACCAATTCATGTTCTTAAAACTCTTTGAACACAATCGAAAATCCCTTTGACGACAGACTTTTATTTGTTTATATATATATATATATTATGACATTATTTTGCCGCTTTATTGATGGCTGCTGCCATACAAAGTGTTTTTTAACAATTGCGAGAATCATAACAATTTCAAATTTATAGCAAAAAAAAAAAAAACAAATATCTTTCGACAAACACATAAAACTTTAATTGCAAATGGCGAATTGCATAAATTGTGTTTGACAGTTGGGTGCCCAACCAACTAACCATTTTATGCGTAACTGCAAGGTAAACAAACACACACGCACACACACCCACACATACACACACACCCACGCATATAAAAGAGTAGCAATAAAGTCTTGAGCAAAAAGTCAAGCGGATTTTGGCTTGGCAAAGTTTGTCTATGCCAAAAGCCGCTTAGCCTAGCTAAATAAAAGTGCGACAAGAGCTAAACACACAGACACACACACACACACAAAGCAAGCCATGACATAAATATAAAGTGTATACATATTAGTACACATATTCGCATAATTACTCACACAATCCAGTTTCTTCTAAAACTGGAAACTGTCTTTTTTTTAGAGAAGGTTACATGAAAATCAGCTTGTCAGAATGGAAAGTTTAATAATTGAAATTCACAATTGGTACTTGAATCGGAAACCAAATGAATATTTTTTTTAAATCCCAAATAACGGCATATATGTCGGAGATAAGCACACCGGAACCAAACTTAGGAACTGAGCCTAATGTATTTTTATATTATCATATTTGATACCTTTTTAATATTTTTCGGAATGTTAAGCGGAATTTTTAAATAAATCAAATTAAATAATATTTAACGAGTGTCTTCTTTGAATGGCGATAATTAAATTATTCGATTTTAGAATTAAAGATAATTATAAAGGAAGGAAAGATTTGTTGTTTCAAACATTTGTATTTTGCGGCAAATTAATATGTTAAACCCTGATCTAAAATGGATTTTCATTATGGAAAAACAAATTATATTTTTTTAAATGAACTATAAGCTTAATTGAAGTCTTCAAAGCAAACACTTTTAAGACAAGAGTGTACCTTTAATTATTGCACTGACTGTATACACACTCGTGCCTAAGCATGCCAACAGTTTTAAAGCATTTCGATTATAATTTGTTAACTAAGTTGAGTTGTTAGCATTTAGTTTTAAGTTATGGCATTTAAAGCAATTTTATTTGGCTATTTGAAATGATTTTAAAGTGAACTTTAAGCCGCATTCTCTAGACACACACACACACACACCTTACACACACCAGAGAAACTGAAGTTTACAGTTTTTTTTTCTTCTGCGAGAATCCCAAAAGGTGCGCGTCGGCTGCTGTTTATTTATGGCAGCTGCGTCTTGGCCACATTTTGTTGCCTTGTTCCTCTTTGCGTTGTGTTGCATGTTTTTGTTTTAACAAGGCATTTAAATATTTAAAAAGGCCTCAAAACCTATGCGGCACCCAGCCATAAATATGCAATGAGTTTCGGGGTTTGAGCTTTTTATTTTTTCTGGTTTCCTTTATTTTTATGTGGCCATCGCGCTGACAAGCTGCTGTTCCTCTCTTAGCCTCCCATTACTCCCTCCCAGCCCCACTCAATCGAGGCAATATTTTTAAATCAGCGAAATTTGATGACTTTTTAACTAATGCGAACAGAAAAGCCAGCATCGTGTCGGGGCTAAATGTGTAGGTTAATTAGCAACAGCTGTTTGGACATCCCTTAGCTGGCTATTTCATTAGAGACGTTGATTAAATTTCCACAAACTGGACTATCTATATATATATATATATATATATACATATGCAGCTGAAAAAAATTAATAGCACCGCTGCGACATTTTTGAATGAATGAATGAATCTAAGGACAAATCATAAGTTTTTCTGTTTCTTAACTATTGATTTTTAATATATTTTATGTAGTATTCACTCTATAAATTTAATACTAAAAGCACCACTTACATATTTGATAGTTACATTATATATTTTATATATAGAAATCGCGTTTGCCTTCATTTCACTGAAATTCTTGCTTTACTCACAAAGTACAGCCAAAAGTCACCTGGCACAAATATTTGACTAAATTATTATTAAATCTAAACGCTTTTTGAATAGGCATTAAATATGAAAACGATGCAATTTTTGTGGCATGATGGAGTCGTGTAGAAACTCCTCCCCTCCGAGATATATATATATATATATATTTATATATATATTGACATGGCATCCGGTATAAAACTCTCATCTACGAGAGTCGTAAAAAGTTTAACGTAAAAAGAATCAAGCCAAAAGCGAAGTTTAGCTCTGATTTTCCACTCCCCTTCCTCTGATTTTGTGTTCCCATTCCTTTGATTTTCTGCTCACCACCCTCAGCTATATATATATAAAGGAAAAAAGTTTCAAATTGTTACACGTCAAATGACACGCGCTGTTGACAACGATTTTTACTTTCTTTTTCTCTTTTTTTTGGGAGTGTGAGTTTTGCATCTGACTTTTGCTCCGAGAGTTGCCGCTGTGTGTTAATCTGTTGAAATTTGCGTTTTAATAGAAGTATCTGTGCGGTTGTGTTTGTGTGTATGTGTGTGTGTATGTATGTGTATGGGGGGCCAATGTTTATTTGTGTATTTTTTTGTTAGAGCCAAGTTTAGCCAAGAGAGCACTGCGCGTGGCTGTATAAAAATGCTTATTGCTTTTAAGTACGTGAGTTTGCTTTTCCAATTTTATTCACATTTTAAACACACTCTCTTTTTCTATCTCTCTCCCTCTCTCTCTCTCTCTCTCCCTATCTATCTATCACTGTGTGTGTGTGTGTGGCAGCGACATTAAGCGTATTGGGTTTTACGATTGACAGTGCATATGGACAGCAACGTGAATATAATTTAATTAATATAATGGACAGCAAAACGTTGCCACAGGCAGCATCAGCAGCAGCAGCAGCAGCAGCAGCAGCAGCAGGATCAAGAGTGGTAGTCTACAGATTACACACCACAACTCCCAACATGGTTTTTGTGGCAGTATTAAAAATGTTTTTCTTTTTTGTGAAAGGCCACAAAGCAGCCTCGACAACAATGAACTGCAAAATGATAATTATAATCAAAATATTGCTATTGAAAATGCGGCAGCAGAAAATTTCTGTTTGCCTTTAAGTATGTAATAAACATAAATATGGCTAGTTGGAATGCACGAGTCGAGAGAGCTCGACTGACAGTTACCCTAGAACTACCTGATAACTACGCATTTTAAAATGAACAATAATAATGAATAAAATTAATGTTTCTTATTCAATCTACATACAATTCTTACAGTTTATCAATTTGACCCGTCAATTAATATGTGAAATATATCGTTACAGACTGATTCCTCTATCAACATATCCTACATTCTGTACATTAAACATTCGTAAAGTATGTTCTGAAATTTATTTTCTATAATTTATTATAATTTAGTGTTAAAAGCAAATTTTATATTACTTATTTTTTAATTTGTTTCTTATTTATTGGCTTCTTGCAGAAAATTAGTTACAGCCCGTCTTATGTTTTAATTAAAGATTTTATTACTCATTTTGCAGAATCAAATAAGAATTAATTGATCAGCTGTTATATTAATTATCGGAGCTACATAATATAATATCGCAATGTTAAGAATGTGAATGTATGAAATGTTTGGCATATTGGAATTCGGCTATTCCTGCACAGGTTCAGAGATTTGCCTATCTCTAATATATTTTCTCTCCCTCTACCATAAACCTTTTTGTTTTTTGTAAAATTTGTGGACTTTAATCTCGCCTTAAATATAAATATGGTTTCTTCTGCTTTTTGCAAGTCTTACAACTTCATTTCGCATTCTGAATGGGTTCAGTTGAGGGAATAAGAATGCAACCATTATGCTGGTATTTTCATTTCAATAAACAAATTGTAATGGCATTATAGAAATATTCTCTTTGTAATAGTACTTACAACATTGCAGTTATTCATTACATTTTAGCAGCAGAGGCTGGCACAGCTTAATTTCCTGAATTCAAATGCAAATATGCCGAGCAGAAATCTATTTACCCATCAGACTAGTCAGCAAGTGAAAAGCAGATAACTAAGATATACAAAACAAAACCAAAAATAACATTTTGATTCAGCTTTGGTGCATTGCTCCTGTTCTTGTTGTTGTGCCGAAATTGAGCGCAGCAATGTTGACATAACAACTGGCAAATGAACATAGAAGGAGAGAGAAAGGACAAAGTCAGGCAGATGAGAAAAGAAATTTGCATGCAGTCAGGTTTAATGGACAAATAAGCTGAAGGAATCATTCAATTGTGAAAATGGAAATTTCAGATTTGTGAGAAATACGAATGCCAATATTTCTACCTGCCACAGAAGAGCAGCGCCTCAAAAACAACAACAACAACAATACAAAAAAAAAAGTTCATATTCAATTTACTGGCAGCCATATTTATTCATTTTATTGTTGCTCCTCTTTACCAGCTTAGGCATAACAGATAAAGCCATCCAATAATATCCTTACTGGCGAACGTAGCCAAACGGAATCCAAAAGAATTCACAAAGCAAAAGCAGCAGGCAAAAACGTTTTAAATTTCATTTGCTGATAATGCGCCTCCACTCAAAATTCACTTCCCAACTTTTCTCACAAACTTCGCAGAATGTTACAACTTTACCACACACACACACTCACACACTTGCACACACACCGAAACACGCACAGTTGACAAATATTGAAGTATACCGTATGGCTTGGGAAGACGTCGAGCGGCAAAGCTGATTTGTAGCACTCGTATCAGCCAGGTGGATTGGCAAGTGTACCAGCAACTCAAAAAAAAAGATATGTATAAGCACACAGTAACAGGTTCTGGTACACGAGGAACACACACTTGCACACAGCACACACACAAGCAGAAAAAAACTCAACGTATTATAGAGAACAAGAACATTTTTGTAGAAATAAGAAATATATATACACTTAAGAATAATTTATAAATATGCAATAATATTATGCTTATTAATTATCAAACTTTCTTCGTCTTTAGAAATAATTTCCAACTATATGAAGAAAGTAATAATAATGTGAACCCTGAATACTAAACGTATCCCTTCTTAATTATAGAAAAATCTACACTGCAGTACATTAAAGAAACCTAGTTTTTAGATAAAGACAACCGTAGGTCTTAGGAATATAATTTCTGAATAATAAGCTGAGCTAACCTTGACGCCAAAAATAAGTTAATTTCTTAATTTCAAGATGATATTTTTTGCAGAGTGTATAGGCATAGCGTAGAGGGTGCTCACACACACATACACAGCGCACAGCACACAAACATATACATAACTCATCATCAAGCACAATTTATGTTTAACAATCGTTGGTAATCTTTATTGGATGTCAAGCTCTTGTCGTTCCATGTCTCTCTCTCTCTCTCAGTCTCTCATTCACTCTCTCTCTCTCTATCTGTCACTTCCTCTCTCTATCTCTGTTGAGCTCTTTAGAGTGGTGTGCGTAGTGTGTGTAGTGTGTGTGCACCTTGGACATCCGCTACTCTAAAGTTATCTACGCCAAGAGTGTCAGGACAAAGAACATGCATACACTAGCAAAAAAGTACCCACAACTCACACACACACACACACACACATACACACAACCAACACACACAACATGCATGTACACAAACATATTTGACATATGTATGCAAAGCCTTGCACTTGCCCTACTCAACTGTTCCCTTTGCATCTTGTCGAAGATTTTTTTAGTGACAACGAAAGTGTAATTGAGTGCCACACAACAGACAATTGGAATACTTCCCACACACACACACACACACACACACATAGACCTACATGCAAGTGGACAAGAGTGCTGCAACAACAACATTCATGAAAAAAAAAAAAAAAAATTGTTCAAGAAAATTGCCATAGCCATCGTTCGTGTGCCCCTTTTCTGTGACTGTTTCGGTTCCATTCCGTTACATTCCACGCCCCTTTCCCATTCCATTTGTAGAGGGTATTTTCTATTTTCTCATCCAGTCTGTAACGCCTTAAAATATATATATTCTGAATCAGCATCAACAGACGAGTCCACATTGCCATATACGTCTGTCTGCCTTTATTCGTATACTTGCTACAGAGATATATTATTATAATAAGATATAATATTTTCTACAAATAGGATTATCTATTATTATTATTATTTAACCCACAAATCAATACAGAGATCGATTGGTCGAAGGATGAGTTCTTGTTTGAACAACTTTTTTATTCACGAAGTTATGCCAAGAAATCTTCTAAAAGTTGGACAAAGAATCAAAGAAGTCGGTCTATTATAACATGCTGCCGTAGGAATAATCGATGGGTTGTTAACATTTTTTTTATTATTATTAATTGTAGATGTCGGCAATTTGACTACGGTCTCTAAAGGGTATATCAACTATGGCATGCCTTTCTGAATTTATTTGATTTTTCATTTCCGCTCTCAACAGGCAAGGGGTGCATTGGTGAAAAGGGGATGAAGGGAATGGCGATGGGACTCATGTGCCGCATGTGCATTGTGTTGGATTTTTGTTGCCCTTAGGCTGTAGGGCGACAAAGAAGCAACTGCAACAGCAGCAGCAGCAGCATACTTGGACAGGTTGCACATGACAAACGCAAAACTTTTCAAGTGTTGCAACAGATGAGTATGTGGGGGTTATGGAGGGTAATCGAGTACGACAGCATTTGCCAGTAAGTTGAGGTAAAGCTCTTGAACGTAATGCCTCTTTTTATATTATTATTTTTCACTTTTTTGTGAGTGCCTCTCTCTAAGGGAAACGGGTTTTAATTAAAATGCCTGGCATACTTTAAGGAGTGACTTCAACAGCAGAGTCTTTATGCACCAGCAAGGACGAGTTACGTTACTCCACCCACATCAACACACCTCCCCCCACCCCCACCCCACGCCCCTCACGTAAGGCAATCGACCTCAAACAGCAGAGGAAACAGCGAGCCAAAACTTTATATATTGATTAACAGCTTGTACAGCAGGCTGTTCAATGAAGGGGCAAGTGGGTATGGGGGAGTGATGGGAATATTGTTTGGGTAATATGAAAGAAAAAGTTAACTTTTCATACTTGTGCATGTCTGAGTGTGTGTAGCTATTATGATCACAAAAGCGGCTGAAAAGTTGGTTAAAAGTTGCATTGTTTGCAAATTATTAAATTAAACGACTTGAGATGTATGCGCATTAAATTAAGTTAAATATACAAATATACAATAGTCGTAGTAAACAATAATTAATGATAATGATTAAGAGAATAATGAATAGACTGGCCACGAAATAGTGGATAACAATCTTCTGGGTGAAAGAACACACAGGCCATTAAAAATAATTATAGCAACAATAATAATAATTATAATAAATACCATATGAATTCATTAATGAATTATTTTATAACCTAAATATTAAAATATAAACAGTTACATTAAATAGAATATTATAGTTTTAAAGCTGAAGGCGATTGTAGCCATGCTATAACCCACTTCGCCTCAAAGCTAGATTTTTATATTTATAGCTGCAATCTGCTGCAGTCAATAATAATAAATTTTAATATATTTCTTTTCAATTTTGAAAACATTTTTTAAAAGACATTCATAAACTATTAAACTATGAAAAGCTAACAACAACTAACAATAATCACTATATATATATATAACTATCATTTCTATCCCAAAATCTTGTTTTCAATCATCTGTCGATAATTGGCCAGCCCCAATCTAATCATTAAAGGGCCAGCCCTGTTAAGGGTAATTCGCTTCTGTTTGGACCAACTGATGGATTTATTGTTCCACATGACAATCCTGTTAATTTCATATTCTGATTTCTGATGCACAACTGTGCGAAGGATGGCCGGCCTTCAAATAGCTGTCCTAATGCCAATCAATTCTGAATTTATATAGCGCCTATTGTTGACAGCTTAATTAGCAGAGACCAAAGCATACAAATATCGACTTTCAATTCATACAATAATAATACACTAATTGATTTCAGTCATTTGAGGTCTCAAAATAATCGCAAAACGCATATTTGAACGGCGCCACAGAACAATGACCATGATTTTGTGGTTTTGATTCGCATAGCATATGTAATGAGCAGAAAATAACCCTCCATCAATAAAATGGAACAAACTCGGTGCGTGTTATTCAATTGTACCATAGCCGAGGGTCAGCGCGAGTTGGGAGTGTGTATGGTAAGTATATGTATATATAGATATATAAATATGTGAGGTCATTTGATGTTTACATAATATAAGCGATAATTCAAATGCATTGATTGCAACAAAGCGCATTTCTAAAGTACAATCAACGACAACAGCAAGAATTGCCAACTTAAGATAGTGATAGACTAGCAGAGACTTCGTGATCTACTTGTGTTAAGTATAAGTTAACAATTATCATGCGTAATTCTGAATTAATTAACTAATTAAATTTTGATGAATGGAGGCTGTATCTTTAAAGTTGTATCTTTTATTGATTTCGGATTTTCTTCTGGAGGTTACGTAATCTAAACTCTTTACCAATTTTATGGACTTTGTATAGGTTTACTATCAAGCGTTACAAACAGTAACGAGTATTGTGATAGACAACAATATGACCTTAAATGAAATGCGAAAACATATGGTTAAAACCAAACGACAACAATAACTTAGTTTGGCTAAAAGCTTATGCAAACGCTAATTTAGTTTACCATTTACTGTTGCTGAATGTTCTCGCTGCTGGATGTTGGATGCTGGATGCTGACAGTTGGGCTACTGGCCAAAATTAAATTGACCTCATACATACGTACATGCCACATTTAATATGGACTGGGAGAAGGAGACACAAAAATGCAAAATTGCTGACGAACAAGTCCCGCTCAATCAGCGTGCTCGGTAAGTGCTTTAACCACGCCTCATAAGCCCACCAAAGCCAAAAAGGCACCCAATCCAACCGCGCCCACAACTCTATGAATTATGGAACGTTCTGTTTTCGTTGGCCAGTGTATCGCACTCATTTCAAGGTCCACCCACTTGTCATCCTTAATCAAATTCTCCAATTCTCCAATTTCGCTTCTGGTGGATTAGTTGACAGTTTTCAAAATGCACTGCTTCTCTTTCACACACTTATCTTCCGTCTCTCTTTCTCTCTAAAGGCAAAACAATCATTATACATCGATTGCATATTTTGCAGTTGTGCTTAAAATAGCACAAACTGATGGGTCATATATAGAAGACTTTAAACATACATACCCGTTAGAATACCCTCTGTCCGGGGATTTGAAATAATAATTAAACATTTCATAAACTTATTATATTATACTGTTGAAAAAAAAATACTGAACCAATAGTTAAATTAATAAAATGATAATATTGAAACTGTTCAGTTATTGACAGTGAAGTTCGACATAAAAAAAAAATAAAAACAATAATACTATTATTATAATTTTAATAAATATTTGGTATTTTAATACTAATTAAAAACTCCAAGCACAAAAACTAAAGAATAATTGGCCAGCATATATTTGTTGTTTCAAATATTATCATTACTAAATATTTATTTATTTTAGAAGACAATAACTTACTTTTTAATACCAGCTACTCATACCAACAAAAACTGAACTCTTTGATGTTACAACTATGTTATATATGGGAAAAAACGCACTGATTAATTCAGCACAAGCGTTTTGTTTACAATGTATTAAAAGTAAAACTAAATTACATTTTAAGCAATTTTAATTAACAATTAAATTAAGTGGATATTCAATTATATCACTCTCTCAAATCGTGGGGAAAATTGCTCAAATATTCGGTGAGTGAGTAGCTAAAAATTAAAATTAATTAATGGCATTGCTATTGCAAAGCGATCCATAGTGAAAACCAACAATTTGGTTAGCCTTTTAATTGATTTAAAAACGGAATGCATTAAATCAGCGTGTGTCCCCCACAATGTGCAGCGCGTTGCACGTCCTTGACAACAGTTGCACGCTTCGATTATACTTTTATAAATTCGGTATCCGCATTCTTCCAATTACTAAGAAAAACGCTGGGGCCAAGCGCTTAGATATCCTGTAATCTGTTAAAGATTTTGTAGATTCCCCCTATTCAAATTTAAGTCATCAATCAAATCGAATTTTAGTGATTTTATTGCTCTAGTCGAATGATTGATTCACTTATAGATGACAAGTAATCGAATTTTTAATTTTAATTCCTTCCCTTTAATTTAGTATTATTTAAGGAGTGCTCTAATCGAGTGAATAATTAACTTAACACCAATATTATACTACTCTTATGCTATACGATGCCAGTTAATAAATTCTTATCGATATTGGAGTAATATGTTAAAATCTATATCTCGCATGGTGTCAAATTCCATTCATATTGTTTGATACTCTTCTTAGCTGTCATTTAGCGTACAGGGTATTCACACTAAATATGACAGCGATGGTAACGTCCAATAAAAATCGTTTTGTAACAAAACCAATGCAAAAATATCAAATAATCGTATTTGCATCCTTAATTTTTATTTCGCTTCTTTGTTTGTTCTTTTTTTTTTAATGTCCTTTGAAATTGTCATTTCCATGAATGAGGGTCACAGTATTTGAGTGTGTAAGTGACTAAGTGTGTCTGCTTGATTGTGTGTAGAATTCCGCATTGTCTGAATATTTGTCAAACAAACCGGTTAAATATTAATTTGCATACACAAAGCCACATTAAAATACATTTGAATATATTATTAACAGTTTGGTTTCTTTAATATTGCTAATTTCAATCATTTTACATAAAATTTTTGTTGCCACATGCAACACATGTGTGTTTTTGCCACTTAAATTCGAATATCGCTGTTTATAGATTGTAATGGGGTTCAAAGTGAATTTGCATCCAAATCGGTTTAAGTACTGCATTTGCTTGAACATGTATGTATATAGACTTTTGTGCAACACTGTTGGTGCTTTTAGCTGTCTAATTCCCCATTGAAAATTGACCAACTATTGAGTTCGAATAGTTGTCGGCAAATCTGCATTTGAAGCAGAGTGAATATAAAGTGATATTTATATTTATTTCATATGGTGTTGAATTTTGTGTTTGACAACTTTGATTAACTTTTGTGTCTTAATTAAATTTCAGATTGAACAGCATTTTGAGAAATCATTATTAATTGAACACTTGCTCAGACGGAGGCAAATGCAATCCGCTTAAATAATGGAAATGTGAATTTATATCGACATGACAGACTTTTCAAAAGCCATAAAGAAATCATTTAGAGTACGCTAAAGAAATGTTGACTAGAAAATACCTTGTTAAATAAATATAATTAAGAATTATAATAATTTATGAAATTTATACAATTGATATCGATGTTAATCTATAAAATTAAGCTCAATCTGCATTCAAAAATTAATATTCTGAATTTAATTATAATTGAAATCGATTCTCTAAATAAAATCCAAGTCTTTACTCTAAATCTCAAATAATAAATATTCTTTATGAGCTTAGAGATGCCTCCTTCCGCCTGATTTATACTTTTGCAGACTTCGTTATACCCCTTAACCACGTCAAATGATTTGCCAGCAGTAAATATACAATAATCCTGTCAGCAATTTTAGCTCGAAGACTTGCAATCAGGCTTAAGCTAAAGCGCTTAAGGAATTAGTAGCATAAGTTTAATTTGAGTATGATATTTTCTTTAGTTATTCCCAATTGCATATTGGGTATTTAAATAAATTTGTCAGAGTTTGTTTTAATTGAAAGTATTGCCATAAACGTTGATGAATTCCTTAATGTCACCAGCAGTTTCATTTTTGCCAAAGAGTTCGTAAATAATAGTAAAATAAATAAAAGACATCTCACCCTATGCTTAATACAAAAAGGAAATTACCTCAAGCTGACAATCGAAAGTTTTTATGTAACGAACTAAATTATAAAAATAATATATACCCTTGTAAAGGATATTAATTTGGTCGTATAGCTTGATCTTCTTGATCAGCAACACCAGCCAAATGCTATTGTTTTCTTCTTTATGAATGGACAAAAAGTCATCGAGAACGGATTTCCATATCATATAGTTCGCAGAGGAACAATCGGTCTAAAAAGGAGTTTGTGTAAAAAAAGTTGTTGTTTAATTTAAATTCAAAGTATTTACTTAAATTTTCATTAGCATAGCAAATACTCTAATACTCGTTAATACTCTTCTACAATTAAAAAAAAAAAACAATTATTATTATTATATAAAATATTCGATTGTTTTAAATTTATAATAATTTAGATGTAGACCCTCTACAAGGGTATCTAAGCATCGACTTATTTAAGAAAACCATTTTTCCTGACTTGTGATGTTCTTACTTATTATTTTATTTGCACTTCTCGCTTTCAATAGAGAAAGAGAGACTGAGAGAAAGAGAGAGAGTGAGAGTGAGAGTGAGTGCAATTAAAAGTAGTTTTTCACTGAAGCGAAATCTAACGAATTTATTTTTCCGCGTTCACAATTCCATTCGCGTTGAGTAAATATGCAGCTTTGTAATCTTGTTAAGACCTGGCCATAATAATGATGTGCCGTTTGTTGGGTGGTTTTTATTTCCTTGAAATTTCATACGTGTTCTGGCAAAGGAAACGAGCAAATATAGAAATTCAGAGAGAGAGAGAGAGAGTCGAAGAAAGAGAGAGAGAGAGAGAAGAGTGAGGAGGCGTATAAATTTACGACACGTGTGTATGTTTTTAATTATAACACACACACCGTGAAAAGTACTCGTTAATGGTAAAGTGCTGCTGTACACTGAAAAATAATCTAGCGAAGACTTACAAAAGAAAAGCTCACATATTACCAAGAAAGTAGGTTCTTCAGATTTCCATTGTTGTTGATACTTGTGTACACAGAATTCTTATATAACTTTTATTTGTATATTGCTTGAGAAACTTATTTATATAGAAAAAAATATAATAAAAAGAAGACTTATAATTCTTAAAGTTATTTCGAAATGTTAAATCAATTAGTTTCGTATATTTAGAACTTATTTCTGGACACCAGAACGTTTTCAAATTTCTAAATTTCACGGCGTTTTTTTGCAAGTGCCGCAGCAACTAAATTATTAAAAGCAACTCGACTGCTGCGTAAATATTAGTTGAACAAAGGCGAATGCGAATGTGAATTTTAAGGCCAACAATGAGTGAAACTAATCTCTGGCTGACCATCGTCTCTGATCTGGTCGAGTTGAGTTGCTCAGGCAAATTGCGAGGAGATTTTGCATGCTGATAAGCAGCAGCAGGGCAGCAGGGCAAATGGACTCAAGGTCTCAAGGATTCAAGGATTCGCCGTGCACCCCTGCGGCGACTGTTGCCTTACACTAGTCTTGTATTAAAAAAAAAAAATAGAAAAAAAAGTGAAAAATAAAAAGATGCAAAACTGATAGCACGGAATACGAGTTGTAATGCCATGTAAAGAGCCGCAAATCCTTTTTGTAATCCGGCTTTGTGCCATGCCGATGATAACCTAAAAGTGTGCAAAGCCGTTGAAGCCACACAAAATGTTTGTGAACTACGACAACTACATGAATTAGGGATGTTGTGCGGGACAGACAGACAGACAGACAGGCAGACAGGCAGACAGGCAGCATCCCATCTATACAACCATCCATCCATTCTTTTGTCCGTCTCAGCGTCCGGATGTTAGAAAATTGCTTAATTTTTCGCAGCGGGGCAAACAAAAGACGAAAACGAAATAAACCTGAATATATAAATCGAGGAGCACACAGTCGGCCCGAGAAAAATCATTATATGGCTCATTTGTTTGCGCCTCTTCAAAAGCTGCTTATTATATTCTGATTATTTTTGGCACGCGTGTAGCCCCACAGTGAAGTGAATTCACAGCAAACTTCACTGTTATACTGAACTGTAAGATATCCTGCAGTATATATAGTTCTAAATGAAGATTGATGAAGGGTAATTTATAAATATAAAATACAAACTAATAGTTCTAAGAGTGTGCTTTAAAATGATTAAGACCAACTTCAGTTACACTTAATCTGAGAATATATATTTGTCTTTGTTAGTATTGTTTTTCTTAATTTTAAAATTGTTCAGCATATGAATAATATTGCATTATATTATAGATTAAAGATAAAAGAATATTATATAACATAACTTGGCATAGTAATATAATACCCTTTTAGAGCATTTCTGTGCTTAAAGGGTAGAGACAAAAAAAAGATACATTTTCAACGGACTTTCCCCAGTTGATGTCCAGTGGCTCGTTGTAAACAAATTCATAAATATACTTACACACACATACTTACTCACATACACATACACACACACACACACACGCACATTCAGGCACTCATAGCTAGCCACAAGGTCGTGCTGAGCGACTTTGCCTAAGGATTGGCCTGCCTGCTTTTCGCATAATTTTTTTCATTTCTTTCCCTATGTGTTTGTGTGTATATATATATATATTATATATTAGTATATATACATATATATATATGTATAAATATATATAAATATATTCATTGTGGCACTGCTCGTTTGGCCTGCTTTGTCCATAATGAGATATCTCTATTTCTCTTTTGTTTCATTTCATTTTTTTGTATTCTTTTTTGTTTTTATTTTTGCCAACTCAACGGTTCGTCGTTTTTCATATAATTGTGTGTATGTGTGTGTGTGTGTGTGTGTGTGTGTTGGTTTTGCATTCGACAAATGCCGTTGGGAAATTCGTGCAGCGCAAAAAATGTTGGGGCTCAAACAGCAATGAAGCCCCGTCGACGTGGCCTTATTAATTAGAACACGCGCCCAGCTTTATTATTATTTTTTTGTTTTTGTTTTTTATTGGTCACTCTGCCAGATCTTTACTAAGTGCATCACACTAACTACACCTCCTCCCTCTCTCCCTCTCTCTATGTGCTGTGAAAGGACACAGTTATGGGTAATTTAAATTCATTGCAATTTTTGGACGGTTCGAGGCATAATTTGCATATGAACGACAACCACAGCAACCCTGCCAAAAAAAAAAGAGTAATAAGCAAATACAGGGACATAGTTAAGTGAAAAGCCAAAGGGAACTGTCATGACCCTCATATTTAATAATAAGTGAGCTTAGTGTCTTTAGTTAACAGCGGAAAAACCAGCTTTGCATATAGATTGCATGTATCTAGATATATCTATCTATCTAGATTCAGCTGCAATAGAAAATCTGACACCAAAAACACTTCTTCGAATTTGCTTTTTTCCTTGCAAAATCTTCTCTTGCCACAAACATCAAAGCGAGACGCGAAAAAAAACATACGGATTAATAGATTTATTAATTTATATATATATATATATATGTGCTGCGATATTGCGTAATGTCAACAAAAATCTGATGAATTCAAACAATAGAAAGATCACTGAAGTTTGAGTAGAGGAATGTGCTCAAAGTTAACAATTAAATTGAGATTTATTTCCCTATTTAAGAAGATGCTGCTTCAGCTGCAGCAGCTGTCTCGGCATTCACTTTCAAAATGTCCTTTTCAATGTCGGACTTGTGCTTCTGCAAGTCCACATCCAAATATAGTTTACGCTCATAGATGCTGCCCAATTTGCGGATAATAGTACTCAAATGCTGTTGAATGGAATTCTCCACATCATTATCATTCGGTGGATAGATTAACTGACCTTTGAGACAACGCTGAAAATCAACTTCGGCATAGGCCTCAGCCAGACTATTCTCAATAGTGTCCTGCTCTTTGCGCAATGCACCTATCTCCTGCTCAACCTGGGTCTTCTCCTGCTTCAGCACTTCATAGTTATAGATCTTCATCTTTAGCTCTTTGGTGAGCATTGCTCCGGGATTTAAGAGACGGGCAAATGTTATCGGCAGTGCAAACATTGCGAGGTATGAGTTAAATATTTATAGAATATATATATATATAAATTTGTGTCAAGATTTTGTCTGACTAGGCAGCTGAATATATTTCACATGAACTATAACAATGACTTGATAAGGATTTTCCAACAACAATTATCAAGCCTGCTGTGTGTATTAAAGCCGAATATGAGGCAAGGAAAGCATCAGCTCAAAATCTCCATTAAAGGCACGTAATGTGAAATGTGCAATTGAATGAAAATAAAGCCACAACAATCTCATTTCCGCAAATGGAAATTCAAAGTTAAAGAGAGACAGAGAGAGACAGAGAGAGAGAGAGAGAGAGAGAGTGCGAAACAGACAGTGAGAGATACGCAAATTAAATTGCGTATACGCACAGTTGCCGTTGCGGTAGTCAACACTATTGTTTATGCAGGCGTGTGTTTGTTGACTATATCGCTACGGGCATAAATTGAATAATGTGCCGCATTTGCAGTGACAACTCTGTGGCGATAGAGTTGCCAGATCGCCATGTTTGCGCTTTAAATTTATTGAATTTCCTTTCGTTTGCTGGCAGGAAAATATGCAACATAAACCATAATATAATTATGACTGGCAAAAATAACCGCAACAATTTAGTCAACTCCAGTGCAAGTTGGAATTAAGTGCATTTATGTTGTATAGTGTAAAGTGCACTATCCAGTGTTTAGAGGCGATCGTTTGTCTTGTTTGCTGCGCATTCAATCAAAGTTATTTGAATGCATTCGAGCGAAATGCAAATGAATGCAGTTAACAAGTTCTTGGAAATCAGCTCACAGCAACTCCATTTACATTTATCTTCCCAACAGATTTGGCTGACCAAATAAATGCAAAACTAAAACTTTTATTGGCATACAACTGGACCGAGGACAACACTCAGAAAATACTCGCTCTGAAAATCAAAAAGTTGCGCTTGTCTTTAGAAATATTTTCTAAATATAAGAAAATAGTTTCCTACAAATTAGAAAGTCTTGCCCTTATTCGATAATCCCAAATCGATGGTGTTTTTCTCTACTTTCTAATAATGTTTTATATTACAAAGAAACTCATTTCTAATAAGAATAAACTTTAATATCTTTCTAAAATTGAGAAAAGTATAATGAAATTAGATCTCTCAAATACTATCGAGAGTTTTTTGCAAATTAAATTAAATCAGTTTAGCAAACTTTGTAAAATATTTTTATTTTTGAAGTCATTTTTTTGAGTGAAGTAGGGCCAAAGTGCATTGCGTATACGCAATATATTTATTTGTTTTTACTTACTCTAGCTTTGGCTTTTGGGCATTAGATTTAACTCTTTGGCGAACTATTTACTTGTCAGACAAAGTTGCGGGCATCTTCTCTATTGCATAAGTAAATCCAATTGGCTTCACTTTAATTAATTTAATTGTATTGGCCAATGTCCACTGTGACAGATGAACTGTTAGACTGACTGACTGGTCATGTGTAGACTGTAGCCAAATATTTAGCATTTGGCTGTCTTAACAACAGACAGCTCGCTCAGACAATTTCAAATGCAAATTATTTGGACAATCGCCAGTCAGTGGCAAGCAACTTTTGACATTGACACAACCCAGCCCAATCAATCTAATCATACCTACAAGAATAAATATACACTACATATATATACATTCTACATAGCTGACCAGTACCCAGTGAGCTGAAAGTCACGCACTTGTAGATTTATATATATATATATATATATATACAAAATTATGTATATCGAATTGGGTTCGATTTCATTCCTTTGACAACTTTGAGCCTGATTGTCTTCACACACCGAGGCAATTGCCAATTTGTCTGTCTGGGCCAATCAGTTCGAATCGACGATGCATCGTTATGGAAATCTCTTTAAACTTAGGGCATTTTACAGCGGTCAATGTTTAAGCCAAGCCAAAGAACAAAATACAGAATTAACTTCTGATGAACATAGAGTCTAAAGTAGAGGCATATAAGTAAGTTAAGAACTTAAAAGAAAAATATTCCGGAAGCAGAAAATTAATTTTAAGCTGCAAGCTTTGAAGTATTTATCATATTTGATTGGTTAACCACACGAAAAAATTCAGATTTCTAAAAAAAAAATTGATTACGATATTGAAAATAAACTTAATTTTAAGGAGGTGGTGTTGAGATTATAATTCTCGATGTATGAAAAAATATTCTTGAAACACTAAACTATACACTGACAATAAATTTGTATATAATCAACCTATATTTTAAGCCGACAAAAATACATATTTCATTATTGAAAATCAACTTACTTACACAAAATTATCGCATGCACATGAATTGAATTTGAAGTTCCCTTTTACAGACATTAATTGAAAAATTATCAATGCAATGATTAAATTAAATTGATAATCGGCTAAAAAAGCAGTGCAGACACTCAACGCTGCTCATCAATAACAATTGCAAGCCACAACTTTAACCAATTTACTCAACGAGCAGCCACTCAAAATTGAGAGTGACAACCGAATTGTGGAATTTTAAAAGTCCAATCCCCAACCTCAATCCCTCTTTGCATACCACGGCTTTGATTATGATAAATGGTTGCGCGCTTCGAGCATATTTCACGATGTGCTGAAAAATAGAATGAAGCGATAATGAGGTGTTATTAATATCATCTTGCGACTTATTTAGTGACAAACAATGGACGGACGCAGCAAAAGACCAAGCGGCCAAAATTATGCAAAGTTGTCCAAGACTTTGACGACGAGTCATTGAGGGACTAGGTATCTATAGCCAGGAGAGGAAAGACAGAGAAAGGGAGAGGAGTGTAGAATCTTAACCCATTTTGGGGTCCTTACAAATATAAAAAATAAGCTGGCACTGGGCGCTCTTCAAAGTGTCAAGAAAACAAATGACGGTCAATTTCTTGTGTTTATTTTGCATTTTTTCTCTTTTTTTTCATATATTTTTTTTATTTATTTTATTTTTTTGATACCCTTGCACAGAGTATTATTATTTTGAAGTTGATATAGCTCATTTGTCCAGCGAACTAGCTACAGATGAGATGATTTAGACTAGAGGAATGGAACGAGAACAATTTCTTATTATTTCGTTTTTAAATAATGTAAAAGCATCTTACAAATATGTATGAGTATTTTTTTGAGAGTTTCGATTTTTCTTCAGTAAATATAATTGAATTGTTTATGTTTTGAAATTAATTATTTGTATCGCATCTGTACAAGCGAATCCAACGGATAGATATAATATATATATATATATATATAAATATATGTATATATATATTTATTGACAAGGATATATAGTCGTCGGCTGGTCTAAAATAACTATTCCTTTAACTCTTCCTTTTTTTTGTAACCCAAAGTATTTGCAAGCCATACAGTGAAAATCATGCTATCCCAGTTTTGGGTTGGCGTGTGGCAAGTGTTAAACTTTTCGTATACGCAACGTTGCCTCTGCCTCTGCCTCTGCTTGAGCCTCTGACACTGCTTAAGACACTTGACGAAGACCGTGGGATGCTACGAAGCTTGTGGCAAATGTGGCAGTACGACAGGTTGGTAACTCGAGAACATAAAAGGGATTTGGGCTGCGCCTAGTCGAAGGCACAAAAGAATAATATTAAGCTTATTAAAAAGAAAAGCAAGTATTTGATTTAGCTGGAGCCTCATCATAAAAAAAGATTATATATTTATTCAAGAATATTTTAAAAGCAAAGTAACCGAAATATGGTCTTAAATTTACTGTTGTTGTTGCTTTTGCCAAGCAGCGAGTTTCCTATTTCCTATTTATATATATTTTTTTAATAATTTTCGTGGCAGATCTAATGACAAAAATCAATATTCATAGATAATGGCTTGCTGCCGGCTTGCCACGCGTCAAATAATTTTTTCTCTACTTCTGCCACTTCTCCCTCCCCCGTTGCCCCTCTGTCATCATTTATTCTCCCCTTGCGCGTGTGTAATCTGCTTAGTGTCGTTTAATTGCAAGGCAAAGTTTAATTAGCTAATCAGCAATTTATGCACCATTAATTGTGCCAAGTGCCTCTTCTAATTTTTCCATCTAGACAGCAGACAATTAAACTGTGGAAAATATACATATATATATATATATTTTTAGATATTTGTATTAAATCTGGCAGTTTATTAGCAATTGCCTGGCATTATTTTATTAATTTTTGTAAATAAAATAATAAATATCAGTTTTCACAATGTTATGTAGAAAGTCTCGAACAGTTTCTTTGAGCAGTATAATTTCTACATGGAAATCGAGTCCGACTCTCATTGTCTACATTATGGCAATCAAACCATGACCAAAAATGCATTGCTCATAATAAATGTCTAACACATTTATAAAAACAATGGCAACTTTGCCAAGAGACAAAACTTTTACGAGTGCAATCGAGTGAAAAAGAAATTTATTTTATGATCACACTTTGCTGACACGAAGAAAGCACAATAAACGCCCGGATCTCGAGTGGAAAATTGAAAAATAAAGAGCAGAACTAAAACGGCAAGTATTTGTAAATTAATTAAAAATGCTGTCAATTTCAGGCCATGGCATAATTTCTCTCTATATTGCACAGAGAGCGTTGTCGGCTTTTTCAATTTACCTGGCCAAGCACACATGGCAGACAGGCAGACAGGCAGACAGGCGCAAACCTGCCAGAAGAAATGCCAATAAAATATGGTCAGTGTGATAAGGCCGATAACCAAACTAGGCCAGAGTCTGACTAACAGTAAAAAAAGCAGCAGCAAAATGAAAAAATCAACAAGCGTCACATAAATCAAAACAAATTGCAAGAAAAATTGTGCACAATAAAAAAAATGGAAAATATGAAAACGAGAAAATGGCAACTAAAATTGGTATTAAAATATATGCGGTGACAATAATGAGAAAACCAACAATGGACTTTTGTCGCGGACTTGCAATCGATGGTTGGGCACAAACTCATAGTCCCATTGTAGGGCGGAACGGGACGTGGTATCAGCGACATGCGATGGGGAGGGGGGGTGTGGGTGATGTTGGTGTGTGTGTGTGTGTGGTAGTTGTAGATGGAACCGCGTTGCCCGTAATGTTGCTCAATCATGTAAAACACGGGCAATTAGCAGCGAAGCATAGCGCTGAATAGCTCCAAAGATAATGCATTGCGCACAGCTGTGAAAGCGGGCGGGTAGCGGGTAGAGAACGGAAGGCAGCGTGGCAGCATATTATACATTCAGGAAAAAGATCAACCTGAAAGTTATATAATTTATTATTATTGAAAGTAGAAAACATTTTTCTTAAAATTATCATTGTGTTTTTATTTTAATTTGGTAGTACGATTTTTTTATTATTCAGAAAAACATTTAATAAAATCGAGAAATGCATAGAATGATTTTTAGAAAAAATAATTTACTAAATTCAGAAAATAACAATGCAATTTGAGAGTCAGAAAAGAAATGGACTCGGAGTTAAATCTACAAAAAATCTAAATTTTTTTCAGATTAAGTTACTTGAATTTGTAAACTAGCTTAAAACGCTTGTAATAAGAGATCTTAAAATACAAATTTTTAATAATTATAAATCAAGTAACAATAAAGCTAACATAAGAATTTTTCTATTAAATTAATTTCTTCAAAATTTTATGCAAATCAATCCCGAAAGAAATGGAAATTTTGATTTCCAGAAAGTCAATTTTAAAATTTACTTAATATTTACATAATAATAAGGTGAGCTTACCATGGCGACAAGAGTATGACGAATTTCCGAAATACAGTTGGTTTTTTGTCCAGTGTATGTAGAAGTGGGCTGTGAGCAGTGGGCAGTGAGGCGGGGCATGAAACTCAATTGCCAGACATTTCCATTTGGCTTTTGCAGGCATATTGAATTTCACTTTGGTAATTTACGTAATTGCGCAACAGCATTATGCGGCACTATAAGAGAGAAATGGTGGGGGCTAAGGGCAAGGGGCAAGGGGCAAGGGGCAAGGGGCAAGGGGGAGTGGGTAGGGGGTAGGGGGTAGGGGGAAGGTGCGGTAGGTGCGGTTGGGAAGTAGTCACATACATAATTGCAATTATTATTAGTTGTTGCCGCTCTTGTGCTTGTGCTTGTTCTAGTTGCTGTTGTTTTTGTTCTTGTTGTAGCAGTTGTCGGCGTGTCAATGGCTGCCATCCACGCTTCAAAGCTGCAGAAAGAGTTGTGGGTTTGTGTGTGTGTAGGTATTACTCATGCATGTGACATCTGTAATTGCAATGCGGACAATTAAGATGAAAGACATAGTTGGACAATTAGACACGGTTACATATTCAGTTTGAGTTTGCTTCGCAGAATCGAAGCATCGCATTAAGAGCCTTAAATGAGTTTTCGGCATGGAATAAGCGACATATACAGTGCCTTCAAAAAGTGGAGCACTATTAATGCAGAGCTTAAGCAATGACTTCAGACTCAGGTGTCTTTTCTCTCATGTTTTGTGGCTGGAAAGTGTTTTCACTGACTGCCAACCAATCTTGAGAAACGTTTAAGGGTTTAAAGGTGGACTTAAACAATTATGTATTCAAGTTTAAAGATGCGAAAGTGTGATATTGCCTTACTTGCTCTATTGAAGAGGGAATTAAATGATATGATTTTCTATTAGTTATTTGTTTTTCATTTATGATGAAATGGTATGCTTAATGTTTGCTGAGATCTAATTATAATTTCAACATGTTATTCGCTGGATACAGATCATTGCTTGTCAGTCACTCAATATTAAAAACAGCACAGCATATTTTCATTCATATGTAGGATTTTTGACAAACTTCTAGATTTGTCATTAATATTTAAATACAGGGCTATTCTTTAATCTTCGCAATTCCGTATACCAGACCATTTTATGGAAGCATTTTATCAGGTGCTGGTTTAATTCAGTTACTTCACAGAAAAGCGCTTACGAGGAAAGACTAATAAGCTTTATTGTTTTATTTTAGGTGAAGCTTAGGTAATAATTAAAATATCAAACAAGTTAAGAAATAAGTACGTTGACAGCAATTCTCGGAATGCCCAAGAACATAATCAGTGACATTAGACAGAAATTGTTAACAAAAAAAATGATTAAACCAAAATTAATAAGTAAGAGTGCTGTAGTCGAGTGAGCTCGACTACAATATACCCTATACCCAATTATTAAATATACCTATATTCCAAGTTTGAAGTCTCTAGCTCTGAAAGTCTCTGAGATCTGCGTGTTCATACAGACAGAAAGATAGACGGCCATGTCTCGGCTGTTGACCCTGATCAAGACTATATATATTGTATATATTGTATATATGGGGTCGGAGATGCTTCTCTCTGCCTGTTACATACGTTTGCACAAAATCATTATACCGTTTTACACAATTTTAATGGGTGTAAAAAGAAAACCCCACGCATTGCTTGAGATATGGAATTGAATTGATATTTCGCATGGGATTGCTTAAAGTGCAAGTTCAATGAATATTTCCAAATAAAAGATAAGATACAAATACAAAGATTACAGAAAAATAAGTAATACTACTTAATACATAGCCATAACATTTAACAATTTCATAATACGCCGATAAGATAAAATTAAGTTAACTGAACTCAAGAAAACCATTTATCGTTTGTTGTGACAGTTTGATGAATAGCAACAGAAATAGACAAACCAAAAATAAAGAAACCAATCAATTGATTATCTACAATATCTTAATGATGATTGATGGATGGGTATGCATGTTCAATCTTTAAGATGAGCATAGCAATTGCAATGGAAATAGAGACGAGGATCTATGCAAGTTGTGTGCTGTCTCCGCTCAAGATATGCTGATTTATGTGTACATATTTGCTTAAGCCATCATAACTGTAAGTAGCCAGTACTTATGCTAAATGTTTCCTACTCTCTCTCTCTCTCCGCCCCCAATACACCACTCCTGCCCCATTCTTAAGTTAGGGAGGGATGGGGGAGCAAAACAAATCGCTGCCATCAGTTCTCAGTAGAATGTTTAAAGAGCGTTTTAAAATTCAGCTAACGCAAACGGCTCCGAATTTTGCGCTCTTGGTTTTTGTTCAAATACCCTTTCCGAGGGTATTCTAAATGTGTCGTCAAATTTGTAAGGCCCTTAGAGTATATATATGTATGCATGTGAATACTTTATATAAAATGCATCATTTTGACAAGGATATCCTGACGGAACACACTAAATATATTTGTTATTAAAAATGCATTAGTCACATTTCTATTAAAAATCATCGAATCGGGGAACTTTGTTATATAGCTGCCGTACATGAATACTTGTTACTTTTTCAGGCACAATAAAATGACACAAATGTGGAATATGTACACAGGAAAATTATGTTTTTGGGCGTGCTTATTTTTATACACAACTTTTCCTTTTCCGTTTTTCGGAAAAATGTTGCATTTTCGTTTTTCGGTTCTTTAATTAACGCAAACTTTTGTTTGCGATGTAAAACAAACTTTTGACCAATAAAATTTGAGCTGTGTCCCAAATATAATTAATTAAAATGTATATATTTAAATTTTAACTCATTAGCGAGTACGACAAAAAATAATTCCACAAACAATACACAAGAGATAAAAAACATATTTCCAAATGCATTTCTGATTCTATTTTTTTTATCTGATAATTGGTATTTACTATTAAAGCTAGAAGATTTTTAGCGTTCGTTTTCAAATTACAAAAATGTAGCAATTTCGCAAATTGGAGCACGCCCGACTCAGATGCAGATAAAACTTCTAAGTATAATTTATCTGCAGCGTGCAGAAGATAATCATTCGTTTTCAAAGTTGAAAGGTTCAGTGTTTTCGCCAATTGGAGCAACCAAACGTGCGCTTTGAAAATAGAAACGTTAAGATAAATATTTCCAACTAAATGTTTACACAATTATATATTTTAATCCATTTTTATTTATATGTATTTTATGTTTATAATCTCTGAATTGGAGCTCGCCTAAGTCAGAAGATGATGTCAGTAGACTAATGCCGTTCAATAAGAGTAGTTTGTTTTCGGCTTGCTTCAGGTAACCAACATGTTTCTTCTTATTGGTTTTTGTTGTTGTTGTAGTGCTTGTAATAATTGTTTTTGTTGTAGCTGTGTCGTGTTGCTGTTGTTGGTTGGCTGGTTGGTTGGTTGGATGGTTGGTTGGATGGCATGTCTGTATATTATTTCCATACGCACGCTGCTTAAGCATGGCAATAAATTTTGTGCGCATTTTCATATGCGTCGTCAACAAATGCGCCAAAAACACACACAAAACGCACGCAGGACCTCAACGGTGCCTGCTCTACGGTAGTCCCTCCCTAACATTACCCTGCCCCGCCCCTCCCCTCACCAACCCGCGTCTCATCACACAAGTAGACGACGCGCCCACAACACGCGCTTCTGCGGTTGCACGGGCATTGAAGCATGCTACAAGCGGCAGCAAGAAGTTGCTGGAGGGGAGGAGAGAGTGTTGGTGGTGGGGCAAAAACCCAACCGAAATGTAGCTCATATAGGACTTGCCGCGTCCCCCTTGCCCCACCAAATTATTTTGGTTCTTGTTCTTGTACGCTTCTGTGTTTTCTTTTGCAATTTTCAATTAAAGCGCTCAACATGTTGCATGCCACATGCGCTGCGCAAAAGCATTTGGTGACAAATTAAGTGCGCTCATATACGTGTTAATTTTCAAATGCTAACGAAATTGTGCAACACTGGCAAGCAAACTGCCAAAGGGACAAAAGGCAGCTTAACGCAATTTATTAAAACATTTGCGCACAAATTGTTTATTTTGTTGCCACAGTTTATGGCACAAAAGCGTTCGATGATCGAGCGCCGTCGCACAATTTATGAGCCCCAAACAATCGCTGCCAAAAATGTTGTTGTTCTTTTCTTTTTTTTGTTTTTTTTTTTTGGAGTGTCATGCGGCATGCGGCAGGTTTTAAGTGTCGCATTTAATGGGATGACAATAAGAAAAGCATTTCGTGCCGCTTATTCGGACATTGTAGTTTGTTGCGCCAATTTCATTGACAATGTGTGTGTGGCAGTGTGGCACACTGTGGCAGCGTGTCAATGTGGCCGTCAGTGGAGTGGCATTAAAACTCGCCGGACGTGGAGTGCATTATGGCTTAATTTTAATGCGGCATGTTCATAACTTTTTATGTGCTCCTGCCACACGTTGCAATAAACACATGAGGCGGCAAGCATTTACCTGCTCATCAAAAATTATACGTAATTTGCCACATTGAACCCGATTGTTGGCTGTTACCCCCTCGCCACTTGCCACTTGCCACTTGCCACTTGGCCGTTGTCCCTTGGCAGCTGTCACAAGTAGTTGGCGGTTTTCGTGGAGTATGTTACGTTAACAGCTGTTGCAGCCATTTAACCATTGCCAGTTATGACCAAAAATTGCATTTTCAGTTTCGTGCCACATCTGTTTCCATCCCTTTTGTTGGGTGAGTTCAGCTGACAAATCTCAAAGCAAATCCACCATTAATTGCACAACATTTACTCGAATTGTTCTCGAATTCAATTTCAACAGAAATCGCGAATATTAAAAACAATTGAAACAGTAAAAGTTGTAAGTATAAACTCTCAATATCTGAACAGTTATCAATAATATGTCTGTGAGGTTACAATTTATACAACAATTTATATGTTAAAAGCTTAATCTCTACAATTGTGTAAATGAATAAAGATTTGGGTATTAAAAGCAAAAATATGGCAGTTAAATGCCATAAATTTAGATAGAGTTTTTTAAAATCAGAACAGAAATAAGATTAAGAAGAAAGTGATTTATGGAACACTTTCAACTCCCGCAGAGTACAAATGAGAAATGCAAACAAATTTGAAATTGTTATACATGTGTAAATGGTCAACAGGCAGAATGGAAAGAGACAGGGACAAAGAATTAGAAAGAGAGAGAGAGAGAGAGAGAGAGAGAGAAAGACAAAGAAAGAGAAACACGGTGGGTGGTCTAGAATTTCTTGGCCACAATGACCAAAGGACATGTTTCACTTTCGCACACAGACTGTAGCATAAATATGCAGTGGTGTCCAGAGTCTGTCTTTATTCGACTCTATACAGCAATGGATATTTAAATAGCACAATTAAAAAATTTAAGTTCTTAGTTTAATAAAAGTTTAAAAAAAAGGATTTAGTTTGGTTTTAGAAAATATAAAAAAAAAAATGTTGATTATTTGTTTCGAAGTAGTAAAACCTGTAATGAAAGTTGTTAAAACCTCTTTAGTTATTTAACTAAAACTGAAAAAACTTAAATTTAGTTAAATTGTTGGAGAAAAACTATCAAAAATAAGTTGATCACAAAAAAGGTTGAAAATTTGGTTTGAAAGTAGTACAAAATTACATAAAAAGTTTTAACGAAGACAGAAAAAACCTAGCCAGTATTTAAGTTTCAGTTCAAGTGTTATATAACTTGGATAAATGCTCAAAAATAGGTGGATCACAAAAAGTTTGATAATTTGTATAATTAGTAAAAACTTAAAGAAACTGGAGGCGGAACAAATTTGTAAAGAAATTTATATGCAAAGTTTTGCCCATCTGCTTTGTGCTATTTAACTGCGCATATCTGTACATATATGTATGTATATAATGTATATGTACATTCGTAGCTATGTATTTTTAGTGTAATCCAAAACTATGTTATGCTGTTGGCTTCTTTCTATCAGCTGGCTGCTGCTGGGCAACTTCCAAGCGTTGAAACTTGAAACGTTGCACTTGGCGTTGAGCAAACAGTCCAGACCAAGAGAGAGAGAGAGAGAGAGAGAGAGAGAGGGGTGAGGAGAAGGAGTTACTCAACTGGCGGCAATTTCAGACAAAAGGCAGTCGTCTCTCAATTGGGTTCCAGAGTCAACTGACCGTTCCACAGTCACTGACTAAGTCACGTCACAAAAGTCAGAGGAGAGGATGCTCATTGTTTGCAGACGTAAGTAAATGTACATAAAATTTATTTCATCTCATGTGGGGTGTGTGCGATGGGGGGCTTGATAAGATGGTGGGGGAAGGGGGGGGGGGGCAGCCAGACCAGGGAAATATATGCAGATGTGACCAGTTTCTTGACTCTGCCCTTTTGTTTCGCAATAAACATATATAAGATTTTATATGCGACACACAACACAACTGACAAAGAGCCATACCATTAATATATATACATATATATATATACATATATATATATATATTGATATATAAATACATATGTGTGCTTGGTCTCAATCAATCGAAAATCGAAGCAAATGCAGCGCACATTTGCCAAATTCAATTTGTGTCACTGGAAACTTATGCAGAACAAGATAACAAAGCTTTAAAGTCTCGTCTGCTTGTTCTTTGGCAAATTTGACATTGATGTTGTTGTTGTTGTTGTTGTTCAACAGCAAATTCCAAATAATTCAACATTATTAGAATATTAAATGCGGCACTCCAAAGTTTCAATTTCCCAAGCAGATTAATGTTACAATTGAATGCGAATAATCCAGACTTGATTTAGTTCATTAATGTCAACTGTATTTAAGCTAGCTAAAAGTCAGTTGTAAGAATTATTCACTTTTATTCGAGTAAACATTTGTTTTCCCAATCAAATTGAGTAAGTTCTACGAATTGTATAATGTCAATAAATAGAAGTGGATAATTCTGATTAAGCGAGTTGAAAGATTTTATAAATTCCTTTAACAATATTTCATGTATGCTATTGGTTTTATCTTAAAACCAATTTGAGGTACATTTAGTCGTGGATAATCCAGATTCAAAGTTAATTTAAGAGTTCAATTACACAATATTTCAATGTCTTTAAGCTAGCTGAAAACTATCTGAACAGAGTTTATATCTTCCGTTTCAATATAGAATTTACAATATTAAATATATGTTATTTGTTATCTAGATTATTTTGAATGGACTAAGAATCGTTTTTGTGGCAGAAATGGATAAGCTTATTTAATAGTAAACTAGCTTAAAATCAGTTTAAAGTGTTTACAAATTCTCAATATATTTTTCTGTTTGTTTTTAAACCAACGCAAACCAAACAATAACTCTGATTTAAAGTTGATTTATGTTTCAATGTGCAACGAGTTTCACTTACTACTTAAACTGGGTAAATAAAAGGTTTACAAAGTAAATAATTAAAAATATTTGAAATATACCAAGAAAATATGTGTTTTTACCTCTAAATTGTATGCCAAATTCTGTTTTGAAGCTGCGCAAAAAGATGAAAAGAAAGCTTGTTTTGAAAGTTACTCAAACAACTTAAAATGACAGCATATACTATATATATATATAACTTTTACACACATATATGTATGTATATGTGCCTTGTAAGATAAGAATTGCTGTGGCACATACACGTCGAATGCGCGATTTTATATACTTATGCTTAGTAGCTCTTCTTAACTTATGCAAATGGGGGACAGCAGAGGCAAAACCAAAGAAGAAGCGGGCCAAAACTAAAAGTAATAAAAAATGCTAATTTTATGTTATTGTTGCTGATTCGCTCACTTTGACATTGTCCGCTTTTGTGCTTCATGCTTTGTGCTTGTTTCATTATTGTTTTTCCTTTTTCCAGTGTTTTTTCCACATATTTTTTGTTCTTGCTTTAAAATTGTCGCCGTCATCATTCGTTGTTGTCTTTTGGGTTGCTTTTATCTTTGGCCAAACAACAGGAAATGATTTATGCAAAATGGAAGACGCGCAACTAATTTAAACTTGCCACAGACACACAGACACACACGCATATGAGTAGTTGGGTTTGGAGACGCCCCAAAAAGTGGCACTGACTTTGCTTTCGCATTGGCCTTCTTTATTTTATTTGACCAGTCATCTGAGCTCATATCCTTTGGCTTATTGAAACTTCCGTTACCGGATATTGAACGCATTATTTATACGTGTGTCGACAATCTCTCTCTCTCTCTCTCTCTCAATCTCTCTCTCTCGAAGTCATTCCCTTTCTATTTAAACTTAAAGCACAAAGCCAAATACCCTTGCGGCGCCCATCAGCTAATTGGCTAATTGTTGTTTAATAATAAAAATGAAAATCACATTACTTAGCCAGCATAACCAAAAAGAAATAGGAACTAAGGCAATCAAATTGATTGTATTTGATGGTTCCACCCACTGCCACTAAGGAAAGAACCGTAGCTTGAGCCATAAATCTTGAGCGCACTTGCTGCTGCTTGTGCCACCTCTTCAGTCAATCCAGTCAAACCACCCAAACCACCCAAACCACCTACCTGCAATCGCCTCAGGGTTCTCGGCGAGTGTTTTTGGCACAATGCTCAAAATGCAGCACTGCAAACAATGGAGGATCCAGAGAAATGCCAGCAAGCAATGCTTAGTTTGAACAGGAAGTCAGCAGTCAGCAGCCAAAAGCAGCGACATATTTATGCCCTATCCCCATGCCCCAAGCCAACACTTTCTAACCGATTACCGCACTGGGTTGCTCTCTGAGAAACTTTGGCAAACTTCACACAGACTGAAAGTCCTTCAAGCCATCCAACTACAATTGAATGCAAAATTGATTCGAGTTACCGTCTTGGGCTAATCATATATTATCTGAATGGGTCTTACACAAATTCAATATATTGTAAGGAGATGTTATATATAAAGCAATTCTACGAGGATTTAACACAAGTTGAATAATTGATTGCATCGCGAGAAATAGTTAAACAAATTATTTGATGTGGTTCAATACACATTCAATGCTTGAGACTGAAACTGTAAAAATTGGTAATAGATAAAACTATTATTTACACCAATTCTTCGGAATCTGATTATTTTGTTAAGAAATATAAGAAATTGTTCATAGTGCAACAACACTATACATTATCTTAACTAATTTTTGATTTTAATGAATATCTGATTTGTTTCTAAACAAATTTCAAATACATCTCAAAATCATAGAACCCATCTACGACTATAATCGTTACATCGAAAAATATATCTATCATAAATTGACACTGAATTTAAGACAATAATATTAATCAGATACTTTAGCAAACAATTTCTAAAACTCATAAACTATTATTATTTCAAGAGATATAGTAAAGATACGTGAAAGATTATTGTTCAATTCATTTACAATTCCTTCAACTATATACATGCCCGAACATGGATGTCATATTACAACGAGAGATTATTTTCTAATCAAATTGTAAGTACATTTAAGAATCGTAGACTACTTCAACAACTATGTATAAACATATACCATATCGTTCACTCTAATCTAGTTAAGTAGTTATGCTTTGCAGTTACTCGAATTGTCATAATACTCTATTTTAATCTCTATAGGCAAGAAAGCAATGCAACTGAAAGCAGTCTAAAGGCATCTAGTTTTATTGCACTCTGCTCTATCTCTCTCTCTCTCTCTCTCTCTCTCTCTCTCTCTCTCTCTCTCTTTCTTCCTTTCTGTGTCTCCATCAGGTTTCCTATACAGACACACATCCCTGCGAACCTAGCCCCTTGACCCTGTTTCCTGTTGGGGCCATTTTGCTTGGCTGGTTTTCGTTGTCGGGTGCATTAAAAATAAACGACTGTGGCCAGCGCTCAATTTGAAATGAAATTGGCGCAAATACCAAAAATTTATACAATGGCAAATGCAGCACAAGCAAAAAAAAAATAAAAGAAAATGCTAAGGACAAAAAAAAAGAGGAAATACAATAAAAAGAAAAACACAAAAAAATCAGCAAAAGCAGCAAATTGAAAAGCCATACAAATCAAATTGCGTGGGTGTGTCTGTGTCTGTGTGTGTTTGTGTGTGTGTGTGCGCGTGTGTGTGACGCTGGCGAGTTTATTTAAGTGTTGGTGTGTGTGTGTTTTTGTGTGTGTGCCTTTGTGGGTTATATAATTTATAAGCGGCCATCAGGAGTGCTCATTATGTGGCACAAAATAAGTAAGTGGCACTCGTTTATACACAAAGTAAACAACGTGCCAAAATGTCTGACAATGTCCTTTACCCCCTCCCCCTCCCGCTCCCCCTTCTCCTCCGCCTCCCCACCTACCCCTTTCCCTTTCCCTTTAAGTGTGGGAAAATGCATAGCAGTGGCCAGCACGCAAGGACCATAAATGAGCCTTGAAGCACTCCCATATCTCTCATGTGGCACTTAAGTTTGTTGCCACACTCGATTTTATATGGCACATTGCTCTCTCTCTCGCTCTCTCTCTCTCGCGTTCCCCCACCTCTTCCCATTGTCTTTGGCTCGATAATGCAATCAATTTGCCTGCCCCCCATTTGTTATCTCAATTTTTGCAACACACACAGGACACACAGGACACACAGTTCACAGGGCTAAGTGGGCACATGGCATAAAGTGTTGCAATAATTTTGCGGCTTCGATTTGCGAGTTCTTTTACAGGGCTGCAAACCAATTTCGAGAGCTGACCTTAATGGATTGTAAATCTCACTTTTGTGTGTGGCCAATTAGGAGTGAAACCTAAGTGGGTCGTATGAATGTCAGCGATAGAAGTTAAAAGTAGGTAGAGCTAAATATAATCATTCTAATACGGTATTCCTTGACTTTCATTCGGTTTTTGCATATTTTCTGTATTGTTTTTTGTTTATAATTTATATTTTACATATCATATTGTTTGATACATCTGTTGCTTTTAATTTTTAGTCAATTAGTGTTTTTTTTATTTTTTTTTTTAATTTTTAAATAAATTAATAAGTGTTGCACCATTTGAACACCCATGAAATATATATATATTTATTAATTTTACAGTATTTGTTAAATACTGTTAAATTTCAAACTTAAAGTTGCAAGTTCATGTTTAATAGATTACCAATAATTTATTTGTTTTGATTTTTAAGTTTTCTATGTTTAACCATTTCACATTTAAGTCCAAAAATCTTTTACATTTTATTGGATCTGTCACATTTTAAATTTTAGCTTAGCTGCTTGTTTCTCATGCAATATTTATTTTTTAATTTATTTATTTTACATTAAAGCAGTTGCCGCTTGGCTCATGAAATAAATGATTTAAAGAAGATTTCCCATTCGGGCTGAAATCATATTGGATGGCAAGTTTATTGCCAAAATTCAAAAATATTGCAATTGCCGATTCGAATTCGATTTGCAGCCTTGGCCCAGAGGAATTGAAATATTACAAATAGCGAAAGAATCGCTGCATAAATTATTACCAATTGCTGAGTGGAAGTTAATAGACTTCTTGCTGCTGCCCCTAATGCAAATATAAAAGCGACGGCTGGGAGAGGCGTGACGAGGCGTGGCATGGCGAGGTCATTGCAAAATCAAAGAAGCAAATTGAAAGAATTTCGCGTACAATTTAATTACTGAGAACTAAGACCGGCGAGCTTCAGTGGAATTGCATCAAAAGAGATGCGATCCGGACAGGACGCCTTCCGGTTGCACGGGTCAGTCAAGGATGCCCCGGCTTCGAGTGTAGTTCAGTTTTGGTTTGCTTATGCATATTTCAGTGAGGCACGGCTGCATTCACATTAACAGTGGCAGCTTTGTTGTTGCTTCAGATGCGCAAACAGCGCTGCAACTGCCTTAATGACCGTTCGACGTTACCGAACCGAACCCCACCCACCCCCATCACACGCCCTTTGACCTTTAGTCACGACTTCAAGTAGGGAAGCCCGGTGGCAAGTCGTTTGCATATTCATTGGTCAGTTTTACCCCTCACCATGCCATGCACCAACATCTTTTTTAGTTGCTTTCACCGTAAATATTCCAACTACTTTAAACAATTCATTAATTTGCATTACAAGCGATGTTGATGCTGAATGCGTTCTTTTCAGCTTGGAGGCGCATCGAATCGCAGTTAACAACAAACAGAGTAGAATTCCTACAAGTCCTAGCAAAGATTGTATAATAACTATAACTATAAATCAAGTTATAATACGAGAGTCGATAGACTGGGAACTAGATTTGAAATACTTAGTAGACCATAAAGTCTTTAATCTAAAATCTATAAAGACAATCATTTTATTATATTTCAATTGCAAGGCAAAATCTTTAAATTGTCGTATTCGCAAACTGTGGGCAGTTTTTTATAAAATTAAATCATTTTCAAACTTCTTTTGGTATATATTCCAAACTTAAAGAGCATTTTTCACTTAACCCCACTTGAATATAAATAATTTTATTTTAAAGTTACCAATTTGAACACAATCTGAAACTACAGAGAAAACTATTGAAAACTCTGAAATTATCTTTAGCCATCCACAATTATACATACCCCAACTAACTTAAATCTTATCTAGAAATCGTATTACTTATGAAAGGGTTCTGCATCACTGTCTCTATCTTTCCTCATTACATCTCTTCCACTAGCTTAATATTGTGTGATTAAACAACATTGGTAGACTGCTCAAACATGGCAAATAAATGTAAATAAATTTACATTTAAGAAGTGGACTAAAACTCTCAATAATTTGACATTTAAATTCTTTACATTCTTATATCGCTTTTAGCTTTAGAGAAAATTGTAATGGGAAACTCTAATTTGAAATGACACACTTAAAATCCAAATTTCAAACGTAAACAAGAAATCCCATTTGGAACTCAATATTGATATTGATTTCACAAACACACACACACACACAAAGTCAGAACAGACACAAAACACACACACACACACACAGTCGCAACCTCATGCAATCATTTTAAGCAATTTCCGTTTTGCATTTTGTATATAAAGATGGGCAGTCTTCAGGGGGCGAGCGCAATTTGCAGCTAAGCTGAAGAGTATGCTGCAGCTTTTCTTGATTTATATATATGTATCTATAGGGAGAGGGAAAGGGCGAAATTGATGCAGAGGTGTCTTGCCACATCAGCACACAAATTAAGCTGAAAATAGCAACAACAACAACAACAACAACAAAAAAACAAAAAGAAAAACAATAACAATTACAAACAGTAATGCAGTGAAAATGGAAACTCATGACGGACATCATTTCAAGCTAACTGCTTCGCCCATTGCCCGGTAATTGCCAACATGAAACAGCAACAGCAACAGCAATAGCAATAACAACAACAACCATCAAAAACCGAACACAACAAAAATGCTTCTGTTGCTTTCTGTGCTCTGTGCAATTTTCCATTTGCAATGTTTAATGGAAAAATCAAGCCATTAGTTTTTCAGCTGTCCATAGTGCTTATGCTTTCCCTCAGTGCAACACGCCTCCTCGTCCACCTCCACACCGATTGCCACGTTGCTGTCACTGCTAATTGCAACAACAATTGCAATGGACTAACTGAATCTGAAAGCAAGAAAAACTAGGCCAGAGAACTGCCTCACTGCCTGTCTCCCTGGATGCCTCCCTGGATGCGCCTCCCTGGATGCCTGCCTGGCTGCCTGTCGCCTTCGGCGTGGTTTAACAAGCAGGGTGCAAATTTTACAAATTATAATCGTCATTTGTCATGATGATTTTCTAAGCATGCAGCAAGAACTCGAAGCTGTGTGTCTGTGTCCGGTTAGCACACTTAGCTAACAAAAAAAACTATATCTAAATAAAAGAAAATATTTTTCTTAATATTGGAAAGCCTTGTTCTTAATTAACATTACCAACAATCTTGAGTATTTTCCTATTTTCTATTATATTATTAAGGAATGCATTTCTGAAATATAGAAATGCAAAAATTGATTCTTAGAAAATAACTAACAAAATTTTACTCTCTTGTAATTTTTTCCAATAAAATAAAATGAAATTTTATAAACGATATAATATATTTTTGTACATCTGAACACTTAAAATTCCAATGTTTAGTAATTAAGATATGCAACAAAAAAGCTTGTGATTAGAGTTCTCTTTTTACACATATGATAAAAAAAAAAAAACAGATTAAAAGAAAACCCAAAACAAAAATGGTTTTTAGAAATCTACTTTTTGCATAATAAGGTGTAGCACTTGACACCAAGAGAATATCTAAAATTCAGGTCGAATTATTTTCCGAGTGCACACAGAGCGAGAGAGATAGAAAGGAGAGATAGCAAGGCGAGATGAGATGCGATGAGGCAAAGACCTTCACCCACATCGTATTTTTATTGACACATTGAAATGACAAGGGACACGAAAGCAACAATGACAGCAACACCAACAGCAGCAGCAAACTTGATGATGGGGTGTGGAAGGTGAACTAAGAAAACTGAATTAGCAAATTCACTGGTGCTCCATATTTGACCTCAATCTCTCCCAGTCAACCACTCCCCCACTCAATCTCCCGCTGTCTTAGGCACGTCGCCGGCAGCGCACTCCAAAGATTTCCAGGCCCTGACGGCAACGTTGCTGCGTATCGAAGAGCATGCCGCCAAATGCATCGCGGATTGTTATGCTCAGATCCTCGATATGTCCAATGTCGCAGTAGGCCATTAGTTGGTCGTTGAGCAACAGATGCTCACAGACTGTGCCTGCCACCAGATGCGGCTCGTAGCGATAGACTGCCACACAGAGACGCACTTGCTGACGTTGCAGCAACAGTGGAATCATATCACTCCACTGCACATTCGTCAGATCCATGTCATCTTTTAAGGCATCGAGCATGTCCTTCAAATCATTCTCCTGCTCGCTGGCATTCACAAAGTGCAAGCGATAGTTAAACATGCTCAGGCAGCTTAGAATCAACAGATTGTGGCACAATTGGAACATGGCTGAAAAGAC
Source organism: Drosophila setosimentum (assembly GCA_035043505.1). Taxonomy (NCBI): domain Eukaryota; kingdom Metazoa; phylum Arthropoda; class Insecta; order Diptera; family Drosophilidae; genus Drosophila; species Drosophila setosimentum. The sequence continues at coordinate 22,386,763 of JAWNMY010000007.1, forward strand.
TTTTATTTAACGCTTTTATCTAAGAGTAGTTTGTTATTTAATTCAGCAAACAAAATCGCGTTAGTTCCAATCGACACTGTAAATTAAACTGCCAACTGCCTCAGACAAATACGTGCCTTTATGTTTCGGTGTCTCAAGTCACTCAGTCTGGTAAAATTGGCTGGCTGACGTATGAGCTGAGCAGAATGATTGTGCATAGCTCAAACTGCGTCAGCTCAGCTTATATTTTTTGCTAGAGCGTCGAATTCCAGCTGCAATATAAACAAAATTTAAGCTTAGCGGTATTCAATTACCCAACCCATTTCCGGCCACTGTACAAAAACTGTACCAAATTTATACTTCAGTATTTCCTAGCAGGAACAAATGCTCACAATTCAATTGTATAGTTTTATATGGGCAAAGTAGGAATAACGAATAACGAATGCTCTGTCATTGGCAGTAGCAGTAGCATTATGCTCTCTGTATAGTCGGTGGCAATACCAGCAAGAGAAAGAGCAGAGCTGAGTCGAACTGTGCAGCTTGTGCTACATTGCTATAGGAATGGCATATTGGCTAACAGTCCCACTATGGCTTCGTAGCAGTAGCAATATTTATTTCGCTTTTGCTATGGGGTAGTAAATTCAAGCACTGATTTTCGCAATTAAAGTGTGTAATTTCATTATGCACAACAATCTAGAGAACGAATAATCAATTTTGAAAATATTGTTCTTAACTACTCTGCACATTTTCCGTAGTTTTAGCATGTTAATCATCATTTGACCACATATGTATCATTTGTATGTAATTGCAATATTGAGAATAGTTTGTCTGGTTTGCAAAGTATCAAAACATTTGTAGAGCATGCTAAAATTTAAAATTAACTCCCACAAATTCTGTATAAATACAATTAAATAGTTTCCGAAGCTCGAATGCAATCAAGTTCTTTGAAACAAGACATTGTTATTTAGTATGGACAAAATGCGTTGCAGATATGAGAACTATGCGAATGTTTAATGTTAAACTTGGTTTTCATTTTTCGATGGCCGTCGAGGCTACGTGACTTTGCACAATTTCAATTGCAGCACGTGGCAAGCCGCATCAGCAGCGGCATGACAAACTTTTATTTGCCTAATGCTGACGCTCAATTGCCAGCGACGTCAATATTAACAAGAAGAATTTTTAAAACAACATTTTCAGATAGCCCGACTAGGAGATACTCTGTAACTAGTTGAAAAATATATTCATATAAATATAAACATATTAAAAATAAATATAGAAATATATATTTATAGCTGATAGAATTATGTTCAATGTGAAAATACAATTTGGTTAATACAAATCTGCGAAATTTATTCTATCCTAATGAAATTTTCGCAGTTCATCAATAATATAATTGATTTGATTAAACCAAATTCCGCTGTCTGTTTTATACTTCTGTATAACTCAATTGTATTCTTTTACCCATGTTTAATGAGTTTACAGCTAATTCAATAGCCTTAAACACGTTAGTAGACTGGCAGACATATTTACAAACACATTCAATAATTCATTTACATTTAATATCAACTAATTTCAGGATTCACAAGCAAAATAAGGAAAGTAATGCAATTTCAAATGAAATGGAATAATTGAGCAGCAAAGTGCGCAGATATTCTAACAAAAAATGGCCAAAATAAGCTTTGCCAATTTTCCAACACTCTATAACCAATAAAACCTTGAGTCTGTGGAAATGTATATACGGAAAGGAAATGTCTACAATGCCACTAAATATAGATTTTTATTATTTATTAATAATATACAGACTGTCTGATTGCTAAACTCTGGCAGAATGGGCAACTCCAAGTTGAGCTAGTTTTAAGGTCTGCTTTGCTGGCAATGAAATGAAATATGGCCAACGCCAACAACAACAGCTGCAACATCGCATTTATATATATTCATATATAAATATATATATATATATGGTTTTTTTTATATGCAAACCATAAATCGTTTGACAAAAAGTTATACCAATAAATGTTCAAGCGAAATGCAGACACGCATTACACAACTAATTGGAGTTGCTGGCCGGGATGAGGATATCATTCCGCAGCTGTTGCCACAGCTGGCAAAAATTGGTTAAAACGTGCCAGCCAAATTCAACACAAAAATACAAATAATAATAAAAAAAAAAATGGTCCGACGAACATTTAAATTATAATTTTAATAAAAATAAAAACAAAACGATAAAGCTGCAAAAATTTTACACCGACATAGTGCGGTTACGATGGGTCACTAGAGCGATATCTCTAACACCCTTTCCCACCTTGCCCCCCACCTTTAGCACACCCCTTTTTATGGAGAAAATGGCGCAACGGCCATTTGCCGTTGGCCGGAAACAAATTACAGCAAACAATTTAAAAAATGTTTGCAAACAAACAAGAGCAAAAACCAACAATAACGACGACAACAACAATAAACCATACAAAAAGCAGGCAAGCAGACGGAAATGTTATCTAGGCAATGGAAAAGACAGACAGACAGACAGACAGTAAGAGGGACAGACAGAGGGACAAGCAGACGGACAGACAGAGGGACAGATAGCGGGACAAACAACAGCGGCCAAGATAAAAAGATCCATTCATTCCCAGAGACGATGTCCTGCTGCTAGTTCCTGTTCCTGTTCCTGTTCCTTCGGTTCCTGCTCCTGCTCTGGTTTCTCCTCTTCATAATATCCGTTTGCTGTAGCGTTGCCGCTTTTAACCTTTTCGTTTCACTTAGTTAAGCAAAAATGAAATTTTTATTGCCAAAATGCATAAATGAATAGAAAATAGTTACACAAGCCAAAAACCAAAACCAAGCCCAGCAGGACGTCGGTTTGGTCAGCTTGTTCGCCTTGTTCTAACCACACACAATCACACACACTCACACATATATCTGAATCTGCACCTGCAGCAGAATTTACTCTTTGACTTTTTGTTGCTGCCGTTTTTTTTTTTTGTGCCACACCTAAGCAAAATGTTAGCCTCAGCACTAAATCTGAACTTGTCTAATAAGTTGACCTGTTTGTTTGTATTTCATAATTTTACAATACCCTGGACTTAGTTTGGCTTCTTTTTGGCATCAGTTTGGCAAAGAATTATTATTATTAGTATTTATTTAATTTAATTTTTGGATTAATTACCTTGAGAATTTAGCCACAAATGCCAAATGGTGAAGAAAGCCATAATGAAGTTGTGCTAAAATATGCAACAGACAGCAGCAGGAAGCCAGCAATCCGACCCATAAATCATATATATATATCTCTTATCAGCATCAAAAGCCGAGTCAATTAAGTCATGTCTATCTATATTTCAATATAAATCTCAGCCAATCTCAGGGATAATAACAATTATATACTTAAAATTTGAAATATAATTTCCGTTATACAAAAGGCTGGCAATTAATCTCGATTTCCGATAGCTATAAATAGCAAAATATTAAGGATCTAGATTTACAATTAATATATTATAAGCCAGCACATACTATTGATCAACTCTGATAATTAAGACCGCATCAAAAAAACACGAATTTTGTTATTTACATATTGAACAAAATGCTATCAGCATTATTCATTTTCAATCATTTGACAACTGTATTCAGGGTATCTGCTAGTCAAGCTCTCTCAAGCCTGTAGCACTTCAACTTGTTTATCCGAGTTATTGGCGTTATTGTTTTTGGCTCAAGGAAACTTTTGATGGCAATGATTTGGAGATTACTAAGGAAGAGAGTAGCAAATTAAGCAATAGCAGCAGCAATCAGGCTACTTGCCACTTGCAACAACTCACTTCCTGCCCCCTTGCACACATGCGTAACTTTTTCTTGCATTTCAATTACTAAATAATAAACAAGTTGGCAACAAAAAGCGCCTAAAAACACAGAGCAACTTGCTGCTTCGAAAGCAAATCAGAAAGCCATCAGACTGCCAAACAAATATGCAATGCCACTTGCATTTGGGCCAATGAAGCGTTCAGGCCCACAGGCGAAACACTTTAAAAGTAATTTATCCTTCTGCTCTCTTCTTACCTCTTCCCCTTTCCTTTTTTTTGAACAATTCCTGGACTCTACATGCAATTTGCATAAAACTTGCATATGCCTCGTTGTCACTTTGGCATAAAATTCACTTTTTTGCTGTTGTTGCACGAAGCAGGACTTGCTTAATTGCAGCGCCTGCTTACGGCTAAGTTTTCAATAATGCGGAAAGCATGTAGCGTGCAGCATGTAGCTGGCAAAATTCCTGCCTTTTGTGCATCAATCTGTAATGACGTTCCTTTGTTCGAGCGGAAAGCAAAAAAAAAAAATGTGTGTCAATTTGAGAACTTACTTAGACAAAGTGTTAGCCAAGTTAGCGTGTAAATATGCTTAACGCTTCACATTGAGCGAATGCTGCTTTCAGCACTCAAGCGAAAGTCGAGTAAGTGAATATTGATTAATACAAAGTGAATGCAAAAAAAAGGGAACTTTATTGGTGCTTGACATTATTCACAGCGCTTACAATAATTGGAAATTAGCTTGGAGCTAAGAATAGAATTTTCCTCTGATGCCATAATTAACTTGTAATGCCAACCTGATCTATCTCCCTCCCTCATTCATTCTCTATATATATTTATATCTGTCTATCGCTCTCTCTCTCTCTCTCTCTCTATGTGCTTCTTGACTGTGTGTGCTGCAGCGCATTCACTTTCTAATTCATTGGATTATCTGGTGTTCTATCTGGTGTTGTCTATCTAACCATAGATTCATTAACATTGCAATGCACACTCGACACGCACTCAATCGTGCCAAGTTTTGTTTATACGAAATTCAATATACATAACATGTTAGACTTCAGATACCCTACGTGCTAATATGGCACACTCAGGCAAAAAATTGCTCTAGAAGCTAGAAAGTTATTCTGGTTTTCTTTAAGTTTTTTTTTTAATTATAATTGCATTTTTCTGTTTTTTTTTTTAATGCCTATTATTATAAATAAAATAAATTAGTCTGTAAAACTTAGATTTGAAAATAAATGTTATAGCCTGAAACCACTCTGAATATTACTGACATCCTGGAATAAGTTCAGTATGTAAAGGATATTAGAAATAGTACGGCAATATCAGTCGCACAAATTTAATTGTAATTTATTTATTATTTGTAATTTATCAGAACTTAATGCTGAAAACAAAATTTAAATGACATCGTTTCTAGTTTTAAAATTTATTTCTTATTTATTGGTTTGTTGACAGAAAGATACTTATAGCATGACATATATTTTAATTATTTGTTTTATTATTCACTTTAATAAAGTTGTATTTTGCCATTCACACGTTAACGGAGACAACGGAGATTCATAATGGAACGGCAAAATGTTTAGAATGTGAATGTGAATGCTGGAAATGTTGGGCATAATGGAAAAAAATGGACTCTTAGACTTAACCTTTTGTCTAAGCTATAAAATTATAGGTGGATTGTTTTTCCGAGTGTGGAATTATTTCGATAGAAATTTTCTACACAATTTGAGTATGTGTATGCGTTTCGTGTTATAAATTCGCTTATATACATTTATGAATGGGTTGCCTGATGCCACAGAGCTCCATCAGCAAACTTTAGTTTTCAGCTCGATATTCAGAGACTTGCATTCATTTGCCGATCCAAGATGAAGCGGCAGCTTTTTTCAATGCCAAACAAAAGCAGCAAACAGCTCTTTAGATGCAAACGTGCCAAATTTGGGTTGTTGTAAAACATTTAAAGGGTTAGCACTCTTCTTAACTGCAACAAAAATTGATCTCATCGTATTCAATTGCCGTTTGGCATCTTAATCAAATAGGCTTTGCTTTATCCCTCGTAAATTCATTGTATTCATCTGTTCTATTAGTTCCACTTAACCTTTCTTTTTCTGATTAGCGTTTGCACCATCGAGTTTGTGTTATTTTCTAGGTCTTTCACGTTTTCTCGTTGAGAAGTGAGAATTTCACTTGATTTGATTACATTTTCAATTCTAAAATACATTTTCAATATTGGCATTTTCCCGTAAAATCTCTAAGTGTGCGTAACAGTTGTAAACTTATCTGGTCTGAATGGGTTTTTATCTGGGTTTCCCCTATGCTTGATATAAATGTTTAACCATTTTACATTTTAGTACTACCAGATATACTATATAACTATTTATTATACCTTTATTTACATTGTTATTATACATTTATTTTATTTGTAATGTTAGTTTAACAATTAAGCTTTAATTTTCATTTAATTTGTAACTTTAATATACAATTTAAGTTTAAATGGTTATTTATTAAAACCCAAATCAAATTTTGTGAACTGCTTTCATATGGTCTAAAAATAGTAAGAAATAAATCAATAATTTTGTAAATTTATTTATGTTAAACGAATATGCCCGATAAAATCTTAGGGTATCAAGCAAAACACATAAGCAAGCTAAAGCTAAATAACTCAATGTGTGCGCATTTGAACACTTGAAGCACACTTCAAGCACACACACACACTCGAACACACACAAACATACTCGCACACACACAAATACAGTGCACAGCTGCATATTGAGAACTGTTTGGCTTTGCGCCTGAATGAGCCAATGAGTGATTGAAAAACTGTGAGTGATTGAAGGCTTTGTCTGAGTGTAATTTAATTAAACAAATCAAACCGGACATGAGTGTATGAAAATGTGTGTGTGTGTGTGTGTGTGTGTGCGTCTGTTCTCGTATAAGGGGCGTCAAATGAGCGTATTTATTTTTATTTAATTGAAAATGTGTTCAGCGAACGCGAACAAATGAAACAAGAGCAGAAAATGAGGAGGAAATCCGATCTACTCGTAAAATTGTTCACTGCTTTCAATAATTAAGTGGGTTTTTGCTCGCTTTCGAATTGCTACATACATAAATTTGGTCCCCTAATCCTTTAAAAGGATTAAGTTATTGATGTTGATCTTTATTCCCAATCACAGACGAATATTCGTCTGTATATCTGTCGCCCATCTCAGAGACTGATAAGATCTGAATACTCCACATTATCCTTATATCGATACCTAGCGTTATTCACTGAATGTCGATAGTTAACAATAACTGACAGTAATAAGAAAGAGGCAAGATATATTGTATTTATTATTAAGATTTCATCCATAAACAATGGATAAATACAATGCATGATAATTATAGTTCAAGGGTGTCTTCTATTCAAACTCATTTCTCAACTATAGCTTGTTGTCATACCTTTTTAGAGATCATTTCAATATATCCGAAATTAAATTTCTTAATATACGTATAATTCTGTTACATATCTTTGGTTATATAAGATTACTTTCAAAATCTTGAATAATCAATTAGCAGCCAGTAAAACAATAATAATATTTTAAATAATGCACCAAAATTGTAAAAGGGTATGTAAAGTTCGGTGTGCCGTTTGTATACAAGTAATTCCCGCAAACGCTTTTTAAAATTCAATATATTCGTGTACAGGATTCTATAAATATAAACAAAACATACTGTAGCCAATTTTATGGCGCAGCGGCACGCATAAAGCCAAATAAATTAAATCGCCTTAAAACACACACGTCTTCCATTAACAGACTTAGAATAAGTTGCGAGTGTGGTTGTGAGTATGTGTATGTGTGTGTGTGTGTATGTGTGTGCTCATGCAAAACATAAATTATATAAAACAGGTGCGCAGTTAATTCCAAAATGAATGGGCTGCTAAAAAATAATTATCACATTTTATGGCATTTTTGTGATAACTGTAAGAGTTTTGTGATTTATTTGGTATTTACTCTTGTTCAATGAATATTAACACGTTTGTATTCTCTTTTATTTATCTCCTCTTTTGGCTTACCAAATGCAAAGCTTCCAATATTTATGGCGAAAATTAATTATTTGCTAATAATATTAAAGCGATTCATAGGTTTAACAAATTTAATTCTATGCAGGATATTAGTTTTAGTTTTTGCGTTGGGGAAAAGAGCAATAAATATATTAAGTAGCTTTAAAAAGCTAAGCAAATAAAGTAAATAGTCAATTGAATCAGTGGAAAATTGAAGAAATTATTATGCAAGTGCTGCAACAAATATTGAGTTGTGGTATTTTTGTGCACATTTTATGATTAACTGCTTAGCAGAAATGACCACTGCATCTGCATATATAATAGTTTTGAAATAAATAACTATAAATATGCACACTTTGTGTATGGCCTTAACCGCAATGAGGCCTTGAAAGAAATCATTAAATGATGCAATTAAAATGCAAGTCAAACGAAAACCGCAAAATGTGAAATGCGAAATACATAAAATGGGAATTTAATGCAATTTAGTGTTGATAATGTTAAGCAACGAAATTACTATTTTAAAGACGAGTGTTAAAATATTAAATAGCATTTGTAGAGCCACAATACCATTACGCATTTAATGCAAGCTAATGGCTGTCACATTCCAAAATGGCGCCGCATCCGCACACAAAATGGCGAATGCAGCCTGACCTTGTTCAAATTGGAATGGCAATAATAAATGGTTCTTTAGTCCTTTCTTCACCTTCTGCTGCTGCCAGCAACACATGCCGAGTGCACCCAAAAAGGCAAACAACAAAAAGGCACATTTCCAAAATAGTCATTAACAATGAGAGCTCGTATAGCAAGCTGATCCTAGAAATAATGAAAGTCGGAAATACGGAAGTACAAATGAGAAATAAAGATAACTGATTCCGCTGATTTCACTCTGAATATTTTTTACATTATTTATATATTAAAATTGAAGGATGTAAGCAAAATATATATTAAATCCTTTATCATTTTTAAATTATAAAAATAATTTGGAAAATTGGCTTAAATTGCCAGCTTAAATTTCCATTGACGGCCAACGAAACGAGTAAAAGTCAAAAATGTGGAAATCAGAATTATTTGCTTACTTCAAAATCTGGTCATAAACTTTTCCACTATTCACATTTGCCAAAATACACTTTGCAAATAACACGCTCAAAATAGAATGCGGAAAAGAACAAGCCAGAAAAAAAATTGGACAAACTATTTTCGACTTATCGCCAAAAATGGGCCATTGAATAAATATCAAAAGCAAATGGCCATAAATATTTCTGATCGGCTTTTCATTTCAATACCGTATATATTTCTTTTCATTCTTTTTTGAAAGGCGCACACATTTTTTTTTATGATTGTTTTGCAGATTCGCTTTTTTTTTTTGGCCACATGGAAATTCTTATTTTTAGCGAGCTCTGCGAGACATGTTAAAATCATTTATGCCGCTTTAAAAGCCACAAATGTCGGACCATTGCTGACAGGGCGAGCCCAGAGAGTATTTTTTTTTTTTGGGTTTGCATAGGGATTTGCACGGTTGTAAATCGAGACCCGCAAAAGTATGCGTGAATAACACAATAAGGCATATAACTGACATATAACGTATACGCAGCGTGCGCTTTAACGACGATAGAAAACGCGACGAGCAACTTTACGATGGCCCGCATCATTTGATTTTATTGCAAATGGGCCAAGCAGCGACTTGCAAGTGTCAAAAAAGTAAAACACACAAAATACAACAGCAAAAATGATAAAGAACAGCTAGCTGAGACAAACCGAGTATTTCATACACTCATACAGCCAACACAACTCACTCATAAGTTTTTTTTTTTTTATATAATCATATGTGTATATAAACTATCTATATGTGAAATCTTTAAGTACTAATGTCTATTAATAATATAAAAGACATTTATAAATTTATAAAAGAAAACACTCCGAAAGTTTGACTTTATTTTCATTTAAGCAAGATATAACCTTGAATTAAGAATACAAATCGTAATTTCAAGAAATATATCAGCTGTAAGTTTCCAAAACTCAGCGCTTTTTTCGCTAAGTGTATGTCTGTTTTTGACAGTTCCAAAACGAAGTTAGTTCATGAATAGTTTCAGAATCTTAAACCGTTTTCAATAAATAAGGAAAAGTATCCAAGATTCATCAAGATACGTTTAAGCTTGACAGAACACATCTATAACCGATAGCGTTACATACGACATAAAAAAAAATTATGAAATCAAAAAATAGGAAGAGTAAGCCAGGATTTGTTGGTTGTTGTTTTTTTCGCGCCACTGGGGAAGTTGGCCTGCTCAGTTGTCCTTGAGCCAGTTTGTGCGCCCTTTGCTTATGATTAATGCGATGATGATTCTGACAACGTTGAGAATGCAACAACAACAACAACAACAAGAAGAATGCAACAAAGCAACGAAGCGCAGCACATCAAATGCATATAACTAGCGGCCTGAATATAATCAAATCGAAGTATGGCAACAGCATCAAACTTGTCGACAACGGAAACTGCACAAAATGACAAACAAAGCGCAGCCCAAGGGCTTTCAGTCTGTGTGTGTGTGTGTGTGTGTGTGTGTGTGTGGGTGTGAGTGAATGTGTGCGAGTGTGTCAAGGCCAGGCAAATCAATTAAATTATCGCATTTCCACACTCAGAAGAAAAATCGACTAAAATTAAAATCTCCCAAAAAAAATTAAAGTTTATCTTATTTTTAAAAATAATTTCTAAGTATAAGAAAACATGCAAATCCAGAAACCGAAATATTCTTTCTAAAATCTATATACATTTTTATAAACTACGTAAAATGCTTTTACATATATAGGAAACATTAGAACACCAATATTTTGATAAGTAACATGTATCTAATATACAATTCTCTTATGTGTATTCATAAAAGAAATCACACCCTGAATATTAGACATATTTTTTCGAAATATTAGAAAAATATAACGAGAGGTGTTGAAATGCAAATTCTACTTTTTGTACTCTTGTATTTGTTTTTGTACTTGGTTAAAAAATATACTTTCTAAATAATAAGATTGAAGGCCGATTTTTTTGTAAGTGTATGCAGCTGCAATATGCAATATATTCTATTTCTATTTCTATTTCTTGCAACAAAACTATTTTCATGTTTTCCGGCTTTATTGACGTTTTCTATTTGCCGGCGGCCAACAGAAACTAACAGAAACTAACAGAGACGGACAGATGGACAGACAGACACACACAGAGCAAACAAACAAACACTTTTAGAATTTATTTTCAATTCTTTTGCATGTGACATTAGCATGTGACAAATTTGAAGTCTGCTTGTGGAAAATGCGAAAATGGAATAAGGAAAATCTTATTGTTCACTATTTTTTGGTATAACAAACAAACGGATAAATATATAGGAGTACTCAAGTCGAAGTCACGAGTTTCAGATACACAGGAATGTGGATTAATTTACTTCAAATTGATAAAAGAGAAAAGTTAAGTAGCTAATAAAATGTTTGAGTAAGGGAAATCGTCTGTAGTTTTGATCTAGAGGTGGACCTATAATTAAAATTCCCCAGTTTTTGAAAATGTAATCATTTTTGACAAAGTTATGGTTGAGGAAAGTTTCGATCAGGCTCTGGAACACTTTAGCGCTATGTCAACATCAATTTAATGTCAGACTTAAAAAGAAGAGCTTAAATCATTATCAAAAAGTAATGAATTTTGAAAATCTGATAATTTTTGGCAAAGTTATGACTGAGGGAAGTTTCGACAAGTTTTCCTGAAGGCACAATTTTGAAATGAAATTTGAATTTATTTTAATATCAGATTGTATTTGAAGAAGTTTAGGAATTTCTTAATTTGCGAGTTTGTTTTTGTAATGTGAAGAATTGATATACATATGAAACAGATATCGATAACAGCCGCGGCAGCACGATATACAACTTCTCGATCGATAGACCCCAACTGCTGACACACAATTTACATCGCTCTACAACTATCGATAATAAACTATCACTTGCAGCAAATTCAAAACAAATCGTGTGTCTTAATTAGCATAAAATCAAATAAAACATTTAGGCAACTGGATACTACTTGTTAACATCAAATAAATATTATTATTTCAACAAATGTGCACATTAAATTAAGCTTTTAACAATAAATCACACAAATATTCAAATCACGAACGGCACTGCGCGCCAAATGCCACAAAGAACAGCTGTTTTGCGAAACAGCCCTGTTCTTGTCTATAATTTGGTTATTTATTGAAATTAAAGGAGTAATTTATAAACAACTAGAAATAAAAATATAAGAGTGATAAAATGTCGGTCTGCACATCCGCTGAGATAGCGGAGAAACGCCGCCTTGCGCTGGCCAAGCTGCAGGCAAAAACTAAACAAGCACCGCCAACAAATACAAATGCAAAACCAGCAACAAATATTTTGAGCGCAAAACCAGCTGCAAATTTTTATAAATCTCCGCCAGCAAACACAACAAAAGCAGCTGATATTAGTAATAACAACAATAATAATAATAGTAATAATAAGAGCTCGGCTTTTCTGAATGCACTCAAGGCCATTAAATCAACATCCGCGCGAGAATTGAGCCGTCAATCAGCGCATCCTTATCAGCGTGCAAAATCGTCTCTAAAACTAAGTCCCGAGAAATTGGAGCAGCCTTCAGCTAATGGAGCTTTGGCGCCTGTTTTTATAAAATCTATCAATTGTCGCATTTATATGATAAGCGCTCGAAGCTTTGCCATCGAGCCCTCGGGCTATCATGAAAAATTGATTGAGGTTTTTAAGAATATACCCAGTAAATCTTACGATAGCCAAACGCGCATATGGAATTTCGATCTCAAAGATTATCAGTTGCTGCAGCAACATGTGGGCGATCTGAAGCCTCACGTGCTACTCGGCAGCATACCAAAGAAAGTGATTCATTTGTGCCAGCAACCAGCAAAGCCGCTGGAACGCAGCGTTTTGGCTTCGATTGGCGAAAAGCTTGCCGGGAAACTAATGCCCTTCCAGGAGGAGGGCGTCTGGTGAGTTGTTGAGTTCTCTATACTTTAAGAGATGCTCCAATAAATGTTCCTCCCTTCCCCCCCTCAACAGCTTTGCCATTGCGCACCAGGGTCGCGTCATGATCTGTGATGAAATGGGACTTGGTAAAACTTATCAAGCATTGGCCGTTGCTGATTATTTCCGTGAGGATTGGCCACTGCTCGTCTGCACCACGGCCAGCACAAGAGATACCTGGGCTCGCCACATTGCCGAATTGTTGCCGTCGGTGCCGGTGCACTGTGTCCAAGTGCTGGGCAATAATCAGTATTTACAAGATGCCAAAGTACTCATCGCCAGCTATAACATGATGGAGCGTTCCATGGACAAACTGCTGCAGCGCAAATTTGGTTTTGTCATCTACGATGAATCGCATACTCTCAAAAATGGCAAAGCCAAGTGTACAGCAGTTGCCAAGCGTCTGGCTGATCAGGCCAAGCGCGTCATTCTGTTGTCCGGGACGCCTGCATTGTCCCGTCCCTTGGAGCTCTTCACGCAGCTGCAGCTCATCGATGGTCGCTTCATGAACTTCATGGAATTCAGTAAGTTAATCGAAGAATTTGTTTTATTATAACTTAACTGACTTCAATTACAGCAGTCAAATCTGTACAGCTTTTGGTTTTTTTTTTTAAATTATTATTATTTATATTTTTCTTTGTTCAATTATTTTTGTAGCCAGTCGCTATTGTGATGGCAAACAGTCGAATTTTGGCTGGGATGCCAATGGACAATCGAATTTGGAGGAGCTGAAGGTGATCTTAACGCTCAAATACATGCTGAGGCGCACCAAAGCTGAGGTTTTGCCACAGCTGGCCGAAAAGAATCGGTAAATAATATATTCTTATTATGTTTGTTATTTAATTGTTGAACAACAATTGCAGTGAGACGGTTGTGTTGGATCCGGCTTTGATCTGGACGAATGATGATGCCAAAAGCACCTGCAATGAATTTAATACGGCCCTACAAAATGCCAAAGGCAAATCTCGGGAGGAGGTTTTACTGCGTTTCTATGCGCGTACAGCGGAGGTTAAAACGAGGGCAGTCTGGTAAGATTGAGATCATAAAATAATGCCTCATATAATAGATTCAATATGCTATGTTAAATATTCAATATGTGCAACAAATTCCGCATAATTTATAAAATTAATTTGTTGCTTATATAAAATATTTAGAATATCTTTTATCTTAATTCATTGTTTTGTGTATGCTTTGATAGATGCTCTATTTATGTACGATTAAATGAATCTTCAGTTAAATGTAAGAAACATCTAAATTGCATATTATGTACAAAATAGATATAGTTTTAATATTCTCTATTAAATAAGTGCAACGAATTCAATTAAATACTTTCTTATGCAGCGCATATCTAAAAACTTTGGTCAAAGAGCAGCCAAAGTTTATTATATTTGCGCATCATCGCGTAATGTTGGATGCGATTAGTGATTGCCTGCGCACCCTAAAAGTGCAGTTCATACGCATCGATGGACAAACGGTGAGCAATGTTCGAGCCGACTATGTGGACACATTCCAAAAGAAGAGCAGCTGCAAGGCGGCGGTGCTATCCATAAAGGCCTGCAACTCAGGCATCACTCTGACGGCAGCCGAGTTGATCGTATTCGCTGAGCTCGACTGGAATCCAAGCGTATGTTTACAGCTCTCATTTAATTTTGAGATATTATATTAATATATGTTTTGTATCCCGCTTGCAGACTTTGGCGCAGGCAGAGAGTCGTGCTCATCGCATTGGCCAAACAAAGCCGGTGATTTGTCGTTATTTGATGGCTCATCAAACAGCGGATGATACCATCTGGAATATGCTGAAGAGCAAGCAGGAGGTGCTCAGCAAAGTGGGCATCTTTGCCGAGAATCTACAGCAGGCCACACACACAACAGCGCCCACGACCGTAAATAAATTAAACAGCAGTAGAGTAATTGATATTCAGCTTTCTCAATTGCAGTCCCGCAAAATTGAACAATTCTTTTCACCGGCCAAGTCCACGTCGGGCACAATGGAGCAGTATTTTTCACCTGTGAAGGCATCGACTACAACAAACGGCGATAAGGAACAACCAACTGTTTCAGAAGTGGACAGTGCACAGGATATTGCAGCCTTTTTCAAAGATGATGATGATGATGATGCTTTTATGGAACTGAATATTTGATGGTTATATACCAATCTGCTGATGATGATGGATCTGGAATTTATATGATTTAGTCAGTGTTCAAATTAATTAAGCTACAGTTGAGTGTGAAATATAAATAATATGTTAAATATTCTATATCCCATAAACTGATTTTATGTAAAACAAATTCATTTTATTTCAAATATTTAAAATTTGTTGCATGACATATTTTTATTTGGTTATGTTTTTGCTGGATTCTCTGTTTATGTGCGAATAAATAAATCTTTAGTTGAATGTAAAGAAAATCTACAAATTCCTTTTATGATTTGTCTTAAGTTATTTTAATTTTGTTGCATGGGATACTTTCGTTGCCCTTATATATATATTACAAAATGCTATGTATATTAATAAATCAATCTCCAGTTAAATGTAAAAAAAAAATTGTTAATTTGCTATTATTATTTTTTGTTTTATGTGTGCAACGTATTCATTTTAGATTTATCTTCTAATACTTAAAACTTATTGCATAGGATATTTTAATTGCTTTAAATATATTATAAATTTATGTTGAAAGCATATTCAATTTATATAAACATATTTTTTATTATTCCTTAATTAATAACTGTTTAGTAATTAAGATTCTCTGCGCATGCGCTGCGAGCAAAACTTCCAACTTGTTCACTGCCTTGGCAACAAATCAAACAATGGTCGACAGAACTTTTTGAATTCACTCAAAACTGTCTAATATATATATATATATATACATATATATAGAATATGTATATGGATATTGAGATATAAACAAGAGGAATGACTAGCTCAGTGGACAACTTTGACACACAGGATGTTGATGGCGAGGAAGAGGCACTCAGCAATGACTATGGCATCTCATTCCTGCGCGACATCATCAGCTTGGAGTAAGTGCAATCTAATATATATATATATATATATACATATCTACATATATATTTATATAACTGTTAATAATTGCAGACACTCCTTTGGCTATGACTGCAAGCGTCTGTTCAACTTGGTGTTGGTTGATGATGATACTCTGATCTTTGCATCCGGCAACTTTCTGCACTACTTTAGCATTAAACGACGTGAGGTGACTTTCCGCCAGACAGTCTTTGGCTGCGGCATTGGCTTTATAACGGTGCGTAGAATATCATTTATTTAAATAAAAAATTAATATTTAATTCTTAATGCTATTTTGTGTCTCCTCAGAAAAATGAACGTCCCGAATTCCAGAAACTGTTCACTGTGGCCGAGAATGGGCCGAGTCCGACGATCTTCATCTATGAGTATCCGTCGCATGAGGTGCGGATCAAGTTGCTGAATGCGGCCAAGAATTGTTTCACTGCCGGCGCTTACAATTCGAGTGGGGAACTGTTTGCCTCGCAGGCGGGTTATCCGGATTTCATCATCACCATTTGGCGTTGGCAGCAGGCCGAGGTTGTGTTGCGTGCCAAATCCTTTCAGAGCAACATACACTTTGTGCACTTCTCCGAGCATAATCCAATACTTCTCTGCTCCTCGGGTCTCAGTCATATCAAATTCTGGAAGATGGCAGACACATTTACGGGCTTGAAACTGAAAGGGGATTTGGGTCGCTTTGGCAAGACGGATTTCAGTGATATATGCGCCATGTACATGTTGCCCGATGAGAACGTCATCTCCGGCTGTGATTGGGGCAACATTTTACTGTGGGAGGCGGGCCTGATCAAGTTTGAGGTCTGCCGGAAGGGACGCAAACCGTGCCACTTGAAGCCCATCACACGCATCACGATGCGGAATGGTGAGGTGACCACTGTGGGCATGGATGGCTATGTGCGCGTCTGGTTTTGGGAGACAGTTGATCTGGCCGATCCGCCCGAGGATGATCTCTTCGTTGAAATCGATCCGATCTATGAATTCAAAATCTCCGATGTGGAATTGCGATGTCTGCAAAAGATTAAGCCATTTGAGGACACTGATTTTGGTTATTATGCGCAGGATGGCGGTGGCGGGATTTGGTATTGTGACATCAATACCTTCGATCTGTCACAGCCGGCCAAGCAGCTCTACTCGTGTGTGGGTGGACGTGTGCTCGCTGCCCAAATGTCACCGGTTTCCCCACATCTGTTGGCGCTCTCCGAGACGGGAAAGATCTTTGTGTATGATTATGAAAAGTGCCGGCTGCTGTTGGAGAAACAATTTGTGGCACATGGTGTGGACATCATTTGGCTGGACACGCAAATCTCTAGCTATGGCACAGAATTGCTCGCTGCCTTCGAGGATGGCATATTGAGGCAGCTGTTTCTGGATCTCAGTGTGCCGTCGAAGGCTTCAGTGCGTCTCGTGGAGGCGTACAAGGCGCACACGGCACCCATCACCGGCTTGAGTGTGAATCGTCAGAGCACTGTGCTCATCACTGGCTCCGCGGACAAGAGCATGTTCATCTATCGGCTGGGCAATGATGTGGATCGGTTGGTTCGGCTGCATCCATTGGGATTTGTGGAGTTCAAAGCGGTGCCAAATTGCTTCCACTGGAGTCTGGCGCAACCTGTTGTTGTCTTAATTGGCTGCAAGAGTGGCGAGGTCTATGAGTATAGTATAAGCACCGATATCACCGAGGAGCAGACCTATTTGTCCTACAACATCACAGATGCCACACGCATGCGCAGCACTCGGTTCGTCTCCGTGAAGAGTCGCATCCGACGGGATTTGAAACGTGATCGAACCAAGAAACGCAAGGAGCGAAAAAGGGAGCGCAAAATGCATGAAATTGACAAATTGAAGCAAGCGAATCCTGGGCTGCAAATTGACATGGAGAGCGCTTTAGCCGACTCGGAACCGGATGAGGAGGAGGAACCGCTGCACATACCCAGTGTGCCCAATCGGATTATTTGGCTGCGTTACACAGAGCGGGACACCATCTGGGTCTCCATGGCCGGCTACGATGCTGGCTACATCTACGAGCTGGACTTTGAGAGTGCCGAACCGAAGGTGTCCACTGAGATCACCGATGCCGATGACATCGAAATACACTCCTACTTCATTGTGTAAGTGCGGGGACTGATGCAAGGCATCCCTGTGATGCTGGGAGTAGGCAGAACCAGTTTCGGTGGCTTCTTCTGTCAAACAAGATATGTTCTCGATCCCCGGTTAACTCTGATTAATAACTGAGAATGCCGCGAACTATTTCTCGGGGTCATCTTTCTTCTTTTACATAAGCCAGTACTGAACCCAGTTGTCGATCCTTAGCTTGGATAATTCCAATAGTTTCTCCATCCTTTTGTCACTTTACTTGGAACAGGATTGAACACTTAGCTGAGGCTAGGGATGTTTAAGGCCCCTGATTAGTTACTGAGAATACCTAGAATTACTTTTAATAGTCTAACTTGTCTAACCCAGTCAAATCTCTATTCCCACGCAGTGATGAGTATATAATGTTTGGTCTGATGAATGGCAGTCTGCGCATCAATCGCCGCAATCCGGAGGATTTCACCGACCTAGCCGATTATCGCAGTTATCCGATGCACGACGCCATCAAGGGAACAATCCCGGCGATCATCAGCAGCTACGATGGCGAACGATTGGTAAGCGTTGGCTACGATGGCAACATCTTCCTCTACAAGTGGAACGGTCCTAAGTTGGTGAGGAATCCATTGAGGCGGCAGCTGGCAGCGATGCCCGGCAGACCGGAGGCGGAGGATATTGTGGATGTGGACACGCCATCGCTGGAGCAGGAGAAGATCAATGCGGAGCTGCAGCGTCAACAGGACGCAGCCGCGGCACACGATCGCGATGTCCTCGCCAAGATCGGGGCGCTGCAGAGTGTCTACTTTGAGATTGTCAAACGCAACGATGAGTTGCCACCAGGTCTGCGGGTGCGCGACAAGGATCTCCTCCTTGATCAGCGCATCGTCCAACAAGTTCGGGACGAACTCCAAGCCGAACTGGATGATGTCCGTGAAGATCTCGCTTATGATTTGGAGTTTGCCCAAGTTGGACACACAAAGCTCTACAATCATTTCCTCAAGAAACTGGATCATGTGCCATACACTGTCACGCCCCTTTGGTGAGCCAAAAGTGAGTCCCAGACTTCTTGATTAGATCTTTAATCGTGTATCTTTTTAAGTGCCAAAATTGAACCGTTGTCCACTTTTCGCCTGGAGACGCTTGGCGAGGAGTTTCAGCAAATCAAACGAGACATTGAGGAACGTCTCAAAATGGAGCACGATATGCGGTGAGTTTTTCCATTTTATATATATCTTCCATATATTATGCGATTCTTGAAACCCTAACCAGTACGATTATATGTAAATTCTATATCTTTTATCATCCCATACAAACACAAGCAGCAGAGAGATCGATGAGCTTGTGCCAGACAAGCCGGAAGTGTAAGAGATTATATCTGTTATAATTATATATATATTATAATTATATATATCATAGTTCCTATTTATAATCCTATTTTTTGCATTCCATATTTTCATTAGAAACTTTTAATCCCAAAAAGCCTTAAAAATTGGAAAATTAAAGTTGGGAAATTAAGTTCGTAATAGTCAGAGGGAAGTATTTACAGCCCCATAGAGTATATATACATTCCTGATCAGCATCAAAAGCCAAGTCCTAATGTCTGTCTGATATATATATATAAATAATTTGGCATTTATTTTATTTATATTTATTTAATTATGAAAAAAATAATTTTTTATTCATAGTGATTATTATTTACTCCAAACTGAAAACCTAACTATAATTTTTGTTTACTAATGCTAAGTGCATGAAGCTCAATAGTAATAATAACAATAATAATACAGGGTATCCGCCTAGTCGAGTTGTCTGTGGTCACTGCAGTCTTGTCTCGTGTTAATCGCTCAAATTCGAAACTAATCTCTTGTTAAATACACAGTCTAACTGAAGTGGTTGTCAGTGATGAGAAGGAGGATTCGATTGGTAATCCGTCGCCGGAGACTTTCTTCTTTGGCCGCGATCCGTCGAATGTTACGCCCAAATTTAGCCGTAAGATGATGCGACTGTTGACACGTTACCGGAACCGACAGCTCTACGAGGTGAGACGGATTTTCGACTGGGAGAAATTGGAACGGCAGAAACCCGATCCAAATCGCAATCATCCCGATGACGATGCACAGATTGCGGCAGCCAAACGCAATCTGGGCGATTATAAACTGAAAACCGGATCCGATTACGAGCCAAAGAGCTCGGAAACCCTTACAGCCAAATACATTGAGATTGTGGAGTGTCGCCAGCGATACTTTGAGATGCTGGACTCGTACAATCAGCAGGTGATGATGTTGCGGGATCGCAAAAGGGAGCTCATGGAATTCATTGAATCCAAGCGGCAAAGACTCGCAGTGATTCATCAGTTTTTACCGGAAGCAAATCGCATACAGATGCGGCACATCGAAGAGATCAACATGGAAACGGAATATCCCGAACTGAATCTCATCGAGCACTTTGCGCCCGGCTGCGGTGTCAATGTCGATGATATACTCCACCTGGAGTCGAATGTTGAACAGCTAATCGCTGCGCGCAAAACCAAAATGACGCTGGACAAGATTAGTCTGTACGAAATGGAGCCATTGGGCAATCCCGATCTACAAGAGGTGATCAATTTCAAAGCACTACAAATTTCGAAGGTGGAAAGATCGCTGGCCGACGATGAAATGACGGAGTTTATTAGAAGATTGCCAGCCACCAATGATGCGGCGTATTTTGAATGCGATGCGGAGGGAAATGTGCCCATGATGCAGGAGGTGCGTCATCGTTGGCTCAGAGCGATGGTTGTGGAGCAGCTGCACATCATGGCCGAGATTGATGAGGAGATCCGCTTGTTTGATATGACACTGGAGAATATACAGATGCAGCGGTTCCAGGTGAAAATGGATTCGGAATTCCTCTCCTCGTACATGATCAGTCTCGATCAGGAGCTGTATGTGCTGCGGGATAGCGAGGAGATCGAGACGCAGTTGCTCCAGAATGCCAAGCAGGCGATGGGCATACGAAACGAAATGCAGATTGTGATCAATGCCACCAACCGCCAGTTGGAGGAACTCCGCAAGATCATCGATCGAATCAATGAACAAATTGGCCTGCTCCAGTTGAGTTTCATGAATTCGGTGAAGGGACATCGATTCTATGATTTCTTGCGACGCATTTTCAAAAGGAAATGGCGTCCACCGAAGCGTGTCCATGGCGATGATGAGTCCTCGTCCTCGTCGTCTTCCTCCTCCTCGTCTAGTGAAGATGAGGCCGCCGATGCCCAGAGCATTGACTCGCTGGACATGACCACCATACGGCTGGATGAGGCCACATGTCCCATTGGCTTGGAGCGCAGCCTTTACGAGTGGACCTTCACAGTGCGCTCGGAGCGACACGATCTGGAGCGCACCCTAGCCGAAAGTCACCGCGATGTGGATCGCAAGCGTCGCCAGATTGCCGAAATGCAGACCACGATGAAGCACAACGAGGAGATCTATCAGCGGGAAAAGAATAAGCTGCTGGACTTTCGGGTAGGTCAAGTGAAAGTGAAAGTTTTTCTTCCTTTCTGGAAATAATTCTAAGTTGCAAAACAATTTCTTAATACAAATATTTCATATTATTAAGAAACATATTTCTCAAAATTAGAAAGGCGATTATTATTTTATACGAAAGACATTTTTTTTTGTAACTTCCTTTCCAATGGAAGGTCAAGCCTTGATCCAAAATTAACTTAAAGTAAATTAAGAAATGAGTGTAAATTGTATATATAATATTATTACATATGTTATACTCTAGCGCAACCGGCAGACAGAGATAAATAAGGTGCAGATAAGTACGGTGCTGCGCATGGATCAACTGCAGCATTTCCGAGAGGGTGAAAACTATCGGGATGTGTCCACTGCGATATTGTTCGATGCAGAAATACTGAGCGATCTGCGGCGACGTGCCGAGAAGCTGCACGATGAGACGCTGGCCACAAGGCGATGGCATCGCATCAACTTCATCCATCTGCGTCGCATGAATCGCGACATCAAATTCATGCGATTCGAGATCACCCGGCTCGAGGAGGCGATCAGGCAGGCGATGATGAAGCGCTTCGGCCTAATCATCAATCTCGATGAGCTCGAGGAGGAGGTGCTGCGTCGCTACATCTTTGACCTGGAGTCAACCGCGGAGGATGAGTTGCGTGCCCTCGAAAAGGAGCTCAAGGAGAGGCAGGTAAGTGTGTACAAATTCTGTGAATATACACTCAGAAAAAGAAATGCATTTTTTTGATTGTTGTTGTTCTTAAAATGTATATTTGCAAGTTATTTCAAGCGATTTTAATTTAAAGAAAAAAGTTTAAAAGTTTCCTTGTATTTAGAAATTATTTCAAGATTTTCTAATTTATAGGAAAAAGTTTTCTTATGTGTATAAATTATTTCAAGCCTTTTTATTTTTGAGAATAATATTTATTTATATTGTTGTTGTCTCCAAAATGAATCCACTTTATCGCATTACATCACTATCCGTCATCTAGATTGAGTTGTCCCGCTGCGAGGAGGAGCTGGTGCAGACGACGCAAAACAACACGGAGAAGGTGAACATAGAAACGGTGCTCCTCGAGCAGAAGAACATGCTGGATGTTATCCTCGATGTGCAGGAGCGCAACTATAACAAGTGGGCAAATCCCCAAGTGCTCAATCTGAGCTACGACATTGAGAAACTGATGGGCATCGATAGCCAGCTGCTGCAGCAGATCGAGGTAGGTTCACAGCTCTGCTCCACCTGCCCCAAATGCCTTAGTCTAATCTCTAATCTGTCCAACCAGTGCCTGGAACGGGAGATTTGCACGCTCCGTCTGAAGGCGAAACCGTTGCAGATTAACGAAACGGATCCATTGCCTCGTGTGGTCAACAGTGATCTGCTGATGCCGGAGCAAGCGGAGACGGAGCTCTGTCCGGCCATACTCAATGTGGATGCGTATATGCTGCCACCCATGCCGGATGAGTTCATCATGGATCGTGTCCACACCATTGTCCAAAAGAGTTTCAATCATTTCCTGGGACGCCAAACGACGCCGGAAAATGTGCGCAAATTTGCTCAGAGATCATCGCTATATTTATGCCAGGCCGCATACAGTTTCCAAGGACGATATACGGATCGAATAGCCGAGTGTATAACGGAGCATCTGGAGAGCATTGTGCCCAAGAAATATTTGATACACATCAGTGCGGAGGAGTTGCGTAAATTGTTCAATGAAGTCGTCGCCGTCTTCGATTATGAGCGATCCGATGTGAATACGGAGGATTTGATTTCGGGCATCTTTGAGCATGCCAAGGATGCGCTGTGTGCGCGTGGCATCTGTGAGATCGTCAATCGCACTCAGTTTATTGTGTTGCACATGTTTAAGGAGTTGATTGAGGTGTTGCCGCTGGAGGAATTCCAGGCGGAGGAGACGCTGCGCATCCTTGTCGATGTGCTCGAACGTGAACCGATGACAGATCCGCGTGCCATCAATGTGGAGGATCTCATTGCGAGCACCCTGCAACATGCCCAGGACAATCTGCTCGATGGGATTACGGCGCTGCCCATCCGTCAACTGGGCAACAGCATCCAGAAGGAGTTGCTCAAGCGGCGCCAATTCAAACCACCCAATTGTCAATCTCCGCTTGCGGTTCGCATTGCCACCAAAAAACAGGGCCCAAAAACTGGATTACCCTTTTAAGTATTGAAATTATAGAGTATCCTGCTCTAATCTTACGTGCAAGTTTTCATCGGAAAATATTAATATTGATATTATTTGTTATTGTGATTAACTAATTTATGTAAAATATGATTAAACTCCATTTATTTCGGGGCTAGTTAAACAGCAAGTTTACACAGAGAAAGGGAATATATTTAGTAGCACAGACTGTATATATATATATATAATTATAGACACAGATATATAGTCTATAGTCTTTGCTGGTAGATATGCCCGCTCTGTCTAAACTTTTTGTTTAACTAGCCCGAAAAACAGAATGAGAATTGTCATCAGTTCTCAAAAAATAATGATCTATATATAAAAATATAAAATATAATTTCTGCTTTTCAATAATAGAACATATTTAAATAGAGTATTTTATTTGTGTCTGAATATTAAGCAATAATTATAATAATATGAAGAGAATGGAAATTGCATAACTGGGTCAAGTCTAGATTCAATCTCAAACTGAATCTCAATCTGAATTCCGATCTTCACTCCAAGCGCCGCTTGACCGTGTTAATTTTGAGTGGGAGCAGCTCGAGCATCTCGCGCGTAACTCCAATCTCGCCGTGCAGCTCCTTGGCAGCCTCCTTGTGCTCCACACAGGAATCAGTGAATCTTTTGTAGTACAAAAGACATTGATTCAGCTGTTCCAAATGCTGCTGGGGATGCGAACTGATCAGCTTGTAGTAGAGTCGCCCGATATGAAAATGGGCATAGAGCATCGTGCGTAACTCCTCCACATCCATGTTGGGTCGCCAGAGATCACCTGCATCCGGCTGCACCAAATACGATTTGACAAAGCTCTCAAAATGTTTGATGGCCTTCAAACAGGTTTGATTGACTCGTTTGACATCCTCCCGTGTGTGAGATGACTGCGCCTTGATGGCATCCAGGCGTATATCGAGGATGGCGGCATGTGCTGTGCCTGCCACATACCAACACTCGCGACAGATCTTCAGATAATGACCATGATCGAGCAGCTCCAGTAAATCCTCTAAATATTTAGCGCGTCGCTTTTGCATCTTGGCCTGATTCTCGGGCAGGTCCTCAAAGAATGCAATGTGCTCGTAGGCCTCGGCACAATCCTGCATAATTCTGGCATACTCGGTGGCCTCCGTCTCCGCCTTGTAGTAATCCTTGGCCACATCCAGCCACTCGTTGACAAAGTGAAAAACCAGCTTGGCATCGTCAAAGGTCAAACAATAATCGCAACTGATGCGACTCTCACAGGCAGCGAGGTCGAGATCCAGAAAGCGATAATCCTCCTCAATGAGTTTTAACTGCTTGGTGGACTTGGCGAGATGCTCCTCCTCATCATCATCATCATCCTGCATCAGCCTCTTCTTGGACGACTGCAGCAGCAGCAGACCGTACTTGGCCCAGCAGCGAGCCACATCCGCAAAGCGATGTTTAAATGTTTCCGCCACATCCGCCTGCTGCTGCTGACTCATCTGTGGCTGCAACATTTTCGCCTCGTGGTCGGCCATAACAATTGTGGCTGCAGCCAAATGATGACGTGCTTCCTTGAAGCGCTCCTGGCCTATATAGTATTGGGAGAGTGTTGCCGTATTTAAAGCAAAATCGACTGCATCGTACGATTTATACTTGAGCTGGCGATGCAAAGTGCGATGACAGCATTGAGCTGATTTCTCCGGATCCCCCACATGACCCCACATCTGAGCCAGGTAAAAGCTGCAGAGTGTGTACAGATTCTCCAGCTCCTTGCTGCCAGTGGCAACTGCAGCTAACTCCACTTCCTCTGATACTGGAGTAAATAAATCAAACATGGTCATTGGCAGCTCTTTACCAGCCTGAAACTCTTCGTAATTCTGCTCCGCCTGCAGCAGCAGATCCAGCGCCTTTTTGTACTCCAGCCTGGCGGCAAAGACAATGCTCAGCTCGTTGATGGCGCCCACATAGGCAATGATGCACTGCGGCAGCTTTTTGTGCTCCTCCACCAACTCCAAGCAACGTTTTAGCATCTTTTCGCCATCGATCGATTCCTCGGTGTAGATGTGAATGCGACCCAAGTCCCGGCAAATAAAACCCAACATTGATTGATAGAGAAATTCATCGTGGCTGCCCTCATCTTCGCTGGCCCGTATCGAGATCAGTTGATCCTCCAGCAGCTTTTTTAAATCATTGAGAATATCGCGCGCTTTGTAATGGGATCGATAGGGTTCGGTTGAGGGATCGCTGCGACTCTCCTGCTCGATCAGTGTGCTCGCCTTCTCGTACAGCTCTCGGTAGTCGCTGAGCACCTCTTTGGGTATTACCATTTTAAATTTCGCAATTTATTAACAATTTTTTGTTTGCCCTACTTTTGAGGCATTACTTTTTTCAGCTTCAGTACCTTAGCTGCTGGTCGATAATTTATCAGCTGTTTTACATGGCAAGGAACATCGATATATCGAATACACAGGCTCGATATTGTGTAGCTCCCTTTGGGGCGTTCGGTAGATAACTTATATGTTGCGCAGCTGGTCACACATTCAATATGTATCGAATACAGTGTCGATAATTTTGGACGTTTAATAACAGTCATTTCTTCGAAATCTCCATTTAATAATACATCTAAGCTGCGGTGGTGTGTCGATGGGTTATAAGCTGATCATCTGTTCACATTGCTATGAAAAGCGGAATATCGAATACAGTGTCGATATTTCTTTGCGCTTGCGTTGTTCAATTTCGGTATTTAACATTTTTGTTTAGTTTTGAATCATTATTTCGCTAAATTCATTTGTAAGCCGGTCACATTTCAAAATTTTTATATCGAATACATTCTAAATGCAGCAGCTAAAATGCGTGAGTCGGTCGATAAGTCACTCAGCTGGTAAAATTGCTAGCATAATCGATATATCGCATACATTATTGTATACACTAGCGTCGCGATTTTCCATAAAACACGCAAAGAAATTGTAAACAGTAAAAAGAAAACATAAAAATTAATGGCATCTGAGGGCGAGGAAATGGATGTGGAGCCAGTGCAATGCGAAGTTTCTGCAGCAGAAACGGAAACAGAAGCAGAGGACGGCAGCGTGGAATCAGACGCAGAGAGTATTGAAGTTGAAACTGTGCCAATTTCCACAGAAGAGGCAGAAATGGAGGAGCTGCTGGGACAACTGGAGGATTACACGCCTACAGTGCCAGATGCACTCACAATGCGCATTTTACACAGCGTAAGTTAATCTCGAGACTCGATTGATAATATTTATCATTTAATTATATTTTTTGCCAGTCTGGTTTTGCGTCTGTTGATCCGCGAATTGTACGCATTATTTCGGTGTCTGCCCAAAAATTTATTTCGGATATTGCCAACGATGCTTTGCAACACTGCAAAACACGCACAACAAATATTCAACACTCAAGCGGTCACAGTTCCAACAAGGTAAACAAATTTATGAAGTTTTTATTAAAAATATTAATTTAGTTTTATATTTGCAGGACAAGAAGAACCCGAAGGATCGCAAATACACCTTGGCTATGGAGGATTTGGCGCCAGCCTTAGCAGATCATGGCATAACAATGCGAAAACCACAATATTTCGTTTAAAATGAATTCAAAATTATAATTTAGTTTAAAAAAATAAATGTAACAGTTTCATATTATTATGCGAGTACACTTACAGCTATCGGTTACTTGATTGTGGCACGCTATCGAAATCAAACAAGTTGATGGTGCTTATCGATTGTGGAAACAGCTGATCAGTAGCAAGAAGCAGCACAAAATGGGAGTGTTTTCATTGCGAGTGCAATTTTATATTTGTATCCCATAAGTGCTAAATAGACGCAATTAACTGCTGAAAGTAAGCTAAAACAACTTGCTTACTTTGCGTAGACTGAATACATATAACGGCAGTGATGTCACATCGATGAAAGCGTACGAAAAAAGCAAACGAAAATTGCGACAACGACGACAAAGTGGGAAAAATCGAACTTTGTGCGCGAGTGTGTGTGAGTGTATAATTTGAAACAAAAGCAAAAAATCAAATGCAATACATATAATAATTTTAATATTACATATATGTAATATAATATGTAAATTACTTTGCCAATAATTGCAAAAATGTTACGCAGCAAACATCGAATAATCGATATTTAAATAACCGAGAAGTAAACAAAAAAATACCCCCACCCCCCCATCCGGCCCCTCTAAGCAAATCATAAAATGGATCTGGAAGAGACGAGCGATTCTGGATTCCCGGCTCTTGGCTTTCCAGAAGTGGGCACGTGGAATCGCACGCATAATGTGCCGCTGGAAAACATGAAAATCGATGCGCCAATGGTAAATATGCATCTACATGTATATATCTATGCGTATGAGTGTGTGTGTGGATATGCACTTTGAGTGAGCGAGAGAGCGCGAGAATGAATCAACCGAGGACAGCTTCATCATTCGTGCAGCGAACGTCGCCTAATCTGCTGTTTCTTGCCTGCTTCCTCTTCAACAGCCAGTCATAGTAACAGTTAATTGAAGCGATCGTCGCCATTATTTTTGTGTCTTATCAATCAATGGCCATTGACACACTACTTTCAACATATTTTCTGATAACAGAGTTGATAGCAGTTTAACCCATTGAAAGCCAAGTGACTTTAAGAGCAAAAACTTTGTTATTGTTTTGTTTAATTGTAAATAACAAATAAATTAATATATATTCAGAAAGAATAAAAATGAAATAACAATAAAAGTATGAAAAACATTTTTTTCTTGTTTAGGTTAATCCATAAAAAGCTAAGCGACTTTAAAAGAAAAATCGATGTCATTTTTATTTAATTGAGTTTAATTGAAAATAACAAAATAACTAAACAAAAATAAATATATAAATAAATAACGAATTAAGATGAAATAAGAAATATAGAAAAGAAATAAAACTAAATAATATATAAAGACGATATAGCTTTTTTTATTTTGTACATCGTTACACTTCAAATGTAAATTCACACTATGAAAAATGAGCAGAAAGTACCAAAAACAAAGCATATTTTGGATTACCGTTATTCGTTAACCCTACTTGGCCTACATGTCTATCTCTCTCGCTCTCTCTCTCTCTCTCTCTAATTGTAAAACGACATAGTTGTAGAAAAATAAGACAAAATATACAAGACAATAATTAATTATATACCGTAATTTTTGTGTTTCTTCAACTCCTTGAAAACCAGAATTGAGCGTAGAATTTCCAAATTTTGGTATATCCCATTCTAATTTCTGACAGTTGTTGAGGGTGGTTGGGAATTTTGAATTTCATTTGTTATGAATATATTTATCGGACAGCCTTTGTTTTTAACTAGTTGAGAACAGAAGTTCAAAATTTTAATATTGTACGTACTATATATCTTCGATCTCTTCACGAGAGAATCTAAAGCACGACGATATATAACAATAAAAACAATTCGTTTAGATCGCTTTTTTCTGCATTTATTATCTAAAATTTTGGTTAACTTCTCTTTCCCCCAACTATAATATATATATAATATATAATAATGCAAAAATTAAGAGTCATAATGCGTTGCCTGAAGGATTTCAGAAGTCGTCGCAGTAGCAGCAGCAGCAGCAGCAGCAGTCTGCCCAATTTCATCATGGTTGACGAGAAGGACGAGGATGACTTGGATCATAATGCGGATGATGATGGTTTCGGTTTGGACAACATGCATTCGTCATATTCAATATTGGATAATCGTTGCTCCGATTTGTTTTATATGCCACAGGGTGTTGGGCCCGCCTATCAGAATCTCTTCACCACCGTCGATCAATTCGATTTTAGTAAATATCAAAAATCCTTAGCCTGGCACGGCATCAAACCGATCCGGGCCCAAGTTGTGCGTTGCCCCAAGTTGCTGGTGTCGCATTTAAAGCGTCATTTTGTTATACCTTGCTACAAGTTGCGGCATCCATCGAATTTTAGCATTTTTAATTTGTACTTTGACAGCGATGTGAATAGCGCCATCAAAGCCTTCGTCCTGATCGCCTCCCAATATTCCGTTGACTTCATGCAGGACGGTTATTGGTCGGATTTTGTCAATCCGTTTACGGGTCGTGCCTATTTCCAACCTGCACCAACATCCAACTGCCATCAGCAGCAGCAGCAGAAGGTTCATCATCATTCGCGGTATTCGCGATTCTTGGGCCACAATATGCAATTCAGGGATATCAACGGTTGCACCATCATCAAGGAGGCCACAACGTGCACCTTCTCCGGCGCCATTTTCAGCGATGTGCCAGTCGATCATTTTGACTAATCCATTAATCATGTATTCCACATTCTCTTTTCTTTTAATCATACTCTTTTCATCATAAAATGTTGATTGTCTGCCGATATCCAAGTCGTTTTCAACTTTAATTATATATATATATTTATATATACATATATCTCATATGCATATAAAAGATTTCCATAAAGTGAATACTCCGTATTGTTAAATATAAGATTCCATTCCAATTCCTGGTGTAAAGTAAAACCTTATACCATATAAAGAAAGCTTTATCGGGGTGCCTGTATGGCTTCAAACTGAATTTCAAATTGCCAAGATATTTATCTATATAAAAAAAAATTAAACAATGCCCTTGAATAGATCTAAATTGAATATATAATATGGTTACTACCCTGTATTGTTAATAATTATATTTTTTTTATAAGCACAACGCAATATTCATCAAATAGGATGATTTATTTTCTTTATGAATTGAATTAAGTATTTTTACTGTGCTTACTGCGTTTTTTTTCATTATCAAAATCGGTTATATACGATTTCTGATTAAGGGAATGAATGCAAGGAATGCCATAAAACACTTTGAGTAACAATGATTAACACAGAGTAAATAAAACAATATTTATTCTCGGAACTCATTAAAAATGTGTAAAATGTTGTGAATTAAAATGAGTAACTGGCAGAAGGAAGCATATACGACCATCATAATACATATATATTCATGATATATATATATTCAAAATGCAAAATAAAATAATATTGATAACCTTTTAAAATTACTTTAGGAAACTCAGATTTTGTTAAAGAAAAGGTATTTTCATATTGAACAAAAACTAGAATCAGAAAACCTGGCAAGAATTTAACAGTAGGTATCTCTCAGTCCAACTCTCCCGTCTAGAGCTAAGTCTAACCCACAATTTTTATGTGTAATAACTCCAGGTCGTGCTCTCTCCACGTGCGCAATTCACTCTTAGTTTTACTGCTGTTCAGCTATAAAAATTATGATATGATGTTAAAGATCAAACTGCTTTGCTCTTTATAGATATGGCTGCTGTGCTCGCTGCTGACAACGCTCACATGGGTGACCTACAACACGTTTTACAACTCACGTGTAATCGGAATGCTGATCACAAAGATTGCCAATCGTTGGTTCATCAAAGGTGCTTACTTCAAGATTGGTTCTGTTGCACTGAATCCATTGGCCGGCAAGATAATGTTCCGGGATTTTGTGTACATCACATACGATTATACGATGCGGGTGCAGGATGGCTATTTCATATTCCGTTGGTGGCGCTCCTATGTGCCCAAAGATGTTTCCGAGGGTTAGTTGGATTTATACATTAAGATTAACATCAAATCAAATAATTCCCTTGCTTTGCAGATCTCTCCCATTCGGATACGCGTTTGTCTGTGCAGCTTAATGGTTACGAGTTGCATATCTATAATCGCTCCGATTTGTACGATAAGTTGGAGAAGACTTTCGGGCTGGAGCCATCGCTGCTGATACCCACCGATGCGGTTAGCAACGAGGAGCGCAACAAGCTCAAGGAGCACAACATGAACATTGAAAATGCCCGTCAAAGTAAGCGTGTCAACAGCGTTAAGAATTCGGAGGCAATGCAGGCGACCACCTGGCGAGATTTGATACCCGTCATCAAGATTGACATTAGTTCGGGTCGCTTTGTTTTTGGCAATCGTCTGACGCCGACGACACTCTCCATTTCCATGGAGGAGGCTCATTGCACATACAGCACAAAGCCCGCCAATTGTCGTCTCGATCATTTCTTGCACTTTGTTAAAGCGAAAGTGGAGAATGCCAAGGTGCTCTTCTGTCCCAGCCCGAAATACACCGGTTTGATTGATGAACCACCCCGCTATATGGGCGAAGGATTTGTGGTTATGATGTCCAATCAAATGGATCTATATTTCTATATGGATGAGCCGGGTTTGGTGCCGGAGCAGCCCGTACAAATTGAGCTGGCCAATGGCGATGTGGTGGAGCCATCGCCACCCGTTTGGGGCATTAATGCGCACTGCTTGAAGGGCACCGATTTCAGCTATGGTCCCTGGGCGGATAGACAGCGAGATCATTTGTATCGATACTTTTATCCATCCGATTGGAAGGAGGGAGAAGTGACGCCAACACCACAGCCGGGCGAGCTGCGCAGCTATCAGTCGTTTGATGTGACGCTGTGCGTCTTGAGTGAGGCAACCATCGATATACTCTTCTCCAAAGAGAAGGAGACGAATGCCATGCACATAACCGTTGGGCCCGCCTCCTATGTGGAGGTCACCATACCATGGATAACCCACACCGATGGCTACACGTCCAAAATACAGGGACAACTCTTCCATGTGGAGGCCACCACATCGCTCCAGTATCGCAGCCTCGCCGAATTCGAATCGTTGGAGTACAAAGTGCGCATCCATTACCCAACCAAATGGAATGCACCACAGGATTGGAATATTTCGCTGGCTGGTTGTAAGACAACAGCTTACATTGTGTATAAACACAAGTGTTTCTTCCAAGATCTCATCGAGGATTGGGCGAACAAGGCACGACCCGATATACTCAGCTTTGTGCCATACACCTGCAATTTCAATATACGCTTAAATGAATTTGAAATCCTAATGCTGTGCAACGAATACAATTGGATCGATTGCAGCAGCGCCAATCAGGAGAATAATCATCTGGGTTTTTGCGGCGATGTTTTCGAGATGAGTTTCGCTCTGCCCTTTGATGATTTTCTCCCCAAGACTGTTACGCTCAAGTTTTGGATACACGGCGAGGGTCTCGACCTGAGCCTCTATGTGCCGGAGGTGTCTTCGGTGCGTCCCATTGTCCTAGCCATAGATGAGAACGCAAGACTGTTGACCCGCGAGGGCAAACTAATACGACGACCCGAACTCTATACGAAAAAATGGCGCAAGATTTGTCAGCGCAGCGCCGGTTGGATCGATTGTTGGGCAGTGCCCATTTTAGCGCTATCCATCCAATATGTTTATCATCCAGTGCCGCCGCTGGGACCAGATCCGCAAGCGGACATTACCACGCCGGAGAAGGAGGAGATTCTACTGAGTCCCATGCGCATACCCAAGGTGCGTAAATCTCCGGTGACCAGCAGCTGGCAGCAATCGGAGCAAGAGAAATTCGATCCGGGCACTTTGCCAGCGGATCATGTCACCGTCGAGGTGGAAATCGGCAGCTCTGTGCTGATGGCCTATGGCAATGTTTTGCGCAATTTCATCAACCTCAAGGAGAACATCTTTGGTGAGGATCAAAGTTTTACGGATATGGAACAATCGAATGTTAGCCTAAAGGAGACAGGTGCACCCAACAATCCCAAGGATCAATTGCTGGCCAAGGAGAAGGAGCTGGCCAACAAATCCATATCGGAGACAACGGCACCGGAGGAGAAACGTAAGCCATTCGATCCACGACTATATCGTCCGCTGGAGGTAATGGTCTCGGTGATTGTGCATGATATCCAGGCGCATGTGATGAAGAACTGTAATCCCGATGATCCACCGTGTCCGGTGGTGTTAATCGAACGCTTTGGCTTCGAGATGAACAAACGGTATACGGAGACAACGCTGCAGGTGCTTGTGAGTCCCGCCTATCTGCTCACCTCGGATTCCCTGCAGCGTCAGCAGCGCGAGCAGCACATCCAACAAGGTCACCTGCTGCTCTCGGCGGTGCAGGTGCGCGGACATGCCATGTTCAGCAATGAGGGTTGTGCTCTGGACGAGGATACACTCGAATATTCGTGGTTGGTGGAGGTGCAGCTGGGCAAGTTGACAGGGAAATTGACCTTGCCACAGCTGGTGAATGTTGTCACTGGCTTGGAGACCCTTGTGCTCCTCGCCATCGATCCCGAGAACTGTTTGAAGTCACCGAAAACCGTTCGCAATTGTCATCATGGTGTGCCCAGTAATCTCTGTCCGCACACCAAGGAGGAGAACAAATACAAATGTCCCTCGGCCGAGGATATCAAGTACAAAATGACTCGTGTCTCTGTGGATGCCGTCGATGTTTATCTCATTGAGAGCGGCACAGCGTTGCACGCTTGGATCTCACCCATTCGACTGGCCAATTGTAATCTGCACGGGCAGCGTGTCAAATCGGGCGTCTCGGGTCTGCTGCCCTCCATTCTGTTGCGATTGTTTATGCTGCACGCTGGGAATGTGCCCAACAGCGCTTTTAACACCAACACCACCGGCAGTAATCGCTCGGGCAAGCTGCGTCGCGCCGATCAGGATTCGTTGAAGTCCAGTCAGGATGTGCCCAATAGCAGCGCACATTTTGGTCACAAGTCCGGCAAGCGTAGCTCGAATTCATTTTCGCAGCGTCGCGATTCACGCGAGGATCGCAGATGGTTCACTGATGCGCATTGCCCCAAACGCACCCCGGAAACGGCGGAGCTCAGCGAGAATTGGGTCGAGGTTGGCTGCACCTCGTTGGGACCCATTCTGCTGGAGGGTGCCTCCGCTCTGCCCATACCCGACCACGAACTCCATCTCGTGCAGCACAAGTGAGCAGCTTTTGTTTTCAGCAGCTTTGCTTCAATTAATTTTCTTTCTTTTCTTTTCTTAGTTTTCTGCGCGAACACGATGCGAAATTTAAGCGTTTGTGGTTTCTGTGGTCCAACAACGGCAACGCAATCAGCTCCGGGTCGGAGACATCCCGTTGCGGCTGCATCGGTGGCTGCGTCTTCTTTGGCAGCAATCGCAACGGGCAAAAGTTCTTCAAGCCTACCGCTCAGGATGTCCAAGACAATTATAATATTGCACGCTATTTGTAAGTCCTTATGCGGTTATCTACCTAATGGTTCCAGGCGAAGATTACTGCAATTATTATAGCACATCCTCTGATCGCTCGACTCAATCTTGAATCAATTCAGAAAATGTTTAGAAAACTGTCGCAGAAATTAATTGAAATCAGAACATTTCTCACATAAATATTTATTAAGCCTCAAATTATGTATGTATTTATAACGAATACTACAAATTTAAATAGTTTCATTATTCGATTACTTTTTGGATCCCAGGAACCGAAACCCCGCATAGCTTGTGTGGAATTCAATCTCACAGAATTATATGCAATCGATTTATAGTCGACTTGCAGTGTCTGCTTAGTGTTGGTCCTAATGCAATCAGAGCGATCTATCCATTCATCTGCTCCCTTGTCCCAGTCCACTGTGCTCAGTAGAAGAAGACTAACAAATTTCTGGGGACTTCATTCCGCTCGGAGATAACACAGCTCTTCGATATCCAACCAAGAATGTGCCAGTTCGTTGGTTGTCAGTAGCCAATTATCCCCCACTTGTCGAAAATTGCTTTCTAGCACCCTAAGCTAATCCATTCAACACCTTCCATTGCCTGCAGCATCATCAATAACAACAAGGACTTTGGCTTTGGCGAGAGCATCTTGCATCAGGGTCAGTTGGTCTTCCACACGCCGCCTTACAGTCTGCACTGTGTCTCGTTGCACGATGCCGCGGACTTCAATGGCAAGGGCAAGTTGTATCGACCCGCTGTCGAGTTGCGCAGTGGCAGCTTGAAGAAATCGGAGCACTGTTCACTGCCCGATGGAGCCAAGTTTAAAATTGGCGTTGGTGTTGTGGACAAACCGGAGTTGAGCAGCAGTCGCCACAAGTCGCGGGAGAGCATTGGTTCGCCAAATACGCTGGAGCGACGCAGCAAGCGATACACGTGCACCAGGCAGACCTCGGTGGAGGTGCCCTACGCACGACTGCTGGACAGTCCCTCCAAGAAGCTACAGTTGCAGCAACAGCAGCAGCAGCAACACGATTGCACCGTGGAGGTGGCCAACGCTGCCACCAGCATACCAAGACGGGGCTCGGATTCGCATAGATTACGCGTCTCCCCACCAAAGACAAGCATCTCGGACTCCAGACTGACCGGTGAGGCGGCGCTCGACGATGAGCACGAGGTGAGCGGATACAATTGGAGCCTAGACTTGGATAGATATTCATTTTTGATATTCATTCACACACAGATGCCCGATGAGATGTCGCATTCGGCGCCGCATTCGCATCCATTGGAATTTGAGATCGCTGACATTGCGCTGCATGTGGGGGAACAGTTGCCGCGCGAGGTACAGCGGACCATATCGCTGACCTCGGAGAATCCCTCCGAGATGTTCTTCTCCGCCGAGGAGGATATCTCGAATGTGATGTCGCAGCGCGGCTCCATGAAGCAGCGCAACGGCAATGGTTCCATCATTTTATCCGGGCGCAAACGTTTCTCCTCCGATCTGAGGTGAGTGCTCCCAGCTTCCATTTCTATACAGTTCAGTGGTTTGTCAAGTTCTTTTTAACCTTGCAGCATTGGCGCCCAGAATGAGAGTAGTAGCCACACTCTGCCCACTTATCGCAGCGACCTGGAGATCCATGCGCCGGAGAACAACAAAACGTTGCCCAAGCGGCCGCAGAGCACCACAGAATTGGTAAAAAGAGTAATGCGAATAATTGTGCAAAACATCTGTTTAGTGCTTATTATATTAGGTCTCACTATGTTATGTACTATGTATATCCTATATTCATATATTATTTATATATCTATATACAAAAAGCTTTACTGCTTTCGAGGCTCCTGTTCAATTTTCACTTTCACCCAAAAACGAAAAATGGGAAAAACCACAGTTCTTTCGCAGAGCTGCCATTTAATGCATGTTTCTTCCAAGTATGTCTATAAGATCTCTATCTCTATTTATCTCTTGCCCTCTATACCATAACTGTTATCTATGCTATATTTATATATATATATAAAATCCACACCTAAATTCTATTCCTCTCCACGAAAAACTCAAAACTGTTTGATTCATCCAATAACGAAATCTAAAACTAATCGTTAAAAAATAACAAAATACCAAAAACAAAAAAAAAAACAAAAAAAACCGTAAAACTCATCCAGAATGAAGACGCGAGACGCATTCACGGTCTTGCCACACCAATAAGAAAATTAACAAATATCTCATCACGACCCGAGTACCGACACTTTGTTCACGACGTGAGTAGTTCTTAGCAAAACCGCAAAATCAATGAAAAAAAACTCCTAAAACTAAATCTTTAACTAACACGTAGACTCAAATTAAACCCTTCTTTTTTTCTTAGCAAATCTTAATGTATAACCTATTTTAAATATCGAATATAGTTCTCATATTGCTCTATCTATCTATCTATAACAAATAAGAAATCACAGGAATATCAAATACCCTTGCAGCAGTTCTAAAATCAATTGTAT
This sequence comes from Drosophila setosimentum, assembly GCA_035043505.1. Taxonomy (NCBI): domain Eukaryota; kingdom Metazoa; phylum Arthropoda; class Insecta; order Diptera; family Drosophilidae; genus Drosophila; species Drosophila setosimentum. The sequence goes on from JAWNMY010000007.1 coordinate 22,423,902, forward strand.
ACATATTTAATTAATTATTGTTTATTAAAGAATCAAATTTATAATTTCAAAATAAGTCTTCATATTTTGATCTCAAATATAAAAGAATTTTATATTTAAATACAATTTGTAATTATAAATGCAATTCTTATTTTCTCATTGAGAACTGAGACAAATATAAATGTTATAGTAAATTAAGAATTTGGCTTCTCCAATTATTCTCAATTTGTTTCCAATTTTGATCTAATAACCTCTGCAAGGGTATTGAAAAATTTATGTGCATGTCCACAATTCTGCATGCAACTTGGAGTTAGTCTAAGTCTAATGATTTCTAGTCTAGTCTTAAGAACTCGTCGCATTTACGTGTTTTATGCACTTTTTCATTGCAAATCAGCAACAACAACAACAACAACAATAACAACATTTGTGTCTGCTTGCGCCACTTGGTCTGAAAAAAAAAAAATTAAAAATTTCTATTTGATTTGTAGCCGTTGCAAATTGAAAATGAATTATCCAAATTTTGTAATTGTCTTTTTGAACACTGCTCTGCATTTCACAGGCGGATTCGCGTGGCTCGTCATCGGGCACTCCATCGTTGTCCTCCAACTCGTTCATCTCGGCGATGTCGTCTCAGGAGGATGTTGCTTTGGTCAATTTGCATCAGCAGGTCAATCGACCCATTATCGATTCACCGCTTCTCATGGCCAGCTATTTGAATCACTTGTCGCAGGTGAAGTGCTTCAATTGGAATGGCTGCTCCTTCCCCCTCGGACCGGATGTGTTCTCCACGCCGCTCTTCCACGAGAACGAGGACGGTGGCCTGACCTATATTGGCAGTAAAATGTTGCCCCACTTCGATTTGTATTCGTGCTGGCGTGAGATTAAAGTGGTGCCGCGTTATGAGAATAGCACGGGTAGCAACAGTTCGGCCACTTTTATGGGTGGACCCAAATCGCATCCCTGGGATCCGAGTGTCCTGCTCAAGGAGGAGGAATCGGATAAGACAACCAACGGTTTCGACGATGGCGAATTCATGAGTCTCCAAGCGGAGGGCGGCGCTGCCTGCACCTCGGTGGTGGCCAGACTCAAAGGCCAGCTCAATGTGTTCCTCACTCCCCTCCTGTTGGAGGGCTTGCAACGGTGAGTAAAAAGTACAGGGTATACAAAATACGTCTCTACTCAGCTATTTTATTTGATTGCATTATAATTTTCCTCAATTTTGAAGTTGAACATTGAATCGAATAATATGTTATATAGCTGCATGAGCAACATTTTTAGTTATGTCTTTTATTATATTCCCAATATTTTGGCAAAAAATCATTTAGATCAAAAATGCTATATCATATAGTTCCCATAGGAAGAATCGGTTGCAGATTTGTTTATCTTGTTTTTCAAAAACTAGAAAAACTAGTTTGAGTAACACGTTATCCGAATCAAATTCAGCCAGTAATATGCGTAGTAATGTTTATTATATTCAAGGAAAACATCGAAATCGGATGTCTATATCTCTTCGGTTGCAAGATGAGAACTATTTTGTTTATCGAGTTTTAAGTTAAAAGTTGTGTTCGATTCAATCGCTTCTTAATTGTTAAATTGAGATCTTTATTTGAATCAATCCTATAAAATATATATTCAAACAAACACACACACACGATTCACACACACACAGAGATTAGATATTGAAAGAGAAATGAAAAGAATTTAACTACGTTTGACACGCAAATGCGATCGTTTCGCCTGCCTGATGGCCACATTCAGATTGCTCTGGCTGATGAGCTGGTCACGCGGAAACGAGTCCATCAGCTTCTTCAGATAGCTCTCGTTGGGAATCTGCAAGAGATCCTCCAGAGAGTAATTCGACTGCAATCCCAAAAACAAAACCCAAAACTTACCTCGGGTGCATCGTCAGTTTGTTCGTTGTCGCGTTTGATGCGTTTGCTGGACTCGAATTGATACTGGCTGGGATTATTATTGTTGTGGTCGTTGTTGGAGTGCTGCTGCTGCTGCTGCTGCTGCTGCTGATAGTTATCATAGTTGAGCATCTCGCTCTGTTCCTTGTCCGCCAGCAACAGTTGGTCGCCCAGCTCGTGCTCGCTGCTAATGTAGCCACCATGCTCCGTTTCGATGCGATAGCGAACCGGTTCGCGTTCATTGTTTGCAATAAAACTGCAAAATTGAACAGTAACTGGGCACATCGTGTGTGGAGATTATTTTTGGTTTTGGTTTTGGTTTTGGTTTTGGTTTTGTTTTGTGTGTTGTTTGGATTGGACTAGTTGTGTGTGTTTATTTATTTATATGCGGCCAACCTGTCGCCATCGTTGGCCAGCGGCAGCGATTCAGCCGTTTCCAGCTCAGCCTCAGCTGCTGCCGGGGCCGCATTCTGTTGCACATCCTCATCCAGCGAGGAACTCTCCTGCTCAGCTGTCTCAGCTGCCTGCTCAGCCTGTTGCTGCTGTTGCTGCTGCTGCTGCTGCTGCTGCTGCTCCTCGCGAGCCACACGTGCCAACTGCTGATTTTCATAGGCCTCCGCTTGCTGGGACTCCTCTTCCCTCTGCTGCGGCTGGCCATCATCCTCCGACCAAGAGTTGCCGCCGGCACCATTGCTGTACTCATTGCTATTGAAGACATCCGGCGCAACATCTTTGCTAATCCAACTGTCCAGTTGTTTGGGCAATTTCAAGGATTCCTCGCGTTGCGCTTGGGCTGCGAGCTGCTCGAGACTATCCATCGAATTGGGCGAATTTTGATCCAGTGATATATCCGCAAAGTCCTGCAAAATCGGTCGCTGCTTGTAACGCTGCTGACGCTGCAGACACATGGCATCCTCCGGATCACATTCGTCGTCATCCTCGTACTTCTGCTTGGCGCCGGCGCCGGAGGAGGAGGAGGAGCTGCACTTGTTGGTCTCCACATTGAGATCGAGAAAACCGTCCATGGATTTGCACGAGTTTGTCGTACATCTTCGTGTGGTGGACGTGCAACGTTTTGTGGTCGGTGGTCGCTTTCTGCATTTGGGCTGCTGTTGATGCTGTTCGGTGCATTGATCGGGTTCATCCTCATCGTGGCACGCATCACCATTTTGCAAGCTTAGCGCTGGCTCCAGATCCGCGTCAAGTGCTTCCATGTCGTCGTAGGACTGCTGTTTCTTCGCCTGTCTATGATGACCCCTTAGGCTTGCTTGCTTTTGGAAAGGATACATTTATGAATCGATCGTATTTCTCTAGCAATTCTCTCTCTCTCTCTCTCTTTCTCTCTCTCTTATCTTACACACCCTCTAAATCAAATGGTCCATTGCCAGCGTCATCCAGGAGCTTATTGAGTGCATTCAGATCATCCAGCGATAGACCATTAAGTGTCGACTCCACTTCGGCATCGCTTAGACCATTTGTCAGATCAGGAAAATCGACTGAGTTGAGTTCAACAGCCTGTCCGGTTTTCGCTTCCGCTTCCTGTCGCAATACTCTGCTTTAAATTGAGATTATTTAAGAGTATTTTAGTTCACCTACCAACGGATATGCTACCAACAAGGGCAGCAAGGACAACAGCAGTGTTATGCACAGTATCAGCATATTATTTATTTTTTGGTAAATCACAGCACTTTAATTTGTATTCTAGGTTTTGTCTAATGGAACGACAATGTTACACTCTCGACTGGCTTGGCTTACTTGGATGTGTCTACTTGTGCCTCTCTCTAGAAGCAAAGAGAATGTGATTTCAAACTCAGACTTATTCCAGAGTTAATGTGGCCAAGTTTCATTGAGTTTTATAGCCACTCAAATTGTTCAACGCTTTGACTTATTCGTCCTTCTCTCAGCTTAAGTCGAATTGTTGTTGCTTCTTAAGATTTTGTTATGATATAGACTTAACTTAATAACCTTTATTTTATTTGATTATTCAATGGCTCAGCGCTTTGCTTCGTTCCTAATTTTCGCAACTTTACTTCTTCTTCTCGCTTTGGCGCTTTTAGCACTTCTTTCTTTGCTCTTCTCATGCTTCTCTCGTTGGATATAGACTTCTTCTAGGACTAGGCTCTAGAGTTCTTTCAATGCTCATCTCTGAATCCACTTCTCTTTCATTACTTTCATTTTTTGTTTAACTATTTATCAATTTAATAAATATTTGTGCAATGTTTAATCTTAGAATGGTTGAGGCAGCCGTGCCAACGATACAATCGATGCATCTGCTGTCTGTGGTGAATTTCATACATGCCTCGTGCATAGCCAAAGTGAAGAATGATAATATTCTGAAGCGTGATCAAAGTCTCAGCTATTGGTCACAGGTGCACTCCAATTCCAAGCGTTCGACAACCGAGCGGCATTTACAGGGACCCGGCGACTCATTTCTGAGCGATGTCTACGAGGAGAGCATATCGACAAAGACGCAGGGCCTGATTGTGTTGCCCAAGGTGAGCATTACCATGCTGCAGTCATCCATTGTGGAGGAGATTATATCTGTGGCAGCACTGGACAATGTTCAGGTGAGTTTGGAATTGTACATCGTCGCCAAGATGATTGAATTCTTATTGAAGTGAACTTATTTTCATAGGATCTCAGCTGCGTTTCACTGCTCACTTTTTATATGGAAGGCATCTCCACCAAGTTTCATCTGGGCAAAACCACTCGTGCCTCCATGCATAATGTGTACATTCAACAGACAGTTCAATCGGGCAGCAGTCACAAGAAGGGTGGCATTATGAAGGGCACGCGGGCGTTGTTAGCCCATCTGTCCTCGCAGACGCGACCCGACAATGTACAAGGTGAACCCATACTCATTGAGACATCGGAGAAGCAGCTGGAAGAATTGGTTATTACACTTGATATTGGACGAGCGCATGCGCAACTGCGTCGCCTCAAGACCGAGGGCCAATCGTGTGCACCCGAAACGCCAGTGATTGTCACTGCGATACCGGAGCACAAGAGCAAGGTGCTTTTCGAGTGCCTCAAGATGCCCGAGAGCACGGGCATCGAGAGCATCGGTTACATCATGTTCGAGTGTGGATTGGAAGGTGTTGGCGTCAAAATCGTGAAGCGTTCACATTTCGAGAAGTCGGAAAACAGCAAAGAGGAACTGGCCGAAATGACAGCTGGGGCAGAGGCAGCATCGACTGCTGCTGGTGCTGGTGGCGCCTTCAATCTCAACGAGTTGGTTGGCGCGCCTGGCAATGCTGGAAGTGAAACTGTCACAACTGCAGATGCAAGTGGCGCCACATCGAAAGCGGAGGCCGCCTGGCGTTTAATCACCAAGAAGCCACCGACACCCAAAACGCCCAAAGAGAAATTCCAAAATGCGCTGGACAACATTATAGTTAGTGATAGCGCCACAGCCACAGCAGCAGCATCCAAACAGCCGCCGCCCGATGAGGATGTGGAGAAGGGAACTGGTGCAGCCAACACGGCGCAGAGTGCAACAGGTGCAGGTGCAGGTGCAGGTGCAGGTGCAGGTGCAGCTGGTGCACAGAAAGCGGGCGCTGCCACTACTGCCAAGGATGGTGGCTACGACAAGGCTCTCTCCAATATAAAAGGCACCGATAAAACCTCGTCCTGCGTCATCGAGTTGAAATCGGTGTGGTTAAATTTTGCGGCGCCTCCCTGTGTGCCCATTACGCGTAAAATCGATTTGACACGTTTGGATTGGAATCTGTTGAGCACCGCCTCGCCAGCGATCACTGCCTGGATGAATCCCAGCAATCGGCTGGCCATTAAAATTGTCTCGCTGCTCAAAGTGTTGCACACGCGACAAACGGCTGTCGCTGCCTGCCTCATGGCCGATGCCATGGAAAACGAGAAGATTCAGCGCAATCCAAAGATAAAGAAGGTAGGTTCAAATGGTGACTAAAGTCTGTAAAGACTTGCTTACATACGCTGTCATTACTGCCATAAAAAGTACATGCACCAATTTCAATGCCCATCGAGAAATTTCGTATTTAATTTTGTTGTGGCATTGTTGCAGTTAGAGAGAAATCTTGTGTTTACACACTCTGGCAAGATGTTTACACTGGCAACTCAAAGTTCACAAAATTTATAGCTGCAACTTGCATCTTTAATGAGCTTAAGAGCCAAGAAAAAAATAACGAATAACGCTCGCAGCAATATGTAATATGTGAATATGTTAAAGTATATAGGAATTTATCAATTATATATTTATATAATACACAATAACATAATTTTTTTATATGTATGAACATATTTATTTATCATAATCATTATCAACATAATTTCAAATTTACAAAATTAATGGCTTATTCGACACAATGTTTGTCAGATATCTAATATAAGCCATAAATAATTCCTATATTTCCCACTCTCCCTCTCTCTCTCTCTTAGAGTCGCTATGCGAATAATTATACGTTGCTGTCAAAGACGCTGCAGGAGGATCCCAGCTGTCAGCTGTGCTACATTATGCAGAAACTGGTGCTGGACGAGGGTGTCCAACGCATCGAGCAGATCTTCAAGCATGGCGAGGTGCCGCACCTGAACACGCTGCGACAGGTGAGCAATTCTTATAAGTATAAAAATATATAGTTTATATATATATATAATGATATATCCATTTTAAACAGGGCATCATTGTGTTGAGTCGCCAGTGGAAGAACACCTTGTACAATCCGATATTGTTTGAGCATCAGTATAAGAATAAATTGGCCCGACCGATAAATGTGACATTCTCGTTTCCGCAGAACGAGGAGGAGTGCGAGGCGGATGAGTGTGAAGGTGATGTTGAAATGGGCGCCTATGCGGGCGTCGGCGACCATCCGGAAGAGAGTGAGAATGCTTTATTACTTGGGCAAACACAGCATCATCGAACTCACATTGGTATTCCTTTGATTAACTCAGCTGCTCAACAACTGCTGCAATTGCCCACGTTCGGCATGCAGTCAACTTCTTTTCCTTATATAACTAATGATATTCCCATATGTATATATATATACATATATATATATATATATATATATAGTATATGTGCTTATATAAGTTTATTTTTGTGTGCATGCAAATTATTGTGTTTATACAAGAAGTGTCTTTTTAGAATATGTTAAATTTAATTTAATTATGTCACAGGCATTTCTTGACTAGTTCTAAATCTTTCCTCTTTAAACTCTTTCAATTATCCTTATATAATGTTCTTTTTTCCTTTACTTCTGCAACTCTTGCAATTATTTTTATTTTATTTATCGTCTTCCTCTTTTTTTTATTTGATTTTTTTCTCTTTTCCCACACGAAATTTAAGTATAGATATATATAAAAGATATTATTTTTATATGCATGTATATTTTTTTAATTCTTATCGTGTTATTCAAGAAGTGTCTTTTTAGAATTATTTACATTTAATTCTCTGCTGTAAAAGACACTTCTTGACTAGACTTAAATGTTCTGCTGCAACTATTGCAATTATTATTGTTTGATTTTCTATTTTCAACTTACTTCTGCTGCTCTGGCAGGTTTTCTCTTATTTTTTATTTATGTATATATGTATATGGAAGTATATTTTTGTATGTCAAAGGCACTTCTTGACTAGATTTAAATGTATCTTCTTTACTTCTGCTCCTTTTCCTACAATTATTGCAATTATTCCTATTTGATTTTATATTTTCCTCTTACTTCTGCAGCTCTTGCATTTATGATAATTTGTTTTTCCCTTTTTCCAACTTCTTTCAATTATATTTTTTTTCTTTTCTCTTTTCTGTTTTCTTTTGATTTTATTATTGTTTTTTATTTTTCATACATTTTCTGTTCAAAATGCTTTAAGTGTTCATGACTTCATTTTGTTTGATGCTTTGCATTATGTATTCAAATATTCAATGTTCTTGTTCAATCTTCCTTCTGACTATACTATCCAACAAAGTTCAGGCACTCAAATACTGTGTGTGCAGTGTGCTAAATAATATTATTGAAATTAATTCAAAATACTTCACTTAAAATTGTCTTTAATGAGATTTAATTTAATTATTTTGCGCACTGCACTCAACGAAATTAAATTTAATGCTCTCAACATTTCGATTGATATATGCAACTATAAACTTGTGCCATAATTCAATACCCTTTTTTTTAACCTTGCCACATTTAGATAATACACAATATGGTGGCATGTCCTATGCCCATGAGACTGCTCATCATGGACCTGGTTCGCAGAGATCGGCATCCACATCCCCCAATATACACCAGACACGTCGTGGGTAAGTGTTTACTCCCGATTTGATTGCAGCGTCTTATTGCATGTCTCGCATATTAATGGCATGTGTTTTTACTTGCATACCCCGCTCCAACTACTATCCATCCAAAATACATCCAACCTTAATGCGAACGCCTTGTTTTGTGCTTCTTAAGTCTGGGCAAAGTGCACAGCAAAGTCTCGAATTTCTCACATGGCAATTCGTCTCGTTCTAGCATACAAATGCTGCCCATTATCTCGAATCTGGTGGAGAAACAAGTGCCAGAATTTGGTGAGTGCTTGGCATAAATAAGCCATATAAATTGTTAATCGATCTTGTGCTCCTTTTTTAGAATACGGCGCATTGCAGGAGGGCTCGTTGAGCTCGACAAATTCGGTGAACAAGTTTTGGCTGGGCGCCGAGAATCACAAGGAGGATTTGTACTTCTGGATGGCCAAGCATCAGGACAACAACAAGAAGAAGGAGCATTCCGCTGAAAAGGAGCACGATGCCCAACCCGTTCCACCAAAGCTGCCAGGACAGACGCACACACGCAGGGACATTATGCAGGACTCCATAAAGCTGCTCGATGCGCATCTGATCTTTGAGCCATTGCTCACTTGTCTGGGCGTTATGCCACAGCAAATGATCAACAAGTTCTCGAATGCTGACATCTCATCTCTGGAGAACTTTGGCACGAATCTGTCGCTAATTGGAACCTTTGATTCCATACGCGTGGATATTGTGGTCAGCGAGGCGGGCGACAAGAATAAGAACAGCAACAGCAGCAGCAGCAGTAGCAGCAATACAAAACCCGCCACCGCCGCCGCCAACAAGTTGAATAAGAAATCGAATGGAGGACGTGGCTCCATCATGATAGACACACCGCTCTTCCTGTGCGAACGCGTCGGCGTTGAGCTCGAAGTGCTCAAAATGTCCGACGGCATGGTGGATCAGGCACGTCAGAATGTCATCTATATGTCACGGCGTCAGCTCAAGAAGCACACCAGCACTGTGATCAATTTTAGCCTCAATGTGCGCTTCATTTCGCAGCAGGTGAATATGCCACTGCTGCGACTGCTCCATCAGATCTGCAACATGTATCAGAATGTCAAGGATGCGCAGAACGAGTTCCACGAGCATCCCGAACTGAGCAAGAAGAGCCAGACCAAGGATGAGTGTAGCTTGGGTAAGTTAATCTAGCTTAGATAGTAACTTAGCAACTGAGCTGGGCAGTGGCAACAATCTTGACAAGCTAGCCAAATGGCTATAAACAACATCTGTCTACAATTTAGTAAATCTATAGGTTAAGATGGGGACTACAATAGATCTAATTCGTCGCATTATCTATTTGAAATATCTAATTGAGTGCTCCATTGATTTACAGCCTCCGAGCCAACGGATTTGCTGCCCTTTGCGTCGGTGGCGGAGCGCTTTGCTGCCCACGGGGAGAGTTTCTCGGACGAGCGCTACGACAAGTTCAATGAGACGATGCCGATGCCATCAACGCGGCCACGTGGAAGTGCACTGGCGCCCATAATACAGCTGACACCCTCGCCAAATGCCAAAAATCGACCACAAAGCTTTGCCCAAAAGCTGAGATCGACGGGCAAATCCGTCAAAGGGAAGCTGGGCTATACAAATCTGAACGAGTCGAGTTCGTCCCCGCTGAGAGATAGTCCGACGATGTCGATGCACGAGCAGAACATGCTCAAATTGGCCACCGAGTCGAAGGCATCGCTGAATGGCGGCTGTGCGACCAGTGTCAGTGGAGATTACAACAACACACTGACCAAATCGGGGATGGCAACATTGCTGCCACCGCTGCTGGAGACGCCCAACTGCTGGAAGACCATCTATCATCTGCTGGAACTCTATGGCACCATGCCAGAGACTAAGACAGTGGTGCAGCGCAGTTCGCTCAACGAGCACAAGAAGCCAGCGACAAGCTTTAATAATAACGATGATGATGATCTGACAAATGCACCGACTCCTCTGCCCCAGCATCGTGACATGAACTTGCTCGACGGGGTGCCGCAGGAGCGAACGCGTCTCATTGTCTTCGGTGTGGCCAAGATACACAAGACCCGATTGCTTGCGACTCTGTCGGGTCTGAAGCTGGAGTCGGAGATCACCACGCTAAATAGCACGGCCACCTGGCGCAAGAAGGCGCGACCCGTTTCGCTGGAGTGCTCCCTCACCGGGCAAGTGGGACGCGCCATGATTGTCCTGCTCGAGGGCGTGGCGCCCAGTCAACAGTAAGTCTGATTATGCTCTGATCTCTCATAAATCATTATCGTTAAATCGAAAAAATCGATAAGTCGCCACTTATTTTCCATTTTAATTAACATATTAAATTTCATCCGACAGAACCGTTGTCAAGGTGACCGTGGGCAAGAGTCAGACACTCTACTCGAGCCTCTCGAAGCGCGGCAAGGACAAGAACAGTGGCCTTCTCTCCATTGGACCCGTTAACATAGACATTCCGCAGCATCCGGTGGCCTTGCACGGGATGATGACGCGCAGCTCGAAGCAGTTGTCATCGACACTGCAAGAGTTGCGTGTCAAACGCAATTCAGGTCGTTCCACGCTGCGTTCGCATACGGCGGAGGAACCAGACTCTCCATTCCACGCACGCAATTCGGGCGGCACCAACAGCGGCGTGGGCACTGCCAGCGAGATGCGGGAACGCACCGTCTCCGGCGGAGCACAGCCGCAGCCACAGCTGGCGGCGCGACGTGCCGCACGCCTGGCCCACTCCAAGCCGGCAACGGCGGCAATGCAACAGAATGGTTTGCTACAGCCGCTTGTGATGCAATTCAATGTGCTGCTCCAGAGTCTGTCCATAAATGCAGCGCTGTTGCCATCTCTCCAGGCGCAGTATCGCATGAATCATGTCAGCTCCATGGGTGTCACCGGGCAGCGTGCCAAGTTTGTCATCGATCTGCCCACGCACACGCTGAGCTTCAACACCAAACTGCAGGTGAGTTGTTGGGGTCACCAAGTGAGGCCTGGGATGCCATTTTCCACATTACATTTCCCAGGCACAATATTTAATCTGAGCAATTAACTCAACAGCAAATCTTTCAGTCATCTAAAGAGTTCCAAAGTTTTTTCTTCAGAATAATGATTTGCATTTGTACAATTTCGAAATGCATTTCCTCATCAAGAAATTATGAATTCGAATTCTAATTCTGCTAAAACTCAACTCACTTTTCTATTAACAGAATGAAATGAATTTGCCATCGGAGGCGTGCATTGCTTTGCCACCGGTGCACGTTCTGGCCGAATATATACCGGACAATAGACAGGAGAATGTGGAGAGCATTGAGGGGATTGTGCTGCGACAGGGTGGCTATGTGAATGCCAGCGCTGAGATTGGTGAATTCGAGAGGTGTCTGACCACCGATCTGCTGAATCATTTGGTCTTCGTGCAAAAGGTTTTCATGCGCGAAATCAACGAGGTGCTGCAGAAAGTTTATGGCGGCGAGAAGCCTGTCCCGCTCTGGACCGAGGATAGCGGGGATAATGCCAGTGTGCAGGAGTCGACACTGAAGCGCATCCTCTTCTCCATTAACATATCAATGAAACGGATCCAGTTGACAGCCACCACGCCCTGTTCGTCGGCGGTGCGCTTCGAGACGGGCACTTTGGAGTTGCAGTTGTCGAATCGTGTCAAGAATTTGGGTGATTTGAGCAATCGCAAGCTGTTCTTCAAGGCGCACATCGATTTCAATTTATCACTCGGTCAGATCATTAGGAATGTGATCTTTGATGAGGCGGAGCCGGAATTTCAGCAATATGCCTTTTTCCATACGACCATCGGTCTGCGTAACGCCTTCCAGGATGAGCTGCTCAATGAAGACAAGGAGCTCATATTGTTGACGCTAAAGCGTCCCCTGGTCTACGTACAGCCGATAGCCGTGGACAAGGCCATATTGGTCTGGCTGAACTATAAGAACGCCTACGAATATTGGGCGGAGAAGCGTGCCAATCTCTGCTATGATCATGCACCAAATGCCACCCAGCAGGTCTTTGACCGGGTCGCCTTTGGTCAAATAGCTACCTCGAATTTATCTACGCTCTTCCTGCAACTAACCGTCGAGGATATGGGCATCTGTTTGCCCCTCAAACAGGTCAATTCTGTGGTGAGTTTCATTTATTTCCATACTCTGATACCTGATACCGAAGCTGCAAAGGGGTATATTGGTTCTGTGTTAATTGCAAAACGATAAAGATGTCTATCTCCTATCACTTTAAAGCTAGTGACTCTAACCAAATGTGGTTGGTAAAACGGAACGGGCTACATCTGCTTCTAGAGTCACCAAATTTGACACCCATCCACTATTAGTAAGACATGACCACGCCCTTTTCTGCCAACCCAGAATCGATATATCTCCCATAAGAGATGCCAAACTTGGGCGTAGATTGCTGGTAACCTTCTTCAAGATTCAGTGGAGTGAACATATTCCTAAAGTATTCCTGGTAGCTAAACTAAAAATTGTAACACACAACTTGACTGTTAGAATCAGTAAATTTTGATAGATAAGGTGCCAGCAAAACGCTTCAAATGGCGGAGAATTGTGAACCACGCCCATTCACGCCTCCTATATCTCGCTCAATTCGAGAACTACAATTACCAAACTTGGAAGGCAGATTACTAGAAAACCTCCTCCAACATAACAGAGATCAGAGATATTTCTTGGCTACACCTTGCCACGTTTGTCTTTGTCTTTGTCTTTGCCACCTGTTATCAGCTGGTGTAACTAACTTTCTGGTTACTGATTACTTTAATTGAATTTATGATTTGCCATGTCTACTTTATCCATATTTAGCCGTATGGCACTCGTTCGTATCAGGATTTTGATTCCAAGGGCGCCGTTGTCATCACGCTGGAGAACACAATAATCTCGGCATGCAATTCGGGTTCGTTGGTGTCGAAGGGTAAATTTCAAGGATTGTGTCTGCGGTTTGCCGATGATTTCGAGACGAATCTGGACGACTGGAAGCCGAGCAGTGTGGAGCCGATTATGAATGTCTGCGTTGTCTCCGAGGGCACATTTGAGGTCTGCTCCCGCACCACGGCGGCCAAGAAGGGTGAGAATGCCAAGTGGCTGCTGAATGTCAAGTGGCAAATGGAGGGTGTCGACATCCATTTGGATGTGAACATTGGCAAACAGCTGTCATCGCTGGGACACACGCTGACCATGCTCACCGGGTTCGAGGAGGACGATCAAACCCAAATGGAATCACCCGACAGCGATGAGGGTGACCAGAGCAGCCGGGACACTTATGTGCGACGTCGCGGCGAATTTGATAATCTGCCAGCGTTTGTCTTTGATCCCACAATCGACTCCAAGAAGCGTTCGTTCATGATGGAAAAGGAGATGGCCGAGCAGCTGAAGATCATCAACGATCTGCGCACATTGGGCGCCTCCCACAATACGGTGGCGCACGAGGAGCGACGACTGCAGGAGCTGCAGGCAATTTGCTATAAATACTTTCGACGTGATATGATCCAAAAGTGGAAGCGACCCTCACTGCGTAGATCTCTCAAGAATTACAGTCGCTCCCATTCATATATTGGCAGCGGTGTCGGTGGATCAACTGCTGGCAATGTTGTGTTGACCGCTGGCGTTGCCAGCCTGCAACGCGAGTTGCCCCTCGATAATGGCAATCATAGCTATGCGGGACGACGTCTCGATACGATTGCCTCCAACGATGAGATCTCCAGTTTGCAGAGTACGCCCGCATCTTGTCACTCGCGCAGCGCCTCCCTCAAAACGGGGGTGAGTCGAGTGACCTTTACGGATGCGATGCGTCAGACGTCGTTGCCAAATGCGGACACCGATGCGGAGACGGCAGATAATGAATTGGACTGGCGCCAGGATTGTTATGCGCCCAGTGAAATGGATGTGGATGGCATCTCAGTGGAGATGCGACGCAAGCACGCCTATGCGCATGCCCAGAAACAGCAGCCAGAGCCGAACATCGACTTTGAACTGGATGTGAAAGTGCTGGTCAATTCGGGTAAATGTGTCCTGCACACCAAGGAGAATCATGCCGGCGAGGAGAGTGCTGCCGGTGCTGCCGGTGCTGCGGCAGCTGCAGCCGCCGCCTCCAACGTGAAGACGCACAAACGGGAGCGCAGCATTGGCAATGATTGGGGCAGTCCAACTCCGTCGCGCCGGCAACGCGATAAAAGCAAGCTCAGATTTAATGCGACTGCCCATAATGCTCTGCTCGCAGATCTGACCATCTTTCACATACCCGGCTTGGATGTCAAGTTGCATTATCAGTCGCGCACATTGCCCGAACTCGGCCAGGAGTTGCCCACAACTCCAGCAGCAGCAGCAGCAGCAGCAGCAGCAGCAGCAGCAACAGCAACAGCAGCAACAGCAACAGCAGCAGCAGCAGCAATTGCTGGTCGTCGGTTGGGGAACAAGCGTGCCACTTTGAGTGCCTGGATGACGCTGCAAAGCATACCCGAGGAGACAATCATCTCGCCGCACATTCTCGAATTTCTCGAGCAGACACTCGAACCCATTCCGACACGTCAGCAGGCGAATAGTATTCCCGTGACGCCCTCACATGCGACACCCGTCAATCTGGACATATTGCCGGCAAATTATGCCACCTACGCCTCGTTTCCCGTCGATGTCATCGTCTATTTCCACATGCAACCCTCCACATTTCGTTTCAGCTGTCTGCCCGTGTCGCGTGTGGAGTGCATGCTGCAGCTGCCCAGTTTGGATATTGTGTTTAGCTCTAAGCGCAGCAGTGGCGACGACGATCAGCAGCAGTCCCACTCCCAGTCCCACTCCCAGTCCCACTCCCAGTCCCACTCCCAGTCCCACTCCCAGTCCCACTCCCAGTCCCACTCCCAATCCCAATCCCAGACGCATGCAGATCAACAGCTGCCAACGGGTGGCCTGAGTGTCACTGGTTGCCTGGCCGATTTCAATGTGTACATCTTCCATCCGTATGGTGGCAAGAAGACATCCAAGGAGACCCAATTCTCACCGCTGAGCGATAGCGAACGCAAAGATTCGCTCAGCATCAATGTGGAGTTTGTCAAGTTTCACATAACACGCTGCCGCAAAGTCTACATTGAGCCACTGCCCAGCTCGAAGAGGGCTCTGGATCAGTCCAGGGCTGTCATACGCTTCTCCACAATTGTGGACATTGGCAGCGCCAGTTTCAAATACGATATGCGTCGCCTCACCGAGATTCTGGCCTTTCCCAAGGCCTGGTATCGTCGTCGCATTGTCCGGCGTCTCTTCCTCGGCGATCTCAGTGTTCACCAGCAGCAGCAGCAGCAGCAGCAGCAGCAGCAACAAGCGGGCGCTGAAACTCCAACTGGTTGTGCGCCAACCACGCCCACACCGAGCGAGGGTCGCTCCAAAGATAAACTCCGGCTGGACTTTGAGCAACAATCGCAGCAACAATCGCACCAACAACTTGGTCACTTTGGCGCCGTCCGCAAACTGAAATCATTGGGCAAATCTTCGAGCGCAGAATCATCGGGCACTCCACCGTCGGAGAAGAATCAAATTACTGCCTGGGAAACACTTGTCATATTTGCCGTCAACTTCACCAAGCTAAATGTCCAGATGAACATTGGCAATGTGTGCGGCAATGTGGTCTGGCTGACCAAGGATTTCCGTTCGGATGGCCGGCTGTCCATCGGCAGCACCGGCTATAAGAATATGTATGCGGGCATCTATTTGGGTGGCTCGGCACTGGATGCCAAGGGTGGCATTGTCGGCGGCAGTTTTGAGGTGAACAAGATCAACAAACGTTTCCACATCAAGGAGGAGTCCGGCATGGAGCCATATCATACGCTGGGACTGAGCTTTATGGCGTTGGAGTTGCGTTTGGATTACATGGGCACCTCCGTTCTGATGACACGCATCAGCACCTTTGCCGCCGCCATGAAGGATGAGTGGCGCACCGCCACACAGGCGGCGGCCACCTTTGGCAAGGATCAGCCACGTGCCCTGATTTTCATACACGGTGATCTCAGCTGGGATCAGCTGCAGATTATGATATCCAAGTCGACCACAGCGGACTTAATGAAGATGTATTTTAAACTCGAGGAGTTCTTCACCCAGCAATTTAAATCCTCCAAGCGTGTCTTCTCCAGCTTGGAGCCACGCTTGCAGGATCGTTCGGCCAGCATTCGGCGTCGCCAGCAGCACAAGAAGAAACCCAATGGGGAGTTGCCGCAAGCAGCTGTTGCCGCAGCAGCAGCCGCCCCCAACTATTGTGGCGTGGACAATACGGATGCACGTCATCATCGCCACTGGCAGAAGCCGCTGGCGCAGGCCATTGGATTGGTGGTGCCATCGTTGGTTACACGGCTGCCACGGCATGGCAACGTTCTCGGCGGCACCGTTGAGCTGCGTGGCCAGAACATCTCCCTCGCCTGCTTCCATGGCATCAATTTCAAGTCGAAGGCTTGGGCGTTGTTCAGTCTCAAGTCGCCTTCGATTAATTTTGCCACCGAAGCGCGTCAGTTGGAAGACACCAGCGAGGTGCTCGTCTGTCAGACTCTGACCTCGAGTCTGGGCCAAACGGTCGAGGGGCAGCAGCAACAGAATCACTCCATGGCCATTGTTAGTCGCATCACCCGCAATATTATCTTCCCGCCACAGTTCAAGACGCTCAACGAGTGGTTCCATTATGCCTTCGCCAACAGCGAAATCGATGGTGAGTCAATCCAGCAATTTCTAGCTACGAATCTTCTCTTGTTCACTCACAAAACTACGCAGAGTTTATTTTGAATTACTCTCTCTTTAGGGGTTCACTCTTCGGATCCCCAAGAGTGATTTGCATTAGCAGAAAGTATTAATTTTATACTTGATATACTCCCTCTAACAGCTGTTGATCGCTTTCCGATGTTGGAGTGCGAGCGTGAGATTGCCTCCAATTCCATTGAGCGGACTCGTGCCTCTGGCAGCACCAGTGCAGCCAAATCCCAGGAGCACAATCACAATCGCGAGGTCATCTTTGCACTGCCCAGTCTGCAGCTGCACTTCAAGACTGAGCACAGGCAGGGACCAACAACGCCAGAGCCAACGGGTAAATTAAAAATATAGAAAAACTATGAAAACCCATTCGAATTCGAACATTACTCAAATATTTGCTCTTTTTACTATAGAAACGAAACCTGAAGTCTTGTGCAGTTTTATGACCGATTTCGATGATCATATATTTGTCACCGTCGATGCGGATGCTTTCTTCTTTCTGCATGATCTGATTACGTCGTATGTCACCGAAAAGGAGAAAGTGGTGCGTACTTCTTATATAATTTTAAATCCGTTTCAAATTTAACTTAACCCAATCCAATCTGCAAAAGATTGGAGCTCAATCGGCGCGTGCCGCCTCGCCAAATCTATCGCAGAAGACCAACCTGAAGCCATACTTAACGGATGAGATACTCAAGGAGAAGAAGAGCAGCTCCAATACGAACTTGACTGTGCAGCAGGCCCAAAAGTTAAGCGGCAGCAAGAGCAGCCTGGAGCCGTTGCAGGGCAGCCACACAAATCTGGCCAATTCCACCAGCAACATGGCAACAAATGCAACGACAACAACACCAAACATGGCGACAACAACAAACACGACAACAACGACAACAACAAATACGACGACGGCAACAACAACAGCAACATCAGCAACTCCGTCAACGGCAACAAATCCAGGAACAGGCGATGTCAAAGATGGCAGTGCTCAAAGCAAGCCAGGTGCAGACGGAAATGCGCAGCTGCCCAGCTTTGATATTGAGTCCTTTGTGCGGGATTGGCGTCACTTTGAGTGTCAGACGTGGCATCTGGAGCCGACAGTGCGTCTGCTTTCGTGGGCCGGCAAATCCATTGAGCCATATGGCGTCGACTATATACTCAATAAGCTGGGCTTTAGCCATGCTCGCACCACCATACCCAAGTGGTTGCAGCGTGGCTTCATGGACCCACTGGACAAGGTGGAGGCTCTGATGATGCTCCAACTGTTGCTGATGGTGCGCGAAAATAAATCCGATGCGGGAAATGCTAAGCAGCAGAAGCATCAGCATCAGCATCAGCCAGCTCCAAAATAGGCCTCAAGCGGAAGAGAGCAATTCCAAAATGACAATTGAGAAATCTTTCAAGTAGCTTTAATCAGCAAATCAGCATTGTATAGCGATCTTTATAGCTCATTTAATACTTGTAATATGTGTGTAATTTGTGTGATTTGTGTAATTTATATATATATATATATATATATATATATACGTATGTCGAGTTTTGGCACATTTCTTACGTCTTGCATAAGAAATTGTTTAAGTGCTCTCCAAGTTCGTCGGCTTATTACTATTATTCTAATTATTATTATTACTATTATTGTAATTATTATTATTACTATTATTAATAACTAGCCAAATGGTCAGATTTGTTAAATTGTAAATTGTTTGCTCGCGTTTTTTCCCTTTTGAATGTGTTTCATTTCGATCTAAGTATAAAATCAAGCGCATCGCGTAATTTGCTCAATTTTATCGCTTTGTAGTTAAACCTATTGTTTTTAAAAGTGATTGTGCAGAGCCAATGTTTAAACTATAAGTAGCTCTAATTGATAAATATATCTATATATATATATATATATATATATGTATACACTTACTTACTATATTATTAAACGAAAACTGTGTAAGTTTCTAAATAGGCAATAAAGTCAACTTTTAAAAGTGCATACTTACAACATACTATAAATTCTGTTGTTTTTTATTGTGCTTGTATAATTTTTGATTATCATTATTAAATGCAACAAAATGACAGTTGTGAACTGAAATGCAAAAACTCGAATAATACTTACAACACTTGAGTTTCAACAAATATTTTTGATTTAGTTGCATGTTAAAATTCTTGCCTATTCCATTTAGTGCTGCAGACTGATTTTTAGACAGATGCTTTGATTCAAATGCTGAGTTTAACTGAAAGTTGAGCAGTTTGTTTGTCGCTCTGTCGCGTAAAGAAAAGTTGAAATAATTCTGATAGTTTGTTGCATATTATTTGGGTAGCATATGGCGTGGAAATTCTGAAAAGCAATGGCTTTGAACAAAATTCTCGGTTAATTTTTGCCTGACTATGCATTCCGTTTCAGTTCGAGTTTCCTTTTCGCAACAACCACCTCCCTTCCCCCCTACCCGCTCGCCCCGCCGCACTTCCCCTCTCCCGCTACCAAACAGTCTTCTTGGCTTGCTTGAGTAAACTTTGCATCCGTTGCGTGTATCCGGTTTTGTTTTCGTTTTGTGCCGCTGCTTGAGCAGAGCGCAAATGTTGTTTTTTTTTTTTGATTTTCGTTTTTTTTTTTAATTTTTGTTTCTTCGCTTTTTTAGCCTTTCAACTTTATGTATTTTTTTCCTTTTCTTTTTCTTTTTCTTTTTCTTTTCCTTTTTATTTTTGCCTGTCACAGTTCTTTATTTTGTGCGCCTGTGTCTCTCTGTAAACATTTCATTTTCATCAAGGTTGCGTTTTTAATTATTTTTCCTTTCTCTTGTTTCATGGCGCTTTTTTGTGCGCCCAGCTTCTTTTCTTTGCTTTTTTTGTTGCTTAGCATACTATTAGGTTCGGCCTGTTTCTACATCATTTTGTGCAGCAACTGAAGAAGAAACGACACAAAAAAAGACATTGGGCGCTTTCTAAGAGAAACTCGCCCATTTGATGAGCTTTTCACGCACTGTAGGCGCGCCCTGATAGTCATTGCATTTAGGACTAGAACTGTGGGTTGGGGTTGTGTGTGTTGGTGTGTGTGTGTGGGTAGGTAACACCCTCGGGTAGGGTCACCCACACACAAAAGGCCATGAATGCGAGTGGTTTACTTTGGAGATTAGTTTATCTAAAGTTAATGAGGGTTAAAACTAATAGGCGAATGGCTTAATTTTTAATTATGAGACTTGGTTTCTCCCTTTTTAGTCTATTTGTTTTCTGTTTCCCTTACATTTTTGTGGTTTGCTTCTTTATGTTTTTGTTTCATCTCGTTTTTTTTGGCTTTTTTGTTTTGCATTTGTTTTTGTTCACTTGTGTTTTGATGCTGTGGCATTTAATTTTTGTCATTTTAGCACAGAGCCAACGGCGACATGCGGGCTTAGAAAATGGTCTTTTAAAAGCGAAACAAATGCGGAAATTGGCTTGATTTTTAAATTAAATTTTTCAAATAGGATCAAAATAATCATAAAATTAATGCAGCAGCTAAGCTAGTTTTTTTCTTCACTTTAATTGGCTAGTTAGGTGACTTTAAAAATAGTTAAAGGACTCTCTAAAAGATGTTCTTATCAAATTAAGTACACGCCGTGTGCGCCAGGCAACAACAATTGACATTTGATTTGGTCGGCAAGCGATTTTGTGGCCCAAAGCTAGTAATTTTATTTGACATTTGATGCCAAAGAAAAACAAATACTCGCACGGGATTTTATTAGTTTTTGCACTCTGAGCTTTTGACCCATGGCAAGTTGAGCAAAGTGCTCACATTACAAACGCGAGTGTTGAACATTTTTCAATTAAATGTGTAAAAAACTTGCCAAACAATATTTGCCAATTTATTGAGAGGCAGCACTTTGCAGACCCCCAACAAATTGTTGTGATTTAGCTGACAGTGAAACCATGAAATATGAGTCTTGGGTCTGTCATAATAAATGTGATTCGATACACATACACAGCAAAAATGACACACATATGCACATAAATTGCAGAAGGCGTCATTAGAAAACTTGCTTCTTGCGTTTTGCTGGAATTGAGCCTTATTTATGTGGCCCAAAGCCGTTGGGCAATCAGACACACCCTGCTCAGACATTCGTAAATTTATGCAACAGTCCTCGAGCTGGGCGCTAAATTATTTTTTAATTTCCCTGGGTTGAGAGGCCTAAGAAAAGTTTTTTCTTTGTTTTTTTTTTGTTGTTGCAGAAAAACAAGAGGCAACATAATAATCAAGTCAATAAAAAAGACATAAAAAACCGAAAATACCGCAAAAGGCCAAGGCGCTTGGCATGTCCAAGTCTATTTGTCTAACTGTGTGTGTGTGTGTGTGTGTGTGGCTATTGTGGCATGCCCAAGACACATACACAAATAGAACATACACACATACACAAAGGACATGCCATAGACAAATATCAGACAAGACAAGACAAGACAAGACAAGGGCAATACGTACAAACTTGTAGAACGATAAAGCAGGCAATAAAAACCACTGAGCATAATAAAAATTACATTTTATTTTATTTCTTGTGTGTTGTGGTTGTTCTTTTTGTTGTTCTTGTTGTTGTTGTTGTTGTTGTTGTTATTGTGACTGCTGTTGTTATTGTAAAGATAGAACATTTTTAAATACACACGCACATCAACAGGCTACAGGCTAAAGTCCTGTCACAAATTACGTTAAGATATTTTTGTCCCTAGATTGCGTGGCCAGCAAACAACAACAATATCAACAACAACAAACAAATAAGATACAACAACAAGAAATTGATGCCGCATACTTTGAATAATGTGCCACACCCCTCCCCTCCCCTCCCCCCCTTAGATCTGTGTTCCCCTGGCCAAGCAAATAATGACTCCCCCGTGTGCCTGTGGAAGGGACCAAGTACTACGATTACCATTTGTGGACATTTAACTGTTTCTAATAATTATGCAAATGTGTGTCACTCCATGTCGCCCTCTCGTGGGGAAGCAATAGCATCCTCCCCCTCCTGCCACACTGCCCTGTTTATGTGCCGCATATAATCAAGTGGTGGCGTCCATAAAAAGCACTCAACAACTGGGCCATTATCAAATATAATGATGCTATGTTTCATTTCTGTCTCAACTGGGAATCGTCTTGACTGCTTTTTTTTGGCTGTGGATCAGCTTACAGTTTTTTAATTTCTCTTAAATGTGTTTACTTTTATTTAATTGCATTGGCAACATTTAAAAATCGAATAGAAATTAACATAAATGTTGTTTTCCTTATTTTATTTATATTACCATTTACATTTGATTTTGTTTCACTTTTAAGCGGTTTTCTCAGCAGTTAAAAATTTAGCAATATAAATTACAGTTGCCCCAAGCATTTGTAATTTCCAAATTTTAATTCCATTAACAGAGGTTAAAAATTGACCAGAATTTAATATTGTGTATTTTACAAATATTACTATTTATGTTCGAATTTGTTCAGAAGTTTTCTACTATTTTCACTTTAAGTCAAATATTTTTCAATTGATTTTATAACTGTGACAGCTTATAAAAATATACCACAAATTAATTTAAATATTGTGTATTGTGTTATGGACTATTCTATTTATATTAGATTTTGTTATTTGGTTTGCTGCTTTTCACAAATGCATTATTTTCAAGATTTTCCTTGACTGTTGCCTCAACAATTTTTAATTTTTATTATCTATATTGACAGAAATTGATATAAATATTGTGTTTTATAAACATTACGTCTTATATAAAATTCTTTCTTAATGTGGTTTTCTTTTCACTTATTAGTTAAAGTCGGTTTGCCTTATGGCTAACTCAAATATATTATTTGCATTTTTATTACACCTGCAGCAGATCAAAATTGATAAGAAATTAATTTAAATATTATATTTCCTTATTTTATTTCCATATTTTCACTGAGTATATTAAAGTTTTAAGTTCTAGGTTATATAATCTAAAAAAATTGTTGGAATAATTGCACACTCTGCCACAAACCGGATGTCGCCCAACCATGCAAATTAAGTGAAAAATTACAAGGCACAAGAAATAATTACATACTTTGTATGCACTTCACTGTGTGTGCGAGTGTGTGCGTGTGTGTGTGTTAGTGTGTGTTTTAGTGTGTGTGTGTGTTAGTGTGTGTGTTAGTGTGTGCGGAGGTCACACAATGCCAGTTGCGCTTGCATAATTATAAAATTACTTGCCGCCAAGTGGCAAACAACGCGCACTTCCTTGGCTCATTGTTATACGATTCGCACTCCTGCATAGAAAATGAACTGTTACATAAGTGCTATATTAAAGTAAATAGTATATAGTCGTGTTCCTTGACTTATAATTCCACTGGGATATGACGAGAACAAATATTAAAAAAACCAATTACTTGGCGGATGCTATTAAAGTGTGACTTGTTGTTAGATTAAACACTGATTATTTTCACTTGCGTCTTAAGCTGTCAAGAATAATCCGTAGTAGAATTTTTGATAATGTTTCCGAGTATAAAAATATCTGTTTCTAAGGGCGTATACAGAAGTTGTAGTGAGTATGTCGCGCAGGGTGGGGGGCTGCAACTTTCTGTAGTCGAATCGGAAGCATTAAACTGAACTTCAGATATTTTTTTTAAATAAATATATTTAATATGGTTATATGTTTTTAATGTATAATATTTAAAGCTAACTTGATACCCAGCTTCAGTTCTTTGCTTGAGTTCTTTGCTCTGGCTTAAAATGTTACAAATTTGTTTTGTTTTAATTTTCTAAGAAATCTAAGATAAGGTTAAGGTTCTAAGAAAATGAGCATTGGGTTTGAGTTGTGGCCTGAGAGATTTGGGCAGCATTTTATGAAATATTTATAAGTTTGCTTCCTGTAACGATTTTATAATTTAGATATATTTATATAAATTGTTGCACAATGTAATATTTGTAAACACACCCAAGCTAATTAACGCTGTGGCTGGTAGGGACTGAAGCTCTCTGATCTGTGATGTGAGAGAGTTGAGCAGTAATAATTCAGACTATATCCTTTTTTTTTACTTATATTTATATATTGATGCTCTATTTCACAATGTAGTATTCCTATTGACTCAGCAACTAAATTAAATCTCCGGTTTGTAATGATGTTGAAGTATTATGAAAATCATATTCGCAACTACCAACTGTTTCCGTAATTAGATTAAAAACTATGTATGAGTGTGTGTGTGTGTGTTTGTATGTGTGGTCTATAGGCCATGAAAGCCGGCTGATGCGTTTCATGTTTATGGCCCTTAAGCACTTTTGCTTCTTTTTGGTTTCCCTTCTGGCTGGGGTGTCGTTACGTGTGAAGTTCATTAACAGTCGTCAGGCGATCAGCTGCATTGCATCATTTTTCAATGGGCCTGCTGTGCTCACACCTGGCTAACTGTCTAACTGGCGGGGGTTCATAAGAGTTGGGTGGCTTGTTGGTGAGAGGGATAACCATTATGGGCTGCCACTTGGCCAGCGACAATGGCAAATGTCGGGAGCTGGATTTTCTTATTCGGCTGCAGCGAGCCATAAAATTATTATGCAAATACCAGGCAGTGGGATAGGAGTAAAGGAAGGGGATAACGGGGGAGTGGGGAGTGGGGAGTGTGCACGGAAGGAGTGTGCACATTAGACGCACATGCCGTTAATATGCAAATGCATGGAGCTCATTCATAGCAACAACAAAAAAAAAGAACAAAAAAAAAAAAGAAACCAGGAGCAGAGCTTTTTTTTCAACATTCTAAGCCTGACAACGGGGGTTCTGGCCATTCATTTCAGAGGGGGCGGGGGAGGAGGGGCTAAGACTGGGCAGCTCCAAAGGAGCACACAATGGCGTAGAGTGTTCGTTCTATTGGGCGTTGTTGCTCAGACCATGTGCATAGTTTGTAAGACTAATGAGCAGTCCGAAGTGTTGGCGGATTAGACGCAGATTGAACGAGGGGGGAGGGGGAGGGGAGAGGCCATTAAGATGTTGCAAGGTGGAAGAAAAAGAATAAACATGCAGGTGCAGCCCTTGGTGGAAGTTGCAACTATAAAACATTTTAATTAAGGTGGAATATTAATTGATTCAGTTTAAGTTGAGCCTTTGCATGTGTATGCAAGAAGATAAGATAAGATAAGATAAGATTTATACAAATAAGAATGCTCGTCTGGGAAACACTGAGGTTGTTAATATTGCTAAGTTTATATCTAAAGGGCTTTGCACATTAAAATCTAAAGAGTGATCAAAAATAAGACTAACTGATTTGGTTTTTGGCTATTAACAAAAGAAATTTAAATTCAAATATTCGCTTTCCATGTTATTGTTTTCATTCAGTTTGTTATCAATTATTGCGTTGACTGTATTAAATTGAATGTTGTTATAAAGTTGAAAGTTTATCGACCGAGTAGAAGATAATATAAGAATTAAACACGAAAAACAAAACTAATTAATTAAAGAGTTCCAAGCATCAACTGTACTGGGTATAAAAATAATATTTCCTTTTCATTCAGCTAGTCAACAATTATGGTTTAAAGTATATCAGAGTTAATGTTTTTTAAAAGTTAATGGTAAACATTTATATATATATTATGGGTGTTTTCTATATAGGACAGCCAATTTAATAATAGCCTGCAGGTTAACTGGCCCATATACATATACATATATATATGTATATATATATTGAGAATCCCATTAAAACTTGATATTGCAATTTGATTATTTTCATAAATTAATTCGGACGACTGTCGACTGACGGCCAAATGCTGCACACAGCTGAGATTGAATAATTACGCCGGGGATAAATTAAATTTGTGGAGAAAATTTTGGAACTTAGCCTCGAGTGAAAGGAAAGGTCACGATTTGACATCGACAACAGCAAGAAAAACAACATCAGCAACTAAATAAGCTGGAAAGCGGCCGAGTGGCAATGGAAAACCGCCAGCCATGAATAAATTTTGGCAGCTCGGTTATCAGTCAAGTTAAGATACATATACCGTACATAAAGTATAAGCCTGTTTTTGCCCTGCCTCAGAATACTTAAACCAAAGGAGCTTGTAATCTTAATTATATATTACAAAGTGTTGTGGCTTCTCGGGCTCTGGCATCGATGCGATGCGAGCGGGTGGTGCGAGGTGGTGCAAGTTGTTTTGTCGTGAAAAGTAAGCAGGAAATGAATGAATTTTTCAGTGGCATAATCCGGCCAATGTGCCAATGTGTTACCGCGCCCGTACACCCCCCCTCCTCAATCCACCCACTGCCTGAATCACACCCCTTAAGCCTTCCCGCAAGCATTCCGCTAACCCCTCTTCACGCAGCGCTTGTCATAAAATATTGTCTGGTAAGAAAAGAAAAACTTTTCAATGCTCTCTCTGAAAACCACTCCCTCCCCCTCAGCTACAGCTTGTCAAGACATACAACCCTCAACAGCCTCCTCGACCTTCCCTCTCCTTTGCTTTGTCCCAGTCTCAGTTAGTGTAAGACATTGAAGTGTATAAGAATAAGTGTTGGGATTAGGCGCCTGACTTGAAAATTTTATAAAACAAAATTTTTGCATAAGCTCTGGCGATGGTTCCTCAGCTTTGACTCTCGGTTCTCCACAGGGCTGCTCCTTCTGCTCCTGCTCCTGCTCCTGCTGCTCCTTCTGTTCCTTCTGTTCCTTGTGCTTGCACTGTGGTTGCGACAGCTAAGCGCGTTAGCTGTTCAAGGATTTAATGGAAAGCGCGAGTCCTTGCCCGGCTCTTGAAGGGGACACAACGGGACAAAGGCAACGGGGTAAATCACGCATTTAATTCCAAAACATTTAACAGTTTTTGGCTCTTATCTAATATTTTACAAACCATTTATATGATGATTAGCGCAAAGTGACTGCGGCATTCATTCGCATCTTGCACCCGGCAAAAAAGCCAAAAAGCAAAAAATAAAGACAAGCAAATGGCAAAATGTGATCCAATTTAAAAAGTAGCAACGTTAAGTGAAAAATGGTAAATACTTTCTGTTTGGCTTATGCGAAGGCGACTTCAAATGACTTTATATTTATACAAAAGATTTATATTTACTGATAGATTTTAACATTGGATGGGAAATTTTGTTGTTAAGTTTTGATATTGTTTACGAATATTTAAAAACGAAATTAATATTTTTTAAAATTGAAAATAAGTTTTCGCTTCTTTTTATATGCTAAAGATTTTAGGGGAACATTAATACAAGAGTCATGTGAGTAATTTTGTAGTAATTATTATGCAGTTTTTAGAATCAAAAAAAAAGAAGAAAAAATTGTATGTATAAAGAGATTTTAAATGAATATTAGATTACGTGTTTTCTGATTAATTTTTTGATATTTATTATACATTTTTAAACATATAACGAACATTTTAAACTATTGAGAAAACCATCTACAGCTTTGCTATGCTGCTACGCTATACAGATTTTAGAGGAATATTGCATTAGCAGTCTTGTGAGTGTTTTTTAGTTTATATTAATTATTTATGTTTAAAAACGTATTGAATTTTATAAAAATATTGATCAATTAGTTATATACTTTTTTATTTGCTTATGAATTTAGAGTGAAATAAGTTATTGCTTATTATAGAAAGGCAATAGGATAGCAAAGCATTCATTAAAACAAGCTGAAAAATATTTATAGCCTATGTGGCCTAAAGCGAGCTCAAATTTTCTATTTAGAGTCTTGTATCTGATGCAAAATATATAATAAAAACACATTTTATTTATAGCGCATTTGTTAAGTTGGCAAGTAGTAAAAGGGTTTTCGGCTGGCAATGAACAATGATTTTTATTTGGGCAAACCAATAATATCAAGCGCTATAAAATGGCTGTAAAAAGAGTGCAGTTAGACTCTGATTTTCAGAACCTTTAATGTGATATATAATTTAATATAATATAATATGTTTAAATGCAAGTAGGGTATGTGTAAGTCGATCACTCTATGCACCACTGCCCACGTACTTAGTTTAGTTTCAATTTGTGTAGCGCATTGATCAGCATTCGATTTGAATCTCATTATCAGAGAAGCCGCACCACCCCCGCAAAGTACAACTCACCACCCACCAGGCACCAGCCACCAGCCAGCAGCCACCAGGCACCACTGTTGAGCAGTTTCGCAGGCAGCCCACAGGCAATAAATTTCTGCATCAAATGTTGAGTAATTTTTTTGTATGTTATTTTTTTTTGTGCTGTATATATTTGATGGGGCTAGCGGCAGTGCGGTTTTGCCATGCCATCATTACTTACTAGGAAGGAGGCAACCTGGACGAAATTAGTATGCGAAGGCATGAAAATCATTAGGATGTGGTGTGGACGGTGTGGGGTGTGGGGTGTGGACGGCATCTCTAAGTGTAACTGTATCTCTCTGTGTGTAGCTGTGTGTGGGTGTGTGTGGGTGTGTGTAGGCTTTGCTGCATTCGTGGGTGTCACTAATTAAATTATACACATAACAAGCAGCCAGCACTTGACTGAACAGATCCCCCTGTGTGTGTTGTGTGTGTTTGCCACAGGTGTAATTAAAACGCGCCTAATGCAATAAATTTGTGCCCACTTTTGTTGTTGTTGTTGGCTCATGTATAAATAATTGAAGTTCATTATCAGCCCAATGGATGCAATGGACTCGACATGGCTGCTTCTTTACTCAGTCGTCGAGCTAAATAAACACCGTCCAACAAAGCAGCAATCCAGCAAAACCGGCAAACCAACAAACCAACAATCCAGCAACTAATTAAAGCTATTGCCAAAGGCAAATGACTTTTGCGGTTGTCCGTGGCTCGAGATTGCTTCCGATAAAAATTATAGACTAGTTGAAAGTGCGGTCCGCCTCATGCTGCCGTCATTAAGATGCTTAACAGGCCTGGCATACCCAACTGCTGGAGGAGCCCTTAAAAAAAAAAAAACAAAAACACAAAAGGGGATTACTATTACTATTGAGGAGGCTACTCGAGTATTATATACCCCTTGGTAAGCACTGAGGAAGCGTAACTCACTTATTATTCACAAAGTATATTTTTCTAAGATCCAAGATTATAATTTTCTTATTTTCGGAGAACATTTTTCGAAAATTTGGAAAAAATATCCTCAAATTCAATTCAGAAAATATATCTGAAAAATAAAAGAACATCATATTTTGTAGATTGTCGATTTAAAGCAAGCCATTCTTATTTTAAGAAGTTTACTTTCTTGTGTTCGGTAATTAGTTCTCAAAATAAGAAAATCTTTCGAGATTTCGGGGTGATTTTCTCATAATTCAGATCGTCTTTTCTACTGAGTGAATTAATATAACTAAATAACGCATTTTAAGTCTATATCAAGGATATGTTCTTCAGATTTGTTACGTACACTTCTTCAGAGCTATAGAAACCGAATTGAATCGATCGAAGATATCACAAAAGCCATAATGCCCTTTCGCCTGCCAATTTAATGGGTACACCGAAGCAAAGAAAAAATCAACATTTTGCCACATTTCCATTTGTATTTCAGTTTTTTAATTCGAAAGGATTGCCAGCCTACGATTCGGGGCCTGTTTTGAGTCGCTTGATGGGATAGCTTTGTGGACGGGGTAGGCAGGGAAGGGGGCCCCCTCAAGCAATGGGTTAAATCGCTTGTAATTACGCTACATAAATTTTAAATAAGTATCCGTTTCTTTTCGCTGCTTCTGCGTCCTTTGGCACAGCCGCATGGGATATGCTCGCACTCCTTTTACGAATTCCCTGCGTGTGTGTGTGTGTGTGTGTGTGTGTGTGTGTTAATTGTGCTGGTTAGAGCGACTTTGACTGCCAGTTTTGCGGTTGTTCACTTCGAGCACAATGCCAATTTCGAGCTTCATGTACTTCTACCCCCTCCCCCCCCGGCAACTCCTCGTCTACAGTCCCCCCCCCCGCTTAACCCCCTTTTGCTGGCTGACCTTTCATTTGACATTTTTTATGCATTCGCTTTTGCAGTGTGGCTTGTCCTTTTGCTTCGGCTTACATGCTAATTGTAGCCAGAAATCCTGTTTATTGTGTGCACATCAAACTTTTAGTGTTGGTAAGCGGCTTAGTATTCAAATTGAATGTAATACATTTTGGCTAAATTGCATGCGAGCAGCTCTTAACGCCAAATCCTTGGATTTCAACTGACTTAAGGCAGCCATTCCAATAAAATTGCCAAAAAAGGGTTGCTCTTGTTTATGCTAGTGAGAGAGAGAGAGAGAGAGAGAGAGAGAGAGAGAGGGAGAGGGAGAGAGAGATGCTAAAAGAGTTGAATCTTCGCCGAGGGTGACTTTGCTAGCATCTCAGCTCTAATATGTCACAGCTTATCTGGCCATAATACTCATCGCACACATTATCGTTATCGTTATGCTTTTGAGTGTGCTGCTAAAGTGCGGACCTGATTCTGATCGGATTTTATCTTATTTGAAGTTAAGAAAAGCCCATTTCCACGACGATTTCTAAAGTGTGACAATCCATTTGTAAATTTTCATTTGATTTTACTGAATGTTATGTTTAATCACAATTAAAGAAAATCAAGCTAAATTCTTTAGCTGCTATTGTTTTTGTTTAATTTTAATTTAACTGAGATTAAACTGTTGGACTCTAGGACTGTATTATTGTATTACTATATATATATATGTATGTTAGTTTTAATTTACTATGTGTTATTTTCAATTAAAATTAAAGAAAGTTGAGTTGAAGGTATTGGCTGATATTGTTCTTTAGCTTATGGACTATAGTTAATATAGAAAACCCAAAGTCATTCCAAATAAATCCTCTCGAAATTCATTGTGAGTCGTGGAAGTAAATTACTTGAGTCAAAACAAGAAATTAACGTAATATCTGTGATATTTAAATCAGAAAGAACTACAAGAAAATCACGATCAGAAAGCTTAAGAGAAACAGAAATTATAGAGAAGTATCTGAAGAAGGTATAACTGTACCTGTTTAGCGAAAATCGATACAAATCGATTACCGATCGCAATAAAAGCCAATAAAGATAAAACCTTCAAGCGAATATATTATATTCACAGACATATTATTGATTAACTTAACAAATTCTATTAAGATCGGATAAGAAACACAGATCTTATCGAACAAACTATCCATTTAAAAGTAATATTCAAGCTATACTTCTTGAAGAATTCTTTCGACTACAACGATCTACAACGATTGCTTGCAGAACTTACTGAATTTAGCAAAAAAGTTTGCTTCGCAGGATACATTTTTAATTATTTGATGTATTTGCATAATTAATTGGGGTAAAATGTTTATCTGGCAACTGACATTCAATTAGGAGAAGACAAATGACAGGTTTTGTTGTTTGTTTCGCGAGCTTACTCCATTTTCTTAATAAAATCACCTGTACCCATTTATGGCTGTGTATCCAGGCATGTTCCACCTGCCCAATAAAATTGTTTTAAATAATCACATTAAGCATAACGCCCCCTTGTACAGGAAAGCGTACATATAAAGCGCATCAATTTCATGCCATGAACAACAGCAACAATACAATGTACATAAATATATGTATATATACACAAAAGGAAGGGAACAAAAAAGGAGCAGAAAGGAATTCCATTGAAAGGCATTAAAAATTGTTACGTATACGGCAAGTGGGCGCCGCTCATCCAACTGCTCCGTTGGGCGGTGCTCGACAAAAGCGGATATTGATAAATTCACGGCAATCAATAAAAAGTGATAAATGACAATTGCGTGTAAGCAAAAGTACAATAAATAAATGAAATAAGCAGAAATACGAATACGAATACGAATACGAATCAGAAATAAGTAAACTCTGTGTAAGGGCATAAATTTTAAACTTAACGAGTGCCCTTTTTTTTTTTTGTGGCACCCCTTCCCCCAACATGTGCCCATATCATCCCCTGCCACTGGCACATCAGTCCCTTGGGTTTGTCAAGCGTTAATTGCAATTACTTGTACGAACCGGTGCTTGACAATCAGTTGTTTGGGGGAGTGCACTCCCAACGCAATGCTTCTAATTGCTTTCTAATATCACTTTCTCAAATGAATTCGATCGAATGCTTTGAGTTTTGCTAGGCCTCACATTTAGACACATTTCTGCTGCGATGACTGCACATTGGCAAATAAAACAGAAACACAAATTTTACCATGTAATGAAAAACTTCACAGAGTTTCTATATATTCTCTCTATTTCTGTCTGTTTGCATATGTGTGAGTGTGTATCTGATTTCTTTGTATACCCCTCAAATGTGCAACGCATAAATTGAGCAACTTTGCCGGTTCGTTATCCACAAATAGTTTTTTTTGTTGCTAAATATGCAATGCATATAAAAAATTAAAAAAAAGAATACAAAAACCATACACAAATTAAACTTTATTTTATTTTTGTTTGTTTATTTAATGCGGACTGAAAGCATTAACGTTTTTAATAAAAAGTTAGAGTTACATTTTAATAATAAATAATTAAAAGTGTTTCAATTAAAAAACTATTTTAAAAAGATAGATTTATATATTGCGATAGAATATCCCGATATTACTTGGTTTATCTTATCCTTTATCTTGTTTATTTATTTTTATTTTCGTTTCTTTACAGTTTTTAATTTAATTTCTTCCAGCTAGTTTTGTGTAATTTTCGTTACTTTCATTTTAAATTAAATTCAAAATTTTGTATGTAATAAAATCTTTTCAGAACTGTAGACATTCGTTAGCTTATGTTAAAGAAATAAATGAAGAATTGGTCTGACAACAGTGGACAATAGAAAACACAGTTCCGAGGTTTCCTACTCAAATGGCCTACTTACAACAATTGGCTTTAAACTGTATTGTTTGTGTCAATAATTTCCTACACATTTTATGCTTTCAAAATACTTTTTTTTTTTTTCAAATATTTCTTAAACATTTGCCACCATTATTTGATTTGACCTCTTGCGAAACTCATTATTAAAATTGTGACTTTTATTAGGTAACGAAAACTATATAATGAAAATCACAAGCATCATTATTATATGAAGGGGAATTATTTCGTCCATAAACCGAATATCTAATTTTTTGTTATGTCAAATCATTGTTGGAGGGAGGGGAGTGGGCGTGGCAGGTGCAGTTGTAAAATGTAGAGAAGTATTCTTGTTTTTGTTGACACAAGAACCAGTTTGCTGTTATCAAATTGTTAACTGAAATAGCAAATCTTAGTTATGCATTCGCTACACATAGTTATCCAGCCAGCTCTCCAATTGTTCGCATTGTTATATTCCTAGTCTGTCTGTGTGTTCTGTGTGTTATGTGTGTGTGTGTTGTTTGACATCATAGCACGCTCTTGTTAACTGTGATATGGCTTTTGTCCAGCTGGGTTTTTGTCTCTCGTCTGTTGTCTGTTGTCTTTTGTCTTTGGCCCCTTTTCGAAATGGTCAATAAAATTGCCGTTGCTCAGCAGTCAAGCGCAATATGCTTTCACTTGACAGAGAGAGAGAGAGAGAGAGAGTTGTTGTCCACATATATGTATGACAGGCAATCACGGTTAACATAACAGTAAAAAAATGCACATATACTCTCACACACACACACACACACACACTCAGAAAGTTGCATTTGTGTATCGCAAGTCAAATTACAAAATACTTCGATTTTAAGTGTACAAAAAGCAATAGAGGGTGGCAAGGGCGTGGTGTGTGGTAGGCGTGGCAGTAAGAAGAACCAACCAATTAAGGAACAACTCATCGAAAACACACACACACACACACACTGACATATGCCATTATATGTTATTATTAGATTCTTGATACATTTTATTATTTTTGCTATTGCTACTGTTATTTTAAGTTTGTCTTGAATAGGAAGCGTGCGACAGAGGCGTGGCTGCAATAGAATTTGTTAGGAAAAACATTGTCACCCATACATATATTTGACAAACTAAAATAAATTGTATTTTGAATGGTGTCTTTAAAATATTTTATTGCCTACATTTGGGAGCAATGTCATTTGCATAGTATTTAAAATGTTTTATATAAGCAAAAATCTATATTCATGGTTTTTCAAAGTGTGATAACTTAAAATTTCATTTAATTTCAAACAATCGAAATTATTTTGTAGAGCGGATCAGTTTGTTTTCTTTACTTAAAACACTGTCAACGAATTGTCTAATAATAGAGACGTGAACGCGCGGGTGAAGAGAAACTTTGCGATACACTTGACTCGAAAAAAGTGTCACAAGCACACACACACACACACAGACAGACACATACATATACAATTACACTTGCAGAGACTGCTGTGGCAGACGCTTGTTGGCCAGCAGCCATTTTGGCCCGCCTCGTTGCCCAAAAGCAAGGGACACTTGAGCGCCGAAACGAGCGATAACCGCAAAGTGCAGACACACACACACACACACACACAGACACACCCACACACATCTGCTCAGTTTGTTTTGCTTCTGTATAGTTAACACACAGAAAAAAATGGATCTGATTTTTAAAAATTCGTCATACTTTTTGCGCCAAGAGTAACTCAACTTATTATTCAAAAAGTGTATTTCTATAAATCAGAGTTTTTCTCCAGGATAAACATTTGTAAACTTTATAATAAAAATGTCTCATTTCCAGAATGAATATTTGTAAAAAGAAACACAACATTTTTGAGATTGTTGATTACGGGAAAACTTTTTTGAAAACACATATTTATTTATTTATATTTAGAAATTATTTCTAACACCAAGAAATACTTTTGAGTTTTGAGGCAATTTTCTAAAATGAAGTGCGGTTTTATTTCTGAGTGTATTGTGTATTCTGTACTCTGAATGTACTCTTCTCCCACAGCTCGCTGCGCTGCATCCCTTGGGCGTAGCGTCTTTTGACACGTTTAATGGACTGCGCCTGCTCTGCTCCACAGTGGCCTGCTCTGCTCCAAGGATGTGCTCCTGTCCTGGGTTAGGACTCTTGGTGCGACCGCATTGCGGCCAGTTGTCCTGTTGTAGTTGTCCTGGCGTACAGCGGCAGCAGGTAACCAGCCTCATCATACTTTGATTTTGCATTCCCTTTTGGCGTTGTCTTCACTTTTTCCGCATTTCCATTTTCCTTGCAAAAGTTTCGCGCACAAATTTCCCAAGTACTTTTCGCCCTTTCCTTTTCACAGACAGTGATTACTTAGCGGCTGCTTACGCGGCTCCAATGTGTGCACAGCGACTGACAAAAACAATTGCAGCACAGTGCATAGAAAGGGTGGAACTTATACGCAGAGTGACTCGTTATTATATGATATAAAATAACTCACAAGAAAAGTTGGCTTGCGCTTGCTGATCAAGAACTTTCTGAAAACTGAAGGGATTCTTAAAATGTTTCACTGCACACAACAAAAAAAAATCGATGTCAATTGAATAACATTTTCATACTTTTTGCTAACCTATCATTAAAAAAAAACAAAAGTTTTTCTAAAATACAAAAAACTCTAATTTCCATCAGCAAACTACGCTACAACTTTCGTGAAAATATATCTTGAAAACTGTGGCAGATATGTGGTTTTTATCGACTTGCACTTTCACACACATTGATTTTGGCGATTATGGGATAAGGAGTGGGCGTTGTTATAAATTTCTTTCTTTCATATACCTTCAAGGCTTGGTGACTCTAGCTCAGAAAAGGCCAATCTTTCAAGGACATCGCGAACTTGATTGTAGCCTTAAAATTGTGGCGATCTTTTTTTTGTGAGTGTCTATTTTGTAGCTGAGTTTATGTTTTCAGTTCAGCTGCCTGAATAACAATTTCTCATCTCTAAGATATCGCAAAGATTTACGTAAGTTCAAAGTCGCTGGTCACGCCTACAACGCCCACACACACGCTCACACACATATACAAATATATATACGCCCTGTTTGAATATTATGCACATGCAGCTTTGTCTTGGCAACTCTTCATTTTGGCTTTATGGCAGCACGCTGATGAGCCGCATGACAATGAGGCAGTGCCACTGCCACGCCCCTCACGCCAACGAACAACGCAGCTGTTTTGGCAGCGCACATGTCACAGCGAAATAACAATAACAACAACGTTAAACTTGTTGTTGACGATGACAACGAACAGCGAACAGCGAACAGCGAACAAGGATCAAGGAACAAGGAACAAGGAACAAGAGCGACAGGAAATTGACAAGAATAGCAAACCGCGTTCGTCTGCCGGTAATTTTGATATTGGGCACTGGGCGTTGTGTGGCATTGATGCACGAACGAGTTGCCACTGTTGCTGCTGCACATAATCAGCCATGTTGCATGTGCGTGAGTGTGTCCTAATTTCCATAACGCCTTTAAGCTGCAAATGTGAAAGCATTAAGACAAGTTGGCAATCAATTTTTGAAATGCGTTGAGCAAAGTGATTTATGAGCTTTTGTCTGTGTCGCAATAAAATGGCAAACATCTTTTATTTCATTTGCTCTAATCGAATCAATATTTGCTATCTGCCAGACAGAACCCAAAGCACTTCCTCTACACACACACACACACACACACAGAGAGAGAGAGAGAGGGAGTCGCCCCCAAGTGTGGCATGAATGCACTTCACTGATTTAGTGTTTGCGACATTTCCTGCTTCCCTTTTTGTTGGCTTCCGCTTGTTGTAGCACTTGTTGTTGCAGCTCTTTTTGTTGTTGCTGCTGCTGTAGCTGTTGCTGTTGCTGTTGCTGCTATGTGGCAACCAGCAGTGTCATCATGTCGGGGGCACTTCAAAGCGCCATAATATCATCGTCTGACCGCGCTTTCATTGTCGTTCACTTTTCACACTTTCACTGTGGCTAACTGCAACAACAACAGCATCAGCTGCAACATCAACTCTTGTGGCACAACTAAAAAAAAAAGAACATAGGAAAAAAGAGAGTATCAACTGTCGCCGCATTCTGACCATGCCACACTTTGCTGCGGCATTTTCGCTTATCCTTTTGGCCATTAAGTCGTAATTGACACTTGGTCCAGTTAGCCAACATTTCCTCTCCTTCTGCCCGATCTCTGGCATTAAATTTATGGCGTTTGATTGGAGTTTGGTATTTGAAATATGTTTATTCTTCATTTAAGTTTTGTGTTGCAAGTTGGGAGCATGATTTTAATATAACGTTTCTCAAACTTGCCACTGGCTTATATGCAACTGCAACCTTAAGCGAAAATTGAATTTGGCAACGGTTTAAAAAGCGATTCTGTTTGTCCCTTAGACTGCAGACTGATCGAATTGCAGCCTTCCTAAAAAGGATTTAGATTTCAAAACCAACACAATCCAAGCATTCAATTGTGGCACAAACTGAATTTTGTGGCACTGCCTTTGCTTTTGCCTTGCTTTGCTTAGCCAGGTACGTTGTTGCGAGTTACGTGTTACGGTCTTCTTTTACTCGAGCCATTGAAAATTTCAGGATTTCGGTTTTTGTCTCCTGCCTGAAACTGTTAGCAGCACTCAACTGAGTTAATTAATTCTCGAGCCGCTGCGTAATCGCATATTGCACTTGCTTTAGTACCATAACACACCCATTAAGTATACGACCCATGGGCTTGAGATTATGTGGTTGCTGGTGAATGCAATGTAGAACAATAAAAAACTAAGGACTTGAACATAGAACTTTTTCAAATAAATGACAATAATGTTGAAATAAATGCAACATTGTAATTTATGGTTTTAATAAACGTAAATATTTACTAGCTGCAAATGTAGCGTAAGGCGGAATTGAGGCAAACCAAACTGAAACATTTATGCTTATGTTTGCGAGGAGTTGAGCAAGCTGAAGTGCTGCAAGGCAACTTCATAGAAACAGCTGCTGTGAACGATGTTAAGTTGGAAGTAGAAGTAAAAGCAAAGTTGGCAACGAAGCTGAAAACCCTATCAATTACTGATCGAATCGAGGCAAGCCCGAAAGGACTTTGACTGTGGGCGTGTTTTGTGTCAAACTAACTGCAAACATAAATGAAATGTCAATGCAAGCAACACGCACAAAAATGAATTTTTAATAAAACGGCAAAATGGAGTAAACACCCAAAAGGGATAACGGTGTCCAGGGGAATGCTACCTGTGTGTGTTTTGGGGTGTGTTGTGTGTGTGCTGCTGCAGCATACATCAAGTCTCGCTCGAGTGGCACAAGAAGCTGCTGCTGCATTGCGAATGCATAAACACAGTTTGATATTATTCCATCTGCCAGCTGCGCACATCGAATGCTGAAGCTGTAGTTTCCGTACCTGCAACATTCCCCTCTACCCCCGTCCCCCACACACTTCTTGCCTCATGAAGTAACATAAAAAAACATAAAAAAAGGGCAACACGTTGACAACGTCACGAGTCCGAGCCAGCGACGACGACGGCATGTGGCATGTGGCAGTGACAACCATTGACAGCCAACTGTCGCGCAGCTCGTGTTGCATCACTCATCAAATGGCAGCAGTAGCAATCTTTTGCAGGGTATCTGCACGTCGTGACGTCAACTGTCAACTGTCTACTCTTGAGCAAACGTTCGCGTTGCATTAAATATTCAAAATATTGTAAACGTTGAATGCAACCGAAGTTGCAGCATTCGATGTGCATAATTTCCACTTGGATTTGTGCAATGCAAAATGTCACATGCTACATGCCGCATGCTTTATGCCACTACTGCTCTCCCAACAGTGAATTATTTATGGGTTGTGTTCGGTTTGCTCAGCAAATTTAACAGCTTATTAATAATGCATTTTTTTCCTGCTGACTTCCATTCGTCCGCCTGCCAACAGCTGGCATCTTTGTATAAGAACACGTACGTATATATTTGTTAAGATACATACATATAATGTATATACAAATAGTGTATTTATATTTGGGCAACGTCTGTTGCCATTGATTATTATCATGGCTTTTTGGTTCAAATCTCAACTGTCAATAATTTCGTGATTATCCGAATTACATTCTGTCTATTTGCCTGTCTGCCTATCTATCTGTCTGCCTGGCTACCCAGTCTGTCTGTCTGTCTGTCTGACTGACTGTCTAGCTCAGCACAAATTTACAAATTTCAACAATAAGTCAGCAGAAAATTATTATGTTTGGTGTCTGGGCCATCTGTAGAATGTTGGCAACAAGCTCTACACCATACAACAAATGTTTCAATTTGTCTTTAGAGCGAATTGTGAATATGTTTAATATGTTGCACCTTTAATATTTTACTGATATATAAAATAAACTAAGATTATAAGTTCTTAATTAACTTATTGAATAGTAATACATAAATAAGGCAAATCTCTTTTCTGTCTGTAATTAATTTTTACTAGTTCCTGGGATATTATATTTAAAGGCAAATATATAAATATTAGATAATTTCCGGTGAAGAATATATTAATTATATTAATTATTAATTATATCTTTGTAGTCTCTGCTTTATTTTCCTTTCGTGAACCTTAAAATGTTTTGTATTAACGTGTATAAAGTAAATTTCTAAATATGAAGTAAATGAAGTTAAAAAATGTATAAAACACTTATTAATTAATTATTCTCGACTTAAGTAAGTCTCTCCTGGTAAAACTTTTAAGCGTCTTTTCACTTTTTAACATTTTCCGTAATAATTCTCGTGCTTGTCTGCCCTAGAATACAAATTAATTTAAGCACCTTGCTCAAAGGTAGACAGTCTAAATAGCTGGTAGCTAATAAGATAATTGTTGCAATAATATTGCCAACTCTCTTTGTGCTGCCTTCGATCCCATTTTTCTTATTTATGTTTGAATTATGCTTTCAAGGCTTAGTCTCTATGAATATGCATTCCTATTTTATTATTTATTAATTTTTATTATTATTAATTTTAAAATTATCGCATTCCATTCTTGCAAGTTATGTATTAATTTTGGATTATTAATAAACAAATTTTCTTATGAGCAGCATCATCTTTCATCATTTAAACAGATTTTGAAAAAATTTTAGTCAAACTGAGTTGGAGCCTCTGAGTGTGTTTGTTGATTGCAACCACTGTGGAACAGTTGCTTCTCCGTCCGCTGTAAGTCTAAGCGTTGCGCCACAGATAACCATAACTCACTCAGACTGCCACGCCTCTCTCCCCCACCTGGAACCCCCTCCGTTCTGTGTCTGGCTGTCTTGTGTCTGCATTTTGGTGTATTGCGCGCCTTTTGGATTGACAGGCAACAGCGAAAAGTGGCAGCCAAAAAACTGCCAAGTGTTGTGTTATTTTTTATTATTTTTTTGTTTCTTTTTGCAGCTAAAAAACATGAGCTTTTCTTATTTTCAATTTGGTTTTTTTGCTTGTTTTTTCTTTTAGGTAATTGAAGTGTAGTTACTTTAGTGTTACGAATTGAGATTTTACTATGTGTGTGTGTGTGTGTGTGTGTATAGCAAGACACGCCCATTGCCATCAATTGTCTGGCTTTAGGCAAATGTTGAGCGCACCGTGCGCAAACAGTAAATAAAGTTTAAAATTCAATTACAAGGCAATGGCTCACAAGTTGATTGCCACACTGACTGACTGACTAACTGACTAAATGACTAGTTGACTGCTAGCTAGCTGAGTGATTGACTAGATGGATGGATGAATGGATGGACGGATAGATGGCTTGGCAAAAGCAAATGATAGAGCCGGCAATTGATAGAGGATTGCCTTTTGTCATGCTGAAAATCAAATCCTTTATTGCTGCTTTGCTGTTGGATCAATTAACGTTGAATGTGTGTGCAAAGGCAAGACCGCAAAAGCCACACACACACACACTCACACACACACACACACACACACGGACACACATACCAGGCAGCTGGCGATTGGGTCACAAAACGTGGCAACGCCAACCACTGACAACAACCACTCAACTCCTGCAGTTTTTCGGTTAACAATTTTGTATGCGAGTGTGCGAGTGTGTGTATGAGTGTTGACAGTAGACAATTGGAATGTGCAGCACTGGACATGGGTACAGTCGAACCGTATTGCGGTAAAACGTTAATTTTCCAGCGAGCACTTGTCAACACTGGCAGCAGCAGCAGCATCAGAAAGAATCGCGGTTTATTGTTCCAATCGCAATGAGAGAATGTTCTGGCCAAACGAACTGAAAATTGAACATTTTCATTGCAGAATACATGCAATACACACCCATAACAATGTGAATATAATAACGCTAAAACAACATTGTTTACTTTTACAGATATTTTAACAAAACAACCAAAAAGAGTTGGCCCAAAACATACATGGATACAGCGCCGAACAACTAATAGCACCACTCTCCACAAGAAATGTGGTTTTCAAAAGGTATATATTTATTGAAAATGATAAGTTTTAGCAAATTGTGAATACCTTCGTAGAAGTGAAAGCCTCTTAAAAAAGTGAGTAGGAAAAGAACAACATTTTCATGAAGAACATGTACAATAAAAATAACAGCATCACTTTTATAATGATTTTCATTCTCTACTTGGAGTTAGCTGTCTATTAAAGTTAACATGATTTTGCAGTGGCGTGGTGGTGCTATTATTCTTTTCGCAACTGTATATATACAGTATTCCCACACATATATATGTCGGGGTACGATATTTCATTTCGGGCAAACGAAAATTTGCTTTAGACGCAAAACTCAAAGTGTTTGCTTACATGAAGCACTTTGGTAAATATCAATTAAAACTGATTTACCCCAAGCTATCTGTGTTTGTGTGTGTGTATGTGTGTGTGTATGTGTGTGTGTGTGTGTGTGTGTGTGTGCGTGTGCAGATCGTGTAGGTCTTCGTTAATCCAAATTCAGTATTCAATTGTGGCACAAACTTCATTTTGGTGCTCACTGCACTGCCTTTGCTTTTACCTTGGCTTGCTTAGCCAGGTACGTTGATGCAAGCAACGAGTTACATGCTTTTTTTTTACTCGAGCTCTTGAAAATCTCAGCTGTGGGTTTTTTGTCTCCTGCCTGAAACTGTTAGCAGCACTCAACTGAGTTAATTAATTCTCGAGCAGCTGCGTAATCGCATATTGCACTTGCTTTAGTACCATAACACACACATTAAGTATACGACCCATGGGCTTGAGATTATGTGGCTGCTGGTGAATGCAATATAGAACAATAGAAAACTAAGGACTTGAACATAGAACTTCTTCAAATAAATTATACATTTTTCAAAAAGAAATACTTGCATTCTTCAAATAAATGCAATATTGTATTTTATGGCTTTAATATAGGATTAAGCCAACCATGCTGAAGTGCATTTATTTATTTGGAGCGAGTGCTGTTGACTGAGTAGAAGCAATAGCTAAAGTACTAAACAAGTGCGATTACATGTGAGTACGCATTAGTAGACTCGACTGGGCGATACCCTGCAACCAGCAGCTAAATATATAGTAGTAATAAATCTCAATTTCTTATTCGATCTGGTTTATGAAATTTGTATAGCCGATCAATATATTATATCAATTGATCAGTTATCTTATATTATGCATCAAGTGGAAGAGTTTCTCTTTTCAATTGTGTAAAAAATATACATTTATATCGATATTTGCAAAATGGGTGCGGTTATCGATAAATCGATAAAGTTGATATAGTAGCAGAGAATATATATTGAAAATTTGAGGTCACTAGCTCAATTTATCAAATTTAGCCATTCAGATCAACTCGGCTTTTGATGCTGATCGAGAATATATATAATTTATTTGATTACAGCTGCTTTCTTTGCACTTTTTGTTATAACCATTGTGGCCATTTTGTATGTGTTCAGGGTATAAAAACAATACAAACAGCAACAAACAATGCGAAGAAACAAAAGCTGCTTCGCATTTTGCACTTTCTACATATATAAGTAAAACTTGTTGTGCGCCCATTGTTGCAGTTGTTATTGTTGTTTCCATAGTTGTTATTGTTATTTTGCTGGCATTTTTGTAGCTGCTGCTGTGGCGCACCTGAAATTTCACGATTGCAGCGGTTTTATGTGATTGCGCAATATGCGGGCAACAAGCGAGCAACATGCGGCGCCGCCAAGAGCCAACAACAAGGTAAGCAATATGTATATATACAGTTTATCTTATATATATATATTTATATATGCATACATACACTCGGAAAAGTCGCCCAAAAACTAGAATCTTAAAATTAGAAATCTACAATCGCAAAAAAAAATTGGGTTTTTTCTTAATAAATATATTCATTTATAAAACAATTATTCTAAAACTAATAAATGCTACTTTCACTTCTAAAATATTTCTATATATATGTAAAATCATGTAATAATATTGTTATTGTTAATATAAAACATCAAAAATTATAGAGTTTGTTATACACCCAACAAAAAACAACCGGAAAATTATACACACCTCTCTTAAAATTGTAGAAAATTCACGTTGATATTAAGAAAATAAATACTCTAGTTTTTAGCAATATTTTTTCTGAATAGTATGGTGAGTTATTACTGGTAGTCAAAACCCAATTAGATTTTTTTTCTGAGTGTATATATGTCGGTTGTATGTTGGCCCGCTGCAAAGGGGGAATGCAATTCCAAAGTATTTATTCGGCAGTTGTTCGGCCAGCAGAAAGTATGCTACGATTTTATACTTGGCTGCTTACACACACCACATGCACACACACACAATGGAGGTAGGTAGGTGTGATCGGACAGCTGGCCGGGCATGCCATAGGCCGATGGCAGTGCATTGATAAGACTATGGCAGTCCATTATGCAGCTCACTTGGCATGGCCCACAAAAATTGTATTGAAACTGATAAAAAGGCGAATTGTATGTCGAATTTTGTGTCGAATTGTTTTCGGCTTTTGCTTTTGGGGCCCAATATTAAAGTTGTGTTCAATTTACCGCAGCCCAGAGTAAAACAAAAGTCAATGACCAAATATCTGCACTCACATATATAGATATTGATGAGGTCGTAACATTCAATTAACTGGAAATTGGCCAAAAGTCGCATTAATTGGCCCAACTGCAGAAAACGCCAAATCAATTGCGATTAACTTAAAAGCTTTGGTTCATTGAATTCCGCTGATTTTGCCATTTGTGTGTTTTCAGACTTACGCACAATAAAATTGTTTGTGTCGAATGCCCCGAAATAAAAACATTTGCACACAATTTGCACAATTTTGGCTTGCGTGCATTATGCAAAATGCAAAACAAAAAAAAAAATAGAAAAGCATAATTTTGTGTGTGGCTTTGTGGCACAACCAACAAGTACAATAACATTCAAAATTCATTTAATGCTCTTTTTACACCCTATAACGATTAAACATGCATTATAAGGTAGCTTCTGTGATCTCATATAGTTTAAATATAAATACAATATATGCTTAGATTATAGCTTAACCGTATGCATAATTTTTTAGAAGTGATTTAAAGCACGCTTTTCAAAGATTCTCAGAAAACATTTTATATCCACACTTAGGATATTAAAATCGCCAACACAATTTGCATTTGAATTAATAATTTTGATAATAATTATAATAATAATAGTATGTGTGTAATATTTGACAATTAACATGCAATGGCCACAAAAAGCATAGCCATTTTCTATTTCTATTTTCATTTTGCCATTTACCAATTTGTATTTTCTATTTGGTATTTGCGGACTAATGTTGCAGGCGTGTTTAATGCACGCCAACCAAAATATCAAGGGACATAATTGATGCATTAGCTGTATTATGTATAATTGAAGTTCTTAGCGCCACTCTAAAAACCACCCGCCCTTCTAGTTTTTACCACGCATACCCCCCCTTGCACCCCACCAGCAAAATATTTATAAATACCAATGTCAACTGTT
The DNA here is from genome assembly GCA_035043505.1 of Drosophila setosimentum. Taxonomy (NCBI): domain Eukaryota; kingdom Metazoa; phylum Arthropoda; class Insecta; order Diptera; family Drosophilidae; genus Drosophila; species Drosophila setosimentum. The sequence goes on from JAWNMY010000007.1 coordinate 22,468,376, forward strand.
GCAATGCATTCATAAATCAAATGAGCTGAAATGCGTTTTCTATGTTTATTCGCTTCATGTTCGTTATGATTATTTGCAATTTGTGTGTTGCTGGGTAAGTGGTAGGGTTGTCAGGGTTGCGGGGCATAGTTGCCAACGTGTCGTTTAGCTGACAAAATATTCATAATGCGGTATACATGTCGTATGCGTGTTGTGTTATTCTTTTTGCGTTGCTGTGGCTTTCACTTTGCTCCTGCTCTTAGCGGCTTTTGGGCTCTGTTTTTTTTGTTTTTTGTTGGCGCTTATCATGTCTGACCATTAGCTATTTTTCCGCTAACATGGCTCTAAATACACATTGCAATGGTATATGGGGGCGCAGGAGTGGTAACTGCAAATTGACACAAATTTAGATAAATATCTACTCGCTGCTTAACAGGTGAATTTGATTCCTTGGAAAATTGATTTTGAAAATATGAAATAATCACGAGTTCAGCTTGTCATGTTGATTGAGAATTTTTATTTATATACCTACTAATGATAACTACAATTGCCAATAACAAATTTCAAGTACTCCTATATAATAATTGACGACGTGGTTAAGGATACGAACTTGTTGAAACTCTTTAATTATCTGAAACTATCTATCCGCTATCTTATCGATATAATACGAAACATATTGGCTGCTGTTGAAAGGGTTGAGTTTGAAATGATTATTATTATATTATTAAGTAGAATAATTATGAATTATGTGAATAATCTCATAAATCCAGAAGCCATTTAGTTAATTAGGTTGGCTATGTTTGTTCGCTGATTGAGCTAAATTTTGAGTAGCAGCAGCAACCAGACACTCCTTATGCGCGAATTTGCTTCAATTTAAGGACTCGACTAGAATAAGAATGCTGGCAAAGCAAAAATGTCAAGGACGAGGGGTTTTTGCTGGAGTGATTTGCTGGCGCAGAATAATGGTAAATAATTTAATCAAGTCGAGTCAAGGCGGCGTGGGCTTTGAATGCTTCAACGATTGAATGTTTGAATGTTTTTGAGCCTTTTGAGGGTTGTGGCAAATCAATTTTAATCAATTTTGCTCTTGTGCCACGCCCAAGTGCTTGCAAATAATTGATTTAGCTGCCATTAGAGGCGCAAATCGCAGACAATCAATTGCGCGAAGCGAAGATGCTACCCAAGCCAAGATGTGGCGAGAGGGTGGACGGGCGGACGGGTGGTAATGGGTGGTAATGGGTGGGTAACTGCTCGCAGGCACAAACAAATTAAGGACAATTATTTCAATTAACCAAATGCAAATAAATCGAAGCGCCGTTAAGCAAACAACAGCTCACAAAAACCAAATAGCAAGTGCTTTTTTTCTTTCTTTCTTTTTTTTTTTTTGTTGGTTTGAGATCTTTGCAATTTTTTGTTTCTTTTACAGCCTTAGCACTTTATGTAGTTTGTGTGGATTGTGGATTTTGCTGCTGGTTGTGTTTTGTCTGTTTTGCTTGTTGAATTGCAAATAATTTAGCAGCCGAGTTTGTTTAGGATTTAATTAATAATGAATCGAGAAACTCATTACGCGGCAGTAAACAAACGCAGCAGCAAGCAGAAAACAGCAGCAGGTAGCATGCGGTTTGAGGAGGTTTAGGAGTTATTTAGCGTACACTTAGAAAATAAATTACACTGAATTGTACTAAATCACTTACAAAATATAACGTATTTCTTGTTTTTAGACACATTTTCTAGATATAAGTATAAAATATATAATTGAAATGGCTTGCCACAAAGCGAGAATCCAAAAAAAGTCGTTTCTTTTATTTCTTAGAAATATTTTCCTCATTTCCTAATATTTATACGAAATAATCAGTCGAAGACGAATTGCCGTTTTCACAGTAAATTATTTGCATTTTTATAAACTATATAAAATGTTTGTATATATGAAATATTATAATTCAAATTTCTATTTAGTAAGAAAAGCAAAAATAAGGAAGATATATATTTTTTTGAGTGTTAGCACTCCCCCCACACACACCTCTAGCATATCATGCTAATCACACTGATGGCCCGCACAATGCCGGATACGACACGATTAGTGTGCATTGCGGACGGGTTACCGGGACAACTTACCTAATGAACCTGTTGAGGTCGATTCTCCATCCATTCGATTTCAGCTCTGCCACTAGATCAACAGGCAAATAAACTGGGCAAGATGCTAACAGCAATACATATACATATTTATCTGTGTGTGTGTGTGTGATTGTGTGTGGGTGTGTAAGTGTGTGTGTCTGTGGTTTATTACGCTGCTCTTGGCAATTATATTTGTTACCCAATTAGCGTAAAATTGTGTTTATTGGCAGACGAGCACCGCGGCGCACGTAAGAGCCGCATTGAATTACCTAATGAAGTTGTAGCAAGTATGTACAGTTATAGTTGTTATACCCTCAACTAATTACAAAATGTGTAAAAAAGGGTGTAATGGTTTAGTGCACTAGTATGTAACAGACAGAGGACAGCAGCATCTGCGAATATTACTGAATAGCCAGAAGAGCTGCGTCGATATAATCATGTCTGTATGTATCTGAAGAAAGCAGTCTGTAGAATTGTTGAAATATGATAAATAGATTAAAACAAACTAGAAATGAAACAGACTTTCTTTAAACCAATCTTATAAATAATATGAATGAAAGCGACTCCTATGTGAACACTTCCAGGCACGCTTACATTCGACGGAGCAAAATGTTTTAAAGTTAAATGTGTCAATAGAGTTACACTCAGAAAAGATATATATATCTGAAAGTATATTTCTTAAAATGAAGAATTTTCTTTTATTAATCAATGTACATTTGATTACGAAAGACACTTCAACTCTTACAAATGCACTTCGTAATTATAAAAATACTTGTAAATACAAAAACAACAAATATTTTTATAAATTTCAAGAGAAATGTTTTCTTATATTTAGAAATTATTTGTAAAAAGAAATCATTGTAGTTTACAGAGTGATTGTGTGAGTAACTGTTAAATATATATTTAACAGCTGGCTGCAGGGTAACTCATAGCCGGGGGTACTCGACTATTACACTCTTGCTGGTTGTAGTTGTACCTCACGTCGTGGACTAGCCACAGACTGCAATGTCTGTTGTGTCTATTAGTTTGCTAACCTAATTTGCTAAAAACACACAGAGGCCTATTGGGCGTGTCTAAAACTCTGTCTAAGCATTTATTATTGCTGCTGCTGTTGCCTGAACAGAGCTGAGCTGCCATAACTTCTTAACTTGCCCCAAACAAGAACAATGGAGTCGTTTGTTGTTATTGCTCAAGTTACTGTTGCTCTTGTTGTTGTTGCTGTTGTTGCTGTTGTTGCTGCTGTTGCTGCTGTTGTTGTTCTCGTAGGTGTTACGGCTAATGCTCTGGATAAAATATGTAATTAAATATGCTTGCTTTTAGTGTATAAATCGCTTGTAGGCTTTTCACTACTGCAAATGAGTACTTTGTGTTTGCTTTGCTATTGCATGTTTATTCAGTTTTAAGGGTAGGTTATCTTTAATCTATTGATGCACTTGCACTTTATTAAATTAATCTCTTTGTTCCGTCAAAAAAATAATAAAATCTATATATATGTATTACGTACTAACTGAAAGTCAACTTGGTGTTGCCCTCAATCAAAACTGACTGCTTAATTAACCCTTTGTGCTGCCGGCTACAACTTGAGTTACGAGCAACAATTGGCGCTAATTATTTTTGGTCGAGAAACGCTTTAAGCCATTTAAAGTACTGGCAATAGCAGTGCGAAATGCGAAATGCGAAATATGAGATAAGTCTTAAGTTAAAGTGGGCACGTTCTATGCCTTCTTTGTTTGCAGTTTAATGGTTTGGAATTAATTAAAAGTTGCTATGGGAATTAATACAGTGAGCACTAGATGTTTGTTTACGTTGATTGTGCGTTTTATTTGACTGCGCCCTTTGACTACATTTTAATGATATTAATTGAAATAACTTTCTTATATTTGTTTTGACTGTTTTACACAGGCTGCCAACAAGCAATTTAATCCATGTACACTTTTATTTAAAGCATTAAACTTTATCATATGATTAATTTGCTGACTTCGATTATAATATGAATGCAAATAATTCAATTAAATTTCGGTACTTGGACTTTTACTTATGAGCGAACAAAATCTATTTCCTTAAAATATATAATTAATTCACTGACTTAGCATTTCTCGCTTACTCTTCCTCAATAGTTGATAAACTACTGGCTATGCCAAGTGCTAAGATCCGTTCTCTATGTCTGCCGTCTTATTTATTTAACTGTGAGTTATGTGCTCACGATTTGTGCTTAGCGCTCGGCCACAGACGTTAACTTCTAATCGGAACTGTTGCTGTGTATTTATATGGCAAGTAGACTGAGGCGACCCAAGGCATGCATGATTTATATGTACTTATTTATGTAGCCGGTGCTAAGGGGAATTCTTGCAACCCCAGCCTTGTGGCAAGGGCAACGCATAGGCGTTCGCCATTGTCTTTGCTAACCACACAATTATTTATTAGCTTCTGTTGCGGCTGCGAATCTTGCAGCTCTTTTCTCTCACTTGACGCGTAGATATATGTATGTGTGTATGCCTGTGTGTGTGTGTGTGTGTGTGTGTGTGTGAGCTGCTTGTTTTGTTATCCTGGCTGCTTAAGACAGCTTAAGACAGCAGGTCAGACACAGACTGAGCCCTGTTGAAAAATTCATTTTCATGTTGCTGCAGCTTAAGTAATTTTTCATAAACATGCCGTCAGACGTTTGTATGCCGCATGTTGCTACATGTTGCGCTTGCCCCAAAATATATATAAAAAAAATAACAAATATGAAGAAGAAATTTAATTTCAGCTACTTATGCATACTGGCTGGCTGTAAGCTGCTTAGCCGTACTGCAAACACACTCAAAGCCATCTGCCGTGGACTCACATTTCACATCAATCATACGCCATGTGAGCTGCTGTTGCTGCTGGTGTTTGTTGCTGCAGTTTCGTATTTAAAATGTCAATTATTACGGTACGAGCAAAGAAGGAATAAGGTCCGAACCATTGGCCAGCTCAATTAAATCCCCCATGTTGCAGTCACTTTGAGTTTTTCAGCAGCTTTGCTATGGACCAATAAAATAGCTTTAATGGCGCTCGTTTGGATTGCGTCTCCGCCTTGAGCTGGCATTTAACTCTTTCACTCATTTATCATCCTTTGAATGCCCAATAACTCTCCATGCATATGTGTGTGTGTCTGTGGGGAAAAGTATTGGGTTTCAGTGTGCGCTTTAATAAATTTGACCATCGTTTATTTTAAGCATTTTTATTGCACATATTTCGCGTTTCATTGCAACAAATATCCTCTTTCTTTTACTCCTCTCTCTCTCTCCCTCTCCCTCTCTCTCTCTCTCTCTCTCTCTCTCTGTCAGCTCAAGTCTTTATCATATGGCAATTTAAAAATGATTGAAGCTCTGCCAAATTGACAACATGTTTTTGTTTGTTTGCCTTGCATTTATAACAGTTTGTGTATTAATTGCGCATACGTCGTGTGTGACATGTACATGGCAAGATAGAGTGTTTGACTCTTTTCTTCCTGGTGGCACCTTAAGTATTGCCTCGCTTGCAACTGACACGTTGCTGTTGCATAACTCACTTCCTCAAATGTTGGCAACTGTATTCGTTTTGGCTTCCTTTCATCCAGCAAAAGGGATACTTTATTGAGGTCATTTTGTTGGGCATATCCAGCTTTCAATGCCCTGTGAAGTATTTTGAATAAATTTTTAATATATTTAAATTATATAAAATTCTAAATATAATAGTAGCCAAGCTATAAGCTGGATTGATCAGTTTATAGCTGCAATTTTGCTGAATTTAATATTAATGAAATATACACTTGAATTTCCTCCATCTGACATTTTTTATTGAACGAGGCATTTTTTTTCATTAATTGGTGAAAACGAGTCAAAGATCAGTTAAAAATAATATACACTTACCGAAAACATTTCTATGAAAAAATGTATAAGCTGGCTTTATTTAGAGTATTCAAAATTCGTGCTGAATTATGGAAAACAATTTGCGTTTTAAATTCCTGCATCATCATGCAAATATATGGAAATATTTGCAATGCGTGCTATATGAGTATATAAGAATGCAGAAATTGTTTAGAAATACGAGCACGTAAGTACACGAATAGCTAAAGTTATGTGTTTACAACGTATGTACTTTGGAATACCCTGTAGCAGTGGGTAAAGAGTGTATCACTTTTTATACAACGATCTTTTAAAGCCACAAATGTTGTTTATAAATCAATATTTCAGAGCCAATAAGTCGTTCGTTGTTTAAAGGGTATCTTATAGTCAGGCTGACTCGATTGTAACACTCTTATTTCGTTCCTTAACAGAATAGAGGATATGTTGCTGAAAATTTGCGATGAGCAGAAGCAGCCGTATTCATCGAGTTGCATATCAAAAGCATGGGCCAAAATGCATCTTGCTTTTGTGCCACACTTCCGTTTCCGTTGCCTGACACACGCACACATACACACACACACACACACACACACACACGCACACAGATACTGAAGATAGTGTCAAACACAATGCTTGCTTAACACTTCTTGTTGCTGATTGCATTGCCTTGTTATTTGGCCAGCACATTTCGCATGCACTCGCATTGCATTTGAGTGTGTAAATATATAAATATATATACATATCAATATTTGAATAAATGGAAATAATATTTCTATGTCAAGCAGATTAAAAATGAAGCTGCGAACGTGTTTTGGCCTCAATTGCTTCACATTTAGTTTGTGTTTCAATTAGCAAAGAGTGGGAAATAGAGAAAGAGCTCAGCTTAGATTCAGTTGATAGAACTGCAGACAAAATCCACTAATTGATATTTTATCTCTCAACACACTTTTTCTTTTGCTTCAGCAGCACTTTAGAAAGGTTTTAGTTTCCGTTTTCTGTTTGCCAACGGATTGGCCATGTTTCTCCACTTTATTTTTCTACTCTGTTCGTTTGTTGCATAAATTATTTTAATTTTGCTCTTTTATTTAGAGCTGCATAAATGGCAATTAAATTTTCTTCGATTGGCCAACTATTTATTAATTATGTGCATTTTTTCTTTTGTTAAATCAACTGCATTTAAATGGATTATATCCAATTTGCCATCAGCATTATTAACGATATATATATAATATGTTTAATTAGTTTATTTGCATTATATATCAATGAGATTTGAGCATTATGTTTGAGTGTTATTTTCTTTTTAAATTGTTTACATTGTTTCACTTTATTTTGGGATTAAGTTTTTTTTATTTATATAATATGTATATCCAGAAGGGCATCTAATGATCGACACTGCGGAAATACCTGATTTTGAACTAACATGTGCGCAAAATAATTATTAAATATTTATTTATTAATATTACGTATGGCATATTTTGTATTTTTTTTTTTTAGTATTTACAACTGGCACTTGCCGCGTTTTTCGCTTGATAAACGATCTGACAATTTAAATCTATTGGGAAGAGCTGCATGATTTATTGGCCCCAGCCTGCTGGCAGCGCGTTCTGGTTGCCTGTTGTCTGACAAACAGCCAGCCAAACAAATACATCAAAAACAACAGCAGCAACAAACATAACAACGCCGTGCAACACTTTTGTGTGTCGCTGTCAATTTGGTAAATTATTGCTCACAACTTGAAAAAAATCCTCTTAAATTTGTTGCTGTATTTCAGAAAAACAGATCTATTCTATCTATGAAAGGTATATTTATATATATATATATATATATATATATATATATATATGTATATATATGTCTAACATTTATGAAAATAAATGTTAGTTGCTTAACATAAAATGCTTGTATTATTTATTTTATTATGAAAGTTATTTATTTATTTATGTTATTGAAATACATTTTTATTTGCATTTAAGACTAATATTATTATGCTTGTATCATTTACAGATAGACACTAATATTTGACTTGGTCGTAAGTACTAATTGGCATCCTTAGCTATTTATGTAATCTTTAGAATGTGAATATGAACAATGTCTACTCCACATTTAAGCTATACATTTCATCACATAATTAGCATATCTATGATCAAATTTGCTACATAATGGTCAATAGGAAAGACTTAAGTACTTAAACTATTTTAGATAAGTATTACGTCAACCATTGCAATCTTATCTGTGCCTGGAGCGAGTTAATGCTCGCATGCTCCCCCAAAAAGGTCAAATATAATATTTGTGAAATTTTTATTTGAAACGCTGTAGGCCAAAGCAACTTGGTTGTGTTTTGGTTGACGATTATTTAAATTGCATAAGATGTGCCATAATGATAGTGCTCTGGCACGTTTTATAGCATTTGGTTCACCGATTACAGCAGGAATGGCCAGCAATTAATTGCATTTGTAGTTTTGGCTGCTTTTGGCTTACCACTTGCCACATTTCCCTTGCCCCTCTCTCATGAATATATATATATATATATATTAAATGTATATATGGTAGTTATTGCAGTTGTACTCATAGTTTGTATATGGTGAAAAACTTTGCAAGCCGCTTATCTCCAACTGAAGTGAAGTTCAACAAGCCCGCAAGTGTGTGGCATTAAAAAGTTTTTAAATTTACGCAAAACGTTCGTTATGATGCGACTTAATTGTTAGCTGTTAAGATTGAACACACATACACACACGCACTCACACACATGCACACAAACATTGTTGTGGATGGTAAGAAGTCAAATATACGATATACTGATTATAAATCGTATGCAAAGTTTTTTGCTGTTGTTAAATTTTGTAGTGCCTAGCGGCAAATGAGAAACTTTTTAACGCTTTTCCATTACTCGCATCTCTATACTTATTTCAACTGTCAACAAGTTTTTAAGTGTGTTTTCATCGTTGTCTTTTTTCTGTGTTTTTCTATTAATATTGTATATTCTGTGTAAATTAGCATTTGATATATATAATGTATTTAATATTTAAAGAAGCAGTGGAATGAGCTCGAATTTTTATATTTTATACACTTGATCAATAATATGTCTAGGTATTTAATATATTAATTAGAAATGTATATCTTGACAATTGCAATCAAAAATTGATTTGTGTCTACATATCTATATTCCCTCTTCACAATTTACAAATATAAATAAATATAGATTTTTGTAAAGCATTTTTAATCAATCATATTTGATTTGTATTATGACATATCATTGTCCTGCATTTATTTCCTTCAATATTAGTTTAACCAACTCCAAAGCTTAAATGGAAACATTTATCTTTGGCACAATTACTTTTTAGGTATTTTCATGCATGAACAATTTGATATGCCAAGTTTGAGTTAACAACTCGATAAATGTGATAACAAATAAAGAAAGAAAATTGAATGGAACACGCTCCAAAGCTCTTCGTATGAATAATATTTGAGAAGAGTGCACTGAGAAAAGGGTAGTAAAAGACGGGATGCCTTAAGCCATAAGCAAAACAAATGCACTTCTGCATTTTTCTGCGCTGTCAACGGATCTTTTTTCTTCTTTCAGTTTTTAAGTTGTTATGTTTAAGAATACATACAAATTTCGAGCTGCACTTAACTATAAAGTAGCTAAGGTAAACAATATTAAAAACAAACATGCTGAGCGGCCAACCAAAGAAATACACACTCACACACTCGCACACACACACACACACACACACATCAAGGCAATAAAATATGGTGAAAGAAAAAAAAAAAACTGTGAAAGCAGCGAAAAATTATATATGTATTACCTGTAAAATATGCACAGCAGGTGCTGCTATCCGCTGACTGCAGCTATCTCTGTCTGTGTGTGTGTGTGTGTGTGTGTGTGAGTGTGCATAAGTGTGTTTATGTGCTCGTGAGGTGCATCCGCTTTTTGGTCGAGTAGCCGCAGCACTCAGCGCCAGCGCCAGCTACAGCTACAGATATGGCTCTAGCTAATACACTCAGAAAAAAAATCGATATGCTTATAAAACATATTTAAAATATTATTATAAAATCTAAAATAAATCTAAATTATTTATTTTTAATATTAAGAAGGATTTTTTCCACAAATTATGGATTGTAATTAAATGAATTTCTTAATATCAGAAAATGTTTCTTAAATCTAAAAAGACAGCATATTTTTGTTTTAAAATTTCAGAAAAATGTATTCTTATATTTAAAAGAGATTTGTAAAAGCGAGAAAATCTTTCGAGTTTTCCGTGCTATTTTTTTCTTAGTGTAAAAAGAGAGAGAGATATATATTGAGAGAATGAGAGATACACACATTAATGCTGTCCAAGTGCTACACTAAATTATGTATGACTGTGTGTGTATTTATAATACGTATGCACGTGTGTGTGTGTTTGTGTGTGTGCTTGTCTATGCGCAAATAGTTTTTCAAAGTGCCTGGCAGAGCTGGCTGCTTGGTTTACTTGGCGTTGTAGACACCACCTGTAATTATGTTGAAAGTAAAATGCCTGTAAAATATTAACTGCTGCATGCCACATGCTGTTCGCCACATGTATGCGTGCACATGTGTATTGTACGTGTGTGTGTGTGTGTGTGTGTGTAAATTTAATATTTAAAATGAGTTCGCTGTTGTGGTTTGCATTGTTGCTGTTGTTGCAACATTTAACTAACAGCGATTTGCATTGGCCGCAGCAAATTTGCCTCCGTTCGCTCATTCGTTCATTGAAAAACTGTTTTTTTCTGCAATTTTCCACATTTTTCTCTCTTTCTCTCTCACTCTCTCTCTCTCTCTCTGGCGCAGGCTGCACTTTTCATTTAGCCAGTGGGCCAACTGGTTTTGCTAATAGAAATAAAAACAAAACTGAACACAAACTAAGCCAAGCTAAATGCTCAAAGGCTCCAGCTAAAACCCATATCCTCCCCGTCCCCCTCTCCACGCCTACGCCCACTTCGAGTATCCCCACCCGCCCCCCCTTCACCACCCCTGACGGCTATGAAAACAAAAAGCGATTTGCAAGTTTTCTATTGCGCATAAAAGTATGCTGTGGGAAATTTTTTCCCATGACGTTTTGCTGAACATTCTCGTTTTGCTTTTCTCACTCACTCGTTTTCCATATTTTTTTTTTCCATTTTCATTGTACATTTTATTTTTTTGCATTTTGTGTGCTTGTTTTGTTTTTGCTTTTCATAAAACCAAACTATTAAGCCAAGTGTTAAACTCATTTAGCGCGGATTTATGCGCCCGAGTGCCCCATACAAGATGGCTTGCTTTCAATGGGGGCTGCTGGTGCCTGTGGCTGGGTGGATGGTATTAAGCGTCATGCATATATGGTCACGAGTGTGTGTGTGTGTGTGTGTGTGCTCCTGTTTGTGCATATAAACGTATGTGGTCTCTGTGTGTGTGTGTGTGTTGTGAGTGTTTGCGTCTGCTTTGTAAAAGTTCCGCTTTCTTTTATGCGATTTTAATAAGCCTTTTTGCAGCATTGGTCGTTGTTGCTTTGTGCCTGCCTCTGCTTGCTGCCTGCTGCCTGCTGCCTGCTGCCTGCTGCCACTGCTCTATACCAGTTTTTCACATATATATTAGGTTTTCTATTAACAGCTCCGTTTTTTTATGCATTTTGTTGTGGCCTGAATTTGTGGTGTGATATTTTCGAAGGCTGACTATTATATTAAGCTCGCATTGTTAATGCCATGTTGATAATTATAAATTAGGCATAGCCATGACCCAAATGCTATCCATTATTGTTCGTCTTAATGGCATTTGTTTGTAATTTATGATACCTTTGAGGAAGACATCTTGTTTTTCTTATATACAATGAATAATTACATTTTTCATATCTCCGAATAATTATTCTTCCCTTCACTAGCATTGCTTGCTTTTTAGATAAATTCAGTTATTGCTGTATAATTTTTATTTTACATTTACAAATTTCCACCGACACAAGACTGATTTGATTTGATTTGATTTAATCAAATTTAATTTCGTTCGACCACATTAGGCGTATTTATTTTTGATCTGCATCGCATTTAGTACAATTACCATCTGTGCTTAGATAAGACTAAAAAACTGTAAAATTGTATTTAAGGACTTTGTTGCATTGTAGTAAATAAAATGAAATTCTGAATGAAAATTGATTTTTATCAGATGATGTTGACTTATTTAAAGCAACATTTTTAATTCCTACAGATTAGGTTTAATTTATGAGTTGAAGGATGTAAGAAAGAGCTGTCAATGGTCTTCTTAAATATGCAATTGTAAAACAATACAAAATTCATTTAGCTCAAAACATTGCAAAAGGCTTATAAGTGAGTGTGTGTGCGTGTGCCAAGCAGAAAAGTCATTATTTGCCTGATGTCGTTACCTGATATTGTCGTATTAATTTTTGATATGTAATCTGATTTATTGGAAAATTTTTGCCAGCCAGCACACACACATCAAGCAGACATGCCATTCTCTTGTTGACTCACCAAGTGAAATAATAAACACAAAATGTTATTGTTATTGTTGTAGTTGTAGTTGCTGCTCTATTCCAAAAATTGGGCAGTTTGCCTACACAATATTCGTAGTTTTGCATAAACTATCAACTCTGAAACGAAATGATTTTTGAGCTAGCTATAATAACCACAGCCTGGCAAGAAGCTGGCGACTCTGTCAGCCTGTGGGTAGCCAGTGAAGTGTGTAAGGAAAAGTGCCAATCAAAGTTAATTGAAAATTCATTGAATGTTGTTTATTTAAGTAAGGCACACAACCTAAATAACTCTCTGTATCTCTGTCTTAAAACGTGTACATCTCTCATGTCGTTTGTCGTGTTCTTCTTGTTAATATTGTCATCTGCACTGTTTGCAGTTCAGCTTACAATGCAAACAGTTTTGATCATGACACACATAAATAACCCTTTCACAGACGAAATGCATAAATTAGTATAGATTTAACACTGGACATTTTGCAACTGTAAAATATAAAAAAAAAACACACAGCCAATGAATAAAAATGTTTGTCTAAAGTACTAATTATGTTTTATTATGCAAAAAAAAAACACTTTTTGTTTAATAATTATATGTTTATTTATTCAAAATCATGGAAGAAACTCGAGCGAGACTTCTTGCACCAGGCTATTGAATAAATCAAAGACTTGCTGATTCCAGATATCTTATATTAAGTATTCATTTAGTTTGATTTCATTCAAGTTGCTTCCATCACATTAAGCATTTTTATTTTCGATCTGCATCCCGAACCAAGTCAATGGAGTTATACTTTGACCATGCCACCAGCTAAGTTGGACAGGATAAATAGATGAGATTTATTGAATGAATTGAAATTACAGTTTGGTTAATCAAATCTGTGATAGTTATTCGATCATAATGCATTTTCTTGACTTGGTTCAAGATATGTCTTTAACGTATTATTATTGTTTTGCATCAAAATCTCTAATGCACTCTGAGATTGCCTTCTTCACGCGACCAAAAACAATAAAATGGAATATATTCTTTTCTGTCTATTACTTTTTTGGCACATGGTCATTGTACTCATTCTGTGTTATTTTTTTTTGGCATTTTCGGCATAGGAAATTATCATCTTATGCCCATTTGAGAATGTTTACTTGCACAGCTGTCTTAAATTCATTTCGAATGTGTTTTGTTGGCCAATTGTCTGACTTTTAATTACACTAAAAAAAGAGAGTATGCAACGTATTACGTGCAACGTTGTGTTGCACAGTGTATTACACGTATTACGGGCTATCAAGAGCACTTGCACATTACGACACATTTTGGCATACAATGTTTGGGTTAAGAGACCAACATGTTTCTTCATAGTTTGTAATGCGATTCCGTAGAAATCTGTAAAAATGTTTTTTTTATTTACCATTTCCCATGGCACACAGCACAAATTGAACTGCAAATAGTGTAAAGTGGTGTGTAGTGGTGTGTGGTGCTGCGGTATGAAGTGGTGCTGTGCTGTGGTGGCGCTGCTCGGGACGTGGCTGAACTTTGACTGTCTGTGAGTTAGCCAAGACTCACCCAATGTGGCAATGTCATTTGCATTGAGCTCAAGCTGGCTCTGGCACTGGCTCTGGCTACATTTACAGTTGCTAAAAGTGTTTACCTTTTACTTAAGAAATTACACTTGGGCAAACAGAATTTGCGTGCGCGTTGCGGCTGAGTGGTGCGGTGTGGCTGCGATGTACTCGCCCCACCCAAGTCCAAAGGGGCTGTGTGTACAATTTTTCAGCACGAATCAAACGCAACATCCGGCGGAAAGTACTTACAGTGAGATAGAGAGAGAGAGAGAGAGAGGGGGGGGAAGAGAGAGCACTGAGAAATCTGGAGAAAGGCAGCCAAGTTTCGAGCCCAAAGTCGACATTGTGTCGACAGCCTACAAAATTGAAAAGTTTTCGTTGCTTTTTGGATTATTTGGTTTTGTTTGAAGTGAGTGCCAAATTGGTGTGTGTGTGTGTGTGTGTGTGTGTTGTTGACTTTTGTACGCTAATAGCAAAAGGCGAACTCCAAGTCGGTAGCGAAAAAGTTCAAAAGTTCGGACTGTAGATAATTTGTGGTTCCAAAAGTTTTTAATATGGGGTCAATGATTTCCATTTTTTAGCAAACTGTGAACTGCTTTGCGGTTGATACTTTACGGCACTACGGCTATAATTTAACAACTTGCTGATTGTTGAATTTTATGAAATGATATTTTGAAAATATCTCAATTGAACATTAATTTTTTGAATACATTTTATGTTTAAGTCATAATTAATGATTTAATGATTTTACGTTATAAAAACCGATTAATTTTTCTAAAGCAGTTATATTATATTGTTATCAAATTCGACATATATAGCGACAGCAGCGTAAGGTCAGATATTCTTATATATATATATAATAAGCTCAAGCAAAGTGCAGAAATTGCAGATTATAAATTCATTCGTTGGTGTTAAATCACAGTCAACAGTTAGCGAGTCGAATCAATTATTTCCAAAGCACTAATTTTACTCTAGGGTATAATATCGCAGCGCTGATTTGAGATCAACAAACATAATGCGGGTGAATTTACTATATCTTATTTCTTTGCTTGTAAATCGGTCGCATTTGCTTGATCCACAAATCTCGGTCACATTCGAGTTTTAAACGATCTGCGCTCCGGTTGCTTTTAACTCGAACAAAAAATGTTTAAAGTCAAATTAAAAATACTTCTATTTCTATTGAGTCATGTGTCTGCTTTTCAATTGAATCGCGGGAAATACCCGATTGTGATTATTTTGATACGGTTGATTTGACGGGCAGCAAACGACATCCAAATGGATCTTACGAATACGAAGGGGTTTTGATACCTGTAGAACAAACCGGGAACTACACCTACAAGATCTTTTCTGAGGGCACACTTACCTCAGTCCGGGAACACGACCAGGGAGACACGGGAGGGCGTGTGCCAAGGAACTGGGCAATCCTAAAGTTAATATCACACTTTTGGCTGATGGCACTCAGATCGAGACAAATCTTCGGGATCAGTTTGTTGTACTGCAAGCAATACGCACAGAAAGTCATATATCAGAGCAATTTGTTAATTATACCAAAGATGCTGATTGGAAACTATCTGAGGTGATTCTTTAGATACATTATGAATATGAATAGCAAGTCATTTAAAAATGTACAATTCAACTAGAACGGATCTGTGTATCGCTCAGATGATGACGACCATTTAAAACGATATTATTGCATACAGCCAGAGAATTTGAAATCTCGGGAACGTAACAACAAGCTGTTGGGAGTAAATTGCTTATTCGATGATAACCCACCCTATGGTAAAGTTGATGAATTTAATTATTTGCGGCATTAATTGAACCCGGGACCCCGGGGTGTGACCAGTTGGTTTATATATTTGTGCTGAGAGTTCGGCATATTCATGACAAATGCTATTTGTGCTACTTGATTTGCATGTTCTTCGATTTCTTCGTAGTGATCGTAAATATGGTAGAGAGTGTTTCAATTGGTGTCAGCTGTTATCTTGTGTGTGGGTTATAAAATTATATACAATTATGTGAAGAGGTATGTGAAATGTACTTTATAGCCTATATTGGCTACTTTTTCAGCATTTCCATTTATCTTTGGCTGGCCGTGATGGCATTTAACTTGTGGAAAAACGTAGTTCTTCACAAGTATGAAGTCGTTCGAAGCAGTAATAAAGGACAGTTTCGGACTTACAGCCTTTTTGTTTGGTTCTCTGCCTTTGCACTTCTACTGATCACAATTCTCACATATAATACAAGTATTGACTCTAATTGGATAAATGATGTTTTAGAACGCGATTGCTATATGAAATGTAAGCCAAATAAATATTGAAATTAAATATATTATTTTAACTTATATTACTCAGTGGATGATTGGGCTGTGGTCATATATTTTTTTGTACCTGCTACATTGAAACTTTCATGTAACACAACACTGGTCATCATAACTGCCGAGCATATCTACCAGGAGAACAGAAACAATTGCCAACAACTTCAACACTTCGGGGAACACAATATTAAGCAAAATATAAGGTATCATTTTAATTTGGATCTTAAACATTTTAATTATATCTTAACATTTATTATCAGATTTAAAATTTACGTGCGACTCTTCATAATTGAAATAATGGAATGGCTATTTCGAGTAATTGCTGTTTTACATGCTCTGCCTGACGAACCGCATGATTTTGTGTGTGAGTTAATCTGCTTCATGGCACCACTGGTATGCGTTCTCATATTTTTAATAACTGTCTCTCGCGCTAATGTTATTAAACAACTGAAAAATTGGCGACAACTATATTAATCTTGTATATATATATATGTTGACATTTTTATAATGAAGACCAGCAAAAATAGAAACGGTAACACCTTAAAAAGTAAAAAGTGAAAAGTTAAAAAAAGTTTATGTAGATCCGCTTGTGGATGAATGAATTTAAATGAATTTAAATATAAATAGTCCCTGAATACACATTTTCAAACTATTTAACATAACAATTCAACTACATTTAATTAAGTTTTGTGTGTGTTTTATTCCATTTATTAATTATGCTTTTTTTCTATTCAAATCACTTCAACCAGTAAGTCAGACTGGGAAAGCAAATGAACAAATATAAATATAATAAGAAGAATATAAATTTAAGAAATATTTAACATACAATTTAGCTACTTTTTTCCTATTATTTTCTCTGTTTTCCATTCAAATGACTTCCACAAGTCGCAGACCATTTTAAAGTCGCCTTGCAGGCTGATGTATTTGGGCGAACCGTTGCTTATCATTAAAGCAATAATCCATTTCCTCAAACACATTAATGTGAAGCTGCCCAAGGGACTCATTGTGTCAACTGGCTAGCACATAAACTGGTTTGTTTGTTTTTTTTTTTTGATGTTGGCTAACAACTGTAGGCCTATTGATTGGCAACGGGACTGGCTATGTATGGATGAATGGATGCATGGCCGAAAATAAATACACTTGTGAATGGTCGACACTCTCAATATTTATGACCATTTTAACCGCAAACAATTGATGCTTAAAAGCCAAACAGTGAAATTTAGAACTTCCAATTAGAAGCACAACCCAACACACAAAAGCAGACGATAATAAAAAATGTTTATGGCATAAGCACAAAAGGCGTGTCGTGTTCAAGTGCCAACAGCGACAACGACAACGACAACGACAACAATAATAACAAGCTCGTAAATTTGGCTTACCTGCAATGGTAACCAGGCACCAATAAGTGGCCACTGGACAGGCAGTTAAAAGCGGGAAGGAAACGCAAAAGTCAAAGGCCAGCAACAGCAGCAACAGCTGATTGAGATCTAAGCCCATTCGACAATTGCGTGTCTGCCACATGCATTTCAAATGTTGTTGCAAATAGTTTGCTGTCATTTTTTTTGTTGTTTTTTTTGTCGTACGGGGTGGTTGGCAGCTCCAATTGGAGTCGGTCAAAGCGAAAAGTGGAGCCGGTAACAGCAGCAAAACCAAAGCCATTACATTCAAATCAGACAGCGCAGTTAGTTAGTGTCCATTGTGTCCAATGCAGCCAGCATCCGAGTGGTAACCACAACCATAGAACGAAAATACCCTGTGTGAATGGCAGTGTTTGGAGAGACATTTTTCAAGGCCTTCAAGAAATGATCGCCCACAGTACAATTGTGCTTTAATAAAGTTCGAATTTCTATCAAATTTGAACTATATTTTTAAGTTAGTTTTGAATTGTACATTTCACATTTAATTGCTTTGCATAATTTCAAACATGCTCGTGCTAGCTTCTCAGCTATTAGAGCTGAATGACTGTCAGAAGTATTTCTATGGCTTTGAGTGCACATTCCTGTATTCCAGGGTATATAAAATAGACAATACAATATGCAGAGAGACAGGCGACATACAGAGGCAAACCCACACTAATCAAGTATACGTAGCGTGGGCTTAAATTTATGCTCAGCTCCACGACTTGAGCCTGTGGCTGTGACAATTGTCTGTGTTGGCTGTTAATGCATGTGGATGATGTTCATCGTTGCATGTGCATTGCATTTTACCCGAAAATCAAGTTGAATGTTTTGGTTATTTTTGCAGACGAGCAGACGAGCAAACCATTGGATCCGCTCGAGCGGCACTCAGTTCAATTATAAACTGCCAGCATTGTTGTTGTTGCTACTGCTGTTTGCCATTGGTTGGTTGCTCCTGTTGCTGTTTGGTATTTATTTGTTTCTTTTCGTTTGGTCTTTAAAGTGACTTGCCCAACCAAAAATTTGTTTAAAGTAAAATGGCATCTCCCCGAGCGCATAGAAGTAAAACTACAGCCGGCTAAGGAGCAGCGTTGAGGCGCCAAGTTGGCTTGCCATTGGCAACTTCAAATGCAAATTGGCCTCAACGCGCATGTTGTTCCAAATTCAAAATGGCGCTGCCAGACGCTCCAGCTACTACATGGTTAGTCAGATCACGACGAGCAGAAACCCTGTTTGCATGCCGCACAAAGAATGAAACTGCAACTTGGAAAGTGTTTTAAATTCTAAGAAATCTAAATCTTAAATATTATATTCTTAGTATTTTAAAATATTAAACAGACAAAATATGGTGATCTTTCTCTGTTTTAGCAAAGTTTTCTATTGTTAAGAATTTCTAGTTTTTAGAAAAAATTCAGTCAGAAACTCAAAAAATAGTAATGCAATTTACTCATTCGACTGATCAATTTTAATAATTTGTCTTAGAATTTCTAAAATTCTTCTTTGGCGAATTTATATTCTGTCTGTTGGCATTTGATATTTACACCCATTTGTGCAGACTTTTGGTTAGAGAGTATTCGATATATATTTGCATGATACTCAACTGCGGCAACTTCTGCACAATACTTGTCAGCATTTGTCCTTCTTTTCGCTGGCAGCCTTCAGAAAATTAGGTAGTGCATCGAGCTGGTTGACAATCTAAAACGCTTGTTCTTTATTTTCGCACTAAACCAGCATCAGGCAGCAAAATAAATGCATATGGTTCTTTGAAACAAATTGCAAAACTTAGCTTGGCAAAATAGTCGATTAACTTAACAGACAAGACAATAAATTAAGACAAGTATCCTAAACACTTCTTAAATATAAAAGAGAACTCAAAATTTTTTTGTTAAAATGAATCTATTTATGTGGGTTGGGTATTCTGTTCCCGATTTGTTTGGTAATTGCATGCTAAGTATTTGTGACCCAGTCTCTTAAAATGTTGTCTTGGAAAATGACGCCAGTTGCTGTGCAGTCACATTAAGCGCTAAGGATGCGTCTGCTGGGGCTGGTTATTATTCTTTTCGTTTGGCTCTGCTGCTGTCTTGAGTCGACTTTTTGGGGCGACACTGAGAGATGTGGCAGTAACAGCAACGCCAACAGCAACGCCAACAGCAACAGCAACATGGGTTAGTTAATGAAACCCGCTCTACTGTTGTTTTACGTACTCGTATTTTCTTGCCATTATTGTTTTTTTTTTGTGCAGCTTACCATTTGTGAAAGTCTGCAATTATTTTGTTGTTGTTGCTCGCTGGAACTGGACAGTAATTATAAGGCCATTAGCGAAAGCTTTACAAAATGAAAGGGCGGTGTTCGCGGGATTGGGGATTGGGGATTGGGTAACTCGACGCATGGTTATTGTGTAAATGCATTAAGCGTAATGTTAAACAGAAATTAAACAAGTGGCTGCTCAGCAATTGCCACTCGAATTTGTGGCCAAAAAGGATGTGCAACTGAATTTGAAGCCAAGTGATAAATGGCAATTGCTGTGTGAAAGTGCTTGTACAGTGAATGCACAATAACAAACATGTGCTACAATAGAGCATGTTTTTAAAATTACTGATTTCCCTTTAATGCCGCCAAAGTCGAAATTGAATTTTTTTTGCTTGATTGGAATTTTTGCAGTGCTGCAAAACAGCAGAAACTCATTTCATACTGATTCCCATATTAGTTTTATGGCTGAGATATGCCCTAAAACAGTTTCCCTACATACAATTGCGGTCAAAATAATATTAGTGCTGTTTCTCAATATATTTAATAAAAATATGATCAAATCGAGACCTCTTCAAATATCTTCAATATGAGGGAAGAACAAAACAAAACAAAAATGTTTCATCGTCATTAGGAAATTTTCATATCTAGTGTTTAGAAATATTATTTAGCCACAGGGAAAGCTGAGAAAACTTCTCATTTATTAAAATGATAATGAAATAGGAATACTTATTAATTTAATTTGTTTTGTTAATAAATTGTATCGCTAGTTGGCAACTCTTAATATTTAGTTATCTTCAGTATTAATTGCTTGTGTTTGAATACAATATTCTTAATTTTTGAACTATATTTTAAATATTTATATTTTCTAATCTTCAAAACATATGTGTGCATTACTAATATTTTGACCGCAGCTGTACGCAACTACGTAGTTTGGCATCCCTAACACCCAAGAAAACAAACAGCTCAAGGTCATGTTTAAGCTGAATCTGCATGGTGTGGAGTTAAATTTCATGTGTCATTAAAAAGCATCATAAAGAGCACAAAACCAAATATGCAAATTAACCAAGGCACATATGAGGAGAGACAGAGACAGGGAAGGGAAGGGAGGAAATAACGCTCCCAAACATGTTGGCAATCATTATCAAAAGAAATGGCTGCAGTTTCGTTGAGAATAAAAATCTCTCCGATGACAGAGAAATGGCATAGACGTGTGGGTTGCTTGGTTGCCGGGTTGGTAACCAAGGGCGACCCGCTATCAGATGGACTTACGTCTTAAGAGGACAACTCGACAACCGCCCCTTAATTGCCCCATTAAACAAATAACGAGTTCTACTTTTACCCATATTCAACGCGTGTAGCTGCTTACCGCTGCCTCGTAATTGTTATCAAATTTCTTCAAGTGTTTGTTTTGAAATATATTAGAAATATGTAAAAATAAAAAAAAAAAAAGTATAAGCGACCAAAAACTAAGCCTCAAATAAACCTCAAGTCTTGCTAGCATTTTCCTTTTTATTTTCTTTTGCATTTTATCTTGTGTAAAGTTTTGCGCTTCCAATTAAAATTCAAGCAACTTCAGATTGTGGCAACTTAAAATGTAGATAATGGAGAAAACTAGTTGATGTTGTTGGAAAAGTTTGCAGTTCTCATTTAAGAGTTTTTGAAAATTAAACATGTGTGCAACTACCCAACTTCACTAGCGATTGCAAATTCAGGCTAAATTCGAGTCAAACTACAAACATATAATTTACTATTAACAAGAAATAAAATAAGTTTGCACTAATCAATGCTGACTATGTAAGGTATATTTTACAAAACCTATTATATATATATATATATATATATATATATTTATATTTGTATGTTTATGTATATATTTTATAGAGTTTATATTAATTTTTTTTTATTCTTGATCAGCATCACTAGCAGAGTTAAGAAAATGATGTCTTAGCAATAAGTAGTATGCACAATATGTGATAATATATATATATATATATATTATTAATGAGTGCTTAGCGAGGTCTGTCGTAATAGAGATTGGATATGTTTGATCAATCTGTTGAACTAGAATATTTAAACTTCGCCTTGAAATAATCGTTCTTTCTGCTTTTTTCTTCTTATTATTTTCTTTATATCATTTAATTATGCCACAATATATTAACTCTTTTTGTGTAGTGCTTCAACTAAATATTATATTACTTAAAATTCAAGCGCTTATCTTGTTGTGTTGAGCATATAGCTCATGCGCTATTTGAGACACTTTTTGGCCGTTTATTTTGTTGGCCAATTAAACCAAACCCATTTCATGTTACTCTGCTCGAAAGATAAACATGGCGCTATCAAAGCAACAATGATGGAGGAGGAATGGCACAAAACTTGACTGTTTTTAATGTGGAAAGTTTGGTGTGTGTGTTGTTGTTGTTGTGTGTGTGTGTGTATGTGTGTGTATGTGTGTGTAATAAATATGAAGCACAACGTTACCAAGTTGCAAGCATTCGGTCCGAGTCAACAGCCAGGGGCGATCTATTGCGGGCTGCCTGGTTTCCGTTTCCGTTTCCGTTTCTCTTGTCGTTTCCGTTTGCGATTCCGTTGGCTTTGACAGCAATATATAAAAAAAAACCGATATAATAGAAAAAAAACGTAGAAAATTGTGCAATGCCAAAGTTTGTTTTACTGCTTGAAATCAGACGCTCTTCCTAAAAGATGTTGCTGCTGTTGTCCTTTTTGCTGTTGTTGCTGCTGTTGTTGTCATTTTTGCTGTTGTCCTCGTCAATTGCAATTGCATTTGGATCTTTGATTTGTTCTCTGTTTACCGGCTTCGCTTTTGTCATGCATGCAAATGTCCTGCTGCTGCTGCTGCTGCTCAATCAAATATGTCGCATCTTGGTCAAACTTTAAGGCGCACTTTAATAGTTATGCAACAGCGCTGAGGCTTTTAATGGTTACTGGTTACTGGTTACTGGTTACTGGTTGCTGCTTGATTTATGCAGCAGAGTCCCGGACACAAGAATAACACAGTCAAGTGCATGGCAAACACTTGGCCCGGCCCAGACTCTCTTTGCTTTTTGTATAATTTTTCACATAGGCAGCACAAACGACTCAGCCCAGCCAGCCACACAAATGCATAAAAAGCCAGACAGCTGAGCATAAAATATTGTTGTTATATGAAAAGCAGTCACTGCCCTACACTCAGAAAAACAAATTCACCCTGAATTCAAATACACACAACAATTCACATGTTCACATGTTTTCCTGTTATTTATATTGTTATTAAGCAGCAGTATTTTAATATTTCAAATATGCACAATCATTTAACATTCCTTAGAAATTTATATCATTTAACAGCAACAGCAGAAGCAGTAAATTTCGATACTTATTACAGCATTTTAATGCACTTTTCATTTCATCTCTTAATAATAGAAAATATATCGAAGATTTATAAAGCAAAACCATAATAAAGATATATTAGATTTAGGGCAGGCTTTTATAATATTAAGAAAAATGTTTGCTTATTTTTAAATGTTATTACTAACTTCCAAAGAAACTTTGTAATTTTTAGAGTGATTTTAATTTTCTAAATCTAACGTATGTTATTTTTTTTTTTTTTGAGTATATTAACTTCAACTTCAACTCTGACTCCAACTTCAACTCCCTTAACACGATGCTTGGTGCCTGTGCTTCTTTTGCGGCACAAAGGCAGCAATTGCAGTTGCTGCCACTGCTGCTGTTGCTGCCAACGCCACTGCTGCTGCTGTTGGGCAGCGTCTGGCGCGTCGCTTTGTGTGTGGCCATTGAATGCATGAAAAATGAACTGAAGAATGAAACCGAAAACTGCTTGGCAAGTGTCGCTGGCAGCCCAGTTAGGCTGCTTTTTGCGCAGTCATTGCACATGGCCAAAAGCAAATGGTGGGGAAGAGCAGCAAAAGTTACGTATTCGCAGCGCTGCCCAAGTGACTGTAAATGTTTGATAAGAAGCGACTATTGATGGTGCAAGCTCAACTTGCGTTTCTTAAGTGGTTTCATAGTGCAACATAATAGCAACATCCTGCACTCCATTCCAGAAGCGCTGCAACTCTTTGTGCTACTCATCTGTGTCTGCATACTGAAATTATAAATCGAGAAAATATTTGTTGAACTCTGATAAGCGTGAGCCACAATCTAAACAAGGCTTGAATGATGTTTGAATGCAAGCATTTCTTATTGACTTTTGACCAAAATGTCCTGTTTATTTATTACAAAGATATGAACGACTAGTCGACTAATTCTGATATAGAAAACTAAATAAACTAAATGTTATAATTTAATTTTAGTTAAATTGAGAAATATTATACACATCTAAAAAGTTAGTTCTTTATTTATAACAACGAACTGCATTCTAGAAAGCTCTTCGCCTAAGTCTGATATATAATAATAAATAAACAAAAATGTCTAATTTTAGCTAGCAGTTTAGAACGTGAGTTGAACGAGAATTTCATAAGCTAAAAATATTCAAAAATAAACTAAGCATAATTATGCATTAATCCATAAGTTTTAAGACTGTCTAAATTTATTTCCGGCTTATTCGCTTAACAGTTTTCGCTGCGCTGATGTTTTTTTTTTCTAATTAGGGGAACCCAAAAATGGATTTTCTGTCGGTTGCAACACATGCTGACTTTTACTAGTTGAAAATTATTGAAAATAATAATTTTACAATGTGTATTACTGTCAAAATAATAAGAATAAAAAAAATAGATATTGCAAATATTTTTATAGTATTGTTGAAAGCACCAAAAAAGAGTTGAATAGAAAATAAGTGTTGGCTACCTTTTCGTAGGTCTTGGAAGATAAGTGCGAAAATAAACTTATGCTGCCTGGGCCAGTTGAGGGTAAACACACATATGTAAAGGTAGCTCAACTACTATTCAATTTGCATGCAGAGCTTTGTTTCCCTTGGATTACAGATCCCGGAATAATAATCGTGAGAACAAAAGCCGCTCAACCGTTGAATTTAATATAAACGCAGTGTGGCTTGTTTCGGTTTGAAGGCAGCTACATTTGTGCAACAACAATAACCGCTAGGTGGCAAAATGAGGCAGGTGAAGGTAATATGCCGCCAAACATGCGCCAAATTGACACGCGCCACTATTTAAGGGGACGACCCAATGAGCACATTGTTATGATGTTGGTGGCGCCACCAAATGAGCGGCATAACTCAATAAAAGCCATTGTTGACGCAGCCAGGACACGTTTGCTGCCTTGCCTTGACGGGCTGCCTGATGGAATGAATGAACGGATGGCTGACTGACTGGTTGACTGGCTGGCTGACTGGCTGGCTGGCTGGCTGACTGGCTGGCTGGGATGAATGGCTGATATCCAGGCAACCGTGCTCATATTAAATAAGCAATATAAACAGT
The DNA here is from genome assembly GCA_035043505.1 of Drosophila setosimentum. NCBI lineage: Eukaryota > Metazoa > Arthropoda > Insecta > Diptera > Drosophilidae > Drosophila > Drosophila setosimentum. The sequence goes on from JAWNMY010000007.1 coordinate 22,493,699, forward strand.
TGGGCTGCAGCAAAACCTAACCCGCTGATTGGGTGGCAAACAGAGCGTCACAACTCGCAGCGCGCAGCTCGCTGGTGGTTTGCCGCAACATAATTTACGGCCATCGCTTGGCTGCCTCATCACTCAAGCGACGCATAGTTTGTAGCGCCTTTATTAGCTACGCGCTGACGGCATAATTTTGCAGCGAAAGCAGTTTAAAAATTTGCATACATTCATACACTCAGCAAAATAAAATCAAATACCAGATTAGAATCTATAAATTAGGAGCTTTGACAGTTTTTCGAAATAGGTTTTAAATTTTGGAAAACAGTTTGTTTTAATTAGAAATGCTTGCCCTAAGTTGATAGAAAACACTCTTTTTAACAAAGAATCTTTATTTTATATTTTATATATATATATAAATAACAAAAAAGCTCAAATTTGATTTCTTTTTTTTAGTTTTATTTATTTGTATGTAAAATAGTGATAAATTCCCAATATATATTTATATAATGTTTTTTTCCGAGTGTAGCCACACACAAATACGCATATGTGCGTTGCCATTTTAAATTAGCTGGGTTGGGGGGAGTGTTTGGTATATGGGATAAGGCAACGTCTGGCGTCTAATTGAAACTATGCGGCTGCTTAAATTGAGACAATTAGAGCCAAAACTCTTGACAAAGTGTGTAAATTTGGCAGCCAACAAAATCTTGATTGCACAAGCCATGCAGATTTTTCAATTTACATTTCATTTGCTGCCGGATTGTGTGTGTAAATATCCGTGTGTGTGTGTGCTTCTGTGAGTGTGTTTGCGTTTTGCAAGCAGCAAGAATTGAAAGAAGTCATGAAAATAAGACACTCTGAACAGCATCGTTAGAAAATACCATAAATTCTCTACAAATAAGATTTGGACTTGGTTAGCTTATCGCTTTGGATTTCTCATTAAAAAATAAATAAATAACAAGTTTATGTGACTTTTTTGTGCATCAGATTTCACTGTCATTCATTTCAAATGCTTTCCAGGACTTTCATTTAATATAATTCCTTTTCGAAAAATCATTCACTTACGTAGAAGATGTTATTATATGTTATGGAGCCCATTAGGCACTTGGAGAGTAAGAAAATGTATACCTATCGAATCCATTATGCAAAAACCAAATTTTGCTAGAGATTTGCTTTTTTATATTCTGTGCTTCAACTCGCTGCATGGGACTAAAACTGAAATATTTAAATAGTATAACTAAGCCCAGCTATTTTTCTGTGAAAAGTTTACCTTTTCTCCATGGAATGTTTTCAATTGAAATACTCACACTGACTTATATATATATTTGTATGCAATAAAAAGATAAATAAAAATGAGGATAAATGGAAAAATCCTTTACTCTCATGCATCATAGTTTGTTGTATAACAAATATTTTATATTATTTCTCTTTATAGTTGAGCTTATTATTTTTTTATCTGTTAATAATTTATCTTTCTAATTTAAACATATTGTGATTGTTAAAGTTAAAGTTCATTTTATTAGCAATTGGACTGTATAAAGTTGTCTATTCGAAGTGGGCCCTTAGAATATGCCAAGTTAACTGGTCATAAAATTATCCAGCATTCAGTTCATGCACACCCACACACACACACACACACACAGAGGTAATGGCGTTCTGAACATGCATAAGCTGGCTACAAAACACGCATATTTTCTGGGCTATTGTCAAATTGCTTGGCTTTGGTTGGTTGCTCGCTTGGTTGGTCGACTTGACTGCAGTTCGCTTCTTTTGCACAGTACTCGGTACTGGCACATTCGAAGGACATTAGCATAAAAGCGTTACTAATACACAGCTACAGACATCAGGCCGGCTAACAAGAAATACTTAATGAAGCAATTTTTAGCAGTAGCAGCAGCAGCAACCAGCAACCAGCAACCAGCAACCAGCAACCAGCAACTGCAGCTGCATAAAAAGCAACAACTCAACTTCAACTTCCTGCCAAAGCCGAAAAGCTTAAAGTACATATGCTTTTCTCACTCCCCTTCGCTCCCCCTCTCCCTTCCACTTTCTCTGTCAACTCTTGTGTGTGTGTGTGTGTGTGTGTTTGTTTTGCAGGAGTGTGTACAGGTGACTTAATCAACATGCAACTCATTCTGTTTTCCATACAACGATGCAAGCACACTCAGCAAAAAAATCAACCTGATTTCGAGAAAATTTCGCATTGCATATAAATTGAAAGATTTAATAATTTCACTTAAATTATAAGCCAGACAACAGATAAACTTTCAAATACAAATTGCATTACATTTTACTGAATATAAAAGAAAATAATAATAGAAAAATATTCTAAATAAAATAGAAAGTCACATTTTTTTTTGGGATTGTCGATTTGAAGTAGGCATTTATAATTTTCTGAAATTTTGTTCATCTATTTAGAAACTAGTTCTTAAAATTAGAAAATCTTTTTAGTTGTCAAGGTGATTTTTTTTAGAGTGTGTGCGAGTGTGTGTGTGTACGTGTGTGTGTGTGTACGTGTGTGTGTGTGTGAGTGCATATGCTGTGACTTGTTTGCATAGGCCCCAGGAATGTCCGGGGTCATGTCGTCTGCTGTTCTTGCTTATGTGTAGGTATTTAGCAAAGCTTCTCCTAGTCGCAGGCAGCAACTGCAACAACAGCAACTGCAGCAATAGCAACTGCAACAACAGCAACTGCAACAACAACAACAAAAACATTCTGCACATGCATAAGACACTAAATTGTGTTGAAATCAACAATGAGCAGAGAACAGAGCACCCGCACACAGAGAAGGCAGCAAAATGCTCCTTCTGTTGCATGCCCCTGTCGCATGCCCCTGTTGCATTCCCCAGGGGCTGCTGTTGCCAAGACAAAGACACCAATACGTGCTCAACTGGGGCTCAGTTGGGTAAATGCATACAAATGGTTTTGGCTCCTATGGCATCCGCAATGCACCGCCTGTAACTTGCAACCTGCCGCAAGGTTGAGGGGCCAGCAGTGATGCGAAATTATGCACATTGACAATATAGCATATATCCCATATACCAGGCATGGATACTGATACAGCTAGTTGACACCACCGCTGCAGCAGCATGCGAGTCTCGTTGCCAAACTACTGGCCTCAAGCGGTCGACCATTGTGCAAATATGTTGTCCTCATCATCATCATCATGTGAGGCACTTGGCTTATTAAGACAACAACAACAATAATTGGCAACAGTCAGTTACAGTTAAGTTTGTTAAGCAAAGTTCATCAAATGAAATAGTAAACAATGTCAATAATCAGAAGCGAGCTGCAGCTGTGGGAGTTTCAATAAAAAATAAAAATACATAAGAATATAGGAACTGATTGAGAATAGTCGACAAGAAGATACCCTGCTTGCAGTAGTTAGATATATTAATTCTCTTAAACACAGTTTGGCAAAGCCAAAACTAAAATCAACAGCTTGCTGAAAGAAGTTTTTTTTTTTTTTTTTAATATAAAACAAGTTAGAAAGCTTTAGTAGAGTCAGCTCGACTAGGCGGATATCCTGCAGCCAGTTTTAGGCTTGCTGTTAAGTAGTTATTTAAATTTTACAAATATATTTTTCATCATTTATGTTCGAAATCCGATTTCCATTGGTAAAAATGTGATTGCGATTCGGATTCCAATTTTTGCCGTTCTAATGAAATTCTTAGAGTTGATCAAGAATATGTCTGCTGCATGTTTAGAAGACTGTTATTTATTGGAATTATTTATTACTTGATTAATATCGATATACGCGAATCAAGTGGATTTATCGACAAAATGAAATAAGTTTGATCAGTGTCTCTAGCTTTTACAGTCTCTGAGTTCAGACGAAGAGACGGACATGGCTAAAGCCGACATGGCTTTTGATGCTGATCAATAATATATATACTTTATGGAGTCGCAGATGATTCTGCTGCCTGCTACATACTTTGGCACAACTTCAAATTTTTAATGTGCACAATCTTTGGAAACTCTTCTTTATTGCTTCAGGAAGTAGTGATTAAATTAATTATTTTGTTTGAGAGTGCTTACTTGATCGATGAGTTAAAAAGATATACATTTGATAGATGGTCTTAAGAAATATTAGTTAACTACCATATCTTAAAGCTAACAACTGAATATAGAAAATATTATAAGCAAATGTCCGCCTCTAAAAAACATTTTAAAATTATAAAGAAGAATAAAGAAAATTGTTTGTAGATAATATTTCCTTAATGGTAAATAATATTTCTTGTCTGGAAATGGTAATTTTTGATCAGTGATTTATGTGAAAAGGTCTATAAATCTAAATTTAAATGCTAATGCAATTTGTACAGCTGTTCAGAGACTTAATCTGAGTTGAGACTAGTTGCTGCTGCCAAATGAGTTCTGTTGTTGGCACACTCAATAAATAAAAAAAAAAGACCATAGCTTGGCATATAAAAGCAGTCATGCAGCATGTGAGGCAAGTGACAGGCGCATGCCGTGCAGTAGTTTGTGGCAGACACTCGATGCAAAACTTATGGCCATTTGGCAATTAAAAAAAATTAAACATAGTCGCAAGTCAAACTGCTGAAATTCAACAGTTTCCTTCACTCAATGAATGTGTGTGTGTATGTGTTTGTTGTGTGTGTGTGTGTGTGTGTGTATTTGAGTGTCAGAGCAATGCCACAAGTCATAACTTCAATTTGGCTAACATATACACGCCAACATCTTCAGTTGCAGACATTCCTTGGCTAATTCTTAATTTTCTTTCATTCTTTTCACATATTTATTTTTACATACCTTGATTTATTTTTGCATTGCTTCTTTTTGTTAAATAAATAGTTAAAATTATTAAAATATTGCGCTGCATTTGGCATTAGCCCCGCCTCAGGTCAATTCACTGAAATTGTCGTTAGATTTTTGGATATGCATTGAAAATGTAGTTTGCAAATTTGAGATGCGATTTGGAATTTATTTATTTATATTTGTTGTTGTGCTGTGCTCGTTGCCAAATAGAATCTGTGAAAATCAATAATAATATAGAAAGTTCAGTCCACAAAAACAAAACTTAAATAATATAAAAGGCAAAAGCAGCAGCAACAAATATCCGATTAAATTATGCTCAAAGTCAAAAGCGCAGACAAAATGGCCAGCAAAAATTGTAGGAAGCACTTTTCGTGTGCACTGCAACGAAATAAGAAAACTTTTGCAGAGACACACACACACACACACATACACAACACACACACACACATACACACACACACACACACAGCAGACACATGCAGCCTGCTTTTGCCAGCAAAATAAATCAAATAATTCAATTTTAAGCTAAACTTATTTTCGTATTAAAAATGAAAATCAAATAGAAGATAAAAAAGGATCAAGCTCTTTTCTCCTCCCACCTCCCCACTCCCCTATGCACAGCAACCCGCTTATCTACTCTGTGTGACAGTGGGCGTGCCACTGGCAACAGCAATGCCAACGCATAAAACTGCAACCGCATGCCATGTGTCCTAGAGTGTGTGTGTGTGTGTGTGTGAAAGTCATATCCTTTTGCAATTTCGTTGCTGCTGGCCACTAACCTCACACATATCGCATGTGTGTGTGTTTGTCCCCCTCCCCCTCTCCCTTTCCACCCTCTCTACATGTGCCCAGCACAATAAAATTGTTTGTCGTTTGTACGTTGAAGCAAAATGCTCGCTGCTTGCTTCAGATTTATGCCCAGCACAAAAAGGGTGGAGAGGGAAGCAGGATGGGGGTTAAGGGGGCCAAGCTGGAAGTAGTTTACTTTAGCTGTAAATTGGATGAAAGTTAAGCAGTTTCAGTGTCCAGCTTAGCTAATACCGCGCTCAGTTGCCCAACAGCAATTTTGAGTGCGAATACACTCAGAAAAACCACTTCAAAAAATATGACATTATTTCTCATTTCTTTAGAAGTATTTTCATTTATCAAGAAATTATTTTCTATGAAGTAGAAATGCAAGCTCAAATTCAAGAAATAAAAGTCCCCTGACTAAAATTAAAAAAAATACAGAATTTATTGGCTGTGATTTTTTTTAGAATTAAGAGGAAGTCAGACAAGTCGCCAACCAAGAGTCGCTTTTCAAATACCCCAAAAATCAAAATACCTTTCACGTTTTTGTGTACAAATTTCAATTTTTAATAATAATAAAAGTAACGAAAAGATAGTCTAAGTATTATTTAATATACCAACAAAGATAACCACAGCTTGGAAATTAGACATATTTTTTCAATGTTTTATGAAATCTACCATACATTTTTGAAATTTACTTTCTGATTAATATGGCCGAAATTTGATGACTTTTTAAAATTCAATGCAATTATTTTTATTAGTGTAGAGTTGAGAGGGGAGCAATGGAAGTTTGTACAAAATCAATTAATAACTTAAACAAAGTAAGCCACAGGCTGCCCCGATCGCTCTATGTCTCATTCTCTCACTCACTCTCTCTCTCTCTGCCTCATTCTTTCACTCACTCTATCTGTATTCTTAGGTCTTTATCTGTTTTATCTGACGTCTTTTCATCGATTGATTTTTATTACGCATACGCAACGTGTGGCCACAAATAATGCAACATGGAAAACGTCTGTTACAGTTTTGAGTGTATCTGTGTAGAACATATAATAAATAATAATATGTGCATAATAATCAACAACAACAACAGCTGCAGCAATGTGAGTGAAACATGGCACGGAAATAACATTTTTCATAATCGAAATCGTGACTGTAATTTTGAGCCATGACCAAAAATAGACAAGCGCATTGCTTCTCATAATCGATATCAACAATATACCGCTTAAAAAATTCTAAATCTATATTTTTTCTGATAAATATGATTAAGTATACAATACAAAATAAATGTTATAAGTATAACGCATATCTTTGAATTATAAATACTAAAGGCAACTAATAAAACTACAAAAGAAAAGTGCCAAAATATATCGTAAAAAAAAAATAAATTTTTTATTTTTTATTGCAGAAATTTGTATTTATTTTGGGGAAGTTGTAGAAAATACGTTGAAATCATTTTTGGGAACAGAATTTACGGCGCTTTTGCCTTTTGTCTGAATGAAATTGCGATTTTGGATTTTTCTTTATTCTATTTTTATGATTGGCATGTGTTAATAAATTTTCAAGGCTCATCGCCTGGCTCACGTTGTCCATTTCCCGTTTCCCGTTTCCCGTTTCGCGCCTCTCGCATTTTCCATTTACCGTACCGTACTCCATTTTCCGCAGTTCGTGAATGTTGACAGGTGCTTTACAGTATTTTGGCTAGCTCACATATATTAATAGGAATGTGTGTCGTGTGTGTTTGTCTTTGTGGTGTGCGTGATGTGTTGATGATGGCTACAAATTAACCCACACTAATCCTGTGGAAACTTGAGAATTTACTTGAACCGAGGAGTGAGCAATTCGATAATCCATCGGATTAACTGTCAATACACTAAATATGTGCTATAATTGGAAGCTATTGATGAAAATAATAAAGAAAGAAAAGATTTGCATAGAAGTTATTGTGTAGAGAAACGGAAATGTGTTTAGCCCTAACAGTTGCAACACAATATTAATACCCTCCAAAGGGTCAACAAGATAAAAAAGTTAAATAAAAAATAATGTATAAAATATTCATATTTTTTTTATGGTAATAAGTTAATTAGGCTGCTTATTGAGATACATTTAAACTTATTTCTCCTCCTTCAAATCAAATTTAAATGCTAACTCTGATTCTTATTTATTTTATGTTGCCCGAAATGTTGAAGCTGTTCGCGATTCTGCTGGTAAATAAGCTAATGGCTACCAAAGGCCAATTACCAATCTTCAAATGTAATTTGGCCAATCCAATTTGAAGATAATAATTAATAATAAGTAAATAAAAAGAATTGTGTTCTTTTTTGGTGTTATCTATCAAAGCGATCACATCGAACTTCATGGCAAATTAACTTAAAATATTTACAAATCTTTTTTTTTGCATACGCGCTATGCATTTTGATAAAATACTGAAAATATTTGTGTATCACTTTAGACATTTTTATTATAGGCGTTTTTATTTTTTTTTTAGGATTTGGATTGGTATTATGGAATAAAAGGAAATGTCAAAAGTGTGGAAATACATATAAAAAAAAGAGATATATATGTATATTTTCATTTATGCGTTGATACACACTTCGATACGCATTCATCAAACATTGACAATTTTATCTATCCGATATTAAACTGACCACTGCTGTCCACAGGCATGTTCGCCACTTTCCACCGCCCCCGCCCCAACTCACCCCCCTCCATCACTTAGGAATAAAAAAAAATAAAAAAGAAAGTAAATTTATGCGATTGCCGTTGGAGGAAATGCGTGTTTAGCAAATGTTTTTAAATTGTATAACGAGAATTTATGACGGACAGCGTTTTTGGGTGAAGGTAAAAATTGCATGTTAAAATTCGTTTAATATTTTTGTATATTTTATTTCCCACTTTCTGAATCGCTTTTCGTGTATTTCTATTTTTTTTTTATTTTTTTTTTTTGGGTGCCGAAAGGAGGGCATATATAAATAAATATATATATATATATATATATATATATAGAGAGAGAAAAGTGACAGGCGTGCACATAAATTGTCATTTATTTTGGGGCGTGTTGCTTTCTTCTTTTTTTTTTTGTGCAGCCAGCATTTCAATGAGCAAATGCAAATAAATTAAAAACACACGCAAAACGTGAAAAATATTGATGCTCTTTATTTTTTATTTATATTTTATGTCTACATTTGAAGAACGTGACGAAATGTGTTCCAGCTGCTGCTGTCGTTCATTTGGCCAGCACTTGAAAAATATGCGAAGCGTTCTATAAATTAGATGGCCTACTTCACTGCTGGCTAATGCGTCGTATACGCAATGCATGAGGAAACACGTGAAAAGCTGAAAAATTAATAGGAAACTCAGTCAGCGACTTGACTTGAATTAAAGACGCTGTGGTTGCTGTGGCACTGTGGTTTACCGTCTGTGTGCGAGTGTGTGTGTGTGTGTGTGTGTGATGAATGTGTGCAAACCGCTTAATTATTCATTGAGGGCAATGCATTGCAAATGGCGGGGCTAAGTAATATGCCCCAGTCGCAAACTTACAAATAGTGCTACAAACTTGTACCAAACCATGGAATTGTGGTGCGCTGTTAGTGGTGCCACCGAATGCTCCACATTAGTCAGCATGGTGCACATTGATTAGAGCGCTCGCCTGTAATAAATGACACACACACACAAGGGCCACACACACACAAACAAACAATCATAACATGTGAAGATGTGCGCAAACAATGACTAGACTGAAAAACTCACTGGCTAAAGTGTGTATCTCTGTGTGTGTATCTCTGTGTGTGGTGTGTGTGTGTGTGTGTGGGGGCGTAACAACAACAACTTTTCTCGACGGATGTGTGTCGACTGCCGCATTGTTTGTCTGATGAGCAAATCCCGCGAGGCATCTAATGTTATTTTTATGGCAATTTTATGTTTGCCCAACTCATCCCTTACACCTTCCCTCCCCCACCCCTTGGAGTAATTTATATGTGTGTGTGTTGTTTGTGTTGGTTCGCATGCATTTACACATTATAAAGCCAACGATAATTGCAGTGAAAAATAGAAAAATTCTTGCATTGTCTACTCTCTCTGGACTCGCCACCCCTTCGAGTTCTATCTCTGTGTGTATGTGTCAAGTAATATTATGCCTGTAATCATTAGAAGCCAGCGTGCAATGACTTTTTTTCACACACACACATACACACACCCAAAAACACATACTCTTACATAGGCTACAGTAATCAGCAGACTGCATTTATCTAGGAGCCGACAAAAATGTATATATTTCTTGACTTCATCTGTAGAAAGTATTTTAGTTTCGTCTGCTGAAATATGAACTGGTCAAAGGCTAAAGGTCGAAGGCTAAAGGTCTCTCTAAGCAGCTACAATCAAAATTATTTAAGCAGTCAATACAGAATTAATTTGGTAGACTTGGAATACACACAGGTCTCTCTCTGGTAGATTAAAAGGTCACATAACCAAACTAGACATTGTCAATAGCGGAATCTGTCGATTTGGTGATGATGTGGAAGAATCCTCAATGTATATCATAGCAGAATATATTCCTTAGTCTTAGTCCTTATATTTTAAAATATGCTTTTTACTGCCTCCAGATGAATTGAAAATTATATATGTAGAAACACATTTTCGACTTTAATGTCGCCTGCACCAAAAACACAACTGAGTAGGTGTAACTGAGTGTGTGTAACTTCCTCGTGTGAATGTGATGTGTGTGTGTGTGTGTGTGTGTTGCTGTGCGTGCCATTCTCCCCTTTTTTAGTCTTTTTTTTCTGTAATATTTAACATGAACAAAATGCGAGCGTGCTTTGCTTGCGTTTCGTTTTGCGAACCCAATGACCGACTTCTTTGTTGTGTGGGTGTTCTATGAGTATGTGTGCGTGTGTGTGTGTGTGTGTGTGCGCTTAGAGTTTGTGCCTTCAATTGTGGCTGCTGCTGACTGCCAACACTTTCAATTGTTTGCAACTAAACTCAGAAAAGTTGAGTTCATACAAAAACTATAGCATACTTTTGAGCGTTCGCATATTTTATGCATATAGAACAATAAATTATTTATACTGAGATTTTCACTAGAAAGCAAAGCATATGAAAAATATTACAAAATGTCAAATTGGTGTACAATTCTTACTAGAAAATAAGGAAACAACAAATGCATGACTATGACACAAAAAAGCTAATAATAATTGAACTTCAAATAAATACAAATACAAATTGTACTTTCAATTGTTGGTTTAAACAAAACAAAATTAATTGAATTTAGTTTGTCAATGCAAATAAAAAAAAGAGCAACGAAAGCAATTCTAAAAAGATCTGCTGATAAATACAAGTAAAAATGTCACAAAACTTTTGCTTGCCATGCAAAATTATCTGTTGATCGGACATATATATATATAAAAATATATATCCGTTAGTGAGGCAGACAATTAAACAAGCAGTCAGCTTGTGCAGAGCACAGTTTGTAATCAAATGAAACATTTAAATTATTTTGTAGGCAGCAGCAGCAGAAGCAGCCAAAGCATTCCCTGCAAAAACATAAAGAAAAGTAATCTGTATGCAAAATAGATGTGACTCTTCTAGAGAGAGGGATGAGGTTGTACTCTGAGGGGGGGAGAGGGAGGATAGTCACACTATTTGGCAAGTTGCTCACATTTGCATGCTAAATAGCTGCAACTGACTAAATCCGTTGATGACAATCCCATCCACAGACCCAGACAGACTCATTGTCTGATCTACCCCAAAATAAGCCAAGAGTACAAATTTGATTTTCAAATGCCAACAACTGTATCTGTGTGTGTGTGTTTGTGTTTATGTGTGTGTGTGTGTGTGTGTGTGTTGTGTCTCTCAGCTTCTTGTAATTGAAACGTTAAATAATGAAGCGAGTGAAGCGTAAGAGATTCAATCAGTTCATGAATACGGCACACAGAGCAGAGCGGCGCCAATTAGTTTTGAATTGCGTAGATTTAAACGAATTTTAGTTGCTCCAGCGACTCACAAAAGAGGACTCCCAAACTGAGTTCTGGGCAGGACACGTAGTAATTTTAAGCAGCAGCACCAGCTTCTTCTTACACTCAGAAAAAGGAATCGACTTAACTTTATTTCTTTTACTTAAGCTAAACTCAGTCCACACTAAAAAATAAAAAGAATATATATTATATAAAATTTGAGACAAAATTGTAAATAAAATGTAAATAAAAATATCTGAAATATTTATAAGATATTTTCAAGAACTAGTCAGCTATTTATTCGGTAAGAAAATATTTAAAATATACGTTTGCTTATATTTCTGCTTATAAAAATTAAAGTCTATATTCCAAATTTAATTTCTTCAGCTTTAGTAGTCTCTGAAATCGACTTCGTGATGCCCATCGGGAATATATATACCTAAAGTGATGATAAAAACATTCCTCTACTTTTTGCATACTTTTGCACAACTTCATTAAAATTTTACTTCTTTTAAGCATTGTTAATACGATTAGAGTTTGTAGAAAATATAGTATTTAGAAATTTCTGATTCAAATATAATTACTGAAAAGTGCTATTTGAATTATTACAATTTTTTATTTTTATATGCATACAATAATTCTCTGTATGTTCAAAAGTCTTGCATTTCTAAATTTCTGCGTGAATTTTTCTAAGATTTAGTAAAACAATTTCTAGAAATATGTGAAATATTCATTGTGTTTGTTTTTTATACGTGTTACATATAGACACAATTTTATATTATCTTTTTGTTGGTTATATTATTATTACTTATATAATATTAATATTTGAAAGTTATATTTATATTTATATTTTTGCACATGCATTTCTCATTTTTATAAATTGTTTTTATTTTTAACATTTATATATAATTGCAATATATGGGTTATTTTTATTCTGAGTGTACTTACAAAATTCGATAATCAAATTGATGCAATTTGCACAACAAGTTGAAATAAAACACACAGAGAGAAAAAGAGAGAGAGAGAGAGAAAAAGTGAAGTGTAGTATGCTCAACGAAAAAGTTGTCGCAATCAATTTCAGTTAATTTACCACCCTTTCTTTACCTCTGCCTCCCTCTCTTTCTCTATCTCTTTCTCTTTCTCTGTCTGCCTGTCTGCCCGTCTGCCTCTTCTGTCTTTGTGGCTAAATTAACATGAATTGCAACCTGGCCAAAAGAAAAGTTTTTCGCTTAAGTAAAAGTGCAAAATTCTTAATTCTCTGCCTAGCTATTGCTCTCTCTCTCTCTCTCTCCCTCTTCCTCTGTCTCACTCTATCCCTCTCTTCTTCCCTGTCTCTCTGTCTCTCTCGGTTTCATTATATTTATGTGTCTATCTCATTCTTGCCGCACGCACAAATTGCGTTGAAATTAGCTTAAGTTGAGGCGCGTCTCAGCGTTATGACTGTCAATGAGGCAACTGCTGCCTACTGTCGGCTGCTTGTTGCCTGCCTCAACTTAAGGCATGTGCAACAAGAACAACACGCTTACTGGGCCAGTTTTGGCCAAGTTGGAATTCAGTCTGCCAGTCAGCACTTTCTTTTGTATCTCCTATTTTTGGCCAATTCATCCACAGACTGTTGTTGTTGTTATCATTCAATGAGTATGTTTTTGTTGTTGTTGTTGCAACGCGTGAGTTTGGCTTGTGGGCAAGTTAAAGTACGCAGCGAGTAACACGTTGCAAATGACATAGATTCTCCCTTATAAATGTGCTAAACCTATCAATGAATCATAAATGCAGTTGAACCATTGAATAAATATATAATATATATATATATATATACATATATATTTAAAATAGATACATATACTTACAATTGTCGATGTAAATCGGGAACTATGCTTCATTTGAATTTAAACTTAAAATTAAATTATATAATTAAAAGTTAATTTTATTCAACAAAGTACTTGTAATTTTTGTTTGATATTTGTATATAAATAAATATACAAAAATGTAAATCGGTAGATACATTTTTTATATATTTTATTTTTATTTTCAATTTTAGATCAATTAGCTTAATTTTTAAGCTAATTTCGATATTTCGCTTTATTTGGTGATATTAAAATTCATATTATTTGAAATTTCATTGTTGCTTGCTGTCAGTAACAAAATTTCCCAGTATTTTATTCAAAAATATAACTGTAAACCAGCAAAAGCTGCAAAACAAAATGGAAATGAATCATGAGAGAGAGAGAGTGTAGAGAGAGAGAGAGAAAGAGAGAGAGAGAGAGAGAGAGAGAGAGAGAGAGAGAGAGCAGCAGCAGCAAGAGCAAAGCAGCCTTTACTTCGTGCACACACACGCTCTCTCCTCTCCCACTGTCCCGCTCTCAAAAGCAGACACTCTCTCGCGCGCTCTCGTTTCGATTTGTTCGCAACCTTAGACAATGTGAAATTGGTTTAGGTCCAAGTTTAGCTCGGCTCTTGTGCTTATCCTCTGAGATAACGGTTCGTTGGGCGTCAATCGGTCAGCGGTTCGGGCGGTTCGGGCGGCGTTCGGGTCGGTCGAATTGTGTGTGTGTGGCGGCGGCAAAGTGAAAACCAGGTAATGAGGAGAGCAAAGCTTTTAGTCTTGCTCGGTTATTGGTGCTGTGTGGTTGAGACGACGACAAGTTGCGCTGCGACTGCGACTGCGACTGCCGACAAGCAAAAAGCGACGATTTCAACAACGACGACGACGATAACAACATGTCTGCGTGTGTGTTTGTGTGTGTGTGTGTGTGTGTGTGAGTGCGTGAATTAGCAGTGAAAAGCGAGAATTTTGATACGAGTTTGTGACGAGGCACAAAAAACAAACAAATAAACAAACAAACACAACAAGGAAGAAAAAAAACACAACTCAAAAATATCCAGTGAGTTTATTCGTTCTCATATTCATATTCGTCATAGGTATTTGTGTGTGTGTTCGCTTGACAAATTAAAATGCATAAATTATGAAAGAAAGTACCGTTACGTGCGTGTCAACTAATCATTTGTTATTATTTTAATGCTACAACAAAACAAGAAAACAAAACTTGAATTCAAACTTTGAGGCCAACAACCCTCAACAACAAAAAATAAGAATAATTCCAATTGCCGGCAGCAGCTAAAAAGCTGAATTTTCTTATTAACAACAACACCATCGACTTCCTGGCCGTATTAATATTATTATTATTAACGCCCAAATCGAAAAACAACCAGCTTAAAAGTGAGTATTTTCCATAATGTTTGCAGTCCAAAAATGTATGTTGAATTTTTACACCTTGGCCTCAGGTGTCAACATAAATTAAATATAATTATGAAATTCTAGCCATAAAACGGTATAAAAGGGCCAGCCACAAATTGTGCTAGTTTATGGCTCCAATTTGGGAATTGGTTGCAACTATAGGCAATTTGAGTTGCCTCCTTGCCCCAAAAATGTATTTAAAAGTATATAAATTAATGCAGCTTTAGGCAAATACCTTTACTTTGTGCAAGATTCCATTTGAAAACTTAATTTAAAATATATGTATAAGAATAAATTTTGGAAAATTGCTGGCGGTCTTTATTTTAAGAAATTCCGTGAGAATTTTATTTGCAATTCTGCATGCAAAAGCGAGAAAAGTTTTCAGAGTTTAGCGAGTAATCGACTGGAAAATGCAATCAATATCAATTACAGAGTTTTCGTTTTATATATGATTAATATTTAAAACATATATATATATACTATAAATTAACAGCAATTGTAAATATTTAAATAAGGTAAAAAATATAAAATAAATATGAAGTATTTAAATACAAAAATGCTTTGCAGAAAAATATTATAAAATGCTATAAAGAAGTTAAGAAACAAATAAGTTTATGCTTAAAAAGCATATACAATTATGTATATTAGAATATGAATATATTCAAAATGCTTTAAAGAAGCCACCAGGCAAAATATGTAAAATATAAACGCATTCAGTAAAAAATGATAAATGTTTGATGCAGGTTAATATACCTGAAAGATTGACATTTTTTTGTATATACCAATTTATTTTTTATATTTTTTATTTTATAAATATATATATTGGCTTATGCTAAAACATAAGCTTGAATTTTAAAGCAAAAAACCTTTGGCCATGGCCCTAACACACACACGCATACGCACAAAGACAGCAGCAGCAAAATAAATGGCCAGGCTCAAAACAACGTTCTTTACTCACTCTGTCCGTCCGTCAGTCAGTCAAGCAATGCCGGCATCCAGTCATTTCTTCATTCACTCAGCATTCAGCAGAGTTTGGCCCAAATAACGCCACGTGTTTAGCATCTGTGTGTGCGAGAGTGTGTGCGTGTGTGCCTGTGTGTGTGTGTGCAAGTATGTGTGTGTGTGTGTGTATGCTGTGGCTGTATTTGTGCTGCAATCCATTGAACACGGCAATTGAAATATTTGCTTCGCTTTTTTTTGGCCTGTCAGTTTTTGAAATTAGTGTTTTCGTATACGTTTTTTTTGGCACTCGCTGCGTATGCGTAATTTAATTTCATTTGCTGAGGCGGCCAAAGATGGATTCGCAGCATCGCTGGGCCAAAGTGACTTGTAAGCTGGCAGACTAACAGAAGCAGCAGCAGCCCCAACATGTGAACGACCTTTCTGAGATGATGTCCTTCGTCCTTCGACGTTACTTCTTAAACACGGGAAGAAATTCCAACTAAATTTTAGTAAATTGACATGATTTTGGTTACTCAGCTTATTATTCAAAAGAAAATTTCAAAAACTTATGTTTTCGGTTTTGTTAAACTATGATTTGCATTTTTTTCTTTAAAGGTAGATTTTTCTATATTGGATTTTCATGTTCACTTTTGAGAAAAGTTTTATTAATACTGGAAAATATTTCTAATATATGGAAATTATTTGGAATTCTTGATATATGGCAAGCATTTCTAAGTTTTTGAAATTTTCATAGCAATATATAGAAATAATTTGTATATTATTATTTAATTTAAGGGTCGATTTTTTTTGGTAGTGTAATGCTTAGTTTTGTGCTTTGGTTATTTACATATTTAACAAGACGACGCCATTCTAGCCACATAATTAATTATGCAAAAGGCTGAGAAAAACAGAACTTGGCTATGCAAATGCCTCTGAAGTCTTCCATTTATTTACCTTTATACATATATATAGAAACAAGACACACACTTAGGGGGACAGAGACTAGGACAGACATCATGTTTACGCAGAGTGGTCCATGAACAACTTACTATTTTACATAAGCCACTCAATGGGTCTGTGGCATGAATGTGTGCGTGAATCTCCTTTTAAATAGCTGAAAACAAGGTGCCAACAATTATTCATAGCTTCTAATTATCAAACATGATTTTCATTTCAAAAGTTTTCACAGTGCGTGTGTGTGTTTGTTGTGCGTGTGTGCAGAATTTCTTGTGTTTGCTTAATTGCTTTTATGTAAATGAAATATCAAGCAACGACGCTCAAAGACAAATTGAATCCGAATCCGAATCCGAATGTGAGTTGATTAATTTATGCACTCATCAAACGACTTAATTGAGTTTATTGCACAGCACTCGATTCAGTTGTTTAAGCCCACTGGTTAACCAGCTGTGACTGCATCTTGGCAAAGACATTAATTGCCATTGACCACTTTCTGTTTGAGTCATGCACAACACACTGAATTTCATGTTTGAAATTATACTCGAAAATCAAGGGAAGCGCAACTGGCAAAAAGAGGTAGTTACGATTCCATTAGTTTTATATATTCTTGATCAGCAACAGACGTCGAGTCGATTTACCAATGTCCTTTTATCTGTTTGTAGGGATTTCAAAAATGTTGCAAATAAGTTTAAATTTGTATATTCAGATCAAGTTTATTTCATTTTATTGATAACTATATATTAAATAGGGTATCTCCTAGTCAAGCACTCTCGATTATTACATTCCAACTTGTTTTGTCTTATCTAAGCACACGAATATCGAATAACAGTTAGTTAAATAGAGAGATGTGATGATAGGTGTCTTCACATTTGATATTGAGTATTGAGAATTTATAGATAGTTTGGTTTGAGTTTGACAGAAATAATACAATTCACTTATAAGCTCTTGTTGAACCTAATCAAATCGTTTTCAATTGGAAAGTAATTTATATAAATTGTTTGGGACGAAGGGAATCTGTTCTTCTTGTAATAATAATAATAATAATAATAATAATAATAATAATAATAATAATAATAATGTCCGGTGAAGGTTTACAAATATAGTGTCAGTAATATCAAACAATCATTTACATGTTAGATATTAAATCTAAGAAATATTTAAACTGAAACTTAAACAGATAACAACTTAAACTAAAACTCAACTAAAATGCATTTGTTTCCAATTTCTTTGCAGTTGAATATTGCTGTTTGATGCAATGTGTAAACTGTCGTTTTGCTGGTGTTTCAATTAATTTCGTGTACACTTTAAGCGAGCAGCAGGATAAGCCAACAACAACAACAACAACAACAACAACAACAAAAAGTAGAGCAACAAGGAGAAGAAGAATCAGCAGCGGCAACAGAAAGAAAGCAAACTGTAATGGAAAAGGAAGCAGAGACAAACGCGTGCAAATAGACAAACACAAATTGCTGAACAAACACGGCCAGGGACACATGTAAATGTGTGTGTGAGCGTGTATGCGAGTGTATGTGTGTAACTGTGAATACTTTTACATTCAAGGTGTGTGTGTGTGTGTGTGTGTTTTGTGTGTGTGTAGCGCATAATAAGAAGAGCAAATAGCAAAAGGAGCGCATGGAAAATAAAAATAAATAGCAAACGACAAAACGCAGGCCACAAAACTAAAACAAGGAGGAGCGGGAGGAGCAGGAGGAGCAGGAGGAGCAGAAGAAGGAGAAAAAAAAGCTGAAAAAGCAGGGGAAAGTGAAGCAAAGGAACTTCGAGCAATTGGCGGATGACGCGTTCCCTCGTTGGCGGTCAAAGCAGAATTTATTGCATTGAGCAGATGAGACATGAAAAGACAACAACAAAAAACTAAAACGAAAAGCAAACAACAGTAAAAGCAGTCAAAGGAAGAAAAAAAACAGCAAAAAGAACAACAACAAAAAAACATCAAATAACAACAACCCCAAAAATTTGAGTTGAAACGAAGAGAAAAAAACTAAAAGAATTCCGCAACAAATTGAAAAATTAAAGTTTTACCAAAGCAACGTAGCAAAACTTGTCCAAAAATAAAAAACTGTTGCAAGCAACAGAGAGAGAGAGAGAGAGAGAGAGAGAAGAGCAGAAAAGAGGAGAGCCGAGTGGAGTGGAAAAGTAGTGGCAACACATTAATGCAACAAAATGGGTGCAACTTTGCATAGACGACGACGTTGTGGCCCCTGCCTGCAACTGAGCGACGGCTGCTGCTGTTGTTGCACCACTTGCCACACGACATCCTTATGCAGCCTGCTGCTGGCCACACTGGCAACTCTGGCAATCCTACTGCCCAGCACTGGTGAGTAGTACACTCACACAAAAAAAAACGACCCTAAATTTTGGTAAATTGCCATACTCCTCAGAAGGAATACTTCCAAAAATTATAACTGTTAATTTTCTAAAATTTAAAGTTGCATTTTTTATTCCGAATTTTTCTTAAGTTTAGAAAAATGTTTTCTAATTTTGCTAGAGTCTCTTAGGATGAAGAATTGCTATATTATCTTTTTTGTAACTTACATTGTATATCATTTAAGGCTTTTCTTTCTTTTTATTCTAAGTGTATTTTTCAAGAGTGAGAGAGGGGTTGGGAAGGGGGGGGGGGGTGTAACTGGTAGTAACGGTATCAGGCGGGCAACGTTGAGAATGTTTATTTAATTTATTAGCAACTTTGGCCAAAAGCGGTAAACGAGACCAACAAAAATTGGCCAAAGAAGTTTTACTTTTTGTAGAACACCCCCCTCCCCCCTCCCCCCCCTACACTCACGGCACCAACAACCCTCCCATTTATGGGTTTTTGGTGGTGGGGAAGGGCGTGCAAATATTTTAGCCAACAATATTAGTTGGCAGACACCACGGCTGCCACAATTTAGACGCCCCTGTGTGTGGCACATACCAAAACAGCAACACACCGACATGCCGACACTCTGGATATATTTTACTTACGACCACTTAATCGATTTAAGGCCGTGTCGAGTTCTTCTCTGGCCAAAACAAGAACTTTGACAGTTTCGAGAGGAAGAGAAAGTCAGCGACTGTTGCAGAATCAAAGCAAACCGTTATTGGAATCCATTGGCAAAGTGTTTGAGAAATCGCAAATCTGTGGCAGACATTGGCGAAACGATAAACTTTGTGGCATGTTTAACCCTCTTCACAAACTTCGCATCAGCCTTTAGCCTTGACGCATTAATCTGAACTTTGGTTTACTTATTTTTAATTAAGTTCATCAAACTTGAACTACTTGAAAATATAAACAAAATTATCTGACATCCTTTGCGGGGCTGCGACTTAATTTATGGCGTGGATTTGTATTTCCTGCAGCAATATAAATAGTTGCTAAATATCATTACATAAATAGTAAGACAGCCACGAGACATAGGATTAATCTAGATTTATTTACAATCGCTATTGTTGTTTAACATTTGCTAAAATATATCTATAGAAAAAGGGGAAAAATATATTTACATGTATATTTTTGTATTATTGTTGTTTTATATTTACTGAAGTTAAATAAATAGTTTGTTTTATTCAATAATATTCTGTCAGAAAACGTATTCAAAGAAGGCTAAGAGTAGTTGAAAGGTTTACAAAATATTATCACATCTGCTGCGTGTTGCAGCAGCTGAGTTGCTGGTATTGCTTTAAATACTAGCTTAAGGCTTAGCTATTTACCAAATCGACAATTGAAAGAAGCTCTCCTAAAATAGAATCCTAAGTAGAATCAGAGTAGACGCATTTTCAGATACAAAAGATAAGCATAATGGCAGATAGTTTAAGTTTAGCTAAGATTGTTGACTAAAACTTGTTCGAGAATTTCAGCAGCAGTTAATTTTCGTATCTTTAACGCAGTTGTTGTGATTATTGAGTAGCTTATGAGTCTGTAAGGAAAGTTATACTCATATGCAAATATATCAATATGCAAACCATAGTTATAGTTACAAACTGTTTTTTTTTTACTACCTTAGTCGGCATACACTGCGTATACGCAATTTATGCATATACTTTTGGTTCTAACTGTGCCATGTGCAACTTTATTAACAATTTTCACACTTCATAAGCATCTGCCAGTTATTAGTGGATGTTGCACTAATTAATTAAAGAAGAGCGCTTGTTAGTTAGTTGAGTTGACGAGTTCCTTGACAAAACTTGCACGCATTTAATTAATGAAATGAAAGTGTTCAACTTTTTCACTCATCATTATCATATTTTTATTTTTTTCTCCCCCGACTTGTTTAGTTTGGAAGTGCGGCAAGTTGACAGAGTGAATAATTTTGTTTTTTTTTTTTGCTGCCGGCTCTGTTTACTACTCATATTTAAAAAAGCAGAGACAAAACAGCATTTTTCTTTTGAGCAAATAATTTGATCGATTGGGAGTTGGGGCAAGTAATAATTGACAAATACAATGTCGTCTAGACAGCCAGCAAAAGACTGAAAATGAAAATGATTATTATTGCTGCAAGCGGAGGTAACTGTTATTATTGTTATTGTTGTTGCTGCTGCTGTTGTTGTTGTTCACTTAATTGGCTCGGAAAGCGCGTCCACTGAATTATAGATAAAAATCTTGCTTACTGTTATTATGAGGTCACGTACGCATTTTCCAAGCGAAACAAAAAAATATCCAACGAACAAAGAAAGAAGTATTTTTATAGAGTAGGGAAAGTGGGCAGCAATAATGAAATTAAGTAAACGTGGCCCGAAATGTAATCAAAATGACCAAAAGGGAAGCACATATTTATTGGCCGCAGTACATGCCACTAATGTTAACCAACACGCAGAATGCCAACTGCCAGTTGCCAGTTGCCAGTTAATACATAAAAATTAAGAGCTGGCCATAGAATTATGTACTGGGGTGTATTAAAGCAGCAGCTGATTGAAAGACGACATTCAGCAAATATTGTTATAAACTAATTGAATCACTTAGTAGCATTTAGGCAAATTAATTAACACTTTTCTCACATATTTTCAAGTGTACATAAATAATTTACACAGTTGCATATCAATTTTTTTAAGTATGTGTGTGTGTGTGTGTGTGTGTGTATGTGTGTGTGTCTGACTGGTAGTGTAATTAATCATGACTGGCAAAATTGATGTTTTCAATTTAATTGAATTAATCGATTATTGTTTTTGTTATGAATTAGCCTCGTTGTGTGTGTGTGTTTGGAGTTTTTGCCAGCAGGCAGTTTGCAAGTCGAAATGAATTTTAATTATATTATTACAGCTGTTTATGTATGTATGTGTGTGTGTGTGTGTGTGTGTGCTTGTGCTTGCTTTAATTGACATCCTAATTAAAGAAAATAGCTATTGTAGCATTTGAGAATCACAGTTTGTACATTGTCACAGCTGCTTTGATTTATTTTCCAACAAATTTCACATTCTTGTTTAGCTTATTATCATAATTCGTTTTCATTTTGTGCACCTTAACCTTTTTGTGACCTGCCTGAATATAAATATAGGAACAAAACGTTAAAGTTCAATCAATAGAACATGGATTTGACATTAGTGAAACTTTATTCCCTCCCTTACTTCTTTCTCTCTCTCTCTCTCTCTCTCTTTGATATAATTATTATTATGATATAATCAACAAAACAAAACTAATTAAGCTGTTGAAATGAATCAGGCACTCAGAATAAACAAACAAACGGATTCTTAGAAATCTGTTAAGGGTAAATCAACTAATTAGTTAGTAAGTATATTTGTAAAAACTCGCGTTTTTATTTACCTAATTTTAGGATACTACAAATATCTCATTTTCAAGGAGTTTTTCATTCATATAAAGAAAGAATAGCATTTTAAGAATACAACAATTATTGGTCGATTAAAAATTAATTTTTTTATTCTTTTTTTCAAATTTTATTTTCAAATTTGTACAATTTTTTCTAGATTTTCTGTGTAGTTTTTGGCTGAGTGTGCCTCGAATTGAAAATGCCTTTTCGACCAGTCTGTTAACAATTGGCCCAACTAGGCGCCGTTCTTATTGTTGTTGTTAAATGCAACTAGACAAATGACAAACAGAAATGCAATCGAATACTCTGTGTATTTATAGAGAAGTTTCTTTTTGGACTTTGTGGCTGCAATTAAATCGCTGGCTTTTACCATTTCTATGAGCAGGCTTCAAATCGATGACAAAGTTCCCCTGTTTTGTTTCTGCTCCATTCCTGTGGAGCAACGCAGCAGATATGCAAATGCAAGTGCGACTGCAATGCAGCAAAGGGGCGAAAAACGTGCTCCATTTTCGACAGCAACAAACAACAATGGCAGCAACAACAATAACGAGCTTGACAAAAAAGAACGCACTCATTGTCGAAGGAAGAAAACGAGCCTGGCACGGACTGGCAGACAGACAGACAGACATACAGACGAAAGGAGAGAGACAGAGAGACAGAGAGTCGGGCATGCAGACGGAGAGACGTGGCAAGGACACAGACTGTGGCATAGACAATGGCAGCAGGCCTGTCGCAGCTGCTCTTGCTGCAGACTGAGAAACAAACTTCCGCTTCTGATTGCAGATTAAGCACGTTCCACGTCCGTCTGTCTCAAACCACCCCCCAAATCCACCCCACTTCCCCCTCCCTGTTGGGGAATGGCATTGATGCGTATTGATGCTGCAGGCAACAAACTGTTTTCTTTTTTTATTACTTGCTCCAGGCTTGGTAGCCCGTCTGAACTGATCCATGCCACCATCAACTAACCAATCAGTCTAAATTATCATCTTTGCATATCGCAAATCTTTGACTTTACATCTTTGCATTTATTTAAGTATACTTTTATTAATATGATTATTGGGGGAGCTACTTTTTTAATCTAAACGAAATACAAAGCTCTGAATTGTGTATTTTTATGGTAAAGTAAATATAAAGCATTGAGTTGTGTTTCAGAAATGTAAAATCTTAAACATGTTTCTTTGATATAGAACTTGATTTTATATTTTATTTCAATATTATGATCTTTAGGTAAATTACAATTGACTATTTGATGCCAGAAATCTAGAAACAAAAACATATTTGAGCGGATGTTATAATAACTGTGCGTAGCAGAAATACTGAAAAAAATCTATAATTCCAAAAAGGACTAACAAGAAACATGATGAGATTGATAGGGTTTGGGATTTGTCTTAGTAAACTATTATTATAGATTAATGTACAGCCAGTCAACTCCTTTAAGTCAATCAACATCAATAGTAAATTTTCTCTAAAGATATTTTCGATGTTCTTCCTCTGTCACTTGTGTCAAAATATAAATAACTATAATACAATATTTGCGTTTGACACTTGTCAAATCCATGACGCACCAGCATTATTTGCCACAGACTTGTTTTGTCATTCGACTTTATTTTTGATTTTACCTGCGTCTGACATTTGACCTCGTGCCATAAATTAAATCATTTAAACTCAACCACAATTTAGTAGCAAACTTGTGTGGCATCTTTATAATAGTACTTAGAACGTAGCTGTGGCGATTTCACGACTTCAAATGATAAACTTTCGCCCCTCTAAATATATATATATATATATATATTTCTTAATTAAGTGCGACGGTAGATGACAAAACTTTCCATGTTGCTCACTGCTGTTTTCGGTGTTCAGTTTTTGGCCAAATAATTAGCCAGGTTGCCCTTAGATTTGATTTGCCGTTGATAGCTTGCCGTCAGGTCTCTCCTCACTTTGACATTTCTCAACGTTGTTTTTGGGACTCTCACAAAAAAATATACAAAATTCTTGGCTTGCTGACGTCGTTGGCCTTGACGTGTTTTGCCCACCTACGATTAATTTTCAGCTCTGTAACAATTTAAAATCATCCGTCACTTCTAATAAATAACCCAAAAAAAAATACAGATGTGAAAAAAACTTTTGGTACTTTATAAGTTTGAGCAATATTTAAACTAGCCACAAGCATATTATTAACACATATTTTCAAAGCGAAGCAAGCAAATTGCAAAGCCAAAGCAAAGCTGATAGAAAACTTTTCAAAGACAACCATAATGAATGAGAATATAAGAATGGTTCCAAGCACACTTTAATGCACATTTATTTTAACGCACTTTCTTTCACTTGCACTATATATAAAAATGTATATATATGTAAATATTTATATTTAGAGAGAGAAAGAAAGAGAGGGAGAGGGAGGTAGAGAGAGTCGAGAGTTGGTAGTTGAGAGTGCATAATGCTAAGTCATACTTATGCCATAAATACTTGGCTCAAAGTGTCCGCCTGAACACAGAAATCGCGCAGCTCGAGCAAAAGAAAAAGTCGCCGCTTTTAAGCGCAACTACACTCAGAAAATAATTGTTAACTTAATTTTAGATACTCGGTTTTCTATTTTTAAGAAAATGATTTTCTTATATTACATTTTTATTTCTAAAAACAGGCAATACTTTACAATTAAGAATTTTTTTTGAATATAACCATTTTCTAAAATTCAGATCTATTTATTTTTTCGAGGGAAAACTCAAAAGAACGCATAAGTTGACTCTTGCAGCACTTTGAGCCCCCATGCCGCATGCCTGCTGGCTCTGGCTCTGGCTCTGGCTCTAGCTTCAGTTATGTTTCCCCGATTCTGGTTCCTGGCCGTCTGTTTGGCTTTGTCGCCGCACGCTGCTTTGTACTTGTTTATTTTGCCGCCAAAGGCAAAGTGGGTGGGTGGCTTTTTCAGCGGGTGCTTTTCATTCGAGCCGCGCACACAAAAAGTCAAATGCCTTTAATGCTGCCGCTTGCTGTGGCTTAATGAAAATGTGCATATATTTTTAGCCCCAAAAATGCCAACGCACCACATTAACGGCTATTTATAGCGTTCTGTCAGCGCTCTGTCCTAAATATAACCCAAGTGGTATTTTCCTCATTGATCCCGAAACATTCATTTCTCCATTAATGGCCCTGAGTTTCTATCGCGCAATTCCCACATGCACTTAGCTCACCCTGCATACGTCACAGGCGGAAACCTTTCAGACTTGTTGACAACTCTGGCTGACATTCATTACATTCATGCCTAACATTTGAAGACAAGAAAAAGAAAACACAACTGAAAATTGCACTAACATGTAATAAACCCTAATCAAATCGATATATCTTTCAAATATTTTAAGTATTCACACTTAATTTACAACTAGAAAGAATATCTTGACAAATCTTTACTTCCAGAAATATGCTTTCTGAATAATAAATTGAGCAAAAAGATCATTTATCTGTGTTATTTCTGAGTGACTTTAGTTGAGACATTAAATACCTTTAATTAACTGGGGTAATGCATGTGAGCAGCCACTGATAGTCAGTTAAGTTAAGGAAACTTGCTTAAAGCCAATCCAAATTGATATGGCATTAAAGAACGACTACTATCAGCAGTGTTATGCAGTGTTTCGTTGCTGGTGCAATATTAATTTCATATCTTGATTTTCGTGCCATAACTTTGACCCAAATTGTCTAAGCCTACCTCTGGGCTTTTGTTGTACGCTTAAAAGTCGGCAACTTTTCTTTTCGTTTCGTTCCGTTGTCTCGAGTGCCCACAAAGAACACACGCCCATACACACTCACCAACCCACCGTTGTTCAACTTTCACCCCCCTTCCTTGCTAGAAGTTGCTCGACTATTCGTATTCAGAAATCCCGAGCACGTTTCGCACGCCTCAAGTTGACTGGGTTGGTGGGTTGGTTGTTGGTTCTTTCGCATTGTGTTGGCTAAACAAAAGCGCATTGTTTAGGCCCCCGACTAGCGAAATTTCTTTCGATTTCCTTGACTTTTATGCAGTTGCTGTGTGGGTTATTTATGGGCCTCTGGCATTGAGCAGCTGAAGTGCAGTCGAAACCAGAGTTGTCATTGTTTTAATGCCTGGTTTAAAAACGAAAACGAAAAGGAAAAGACAACGCCTTTTAAAACTTACTTAATCGTCTAGTGTTCATCATTCTTTAAATAACTAATCCATGCTACTCCTTGTCTATTATCTGCAGTGGATTGCCTGACAATGACTGAGATACGCATACCAAAGCATATTATGCGGCACGAAGATGCCGTTTTGGGCTGCAAGTACGATCTGGATGGCGAGTCCTTGTATTCGGTGAAGTGGTACAAGGATGGCTTCGAGTTCTATCGCTATGTGCCACGTGACATGCCTCCCGGACAGGTCTTTCCGCTGCCCGGCGTCGATGTTGAGGTAAGTGTGATGAGTCCCTCTCACTTCTCATTTTTTTTTTTTTGCAGCTAATCTGATTCACAGGACACAATTCCGTTGAATAGCAGTTGTAGTAGTAGTTGTAGTAGCCATGTATTTGCTCGTCAAAGTCAATATTGGGAGTATTTGCTCGTAGACAGGCAGACGACATTCAGGAAATACATCGATTCGATTGCGATAGATTTTTATTTTTATTTTTATTTCTCTTTCTATTGGGGGGCTCTGTTAAAATGTACTCACGTAAGAAGTCAAAGGTGCTGCAAACGTTGGAGGAGTATGTGCCGCCCCTTGGCGAGGACGATGCCATCGATATGATGGCCCAAATGATGGTCCAACATCCCAAAAGCAATCCCATTGAGGCGGGACTGCGTCTGGGTAAAATTGACAAGGAGCATAGCCTAATGCATCTGGAGAGTCAAGTGAAGTTGCATGCGGCCATGGAGCATTTCGATGCAACTCCCGAACAACTAGACACGGCGATGCCAGTGAGTGATAATCAGCTAAATGAATTGGTCGCGGTGGCTGCATCCCTAAATAATGATGGTGAAGATGAGGATGACTTTGAGGAGGATTACGACGACGACGACGACGATGAAGAACTTGATGAGGGTGGTGATGCTGATGAGGACGATAATGAAAGTCTCGAGCTATATAATCTTCAGGATCGCCCGACATGATGGATCTCTGCCCAAAGCTATTGTTTATTCGCTTCTGTTACAAAATTAAAGTTTAATTAAAACAAATATTGGTTTATTTCATGAGTGAACGCTCTAAGTTTGCAAAAGTTGGTGCAATCTTATTTATTTTTTATATATTTCTTAAGACAGTTAAAAAAAAAACTAATTTATTTATACATTTAACTGTTTTTCTTAAAGACAGATATATTTTTGAATCAATTGTTACTGAAATTGCTCTTTCTGCAGTTATGAAATGAAATTTATTTACTTATTTTACAATTTTTCATAAATCACTTGCCTTATTTCTAAATTGAATATTTGAAATTATTATAGCGTCTTAAATCTGGATAATGTGCAAAATCAGCAACTCTTTTGTCGGCCATAAAATGGTATTTTAGAGAGCATAAATATGCTCTTTCGATAGCTGCAGCACTTGCTCAACACTTGACCCGCTTACAGAATATGCCTTTCACTTTTTATCTTTTTCTTTATTTTTTTTTTAAATAATCGTTGAACTTTTGTTTTATTTTATGTATTTTATTTGCTTGCAGTTGCAAAATTCAACGGACATTGCCGTTGTCCTGCGCTCGGTCAGCCTGCAGTCGACGGGTCGCTATCGGTGCGAAGTGTCCGGCGAGGCGCCTTCTTTCCAGACAGTTTCCGGTCACGAGGACATGATTGTTGTGGGTAAGTGTGTGCGAACGAGCCAAATGGCCAAAGAGCCGAAAAGTGATGGGGACTGAGGCTTGCGAGGGGCTAACAGCAGGACAAGTGTGTGTGTGTGTGCTGTATACAGCAAGATTAATTGCTCAGCATGGACAAAAGCGATGAAAAGTAATCTGTTTCCTTCTTTATAGTGCACACACACATACACACACACATAGTAAAGTACACGCATATTCAGCACATGCACTCAGAAAAGAATGCGACCTTAATTTTAGAAAATCGCCTCAGCTTATAGATTGATATTAAAAGGGTTTTCTTTTTTCGTAGCTTAAGGTTCGGTTTTCTACAAAAAATTAAGAAAGAAAGAAATTATTGCCATTATCTGTTAATTTATTGCCCATGAAGGGACTTTTCATTGTAAAGTTTTCCTTCTTAAACAATGTTGTATATTATAATTTTACTACTTCATATATACAACCAATTTAGGGAGTGTAAATTTAATATGAGAAATATCATTTAGATTAACGAGCTCCAAAGCAGATAACAATAAACAGAACATAAACATAGCGTCAAACACAAATCTTAATTAAAACTAATTAATTTCAAATTTATAATGTATTTGCTTGTGATAGAAAACAAAAAAAAAGGAATAAAAAAAAGATTATCTGATATAAATCATTTTTTACCATATTTAGAATGTATTTCCTAAGAAACACAAAATTCTGCAAGTTGTTAATACCTTTTTTGTCTGAGTTGCTAAGACGATATTTTTCATATTTAAATCCTTTTGTTTTGCTGAGTGTAGATAGCGCAAATGTATATGCATACATATATAAAATATTTCGCATTTATTTAGTTTATGCTTTGGCATTGTTTCGCGCTGCGATTTACAAATTCTCAAGCATGAAACCTGTGCCAAAAATGAGAAAAACACACACACACACACATACAGGAAGAAAAAGAAAAACAAATGAAAATTAAACATGCCACACAAGGCGAGGCGAGGCGAGGCGAGGCGAGGCGAGGCGAGGCAGTCAGCCACTTGGCCAGTTGGGCAGCGTTCAACAACCTTCACACAGATAGACTATGTCTGCACAGCTGTATATCCATATATCCATATATATATATATATATATATATATGTGTATGTGTGTGTGTGTGTGTATTTGTATTATTGTGCTGGCAAATTGCCCATGTACGTGATGCAATTCAGTTGCTCACTTACAGCTCCAGACCTGAATCCAACCAAGCAGCTTGGGAGCCTGGGAGGTGGATTTGGATTTGGATTTGGTTTGGTCTGTGCGGACTGACTGCTGACTGGCTGAGTGGCTGCTGCTGGCTGTGCTGCAACTTAATTTGAAATTTTTGCGCAATCCAACAAAACATGGCGAAAATATGGTAAAACGCAATATGAAAAAGTGCTTTGGGGAAAACTTAGAATAAACGTGTTTAATAACAGCCGCAACGGCCGTCAGAAATAAATCCCAGTTGCTATTCGCTGCTTTCTCTTCGTTATTTGCCCATTCGCCTTTTTTATCCCCGCCTCCTCAAATGTTTCTCACTTATTGCAAACTTGATGTTTAACAGACACACACACACACACACACACACACAGAGTGTGTAAATCCCATAACCACTAGGAAATTTAAACACCCATTGAGCACTTTTACTCAAAACATATTCAGTTGTGATTTAAACATATAAATGAATAGCAATTTTGATTTGGTTTATAAGAGTCAAGGGCTTTTACTTAGTTACACTTGCTCAGATGAGTAACAAATGCGCTTAAAGCAACAAGTTGGAATTACCATAAGAAAGGCAAGATAACTAAATATAAAATAAATCAATTATTATTTAGATAAAGATCGAAAAATATACTTCAATTAATAACTCTATCTATCTGTTAATCAAAATAAACTGTTGATGTACCCACGTCATAAAGTACATGTAATTGAAATAAATTGTACATAAATTATACAAATACAAATTAACTGTTTAGCATTGTGATTTATTAATATAAAATTTATAAGTTATCTTCTTCTATTATACAAATTAAAGTGAAAATATAAATATAATTACCATAGCCTGTGAAGAGAAGTGAAAATATGAATACAATTAACATAGCCCGTAAAAATAATTATATTTTTACTTCTATTTGTATCATCAACATAATTAACTCCC
Source organism: Drosophila setosimentum (assembly GCA_035043505.1). Classification (NCBI taxonomy): domain Eukaryota; kingdom Metazoa; phylum Arthropoda; class Insecta; order Diptera; family Drosophilidae; genus Drosophila; species Drosophila setosimentum. The sequence goes on from JAWNMY010000007.1 coordinate 22,524,043, forward strand.
TTGTGGTTAGCGCAATAATTTATCAGATTCAAACCTAAGCTGCTGGATTAAATACAAAAAACAATAATAAATATGAAAATAATGCTCTGGCCGAGAAAGCTCGACTGGGAGATGCCCTAAAATCATATTTGGCTTGCTGATTTTTCCAATATGAAAATAGGTATTGATTAAAAAAATGTCTGTTTATTAACTGATTTTAATGAAATCTTTTCAGTTTCTCAATACTACTATTGTCACTGTATGTTTTGAATTATTTATTGATATCGGCAATCGATTTGTATCGACTTACCAATAAAATGAACCTAGCTAGATTTCTATAGCATATATTAACTTATATTCCAAAATTTGAAGTTTTTAGCTCTTATTTTCATGCTCTCCTCAGCCTGTTATCTACCATTGCACAACTTCAGCATACCCTACCTGCCATTTTTGAATGGCAAAATTATCTAAATAAGATTATAGTAACCATTATTAATGCATTAAATGATCTTCCATTTTGCGCTGCTAGCAAATGAATACCAAGTGCAGTTGTAAATATTCAGAGTGTCTGTTTCTAATGTTCACTTTGGTAAACTCAAGGGTGAGCCGGAGCAGAGACGGGTGGCAGGGGTAGTGGCTGTGGCAGTGGCAGAATTGTCGTGGGCGACATCATTATGATTATCATTGACATCAGCATTGGGGAGCTCAATTGTTGGTCCCCAGGCAATTTTGTGTTCATTTCCGTCAGGTGGAAGATGAGGGCAGGCTCGCTATCAAGCTGTGCATATCGCATAATTGGGCCAATTAACTAACTAACTGGGCCTACAACTAAACTTATATAAATTTATATGTATATATGTGTGTATAAATATATATAAGATATTTGAGGGCGTATACAGCAATCACGCTTCCGCTTTAGCCAGGGGAATTACAAACATAATTGTGCTTGACTGTAATGTTTGCCAAGCGATCTGAATCGCTATAACCTCTCCCCTCTCCACTCTCCCCCTTACCCAACTGCTTCACCGTACCATACACATACTTGGCGTAAGCGGCTCAAATCAGCAGCGACTCTTGCAAAATCTATAAAGTAAATGAATCACCTGTTAATGGCAGGGCAAAAGAGAGAAAAGGCAGATTTAAACTGCCGGAATATTGAAATTAATGCGACAGTATATTCAGGCTTATATTTGAGTGTGTGTATTGATGTGTGTGTGTGTGTGTGTGTGTGTGTGTGTGTTCGCTGTGGCTTAAATAATTGAATGCGATTACAGGCGCACCGACTAAATGACGAGGCAAAATACTGTTGACCCAGTTAGTGAGCTCAGATGGTTTTGATAGCTTCTGCCTGGCAACAACAACAACAACAACAAAAAAATGCGGATTAAATTGAAGCACAGGTGCGGAAATTGAAATTGAAAATAGAAACGGAAACATATACGGAAAATATTGTCGACTGAGCAAACATTGCACACTTAATTAGTTTATCATAAGCTGCAAGCTTTCCAATAATTTGGGCAATAAAAATTTTTCACTTAGGCTTCACTTAGTAAACTGGTAGGTTTGTATATATATATGTATGTTATTGGATTTATCAGACAAGGGGCAGCAAGTGGTCTCATAATGTTGAAGACAAACAATGTTGGACAATGTAAGCTGCAGCAAAATGGGCGACAATTATATCCAATTGGTCAACACAAAAGGGTTCATATTTTTATAGAAAAAGGAGTAAAAATAATAAATAAAGATGAAAAGTATTCAAAAGCTCAATCAATGTCAGCGGGTAGTGAGCTAAAATAGTCGCGTCTCATAAAAATAAAACAAACGACTGAAAATAATAATTTATACAGTTGAGCAGAGCTGAACAATAAGTGAATAAAAAAATAAATAAAAATAAAACAAGGACAAAGTGGGAAGCAGTACACAAATAATGGAGCACAGAAAATTCATACAAAGCATGCAGAAATTTTCCTTTTTCTTATTTTTTGGTCTTTTACTTTTCTCATTTTCTCTTTCGCCCACTTTTTATTTGAGTTATTATTATTTTATTTTTTTTTTTTGGCTCAGCACAAGGCCTTGCATTTATTATAGCAATTTTGCTGTGGGCGGAAGGACGAGGCAAATATTAATACAAGAGCAATCAAAATTATTATTATCATTTTTAATGGCAGCGGAAGTGAAAACGGCGACTCCCAAAAAATACGTCATCGACTTTGTATTTAAAGAAATTATGCCAGACATAAGATAAGGGATTATACTTTAAGAACCCATTTAGCCGATTTTTCATTACTGGAAATAAACTGGAAGTGCAGAAGTGCTATATAGATATATGTGTGCTGCAATCAATTTAATTAGATTCATTGTTAAGTTTCAACTTAAATCGAATTGCACAGTCGGCTAACTGGCCAACTGGCCCAACTGGTTGTTTGGTTTATTGGTTGGCTGACTGACCCAATTGGCAGGCATCCAGGTCAAAATCAGGCACAATGCACGTCGACAACAGCAATAAGAATGAAAACACCAACAACAATAACAATCAACAACATTGCTGCCAATTACCCAAAATGCCCATTTTCAGTCACATTTTTGTATTCTGCTTAGCTGAATGGAAATTTAAATGCACACATTTAAACTGTGAATTATAAATTAACGCTTTAACTTAATAATTAAAAATCTGCCGAAATTAACGGAAAATTCAAAAATTACAAATAATCGTGACAGTGCATCTCATCACAGTGAAAACTATTTTAATTTAAACCAACTCTCCTAATTTTCTACAACACCAAAATCGTTTAAATTCCGTAACTTTGTGAACAGATTTTCAATACTGTCGATTTTTTAAACCAGGGCTTTTTGTTGATGATCTGATTTATAGATCAAAGCCAAATATCAATTTGAAAACAACAAATTTGTCAATGATAATCCGATATTCAAGATGTAAACTATTTTGACACAGACTTTTTGCTATGATTTTAGAGTGTCTCAATTTTCTAGCATCACTTTATTTAGCTATTCAATTGTGTGCATGATGCGGTTATAAGTTGTGATCAGCACACGAATAAGTTTTCTTTTTACAATGGCTAATCCAAGTGGCCAACTCTCATACACACACACACACCCTGTTTCTGTGTATGTGTGTGTGTGTGTGTGTTGGACTTATTTTGTCGTTGCAGTTACACCCAAGCATGGACCACAAATCACTGGCGGTCAGCCTCGCTATCAAATTGGCGATGTGGTTCGCGTCAATTGCACATCGGCGCCATCGAAGCCCGTTTGCCATCTCAGCTGGCTGATTAACGGTTTGCATGCGAACCGCTCCCTGCTCCGACCCTACGAGCCCCTCGTCGTCGGCCGGGAGGGACTCGAGGTTGCCCGACTGGGTCTGGAGTTTCGGGTGCGCGGATGACATTTCAAGCACGGCGACATGAAGCTAAAGGTGAGTTATGCTGCCTGCCCATCATCGGATCGGCCTTAAGCTGATTATGGCCCCTGAAATTGATGTATTACACTGGCCATTGGATACTGGCTAGAGTTCAGTTCGTTGGAGCTGTATCTGTAGCTGTAGCTGTAGCTGTCGCTGTCGCTGTATCTGTAGCTGCAGCTGGATTCCATGGCCGGAATGAACGTTTTGATTCAATTTGCGACAACATTACATGACAGCGCATGTTGATTACTATCTGACAGCGAGGGTGTGTGCGTGTGATGCTGTGTGTGTCTGTCGTAAAGGCCACAAAAATTTCATGCACAACTTTTATGAGGCCACCGACAAACTCACTACTGGGCAACAGCCACGTACACTCGAGAAAAATAATCAGCCTGAAGAGTGTCATAGTTTTGACTCAGCTTATTACTCAGATTGTTTAATTCTAAGTGGACAGCTTAATCTGTCCAATTTGCCAGGGTTTTCTTTTCACTTACACAGAAAGTTTATTGTGTTTTTGTGCTTCTTTTTGTTACTTTTATTATCATCAAATCGAAAGACAAACAATTGTATGCTAAAGACCGGAACTTTCTTTTAATTATTTGGTGCTCTTTCATTTTCTGAGTGTACGTTTGGTTGGCCGTTCTGGTCACTCCGACCGTGTCGTCCATTTCCATTTCCATATGCGGGTCATTTTGGGTTATCAGCTCAGCGCGTGTGTCAGTTAATGAAAGCATAAAACTTTTAGTGCGCCGTCAACGCTCAGACAAATACTGTGCCCCCGCAACGACCCTGTGGCACACAGCTACAGCTATTGTTGCACTTAGGGTGCCTGCACAGATTTCATGAGGCCGTTAACAGCTGCAGAGCGGAGGAGGGGAAGTCTTTAACGAATGTTACTCTCATTTGCAGTGTGTCGCGAAAATCTCGTCGGTGTATTGGCAGAGCAACGAGGAGAGCGTTGAGAGTGATAAGCATCAGCGTATACCTGTCCTGGAGTCCAGGGAGACGGTGCGAACGAATCAGGATAAATCACTAGAAGGTGAGTCAACTCAACATTAATCATAAATCAACGCAACAGTTGTCAAAGGTAAAGGCAACAAATGCCCCATCTACTTTCTCTCCCTCTCACTCTCTCTCTCTCTCTCTCTCTCTCTCTCTTTCTCTCTCTCTCTCTCTGATTTTCTCCCCCTCTTTGCTCTATTAATAACGCAGACAAACAGCTGAAGAAGAGTCGTCGTCCAGCGGCCGCAACATCAGCAGCCGCCGCCGCCGCTGCGGCAGCAGCAGCAGCAGCATCCTCCAGCTTTAGTTTGTCCGCATCCATGGGCTGGTCGAGGATATTGGGCCACAAATCTATTGCACGCATTTCGCTGTACGCGTTGCCCGTCTTAATAGCATTTCTGTGTAATGTCGCCGGCGCCTCTTTGGGTGTTAAGCCAGCCACGCCCACCACAACAACAATGGCCACAAGCAGGAGCAGCAGCTGCTGCCAACATGACCACTGCCTGTTGGCCCAATTAGCAGCCAGATAACAATTAACGAAGATATATGGCGATTGCTCAGCAACACCCCACAAACTGCGGGGATCCGTGTAAATATTTCTTCGTCTTGCATAGAAAAACCCACATTACGTATACGTCGCATATGCCGTGTGCAAATTAATCAACTTAGCCATTGTACATAAGGTATAAACAAATACATATTTTCCCTATTTCAGACAGACATTATTAGTGGGGTAAAGGGTGAAGAGTTATTGCCTGTCTCCACTATGAACCACATTAATCCCATATTAATTATTATTTTTATTTATTATATTATTTATATTTCTCTTTGCGAAATGAATAAGAAAACAGTTACTCAAAAAACAAAACGAATCATATTCCAAATATAAGATGAATATCCCAATGAATAACGAATTTAAAAAAAAAAAATCGATTAAATTTCTATGTTGTTTTCGGCATTAAGTCATAATCAATTATAAAAAATAAATGAAGTCAATTAAAATATAATTATATTTTAAATTAAGCCCTAACATTTTCTGTTAATCATTGCTATAATTTTCGAAGAAATGTTGATAGTGGAAACAGACATTAAGTCTCTATCAGATCGTTGTTCCTTTCGGGCTTTTATTGCAGGCTAAGAAAACGAGAAATGCTCAAAATTGTTATAAGAAAATAAAGAAAATAAATAAGAAATATATCTTAAATATTGAAGATATGCATGTACTTAAGTAGCCAAATCTGTACAAGCATAGTTAAAGTAATCCTTTTTCAAAATATATATTGCAATAAATTTAAGACAACATTTAGACAAAACTAGAGCCTTCATCATTGGATGCTTAAAGTGAAATCAAAAGCACAACTTCTGTGTAGATTACAATGTCTTTAAATAGTAACACGATTATATATAAATATGCATATATTAAAAAGCAAAACTGTTGTAACTAGCCATAACTGTAAACATAAGTCACCGCAAAAAGCGTAAGCCAAAAAAGGAAATATAAAAAACAATTAAGCGAAATTGGATTAAGGAAATAATTTCAAGTGCTGCTTGAATCATTTCAAATATGTTCAAATATTTCCAGCTTGTACTGCAAAATGTACTCAAAAGAGAAATTAATGAAGAAAAATTGAAAATATATACAGAAATACATATGAATAGCAGCAATCTTGACCTAAATAAAATGGGTGAACTGTACATTTCCACAGAATAAGCTATTTGGTAGGCCAAACTTGTACAGTTATTTCTCTTCTTCCACAACTTTGTACTATTAATGCTTCAGCGTACACTCTAAAGTACACTCTCAAAAATACACACACACATATATACACACACAGACAAAAATGTGCATATCCAGTGCATATCTTGGTTAGAATTAAGCAAAAAAAAAAAAATTGTTGAATGTTTAGTCTAAGCATAAAAAAATTTGCAAAAAAAAATTGCTAAATATTTAAGAATTCCAACAAGTTAAGTGCGTCAAATATCTTAGCAGTGTACATGATTATTATGTAATAATGAATGTTATTAAGTCTTTAAATAAAACGCAGCGAAAATCGAAATCTTCAATTTGCCCCAATAAGTAGGCAATATTTTAAATATAATTTTTTATATAGCTGCAACTGCAAGTGCAACTGCACCGACAGCTGTCTTTGTCAGCAAATCTGCTTGCCTCGCGCTTTGTTATTGCCACATCTATTTTTTATTGCTGCTGACGCTGCCTGCCTGCCTCAGTTTATTGTTATTCTATTTACTTGTCGGATTTACCCCCCCCCCGCCACGCCGCGCCAAACTCCCCACGGCACACACCTCTTTTGTTGTGTGTTCGCTTCTTGATTTTGATGTGCCTTATTTATTTTTTACGTTGGGGGGTTGCACTTATGGGCCAGGGTTGGAGCTGCGTGTGCCATGCACTTAAAAAACATTTGATTACGTGTCATATATCAACACATACCACGATTGAATTTCAGGCGTGATTGCCACGCATAAACCAAAGCAAACAAAACATTTACCGATAATCAAGCTAAAAACAAAAAATCAAAAAAGAAATAAGCAGCGCAGTTGGGCTTATGTAAGCTCTTTTTATACTCAACATATCTATTATATTTAACAAAGCTTAAGACTCTGTCTAAGTAGGTTGTTTGACTATTTAACCAGCTGCTTAGGCATATTTGACTGATTACGTCCCATTTTTTCTTTTATTTAATAAAATAGTTATAAGTATTTCACAGTGCACGCTGAGTATTGTATATACCACGTAATGTTCGACTCTATAAAACAATGACTTCTTTCCCCAAAGCAACAACAACTTTATAACTTTTGGTACTCGCGACTTTGACGACTTGTTATTGACGATCTTCACGCTTGGCTTCCCGAACTCGCCTCTCTCGATCTGTTGTTCTTCTCCGATCCTCGTTAGTTGAACAATTTTGAAGATTTTGTTATAGTATTTTAAAACATTCCCGGATGAGAAACCATAGATTTTGATTTTTTTACGAAATTGAATTATTCCCTCATATTAAAGAGGGCTCAGATCTACTATTATATTGTACGCAACTCTGTATTTATATATATGGAAGTCATTCACATTTGATCTGCGTATATAAGAGACACCAGCTAATTTACTTCTATACATAATATGTTCAGGGTATAAACAGGTGTCCAGATTGGCAAGCGATTCATAGTTCGCAGAGATGTGAAAATTATATTCCATACGTCCTTGCAATCGTGTCAGTTATTGTGATCGGAAATCAATTTGTGGGAAGAAGAACTTGTACTCCATATTTGAAATCTCTAGTCAAGCAGATAGACGAGGAATATCACCAAATCGGCCAGATATATAAATATTTTATAGGCTTGCAGATGCTTTATTTCTTCCGCCAGCCACAAACTTTTGTACAACTTCAAGAAACTCTACTCTAAAGTTACCCAGCTCTGCAGAAATGCTCACAATATGGCAACTGATTGAAGTCGAAAAGAAAAAGTTAAACAAAGTCAAAGCGGAGTTTGGAAATAAATTAATTAAACTGCCAAAAGTTGGGTTTAACAAATTAAACACCAATTAAATCGAATTAAAAAGCCATGGAAAATAAAAATAAAATCAAACCTAGCCTTGGAAAGATTGAATTCCCGTTGAAAATGTAGCACATTTAAAGTTGCAATAGCAATTAAAAATTATGAATAGCAGCAAGATGCATGCTACAAAGTTGCTGCCACGGCTTGTGGCATGAGCCACAGAGCACGTGCTTATTTGCTTAATTTCACAGAGCGCATATGTACAAAAGCACAAGCCTCGAGGCCACACTGGGGACTTTAGTCTACAAGGGAGAGAAGGGGATAACCAGAAGGCTGGATAGGGGGGTGGACATGGAACTGAAGCTGTTGGAATTTTTATTTATCACAGCCACTTGCATTTTGCATTTTGTTTATATGCTTTTAATGCAATTAGCACGCTTTTCACTTTGATTTACGCCCAGGCGTCGTCTGAGTCTTTGACAAACGAACAGACTAATGGACGGACAGACGAACTGATGGACTGCTGGACTGACTGACTGACTGACTGACTGACAGTTGGACTGACTGACAGAGCATTTGCATAGGACCCGCTTTGTCTATCGAGGCACACACGACTGGATGACAGTGCTCTGTTTTTATAATCCGAAACTATTCCAAAATGTCTAACAGGGGTATGATGAAGATTAGCAAAGGGATGTAACAGGCAGTAGACAGCATCTGTAACTCCATTTAGGATATATGTTCTTGATCAACTTTAGCAATCAAATCGATTAAGCTATGTCTGTATAAACAAACCCATCTCAGAGAGTGTAGAGCTGTTCTTAAAATTTAAAATATACGTTCTCATATACTAAGGGCAGCAAAAGAGTATATACTTTTATCGATAAGTATCCACGTATCGCGAATATCGATTAAAATCGATGAAATTGCTTTCGAATTTATTTATAATATACCCCGACATATAATTGAGAGACTTTAGAAATTTCAAATAACAATCAGGTTTTGTCATCCGGAAAAAATATTGAAAAAAAGTAATTTTAGCAATCCTTATCTATAAATCATTATAAATTTAAAAAAGACCACATTTAATAATTAAATTACAATTATATTTAAAAGTCGAGTATTCTTAAAGGGTATCTCCGAGTCGAGCTCTCTAAATCTCTAGACTTGAGACTTCTTTCCAGTTCTGTTTTTCTATTTGTCTGCACGCCTGTTTCTCTCTTTCTCTCTCTCTCTCTCTCTCTCTCTGTTTGCTTGTTTGTTTGTTTGTTTGTTCGTTTGTCTCCCATTTGTCAGCGCACATTGACAAACACATATAAATTTATGAGTGGCAATGCGCCTTTCATCTTTTGTCGCATAAGAGGGAGCAGCGGATGAGTTGGAGGCGTCTCCTGTCCTCTCGTTGCCTGCTTCTGTTTGTCTGCTTGGCTGCTGATGTTGCCTCTGCTGCTGCTGCTGCTGCTGCTGCTGCTGCTGATGTTGCATCTACTGCCATTCATTATGTGCTGCGCTGCGCTTGCTTATGCAACCATTTTCATTAGCAGCGCCGGCGACGCTGCTTTGCTGCAACCGTCATTGCCATCAGTCAGAAGTCAGCAGTTAACAGTCGATGGGTTAAAGGGGGGGTGTTGAGTCCTTGTCACAGCCATTTGAGTGCTTTGACCCTTTTTTTTCTCTTCTTCTACACACACTAATGCATATTGTTTGTGCCTTGAAGCGTAATTTGTTGCGTTGTTCTTGCGCTTGGCGCAATTTTAATTACGATTTGCTCACTTACATTCCATTTTGCTGCTACTTACTTCCCTCCCCCCCCCAACCTGCCCCCTCCATGACTGCTGATTACACTTCAATCAAATGCGCGTAAATATCAATCAACTCTTTGCTTAGCTGAGCAACAGCCGAGAGTAAAACTCATTTCAAAGTAATCAACAAGTGGCAGCAAAATGAAAACTAATCACAGCGTTGCAGATGCGATGTGGTCAACTCACATAACCTCTATATATAACTATCGGATATGGAGTTTGTGCTATGTGTATTGGCAATTAATATTGATATTTATGTAACACATTAATCTAACTGTCGCTCACACTTAATGGCCAAGTTTATAGGTTAATATTCAAAGTAGCCCAAGTAAAGTCAACTTTTTGTTAGCAGTTTCATTTCTACACTAGGAAAAAAATGGGACGTAGTTTTTGACAAATAAGAATTACCCTGCAAACTCGAACGTTTTGCTTGTGTTTGGCAATAATTAGCAAAAGAAAGGAAACTTTTTTTTAATTAGAAAAGCACTAAATCTACAATGCCAAGAGATAATAATTTTTGATTTTTTTTGTTATATATATTTTAGAAATATTTTATTTATTTTTCTAAAAATTATAAATTCAAGCTTATATTATTAAATTAATGAACAAGTATTGTTTAGTTAAAGTTAAATATTTTTCGAAAAATGTTAGAAAAACCCTGACTAAAATTAATAAATGCAAAAGTTAGTTTTTAGAAAGCCACAAGATTCAAATTTATTTGCTATATAAATCAGGTGAGTTATCCTCGGCGCCAAAATTATGGCGGATTTGTAAAATTCAGGGTAATTCTTTTGTGTGCTTGTGTGCATGGTTCACAAATATGATAGCATACTTTTGTGTCTGACTGTTCATTGCTCGATTTCAATAAGTTATGGGCATAAATAAATGTCAGCATCGTTTTGCTGGACGCTGTCGATAATTTATGTTTATTGCTTATGCAAAACGCGCGCTTCCAATAAGCACAAAATCAAACAAATTGCTAAAAGTTCTACACCTCCCCCTCCACCACCATTTGCACCATTTGCTCCCCAGTCTGCCCTCGGTGGCCGGTGTCAATTGTGGTGTCTTGTGTCTTGTGTCTTGGTCTAATGGCGGCTCGTTGATAAGCCGTCTCAGTGAAATTAGCAAACAAAATGCGTAGCTGTAAATGCTTTTGCCTTTATTTCCATTTTCATTTTGTGGTTGTTGCGTTTCTTCTTCTTCTTTTTTTTCCTAGGCCGCAAGGTGAAAATTGTGTGCGAAAAGTCGTACGTGCGTGAAAATGAATGAAGGGCGCGTGCACAAATTGTAATTGTTTGTGGCAGCAACTCTGTGTGTGTGTGTGCGTGCGAGTGTGTGTGTGTGTGTGTGTGTATGTGGTCAGGTGGCCGGCAAAGATATGGCCAGGTCTTGTGTATGATTTAATGTTAATCACTTTTAAGAGCCTCTTCTCGAGATGGCGATGCAGATGGCAGCTCGAGTTGGACTTGGACATGGGTTGGGGTCGACGAGGCTTGTGGCCATATTGAAAATACAAGCTCGTAAATTAAATTTTACACCGGCTGACGCAATGAATAGCAACAAAAGAAACAACAAAAAAACAAAAAGAAATACAAGTTAGAATGCGCTAGTCGAGAGAGGTCGACGGAGCGATACTCTGAATCCTGCTGATATTGTTTTGAAACAATGATCAATGAAACAGATGATCAATAATATATCAAAGTATAATCGCAGCTTACGTGGCAACTTAGGTAGCAGCTTCGGTGACAGTCTTGCAGCAGCAATGCACTGCAAAAGAGCAGAAAAAAATACAAAAAAATTTGCATAAATATTAAAAAAAATATATATACATATAGAATATATATATATATTAAATGCTATGCTCTCGCTCTGCTCTTGTTCTTACTGCTATTTGTTGTTAATTTTTGCATGTAAGAAATGTTAATAGTGCAATCAGGCCATAAGTTGGCTTGTCTGTTGATCATGAATATAAATGTATATATTTAAATAATCTAATGACAGAGTAATGACAACAGACAAACAAAAAAAAACATATACACATAAATTTTAAATATATAAAATATAAAATAATACATATTCGTTGCTGGTTTCTGATACTTGTTACATGCTTTAGCACTGTTTGATTATACCCTGCTTAGACATTCTTAATGGGTTCAGGGTATAAAAAGTCAGCTAGCCAAATGCTGCTGCTGCATTCCTCCATCTACCCTGGTCCATGTTTCAGTTTGCCGTAGGCTATCCAGCGACTGGCCCCATAAATTTGTGCTAAGCACACGCAGTGCGCCTTGGTCATTCATTGCCATCGCTGTCGACGGCTCTGCTCCAGCTTCAGCTCCTGCTCCTGCTCCTGCTCCTGCTCCAGCTTCAGCTTCAGCTCTCTGCTCAGTTTGGGGCTAGGCCAAATGTCTGTTGGCCTTTTTTATCGTTTAATTAAAATTCGCAACACGTAAATCCATTTGAGCCGCTGCTGCAATCTTTACTTTAACCTTAAGGCGTTTGCCTTCTTAGCCACGTATGTGTGTGTGTGTGTGTGTTGGTGTGTGTGTTGGTCTGTGTGTGTGTGGTAAGTCCCATTTTTCTATTTTGTTGCTCCATAAAACCACTTTACACAATTTTCGTCTTTTGTTTTTCGATTTGCTTCGTGTTGTTTTGGCTTTTTTTCTTTTTCTCGCTCTCTCTCCCCTCTCTCTCTCTCTCTTTCTTTCTTTGTGTCCCCTCTCTCTTTGCCTTGGACTTTTACCAATTATTGTGTGTTCTAGTGCAGTCAGCCAGAGCCAGCTCGAATTAGCCTTTGTTGGCGCTACCAATCAGCCAGCCTCCAGCTTCACTAAATCCAACTTCACTTCCGTTCTTTGCCCCTCTTCCTGTTCCTCTCCCCTCTCCTTTCTGGTCCGCCTTTCATTACTTTTCTATCAACGCACTTAGACGCCATTGTTGTGCAGTTATTTAGCACAATCAACACCCGATGCTGCTGATAACTCATACCCCACCAAAATACTCCCTTTGATTTGGTACATTTTATCAATCTTTTCAGCTCATCCCTCCTCTCTCTCTCTCTCTCTCTCTCTCTCTCTCTCTCCCTGTGTCTGATAATTTCTTTCTTTTTGACCTGATTTGGTTTAGTTTCATTTACGTTTCAGTTGAGTTGCACACTGAATTAATCGAAATTTCAATCCCGAGTTTTGAGCATTAACAAAATTAAGAAGACACCAATTTCACAGCCAGTTTTTTTAATATTTTTTTTTGGCAAATGCAGCTGATTTTAAGTTACACTCAATTAGCAAGGAAATTCGATGTTTTATGATTAGACAGATTATTACAACTTATTAAATTAAGCTGACCGAACAAAAAATGCAGCTGTAATAGAAAACTTTATAATCGAGCTTTTCAGTCTTTAGCGGCTTTTAATGTTTTAGTAACTCATTAAATGAATTTAATTAATTTAAAAATCTTTGAATAATAATTAGAGAGATTATCGAGATAAATATATTATTAGATTTTGAAATTTTACTTACTTATAGATTTATGAAGGGCAATGATATTATCGATGGAGCTGCAATATTAATATTTATTACCTTTGCTTACAAAAAAAAATAAGTAAAATATTTTTGTAGTGCTGATAGTTATACATAAAGAACAAATAAAGATAAATATATATATACATATTAACATATTTTTACATAAAAATATAATCTATTAAATACGTCCCTTTTCAGGTAAGTAAAATATATATTTTCTTTGATATGGTGTATGTGAACTTTATTGCAACGGCTGGCTTAAAAGAAACAGTCTTTTCTAAAATCCTGACTCGGAAAACTGTGGATTGTGCTCAATGCTCGTTGAGCTGCCTGAAGAGTTGGGCAAAACTGGATGGATAAGCGGCAAAAGAAATGCAGAAGGCAAAGTAAAAGCGCACAAAACTTTTTGCTAATACAATAATAAAAAGTTGCAATGTGCATTGTTGCATAGGTGTGCTTTGGGGGAGGGGGGAATGGTGCAGCAACAGCAGCAAAGCTCGGAGAAAAGTAAAAGCAGAGCCAACAAAAATATAATGTATAAATTTAAGTGAAACTTTTGCCGCCGACAAGTTCGAAACTTTTGCATTGCGTTAACCTTAAAGGTATGCGGAAAGGGCAATGTGGAGGGGTGTATGTGTGTGTGGGCGTGGGGGTTGCAATGGGCGTGGTAGCATCAGCAATGCTGTTTAATATTGCATGACGGCCGCGACACTTATTAGATTTATCAACGCTACGAAATTGAGTTGTGCATGACAACAGCAACAATTGGATTGAAGCGAAAGATATGGGACGGGGCGAGGGTGCTTGGTGGAAGGGAGAGGGGTGGGGGGGGAGGGCAGTGGAAAGCCGATGGCAGTTGCGACAAGTTGTCGCCATAATTGCCATTGTTGTTGCATCATTGTTACAGATGCGAAATGCAAAAAGAATTGTCAGCCAACAATCAGAATTCAATCAGACAGCAACAGTTGTCAATTTAATGCCACAAGTCACGTGGCGTATGCGCAATATGCAAAACAACTGCAGCGCCGCTTGTTGGCTGCTTGATTATACGTGCAGCATATGATAGCCGCATGTTGCAGTAAAGAACGAGAAAGTGTGCAACATTTCCTGTGTCATTTAATTAATATTTTAATTTCTACAAATATATTATTGGAAATATGGCTGCAAATTATTAATGAGTTCAGAGGAAGGTTAATGTTTAATCTAAAGTTCATAAAATAGTGAAAGAGCAGTCTTACTATTCTTCGTTCCTTGTCAAATCACTATTTTATAACATTTCAATAGGCTGATTTACGATTCCAATTTACTATGCTGTATATAAAAAAAGGACTCTTATCGGAAATTAAAAAATTAATTAAATTAATTAAATATAATAACAGGATAATTACTCTTAGCACACTTGTAACTTAAGAGTTTTAAATGAACCTAACTAAGCATTTTGGTTGCTTTAACAGCATCGTTGTTATTATTGAGCAACTTGTGAGTTTTGATTTAGGTGAGACCCACCGACATTTGACTTGCACTATGAATTTAAGAAATCGTTCGATTTTTTCTATGAAAGCTATATATATAGGATATCTTTGAAAACAACAACTCTTTTATCCAAGTACTTATCTCTACCGATTGTTCCTAAATATATCGTAGTCTGATCCCGATGAGGAGCATACAAATGAGTTATGGAAACTTCGTATTGCGTATTTTGGAAGAGAAGAAAGTTTTTTAAACAAAAACTCATCCTTCGTCGACCTGTCCAATGACAGCTATATGAATAATTGTCGGATTTTTATAATTTTCGTCAACATTTTAGGAATTTAAGTAGAATACGTATAAGAGGAAAGTTCGGTTTGGTTAACTTCCTTAACACAAAAAAAAATAGTTAATACAAAAACGCATTCGACCCATTCATTTCGATTCTTGTTCCAGTGGTTTTTATCTACTCGGCTAGTTAAGCTAATCAAGAAAACATATACTTTATTTGAAAGGAAACTTCCTCCTTAATGTTTTACAATATTCACCACAAAATTCCATTTTTATATATTTTATTCTCATTTCTTTTTTGTAGTTTCCTCTTAGAATTTCGTCCAGACATTTCATTAAGTTGGCACTTTGAGCTGATGTCGAAAGCCAAGTTACAGTTACACATAAAATATAGAAAACCCCATCGAAGGATTTCCTTATCCCTGCCCCACCTTCCCCATTTTGCATCATTTGTTGTTAATATGATTTGGATCGGCAGCAAGTTGACAATGTCTCTCGCAAATGTGACGCATCCAAATCATAAATGAGCAATAAATAACACATTGCCAAACGCAAAGCTGCAAAAAGAGATGAAGATTTCATAGATGTAGCAAATAAAGCACACACAAACACACACAGACAGATGTACATAAATACATTTATAGATGTCGTCATCGTGGCTGTTGAACGTGCCACATGCTGTGGAGTTGCCGCTTGCCACTTGCCGCTTGCTGGGCTTGGGTTGTTTTACTTTGCTTGTTGATAAAATTTAATCATATTACACATATTTCGCTCTTTATGCTCTGTTACCCCATATGGCTGTGGGCCATTGCTAAAGTACACTCAGAAAACCAATCGGCAATTATTTTCTATTATTAAGAAAATCAACTCTAATTTTTAAAAAGCCCTAAGCTCTAATTTTAGAAATATACTTGTTGTATAATTAAGCTGAGCTACTCTGGGAGCCACAAGTATGGCGAGTTTATCTCTGAGTGTACTGGAACGTATTTGCTGTTTACATGCACACACCGAGGGCCAAAATGGGCAAAAGTAACCAATTTGAAAATTAATGCCTTTAGGATATTATTCATAAAACTCGTGTACTGCTATATTGCTATATTGCCCCTGCCCTTCTCCATCTCCCTCTATCTTTCTCTCTCTCTCTCTCTCTTTCTCTTTATATTCCGTGTGAGAGATAGATAGCAAGCAAATCAGTTAGGAGCTTTTGCACAGTATTCTGACCAACATATTTATGCATGTAGATTTTCTATTCTATTTTTTTTTTTTTTGTGTTCCGCCATTTGTGCTTTATTTTTGGCTGACTGGCTTCTGGCTAGTTGCACCCCTGCCCCTCGCCACACCCCCTCTGGCCCTTTAGTGCTGTAATTGGCCTGCGGTATTTGGCGCGATGAAGTTTTTTTCGGCCAGCGACCGCAAAAGTTTATTGCGCGCTATAAATTTAATGCAAAACACAAAAAAATACATTTGACGGCGAAGACGGCGGCGAAATATGCACCGAATGCCATAATTCAATTTCAGCGAATTTTCGCTTAAGCGCCAAAAAAACAAAATGAAACTAAAAGCAGAATGGCCAAAGTCAGCCGACAGTAAAACACCAAAATTAACCAACTAGTACACTCAGAAAAAATAATCAACCTGAATTGTAGAAAATTAACTCCAACAAGAGCAGAACTCCAAGATTCTTAATTCTTTCCATAACTTTAGAAAGTATTTTATATGGATTTTAATTTTCACTTTATAGAAATTAATTACACAAAAATAGAAAAGATTTTTTTTTAATTAGAAAATTATTAAATGAAATGAAAATGCATCTCTTATTCTAGAATATTAGCTTAGATATAAAAATAATTATATAAATTTGTTTGTTTATATTTATCAATTAATACAGAAAATGTTTTTGCATTTTACAAATTATTATAGAAAAATGTTTGTTTATATATAAAAATTGTAAAACATACATTTTTGTGAAAATATTTAAAAATTAGCAAAGAAAATATTTAATTAATATTATATCGCTGAGTGTACGCCCTCTATAAGAGTGCAGCAGACAAAGAAATGTGCTTAAAAAATCGCGAGATCAAATAAAATGTAAAGTCGGACAGCTGTTGCCAAGGTTAAAGAGTAGCCGAGTAAGTCAAGCAGTCAGTTCACCACTCTCTACTCCAACCACTTGCCATGCCCACTCATACACACATACACAGATATGCACATATACACACATACTTACACACACACATTCATATATCGTATCAATGCGCGCGCCGTGGCATAAAATACTGTAGGAAATGATTGCGGAAATTACACTAAATCGCAGAAGGGCGCGTGTGTTGCACACATCCACACACACACACACACACACACACACACACACACATACACATACACAAGGAAGCGCGTGTGTGTCTGCCGCCAGGCAAATGCCAGTGTAAACGAAGGCCCATGAGTAATGCAAATATTTTGTTGTACGCTGCGCTACTGAGACAATTTTGATATGCTTTCCAACGGGGGCAATATAAATTATTAATGTGGCAAGCAAACACAGCGGGTCAACGACCCAAATGATAAATAACTTAAATAATCCAAAAAATTAAAAGGGAAAAACCCAACGCACGAAGAGATATGTAAGAAATGAAGTTGAAGACTTTGATAATAACTTGAAGTAATATTTTAAATAAATATACAGAAAATAACAAAACTCCAGTAAGAAATGCAATTATAATCAATTATAAATGCTTTTAAATACATATTGTAATTATGTATTTGTTGAAGTATTTATTTGTCGAGAATATATATTAAATTGATTCTAAATACTTTTAAATATATTTCTTAACTATATATTTGTTAATGTAATTTTATATTTATTTGTTTTTATGAAGAGAATAGAATTGAAGAGAGAAAACCCCAATGCAAGAAGATCAAGTAGGAAATTCAAATTCATTAATAGTCACTCTTAAATTACATTTTGTAATAAAATATATTCGTTGATTGTTGATATACGTATAAAAACTTATATTCCAAAAATGCAAGTAAATCCAATGAATTCAAGTGAGCTCGACTACGTTATACTAAGCTAAGCCAAGCTGTTAAATATATTCTAGTTTTTGTTCACTTAATTATTTATATATTTTGTCATAAATGCTTAATGCCATTTGTCCTTTAAAAATGATACTTCGACTATGTCAAGTCTGGAACTGAAATGTTGAAATGTTATTTTCCATACCCTGTAAGCACTAAAAGTGGTTAAACCTGTATTTGACTGTCTGTGTGTCTGTGTGTCTACTCTCTATTGGCATTTAGCTTGGTACAGCCATCGGTATAAAGACCTTTATAAAGAGAATCTGTAAAGTCGAGCTCTCGTTTTTTGTTGTTGTTTGACGGCTGCCACAATATAAGTAAACAAAAGTAACTTGGAATATAACATGTTGCTCCATTGATGGGTGTTCGCTGTCAAGTGGTTTTCGCAATCTGAAATTTTAATAAGACTTCAACCTTAATTCGTGGCACGTGGCATGTGGCAAGCCAGAGGCACGTGGGAAACGGCCTCCAAAAACGGTTACCAAAGACAGAAAACAATAAAAAGGGGAAAAAAAAATTGACAACAGCAAAAAAAAAGTAAAAGGGCAATTTGATGCATGACAGACACACACACAGAACAAAACACACACATAACAAAACACACACACTAACAAACACACTGCCAGTTTGAGAATGGTTATGGCGATCAGGTAAATGACTTGATTTTTTGACTGCTTTTTGGGCGCGCTGCGAATGTCAGCTAATTTAAGTTTGGTCGCGTGTATTTTAGCCGGGTCAGAAGCTGTTGGCCAGCACGTTGAACCGTCCAATCAACAGAAATGCCCAAGTCACAGGTTACACTAAATTAATATGCACAATGTTTATTGGCATTTAAAAGCTATTTAGCAAATATTGCCAAATATTTGCACATAATCGCATTTTGTGGCCAATTAACTAAAAACTATTTACAAAATGCAAATTAATAATGTATGCTATTTATTTGAAGTTATCTAATTGGAAACGAATGCATATAATTTTTTTTTCTTTTAATTCGCAGTAATTTGCATATTTGCACAATTAATAAATATTTTACTAGATGTACGTATTTACAAAATGTTCCTCCCTCTTCCTGTTTCGCCTCTATGATGCAACCTCTGTATGATTCTTGTTGTTAATGTCCATTTATAGTTGGGCTATATTCATCAAGAAAAAATTAAAAGGAGTTATATTAAAGTCGCTACAGAAATATAATTTAATTAAGAGTTATTCAAGTGGCGAGGTGTGTATTCACCTCTCTCTCTCTCTCTGTCGCTCTCTCTCTTTCTGCCTAAAAAATAAATAAATAAGTTTATAGTTCTTTAATGCCAAACGTGTCTGTTACATTCTAGTAAGTAAATAAAGTAACTCACTGCAGTAAATGAAGCTTTCGAGTTCTTTAGAAATCGAGTGCAATAAATTTAATTAGTTTAAGTGTGGCTGAAAGATTTAAGCAAAGCAGCTGCCAAAGCCACACGCAGTTCAGACCAACAAAAAAGCTTTACCAAATTAGTTCAAAGTTCAAATTTCGGCCAACAACAGTAACAACAATAACAGCGGTTAAATATATAAAAAAACAATATAAAAAAAAAACAACGGCGAGTCAATTATTAAAAATAATTACTTTGGCCAAGTTGCCACACTGAAAGTATGTGTATGCCACGCCCCTTACGCCCCCTCCAAAAAAAATAAGCAATTTGCGCCATTTGTTATTTATAAAGATTTAAACGCAAAAAAGAAAACCGACTGTTGAAATTATAATATTAATATTTACCTAAATATGCCGACAGTCAGATAAAACCGAATTGTTCTACACTTTAGGAAATCGCTCTAAGAACTAAATTACTTCTATTATTAAAAAATGGATATCTAAAAGTAGAAATTATATTTATATAAAGTATAAATTTATAAACTAAAATGTTTGTAATATGTTCAATCTGAAAAAACTAATGCTTAACAATATTATAAGTAACAAAAAAGCTAACAAACGATTTCTTTTATGTATACATGTAAAAACTAAAATATTCTTGAAATTAGATATATTTTCTACATTTTAGAAATTGATATAAGATGCCAGAAGAATGGTGATTTTTTTTCTCTGAGTGTTCGGTCAATTTCTCAGACGCTTCTTCTTCGCGCCGAATGTGTGTATGTGTGAGGGTGTGTATGTATGTGTGTATGTGGTTTATTTATGGCCACGTCCCTAATTGAATTGCAGTTTATTTGTCGGGGTTGGACGGAAAAGGAGGGGAGGACGACTTACTTCTACAAAAGCTGGCCACAATTTTTTAATTAACTTTCATTTCAGTTGAAGCGGTGGGGGAGGATGGGGTTTCAGAGGGTACATAGGGAGTGGAGGGGGGGGGGGGGTTGGTGCGGTTTATTGAAATGATTTATGCAAAACAATTATCAGTTTAAATGGCTTATTGAAATGGCGCCAAACATTTCAACTGAAGCGCTTTGTACCTCGGCTGACAGCGTCAAGCTTTCATTTTATTATTTTCATTTTTGCAAAACGTAACAAGATTAAAAAGTTTTCCATGACAAGGGAAAAGCGAGAAAGTGCGAAAAGTGCGAAAACTGTTTGCCTTAGTTGCTGCATTAGCGGAGCGGAAAACTTGTTACCTAATGAAATGCCCTATTGAGTGTTAGCCACGCCCCTCGTCACACTTAACCACACACAAAAACTATGCGCATTAAGGAACTTAAAATGCAAACATTCAATACAAACTAAATAAAATTTAAAGAAAATCCTAGCAAAAGCACAAAAGTCTCCAAAATGTTTTCCAAATCAATTTATTTATTTGTTAAAAAAGTTACCACGACGGAGACTTAATACTATTTTATTTATTTTTGTAGTCCAAGTTGGTGCTGATAATTAAACTATAGTTCTGCAGCAGGAACACCCTTATGATTTCTGGTCTTATTTAAAAGCTTAAACCACACAAATTCCAGAAAAGCACAGAAGTCACGAAAATGGCATGGAAAATTACAAAATCAGTTTGGATTTTCCCTCAGCGATTATAATAATAAAAAAAATAGCGACAAGAAAATGTAATACCCTGTAGTTAGAGTCTGTGCACAACTCTAATCTATTGTTCCGATTGTCTAATAAATAAACTATACTTCTCTATATATATAAGATGTCCATGAACATCCTCATGGTTTCTTGTCTTCAGATTTCTCATTTCTCTCCTTAGCTGAAAGAGTCTCAGTTTGATCTTTGTCACTCTCAATTCTGAATCTTTGAGATATCTTTGAAAGCTGACAATGGCAGCTGTCTGAAACGATGGCAAATGTTTTTCTCAGTGTACCATATTTCAAGATTGACTTCAGAACCTTAGCTCTCTTTTAAACTCTATTTACCATAGAGTTAAGAGTTTGTATATTATAATTATTAATTACAAAAAAAAAACGATATAGGTTAAAAGTTTAGCATATAAGCGCAACACTGATCTCGTTTTTATATAGAATACACATGGTTATAATTATGACTTTATTGATTTTGGAAATCGATTCGTATTGATACAGGCCAATTATCGATGGCTTAAATACAAAATTTAAAGTATCTAGAAGATGATTTCTTTTCATATACCCTCTTTCATATTTTGAATGTAGGGTATCAAAACTAAAACTAAAACTGTTGATAGCCAGCAAAAAAAAAAGCAATACAGTCTTTCTGTCTGTCTGTCGATTGTTAGTATGTGTTTCACTTTGTGGTTTCCTTAAAGTGCAGACACTGTATAAATAATTGTTATGCGTTTGTGCAACACGCAATTGAATGCCATAATTTCTGTGCGTAGTTTGTGTGGCACGCAGCTAAAAAGCATGCAACATTTGTTTAATTCAGCGACATAGCAATTAAAACTGCATGCTGAGCATGCTTCGAAATCCAAATACAAAAAACCAATTCAAACTGTGTCGCTTTCCGCCCAGCTGTGATAAAGCGAGGGGGAGGGGGAGGGGGAATGGGAGAAGAAGTGTAGATGGGCGTGTCACATTTTGTGAGCATTATTGTGCGAGTATTTGTACATAGATTTTCATACATTACGCTTAATAAAAAACCAAATCCAGCAACAAATCCAATCGAAAAATTAGGAATAAAAAGAGACAATAGCTAGAAGAGAGAGCACGACTAGAAGATCCCCTGATAAATAAATATTATATACAAATTTGAGATAAATATCTTTAGAATTATTTATTTTATTTCTATGGGAAATCGATTTATATCGATAAGTGCGAATCGATAAAATAAAAAAAGGTCCAACTACCTTTGTTATAAATGGGCTTATATTCGTAATATGAATTCTCTAGCTCTTAGAGTCTCTGATATCAACCTAAATCGACTTTGATCTTTATGATGATCAGGAATATATATACGTAATGCTTTCTTCAGCCTGGTACATACCTTTGCCCAGCTTTTTTCCCATGCCCATTGGGCAAAATATGCATTTTTATGGGCCACATGGCGTATGCTTAGCCACATCCTATATTGCGCTACACAACACTGGACTATTCTACATGACATTAGACAACACAGTGCTGCACACACATAAACACATACACACACACACACAGCTGTCCACATTTGGTGTAACAAAGCCGCATTCTGCTTGTTAACAAACGACTCGCTGTGGTGTCGCTGCCTTGCCAACGCTGTGGCATGCTCCACACCACTCCCACTCGCCACTCGCCACTCAACGCCCTGCATCCTTCATCCAATCCCTGTGCATCCCCAACAAACCCACACCAAACAACAACAACAACAATGAGAAGCATTCGCTGCCTGATTGCATTTCTGTAATGACTCATTTCACATGAATGTTTTTCGGGGCATGTGAATAACGGTTGGGGATGCTGGTGGGTGTGTGTGGGGAGGGGTGTGGGGCGTGGAGTAAGGGGAGGTGCTATCCCTACTCGCTTTCACATTAAATCACATTCAAAATAGCTGCTGCTGCATCAGCATTTGGCATTAGCAGCCAGCAGCCAGCGCAGCTTTTGGGCAACAGTTTTAAGTTGCAAATTACAACAGCATGTCGTTTTGCATACCATCCCTCCCCCCGCACCAACCCCTAAGGGGTTGGATGGTGTATATTTGGGGGTGAGGGGTTAATGCTGTCATAGCTGGCACTCTTGTTATAATGTCGCCTTCATTGCTGTGGCAGCTGCGGTCAAAGTGCAGCCATTAGTTCTATGCAACTCTCCCCAATCCCCCTCTCCCTCTCCCAATCTCCCCTTCTCCCGTTCTCTCTCTGTGCTGTCTCTTTAGTGTTACGTGAGTGTTCTTTAATTAGTCGCGCTGACCGCGCAAACAAACAAACCAAATGGCGAACTACACTACGTGAAAAAATCGTGACTGCATTTTAGAAAAGCCCAAAAAAGTAACTCAGCTTATTATTCAGATATTAAAAGTTGTTCTTAAATTCCAGGCTCTATTTTTATATTTTAAATTTACTCAATTAATTCTTAATATTAGAAATGTGCGTTTTTCCTTTCGACTTTTAGAATTGTATTTCTTATTGATAAAAACATATATTGAAGACAGATACGAAGTCTTTCTTGTTTTAGGATATTCTTTCGTTTATTTAAAAGTAGATTTTCTAGTTTTCAGTGCGTTTTTCATTTTAGGCCCTCATTAATGGAAGATTTTCTAAATATTAGTTTTTTTTTCCGAGTGCAGAGAGGGTGTCAAAGGGTAATCAGAACCCTATGGCCTAAAGACCATAATCGACATGTGGGACCAACTTCTCATTCGTCTCCTCTTCCTGTTCCTCTTTCTACTCCACATTAGACTCCAGCTAAACTTGATGGCAACATGTAGTGTTGATGCCAGAGAATGCGGAAGGCGGGGAAAAGGGTTCGGAAAAAGGGGGAGGGTGGATGCAACTCTTAGTTTACGGAAATAAGCTTACATAACTCGAACTTGATTTTATTGATGTAAAAGCTGAATTTTTTTATATATTAAGAGCTGAAAATCAGCTATTTTCGTATTGTCTTTTTTGGGAAATCATTTAAATATAAGAAAATATGTAATATTTATGCAATACGTCTGCAAATATCAGAAATGTATTTAAAATATTAAAATCGAGCGATAAAGCGCCGTGTCAAACTGAGTAAATCTCTCCACATAGTGTAAACTATACAAATAAATAAAGATTTGTAGGATAAGCTATAAAGTCTTCCCATTGATTTCAGATCAAAAGAAAGAAATAAATAAGAACCGAAAATCCAAGCTAACTTTGATAATTGCTGTTTGATCGTTTGCTTAACTGTAAGAAATATATTTAAAAAAAATCTGGCAACACGTGGCGAGCTTAAAATGTGGAGAATTGGAGTCTGCGGGTGCCTAATAGTTTTTAATGTGCGGCCAAAAAATGCCGAAACTTTTTGCGGACCGCACGCAGAAAAGGTCAACTACATGCGCCAGATAACTAAAATCTCTGCCAAAGTTTTTGGCTAGCCCTGCCAGTAGGTGAGGGGAGGGGAGGGGGGGATTGCAGCCAATTGTAACAACAAATTTTTGAGTTTATCACACGTGCCAAAAATTGTGTGTGGCCAGATCAAAAAAAAAACGTGCAAACGCAGCCAGTAAAGTACGTGAGACTTGCCAATGCAACCCTGCGTCAGTTTCTATGTATGTGTGTGTGACTTGTGATTTATGCAGCTGGTTCAATGCAAAAAGTCAACTGGCATAATTTATGCCGATTTCCGACACTGCCAAGAAAGGGATATTAACTTATTTTGCGTCTTGCCAAAAAGGCCAAGCACCTTTTGGATCATTAAATTCAATGCTCCATTGTAAAAGCTATACACAGTGTGGAGAGTTGAGACATTTGAACTCTACACGACAGCAACAGACAAGCAGCCTGGCCACCTGTAAGTGTTGGTTTTTTCCATTAATTAGAGTAATAAATCTGCCTGCTAAAAATACTTTTGCATAAATATATTTTAATTTACATAAAATTTTAAAATAAACTTGTAAAAATAAATTTAAGTTAAAGACAATTTTGGTTTTTCGATCAACTTACGCTTTACATTGTAATGTGAGTTTTTAAAAGTTTGTTTTTTTTTAGTACTACATTTTGTTGTTTTTTTTTGCGCTGCTGGTTTTTGTGCCATCGAAGTTTTTTTTGTTTTTTATATTTACTATTATTGTTTTGGCTTTTATTTAGCCATTTTGTTGGCAATGCGATTTTGTGGGCCATAATATTATTGTTACGGCTGCCAGTTAGCTACGCTTCAACGAAAAATACATTTGCCCCATTCATTTAATTCAATGAAGCGTTTCAAATTGAAATCGTTGAAATCAGCAGAAAAAAAAGTGCTACATTTTTGGTGCCACAAAAATAAAAACCAAAAATGTAAGCAAAATAATTTGTGGGCTGCCACCTTTCTTAATTGAGCAATGATAGCAAAAGGAAGTCAGCTTTTTGTCGTGCCAAGGGTGTGGGGGGGTTTAACTGACCAAAAGTAAAAGAGAAAAAATAAAACGCACACAACCAAAAAGCACTTAAAACTAAAACCCAAAAACTAAAACTGAAACTAAAACTCAAGAAAATTAATTGCAATAAGCGTAGTGAGAATTAGGAGGGCAGCAGGATGCGGGGGGCGTGACAGATGTTAGCACGCCCAAAAACTAATGAAGTGTCGCTATGGGGTAATTAAGCTTTTAATCGTCTGTCTCATTCTCTCTTTCTCAATCTATCTGTCTCGCTCTCTTTCTGTCTCTCTGTCCTTCGGTGTGGCAACGCTTTAAGCTATTGGCTTTTGGGGGTTGCCAGCTAATTAGTATTTCGTGATCGATTTGAGTGTGTGGAAAACATAAGAGAATAATTTAATTTGCGATTTCCGACATTGGAACTTTAAATCACACTAGGTGTGGGTGAAGAGGAGGGTGGGAGGTGTTATGTGTGACGAAAGTTTTTGCGGAAGCACAACTAAAACAGACTGCCAAAAAGCAAACAGCAGCAGAAGGGCAAGAAGAAGAAGAAGAACAACAAGAACGGTAACCAGATAGAAAGGAGGGGTAAAACGTGGCAAAAGCTGCTGCTGCTGCTTCTTCTTCTTGGCAAAGATAAACATTGAAGGCATCGCTGTCTCCCTTTCTTCCTGCAGCAAAGGCCGCAGCTTTGAGGCTGTTAATCCCTTAAATACAATCACAGCTAGCAGAAGAAGAAGGTGGGCAGCAACCAGAAATAAAGCAACAAATTACAGCGATAGAGAGTGAGGGAGATAGAGAGAGAGATATGTAGAGTTCGTCTAGCAGTCAGAGAGAAAGAGAGGGAGAAAGATAGAGAGAGAGAGAGAGAGAGAGAGATTTATCAAGCAATTCTCTAAAATGTAATTAATTTCTTTATATAATAATAAAAAATTAAAAATAAAATACATGTGATTTATTTTTTTTACCTCTGTTGATCAACTTAAGTTGCACAAGCTTTACGAGCAGCCCTCGTATTTGCACACATACACACACACAGATAAGACATAGGATGTGAGCTTGGGTGTGTGTGTGTGTTTTGGGCTGACATTAAGCTGATTGTTTTGTTTGGCTTAGCATTGAAATGTTGATATAAATTAATTAGTATTATTTATATATACAATACAAATAAAAATATATATTTGTATATTTGTTGTGCCACACACACACTAACAAAAAAAAAAAAAAATACATGGTGTGGAAATTGTTTTCATAGGATTGAAATTATGACTTATGCGAATTACAGTTATTTCTCTACACGAATAAAATGGCAGCTATTTTTAAATCTGTCAAATGCTAAATGCTCTGTTGCTGTCTGCGCCGGTGAACTATTGATGATCCATAATTATTGAAATCAATTTGTTGTTTGCTTAATTTATAGACTGTTGTTTATGTATCGCATAGCTTAAATCTGATTAAAGTGCTTCAGCTCTAAATCCAATTAATGCTTTAAGTTTGCTAGTTCTCTCATTCATAACTTGGTCTGGCAACGCTCGCAATTCAATTGCAGCCAACCAAAAATGTTGTTACTCATTTCTTTCATTACAAAATTTTTTTCATGCTTCTTAACACTCTTGTCTAAATTGGACTGCATCTGTCTGTCTCTCTGTCTGTTTGTCTGTCTGTCGTTTGTCGCTGCAGTGGCAGTAGCATGTTTAATTGCAACTAGAAACAACAACAACTACAAAATACACAGTTAGTTTGTTGTTTTGTTTGACTGCTTCTCTGTTTGCCCGGTAGCCCCGTTTCACCCGTTTCGCCCGGTTTCCTGCAATTTACGCGCTAGCAACGCTTCCTATTAAGCGAGCAAAAGCGCAGTCAGCAGCGCAGTCTCAGTCGACTGTAGCAGCGCTGCTTCCCTTTTATACCTCTTGAAAATGGATAAAAAAATTTACATTGGTTGACGTAGATACATTTTTTTTCTAAATAGTTTACTGTTTTATTAATTTTATTAATTGCTTACCGTGGGTTCTCTTATATTATTTTTTATATTTATTATTGTATAAATTAATAAGTATTATTTCTCTCTATTTTAATTCATATTGCTATAAATCTGAAAAAATATGTAACAGATGAATGCAGGGTATAGCGAAGTCGAGCTCACCCAATCGACTGCAACGTTCTACTTGTTGACAGACAGCATTTTGCATGTGTGCGTATGTGGGTGTGTGGGTGTATGTGCGTGTGTTGCATTTGTCACTTGGCACTTAAAAATAGTACCTGCAACTGCAACTAACTGTAAAATGTTCTTGCAACATTTGCAACTGTTTGTCGCCGGCCATTTTGTTAGCTTTCTCTACTCCTCTTACTGTTAGCATACCCTGGAAAAATTCCTAAAAGAGGTGTTTTAAAATTGTACATGTGTATATAAATAAATTTAATTATGTGCAATATTTATCATTTGTACAAATTTTATTAATATCACACATAGAGATAGCATGAACTCTTTCTCTCTCTCTCTCTCTCTCTCATGTGTTGAAGTTGGCTTAAGCTCAAGGCGAGTCTCTCCAAATGCGGAGAGCGCGGAAATGGGATCAAAGTACAATAGGACACTGAGCTTTATTTAAAATTTATATTAATAGGAATAAAAACTAATTTAATTTAATTAATTCGCTTGCCGATGCTGGATACAGGGTATCTAATAGTCACGCACACTTCTCTAGCTTACTCTTTTAACAATAAGGTGGCAACACTAAAACCAGCTCCAATTACAGCAACAACAACCCGAACCGGCTGTAATTTGGCCACCTTTGAGCTGAGTGTTTGTCTTTGTCTCCAAATAGAAAGCAGGAAGAGAGAGAGATAGAGAGAAAGAGAGAGAGAGAGAGAGAGACAGACAGAGGAGCATATTTGAAGCTGCCAACACAATTTCAAGTGACTAAAAATTGCACACCTTGTTGAAGCATTGCCAGCTTAAACAAATGCAGCAATTAAAATTCTCAACTTCTCTTAAAATTTATTTATAGTTATTTTTAATATGTGCAACCAAAAGTTGAAAGTTTAGCATATCGATAAATAAGAACATGAGTTTAATTCACATGTGATCATATATATATATATATATATATATATATATATAAGCAGAAAGCAAATAGGTATCTTTCTGTTTCTTGCTATTTGCAATCTTAACCCACACGAAATTCAAACAAATGGCAAAGTTAAATTTGAAAATAATAGAAAAACTTTTTACAACAACAACTGTAAGTAAAAACAACAACAACAATAACAATAACAATAATGCAACTGAAATGAAACTATTTCGAGTGAAATAAATCTGTTAGAATGTGCAAAAACTACGCCAGCATTTTTCCCGCAAGGGGGGAGTAGGGGCGATACCTTATGGGGTGCATTTGGTTGAGAGGGTGCAGTGGGGGTTGGAGTTGGGGGTTGGCATCGGTTTTATTGCCAAACGTGTTTGTTGCTCAATTTAACTAAAAGTGCTGGATTCGTTGTGTCTGTCGACAAAAGCAAATATAAAAATATATTGAACAGCTCTGTACAAAATATATGCTAAGTGTGATAAACTATACGTATACCGTGGAAAAAATTGTGAAAATGAGCGGCAGTTTTGGAGGAGATTGCTAAATATCAGAGTCGATAAATTGATGAGAGCTAAGCTTGTGACTATTTTTAAAAAATACGTATAAATATTTTAATATGAAACTGCAAAATAAAAAATTAACATTAGCAAATTTATAGAAATGCTTGAAAATTATTAGGAAAGGATTTGAAAATATAGTTAATTTAACACAGGAATATAAGAAATATGAATAGTGAAAACTTAGAAGAAAAAAACAGGTGAAGGGTTTTCAATTATTTAAGAAAAAATTTAATTTATTATTCAAAATTAACTTTCAGATACAAAAAATAAACAAAAAGGAACAAATTCAAAGAAAAATATAAAAAAAATATTCAAAATAAACTTGTTAAATATTTAAAAATAAATAATTAATTATTTAAAATAACAGTTAAAATAAAAATACGAAAAAGATAAAAGGGAAATTGGTTTACTTCTCATAAGTCAATGAATATTTTCATTTATTTTTTAATGTATTTATTTTATATCATCAACTAATCTAACCGATTATGGCGATTATTGAATACACAGAATAACAAACTGCATCTATTTGGTTATAGAACTGGTTGTCATTTAAGCGAGACCAAGTTACATTTATCATCAGATATATAAATAAATATATTTATATTATAAATGCCATATAAAGTTTGGGGTTTTGGCTTGACCCGTTTTCATTCATTTCATATTTTTTATGCATTTTTGATTTGAAATCGATGCATAAATCATAAATGGTGTCATTGTCGGTTAGCTGCCGGCATTTATAGCCCCCAACCGAAATATATATTGCTATATATATTTATTATTGTTTTTTATTTGCTTGCGGCTTTTAAGCATGGCCAGCAAAGTAAAAAAAACTTATGCAATGAATATGCAAGCAGCAGGAAACAAACAAACAAACAAAATGTCAACAATCAAGGCCCAGTTCCAAAAGATCGTCAACTTTTTCTGATGTAATCTAGAGATAAAAAGAAGAGAAGGGCATAGAGGATCGGGGGGGGGGGGGGGTGTGTGTGTGTGGAGTAGGAGCGCGTTGATTTGCTTGTGGTAGGTGGCAGGTTACATTTAGCATGGCCAATTGCCTGCCAGGTGACGTGCCACTTGACAATTGCTACGTTTTCGATTTTCCCAAAAAGTGGCAAAGGGCGAAACAAGCAACAAACAGCAACAACAATAAGGAGGCAACATTAAGGGTCTGACATCAGCAAGGTGACGGGCACGCCCATTTAGACCCGGGTTTGGGCCCGGTTCAACGCCCCCGCAGCGAGTGACGACGTTTACGTGACTTGTTTCATAAACAAACAGCAGGCAAAAAATGCACGGAAATTGCCAGCAATACACTCAGAAAAATAATAGCCATAATTCTAAAAATCAGTGCTTTTCCTCTCCTAGAAAAGCGAGAATAAATTCTTAAGACCAGAAAGTAAAACAGAAAACTGTTCTTTGGATAATAAAAAAATGATAATAGAAAATGTATTAAAAAACAAATAAGCAAATTCCCTTGTTAATTTGAGAGTCTTTTTTAAAGTTAAATTCTTCTCGTTCGAAATTATTAAAAAAGAGCAAAGCAAATGAATTTTCAATGCAAGTAGATTTTTTCAAGTGCAGAGAGAGAGAGAGAGAGGGAGAAAGAGAGAGGGGGGAGAGCTACGGGACATGCCACATTGACAATGCTAGCGGCAGAGGTGTCTCTCTGACTGACTGTGTGTTTGTTTGTGTGTGTGTTCTTGCGTGTGTGTTCTTGCGTGTGTGTTGAGCAAAGTTGCTTGCTGGCAATTTGCACTTTTGCATTCAAGTTGGTAATTGTTTCCGCCAAATGCTGCAGCTGTGCTCGCCGCACACACATGACTGACTCTGAGTCAGTCTGAGTCCTTCTCTGAGGCTGATTGTGTTTCTGACTGAGTGCAATTATGGCCGCGAGCCCATTTTAATCATTCAAAAGTCAAGTTGCCATATCGAGCCATCAGATTTTTGGTGGACAGCTGGGTCAATTTTGTATCCTTTTTCGACTTCTGTTTCAGTTACTGCTGCTTTGCTGCTGCTGCTGCTGCTGTTGTCGTTTAACCAACCAAGTTGTACAGCAATTTCAGCGAACATTGCTTTCAGCTCTAAATGAGACATGAAAAGACACGAAACTTTTCTCATTATGCCGCACACACACACACACACACACACACACATTCTCGTACACACAAACTGAGTTTAAGCCACTTATGGACGCCCAAAAGAAAAAGTGCCAGATTGGAGGCAGAAAACTGAGTGCTGCAAGTGCAGCCAGCTTACACTCAGCAAAAAAATCTTCTATAAAGATTGTCTGAATTTAAGAATTCGTTTTAAAATATATGAAACCCATTATTTAATGCTATAAATGCTTTTTTTCTATTGCTATTTTAGGAAAATATTTTTTTTCTATATTTTTTTTTTATAAACAATTTCTTAAAATTAAAATCACTATTTTTTTGGAAATGTTTTTTTATAATAAAAAAACTAGAACAATTGATTGGATTTAAATTACTATATAACCGAATTGTTGTACAATTTATATATTTTTCTAAAATTATGAGACAATTTCTTAAAATTTGAGAGGGTTTATTATATTTATCAGAAACGTTTTCAGTTGTTAAAAGAATCCCTTGTTTTAGAAAATGCATAATTATAATAAATGAATAAAGAGTGGAACTCTCCTTGACGCTGTAAATGACATGATATAGATATAATTTTCTGAGTGTAGAGAGAGGGAACACCTCTCCATCTTCATCTGCCTATAATATATATGGACAGGTGAGGCCGACACTGGTAGCCAAGTTTTGTGCCAGCAATTTGAGCATCAAGGCAAAACTTTGAATGCATATTCAACATCATTAGAAAGTCAGGGACAAAGTAGCTGCTGCTGCTGCTGCTGGCTATAACTTACGAGAAGAGAGCAAGGAGAGGCACCAGGGCAAAGAGTTTATGCACTTTAATGAGTGTGGGATAAAAGCACCAAAAAGGCCAGACACAAATACACACAGGCACACACACTCCCACACACACACTGGCACACTCTACATGAGTTGGCAAGGACAACAGCGTCCTCTTGGCCCCGATGCAGCTTCGGGCTCCAAATCACTGCCAGATCGTTCCTTCAGCGACAATTGTTCCAGGTGCTGTGAGGATTCCACGTGAATCGACTGGGTTCGGAATTGATTGAAACTTTCGCTCCAAATGCCATCGTGACGTGGTCCAAACGAGATATCCTCCTCCTCGTTGCCGCTGCTCCAGATGTTGTAGCTCGCTACTGGTAGATGCATAAAATTGATAATTGATAAGTGTGATTGATAGATTGATTGAGCGATCTCTATTTACACTCATCGAATATTTTGGAGGCCAGCAAATGACTGGACACTCTGGGCACAAACTCGGCTGCATCGGGATTCAAACGGGATTTGACCAGAGTGCGACTGCTGCATGGCTGCACAAAGATCTCATCCTCATCCTTATCGTGCTCGTCGTGCTCCTTCAAAGTTTGACTCACTTCCATTGTGTTTATTTTATCAATCACTTCGCTATTGTTGCGCATTCTTTTTATTTATTTTTTTTTTTTAATATTTTCTGTTAGATTTGCAATTCTACAATATACATTTCAACTAGTCTGAGAGCTTAGGAGAAATGACACTGATCTCAAAATAGTTGTGACTATATTATTTATCACAGAGAGAATTATCAGAACCGGTTTATGTTTATTTGTTTAGTTAGTAATTATGAGCTATGGTATTTATTTCAAATTATATTTAAAAAGCTAACGATTAAAGTAAAATAAAGTATATTTAAAGGATATATTTCCAAAAATTGATTGACAATGTTATTTCAATAACCACTCTCTTGGTTTCCTATTCCAAAAGAGTATCTATATATAAATATATAGATTTATCTTTACCACATAGATAGCGTTGTTGCCACATGCTGCAGATGAATGGAATTGAAAATTGTGCAGTTCACCAATTATATTTGTGGCATCGTGTTCATTGTCTGCTTCATTGTTCGCAGCTCCACTAAATAATATTCTTTTGTAAGGCTACAACATCAAACATATATATATATATATATATATTTATTTATGTATGTATATATATATATATATATATATATATGTATACATTTATACAAACAGGAACAATACTCGTGCAACCTCAAGCGTGCCCCTCTCCCCTCCCCCACGCTTAGCTTGTTTAAATGCTTTTGTGATATTTGAACAGCTTTTTCGTTGGATGTTTGGCAGGTGCCACGCCCCCGCTGTCCGCCTCCCATCAAATGTAAGCAGCAAGAGTATTGTTGTATGTATTGCTGTAAGCCACAACATTCACCATAAAATAAAAATGCCGTGAGTCAGAACTTGCCAAATATTTTGCGAAAACCGAATAAATCCATTTCAATACCAGAACCGAATGCAAAAATCTGCCAAAAAATCCCATTCGCAACGATATAAAAAAAAAACGCTGCGAATCTGAACCGGGCACAGTTTGAGTATTAGTGGATTACAGAGAGAATGAGAGAGAGAGAGAGAGAGAGAGAGAGAGGGGGACAGAGGGACAAAGTGCTAGGCGAAACCGCATAAACAAAAACAGGGAAAATAAATCAATGTAAACAATCCACAACAGTTGTAGGTAAATTGAAATTTGAAATGCAACCCTGCAGTTCTCGTTTTATTATATATTTTTGCTTTTTTGGAGATCTCTCTTGTATCTTGTATCTTTTACATAGCTTTTCTATTGCTGCTTGTGCCTTAACCATGGAATCATGTGAATTTGCACATATGGCAGCAACTCGGGAGACACCAATTAGACAAAGAAAAAAATCCAGGTAGCACAGCACAATAAGCGTTAATTGACAAATTGACTGGCTCTCTGAGGGTGTGCATTGTCCAACACTGGCCGCTGACAGCTCAAGCATTCCAATTCCAAATGCAAAATTGAAACTGAAGCCATTTTATTTATTTATTTTTTTGAATATTAAGATTAATTGACACTGAAAAGTACAAAATACAAAAACTAAAAGATAAATTAAATTATAAACAAAATATAATATTTAAATTTAAATATAAAATGAAATAAGATTAAGAGAAAGTTGGAAGAATTATCCAATATTGTTTGGATAATTTGTTAATTTGTTTCAAGCCAAACTGCAAGACTGAAGCACTGATGTGAGGATGAAAAACTTACATTTTTACAGATTCAATTTACTGTTTGAATAAAAAATTCAAATGGTGAAACAGGCGAAGCAGCGTTGAACTGAGGAGGATTACGCTGTATTTCAAAAGTTCAAGACTCAAACTTATTAAAAATACATTTTGCGGCCATATGTGACATCAGCTCAATTATTTTTATTATTATTAAATACAGCAGTTACGCGCTGGAAATTCTAGCTTAAAAGGGTCTTACAGCATTTATTTATTTAATTTGTTAACATTTATATTTTTAACTATTGTCATATCAGTCTCTGTTTGACCTACGCTTTATTTTATTATTTTTAATATATAACTATATCAATATAAATCGCTTTGTCATTTATTATAAATTTATTATGTTTTACTTTACTTATTTAAAAAGCAGACTGGAGCTTGTTTAAATTTACTCCCTAAGGCTTGCTGTCAGCTTCTTTGTGATTTATTATTTATTTATTTTATTTTATTTATTTTAAGAAGAGATTTTAATATAATATATCTCTGGCTTAGTTTTTATTTGATTTTATAACTAGTATCATTTTCTTTATTATTGTATTTTATTTATTATAATATCATTCTTGAATATATATTGCTTATTTCTGTTTTAGTTTTGACACTATTCTTTTTGTTCACTTTTTCAATTTAGTCGCTTATGATTTATATTTTAAATGCAGATTTTATTATAAACTTTCTGCCTTTCTCAGTTTGTACTTTCTTTTCTGTTAACCCTTGATATTTAAAGATCTTTGTGATTTATTGTTAATTTATTTTGTTTTAGAAGACATTTAAAATTAAGTTAATTGTTTGCTTTGTTTATACTTTTTTTTTTGTCATTTTTATTTTGTCAAAATTTAATTTCAAGCAATGCAACTCTTTTGCTTGCAAGCATTTTTTTTGTGTTAAAGTCGTAGATTTTGTGTGCTTTGTGTGTGGCATCAAGTGACAGGTGTAATGCGGCACTGCAGCAGCCGCAGACAGTCAGAGGGGGTGGCAGGGGGTTGTGGGCGTGTGGATGCTGCTTTGAGAAATGAAGCCGAGTAAAATGAACTGAGCAATGGACAAACAAAGCACATCTCAAATTTACTGCGACTTTCAAGTTTCAGTTATCAACAGCAGCATGAGGCAGGCCGGCACAGTGTGGCATGTTCCAAGTGGCATGTCCAAGTGGCATGTTAACGCTGTCCGCTTGTCCCATGGACTGGACTGGGCTGCGTTGCCATTTCACACCGCGTACATTTTATATACTGTGAAATCTTTGAAAAGTTACGCAATAAAATAAAGTAATTAAAAACCACCGCAATTTCGACAGCCCAAGAGAGTTGGCTAATCTGCGATTGGGCTGCTTTCTTCTTCTCATTCTTTTATTGGCCAGTTGCATGTAAAAAAAAACAACAAAAAAAACAATACACCATTTTTATGATGGAATTACAAAATTTTAATGTTTGCTTGTTTGTAATTAAATTTGCTTTTGTGTTGATGTTTTGTCATTGCTGTTGTTGTCGCTGTTGTTTATAGTAATTTTTGCTATTTTATGTGTGACTTTTATGGTCGTGACACGTGAGCTATTTTTATGACCTTGAAACGGAAGCAGGTATGTTGTTGTTGTTGTTGTTGTCCTTTTTAAACTTTTTAATCACGCAAATGCGACTTGTTTTTGGGATTGGGTGTTGACTGAAAGCTAGTGAAATTTTAATTAAAATAAATTGCCGTCAAATTGGCTGCATTGTTGTATTTCTCCCACTATAAAGGTGGCCGTAATGGCTGCCAAATTAAATGTAATTGCCATTGATTGCTGCTTAGACAAAGTGCTCTTTACAGTCAATTTTTACAAACGATAAATGGCCCAGTTCAATGCAGTTAAGGTTTGCTCTGCAAGCGCCTTTCAACACTGTTTCGACCCTCTTTAAAAAAAACCGCAATTGGAAAAAAATCTATGTTATTATGAATAAATTAAGCCGAGTTATTCATTCATTGCAGCTTAGGCAAGGTGCTTCAAAACTAATAGATAAATGAGTTAATTCAATGCAGCTAAAGTTGCTCTCTAAGCGCTGCTCAACACTGTTTTGACTCTTTGAAAAGTTTGCTGACACTGGCCAACTTATTCACACAATCAACATTTGTATTGGTGAATTCTGTAGTCGACACTCGCTTTTCTGTTTGTCAATTCAGACAAACTTAAGAGCAACACTGGCTGCAAAAAGTAAACGGCCGTAAACTGTCCGAAGTGATTCCAAACTTTTCGTCCAACAATAAGTTAAACTTGTCTCTGTCGCTGTTTCTGTCTTTTCCTCTGCTTGCCACAAAATTCTCGCGGCTTCCATCAATGAATGGCAATACTGCCGAAATATACAATATATATAGAAAGTATATATATATATATTTATATATATATGTCGAAATAGCTAGTAAACTGGTCGTAGACAAAGCCAAATGGATTTGCAATTGCATTTTGCGAAATTCTCGGGAGACCTTTCAGCAATTTCCGGCCAAAATGAGCCCTGTTAATGGCTCAAACTCTTCAAATATTTACATTGAGAATGAAATTGCAGTCAGATCTCGAATACTAAGCAGTTAATTTGCGGCTAAGAAGCTATCTAAACTAAGCTGGAAATAAATAGACCTGTATTTTATAACTTCTCTAGAAATAACTTAAAACTATTATTAACTATCTACCAATTAAAAATGACAAAAAAAGTATAATTTTCAGGGTTTTTTAAATATTTTTTAGTTTTATGAATACATTTTTTTCCCCTCTGAGACCGAATAGGTCTGTAAGCGAAATTCTAATAGAAAGCCGAGCCACTCAATTTCATTACTTGTTTCGGAATTTCAAACGGATTTTTTTCCTAAAAAAAATAATTTCAACTTTTGAGAAATTCATTTATTTTCGATATATAAATGCATATTTGTGAAGAACAAAAAAAAAACACCATATTTTTCGATTTCAAGCAGGCTTTTTTAATGTTTACACATTTACACATAATTAGCAATTATTTGTGTAGAAGCTGACGTGACAAAGAAGTAGAAGATTGTTAGGTCGATCTTAGGATCGACACACATAGGCCAGATTTGGATTCTAAACGAAGTCATTAAATAAATCTTTGAAGGGGAGAGTAAGTTATTTTCATTATGATTTCTCCCTTCCATGTTGAACCAAGGCAACTGACTATATCAGATGTAGTAAAACTAAAGTTAATAAAGTCCATTGGCTCAAGTTGGTAGAAGCAGTTTATTTAATCTTCTCCTAGCCCAACCCAACCTAATATATACTTAAGATAGTAAAAGTCAACAGCGAGATTTGATTTCACTCAAGCCATCGATGCACGATTTTCCCATCACTTTGCGTCCTGAATTGGTTTGAAAATGATGCAATTATGCCTAATTGCTTGCTTAATAATGCATTGGCAGTGGGGGCAAACAGTAAAATCTTATTTCTCATACTATTGCAAGGAAATCCAAGTGAGCTCAATTATGGATATGCATATTTGATGACATGTGCATTTTCTTATTTTCTGACCCTCCCTGTGTAATTTGTCCTTGACACCGTTTAATAAATTTATTAAAAGTCAATTCCTTTTTTCTTTTGTCTTTTTGCAGACTTCGTTGAGAAGGAAACGAAAACAATAAGCGAAATGTAAATCAACAGAATGAAAATGACATTCAAATTGTTGTCAGACGTGGCGAGAAGGCAAGGAAAGCGGCCAGATTATTAAATCCCTACATGACAATCGACAATCGACAAGTGTAACAAGCGACAACAACAACAAAAACAAATAACAATAATGACAACAATGAAAACATGGACATCCTTCAGCTCACGGCGTCGACAGCATTGTCAGCCACAATTGCGCGCTAGCCAACAGCTCAACTTGTTGTCAGGCTGTCGAAGGATGCCGTGAATACCACTGAAAGTCCTTCTTAGTCCTCTGTCTATGTCTGTCTATCTGTCTCTCTGGGTGTTCAGTTCATATGTGTGTTCAGTGGCAATTATGATTTCTTTCTGTCTTTCATTTCTTTTTTGCGACCCTTTCAATTAAACCCAATTATCGTTAAGTAAATTTTCACAGATGTCACTCAATTGCGTGCCCTATATTTATTTTAATTTCTAAATAGTCTTCTTTGTCTAGTGTGACTAAAAATTAAAGCTGCATGCTAAATTATCATTTGATGCAACCAAATTGAATAGACTCTAATATGGTATTCACATTAAGTATACTCTGCATAAACCACTTCACTCAATTCACTATTATAAATTATGATTTTTAGAGTGGAAAATATGTGAAGAAATGTAGAGAATTATAGCTAAAAAGCTGATCGGCTTCTTATACTCAAATAACAAAGGTTTACTTGAAATGTAAGAAAAAATTAAATATATTTCGTTTTCTTGCTTGTTCGCCATTTATTCACAGTTTAAATATTTTAATCTATTTTTTCTTTCGCAACTTATTCTAAGTATTTCAATTTGGAAGCTGGAGAATGTCTATAATTATCCTCACAGTGTATCAATTTTGTTTTCTGACAGCAACAAATATGGAAAACGAATCACATGGGTTTTATTCAATCGAAATGAATAGATAAATATTTTCATTAATTAGTGTTTATTTATTCCAAAATTAATTTAGTTAAAACTGCACTTGAAATCACTAATAATTAATGTAGGTAAACAAATTGTTTCGTTCCATTGATTTCGATTGCTCATGTTCTTTATATAATTCGACATTTAATTTAGAAATGTGTCTCCCACATTCTTACTTATAAATTTTGACATAAAATCAGCTCAACAGCACAATCGCTTATATATATGTACACTTTTATACGCACATATGTACAGTTGAGTCGCTCGATCGCTGAGTCATTATGATTTGTGTTTGAGTATGAACTGATCTACATAACATCTGTTATCATAAAATTCTTAAAAGCTCGGTTTCACTTCAATAAAATTAATATTCTTTGCTTTACAAGTATATTTATTTAAATCATATGCATATTTAAATTATTGCCATTTTTTTTTTATGTATGTGAAGCAAATACGATATTTTCGTTGGCATATGTTCTCAAAATGAAATACTATAGCCAATGATTGATATCATCGTTTTCCTCTCATATTGATAATTGTCCAATGTGGCAGATATTGGATTGGTGGTGGTTGCACTTGTCGCTGTACAGTCGGTTGATAAACTATAGGTGCTCTAGGGCGCGCTGAAAATGGAACGGGTTCTCCAATGCAGGGTTTATTATACTGATAAGCTCCAGTGTTATTTAGCAGCACTAGCGCACAGAGGAGCAGTATTTCACAAATCGACTTCATCATATGTGTTTGCGCTATCAGCTTTTTGATAGCTTTATTAAAACACAACGTTTCACGAAAATAGTTTATATTTATTTGAATATATTAAGACTAGAAGCCAATGCTTAGTCTTTCAACAACGATAGAGTTTAATTAGCACGATCAGTTTACTCCAACTCAGAAAACCAATTGATTAGCTGCAGCAGCCGGCGATCAGCGAGCGCCCTTTGTCGATGATGACAGAGAGAGAGAGCGCTGCACAACGAGAGCGCGGTACAAAGAGAGCGCTGTTAACGCTGGCTGCTGCCGCTCAAGCTGCACTTAACATTTACATATTTTCTGCTGCCGCCAACAATATGTCTGCTGATCCGCGACTGTAAATTTTGTGGGAAATTGTTTATATATATCGCATTATCTGCCTTATGAATAACTGAATGTGTATAAGGCAAGTAAGAATGCTGTCGAATATATATACAGTGGCTCAGAGCTTATTTCAAGCAGTGGCAAGCAAAATTTTTAATTGCCTGTCAAAAATTAATTATACATTATTTTTCAAAAATTCCAAAGACTTATGGCAGGTACAGATATTAACCACCAAAATTAATATACGACACCAAACAAGATTTTCACCGATCAGGAGGAGCGGGGATCATTAGGAAAAGAAGGGGGAATCGTAAGCTATCGGCTCCAAAATTGACCAACAGGTGCAGGATGAAATGGGGAAGAAGTGG
This sequence comes from Drosophila setosimentum, assembly GCA_035043505.1. NCBI lineage: Eukaryota > Metazoa > Arthropoda > Insecta > Diptera > Drosophilidae > Drosophila > Drosophila setosimentum. The sequence goes on from JAWNMY010000007.1 coordinate 22,564,356, forward strand.
AGTGTAAAAATTGTGCGCCTGGTTCTGCACAACCATGTCTTTAATGCCCGAGTACCACGGAGGAAGCGTTTTATAAGCGCATAAAATAAATGGACCAGAATGACGTTCTTTAAATACCACTTGGACAAGGATTTGAAGTTCTGGAATTCATTCATATTTGAAGATGAGTCCAAATTAAAAATTTTTGGCTCGGACGGACGGATTTATAGGTGGCGACAATCCAATACTGAGCTGAATCCCAAAAACGTAAAGGCAACAGTCAAGCACGGAGGAAGAAGTGTCATGGTATGGGCATCTATCTCGGCAGCCGGCGTCGGGAATTTGGTGTTTATTGGAACAACAATGGACAAGAATGTGTACTTCAATATATAAAAGGAAAATTTACTCCAAAGAGCCGAGATGCTAGGAATCCGACGTACTTTCTGGTTGTACCACGACAATGACCCCAAGCATAAGTCCGGATTAGTACAGTCCTGGCTTATCTGGAACTGCCCCCACATGATAATGCCACTTGCTCCGTCTCCAGATTTAAATGTTATTGATAATTTGTGGGCTCTGCTGGAAAAGAACATCCGGAATCACAGCATATCCAGCAAACAGGATCTCAAAAGTGGTCTGCTGGATGTGTGCAGCAAGATCAGTCCAGAAACTACCCGGAAGCTGGTATCTTCCATGATAAATAGGTTTAGGGAAATTGTTAAGGCTAAAGGATATCATACTATGTATTAACATCCTTATTTAAATTTTTATACGCCAAATATGTTACTTCTTATGACAGCTTTGACATGTATTTTGGATATGTTTTCAGTGTTTGACTAATTTTAATTAATTTATTAATATTTAACACAAACTATAGTTTTTTCTCAAATGTGATATAACATTAAACAAAATGGCATTAAAACATTTTGCGTTTGTTTCCTTGTTTAAACTTTATAGCACTTTGAATTTGTTGCTTACACTGCTTGAAATAAGCTCTGAGCCACTGTAAATAAATATATATATATATAAGCAGGATATATATGTTCGCGGTAGAATTTAATATTCGTGATTTTAAATTAGGCTTTCTTGCTTACAGAAATCTTGCCTTTGTTTTACCCACATAACTTGATCACATTCGAGTTTCAAACGTTCTACGGTGCAGTTGCTTTGCTTAAAATGTTTAAAATCAAATTAAAAATAATTATATTTCTTTTGAGTTATGTCTGCTTTTCAATTGAATCGCGGGAAATACCCGATTGTGATTATTTTGATACGGTTGATTTGACGGGCAGCAAACGACATCCAAATGGATCTTACGAATACGAAGGGGTTTTGATACCTGTAGAACAAACCGGGAACTACACCTACAAGATCTTTTCTGAGGGCACACTTACCTCAGTCCGGGAACACACAAGAGGATGTGTGTGTAAATTGAAGGCCTGCATTCGATACTGTTGTCATCGCCATCGATTCGATTTTGATGATGAGGGCAAGTGTGCCAAGGAACTGGGCAATCCTAAAGTTAATATTACACTTTTGGCTGATGGCACTCAGATCGAGACAAATCTGCTGGATCATTTTATTGTACAACAAGGAATTCAAATACAGTGTAATACATCAAATCATTTGGTGCCCTTTACTAAAAAAGATGAATGGGTATTATTTGATGTGAGTCTTTAGATAGATTATGGATTGGATAAGAATTTGACTGTTTGCAATTTAATTAGGATGGAACTTTGTATCGCTCTGATGATTATAAATACTTGGCTAAGCGGGACTATTGCATACAACCAGAGGAGTTGGCATCTCGCGGACATAACTTCAAGTTGATGCCAGAGAATTGCATATGGGATGAGAACACGCTTTATGGTAAAGTTATAATTATTATTAATTAAATATTATTATTAATCACGACTTAAATGATTTCAATTGCAGTTGACTTGATATGCGCCTGTATATTGGTGCTGACCATGCTGATTTATATATTTGTGCTGAGACTTCGTCATATTAATGACAAGTGTTATTTGTGCTACTTAATCTGCTTATTGTTGAGTGTTTTGGTACATATCGTATCCAAATACGACACCTTCCCATTTGGTGTTGGCTGCTATCTTGTGGGTACGTTATATATATATATCTATCTATTTGGCTAGAAATATTTTAGACCAGTTTTCTCAAAATGTATTCGATAGCGTACCTTGGCTACTTTTCCAACCTGTGCGTTTATCTGTGGCTGTCCGCAATGGCTTTTGATATTTGGCAAAAAGTTATTTACCACACGTATGAAGTCATTGACGATAACAGCAAATCTCGGTTTCGGATCTACAGCCTATTTGTTTGGGGCTCTGCATCTGTACTTTTATTTATCACAATTCTCGCAGATTTTTTTTTGGATAATTCAAAGCTTGACTCAAACTGGAAAGTGGGTTATCTTTACTACGATTGCTATATGAAAAGTAAGATACATATTTTGGGATTTCATTTTTTATTTTAACTTATTTTCTACCATTCAGTGGTTGATTGGTCAGGGGCTATTTACCTTTTTGCACCCGTTACATTGATAGTTGCATACAACTCAATACTGGTCATCCTAACTGCCAAGCGAATTTACCTGGAGAATAGAAGGAATCTCAAAGAGCTTAGTGCATTCGGGCGACATAATTTAAAGCAGAACATAAGGTAGCATTTTATTTTGATTCATAAGCATATTAACCATATCTCTGAATTTATTATTAGATTTACATTTTATTTGCGGTTTTTTACATTTGCGATATTGGACTGGATAATCGAACTATTAACAGTTATTTACTATGTGTCCGGAGATCTGCCCGACTTTATGTTTTATTTCATTTTCTACTTTCTACTACTGCAAAGCATTATCCTATTTACTGTAACTGTGTTGCGCAGGGATGTTATTAAAATACTAAAGCAATGGTGGGAAATATATAATATTATTTTTTCGTACTAGGCACTGATATATATTTCTTAATATATTCCAGGTACAGCCAAACAACCAAAGAAGTGATCGGTCTACAAAGCTCTTCTAAAGGTACAGATAAAGTTAAAGTAAGTCTGTCTGTGAAAACAATTGATTAAATATAAATATTTAAAAATAATATTAAACAAAAATGCAATTAAAGTCGTTCTAAAAGTCTTAAGATACATTTTTTGGTTAAGATTAGCATACTCAGGCTGATAATAGTGGCGAATATTCGGCACTAAAAGAATTTAATTTCTTCTATTATTATTATTAATCACTATCAAAAATATAAAGATTTGTTTAATTGCTACAGCCACTCAAATTGTTTCATTTTGGTTTTCTCTTTTTATTTATTTTTATTAGCCAAAGTATTTAAATATAAAACTACATGAATTTCGACTGAAAATCGAGCTTGCAGCTTTGAATGTAGAACTAATCAAGAGTTCAAACTATGACCAAAAAGTAATAGATTTGAAAATGGGTTGATTTTTAGTAAATTTCAAACCGATAATTGTATAGTTAGTTTTCGGTAATAGTTTTAGTTTTAAAGCATGGTTTCGTACATATATTGTACTGATGAATACGAATAATCAAAAATAGAAAAGAATATATTGCAACTTAATTTCAATATGGCATTAATACAAATGGATAAGGGTTAATTAATATACGACTGGGGCTAATAACATGCCAGCAAATCTGTGCACAAGTTTTAATTTCTTTGAAAGCATCCAGTGAAAGTTGTGCGGTAAATCAGATTTCAGCTGCTTGAAGCCGAAAGTTTTCTGTTTTCGATTCAGTCTCGATCCGCAAATGTTTTTCACTTTTATACAAACTTTGAGTGTGTTAAGTCAAACGCCGCAATTTAATTTGGCATCAGTATTAGCTGATTTTCCTGTTTTCCTGTTTTCCTGTTTTGACTGATTCAGCCAGTTTAGGATTTGGCCAATGTTGCTGAACATTTTGCCCATTCTCCATCGGTGTGTAATAAGTTTCTGTGGCTTTCTTGTATGAGACCGCAAGTTTGTTGTCTGCCACATTATTTTATGCTTCACAAATTAAATACATTTTGTTTGCTTAAGGAAATGTGTATAAATTCAACTTGCATATCTAAACAATGTTGGCTGCTTTGATTTTTTGGCCAGTAGACCGCATTATTTTGGTTGCAAACATGTTTTTTTTTTTGGCCACATAACAAGTTGTATGCAGATCCTTGATAAGCTGTCCTCCTTTAAGTCCTGTGCATCCTGCATTCAGTATTCAGAATTGATTGCACACGTCTGAATGCATTCAGCAGCAGTCAAGTTGAACAAATTACAGGCTATTCTCTTCTACATTATTAATCATAGTTAATTGACGAATGCTTTGCATATTGAATACGCTTATAACAGTTGAATAAATTTGACATTTCTGCTACAACTAATGCACAGCATTTATTATAGCTTTTCAAATTTATTCTGTATGCACTTTACCATTTGCAGCACAGCGAAATTAGTAATTAACTCAAATTCTTAATTCATGATCTTCAAAATAAAGTATACGCTTTGGGCTTAATCAGTTGGTCAGGTAAGGCTGAGACCATTTTCATACTTGTGATTACAGAGTATTAGTTTAGCCCGAATCTTATTCGAATAAGAAACAAGCTTCACAAACTTAATAAAGTGGGCACAAAGTGAATACATAAATTATTTTACGATAATTATTATACATTAATCCATAATGCTCCTCCTGGATACTAGAACAATCGTCGGATTCTTAGAAATCATTTTAAGATGAACAACAACAAAAAAAATGTGTAATTTAGAAAGGCTTTTACTGTTTTCTGTTATTAATAAATACATTTTTAACTAAACCACACACTGATAGCAAGTTGCCATTGTAATTAGCTCATTTATGCAGATTTGGTTTGATAACACACCTTAAAATATATATATACATTGTCTTAATTAATTTGGCTTATTCATTATTCATACATTGCTGGTAACGCATGTCACACATACACACCTACAAACATACACACACACACACACATGAATGTGGAGGAAACCACACAAGCCAATAACCAAAGCTATTCATAAATTTGCGGCTAAAATGCTATCGACAATTTGGCAAATGCTGCGGTCAGTTTGTTAAGTGCATTTCCCCACTCGTCAAAATGACATTTTATCATTTTAGTCCAGAGCATAATTAAAGTCCATGTTGTCAATGTTTGTTTTGTTTGTTTGTTGTGCTGGCCCATAATGAGGCCATCCCAGCAAATTAAATGCCAATTTCAATGCGCTCAGCAAAATAATTGCACATATCTGAATAATTTCAATGCTGTCATCGGTCAATCAATTTTGAGAGTTGAGAGTTTTCTCAGTCTGTGAATTGTAGCTTTTATTGCCAATTGGGGGAGAAATATTCATTTCTATTCAAGTTTGGCTTTAACTATGCTTATAAGCAGCTCAACTTAACTTAAAATGCCGAACGATTCTTTTGCTTTTCAGTTTAAATCTGTTTTAAAATCTATCTTCGAAAGGGATCACTAATTCCGTAAAGATGCATATTTTTACTACTTTATTTAAAGCACAGATCGAGCGGATGAAGTCTTTTGAGTTTTCTTATGATTATGCTATTATCTAGAAAATTTATAGCTAGTTTTCAACCACTATAAGAGGAATACCGAGAGCTTTGTGAATGGGTTTCTTTAAAATCAGCTAATGGACTTTTAAAATCACTTGTACAATCTGACTTTGGAATCTGTGAAAGATTTGAATTTTTAATGTGCTGACCGTGATAGATAAGCTTTGATGTGGGACGTCTTCTGGTAAGTCTTCTATCAAATATAATCCCTATGTATGCGAATTTACATTAAACAACAAATTAATATTTGTTTTTTTTTTAAACTTGAACATTTTTATCCATTTTTAACAGCTCTAAATAGTAAAATTCAAGTGACAGACATTACAAAGAAATTAAGCAACTTGGAATGCTGTTCGACTATGACATAAATTGTACCCAGTCTGGCAATTTAAAGGTCATATTTGTGAGAAATAACTGCAAAGTTTGTGGTTAGCATTTGGCAGCCACAAATGCGAGACCGCAATTATTAATGCACCAGAGAGATATAGGTTGAGAGAGATAGACAGGCCAACAGACGGACGAGTTTCTGAGAGATGAAAATGCTGCTCCTGAAAATACACAAATTGAAATAATTGCAATTGCAAGAGTTGTTTTTTTTTTTTTTTTTTGAGGTATATGCAGTAAGGAGCAAGTCGTACTCCGGCCCATTGGTTAAGGAGTCTGGGGCGCACTTAAGCCGTATTCAGTGTGCTGTGCGGCAGCGCCTTAATGCCAAGCAATTTGCGTTAAAAGCGAAAGAGATTAAAACTATGTTGTACTTCTAATTGTTTTAAGCAGACAGCCAACCAGCCAGCCAGAAAGAGACTAAGCCACCACACATGGCGTATGCGCAAAACTCCACTTATTGCAATTGCAATTTAAATATTTTCTATTTATATCAAACACACACACACACACACACACACACACTTGCACGCACACACTGAGAGGCACAGAAACACGTGTGCTGCAAACAAACATATGCAGCTGCTTCAACAATCCAACTCTAGACTCAATTTGCGCAGCTTAAGTTTCATAGTTTCAATTATGGGATTATTAAACGCACCATTCTCTATCTCTTGCCCCCTCTCTATCCCTCTCCCTCTCTCTCTCTCTCTCTCTCTTCCCTCTGCGTGGCTTTTGCGCGCAACACACAAATTGCTTTTTGATACTAATACAAATGGAGCATTATCTGTTTCACTGTTTGCCAGGAATGAAAACTTGGCCAAAAACTGCTCTGCAAATGGCCAAATCAAGAGAGTAAAAGCAACAGCAAAAGCAAATATATTCATTGACTGTCCAAACTGAACCGTAGCTTAAATGAAATCATTTCAATGTTAATTAAATCCGACGGCGAAAACTGCACTTTAAACTAACTTTAGCATTGAAAGAATCAAGTCAAGCTGTTCTAAATAACACAGAAATGTTTAAAGTAAAATGTTAAAAATGTGAAAAAGAGGTCAAATTAAGTTGTGTTAAAGTGTGAAACAACCAAAGCTTGCTACGAGCACATAAAGTATATATATATTCTTGATCGGCATTAGATGAGGAGTCTGTTTATGTATGAGTAAGGTCATATTAGAGTTTAAGAGCTAGAGACGCGATAGCAATAAAATATAAATAATATATTTAGGCCAATTATTGATCAACTGTGAAAGGTTCAATAAAATAATGTAAGCAATGCCGATTTTTTATTGTCATCGCCCGACGAGTTAAAGATGTATTGTAAAAATGTATTTTTCAATTAAAAAATACTTGATAATTAATTACATTTGATGGAATTTAAGAGTTTGGTTTAAGAAATTAAACAGTTTATTTAAAATATATTAAAATTAAAAATAACATTTTCAAACTATTATCTCAATTCTTTGCAATCGATTTTTTAATTTTTGGTAATGATTGTCAAATATTTTTAGTTTTTAAAAATATTTGATTGAATACATATGGAATGCAGCAAATTGAATTAGGAATATCACCGGCTGATTTTGAAATGACATTGAATTTTGGAACGCCCACAATTGATGATGGATGTTTAATGTTGCTATGTGTGAATCCAGTCTTTTTCTACTTAGCATTTAACAACTGTTTATTACCCTAAGTATCTTTTATTCTCATTTATTTATTTTGGACTTTGTCTTTCCTTTACGTATTTTGGCTGCACAAATCTTAAGCTATTTTAAATTTCTATACGAATTAAAATAAAGTCTTTGCTTATATTCAATGTGCTTGTGCTAATAATTTATTAGCACATTGGAATTTTTTAAATTCCAATAAATTGTGTACAGTTTTAAATTTTAATACTTTACCAGTCATAAATTTTGTAGAGCTGCTTTTAATGTGGGGGTAAAACTGCATTATGATCGCTTATAAGCCTCTCGGCACAATTCAATCTTTATATATTTCAGTTAAGTGAATTTATGCATAGTCATTGCACATGCCCTTACATACACACACACACACATAGCCGCATCTGAAACTATGCAAAACATGGGGGAAATGGATATACCTTTTGAATAAATGCAACCCATGCATGTTAAACGCTGAGAATTTGTGATTTTTGTGTGTGTGTTTTTTTTTTTTTAGTTGTGCGGAAGTTTTTTCATTCGCCACATGCATATCAGCTGGCCGTGGGCAGGGGCGTTGGCATTGGCATGCCATGGGGGCGTGGCAAAGAGAAAGAGAAATGAGAAAAAAAACGCACAAATATTTAAATGTATAATGAGCAACTGAAAGCTTTTTAATGGCTTTTCAATTAGACCAAATCGGTGTTTGGGTGCGCATTATGCTCCTCTGATGTGTGTGTGTGTGTGTGTGTGTGTGTGTGAGCAGGTGTTCTGGTAAATATATGGTGTGTGTGTGTGTGTGCATGAAAAATTAGCAATTGCCTTGGTACCGGCTGTAGTGTTCCACTTAATTATGCAGCAAACCTAGATTGATTTTATTATATATCCCGATACCACTCGGCATAAGTGGCTGATAACAGCTGTGTCTTATCAGCAGCTGGCTAAACTTATTCAGCCAGCTGTGCTAACTGCAAACAAAAAGCATTCGCTTTCACCTGCAGCCTCGACACAAATTTTACTCCTGATAAATTGAAACTATTTTAAGGAAATATACTTCCGGGGCAACAATATATGAACACATTTTAATTGTTTAGAAGAAAGGTTCCTACACTCAGAAAAAATCACACTGATTTTTGGAAAACTTTGAGAACTTAAGGGATTTTCTTGTTTTTAGAAATATTTTGTAAATATAAACAAACAAATTCTTAATATTAGAAATCACAAAGATATGCTGTTTTTTTTTTTTAAGGTCATAGGTTTATTAAACTAATGCGTTTATAAGCTACTATGAAAAAACAGTCTGAAAAATGTTGCACCTCGTTCACATATTATTCTAGGATACTCTGAGTCAAACATTCATGTTTTTATGCATGTGGTTGTCAGCTACGCAGTTTATTTGGATACTTTTCGGCTGTGTGTTGCTATCGCAAATCAAATTTAACAAAATTTAATTAAATAATGCACGTACAACAATTTTAATAAGCCATATATAGATTTATGAAATTTATATATATGTATATATATTATATATATATTTATTGATATATATATAAATTTCGAAAAAGCACGCAGCTAGTCGAATAATATAAATTAGATACGTTTGGTGGAGAGAGAGCGCGACTTGCAGTTACTTTGCAAACAGCAGTTTAATAGTAGTATAAATAAAATATATAGCTCATATATATAATATATACATCGATTTGTATTGAAACTTGAATCCAAATTTTAAATCTTCAGCTCTCGCAGTCTGAAATATCAGTTAGATAGTCTCGACTGATCAAGAATATATATGCTTTTATCGTAGCTGCCATCTGCTCTCTGTCACATACTTTAGCATAACTTCAATATGCCCTTGTATCCCATTTTTAATGGCTGCTGCGTATCAAAATAGGCAGACAGGCAAATGGCAAACTAGGCCTGCCACTTGGCATTGCGAGGGGTGTGCGGGTGTGTGTGGTTTGCGGGTGTGCGTGGTGTGCGTGGTGTGCGGGTGTGTGTGGAGTGCGTGTATGCGATAAATTTAATTTTGTCAAAACCGCAAATTGACAAATATTTTAGTTTGCATAACACACACCGAGACACACACAACCAAACACTTAATGTTTATTTTAATTGATTTGCGCTAAATTTATTGATTTCATTTTGTGAACAGTTGTTGGCACATATAGCCACATACCCGCATAAACCAAGTTGTTATAACCCGACTTGAACTCATTATTGGTTTGCTCATGAGCACTCTAACCCCGCTTCCCTCCCTCTTACCAGTCTTCCCTCCGAATATTTGCATTTGTTGTGCTAATTTACATGTGCGACTTCTCTCTGCTGGGAACATAAATAAAAGCGCCGATTTCGGTAAGAGCCGCAGGCTGTTGGCTTTTAGCTGTTTACCATTAAGCCTTGTTTGCAAATTGATTGGGAGACTCAGTGCACTTGGGTTAAGACTATTTTAGTTAGTTGCACAAATTACTTGCTCTTATTTATGTTTTTGAAAGAGGCTCAAAGCATTAGAAACATGTGCCATATTTGTAATAGTTGGGCAATTAATTTATGGCTTATTAAATTGGCAATAAGAATACTAAATAAAAAGAGAAGATGAAGAAATATAATTTTTTCTTCTTGTTGGTCAATTATATGACAGTCAGTATTTTGTCAATCTTTTAATTTTAACAATTCTGCTGTGACTTTTATTAGCGGTTAGTTATTAAAATTTGGCTTAAACAACTGACTAATGGCTACTATTTTGTAGTTCCAGTTAATTACAAAAATTTACATGCAATTATTTACTGACTAACTGAAATATTTGCGGTTGCAATAAATGCATTTTAATTATTTTAGTTAGTGGCTTGTTATTAAATAATTCAAATGTAATTTGAAGTATCCAATATTTAAATTCAATCAAAGCAAAGCAGACTATTAAGCTATTTAGTTTACTTAGATTTGTTTTTTTCTTTTTATTAGGGACAGGTAGAAGAGTTAGAGTCTGTTTAGAGTCTAGCTTAATGAAGCGAGCTGTGTGCTTTGTGTTTATGCTTAAGCAATTAAGCAGACCCATTCAAAAGCATAAAAGACACTCGAGGATAAAAACTGCTTTTGTTTTCATCAATTTTGCTTTGGCTGGCTGGCTGACTGTCTGTCTGTCTGTCTGTCTGTTTGTCTGTTTGTCTGGTCTTGTCTGCCCTTTGCTGTCTATGTTGCCGTGGGGCTTCTTGGCCAACTGTTGTTGTTGTTGTAGTTGCTGCTGTTGTTGATTTTATATATTCAAATTAGTTCGTTTTGCACGAGTGGCACTCGAATGAGAGCTACGACAACTAGTTGTACTACGACTGTGATATTTTTCAACTACGCCTGACTGACTAACACTCTGGCTGACTGGGTGACTGGCTGACTGTCTGACTGACTGGTTAGCTGACTGACTGGTTGGCTGACTGGCTAGAGTCCCTCTGTGAGCGGGCACATTCAGCAGCCGGCTATCAAGTTGCCTGTGAAGTACTTATCCTCAAATCAGTGACACTTCAATGTGCAGCTCAACACAGAGAAACAAAAATCTCACTGAATTTTTGAAATTCGCATAGGGTAGCTCATCTAATTATTTCGAATATAAATTTCTGAAAATAAATCGGATTTGGATTTCTAAAGTCCAGAATATTTCTTTTCTTAATTTCACGTTGTATTTTTCTAAAATTGAGTAAATATATATAAAATTTGCAGTTTGTTGTTTTTATATGTTTTCATAAAATTCATTCATTCGAATTTCTGTTACTTATGAATTATTTATATTAATAAATAATAAAAACCTGCTGCTTGTCGGATCGATTTTTTGCTGAGTGTACGCACTGACCAAGTGGGTGACGTTGAGCTCGACTCGACTCAACTCGACTCGAAATCAACTCAGTCAATTGTGGAGGGGTTTTAGCCTGTGACAAAAGTGCGAAGCTTGCCTTCATTTATTTACTTAGCCGTTTGCCGCTTGCCGTTTTGCCAACTGGCTAACACAACACGGCAAGTGTTGTGAAGTGTTGTTTGCGGCCCTGATTGAGTAGCTAAATAAAGTTGGCAAATGCCCCTTTTGTCGTCGAGCATCTCTCTCTCTCTCTCTCTCTCTCTCTCTCTCTGCATTGCCATCGACTCTGATGACGATTTATGAAAGTACGTGTAGGGTGTAAAATCGATGATTACGACGACGATGACGATAATGATGATAATAATGATGCCCTGCTAATAGTCTTATGCGTATCAATTTTATACAACCCAGCTAAAGTTGGCCAGAAGTGGTCTTCTTGCCTTTTGACTGCTGGAATGTGTGTGTCTGATGAGCAATCTTTTTGCAGACTGAAAAGAAGCAAAATCGATTAAATTAAATTAAGCCACTGAACTGCAAGACAAATGTCTCTGCTTCGTGCTTCATTGTACTTAATTATTTATGACATTTTTGTGTTTTGGCATTTGAAGCTAGAAAAATGTTGAGTGAAATACAACCTAATTAGTTGTTTTGAAAAGAGGGTCATAATATTAGAAATATGTGAAATGTGTTAATTTGTATTAGATGGCTGAGGTATATGATATGATGATAGAGATATCTTGAACACAGCTTGCTGATGGTATTTGTATTCAATAAAATGTTAATAAAATTTGTGTGGTATTAGCCGATTTTATAGAAACTGTTAAAGTTGATAAAAATATATTTTATTGGCATCAGAAATCGATTTATATCTATATAGTAAAGGATTAAATTAAATGAAATGAAATTAAAAAATATTGAAATATATTACATTTAAATTATTAATAAAATTTCAAAGTTAATTTAATTTAAAAGATAAGAAATAGTCATAAAATATTTTTAAGATTTGTATTTTATAAGATATTTAAGATACTACTTGCTGTCTGTTACATAATATAGCACAGTCCTATCAAACCCATCTTCACACGTTAAATGAGCAACGGGCGAAATTAAATAATTATTATTCTACAGTTGGTCTATTGATACCAACTGAAATTGCAACAATTTCGGGAGAATAGGCCACAATATTAATATGAAATGCATTGCACGGCATTTATAAGCCGCTTACTGAAAGGCATTTCACAATTGATAATTGAAAACTGTGAATTGTGAAGGCTGCTGGAGATGCGTTAACCAAGCGCAACTTATTTATAGTTGGTGTTTGGGGTGGAGCTCCGGAACAATTTATCGTCATTAGCGCGAACCACAACGAATTTACACTTGAACATTTTGCACGAGCTGAAAATGAAATGCCGGCGGTCATATTCAGTGCGGTGTTGGGCGCCTTTTGTTAATGATGCCGCCGCCGATGCAACAACAATAACAACAACAACAACAAGTACAGAAACAGCAACAACGACAACAGCGACAGGGACTTGGCCAACGACAGCGGTAATGATGATTACTGGACGGTTTTAAATCATGCGCTAATTATTGCAATTGTAGCCGGCGGCCAACCAACCAAGCCAACCAACCAGTCAACCAGCCACTTGGCCGGCTCGTTGATGACGCCGTTGAATAATTGATGACGGGCAAATGACGACGACGACGACGACGTCGACGTCGATCAGCCTGGGCAATCAAATCTACAAAGGGTTGAATTGCTTTTTGAGCAATTTTTTTGTATTTGAGTTTGTTTGTGTTTGGCCTCAGAACAAATAACTTGCCATTTGGCATTTTTGTGGAACCTCCTCAAAGCCGACTAAAAAGTAAATGAATATTTTGCAGTCAAGTGAGCTCTACTATTGGATACACTGCAGCCAGTTGTTTAATTAATATTCTAGTTTAGTTTCATTAATTTCTAGTTAATTTTCAACACCCAAATTAAAGCATTCTGATTATCAATATTTTTCATATATATAAATAAAAATTGTATAAATTTGAATGGGTTGATGGAACAATGAATACAAAAAACATATACAATTAAAATCACTAGCAATTGTACCTGCGGGGCGACACTTAGCTCAACTGCAACTGCAACAAGCCTCACGGCAATCAACCTAATTTATTACTACCGTTTCATACCCAACCAACCAACAAATCATGATGCTCTTTCCTGTGGCAAATAAAACGCCCTTAAAATGTTGCCAAAAAGGTCGTCATTTCGATATAAATGTTATTACATAATTGAAAATTGCAATTGCAATTGCCACCGCAGCACTTTCAAGCGGCACACCTGCCACACCAGCTCACTGTCTGTCTGCACACTGAGCCGCAACAACTGTGGCAAGCAGGCTTTAAGCCCTGGAGCATCATCAGTCGATCGTAATGTCAATTAGTTATATTTTGTGCATTTCCAAACAGTTGAACAACCGCAAACATTTGTGCGTCTCATGTTGCATGTTTCAATTTGCAGGTTTCAGGTTGCAGGTTGCATGCGGCGTATACGTGATATTTGAGTATTTAATATATATAATATATGGACATGATTTATGATGTGCAATAAATATGAATGAAACAGTTGATATAAATAAAATATAATCCTATTATCGCACTTATGGCTGTGGAGAGTTTAGAATCCAACACAAAGCTTTTCCAGCAAATTGAAGTGAAAATTTAAAATCAATTTTAAATTTTTGTATTATTTAACCACATAAATAAAATGCACACGATTTGGTAAGCGAGCTACTTTTGACAAAGTTGTCACTGTAGACAGTTTTGGTCTATTCCTATTAACACCTTTTGGTAGTATAATTTCAACTGGAATTCGCTTTAAGCTGGATAAGCATTGATAAGCATTGATTAAGCATTGATAAATTTTACCCGGTTTTTCAAAAAAGTTCTGAGAAAGTTAAGTACAAATGCGAGACATCAGCTGAGCTAGCTTGGATATATTTCACTGACTTCGAATGTAGTTTGTCAGTTAAGAAAAATTAAAATATACATTTTAACCATTCTTTCAAGCACACTTCAGTTGCTACTCTTAATTATCTTTGTTGCTTACAATTGGTAGCCTTATGTTAGCCCAGTTCTATAAATTTATTTCATATGTGTGCTGTGCTCAGCTTAGCCTTTGGCGAGTCCGAGGTCATTAGGTTTTGCCCCTGTCGCTTTATGCCCACACATTGGCGCAAATGTGAACCCACACACACACACACACACACACACACATACGCACACACACACAGTCACACATATAAAGGGACAGTCAGACAAACAGCTCATTTCGCTCAGTGAACTCAACAATAAGCATAAAAACATTCATCACTGATTCACTACGTGAGCTGGTTGTTCAATTACAATTGTTGTTGTTGTTGTTGTTTTTACTGTTGCTGTTGTTGCCAAGGTGCTGAGCTGGGAGGATCAGGGGAATGTCGTGCGTTTCAGCTGATGATTTTGACGATGATGAAGATATGAGTGGCGCTGATTGAATATCAACGCCACCAATAAGGGCCACAGTTAACACTTTCGAGTTTCTCGATTCTCGTTTCTCGTTTGTCGTTTCTCGTTGCCTGCTCCTGTTTTCTGCATGTAATACAATATTTGCCATGTGTCAGCGAGGTGTCTATGTATGTGTGTGTGTGTCTATGTGTGTAGCATATTTTCTGCGCTAGTCAACTGTCAGATTTAGCGTTGTGCCAGCATAAAATGTTAAAATAATGCCCGAGTCATAGACAGGCCGTCTTTATTTGGGTAGCGCCCGCATCAACAACACTCTGTAAAGCAAACGGTCCATGTGCCTGCCTGGGGCCTTGCCACATGCTCATCATCATACCCCCCTCCCACCACTCCATTCACCTTGTAACCTGACAAATCCTGCACTCTGAAAAAAATTTCAATGAATTTTATGCATTTTTGGACATGGGCTTATAATCAGCTTATAATTAAGAAATTATATATCTAAAAATCAGGGATTATTATTTCTTAATTTTAGTGTTTATTTTTCCTAAACGTAACAAAATATGTTTAGTTTTCTAGATGTTTCAGAGGGGTAAGAAAGCAGCCCTAAGGTTAGTTCTTGTCCTGCTTATATTTTATTAATGAATATTTGTATTTTGAGATTTGATATACATAAACAACATTTTAAATAGATTATAAAATTATTTTATTAAAATATGATAATAATATAAAAGCGAGCTGAATTGTTGATCATTTTTTTCCAATAATATTGTATATGATAATAACATATATACTTTGATGTGAAAATATTAATTATAAAAATACATATCTTCCATCTTCTCTGAATTCTCTGAAATAAACGAAAAGAAAGTTGTCTTGTTATCAGGGCGATTTTGTAAAATGTAGTTAGATTTTTTTATGAGTGTATAGTGGCAGTCGCTGGCAATCGTTGTAAGCGGCGACCCAGTTCACAATCCCTGGGTACCAGCAACATTATCAGCCATTTGTCGCATACAATCTGTTTGCCTTCTTCTTTTTCTTGGTTTCTCCTCGCTGTTGCTTTCCTACTCCTCTGTTCTGTTTTACTGCTTTTCCTTCTCAGTTTTCCTCTGTTTTTTTTTTCTGCTGCTGCTACTTCCGGTGACAGCGTAATATTGTAATATGCTTATGTCTCTGTCTCTTTGCCAGTCTGCAGATATGGCTATGAAAATGAAAATGAGAGCCGGCATGGGAATGAGAGCTCACCGATGTATATACAACCAGATGTAGATGTAGATCTATGAGGGCGGTGTATAGAAGAAAGGAGGGTGGGATTGTCAGTAGTTCGGGTTGTAAGCAAATTTGCTTTGTCAGCCGTTGAAAGTTTTCAGCATGTTATTTATTATTGCGTTGGCTGTTCTCTGTGAATTGTGTGTGTTGCTTTATTTTTTTGTTGTTTGCCTTGTTTCAAGAAATCAATCAAATAGACTGTGTGGGTGTACAACTTGATTAAATTAAGAGGCAGCCAGTGTATCTTGGAAACACACTCACACACACACACACACACCCGCAAAATTCAGACATGTGCGTAGAGACATTGGCATTGCAATTTGAAGACATGCAGTTGAAATGCATTTCGTGTTGCCTGCCTGCTTGTCTGTTTCATGTGGCAGCAATAACAACACCAGCAAATACTTCATTCTGTATGTATCTCCATTTTCATTGGCATTTCCATTGCCATGTTACCATTAAGCTCCCCCTGCCCCACCGCACACACCCAGCAGTTACGTGCTAAGAATTTTAATTAACAAATAAATCAATAAGAAATATGGACAACGCTTGTCAGTGTTAGTCTCCCTCTGTGTGTGTGTAATGTGTATAAAGCAGCATTGCTCGCCAACTAAATAAACTTCTTCTGAGACTTCGACTGAGTCTAAGGCACTCGTCTACTTGCTGTGGCAGTTAAAGAAAAAACGCAGAATCAAGTGCTAAAAATGCCCAACAGCAATGGTAAAATGCTGATAAATTATAGCACAACGGCAGTTCAAATTGCAACTGCAACAGCACTAACGATGAGTCTTGCATCTTGAGCCAACTTAACCCATTGGTGGCCAAGATCTGTCGTTGATGGCCAAAGTTAATTTTCGCCCTTATAGCCCTGTTTTCGGATCAAAGAGGGACACGAAATATAAATAAATATAAATATATACATGTATATATAATAAATATTTGCGAATCTTGCAAGACCTGCAAAAAGAATTGTTTCGAAGACCACCGAAATGACAGAAAATACATTTAAAATGTTCCGTTAAAGAAAATGAATAATTAAGCGAATTAAGTAAATATCCACAAAATAAATACAAAATATAACGCTGCCTAAAGACAATCGTAGCCACTAAAGTGTTAATATTACTGCAGGCAGTCCAAATGAGCTACAATTGTTGCAGGATAATTGAATAACTTTTGAGAGATGCAGGTATTAAGAAAAATGCCAACATAGGCAGTGCAGACTGTACTCTTGGGCTTAAATGGCAAATGCAGCAATAAATGGAATTAAGGCCAAGTGCTTGATAACTTCCTTGCGAACTGCGATGCCGTTCTTACCTTGGCATGGCTGCAATTTTAATGCGCTAAGTTTTCATCTTCAAAGCGGCAAAGGGAAAATGTTAAAAAAAAGGCGGCAGTTTAATGACGAAATTAACGTCCTGAAGTCTCCACAGGAGAGCGACTGGCATAACAATCTAATGTGGCGCTATAACACACACACACACACACGCTTCCCCACACACACTCCCACATACACACTCCACACACTCCCATTTACGTGTAGCCTGAAGCAACAATTTCTTGATTTGGATCTCATCGAGTTTTTTTTTGGCTGGCGCAAAAGTTTAATTTGAATATAATAGAAAAACTTTGCAGTGCAAATAGCCAAGAGCCAAATGGCAATAACAATGTGCGAAAAATGGCCAACACGCAAAACACACACAAACAGCAAAAAAAAAGAGACAAAATATGTTTGCCATCGCTTCGTTCAACCAAAATAGTTTTCAAAAAAAAAAAGAAAAAGAAAATAAAAATAAAATGCACAACGTGGAACGGATATATATACACATATAACATGTTTTATGGCATTTGTGATTGTTGTGTCATTAAGTTGAAATTGTGTAGGTGGTCAGGACCAAACACTCACACACACACACACACACAAACAAATTTATATATATATATATATATATACATGTATAGAGTACATGGGCGTGTTGAAATGTTGCCAATTTTATTTGTATTTCTATTTCGCAGCGCACTAAAAAAGTTGTAATCGAAAAACGCTGATTGCAGCTACTTTTTATTTAGCTTTAAACTTTGTGCTTTTTTTTAATAATTATTTTGTGGCAAGTTTATTTATGGGTCGCGCCGCTTGCTGGCCAACTTTGCACATATATTTATTTGCGTTCAATAATTTGTAAACACATTTTGCGTTGCCAGTCCCTTTATGGCCATGAAAAAGGCAACAGCACGCAATGCCAATGTGCAAACACACACACAAGCCATGGGAAAGGGCCAGCCAGAATAGGGAGAGCCAGGACAATGACAGAACTTGGAGCCACCAGCCAGAAGCTCACCTGCCTTGGCTTTTGTGGCAAGCTGCGCGTTCATTCATATTTCCCTCAGGACAATTCTGTGTGTACGTGTTTACGCTTGTGTGTGTTGGTGTGCGGATGTTGGTCTGTGTGTGTGTTGTGTGTATTTTGGCGTGCTTGTGCGCGACTTACAAGTTTAGCGCAACGTTTTGTTGTCGCGCTGCTCTTGCTAAATGGGGTGCTATTGCATTTTAAGCATGTCTGCGATAGCTGGAGAAATTAGTGCTCGGCAATAAATAAATGTTAACTGCTACAGCATTATTTATATGATTTTAATGGGAGATTTTCGACATTCTTTTGCTACAAACTGATTAAATTAATATATATCATATGTTCTGATGCAATTCAAAATATATAATGAATAAAATGCCACTGTTAATTTAATCGAATTTAATATAGGTTGAGCTATTTTATGTGTTAATAATGAATATTAATATATTCGAGATATTTGAAAATAAATAAGTAAATTATAACATTTTATTGTACGAATGTAATGTGGGTTGAGCAAGTTTCGATTCATTTTAAATATGTTTTACACATGTATTTTTAGTTCTCCAATTGAAAATATAGTTAGTACAATTGTTAAATTTTACTAGTAATTTTACTTGCTTTTTGGAATTTCAATTTGGAAAGTTAAATAATTGAATTATATTGCGAAATAAATATAATATTATGGCGTTATTTATTTAAAATTTAATGTGGGTTGAGCCAATGGCATGTTTTAAAGTTTTGCTGTATTTAAAAATATATATACAAAAGGACTTGCAGTTAAATAACTATAATAAATAAATTCTGTTAAATATTTGTATTTCTCGTATGCAAATTATTATATTATTAACTTTGTTTTGTTTTTACTTGCTCACCTTCAAATTCTAAATTTTGACACTTGCAGTGTATTTTGCCGATCGACTTAATGAATAGATGCCTTGGCTTGAATTTTTTACTTTGGGTTTTCTCGCGAATTTCGGCTTTCGCAGCTTATTAAATATTCAAAAGCAACTTCAGTTGCCTGCCAACAGTAACAAAAGCAACCACAGCAACAACAAAATGCCAACAGCATTAACAACAACAACAGCAACATCCACCTCAACCTCAACCGCAATGCAACAAGCAAAAAATTAGTTTAAGTCGAGATTTCTATAGCCACTCATGGATGGTGGTGTTTGCTGGTGATATATTTTTTTTTTTTGGCCGATGTTGATGTCGATTTGTTGGCCAATTGGCGTTGGGTGCGGCTCAAGTTTTATCATTTCATTTTGGCATCGCTATTTTTTTTTTTGTATATTTTTGCGATTGCTTGTGGAATTTCTTTTCAATTTTCGCCTAGCACGAGATTTGCCACTGCCATATTGTTTACGTGGCGTATGCGCGTTATATTTGCATACATTGTCGAAATTGCGCATACGCCGCGTTTTGTTTTCGACTTTGCCGGCACAGTTGCGAGCGAAACGCCGTCAAGCACCAGCCCCAATCAATTTGCCCAACATATTTGCATAATATGCATAGAGTAGGCCCAGAGTTGCCAGTTGCCAGTTGCCAGTTGGCAGTTTGTTCGTCACTCAGCCTGTCACTTGATCAATATGGGGATAGCGTGCTCATAAAATGTCACCCACTCCTCACACCCCCACTCAACATATATATTACTTTGTTTTCATGCGCAAAAATTTGTGTCACACAAATGTTGCTGGGTATTTGGGTTGAGTTTTCGTTCGATTGGGTCAAAACTGAGCCACGTCTCTCAGCTAATAACCTTTCATTTTCAACCCTTTACGCATAAACACAAGCTGACTCTCTGCAGCAGCAGCAGCAGTAACAGCAGTGGCAAGTGCAACAAATGTAGCGGAATAATAACTTTATTATATATACTACACACAAACACACACACACACACACACACACACACACACACACATATGTGTGTAGTTATTGTATTGCTTTTCGATGTGCTAAGCAAATTTCAACAACTAAATCGAGTAATTCCTTAAGCTTTCGTTTTGTTATTCGCTTTTCATATTACTTACATAAGAATTTGATCCCTTTCTTGAGCAACTTACACAAAACACCTTCTTTCAACTCTAAAAAAAATATTATTATTTTTCAATAATACCGCAAAACTTTGACGTTGATTTAATTTTCTGAAATCGGTGTTTATTTGTGTGTGTGTGTGTTAGGTGTGTGCATGTGTATGATGAGCACAAGTTTTGAACGATGACGTTGCGAAAACTTATGGCTCAACAGTTTGTGTAGCACAAGCACTTAAGCTTAAGTGATTTTTATTGGTCACTTAACGCTCGAGAAGCCATCGCTCCTCCAAAAAGCTGACCACAACAACAACCACAGCAAGTTAAACAGAATCGATAAACAAATTGCCAAATTAGCACCCAAAAAAAAAAAAAAACAGATAAGAACAGAATAACCAAAAACAAGAGAGGGAAAAACAGGAGAAAAAAAAAGGAAGCAAGGCATGGGGATAACAGATCTGTTGGGTTTGTAACTTGGCTGGCGGCTGCGGGCCAAGCAATTCATCTATTCAAAGAAGGCCATCCATTCAGAGCATGTCATTCATAGGTCTGCCCAATCGTGCGAGATGCCCTTGCCGTAACCCGCCTCCCCCTCCCTCATCTAATGCTAGTCAGCGAACCTAAGATAAATGGCGCACAGATTATGATCAATTTGTAGTAGTAGGCAAACGGCCGCCTTTGATTGCCACGCCCCTTGCAACTGGCAAGCGACGTCTGCTTATGACAAACTAAACACGCAACTCACCCCCCCCCACCCCCCCCTCCCCACAAGAGAAAAAATGAGAGAAAAAAATGCGAAAAAAAGGTCGCCAACTATTCATGTGATAAATGATGGAAGCTTAGCTGCAGCAGGTCAAACGGGGCGTATACGCAACGCATGTAAATAAGAAAAGTTTTAAGCATGCGAATGCGATTTAATTATACATATTTTCTTGGCTTAAACTAAAACATCTTTGTGTGTCGTTAAAGCGCTTCAATTGTGGTTAAAGTTTGTAAAAATCTTGCTGGAGTGCTGTAGTCGAGAGAGTTTTTCGGGCAGATACCCGATAAACAAATGTGTAACACTTAGATACTAATAATAGCTACGAATCCAATTCTGTAGTTATTAACTGATATTAATGAAATTGTTAAAATGCCATATCTTTCCAATTGTCTTTGTATCGATTTACGCAAAACAGGTTCAGTAATCGATAAAATGAAATAAATTGATATTAATATTCGAATAATATTTTAAAATAAATAATTAAAATGTTAGAGCATTGTTAATTTATAATTGCATTTTGGCTTTCTTTACTTGGAATATTTATGTGTGTATTGTATAAAATATACAATATCCAATTAAATATGTATTTACTAAATTTAATCAATTGGACGAGACACTTCACTTGCTGCCTTGTGTTTTAATAAATGTTTCAATATTTATTACATGGATTGCTATCGACATGTGCAAAATTATAAAATGAAATAAGCTTAATTTGATGATGATATGCGAATTTATAAACTTCAAAATCTCTAGCTGTTATAGTCTCTGAGAGAGGCTTGCTTATACAGACGCACAAACTGACATATCTATATCGACTCTGATTTAAAATAATATATTCAATGTTAAAAAATAAACTATAAGTTTACAATAAATACCTAAAATCAATTTTAAAAATAACAATAGTTAAGAATTTAAAATCATTTAATTAAGCATTTCAAACAAACTGTTGGCAATACATTTCAAATACATTGTTCATGCAAAAATATTTAAAAAATATAAGTCATAAATTTAAAGCAATTAATACGGCAATCCAGGCAAACTGCAACTCGAAATTTTAATTAAATTTTATAAGAATATAATAATATAATAATATAATTATGAGGAAATAATGTGATAAATTAAAAATGAATTAATCAAGCAAAATTCGATCCTGACCTGAACCGAACAATATATAAAGCTGATGTCGGACATGACCTGCTTGCTCTTGCCTGCTACGTACTTTTGTTTGAGGTTATATTAAAGAACAACCTGTGTGCATTGTGCTGTCCGGGTGTTTATTTCGTTGTTCTTAATGCAGAGCATACATGGCGTATGCGTGATGTTGTTACTGCTGCTGTTGTTGCTGCTGCTGCTGCTGTTGCTGCTGCTGTTGCTGTTATTGTTGCTGCTGTTGCACACAGGACACGCAAATGCGGGCGCGTGCGTGCGTTTAACGACTGCAACGAGCGATAAGCGAAGCCGGAGTTGAACTCGCTGCTGCTATTGCCGCTGTTGTTTATGCGTGTTAATTCCCTTTGATAAAATAATGCCATGGATAACCTTTAAATGGTTTTGGCCCGCATTTGCAAGCCATAAAGCAGCCTTTTTGGGGGGCCAGCTCTCATTCTCTCTGTTTCTTTGGTCAGAGTCCGAATTTTCGTTAGGCTTACACACAATTAAGCCTTATTTATTCTTGGCCTACTGGCTGCTGTTGCCGTTGCCGTTGCCGTTGCCATTGCTGCTGCCATTGCCATCGATTGCTGTGATAAGCAATAAATGTATAAATAAATATTATTGAGTACGGAACAGCACAAAAATAAAAATGTCCATCAGGCAGTGGAAATCAAAGGCCGAGTTAAGCAATATCAACATCTTTTCAGACCATGTGCACTAATTGCTGCCGTTCTGCGCACGCACTTTTAGCCAAAACCAAAACCAAACCCCAAACCAATAACCGAAAACCTCTTAGACTACGGGACTACGGGACTACGGGTTCAGTGGGCATTTAGCAAACATGACAAAGTGTTAATACCAAGGCTAAATGCCATTTCTTGTGTCAGCCACTCACAGCCATTGCCAGCAGGTGGCCGCAACCAGCGCAAACGAGACCAAGAAATTAAAAGAGCTTCTTAAAAGCAAAACTATGGCCAACATTTTGTGCGAGTCGCCGTGCGAAATGCCGTGCGAAGCGTGCACAGGCGCCAAAATAATGCCACTCACAAGGCATGGGGCATGGGGCATGTGGCATGGGGCACGGGGCACGCCCATACAGTTCACAACCCGACCTGCTGAGTGTCAAATTTGAGGAATGTGTGTACACTTTTCCAAAGGAATTGGAAAATGTATCTTAGGATAGCCTGAGTTTGAGGAGAAAAGCGTACACTCAGAAAAACATCGCATACAGAAATTTAGAAAGTCAGCCTAAACAGAAAAAAATTTCTTTACGTTTACTTTCTTATAATATATTTTTACAAGTCGAAGTGAAAGCTTTTTTCATAAGAAATTCTTTCTAATATTCAGCAGAAATGAATCAAAATGCTATTCTATAATTGTCTAATGTTTTTAGTTTTTACCAAGCTAATTTATGTGAATATGTATAAACTATCTAAAATATACATATTAATAAAGAAATGATACTGTTTCATAATAATTTATGTGACTCAATAGACAATGTGAGAATTCTAGAGACATTCAAAATTTTTTCAAATCTTTTCAAAATTTAACCTTGATATTCAGGGTGACTTTTTCTCTGAGTGCAGAGCAGCTGCTGAGAATTGCAATAGTAGTAATACTAATCGATATGGATTTGTTGTTATAAAGAAGGAAGAATCTTTTAGGATCAAAGCACATTCTCAAACCAACAATGATTGAGGGCCGACAATAACTCCTCCCTACTCAACTCCCGTTTCATCATAATAACAAGAAATTTGATCCACTTGGAAGTCAACAACAATTTGAGAGCCTTGTCGATGCTGGCACGTGTCAGCAGCAAATTGCTAACCGCTAATGTCATAAACGCCAGCCAGATTTGCACAATTATGACAGGAAGCTTCAGCAATACTACCGACCCACACACACACTGACAAACACACACACATGTGTGTGTTGTGTAAAGGCTTTAAGCACTTAACGAGATGAAAGCGCCATCAAGTATGCAATACAAATACAACTGGCTGAGTGTCCAGTACAAAGAGGTGACTGGTAGAGGGGTGTGTGTGTGTGTGTGTGTGTGTGTGGGTAGTTGGGTGGTTGGTTGGCTATGTGGCAACATCAAATATTAATAATTTTGGTGCGCACCGAGTACAAAACTAGACTAGAAAACCATAAATGGCTTGTGCCAGGTATCGTGCTCGGTTTACACAATAAGCAAAACGCATCGGCTGCGTGACTCTGTTTATCTGCGAGGGGGGAGGAAAAGCGAATAGGGGGTAGGAGTATTTACTCCTATTGGGTATAGAGTGGTAGACACAAAGACCGATATTTTTCGGCCAAGACCATCCGCTGGGAAATTAGTTTAAAAGGGCAAAAGGGCTAGAAAGAAATTAACTGCGTAACTTATTTACTTACTTGTAAACTGATTATTTATGATGCCCACTGAGCCAGAAAAAGCAGTGTAGGCGTTGGTCAGGTAAAAGGGCTTATTCGCCATCTCGCTTACACTAATTTGTTAGCCGTTAGCCAATTTTAAACAATTTTATTACACTTGCCCAAAATATAAATTGCACTAAAAATTAACAACTTTACAAACAATTCCACTTAAAATGTTTATTGCGCTCATTAATTTTTGGACTTTTGACTGTTGAATGCGCGGTACTTGAATTTTCTGTGGCTGTTTTTTTTTTATTGGTTTGATTTTGTGGTTGTTGTTGTTGCTTCTGTTTTTGGCTTGTAGTTCGGCGAGTATACAAAAAAACAGTGCATAAAAATACAGCTAGAGTCGACAGCAAGTGGCTCAAATTGCATTAAAGTTTCAAGTGCTTTAATTTGTGCATGCTTTCTTTTTGCGCTCTCTCTCCCTCTTTTACTCTATCCTCCTCTCTCTCTCTCTCTCTCTCTCTCTCTCTCTCTCTCTCTTAAAATGCACAGCAATGTATAAAAATATAATTTATGCCTTGTGTATGGTTTATTAAGTGCGATTTATACGATGACCAGACGCCGCCAGTCGTCTGACCAAATTGTCTGCTTGTTCAATTCAAACAATATCCACAACAACAATGATAAAAATAACAACAATAATAATAACAATAACAATAACAGCAATAACAAGAAATGTATATAAAATATTAATATTAATGCTGCTGCTCGCCTATAAATAAAGGGGACTTAAAGTTTTAATGAAGCGTATAAATAAAATGCGCAAATAAAGTTAATTTCATTTGTCAGCCAATATCACACACATAAATATATAAATAAATATATATTATATGAATGCGTTAAATCCAGTTGCAAAAATCCCATTTGGCAGCTTAAAGCAATCTAAGGCTGTTGACAACTCCGAAAGGGCCCATAGGAACGAGGCAACATAAATGTTTGTAAAAGGCTAGTAAACTGCAAAGACAAGAAAAGGCACAGTTGTGTGTGCGTATGTGTGTGTGTTAACAGGTGTACACTGGCAAGTGCAGCAGCGGCAGCAGCAGCAGCAGTGAGATGCGTGCAACCAATTGGAATGGAGCGACACATGCTCAGTAGTCCTGTAGACAGGCCAAAGCCAAAGGCAAATAGAAAAAAAGAAACAGATAAATGCTGAAATATGGGTGAGAAAAGAAGCAATGCTTACTCACTGACTAACTAAGAGTAACTAAGAAAAAATTCATTGAAATGAAATGTGCTTACAAGGCACTTAGAAATTTCTAAAAATATACAACTTCTGTCAAGGAATTTTTAAGTGAAGAGCTTTAATTTTAGAAACTTATTTGTGCTTGATTGATCTTTTTCTTTTTGAAAAGTTCCTGAAAATGAAATGTGCTTACTTGGCACTGAAAAATTGGTTTTCATAACGCTTTGGATATTTTGATTTTAGAAATTTATTTCATATTTATTAATATATTTCTTTCCCAGTGCAAAAACTGAAGCTGATTATTCACGGATTCACGGCACTAGCCACTAACGAATTTTAAGAATTGACGACTTTTTAATCCACACTATATAGATAATTTAATTAGATGATTTCATTATGTTTCCTTTTATCTTTATTTAAATTCTGTTTCTCAAAAGAGCCCATACTTTATTGGTTTTCAGTCAAGCGTTTATTTGTCAACATGCAAAGGCATAGCATTTCACACAATTATATTTTAGGGAAAGTTCAACTCCATTTCGATTTAATGACATCATCAAAATTCATGGCAGTAAATTTGGAGAAGCATTGTGCAGTCAAACTACTAAATAAATATGGAAAAATAATATAATTTGCCATAAAAACTCATCAAATTGTTGTTTAATTGGTTTTCAACTTTTTTTTTCGTGATTTTTGATTTAATTTTTGTTTTTGTATTTGGTTTTCCATATAGGAGAGCTATGGCAAAGCTTTTAAAATATCATTTGGAAAAGCGCCTTCAACTGCAAAACTTTTCCATTAAAATGCTTAAAACAACAAAAGCAAAAGCGAAACCAGCAACAGCAGCAACAACAGCAACAACAGCAACAACCAATGAATGCTGCAGGCGTAGCCAGAGCCAAAGTTGCAGCCACGCCCACTTCTAAAACGGGGCGCTAGCCGCACAAGCTGCAACAAGAACAAGAGAAGCTGCCACGACGGACGCAGCCAAATGCACTTCAAACTCATTTCATTTGGAAAATAAAACCTGAACCGAACATAAAAGACACTAAAGCACAACGACAACAATAACAAAAACAAAAACAAAAACCACAGCAATATTAGCAACAATAACAATAATTCCGAACAACCACAAAACTTATTTTTAGTATTTCAGTATTTCAGTTTTTTCTGCTATTTTTTTGTTGTTGTTGTTTTTTGTTGACCGTCAAGTGCGCGTGACTTTTGGAGACTCGAACAAATTTCGGTTGAATAATTTAATTGTTGCACAAGAGACGCGTACTCGCAAAACCTTGACAGCAGCTGAGAACTGAGAGCTGCGAAGAGAACTGAGAACCGAGAACTGTGAACTGAGAACTCAATGGCATATAACCAGAACCGAAAAACTTTTTAAGCTTCCCTTTATTTTTTTTTATATTATTTTTTTTTTTCGAAAATGAGCGCAAATAAAATATGCAAAAAAGGCATAGCCAACTTTATGATGTTTGACTTTGTACAGCGTAAAATGCCACCCACACAGCTATATATATTTAAACGCCCACCCCTTCCCACTCTCCCCCTGCCCATCCCCCCGCTTGCTTTAGCCTTGCCCGGTAAAAAGGCAAAACTTTTATTTTAAGTTCAAGTTAACTTTCTGGTTAGCGCCGCCGACGCCGCCGCGAGCCAAAGGGCCGCGCTCAAGTGGCTGACAGTATGGGACGAGTTGGTAAGGAGGATGGTGTGGTAAAGGGGGTGGTTACATACCTACCATCAAATGAAAAAAAATAATGTATTGTAAATTTAACGTGCGAATGCTTCTCAAAATGAACAAAATAATTTATTCTCAAATCAAAGTTAGCAAGCGCATTTTGTATATTCGCATATTAGCAATACACATGTGTGTGTGTGTGTGAGGTGTGTATGATGTGTGTGTGTGTGTGCCTAGTCGAAAATTTAATTTCCCAGCTCTGTGTTTTATTTATGATCCAGATATGCTTATTCCTACCTTTCTGCAAGTTTTCACAATTCGACTTTGAGTCATATTTCATTCCTTTTTTTGTGTTGCTGCTGCTGTTGCTGCTGTTGCTGCTGCTTTCTTATGAGCTACGGCTACAAACTTGGAAAGCAGGCACCAACCCGTCCGCACTTCAACCCCCTGCTGCTTTTTGGCTCTACTTCTGCTCTACTTCTTCTTCTTCTGATTTTACCTGGGCTCTGTGCTTTTAACATATGACTTCCGTAATGTTTGCGTGCACAATGAATAACTTACTCCAATGTTATCCTTTTGTTGCCAGAGCGTGATGTATGCAACTGTGCGTATGTGGGGAGATATACAGGGTGGTGCTAAGGGTTGTGGGAGAGGGATGGGGGCGGTGGGAGTGAATAAATACCCAGCTGCGCTTTAAGTAATAATTTGCATGCAGGCAGCGACAGCTGCTTAAAAATGTAAGCACAGTAAAGTTGTATTCACTCTTTGGATCTGATCTGCCCTGACAGGCAATAGATTTTTACTCAAGACAAAGTAATATTCGAGGAATGAGGAGTAAGAAATGGTTTTCCCGGGCACTGATATCACTTTTGCTTTCATTTGGCCTGACAGCAATCAAATGTTTCGCATTTAAGCAGACTTTTCCATAAATATTGTATGAAAATCAATTGGTATACCACAAACAAATATTTAAGAGGCAAAACTTAAAGATAATTGGCGTAGGTTGCTTGCATTAGTTAGCTATTGAAATAATATTTATATATAACAAATACACAGAATAAATTTAAAAACTAGCATGTGTAATGTAGGCATTTGGTTTTATCTTAGTGTTGTTGAATGAAATAAATAGAAAATAGAAACAAGTCATTATTTCTATCTCTTCAAATGTGTTTCTAGTATTTTCAAGCTGAAAGTTTAATCAATATGTTAATATTAGATACAAATAAGTAAATTCAATTTGTGATTTATTTAGTTTGATTTTATTATTTAATGCACTTTATTTATATGTTATATGATAAATTCAATATTATATTTATTTTTTTTTTTTAAATTGTTTACTGTTTGTTTGAAAAAAGCAAACAAAGGAAGCATTAAATAACCAGTCAATTCAGCCATAACAGTTTAAATTTTACAATAAAATTGAATAAGAATCACAGATTTTGGTAATCCAAACATATTTTTTGAACAGACTACCAACATCAAGCTTTATTTAATTATTATTTATTAAACAATTGGATACAGGATCACTCCGAGTGCAGCTCTCTCAACTCGAGCATTTTATCTTGTTTAAACATATTACTCCCTGTCTCTTTCTGATATATATGAAAATCATGATAATGTTTCATTTTATTATCTATTAATGAATTTGAGATAATGTGCGTGGATTTTGAATTGCATTCGTGTTTGATTTGATTCAGCAAAAATGAAAACTCTTGCTTTGCACTTTGGCTCGTTAGGCTGTGTTTGCTGTTGAATATACAACTTCGATGTCTCTCTAATCAGCAAACGGGCCGAAATGACATTTATCAAAGGCAGACAACCATTGGCAGCAGAAACAACAACAACATTGACAACAACAATAACAAGAAAAAGACGAAGAAGGAGAACGCGTTAAACAAATTAGGCTTCTTTTTACAACTAATCAAAAGTAATCACTTTGCAATTTTCGTAGCCTGACAAAAGACAAACAAAAAGTGTGCCCAGAAATTGGCTGACACAAAGAACAAAGTGCTATTTAAGGGGGTTGTGGGTTGCTAAGGGGTGGTAAGGGGTGTTTGAAGTGGGCTGCAAGCTATCGGAGTCTGTTGTCGTCAGCAATGCCATCAACAGATGCCATTTGCTGCTGGCATACGGAAAATATAACAATGCCAACAACAAGACAAACATTTGCCGCCTATCAAACTTCACACACACCAGCACGCACACGCACACACCCACACACATGCACACACATTCGACAAGTTCGACAAACAAATCATGATAAATGAACCAACAACAAACAAGCAGACAAACAAACAGAAAGTAGCAAAAGAATAGCAAAAGAAAAACTTATTCCTTGTGCTTTTTAATTTGACAAAAGAGCGCACAGGAAATTAGCGTGGAAAACAGAAAAATACAATAAAAAACGGGTGGCAAGAAAAACACAACTCGTTTGCTGGCTGATTGAAAGGATTGGAAATGGTTGCTTTCTTGGGCAGACTTGCACTTCAGTTCCCTTCTATTGCTTGAATTTTGGCTGAACAGCAGAATGCAAATTGTGATTTATTGCTGCGGGCAATTAACTAGATAGAGAAAGCGAGTGGGAATAGGGGGGGATAGGGGCTACTGTTGTTCTGAGGCGTTAACAGACATTAAAATCGACACAATAATTACAAGAGTTAATGCATTGCTAATTACCAATGACAATTGTCCAAGCATCGACCACAACGTGTAAATATTTTATGCATGACAATTTCTGTTTGCAGTTTGCATAAATTTTGCACCAATTTGCAAATGCATGGACGGTTGGAAGAGGGGGGGGGGGAGGGGGGGGGGTTTGTCTGTCTGACTGCATTGATTTTATAGCCAAGGCCCGCTTAAATGTTTGGGCAAATTAACAACGATCTCTCAATGGCCATAAATAATGTGTGTGCTCTTACGTCTGTAGGTGCACTTAATAAAACTAATTTATGCAATTGCCAATTTACGAAAATTTCGACAAAAACACACTGCAAAGCAAACAAATGCTAGCAAAAACAACAAATGCAATTTTAAGCGATTTTGTGGGTGACATTGCAGCTGATTTTCAGTGAAAAGTTTAATTTTTTCAAATGGTTCTTGCATTTTACATAGCATATATTAATTGTTTGATAAGTGTTTAACTGGTGATTTTGACTCATAATATTCGGTTAGGCGTATTATAATTTTGACATGAATTGTGTAATTAGGGAAAAAAGTGACATTATAAGACATATATATATATATATTATTGATCAGCATTACTAGACATGTAGATTTTACGTTTTCAGTAAGAATTTCATTTGCTTTAAAACTATGATAAATTGATAAAGTATTGATAAGACTTGGTATGGAGCCGAATTTCTACATCAGTCACTCATGCCTTATCGGTGCACTATATTATTTCCAGCAGACGCTTGTTAGACAAATGGCATTATACTAAAGTTAAAATACAACTAAACTATGAAGCACTACTAATTAAATGATTCAATACAATATCAATTTAAAACCAGACAGTAAAATTAATAAATTTTGTTTAAAACGTACAAAAACACAAAATTCATTTTGAACTTCCCGCAAAATTTCTATAAACTCTGCAAGGGCATTTAATTTTTGATGTGCCATATTCTTAAACTTAAATTCCAAACATAATTAAGCATTTACTCTCATTATTTAAATCGAATTTAATCAATCCACCCTTACAACTTCTGTTCATTACAACTTCTGTTCATTTTCTTCAACGCGGATTAAATGGTTAAGTATTCTATTTTGTTATTGAACAATAAGCATTCTAATGGCCATTAAAATCGATATAATGGTCAAATAACCAAATTTAATTGGCAAATCTTTTAATTCACCGCACAAATCATTATTTGTAGCTCTCTCTCTCTCAGTCTTGTAATAAAATGGCCATCATTAACAGCACTTCAGTGAATACCCCTACAGGAACACTCACATACACACACACACATAGCAGACTCAATTAAGCAACTGTTGTAGCTCCTGGCTGGCTTCTCGATTTCCGTTGGAACTCGTCAAA
This sequence comes from Drosophila setosimentum, assembly GCA_035043505.1. Classification (NCBI taxonomy): domain Eukaryota; kingdom Metazoa; phylum Arthropoda; class Insecta; order Diptera; family Drosophilidae; genus Drosophila; species Drosophila setosimentum. The sequence goes on from JAWNMY010000007.1 coordinate 22,596,198, forward strand.
GCAAATTGTGTCCGAAGCTGGACAACAGCTGACTACCAACGACCCGTGGGTCAAATGGAGGAGGGGCGGGGCTTGAGTGATTGAAATGTATTCAATTGTTTGATTGACTGACTGACTGACTCAATGAGTCGTCCGTCCTTCTGCCTGCCAGACAATGCATGATTAATGAGCTTCGGCTCCGGTCGGTCGCTGTCGTTGTGGGAATTAAAAAATTATTTGAGCCAAATTTTTGTAGCCAAATGAAAAATGCCTGCTTGGGCATCATCATCATCATCATTATCGCTGTAATCATCGATATCATCATCGTTGAGGCCATGAAATAGGAATTATGCGTCAATTACTTGTGGGACCCATTGACGACTGTCTGTTTAGCATTTGTCAGCCATTAATCAAACAATTTATGTTAATTGAATTGGACGCCGATTTATGGTCATTTCAATTTCTGTGCATATATAATTTATTTTATCTAATCCGTGCTCTTCCTATTAAATATTCGAAATAGTTGATGTGTCCTTCGCATAAAATATTACAATTATTATGATGAAGATACAGATTGCTATCTGTCAGAGTCACAAACAGGAAAGTATTTCAAACCCATATAACCAATCTTGGCCCAACAATTGACCCAGTTAGCCATAGAGTGAGAACTGATTGGATGGCTTTCGAAATACTGCATTTTAGGTTGAAGCACGCAGCTCAACTTGGCAAATTTGAAATGCATCGAGTGTCTAACGAGAACCTGACACATTGGCTCACTCGGACACCCAATCCCATATTTATTTAGCTTGATTACAGCCCAAATGTGATTTAAGGCACGTTAAACACACACACAATTCCTGCACTCTGTACACGGAGCACTCAGCTCCAGAGTGTGTTTTGAGCCTTTACATCCATGTTAGACCTGTACACCCATAAAATTTACAAGTGTATGGCGCCCAACGTTTGTTTACAGTTGCCTAATGCGTATAGTAAATGTGCTTCCACAGTTTGGAGCTGGAAATTCATTTAGAATTGTATATATCTATATATATATATATATATATATATATGGAAATGATATAATGATATGATATATGGATATATATCATTTATATATAAATATTAAAAAATTATTGAGCCGTGGAGAGCGCAAAACATATTTAAATTAAGCATACCCATAAAACCCTTAAATTGTAAGTGCATGCCTAATGCGTATAGTAAATGTGTTTCTATTGTAGCAAGAGATTTATTTAATATTACCTCTACATATATATTATTAGAAGACGATTACAGCAGAACATATGTAAGGTCAACCAATTTAATTTTGATGTTGAGAAAATGTTTTGTTTTTTATATTTCAACTTTCTATATGATTCTCTGTTTTTTATGAAATAATACTCTTTATGCAATCTAATCACTTAATACATTATAAGAGATCATGTATTTCTATTTCCTTTGATTATTATTATTTAACTCCACAGATTATTATGCGATATGGAATATAGTTTAAAAAAAAAACCAAGCTATTTGTCGCGGTCTTTATAATAAAGCGAATCCATCTTCTGATCCGCGATTGTTAAGCAAGCTATCTATTTCCCCTATTACGATAGGTGTATTGTTTACATTTATTGATGCTTTTGGTCATCAGTAATGTATAAGTAAAGAATTTTTTCTTTACAAGTTAAAGGACTCGAGTCGAGAGAGCTCGACGAGGTGATAACCTTAACGCCGCTGTTAAATAAATGAGAGGCTAATAGTAGGTTTCTGAAATTAGCATGTTCATCAGACTTGCCTAAAGCGACTCGGTTCCTAATGCTGATCAAGAATATATATTAATTTTACTCAGATGCTTCTTTCTGCCTGTTACAGAGTCTACTCCCATTCTATATTGACTTTCATAAATTAACGATGCTGTTGCTACTTGATACTTGAAACAGTGGAAACAGTGGAGTAATTGCATGTGGCAAGTCCAGAAGTCAAAGTATCGAGTGTTGCTATATTGTCTATGTTGGCCTCGCTACTGATGCAACCGCAGCCAAAACAAACCCACACACAGTCGCACACACATTCCCACAGATCGTTGAAAACACTTGAGTGGCATTGGTATTGGTTATGGGCAGGCAGTTTGGCGTTCTGGCCAATGGCATTTGCATTTGCAGTTGCCCCAGAACGTTGAGGTTTTGGGTTGCAAGTGCAACAACGACTGATTTGGCCAGGCAGTTAACTAAATATTGTTGTTGCAGACAGACAGACTGAAAGATAGACAGACAGAGTCACTGCTTGACATGCCTGCTTATTTTCTGTGGTCTCGTTGCGTAATTAAGTGGAATTTCATGTGTTTGGGGCCTGGGGCGCTATTGAAGACTGTTTGCCGGAAATGGGCTATAAAAATGGACAAATCTCTTGATTTGTGTGGCAAATTGCTTAATCCCTGCACGCATATGCCACTTGACCCAATTTTTAATCACTTTCCAGGCACACATGCTCTGTCCTCTCTCCCTATCCCTCTCCCTCTCCCTCTGTCTCTCTGTCTGTGGAATAAATTTGTGCCTTAAAACTTGCCCGGCAACCAGGTAAAAGTTTGAGCTGCACGTTTTAAGGCATACCATGCAGTTACAAACAAGCTTAAAAACTGAAACTGAACACAGCAGAGAGTCCAACTGAGTCACAAAAGGTAAGCAAATGCTTAAATTTAGTTTGGAGATGGCCAAAATGGTCATCCGCTATCGTTATCGATATTATTAAGAAAAGCTTATCTCTGTCTGTTCTTAACTATAATTTCATTTCATTTTAATCTTTTCATTGTAGAAAATTCACTACTAAGCATATTGTCTTAACTTACCTAAGATTTCGACTCAAAATCATAAAGGCGATTTACCGACCCTATTCTACAATAATAATATAGATCATTCTCCTTGAAGATCCGTGTTCAATCGTTTTGCAAGACATAAGCACAAAAGTACACAAATTATTTAATTAAATAAATTACGACTGCAATACTCAAGCAACTAAGACTGAGTCGATAATTGTGCTATTTTTATTTTATCCGGCACTTAATATATCTAAGTAGTATTAAATTCATATGCCTGGTTCTAAAAAAAAATTATCTTTTCTAGTTTGATTAGGAACAAACTGACTTCTTGTCACGTTGCCATCGCCTTTTTTAGTTGCATTTCCTGAGGTGATTTTGTGCTGCAAATTTCCAAAAATTCATACATGTGTAGCGACCCAAAGAGGGCAATGTTTGTTGTTATTGTTGTTTATTGTTGTTGCTGTTGTATTGTGTTGCATCCTGTTGTGGGCGCAAAAAGTTTAACAATAATAAGCAAATGCCCAAAAGCCAAAAAACTTTCAGCCGGCATGGCTACAATTGGCACTGAAAACCACAGGCAATTCCCCCCTTAGAAATATTTGTTGTTGCCCTTTTGTAAATACGATTAAATATGGCTAAAGTTGTGCGTACACACGTCGACCATTTTATTTAGATTGCTGAACAAAGCCAAACAAACACAACAACAACAACAACAAGAGGCATCGCATTTGGTATAGTCCCCAACAAGGATAACACATGTTTCTCTGGCCAAAAGCACACAATTCTGTTAACAATTTTATTATTAAAATGCTGCGTGCTACTGTTATTATAAGTGTGTTCTGTGTGTGCTTGTGTGTTACTCTGCAATTTCAGTTAGCCATTAAATGCATTAGTGGCACACTTTGCCCCCAATACAAATACAGTTCGCATGCCTGTGTGCTAATGGTGCTTTTGTGCTGTGCCACGATATAAATATTAGCCTGATAATTAACCATCTATTTCAATTTAGATTTGTCATTTTGTTTATATATATAAAACATATTTAAGCCAATTTATTGCTGCAAGTGCGAAAATGCCACAAAATTGAGTTCTTTTTTTCAGTTCCTCAAGTGTGAAATTGGATTGTAGCTTTTATTCGTGTATATAAATAAATTGTGAATAAGTAAGTAAATAAAATATAAATAAATATTGATATATATGAATTTTGTGGTAGGTGTTCTATTTTTCTTATTTAATTATGCCTCCAGCTGATACAAGTAAGATTCCTGACTATTTTAAATTTATACATACAAATATTATTTATATTATATTATGTATATTAAATTATATTATTATCATAATATACTTAAAATATTTTATCAACTTTATTGAAAATATTTGCTTAAGCCAACTTCAGTAAAATGTCGGCTTAAAATCATTAAATAAATCTGTTGTCTGGATGCAAAAAAAAAGATGTTTATATACACAAATGTATATACAATTTGTTAAGCCAGACTGCAGTTAGGTACTTTGAGTCGGTCTATGTGACCGACCATACGCGCACACACAAATACATGCACATACACAGACAGACAGACAGACAGACTGACGGACAGACATTATTATTTTTGCTGCGGTGCCTGACATGTAATTATCGCTTATTATGCCGAAATCATCAAGAGCGGCAATCAGCAGCTGCAACAAATAGTTAATGAGGAAGGAAAAGAGAGGGGCAAGAAGGGGGTTGGTAGAAGAAGCTACTTAAATGCATTTCAATGTAGCACTCCATTAAGCAATGGCATCGCAATGCAGTCATTGAATGAGTTGCGGCACAGTGTGTAAAAATCCATATAGTCGAGTATTTGTAATTATGGCACTGAAAATTGGTCGACAGCGCTGAGTTTGCTCATCGAAAAGGACAACAAGAAAAAAAAACAAGTAAGAAAGCTGTAGTCGAGTGAACTCGACTACGATATACCCTGAACCCAGTTATAAAATATATTCTATTATTATTGGCAACTTCCCCTTTAAAAAGATTTGCACTAAAATGCGAGTAGCTCTGCAAGCGCCCTCTGCCGGCAAACACGTGAAACACGGCGTCGCAGGTAGCATACAAAAGAATATTCACGCTCGCGTCGATTATCATGCCATATCTTTCTCACACATGCGCTCGCATAATTATTCATACAGATAATGCTTGCGGCTGCTGATAGAAATCGGATCAATATGAAAATATATTTCCGACTATAACTTGGGTGTTTCTTATCCGATCTGGACGAAATTTGGGCAGTCGATCAATAGTATGCATATGCATATTATGTTTTAATTAAAAGATTCTGCCTTTAACATTGTGGCATTTATTGCTATCGGAAATTTAAATATATCGATATTCGATAAGCGGAGGCAGCTATCGATAAATAACGCAACCTTGATCTGCGCCTGGTATACGAGAACCTGTATTCCAAATTTTAAGTCTGCAGCTCCTACAGTTTCTGAGGTCTGCGTGTTCATACAGACGGACGGACGGACGGACGGACAGTCGGACAGGGCTATATCGACTCGACTGTTGATCCTGATCAAGAATATATATACTTTGTGGGGTCAGAGATGCTTCCTTCTGCCTGTTACATACATTTGCACAAAACCATTATACCCTTTTTACCCATTTTTAATGGGTTCAGGGTATAAAAAGCAGCTCAACAGCACAATCGCTTATATATATGTACACTTTTATACACACATATGTACAGTTCAGTCGCTCGATCGCTGAGTCATTATGTTTTTTGAGTATTAACAGACCTAGCTTACATCTGTTATCAGAACGTTCTGAAAAGTTCGCTTTCACTTCAATAAAATTAAAATTATTGGCAAGTATATTTGTTTGAGTATATGCTAATTTAAATGATTGACATAAATATGCGAGCGCATGTGTGCGAAAGAGATGGCATGATAATTGACGCGAACGTCAATATTCTTTTGTGTGTATTTCGCAGAGCCCCGCTACCAGCGATTGCATTTTTCACGTGTTTGTCGGCAGAGGGCGCTTCCATTTTAGTGCAAATCTTTTTAAAGGGAAATTTGCCAATAATAATTGAATATATTTTATAACTGGGTTCAGGGTATATCGTAGTCGAGTTCACTCGCCTACAGCCCTCTTACTTGTTTGCATATGAAGCAAACACGATATTTTCGTTGGCATATGTTCTCAAAATGAAATACTATAGCCAATAATTATATAAAAAGGAAGCAATCAATATATATACATTGAACAAATTACTGTATATAAGAAGCATATGTATGTCATTACGATCGTTTGAAAAATATTTCTAAATTTATATATCACTATTTACTGCATAACTGCACACACACATATATATATATATAAATAAATATATATATATGTTTGCGGGTGAATCTAATATTCGTGATTTTAAATGAGGCTTTCTTGCTTACAAAAATCTTGCCTTTGTTCTACCCACACATCTCGATCACATTCGAGTTTCAAACGTTCTACGCTGCAGTTGCTTTGAATTCGAGCTTAAAATGTTTAAAATCAAAATCAAATTAAAAATAATTATATTTCTTTTGAGTTATGTCTGCTTTTCAATTGAATCGCGGGAAATACCCGATTGTGATTATTTTGATACGGTTGATTTGACGAACAGCAAACGACATCCAAATGGATCTTACGAATACGAAGGGGTTTTGATACCTGTAGAACAAACCGGGAACTACACCTACAAGATCTTTTCTGAGGGCACACTTACCTCAGTCCGGGAACACACAAGAGGATGTGTGTGTAAATTGAAGCCCTGCATTCGATACTGTTGTAATCGCCATCGACTCGATTTTGATGATGAGGGCAAGTGTGCCAAGGAACTGGGCAATCCTAAAGTTAATATTACACTTTTGGCTGATGGCACTCAGATCGAGACAAATCTGCTGGATCATTTTATTGTACAACAAGGAATTAAAATACAGTGTAATAAATCGAATCATTTGGTGCCCTTTACTAAAAAAGATGAATGGGTATTATTTGATGTGAGTCTTTAGATAGATTATGGATTGGATAAGAATTTGACTGTTTGCAATTTAATTAGAATGGAACTTTGTATCGCTCTGATGATTATCAATTCCTGCCTAAGCGGGACTATTGCATACAACCAGAGGAGTTGGCATCTCGCGGACATAACTTCAAGTTGATGCCACAGAATTGCATATGGAATCATAACACGATCTATAGTAAAACTATGATTATTATTAATTAAATATTATTATTAATCACGACTTAAATGATTTCAATTGCAGTTGACTTGATAAGCGTCATTATATTGGTGCTGACCATGCTGATTTATATATTTGTGCTGAGACTTCGTCATATTAATGACAAGTGTTATTTGTGCTACTTAATCTGCTTATTGTTGACTTTTGTGTTATTTAACGTTTCCAAATACGACTTCTTCCCATTTGGTGTCGGTAGCTATCTTGTGGGTAAGTTGTATATATATATCTATCTATTTGGCTCGAAATATTTTAGACCAGTTTTCTCAAAATGTATTTTATAGCGTACCTTGGCTACTTTTCCAACATTTGCATTTATCTGTGGCTGTCCGCAATGGCTTTTGATATTTGGCAAAAAGTTATTTACCACACGTATGAAGTCGGTAAAGATAACAGCAAATCTCGGTTTCGGACCTACAGCCTATTTGTTTGGGGCTCTGCATCTATACTTTTATTTATCACAATTCTCGCAGATTTTTTATTGGATAAATCAAACTGGAAAGTGGGTTATCTTTACTCCGATTGCTATATGAAAAGTAAGATACATATTTTGAGATTTTATTTTTTATTTTAACTTATTTTCTACTTGATTGGTCAGGGGTTATTTCCATTTTTGCACCAGTTACATTGATAGTTGCATGCAACTCAACATTGGTCATCCTAACTGCCAAGCGAATTTACCTGGAGAATAGAAGGAATCTCAAAGAGCTTAGTGCATTGGGGCGACATAATTTAAAGCAGAACATAAGGTAGCATTTTAATTTGATTCATAAGCATATTAACCATATCTCTGAATTTGTTATTAGATTTAAATTTTATTTGCAGTTTTTTACATTTGCGATATTTGACTGGATAATCGAACTAATAACAGCTATGCGTATGTCTGGAAATCTACCCAAATTTGTGTCTTATTTAATTTTCTGCTTTCTACTGCTGCAATGCATTTCCCTATTTACTGTAACTGTGTTGCGCAGGGATGTTATTAAAATACTAAAGCAATGGTGGGAAATATATAATATTATTTTTTCGTACTAGGCACTGATATATATTTCTTAATATATTCCAGGTACAGCCAAATGCCACAGAAGTGATCGGTCTACAAAGCTCTTCTAAAGGTACAGATAAAGTTAAAGTAAGTCTGTCTGTGAAAACAATTGATTAAATATAAATAATTATATATATATATATAATAATAATATTAAGCAACAATGAAATTAAAGAAGATCTAAAAGTCTTAAGATACATTTTTTGGTTAAGATTAGCATACTCATGCTGATAATAGTGGCGAATATTCGGCATTAAAAGAATTTAATTTCTTCTATTATTATTATTAATCACTATCAAAAATATAAAGATTTGTTTAATTGCTACAGCCACTCAACTGGTTTCATTTTGGTTTTCTCTTTTTATTTATTTTTATTAGCCAAAATATTTAAATATAAGATTACATGAATTTCGACTGAAAATCGAGCTTGCAGCTTTGAATGTGGAACTAATCAAAAGTTCAAACTATGACCAAAAAGTAATAGATTTGA